>JAGQAX010000007.1:27481936-28746174 GCA_019142605.1 Cephalopholis sonnerati
TTTTTTTACATAGTATACTAAGGCAATTTTAATGACATATACTGTGACATTTTTTTACATACTATACTCTGACACTTTTATGACATAATATACTATGACATTTTTTTGACAGTATACTATGACATTTTTTGACATACTATACTATGACAGTTATGACATACTATACTATGACATTTTTTTGACATACTATACTATGACTTTTTTTTTACATAGTATACTAAGGCAAGTTTTATGACATACCATACTATGACATTGTTGTTGGCATGGTATACTAAGGCAATTTTTATGACATATTATACTGACATTTTTTTGACATACTATACTATGACACTTTTACGACATAGTATACTATGACATTTTTTTTAAATACTATGCGATGACTTTTTTTTACATAGTATACGAAGGCAAGTTTTATGACATACTATACTATGACATCGTTTTTGACATAGTACATTAAGACAAATTTTATGACATATTATACTTTGACATTTTTTTGACACACTATACTATGACACTTTTATGACATAGTATACTATGACATTTTTTTTACATAGTATACGAAGGCAAGTTTTATGACATATACTATGACATTGTTTTTGACATAGTACACTAAGACAAATTTTATGACATACTATACTATGACATTTTTTTTACATAGTATACAAAGGCAATTTTTGTGACATACTCTAGCATGACATTTTTCTGACATACTATATTATGATTTTTTTTTTACATAGTATACTAAGGCAATTTTTCTAACATACCATTCTGACATTTTTCTGACATGTAGTTTGAAGGCAACTTTTGTGATATCCTATAGTGTGATGTGACATTTTCATGACACACTATACTATGACATTTTTTTGCATAGTTTACTAAAGCAAGTTTTATGACATACTATTCTGACATTTTTCTAACACATAGTATGATGGCAACTTTTGTGATAAGGTGATTTTCATGACATACTACATGACATTTTTTTACATAGTATATTAAGGTGATTTTTATGACATACTACACTGTGACATTTTTGACATAGTATACAACTGCAATTTGTCTGACATACTATACTATGACATTTTTTGACATAGCATACTAAGGCAATTTTTCTAACATACTATTCTGACATTTTGCTGACATATAATATGATGGCAACTTTTTTGGGGGGGCATTTTTGCCTTTAATTGATAGCAAAGTGTCGTGTGAAAGAGGGAGAGAGAGGGGGAATGACATGCAGCAAAGGGCCATAGGCTGGATTCGAACCCGGGCCGCTGCGGCAATAGCTTTTGTACATGGGGCACCTGCTCTATCCACCAAGTCACCGATACCCCGATGATGGCAACTTTTGTGATACACTATACTTTGACGTGACACTTTTATGACACAATATACTATGACATTTTTTTTGGCACAGTATACTATGGTGATTTTTCTAGCATACGATACTATAACATTTTTTTTACATAGTATACTAAGGCAAGTTTTATGACATACTACACTATGAAAGTTTTTTACATACTATACTATGACATTTTTTGACATAGTATACTAAGGCAATTTTTCTTACATACTATTCTGACATTTTGCTGACATATAGTATGATGGCAACTTTTTTTTTTAAAGATTATTTTTTTGGGCATTTTTGCCTTTAATTGATAGGACAGTGTAGTGTGAAAGAGGGAGAGAGAGAGGGGGGGAATGACATGCAGCGAAGTGCCACAGGTTGGATTCGAACCCCGGGCCGCTGCGGCAATAGACTTTGTAAATGGGGCACCTGCTCTATCCACCAAGCCACCTACGTCCCGATGATGGCAACTTTTGTGATACACTATACTATGACATTTTTTTGACATAGTATACTCAGGTAATCTTTATGACATATTATACTATGACATTTTTTTGACATACTATACTATGACATTTTTTTGACATAGTGTACTATTATATTTTTTTGACACACCAT
Source organism: Cephalopholis sonnerati (assembly GCA_019142605.1). Classification (NCBI taxonomy): domain Eukaryota; kingdom Metazoa; phylum Chordata; class Actinopteri; order Perciformes; family Serranidae; genus Cephalopholis; species Cephalopholis sonnerati. The sequence continues at coordinate 27,483,900 of JAGQAX010000007.1, forward strand.
ACTATGACATTTTTTTTGACATACTATACTATGACACTTTTATGACATACTATACTATGACATTTTTTTTACATAGTATACTAAGGCAAGTTTTATGACATAATATTCTGACATTTTTTTTACATAGTATGATGGCAACTTTTGTGATAAGGCGATTATTCTTACATACTACATGACATTTTTTTTTACATAGTATACTAAGGCAAGTTTTATGACATACTACACTATGAAAGTTTTTTACATACTATACTATGACATTTTTTGACATAGTATACTAAGGCAATTTTTCTTACATACTATTCTGACATTTTGCTGACATATAGTATGATGGCAACTTTTTTTTTTTTAAAGATTATTTTTTGGGGCATTTTTGCCTTTAATTGATAGGACAGTGTAGTGTGAAAGAGGGAGAGAGAGAGAGGGGGAATGACATGCAGCGAAGTGCCACAGGTTGGATTCGAACCCGGGCCGCTGCGGCAATAGCATTTGTAAATGGGGGACCTGCTCTATCCACCAAGCCACCTACGTCCCGATGATGGCAACTTTTGTGATACACTATACTATGATATTTTTTTTGACATAGTATACTCAGGTAATTTTTATGACATATTATACTATGACATTTTTTTGACATAGTGTACTATTATATTTTTTTGACACACCATACTATGACATTTTTTTTGACATACTATACTATGACACTTTTATGACATACTATACTATGACATTTTTTTTTACATAGTATACTAAGGCAAGTTGTATGACATAATATTCTGACATTTTTTTGACATAGTATGATGGCAACTTTTGTGATAAGGCGATTATTCTTACATACTACATGACATTTTTTTTTACATATTATACTAAGGCAAGTTTTATGACATACTATACTATGACATTATTTTGACATACTATACTATGACATTGTTTTTGACATAGTATACTAAGGCAATTTTTTGACATACTATACTATGACATTGTCTTTGACATAGTATACTAAGGTAATTTTTATGACGTATTCCACTTTGAAATTTTTTTGACATACTATACTATGACACTTTTATGACATACTATACTATGACATTTTTTTTTACATAGTATACAAATGCAATTTTTGTGACATACTATAGCATGACATTTTTCTGACATACTATACTATGATATTTTTTTAACATAGTATACTAAGGCAATTTTTCTAACATACCATTCTGACATTTTTCTAACATATAGTATGATGGCAACTTTTGTGATATACTATAGTATGATGTGACATTTTTATGACACACTATACTATGACATTTTTTTTTACATAATATACTAAAGCAAGTTTTATGACATACTATTCTGACATTTTTCTGACATATAGTATGATGGCAACTTTTGTGATAAGGTGATTTTGACATGACATTTTTTTTTACATAGTATACTACGGCAAATTTTATGACATACTATTCTCACATTTTTCTGACATATAATATGATGGCAACTGTTGTGATAAGGTGATTTTTCTTACATACTCCATGACATTTTTTTTACATAGTACACTAGGGTGATTTTTATGACATACTACACTATGATATTTTTTGACATAGTTTATCAAGGCAAGTTTTCTGACATACTATTCTGACATTTTTCTGACAGATAGTATTATGGCAACTTTTGTGATATACTATACTATGACGTGACATTTTTATGACACACAATACTATAACATTTTTTTGGCACAGTATAATAAGGCGATTTTTCTAACATACTATACTATGACATTTTTTAACATAGTATACTAAGGTGATTTTTCTCACATATTATATGACATTTTTTGACATAGTATACTAAGGCAAGTTTTATGACATACTATACTATGACATTTTTTTGACATACTTTGACACTTTTTGACATACTATACTATGACATTTTTTTACATAGTATACTAAGGCAACTTTTATGACATATTATTCTGACATTTTTCTGACATATAATATGATGGCAACTTTTGTGATAAGGCGATTTTTCTTACATACTACATGACATTTTTTTAACATAGTATAGTGAAGTGATTTTTATACATAGTATGATGGCAACTTTTGTGATACACTATAGTATGACGTGACATTTTTATGCCACACTCTACTATGCCATTTTTTTTGGCATAGTATACTGACGTGATTTTTCTGACATACTATACTATGCCATTTTTATAACACCCTATACTATGACATTTTTCGTGAAGTTTTTTTTTAAGTTAATGAGCTTCTAAATGTCATAACAATGTCATAGTATAGCATGTCATAAAAATGTCATGGTATAGTTTGTCACAAAAGATGCCACCATATAGTATGTGAAATATTTCACAGTACAATATGTCACAAATGTGACATATTGTAAATGTCATAGTAGTGTATGCCATAAAAATATGGTATGTCACAAAAATTGCCATAGAGACCATGTTGGAAAAATGCCGTAGTATAGTATATGAAAAAATGTTATAGTATACTATGTCATAAAAAAAAATCATTGTATAGTATTTCCTGAAAAGGTCTTAGTATCATATGCCATAAAAGAGCCATAGTACCACATGTATTTCATTATAGTGCATGCGTAGGTCAGTGGCAGCCCTCAGGAACATTTCGTGCACCCCCTAAATGTGACATGAAATGCATGCATTATATTTCAATCATCCACAGATTATTGTGGAAGTGAGATGGACAATATATTTTGTTGTTGTTTTGTGCAATACATCCTTTGAGGCTCTTAATCATATGCTAATACTTTAAGACTGGTGCAGTTAATGGAACAGTAAAGAATAAATGAAAAGTAGGGTACAATGTACTGCAGTGACATCTTGTTACACAGCAGTTTCATGACATCCATTAGACTATTTATATGAACCTTAAAATAAGATGTACCTGGGCTGCATTTGATGCCTGCTGGGTCTGGTGAAAAACGCAGACTGGGGTCACATAAAATCGTTGCTTCTCCTAGTAGCTGTCTACCTGCTGGACAGGATAAGGTGACTCTTTCGCCTATGCCATAGGTTGGATTTAAAGGAGTGGCTATGACACCATCAGCAAGAGATTCAATGTGGCACCTTAAGACTGGGAAAAGAAGAAAAAGTCAAACTTTAATAAAGTAACACTGTAATTCACTGTAATCATAAATGTTAAACTTTGTTTATAGATACTCACCTGTGCACAATCCAGGGTCAGCGGACCAGGTTTGATTAGCCGTGCATTCTATGGTGCTTTCACCAACATAATGGAAACCAGCAGTGCAGGTGTATTCAACCTTACTACCCACAAGGTAAATGTCATTAGGGGCCTGTGGGGCATGTGGTGACAAAACTGTGATTAAGTTATATTCCTCGGTTTGATAATTTGTACAGATACCTCTTAAAGGGGCACAGAAATTAGGGACTGGAATATATATAACAAGTGTGACCCACTGCTGTTGAGCCAGCCTCCTTTTACTTACAGATAACACACTGAATTTCTAATTTCATGTCCCTATTATGCAAAGTACCCCTTTAAAGCTCTTTATGCAAATATTTATTATCTATGGAACACACAAAAACATCTCCCACATTGGTGCCTGTTTATCCATGTTGGGTCTCCGGTGTCTTGGAGACTGCATTATTGGGTTTACCAAATGACATAATTTCTCCATATTAAAATCTGGGTGTGTATTTTTTGGTAAATTAGGCTGACTGATGCAAAGGCAAAGTAAATTATATGAGGAGTAACCCTGAACTGTGGCCCTCTGGAAATAAACAAATTAAATGTTTGCAATAATTTGTTCCACGATGTACGGTAAATTCAAGCTTGGCTTCATCTTTACCCGGATATAGCCATTGTGTAAAGGAGGTGGGGCTTCACACTTCTGACTGGCTGGCAGAGTTTGGTCAAAACACTGAGGCTCCATTGTTCTGTAGAAAGAATAGTTAAAAACAGGATGTTGTATAACTGCATATTGATAAAAAATCAGTGTGAAACTTCCCCCTATGGGAAATTCAATGCAATGACTCCTGGTGCCTCTTACAAAAATGTTACAACATTTATACTGCAAAATTAAATTTCAGCTCGCTCTGACTTTAAGTATTCCAGGTCTTCGTCTCCACAGACAGACGTCTCAGTGGGTTCTCCAATACATTGTTGTCCCCCGTTCTGAGGGGTGGGATTGGAGCAGGAGCGACTTCTTGACCTATTACCCTCAGAGCACGATGACCAGTCAGACCAGCAGGCCCAGCTACCGTGGATCACTCCTTAATGGGCAGAGACAAAAAGAAAGATAATTGGAGATAGTGAGGACTATATTACAGTACTGGTAAAAGCAACTAAATTACCACCATTAGAGAATAAACCCACTACTCTGAAAAGCAACTTAAAGAGAACCTATTATGCTCATTTTCAGGTTCATCCTTGTATTTTGGGTTTCTACAAGAACATGTTCATATGCTTTAATGGTCAAAAAACTTTATTTTCCTCATACTGTTTGAACTGGAACACATGTATTCACCCTCTTTTTGAAACGCTCTATTTTAGCACCTATCTCTTTAGGCCCCTCTTCCGGAAAAGCCCAGGTTAATGACTGCATCCGGTTAACGACTTAACAGCGAGTGACACTTTTTTTATCATGCAAAATAACCAATAAAAGCTACTAAACACAGCTAGACATGTTCCAGCAGGAAGCTTATCTAAAATTAGGGAGAACAAACAAAACTGTCAACCAAGATTACATTTCCCTGATGTTAGCTTCATGTGCCAGTGTAGGCTCAGTAATGTAAACATTTGCAGTAGCGATTGCTGGTGCTCTCCTTGCTTTAGGCTTTCCATGTAAGCGCATGGAAGGGCAGAGAGGTGTGCTCTCTCTGCCTTAAGGCTTTCCACGCAGGCGTGTGCAAGGGTGGAGAATGTAGTCTCTCCGCCTTAGGCTTTCCACGTAAGGCCTGTGAAGAGGTTTTCTGTGTAAGCCCGAGGAAAGGCAGAGAGGCCCCAGAAAAGAGCCATATCACCAAATATAATACTGCACATGAAAATAAATTTTTCTTTTACCAAAGTGTTCCTGAGCAATGGCCAGGAAAAAAATAAGCACAGACTGTATGTCCTCCTCCTCCAGTTTTAGCTAATTTAAAGGAATAGTTTGACATTTTATCATTGCCTTTATGAGTTAAATGAAAAGGTCAATACCACTCTTTGACTATTCAGCAGTCATTAACTCAGCTTAATTTAAAGACTGAACACAGTGGAAAGCAGCAAACCTGGGTCTGTCCAAAAGTGACAAAAACCAAAATCTTGTTTTTTTAATCTGTACAAAAACTGAGGTGTAAAAATGGGGTTTGGTGGTATTACAAGGAGTTACATATCTCTGCTTGTGAAGAGCCTGTCTGAAATGTAACACCCACCCTGCTGACCCTCAGCTTCAGTTCCCTGCTCACAGGCCAGTCCGGAAGTGCCAGGCTTACAGATGCATTTGCATTCATCTCCGTCCCTGACAACCAAGCCATTGTTGCTGCAGGGCCGGCAGTGGCAGGAGTCACTCTCAGCAAGGTATTGCTCTATAGCCCTGCGAAGGTAGATCCTCTTCACCCCAGCACACTGAACCTCCTTTACCAGCTCTGACAGCGGCCGCAGCTGCCAAAACAAGAGAGATGAAGGGTTGTAAAAATTCATATGAAGTAAATTCAACATTACTTTCAAAGTGCTTATTTTACTTTCCCTTACTGTTTGTTTTGTGACCTGTGGAAATGAGCTGACAGAATCGGTCCAGTTTGAGTATATTTCCCAGTTCCCCTCCGGATCAGAGAGCTGTATGGCTTGAAGTGCTGCAGTTTGTGAAGTGCCTCCTCCCTCCACATCCACTTTTTGTGGAAGATTATTGCTCCTGGTATTACCTATTTTCAAAAAGTTTGCAGAGATCACAGGTGAAGGAAATGTCAAGTGCTTTTATAAGTTGTTATGTTCATAGTAATAACATCAAAATTTTACCACTGGATGATGTGTATCCTCCTCCACTGCTAGTGCAGTCTACACGGTCAGGGATGCGGAAAAAAAGAATCCAGCGTTGGGTCCTTACACATTCTCTAGAATGATAGCTTTGGCGTGCTGGAAATCAACCAGAAGTTAAAACTTAAAAGTTGCAAAAATGCAGATTGTATTATACTTACTCATAATACTAATAAGTGTTTTGTTCTCCTGTCTTTATGACTGAAGAACAGGTGAAAACGTGTTTTGCCATGATAATCTAAGTTCTTTATTTATTTATTTATTTTTTCATATTTAAAACAGATGGAAATAAAAGTTTTGGCAGATGTTTTTTTTTTATTTGTTTATTTTGGCAGGCTCATTTTGTAAAGTCATGATGTCATACACATTTCAACAAGAGGCTGAAATGCACCACTGCCCTATGTTTTAGACAGGACTAAAGGCACTTATGTTTTCTTCTAGCTGTATTCAAATTTTTCCATGAACTCTAATCACAAGGTGCATAGTGTTAGATATGTTAAATATTGCCATAGTGTATACTATTAAAAAAAAGTCATAATGTAGTATGTCACAAATGTTGCCATAGTATGATAATTCAGAAAAATGTCATAGTTTAGTATGTTGTAAAAGAAAATCTTAGCATAGTATACCACAAAAGTTGCACTATATTGTGACATGTCGCAAAAATTGCCATTGTATATGTTATAAAAATGTCATAGTATAGTATGTCGCAAAATTGCCATAGTATAGTATGTCAAAAAATGTCATTGAATACTATGTCACAAAAACGGCAAAAAATCTAATACTATATTATGACATAAATCACAAAAATTATACTATACTATATACTATAAAAAAATCATAATGTGATATGCCACAATTGTTGCCATAGTATGATAATTCAGAAAAATGTCATAGCATAGTATGTCACAAAAATTGCAGAGAATCTAACACTATATTGTGACATGTCACAAAAATTGCCTTAGTACAATATGTCAAAAAATGTCATGGTATCCTAAATCACAAAAAAATCTAATACTATATTATGACATGACACAAACATTGCCATAGTATATCCTATAAAAAAAAGTCATAATGTACTATGTCACAAATGTTGCCATAGTATGGTAATTCAGGAAAATGTCATAGTAGAGTATGTCAAAAAAGTCATAGTATACTGTGTCACAAAAATTGCCATAGTATAGTGTGTCGTAAAAATGTCATAGCATAGTATGTCACAAAAATTGCCATAGTATATGCTAAAAAAATATCAAAGTAAAGTATGTCACAAAACTGCCATAGTATAGTACGTCATAAAAATGTCATAGTATAGTATTCACAAAAATTACCTTCGTATTGTATGTCAAAAAAAATGTCATAGTATAGTGTGCCATAAAAATTGCCATAGTATAGTATATTGTAAAAATGTCATAGTATAGTATGTCACAAAAATTACCGTAGTATAGTATGTTAAAAAAAAAATCATAGTATAGTATGTCATAAAAATGTCATCGCATAGTATGTCACAAAAATTGCAGAGAATCTAACACTACTGTGACATGTCACAAAAATTGCTGTAGTATAGTATGTTGTTAAAATGTCATAAGATAGTATGTGCCTAAATTTGCCCTATTATTTGGACAGAAAAATGTTATAGTACAGTAGGTTGCAAAAAAAGATTAAAAGGTGCAAAACTTGCATCTAAGGGCTTCTGTAGTTATTTGCATTTATGAAGTGTATTTCAGGGACAAAAGTGACTTTTGGCATTAAACATTTTCAGTTACATTCTCATTAGTCATGTGGTGTCAGTGATGAACAACATCAGCTGGTTCTGTTTTTGCAGTGTCAAGCTCATATATAACACCTCTAAAATGACAAAGACACAACCAGCCAATGGTAGAAAACACACATTTCATTCCCTACACGCTCCATCATGAATATTAAAGTTGACAAGCTGAATTTGTCGACTGCCCAGAGATTCACTATTCTTTGATTTCGGCCTGCCACAAAGTTGCGGATGATTTATGAATCCTCACCCATCCAACGTTCAGCTTCTTCATCAATCTTGGCGATGAGCTTGAAGGAGCCTCCGAGGCTTCCCTCAGACAGGTAGTGTGTTCCAAACCTCTCTAAAACCTTCCTGTAGGCATCATAGTCGTAGACTGATGGGAGTTTAACCAGTGCCTTCCAAAACTCCTCAGATATTGGGAGGTGCTGAGGAGAGTTGCTCTGGAACTGAGCTACCTCTATTTTACTCTTTAAAACCACAAGCTTTTGGGTCTGGAAGAAATAAAAAAAAAATCCCTGAGTATCTTTTTAGTTTGATTTCATTTTCCGATCTCATGCAATGTCACTGGAATTTGCTTTCAAAGTTATAGTGACAACATTACAGGTTCCAACACACCTGAGTCTTGTCATATGTCTCGAGAAAGTTATAGTGCCTATATCCTGACGTAGTCCCGCTCAGTCTCTGGTTGGTGACAGTTTCCTTTGCATAGTGCCATTTACTTTGGTACATCTCATCACTGAAGTCATTCTCAACTTTAACCTGAGAAGAGCACAGGTTTAACAGTGTTAATCTAACCACTGAAATCAACAAATGTTGAAGGAAATCTAATAAGTTTGCATAAAAATGTACCAAACCTAAGTGAAATGAGTCTTTTAAGGTACTCTGTGGAGTTTTTGACCACTGGTGGTGCTATAGAGTAATATTTTGACCACGAGTTTTCCAGCATGGAAATTCGCATAGAACACATTAAAATCAGAATGTGATTAAATTCACCAGACAATATCTGGAGGGGGTCTTAATGCAACATGTATAGTGTGACCACATACTTAAGAAAAACATCTGCCTAGCAAGTTGAAAAGGTCACCTGCAAAAAGTGATTTAGACGCCCATTCATAGCATTGCTTTACCTTGACCTGGAAATCACCATTTTTGTAGAAAGGTCCATTTAACTGACTTGATTATTCAGATCCAAGGATAGTGTTAATGTGAACGCTATCAATACTAGGTGTAGATGCAAAGATGTGGTCAGTGCCATCATTTAGATCATATATCCAGAAATAGATAAGGTGTTAGTACCGGGTGTACATGGGACCATTGTCTATGGTTGGGTCAACTAACCTAGTGACTTCAAGTCCAGTCTCTTGACCTTGATGGCAATATTTCAATCATAGCCACAGTCTTCCCTTAACTTTAACCAAATAGTTGTAGTTAAATAAATTAACCAGATAAGAAAATGCAATGATAAAAGAGCAAAAGAAGAACAATGCGCAAGCTGAAGTAACCAATGTGGGATTCAAAAAGTTTTGCAGATGTTATATGAAGTAGAAACAGGTTCCTAGGCCTTTACGCTGGGGTAGGCAGTTATACTCGTCACTGGGTAAAAATCCCATAAAAAAATCTTTCAGCATATTGTAATTCAAGTGGACTGAGACAAACTAGGCTCCTGCACCTTGTCTTGGCTCTGCTTTCATGCTTTAGAAAAAATCTAGCCCATGACGAGAGATTTCGGCCTATCACATGTCATTTTAGAGAGAGGGCATTCCTATTGGCTGTTCTACTCAATGGCAGAGTATCATGCTAAAAAAGTTGCTATTCCAGCATTGAAAATAACAAGAACAGTTTATAAGAGAGTGTGAAAATAAATATGATGAAACGTGTCAATATTGGTGGCACTTTCCAGGGATGGACAGCAAATGTTGCTATTAGTTTAGCCTTCTGCTGACAAGAGCAAAAGGCTCACTGCTGGGGCCAATTCAAGTTCATGTTTATGTAGTTAACATTAGCTAGAGCCTTGAATCACAGTGTATCATGTCAAAGGACTTTACAGGCACAACCTTCAGATCCTGAAATGCTCCAATTTCAGATCAGCAAACCTTCTGTTGCTGCTGTAACACAATTTAAGGTCCATCTGCAGAATGTCATGTAAAAAAAGTGTTACTGAAAATCAAAACTCCACAGGGTACCTTTACAGCGATAATTGACAGTATCAGTATCAACTGTAGTTGTAGGTTTACTGTTTCCAGGGTGACCAACCATAAAGCTGTACTGAATAGCACAAAGAGGCAGTCTGTAGATAGCATTGTGGACACCGCTGTAGATGGTGCGACACTGGCCCCCAAAGCTCTTTGTGTTGATGACACTGGCCCTCCGCGTCCCTGTCACCACATCATACCTAAAGAGGCAATAAAAGCACCCCACCTGTGAGCATATAGTACGTGCTCACATGTGGTAGTATGGATGCATGAACGATTCATCACTTACCCGAGTCCTAAAAGTTCAATGTTAGGTGGGAGATCTGAATGTAGACACACAATGTATTTTCTCACGTCACAGCCATGCTCGTCGTGTCCATCCTCCTCACAGTCCCGATCCCCATTACACATCAGAGACCGACTGATACACTTCCCTGTGGGTCAGAAGACAGACAGACAGACAGCTCAGTGATTGTTAGTGTGAAGTCTTGAAGTCTGTATGAATCAAGGAGTGAACTGAGTTGTATTCTAACCAGATCGACAGCGAAATCTGTCTCCACATCCGCCCTCTAGAGGGCAGCCTTTTGTGGTTTCACAGGGCCTGGTCTCATTCCGCTCCCCATCACAGGGGTTCCCGCCAAACTGAGCATAGACAGCCATGGCTCGGCTTCTTGTCTGTAACATACCACAATGTCAGAAAGAAATATGAAAAAAATTACACTAACAAGCCATAAATAAAAAATATATTTTCATCAATTAAAAAAAACGACTCGAGCAGTTTTGTGGGTAAATTCTGTATGTTTTTATGTATACTTTTCCGAACTTGCGACAGTGCTTTTGTAACCTTAGAATGAGCCGTTCATGTCTACATATAGAGCGGGTTCTCTTCCAATGAGTCCACCATGTTGTTTCTACTGTAGCCCAGAATGGACATATAAAACACTGGCTCTACATAGGGCCATTCACGTTTTCACGTTGGCCACCATAGCTCTCCTACATTCTTGGCACACATGAGAAGTTCCAGCTTTGCAACCTGCAGCTAGATGCCACTGAATCCTACGCACTTTACCTTTGATCCTCCTAACCTGTAATTTGGTGCAGCCGTCACACTCTGACCAGTCACCATAAGGCCCCCACTGGCAATGAACGCTCTGGTATGAAAACCTTGGGAACGACATTTAAATCAAATGATTCAAAGCAAGCATTGCATATTTACATCAATTATGATGTTTGAAAGTTTCTTTTAAATATCTGTTGTTCGAACTGTAAAGCAAAAACAGATTTACCCTTTGGGGGTGAATAGCAGTAGCAGCCATGGTAAGGCTGCTAAAAGGAGTTGTGTAATGCTCTGAAGAGGAAAGAGGAGAAGAGAAGAGGGGGAAGAATGGATTTCAGTGGTAAACTCAAGACACAACGTAAATCTACAGTAAAAGTTGCACTGTGCATCAGATACTTTACAGAAATCTGAAAAATGCATTTGTAATTTCCTACTTGCCTTCATGGTGAGAGAAGAGCAGCAAGCAGAAGAGTCTTGAAGAGGCTTTGACGCTGGTTAAGCTTGTTCTTTCTGGGGAGTCAGCTCTGTCTTGGAAGGACACTCCTTGGAACTCTTTGGGTGTTTGAGAGAAAACAAAGATTTGTGTTTGAGTGGGGGTGGGTGGGTATGTGTGTGTGGGGGTGGGTATGTGTGTGGGTGTGTACACATGGACAAATCGCATGTGAATGTCTTTGATTTGGACAAGAGAAGGAACATATTTTTGTAGCGACTCCTGCCAGCTCATAGTAAAACTGAAAGCAAATTTCCTCTTGGAGTGAGAATCTCTCAGACTGCTGCAAGGCTACTTCTTCTCCTGTCACATTTATCACAGAGCTGGCAGTCCTTCCTCACAGCAGACACTTTCACCTGTCATAGCAGGGAAAGCACAGGTGTAAACAATCAAATTAATGATGGCTGAATTCCATTTAGCTGCTTCGCTTTCAGGGTCCTGTAATCGCTGCGTGTTGGCTCTCTGTCATGGAACAAACCATTTGTTTTGTCTGAACGACTTTTGTCATTTCTTACTTATTCAGAGAGATTTGCAGCAGGTGAGAGCATGCATGAACAAAAGCTTCGACAGAGACACAAAATGAGAGCAGACATGCATAACTGGGAGTGCTGAGATGTGATATAGTCTGGCAAACACTGGAGGGCAATAGAGATTTGAGAACCGTTTCCTCTTCACGGCTGGAATGTGATTCAAGGTTGAGCAAATTCGTGGGTATAGTAAATAGGTAGAGGAGATTTTTAAGGAGAACTGCGTGTAGGGCCGGATCAATTGGGGCTGGATTTAGTTTAGATCAATTAAAATATCGATCCTCACGATTTCTCGACATTTTGACAGAGAGACTGGATGATGAAGTCTATGATGATCAGCTGTTCATCTGCAGGATAGACATCTCTTACAGCCATACTTGAGATTCTCAGCTATTTAATGACGAAATGTTCCCATATTTGTACGTGGAATCCACATCTCTGTCTAATTATGGGCATATATCTGCTGTCACAGCCAGACAGGAGGCCATACTGTGCATATCCATCACACACTGGCAGCTCATGAGGGAATACCACTGGGTTTGAGCGTTCAGATGAAATGTTTTTTTTTTTCTTTTTCGCAGCTGTAGGGCAATCAAGGTTGTGTTAGTGAGCATCGATTCCTGCTGCCTGTCATTTTTCAGAAATAAGCAAGAGACAGTTTATCTGGCCTACAAATTTAGAATGTCAAATTAATATACAGCTCAATTTCGAGTGAGTTGGAAAAGGCAGAAAAAGGGTTACTTTTTTACTACAGTGGCAATGACGTTTTGGAAACGAGAATACAGCCTCTGCTTCTGAGCAAATAGCAGAGGCATAAAATACAGAGAAATACAAAGCAAACAAACACTTTGTGCCTGCAGTCCCAGCCCTACATTCACAGATAAAAGAAGCTCCCTCAAGGTAAGCATCTTATTCGAGAGCAATTTTCCAGGTACAGCAATTTTAGAGCAATGCAGAAATTGCATGGCATTTTCTACTTGACTGTCGTCTATGAAGAGCAAGTGGAAAAGTGAGCCCTGTATCTAAAAATATACAGCAGTATAATTTGTCATATAGAAGAAGGTGTCTAAATGACTGCGTTATTATAGTATTTATAACTATTTTTAGAAAGATTTGTTGTTTAAAACATCATTCAAACTGGGAGAATTTTTTTATTTGAGCAGAGTGTCACCTCAGGTCATAATTCAAACTCTAGACAAAACATAACAGATACTTTGTGCTTACATTACACTGAGGTAATGACTTCAAAAGTGATTTCCTGTATTTGTACAATGACCACGCGATGCTAAATGACTCGGCTACTGTACAGCAGCGAGCCAAGTCCCAGCACCTCAGGCTAGAATAACAGTTGGCTCAGACAATAGGCCACCAGACCGTGCCCTCCATTAGTGCCGCTTCTGTGGATCTCATGATGTTCAGAGGGCATCTTTGACCGCCATCTGCCCTGGAAGTTTGGTCTGCCAGAGAACGACAGGCTGCGAGGCTCCGACAGAGAGAGACTTAGTCAATGAATACAGAGCTTATGTGCTTCCGCTCCTCGAGAAAAAAACGTGTACCATATTTCAACTTTTTTTTTTTTTCCACTGAAGTAATATTTGTGTCCTGATAGCCTGGTTGCATAAATGCATACTGTATGTAATTGTAAGGTTGCTGGATTGATGTGCCAGGTGACCTTTGCTGCATTTCATCCCAATGTTTTCTGTCTGTTTTTACCATCTGTCAATCAAGACGAATATATTACATGAAAAAAAAAACATTTAGGAGCTCATGACTTCTCCTCGTCATGAACAAAACTGTGAATACACACAGCAATTAATACATTTACAGCAACTTTGTCTGTTAAGGAAGTACAATGTAGTCAAAGCAGTGGTTCCCATCCTAGGAGTCTTTATTCCTTTTCATATTCCCATTTGCTTCTGCAGCAGTGGTTGCTAATATTCATGGGGTCCATTTAAAGCGATGCAAACACTGACAGCACACAGACATAACAACAGACATATAAATGAAGACTGAATCCATCAGTCTAGTCCAAAATTTGCATTTAAAACCAAAGCAATCAAATAGTCACTTCATGCTCGTAAACTAGTTGGTTGAGGTCCCCAAATAATCATCATAGCAAACAACATTATTCATTTTGTGTGGTCTCTCTCATAAGTTTCAGTTTGAATGTTTGTTTGGATACATTTGTGCTTCTGACTGTTTAATGTGTGCAGGCTCTATGAGTTTTTAAACTATTTTGGTTTTGGCTTAGAAAGTACAAGATAACCCATGGTAATCTGTCCAGTACAGTGATTATGCATTAGGCCTGCCTAGAAAAAAATATTTTTGTTTTACAATATTATGTCTGGCATTTCTCAAATCTTTGTGTTTTTTTCTGAAATACTGGGTAAGTCTGCCTCCTCAGGCATCTAAAAATTATTCATATGAAATGATTTCAGAGTGACACATCATCACTGTTGTCACTGTGGAACCTGAAGGATTAAATGATCCCTAACAGGTTTAAAAAAAATCTTCTATTATATTACAATATTATACCTGCAATATAAGACTCTAAGAACCCAATGAACTGCCTAAAATGTATTGTCACAAAGCTGTACAGGTCCAGTGCATGTGATTTAGGGGGACGTATTGGCAGAAATGGAATATGATACAATAAGTGGGCAGCACAGGTGATGCAGTGGTTAGCATTGTTGCCTCACAGCAAGAGGGTTCCTGGTTCAAACCCAGGGTAGAGGAGTCCTTCTGTGTGGAGTTTGTATGTTCTCTCCATGTCAGCGTGGGTTTTCTCCGGGTACTCTGGCTTCCTCCCACAGTCCAGAGACATGCAGGTTAATTGGTGACTCTAAATTACCCAATTGTTTTCATTACATTAGAATGAGCCATTTATATCTACATAGAGCGGGTCCTTACCCATGGAGACCGCCATGTTGCATTGCCATATTTCTACAGGAGCCCAGAACAAACAAACCAAATACTGGCTCTAGATAGGGCGGTTAATGTTTCATGTTCATATGTAAGCATCCATAGTTAGCAGCCTCTCTGTGGCGAGCTGATGAGCGTTGGAAAAACACTTATTAGTAATGTGAAACTGCTTTATTCAATGTTCTTACTGGTTTAAATCACCTGGTCTGTGAGTTGTGGAGAGGAAGAGACCTCTGTGGATAGTTTAAAGTTATCAGAGAAAAAAAGGTGATCACACATTAGCAGGTACTTGGCTAGCAGCCCTTCCACTATGAGCTGTTTTATTCAGTGCTTTTACCAGTTTAAATCACCTGGTCCATTTGTTTTGGCGAGGAAGAGATCTCTGCAGGTAATTTGGCTTTGGCTGAACAATAAACACTGAGGCAATCCTAACTGGGAGGTCATACTTGGCACAAAGGAGAGGTTTTAGTTGGTTGCAATCTGCAATCCTTATGCTAAATGCCACTAAATCCTACACACTGCCCCTTTAAATTAGGGTATTTGTTTCTTATTTCATGAAAAGCTACATTTTGGGGATACATGGCTTTCAATGGACAGCAGCGATATGTGATGCATTCAGTGTCATTAACAGCTATGTCCATTTTGATATAGAGAAAGGAAAAGTCTGTGACTTTATAGGTAACACAAAGTAGTGATGATGTGTGATAAACAAAGTCATAAACCACCAGCGGTGGGTCACTTCTGACCGATGGCCCTTTCAGACAGGATGACACGAATACACTATAAACTGCTCTCCCTCTGTCCCCTTGCTGTGAGGATTGCCTGCTGCCTCCCTTTGTCCATTTGCTGTTTTCATGTCTGACTGAGTAAAACAGTCATTACAATTCCCAGTTTCCCCCTGTCCCCGTTATGACTCCATCTTTGTTGACTTTAAATAATTAACTGCGTATCCCAGCCTTTAATGTTGCTTTTCATATCTCTCACTGTAATATTGTAGATTGCTGCGTAGCTTCTGTTGGCAGACAAATTGCCACCCTGTGTCGTGTACCCCCATAACTAGACACAGGAGTGGCTGGTGAAATTACTCTACCTCCTCCTCACACTCCAAACTTTTCTGAAACCGTGCATCTCGTTACTGCCCCTCTTTAAACCGTCTGAATGCCATCATCCATCTCTACCTCCCACACCTCCACCTCCTCCTCATCCGTGAGCTTGCCTGAGTGTGCTCGTGAGTGACAGACAGACACAAACATGCACGCAGGCGTATGCACACAATAACATTGTGCATTTGCATTTTCTCATTCCTCCAAATGACTGTTTTAATAAGATCCGAGGACATAGTAGGGCCTTTTCTTTCACTTTCCCTTGGACAGCATTAATAATAATGACCTACAGCAGTGCATTAGGAAGTGTGATAAAGCACATTAGTGTGCCGAAAAACCAAATACAACCCACGGGACAAGAACACAAAGAATTCTCACATCATCAAAAGAATCCACAGAGGAAATGAATGTGTTGTGCCTTTTGCTCTCCTTAGCAACTCTAATGAGTAGTCAGAGTAGTCACTAAAAACCATCCAGTCCAGTAACACAGCCACTGGACTGGGCAGCTACTAGAAAAGTATGTGTGCATGTGTGTGATGTGACGTCAATTAAAGAAACAGTGTGCAAGATTTAAAGGGATTTAGTGGCATCTAGTGGTGAGGACTGCAGATTGCAACCAGCTGAAACTTCTCCAGGTTAAAAAATTCCTTCTGTATTCATTGTCCAGGAGGTTTTTACCGGGTGCCGAATTATCCACAGGGGTATATTCCTCTCCAAAACAAATGGACCAGATGATTTAAACCATTAAAAAACTCGAATAAAGCAGTTTAGGCTGCTAGCCAAGCACATCCTAATGTGTGTTCAGCTATTTTCTTTAGTAACTTAAGATCCAGATGTTCAGGAGGTTTTCAGTGGAGGGGAATTATCAGCAGAGGTCACTTCCTGTCCAAAACAAACAGACCCTATGATTTAAACCGGTAAAAACACTGAATAAAGCACTTTCACGTTAAAAAAACAATGTTTTTTGGACACTATTGTGACCGATGCGAAAATGGCCCTATCTAAAACTGGTGTTCGATTTGTCAGTTCTACTGCACTGAAACACTGAAGAAAGCAGTTTCACATCACAAATCAGTGTTTCTCCGATGCCATTTGGCATGTCAGAGACGGGCCGCTAGCCCAACACCTGCTAATGTGTGCTCACTTTTTTTCTCTGATAGGTTAATATCCAAAAGTTCACGAGGTTTGTCACCAGGAGCCGAATTATTTGCTGAGGTCTCTTCCTCTGTAATATAAGTGAACCCTGTGATTTAAAGCAGTAAAAGTGCTCAATAAAGCAGTTTTACATTAAAGAAATCAATATTTTTTCTGTGCCCTCATTGCTGAGGGGTTGTTAACTATGATGGCTGATGCGAAAACACAAAAATCCCTATCTAGAGCCAGTGTTTAGTTTGTCTGTTCTGGGTATGACATTGCAGTGCAACATGGCAAACTTAATGGATAAGGACCCACTTACTATGTAGATATAAACAGCTCACTCTAAGGAAACGAAAGCACAACTATTCATATTTTAGAGTGATTATACTCTAAAGAAAACATACTTAGTACATTATATTCCATTTGTGCCAATATATCCCTCTAAACTCTACACAGTGCAGCTTTAACCCTGTGTTAACAGGTGTAAAACAGCATTAATATGAGAGCACGATCTTTCGAGTCAGTGATTCGTCACCGCTACAAACAGCGCTCCATGCTAATTGTATGACTCACATGACAGAAGGTCAGAATAACTCAACAAAATACTGATTTTTTTTCCACAAGTAAAGCCCTCAAATCTACAGTAAGATGCTCACACACACAGTGAGGCCGCTCTGCATCTGAGTTATCTCTGTTTCCTCTTCGTGAGCAACACCTGGCTGCAGAATGGCAGATGCTGAATTACAAAACACAGTCTCAGCAAGGTCACCCTGGGTGCCGCTGCCCACCCGCCTCCATCCTCATCACCCTGGAAACTGGATGATTTTAGGATGCTCCTCTGCACACACAGGGAGTGAAATACTGGAATGTTAGCTTAAAAGCTGCAAATCTACTTTAGAATTAGAGCACTGCCATTTGGTGGCTGAATTAAATTACACTTTTATTATAATGGCTTTAATAATGATTGCTCTCAATCAAGCGACTAACCAACCAATCACCACTGAAGGAGCCAGAAACTGGTCATGAAATGATGCTTCACTTAGTCACTCATTAGGCATAGAAGCTTTATTTGATTTGATTTGCTGTTTCCACTTAGAACAGAGTCACTTTTGAACAAAAGTTTTTGAGTTTTACAACAGCAAAGGACTCTTTTCACACCAGAACAGAAAGGCAATGACAACAGTTTGGACCAGGGAAGACACAAATGTCCTTACAACACAATTTGCAAGCCTCTTCAAGTCTGCTAATTTGTGTGGCTCCATTCTTAATCTGTATGGGGTCGTAGCAGTGCAACATGTAAAAAATAAATCAATTTGGAGGTGTGTCTTAAAGGGTAAAAACATTTCCAGCTGAGATGCACCCATGCTCTTGAGAACAATATAACAAATAACCGAGAAGATGCACAAACCTAATGGACCCTGTTGGTAAACAACAACGTGTAGAAGTGTTTGGTTCATGCACACAACTGAAAATATGAAAAGAAGAAGCAGTATGATGTCTCAGATAAGGTATAAGTTAAGAAATTATTATCAATTACTTTGCAATAGTTTAAATAATTTACAATTCATCGGCAGTATACTATTTGCAATTTCAGTATGTACAAACTTTCCACGATATAAAACATTTGAACATGAAACCACACTGAAGTGAAAGAAGTACTCTAAAACTTGAACTCAGTTCCACATTGAAGCATACGATACAAAAATGACTTCCTAGCTGATACTCAGTCACTCAATCACATGAGACTTTTTTTTCAAATTTTTTTTGTTAGAAATGGCACAGTTACTCACAAGACACATACATTCACAAATCCAAAGAGTTGAGTTTCCTGTTTTGGTTTGTACATTACCAAACTAGACAACAATGTCCTTACAGAATACATTCTCAGCAGAAAATGCCACACTGATCAGAAGGTGTGTGGATGTTTTGACTTGTATGCGATTGTTTTCATGCATAATGTGTAAAAACTTGCGATAAAAATATTTCCGTTATCGTTCTGGGTACCATTTCAGAGTACTTTTCCGTCTTTAATGAAATACTGCAGGGTACAGAATGATTAAACATAAGAGGAAAATGAAAGTGTACTAAATGATACAGCAGAAATCCAGGGGGTCAGTAACATTCAGGAACATGAAACACCTAGTAAGGTAGACACCAAAGAGTTACAGCTAGATATTAAACTAAACACTTATTGTATTATTTTCCAAGTGTCAAAGCACTGCTGTTACAACAAGACCTCCTGACTCCAGATTATGGTGTTTAGCCTTTTCTGACTTGAAATAAAATGGGTCTCTGAGTGAGTGTTAAGCAACTTTATCACCTGTTATTATGAAAGACACAACACCGTGATACATCTCATGATGACTCATATATACTGCACTACAGCAGTAAGTATAGGCGCACACACAGACAGAGGATACACTCGTACCCAGATGTACTGTATTTTTATACTTGGCTATCACGACTCAGCACCCACCACAAAATCCAATAAAATTGTCAGGTTGGATTTCTAACCATTAGAAGTGACTAGCAGCATTGATTGCATTTCTGGTTCTCTTAAAGAAATTACTGTTTTTGTAAGGTTCCTTGCAGCGACAGCAGATGCTTGTCTGGAAATTTGAAACACACGGACATTGTTAAAGTTTTCTCGTTTAGATGCACCGAAGATAAACAGCGTGATTGGTTTTTTTTATCGGCTATCCAGGCTGCACTCTCGCTGTCTATTTCCTGGTGGTTTTGAAGAGCGAATCAATGACGTACCAATATACAAAGGTGTCTGATCAATGTCTAGGCTGCGAGCTGATTTTAGAAGAGACTATTACTGGGAGAAAGCCCCTTGAGAGATTACTGCTGAGGGAACATATGGGGAATAATTCATTTGTATTGAGTAAACACATTGTAATAACACTTTTTAAACACATTCTGCTCGAGGCGTTTTTTTTAGAAACACCCGCAGTGATCTGACCAGGGGTGCATATAAGTTACACAGACTTATTTTAATTAAAACAACCTCTGAAAAAACTGTCACTAGAATACCAAAAAAGATGTACTGATACGTTTAGCAGAAAGTTGATATGCTGTGAGGAATCGACCCCCCGTGAAGTGTTAAGCCTGAAAACAGTGCATTGATCGGTGGAAAAAGCTTTTTTTTACAGCACAGGAAGTAAAGAAAACAAACACTTGAAAAAACTATTTTGATCCTCAAAATAGGAAACAAAACAAAACCTCATTCTCTTCGTGCTCCAACTAAACACTGTGTTGTTCCTCCCAACTTCCTCTTACCTCACCACCTTATTTTCCCCCATTTGAGCTCTCAATTCACTATAGCCCTAAATAAAGTGAAAGGAGCAGTGCAGCTCCCCTCCTGAAATAAATGCCAAAGAGAAAAGAGTGAGAGCACAGACCAAGCCCCTAGCAGTGGCGGTGATGGTGACTGTGCTCCCTGATGCCCCTTGCGGGCTCTCAGGTGGCGTCATCTTCATCGTCGTCCAGGTGATAGTTGAGGGTGATGACTGCGCTGATGAATTCTCCCAGCTCCACAAAGTCAGCTGTGATAATGTTGATGCCACTCTCCCCGGGTCTCTGCGATCTGATCCACTGCATCATGCCCGGTAAGGCCCTGGGAGGAGGCACAAAAACACACACAGACACACATTAGGGGGAAGAGGGCGAGGGCGATATAAAGTCACAAAAGATCTAGAGAGGGATAGAAGAAGGGATGATTCATGGTCGGCTGGTTTAACACAGAGAGGGGCACGCTGTGATAAAAGATGTCTGTGACGCAGCATGGGATGTCTGCAAGCCAGCTGTGAGGATGACACTCTGAACGCTCGCTGGACGTGTTCATGTGAGCCGTGCACCGGGGGGAGGGTGTTGCTCCTGCAGATGCCTCGCCCAGCTTTCTGCATGGCAAAAATTCTACAAGTCGTCTCCTTCTCACGGTTCGCTTTCTTGTTCTATCGGGTCCTGCGCGGGCAAAACGGATGGGCGGAATTTTGAATGATGTCTGCATCAAAGTAAGCAAACGCCTGGCGAGAATGGCTGATAGTGGAGTTATCAAATGAATAATTCATGGGCAGGAAAATTGATGGTTTTGCTGCTGAGGCTTTTAACAAACTGGTGACATTAAGAAGGAGTGATATACAGACAAACCTGGGGGTAAATCAGCAATAAAAATTCCTGAACCAGAACTGAGAAGGGGAGATATAGAAAGAGGGAGGAGAGGGATGAGAAGCATCGCCTCGGGTTTATGGCAGCTGTTCAAAAAAAAAAAAAAACCCTTGAATGAGGTCAGTGTCAAACGCCTGGGGAAACCTGTAGAAACCAACATGTCTCTGGATTTAGTTATAAAACGCTGTGATGACTCACATATGACTGTTTATGTGTGTACATGCACATGAAGTTTTGTTTTGAGTTGTTGTGGGTAAATCATGTCATTTATGGGGCCTCTGTTGCCTGAGGTGTTGCTTTAAGTTTGGCTCCACAGCGCCTGTGTATCCAGTGAATAATACTGTGGGCCACCTGGGGTGCTAACCCCGCACCTTGGCCAATCTCACTGTGTTACTGAGCATAAAACATTTATAGGTGTTGTTTCTGTCTCTCTGTTAAATAAAACACACACACCTTTCTGTGATTGTCTCTCTCAGTCCGCTAGCCACGCCCTTCATCACAGTGCTGGCCTTTGGTGTCAGGACCACCTGGGAGACAAAGAAGGTCCCCTTCCTCCTGCAGGACACACATCAGACATTTACAGTTTATTATATTACAATTTGTCACTTCATGACATCTGCTGCAGAGAGGTGCTACACATCTGAATAAACTTTGATTTACTTTAGAATCAATTACTTTAAAGGATAACTGGCATTTTTCAAGGGCGGCACGGTGGCGCAGTGGTTAGCATTGGTGTGTGTCTCACAGCAAGATTCGAACTCTGGGATGGGGAGCCCTTCTGTGCAGAGTCTGCATGTTCTCCCTGTGTCAGTGTGGGTTTTCTCAGGGTACTCCGGCTTCCTCCCACAGTCCAAAGACATGCAGGTTAATTGGTGACTCTAAATTGTCCGTAGGTGTGAATGTGAGTGTGAATGGTTGTCTGTCTCTATGCGTCAGCCCTGTGATAGTCTGGTGACCTGTCCAGGGTCCCTGCTGGGATAGGCTCCCCCCACTGCACCACCGTGCCGCCCGATATTTTTAACTAACCACAGCAAATTAAATTGTAAGTCATTACGTTACATCATAGTCGGACAAAGTACAGAGATATTGTCCCATCTAACCTGCTCACTGACAAATAAAAGTAGACGCTGACCTTCGATCAGTGACAGACGCCTGGAGAAACTGCACAAGCTTCTCTGGATCGGTGGTGTTGGCCCAAGGAGAGGGCATCATCTGGCCGGGCCACAGGAAGGGCACCTCCAGGGCCATGGGGTGGTGGTAGAAGACAAGCACCTGGTACTCCTTCTCCCACAGATACTGCAGAGTCACCTAGTGATGGAGGCGTAAGAGGAGAAATGGTGAGAGGTGACAAAAGAAAAACAAAAGGTGATGGGTGTTGACTAGTAAATACAAAAGAATTCCTTCTGTGCTGCTGAGTGACAGAAACATTTTGTACCTGGCAGTTTATATAGTAAGCTTTACGTTTATGTGAATGGAAGCAAATAGAAATAAGTGGATATAATTGCACGATGTGATGCATCACTCTGATTATTCAGCAGCTTTGTTCCACACTCAGTTCTGATTGACCATAGAAATTGTCAGGTACGTTATTTCTGAAGACAACCGGTGTTTTACGTCTAATCATGGCGTGTTGCTTATTGAGAAGAGAACTACAGAGAACGGGAACACAATTTAAATTTGTATTTTTGAAGCTATTACAGGCTATTCAAGAGGCAAACATATATTGAAAACATTTCACAGAAGACCAAAGACAACCTGGGAGAAAATACGTGTTGAGTAAAGCACCTTTCTGCAGCTCAGTTTGTGCTTCAACTCATTTAAAAAACAGTCAACTTTTTTCTCTAAAGGGCATTTTTAAATTGCTATAGCTGAATTTCTGCAAAAGTGTATAGTATGGACATGTGCAACAAATGTTTGTATTCTCTGCTGAAATATTTCTGGCAGAAGACTGTAGCTAAATTAAGTTAGGTAGTACCTACAACAGGAAAATCAATACCCCATGTCAGCTGATTAAAGGAAGGAGCCGGGTAATAGGCTGGATGGTGCACAGGGAGGTGGTTATAAAAATAAGGCTTTTCATCACAACCTCACATATACCACATGGCTTTTGCTTCTGATTTCCCACATGAGGTGATTTATTTTGTGATAATGAGCTTCCAGTTGTACATTATCCTTGGAAATAAGCTAAACAACTGCTGGAGAAGAGTGGTGCGGCTGATTAAGTGTTTATAGGAGAGCTACTGTGAGGTAGAGGGGTGACAAGGGAAGAGCTGATGTACTCATAGATGATGGAGCGGAGGAAAGGGGAGCGAGGAGTGAATACAATACCTGCAGAGGAAAGAACACCAGTTATCTGTCTACTCTAAACACTACCCGAGACGTCCCAGAAGATGTTCATTATTTTTCCAGGATCCGCTAGTCGCTGTTGGCCTTTTCCTCTTCTCTACACTTCATCCCCACTCAGCAGCAGCACCTGACAGTAAGCTATGATCTCTGGCATTGACTGGTAGTCCTTCATCCAGGATGCTCACATACACCCTCACCTCAGGGTGGTGGTGGGGGGGACTTCTCTACTTGACATCTGTGCTAAAGGGCATACTCTGCGTACAATGATTAGCGATGTGATAACCATCATTCTGCATCTTAAGAGATCAGAACAAAGAAATCACTGGTGTGCAGGGCTGAGGAAACAATTGTTTTCAAAAGCCTCACACACACCTGCTTCTAGGTCATTTCACTGCTGGGAAGATGGTCTTTCCATAACACTGGGCTGTCAATACAGCAGAAAGACACAAATAGTTTTGAAACTGGTGCTATATGACCAAGAAAACACAAGTTTTCGGTTATTGCACCTAATATAACATGACAATTAGGGCTGCCCCCTAACGGCCAACCAAACGTTAGTCAACCAGAAAGGGACAAAACAAAAAAAAACCATGAAACTCTATTAGGAGCTGCGTCTTGTCAAAATAAATCAAAACCTATATGACTGGACCATGTGGGAATTTAATTTAAAAGGACAGACACAGGAAGTGGCCACGCTCAGCAGTCAGACAGGAGTCACGTTACAAACCAGTCACAGCCGACACAAGACACAAGAGTAGTGCTCAGAGCCCGACCTCTTGTTTACAGGTGGTTAAAGACACAGCATGTGTACGGCGCCTAATTTCCAGGGCTGGTACCTGCGGTTATTCCACAGGCTAGTTAATAACATGTCGGGCAGGCAATCCAAAGTGTGGGATCATTTTGAGAAGGTGAAGGACCAACCCAAGGTGATATGTAAACTCATCTTCATTGGTCGACTACAAATATGACGTATCATCTGAAACATGGAAGTAGCTACATGCCCATTAGCAGACAGCGTCATGAACAGGCGGCTCGCTCAGTGTGTGACATGCACTTGTAGATAAAATATAGGCCTATATTAATGAAGGTTCATTAGTACAGTTTTGTATTTCTCTGTAATGTAGCACAATGTTAACAATGTTACTGATACTATTCTTTCTCACACCTTCAACTCAAACCATTGTGTTGCCCCGCCCAAAATATCTACTCTTGGTTGACTTGGAAAATGCTTAGTCGGGGACAGTCCTGATGACACTTTGTAGCATGCCGGTCACAATAACATTAGTCATGATGACTAGAAAAAAAAGAAAACTTTGCAAGATGGTTAAGCTGTTACTTACAGTTTTCAGGTGATGTGTCAAGCTGGTGGTACATTTGTGATAAGCTAGTTTCCTTTGGCATATCTGGCACTTGATTTTTTGGAGTCATCTTTGTAAAATGACTTTTTCATCATCTTGCTAGTGTATCTGTAAGCCTGTCACATGTAGTCAAACTGTTGGATTCACAAAAGTCAACCTATCACTAAGTTTAAATGTCCTTGTCTTAGAGCAACTAATAATTAATGATGAGGCAAAAAGAATATTACTGGATTACTACTTTTGAATTCATCGGCTATTTGGGATTTTGGGAGTAATGGTATAGAAAACTGACGCATTCAGATACTGATTTGGACATCGCTTACCATGGTAACGACAGAAGCTTCGAGGCATTCAGATCAGCCCAACAGAATCTTGGATTAGACTTGATGAGCACCGCCTAGTTTTACCGTTTGACCTGAGTTTGATCAAATGATTCTGTACTTCTTGTGTCTTAATGCGGAAGCACAATCTATATTTTGCGCAACAGTTTTAAAGCCAGCAAAAATTCATGAATTTGAGCCTAGAGATGAGCAGGAGATCTGGGCCCTAGCAAGATAGAGGGAAGTTTACCATAGTTAATTTACCCATACTACCCACACTGTTTGATACAAAGCAGGTTGAAAATTGTCAAAATATCCCTTTCATTATTTTGAACCCTACTCACTTCCTCAGTTTCCACCAAATTAGCTCTGGTTCTTGAACCAGTTCTGCTGAAACGCTGCAAACGATTCAAAATGAGTTAAGCGAACCAGAAAGGAACCCGTTCCATGTTGGTGGAAACGGGGTATCTGTTAAGTGTATTTGAACATGACAATACCTCCTGAGCAAAGACGACTGGGCAGAGTTTGTCTCCAAACACCTCTTTCAACATGGCCACCAGTTTTTCATGGTGCAGGTTCTGCACGCCGTAGAAATGGTTGAAGTCCAGGAACACAACCTCTCTGGCATGAGCTGACAGGAAACTGCTGATCTGCTCTAGACCTTCTCTGACCTGAGAAATATAAATATGAACAAGACATATATTCATAATTTATTTAATGACATAATGATGTGAAACATATGCACACAAATGATTGTAATGTACTTGGGGCTTTGCATGATTGAGCTTTCAGTCTGTACACTGGCTCAAAAATGCTGCCACACACACAGATATGTGCAAACATCACTTAGCAACCACAAGTAATGCAAAATATTTTACATCCAAAATCCCCAAAGTTCTGCACTGACCGTGGCACTGAAGAGCCCGTGGGCGAAGAACAGCTCATTGTCGGGGTCACGGGGCTTGGTGGAGATGCGCAGGTCAAAGAATCGGATCCCAGCCTCCAGTTGGCTGGTGAAGTTCATCGTCTGTGTAGCTAACCACTTCCTCATCAGCTTCTTGGCCACCGTGCCAAAAACAGACACAAAGTTCTGCACCGTCTCCGGCTGCTCGGGGCCCACCGGAGACGCCTCGTCGATGTAGAAACTGAAAGAATCATGGGAACCTGGAGAAGACACAAAACATGAGTCTGCATGCAGGTATTGACCGCTGCAGGTTTTATTTCTGCAGTGGGACACAGCTGCGAGACTGGGGTCAGTGCTGGGAAACAGCCTGGTGCCATGGCAACAACACTCACTGCGAGTTCATAACTTACGACCACGAGAGCGAGAGTTATTCAGGCGACTCAAAAAGTTGTGGTCATATATAATATTTTCCATCCATCACTTCTCAGACACAGAGCTCTCTGAGAAAAACAAGTCTCTGCTTATTATTGGATTTTTTTTTCTCCATAGCTTTCAGTATATATGTTTTATATTGAATCCTCAAATGCAGTTGTCCATTGGTGGTTTCTACCAACTTTGTACATCTGCAGCCTGGAATTATTGGTATGGTCGACTCTACAGTATGTTGGCTCAATACTCTTAAATAAGTTATCTCAGTTTGAGCTTAAAGTTAACCCTTGACCTTGTAAGAAGCAGTTTGACAAGAACATAAGGTACAACTAACATGTTGTTACCAGCCGCATCTCGTGGTCTTCCTCAGCAGATGGAGTAACTCAGTTGTCGTATTGATTTAAAGTTGGGGCTGTACCAAATGCTATTTTTTACTTTAAAAGTTTCTACTGAGGTCAAGGTTTGAAATTAAACTTGAAGGTCTATCGTCAAATTTTCTGATGTTACCATCACCCTGAAAAAATAATTTAAAAAATCAAAACAAAATCCTTAATTTGGATTTAATTAACCGTGCGTTCATATTTTTGGAGATACATTTTTAAAAATAACGTTTTGTGAACCATCAGTTAGAGAGCCAGACCATTAATCAGCTGGCATCACCCACTGGTGTGTGGACTGTTTTGAAGCCTCAGGTAGGCATTATGGCTGTTTCCATATTTGTTTTTTGGAGTCAGAAGTAACTGGTTTTGGGCAAGAGAACTTTAAGGCCTCATAAAATATGAACAGGCAGGTTACATTAAAATTCACCCCCGTACAGTTGTCATGTATGTTGAATTTAACTATTGAGATAATAACCATTTTCTGTAACAGCCTGTTAACATGTTTATTTGGGCATTTTAACATGGGTGTCTATGGGGAGTGATGGACTTCTGGAGCCAGCCTCAAGTGGCTGTTAAAAAAAAAAACTGCGGATTTTGGCACTTGGGTATTGGCTTCATTTTTCCGCCCCAAGGAGGTTGCTGCTTTGTATAGACATGCAAAAAACAAAACAAAAAAAGCTGTGCAGCATTGAAATGTTGACTTGACATTTTGATGTCAACAGTGTGAATGATGTGAATGATTTTGGTACGGCCCTGTTTTATTTTAATTTCTGGTTACACGTGACTAATCCCCAATGTCTCAACTTGCAATTTCAGACCCTTGAAGATTTTGTAAACCCCTCAGAAAAGCTCATTTCTACCTTTCACAGGTCTTTCACACAAATACGTCTTGTATTTTTTTATTGAAAATAAGATCCTTCATTCTGTTTCATCTTATTCTTGTAACGCAATTGTAATATTGGACCGTGCTCATGTTTCATGGATCTTAACAAAACATGACCGCCTCGGTGATTTGATTCTTAGTGGTGATTTTCTAATGAAATTTTAAAGTTTATTTCTTTTTCCAAGCAGACATAAGATCCTCTCATCATCAATAAAATCATAAAGTTTTTCAGGTGCTTTCAGCTCAGCAGATAATATCTTACAGAGACAAAGACAGAAAAAGAAAAACTTCTGGCTTTGACTCATCATGTTCACAGCTATTTCACCCTCTTCTCAATATGAGAAGGACATACAGTCGCTTTACAAGCAGAATTGGATAGACCTCTACCAGACAAGGTTGCTGAACTACTGCTTACAGTGAGCTCTATGTGCCACGAACAAGCTGACCTACCATTATATTTCTACCTCCAACTGTGGCGCTTTTTATCATCTCACAAAAATATCAAAAGGTTGATAAATCCATTTCTCCTGCAGAAGGCTGAAAGCTGTTCTATGGATAATACTGAGAAACTGAAAAGACTGATGCTGTTACATTTTTTAAATGTCATTTTTCAGCGCCTTGAGCCTCACAAACACGTTTTCATTCGACACCATTGTTTTGGAGTGGCAGCAGACATGCCAGGGACAAGATATCTGAAAACCTGAGATGAACCAAAAACAATCTGAGTGGATTAAAACCACCATTTGTGAGTAAGCGGTTTTATTATCATTTGGTTAAACTAACGCTTTAAGCAAAAGCCCACTTCAGTTTTACTATGTGGGTATTTTAACTGTTCTTCTAGGAGCTGTATCCACAGAAAAATACAAAATCCGATCCCATTAGTGGCGGTAAAAATAACTTTGGACAGATTGTGAGAGCGTGTCAATATATTGATGCTTTCCCAGGTGTCACTTAAGAATTCCTGGCCATCGATCCACCAGGAAATCTGCTAGTTGGGTCTGAAGGTCGTGTGTCCTTCCATGCCAGATTGAGAGCAAGAAGAGTAATGCGTATGTGTGTGCATGTACATGTTATGGAAATTAGGCTGACAGTAATTTGGGACCTTCGTGCTCTCATCACTGCAATCAACTCTTATTCTTTTTGTCTCTTCATTATGCTCCCTCACTCAAACAAACACGCACCCTCCCCTCCTCTACCAACGCGCGCACACATGCACACAGACAGACACAAAGTCTGAAGTGACCTTCAGCTACACTGCAGCGCCAGGTCTTCGCAATGGGCCCAGAGAATGACCATAAGCAGGGCAGACAGCTGAATCCTGGGGCAAGGCGGCAAACAGCATCTCCACAGGCTGAATCCTACCACCAGGGTCACAGTGTAACAGAGTATGACCTTAACTAGTTGCAACGGCTGGCTCTGCTGTTGTTGCAGAGAAAGATTTCACTTTGACTCTGGAGGTTGTGCAACATCATCCACTAATCTACCATCTTACCCCATTACTTGATTATAAATGTCACAAAATGATGAAAAATAATCAGCCACGATATCTTTAAGTCCTCTCCAGACATGTTAGAAATTATATTTCTCTATCTTTATCACCATTTTCAAACATAATAGTTTGAAATAGGGGGCTTGGTGCAGATCTACTCTTTCTCCCTCACTGAGAAATTTGCTTGTGGTCGATTTTGCGTTTGCTTTCTTTAGCGCTGCTCATGCTAGGTTGGCCGGTAAAAGACAAGTGTGCATTAAGATGGCTAACATTGGTATTAGAGGAAACTCTACGGTGCTTTCACACCTGCCCTGTTTGGTTCTGTTTAATTGTACTCAAGTTCATTTGCACCCTCAGTGTCGTTCGTTTGGGCAGGTGTGGACACACTCGGGTACACACCAAAACAACCTGACTGAGACCTAGGTCCTGTTCTGCCTTCATATGCACATTCAGCTCTTCCAGTGCGTCAAAACATTGTTTTCTAGTTGGAGCCGCGCCTCGTTTTCAAACTGTATGCTTTGACTCAAATGAACAATGACAGCAATATAGTCCACGATGAGCAGCGCTAAAATCAACCTGCGTAGTTGTCCCTCCATTGTGACATTAGAAAGTGTCACATTTATCTTGCAAGTGTACTCTTCTTCAACGTTTTGTTTACTTCCTGGATTTTTCCCACATGGAAATTCTGACCGATCAAGAGCAGCTTTCTCGTGCAAGGCATTTTATCTGGTTGTAAATCCAACTCTAGTCAAATATGCAACTGTGTGACAAAATAAGTCCCTGATTCAGACCAAAGCAAGACAACTCCAGGTCTGAAAGCACCCTTAGAGAGATCCTGGCATACATGTTTGAGCCTCAGACTCCGATGTATCAGAATGGTTTGTGTTTAGTTAGCATCTTTTATTGATGTTGTTTGTTAGCTTGTTAGCTTGTAGGCTAACTGGCAGCAACTGACACAGCATTAGTATTATCTGCTACAATGGGGTTTTTGCTAGATAGTGGAAGGAAGCCCCAGGGTCCAGTTTACAACCAAAACTGCAGCATCGACCATGATTGCTGTCAAAACTTTCACTATCCAGAGTTTGCTCTGTGCTGGAGATTTCAGGTTACTTTGCTAGGTGTTGTGTCAAAGTCTTTTCACCTTTTCACCTTGTCGAAATCTGTTTCCCATAGACAGCAGTTCGCTTTCCTATGAGTGACGTACCAAATGTAGCTTGCATGATGTTTATTTGAATGTCAGATAAGTGCGCAGACATCGCCCCCTTCAGTGGTGGAATGTGAAAGTACCTCTCTAGTGACAAACTTTGCACAGATACAAGACAGTATAGTCAAGGTCATGCATTTTAGGGGACATACACATAAGAAAAACACATTTTTGAGCAGAGGGAGACGTTAAAATCCCAAGACATTGTCTTCCATTCACTTCATAATCCAACCAATGATCCAAAATCCACAGAGATTCAAGTTAATACCTCATAAAACAATGAGCAGCAGACCCTCCTCACACTTGAGAAGCTGAAACTAGAAACACTTTAACAATGATGTGCTTATCAATATAATTAACTAAATAGGGACCTACTTGCACAGTTCATTAGGACGTTCCTGGGATATTTAGTGCAGTTCAGCTCATATATATTAAATGCAACACTCCCCTAGGATCATTCAACCAACATCTTAGCAGGTCTTAATGAAAGCTGAACACCCAAGGCTTTTCTTTGCATTACTAAAGAGCATTGCGTTGAATATGTATGATAAAAAGCCTGTGCATTATGCTATGCTGCAGAGAGGAAAAACAAAGACTAAAGGACCACACATTTTGCCAGGTGTGCAAAAAATCTATAAGACTCTGCAGAGACGGCTGTACAGGGAGGTGGAAACTGCATCCCAACACAATCAAGCGTTGCTACCTGAGCTCTGAACATGATTAATTATTGTTTATGTTATGAAATCATTTGTTATAATGCTGTGCTGTGTCTCAAGGGCTACACAATCATTTGGAACTGTGTGGAAACAATTTTTGAAACGAAGTGTGCAAACAACAGATTTTCATCCTCGTGCAGATCTTCTGAAATAATCTCTAATACGTGCCTCAGACTGAAGTTGTTTCCTTCTTATTCTTGTCTGCAGGAACTGAATCACTACTGTGCACTGGACCGTATATAATGTTTACAGGGTTTTTATTCTTTCTTAATATGTTGAAGTGCCAGAAATAAGACAAGAAAGTAATTACTGCTGCCGCAGAGCTTACTCAGAAATCTAATTTACTGCGTCCCTGGTGGCCTCGGCCACAATGAACAAACCTCTTTCTCTCTTTTAAAAAAACAGCTTATTTGTTGGTAAAGACCTGCGGAGTGATTACGCTTTGGTTATATATGACCACATTAATTCAAAAGAGCAGTGTGTAGGATTTAGTAGCATCTAGTAGTGAGGATTGCAACCGGCTGAAACCCAGCCAACATTTGTATGCGGGGTCCTGTGTGGGTAGTAGATGGGCTTAAAATGGGCACTAAATAGGATTTTCTGCAGGGTCCATATTGGCCCCAAGCCAGTTGCCTGCATGAGTGGGTTTACCCAAGTGGGCGTCAGAAGATACGCCCATTTTGGGCCCATACCCAATTGGTACTTAGGTAGCCCTGGCATAACCCATGTGGCTTGCATCACCCACCTGGGTAAATCCAATCATGTGGGTAATTTGCATGGGGCCAATATGGAACCAGTGTACAATCCCATATAGGGCCCATTTTTCAGTCCATTTACTACCTACATGGGCCCCACATAATGTAGGCTGGGAACTTCTCCCTTGTGCCTAGCGTGAACTCCAGGTTAGGATTCCTTTGGTGTTCTGTTATTCAGGAGGTTTTTACTGGGAGCCAAATCATCTGCAGAGGTCACTTCCTCTCCAAAAAATAAACAAACAAAAAAAAATGGAGCAGGTGATTAAAACCATCAAAAATTTTGAATAAATAAATTTCTCCAGATGCTATTCGCTTCATCGCAGACAAGCTGATAGCCTAGCATATCCTAATGTACAACTATTTTCTCTAATAACTTCAGATCAAGAAGTTCAAGAGGTTTTCATCGGAAGTGAATTATCGGCAGAGGTCACACCCTCTCCTAAACAAAAGGACCCTATGATTTAAGGCGGTAAAAACACTGAATAAAGCAATTTCACATAAAAGAAAAAAAGTTTTTTTTCAACGCTGCTCATCACAGAGGGATTGCTGACTCTAGTGCCTGACATGAAAACACAAATGGCCCGATCGAGAGCCAGTGTTTGGTTTGTCAGTTCTGGGCTACTGTAGAAACATGGCAATCATGGTGGACTCCATGGATGAGGACCCGCTCCCTATATAGATATAAACGGTTTATTTTAAGTTAATGAAAACATGACAATTCTACTTTTCAGGTAATTATATACTAAAGAAAAGAGCGGAGAGGTCTCACTCCGAAGTCGTCGAAATCCAACGCTTGGGCAGTGACTTGCGGTGTCAGAATCCAACAAAAAAAGGCGTCTTTTAATGTCTGCAATTTAACAACACCCAGTGGCGTCAGGG
Source organism: Cephalopholis sonnerati (assembly GCA_019142605.1). Classification (NCBI taxonomy): domain Eukaryota; kingdom Metazoa; phylum Chordata; class Actinopteri; order Perciformes; family Serranidae; genus Cephalopholis; species Cephalopholis sonnerati. Next base: position 27,516,928 of record JAGQAX010000007.1, read on the forward strand.
GGAAATGCGGCAGGACAAGGATGAAAGTTAAGGCGGCAAAAGTCTGAGTAGGGTGGGCGGGAGTGGTGGTGGATGGGTCCAACAAACACCGACTTTCATCCAAGAGAGCGGTGTTCACGTAACACAAGTATCTAAAGCCAATCCCTGCTCTTTTTTTCCTGAACCTAACCGTATGCGTTTGTTGTTGAAGGGAAAAAAAAGTCAATTTGCAGGTGTTGTACCGACAGCAGTGTGTTTATTTTGAAAGAGACTGTATGTAAACATTAAATTTCCTGTGAAAACGAAAATGTATCTTGAAAGAGGGGAAACTTGCACAGTCGTATGTGGACGTGGAAAGTCTATGACCAAAACGTCAACATGTGACGAGGTCGGAGTGAGAACATGTTGAAGAAAACACAAATTATCTTCCATTTCTGCCAATAAATCCTACATGCTGGACCTTTAAAGGGCCTTAGCCCATCTTTTGAAATGACCTGATTATTATAAATGATATCCAAACTGTCTCCTTTCATGCTGTCTGATAGCTGTAGCTGTGATAGGTGTGAATGGACAGACACAAAAATGCAATGAAAAATATAAAAATCTTGATTTACATAAAGAACGTCAGCTTTGAATGTGAACTTTGCAAACTCTTCCTCCCTCGCATCGGCGACATAATCACATCACTGGGGCGAAGAAGATGTGAGGAAAGTGGAAAGAGAGACAATGAGCCGGAGTGCAGAAGAGAAACAGATAAGGGCTGAAACAAGCTGAGATAATGATAACACGCCGATTCACTTGATGATGATGACGAGGATGACGGCGGCAGTAGCTGATGACTGTTACCTCAGAGAATTGATCCGCGTTAACTGAGTCATTCTGACTGAATGAGACCAGCCCATTCAGAGAGGACCACTGGTGGTTTATGACCTTTTTCATGACAAATCATTACTGCTCACCATGGACTCTATTTTAGGATGGAGAACAGAGAAAATGACAAGGAAATGGAAAGTAACAGGGTGGAGATTGAGCTAAATGATACTAAAAGACAGATATTGGCTCCAGACTCCACATCCCATCTCCTCTACACTTCCCCTGCATGGATTTTCTATACGATTTTTATAGTAATTCAAGTATTGCTCCTTCCAGCTCTCTATTCTTCAAACTCCTGTTCAATTCGCTCCAGTCTCACTTTGTCTCCTGCCTTGCTCCTCTCTTCCATCTATTTGCGAGTAGCAGTGTTCACAAAGCACGTACATTTCCGATGAGGCTTAATTATTTGACTTTTAGAATCAAGATAAATGTCCTCCTGCTTGAAAACTCAATTAACAGCCAGTCGTGAGGCACAAGCGGCCTGTGGAGAATCCATAACTAATCATTTCTGCCTGTTTCTTAGATAATTTGACAAAATATTTTCTCAAGCAGCTTATGAAATTGAAAAGTTGAGATGGTTTGTTGTGAGTATACCACCAGACTTTGCTCTCAGTGGCAGCGGGTCAAACACAATGACTTTGGTCAAAGTAAAGTTGAGCTAAACAGAGATCTAGCTGGGTTGTGACTCACGAGGGCATATCCATTACAGAAAAAAGCCGTGCCATTCCCACCTCTTTACCACCCATTTGCTTCGTTTCTCTAGAACAAATATTCTCCCTCTCTTTGTCTTCCTCTCTACCAAACTATTTTCTCCTCCTTTGTTTGTTTTCAATTTTACATCCTCTGTTTTTCAATGGCTTTTAAGCCGGCCGATTTCCTGCCCTTCAAGCATCTCGCCGCACTACCAGTGTTTATTCTGGCATCTGATACCATTCATCCTCCTTGTTCGGAGGCTTAAGTGGCAGCAGAATGGTCTAGTCAAGGGACTGATGGACAGATTTACAGCTAAAAGTCCGGGCCGGCCTTTTCTCTGCCCCGAGGGAGCCGGCAAGACCGAAGATGCCTCTTCTGCAATGGATTTGTTTTTATTGCCTGCAAGGCCATCTCAACTTAATACAATTGCCGTCACCCTTTCCCCCTGGCCTAAGGTATGCTATTCATTTCTTACCTCTGGTAAAGCCTAAAGCTGCTACAGTCAGCCATTGGAGAGGTTAAGTATGGCTCCCTCGAGCCCTGTAAATCTGACACTTTGGTTCTATGTGGTCATTTTAGTTTCTGTGAGGTGAAGTCGTTTATCCCAACCAGTAGTTCGTCTGCTTTGAAGGAAGTCAGACAAAATGTAATGTTGCTGTTAAATTAATTAATTTTAGGTTTAATTCTGAATGAAGTGCTATCTTTTTCTGATACTGTATACACTCAAAGGATTTTTTAAAATAAAATAATATTACCATGAGAATTTTTCATCACAATACAAAATTAAAATCAAATTCATCCCAAATATTTCATTCAAAATGAGCTATAGGCCAATATAATAACTATAATAACAAGAGAATAGTTCGGATTTTCTTAAGTAGAGTTGTAATGCTCCACCCTGTGTTCAGTTTCATAACTGCATGTGTATATTTATGTCTCCTTTGTGTTTAGATAAGGATAAAATAAACAAACAGAAACTATGTTATGGCTCCAACACATACAGTAGATGTCTGTCAGCATGCCCCTCAGTTTGGATGAGCAGCAAGACTGCCAACTTGGAAGCTAAGCAATGTGCTGCTCTGAAGGGGAGGCAGCAGCTAAATGTATTTTACCCCCCTAAAAAAAACCTACTATAGTTTAAGTGTATGCGACATTGAAAGTATTTTCGCTGCTTTACTTTTCCATCTGACAGTCTGTTTCAATTGGAAAGCCGTTCGTAGCTTCAGTTCCCCTTCTATGCGTTCGTCAAGGCAACCAGACTCCACTGATAAACACAGAAGCTGCTGGTCTACTGCTGCCTCGATCAGTTAGTTAGTTTGTGTTATTGTGTGACTTTAGTAAATCCCAACTAACAGTTTTAAAAGACAAAGTCACACAATAGGTTCGTTTGGGATTAACCGCGCCATGGACGAGATAAGATGGATGCAGCAGGAGGCAGTGACACAAAGCCATGGTCATGTCGGACAGTTTCCTGACAGTTTCCAGCAGCCTTCAGTCTGTACAGGAAGTCACGGAAACACTCACATCCTGTTAGATCTGATGTTGATTATTAAAATGTTATCAGACTCATATATCAGTTTGTTCACAGTCTCCAATTGATTTAATCATGACAGAGTAGCTTATTAAATGCTTTACAGGCGATGTGTAATTTATGTTCATGGTTCAGCCTCCATTTTACATGAATTCTCATGTAAATCAGCATCATATCAGCAGACCTGTCCCCTCAACTGCAGAGGCTAAATAAATTGTGTTTACAGGTTAATGTAATGAGGAAAAAAACACAAGACAACAGCTTTCATTACAGATCAGTCAGATATAGTCAGGGCTTCACATCTGTACAGATGTTATCTTAAGAATCCTCACATCCCACTGACCATGAGTCTTTGTGTTGCTAAATACTTCAATGATTAAAAGAGTCCAGTGTCAACATGCAATAGACTATGTATAGTTTATGATGAATGTATTTAGTCTCTGACTACTAAACTTCATCATCAGTCACACATGTATTCTGTGAACAACCATGTTCAACCATTGTTTTTCTCAATGATGTTTGGCTTTGAAGAGAGCGATATAACGGCTTCATTTCCTTGTTGGAAACTGAGGTCTGACGGCGAGGTGAAAATATTCAAAATAAAGCACACACTTCAACTGATATTGACTTTTTTAGGTAGCCTAAAATACATTTTGTTGCTGACCCTCATTAGCAGTACATTGCTTAGCTTCTGTGTTGGACTATAGCCTGCTTCTCCAAACTGGGGGCATGCCAGCTGACACCTATTCTAGGTAATACACTGACTAACAGTAAGTACATACAACTCCACTTCAAAAGATAAAAGCTATTCCTCTAAAGTTGCGTTGATCAATATCCATTATATTAGCAATAAAGCCTCCCCTCATTGCCAAAATTAATCAATGCAGCTTTAAAAAGCCAGAAAGAAAAGATCATTTGATCACCTATACCATTTATTCTGTGAAAAATAGCCAAAGTTTAGTTAATTAATATAAATGATACAGAGCTTTATTCAACTTAATTTACATTTAGTCATTGTGCACACCTGTAGGACACATAAAGTCTCATGCCAGCCAGTTCATAGGTCTAAAACCAAAAACACTGAAAATCCATTTTAATTACTACAGTAGCAAAACTCTAGCAGCAATTCCCTTCCCTCCAGTAAAGCTTGTTTCATGGCGAGAGAACCACAGAGAAACAGATTCACAGTATCTCTGGCAGCACACCTTTGCTGACCACCTCAGTCAGACAAACGTGCGGCTTGGCAGTCTGCAGCACTCACCCAGCAGATCTAACAATAGCCACAGAAAAACAGCCCATCATGGCCTCCACTGATCAGCTTGGGGAAAGGCAAATGATAACTACTCCCTTCCTCTTTCCCTCCTTCTCTCCCTTTAATGACCTTCGTCTTTAATCTGTTACCTTCCCTCCTTCTCTCCTCTCCTGCTCGTCCACCTCACCCTTTCCCCAATTAGCCACAGGGTAGCACTGACGCAGGTCATCTGACTTGTAAACTCGATAGGTCGGCACAGTGTGAGGCCAAGGTGGCACGTGGGACCAAACACAGAGAGCTGAGTCATGTCGGGAAGCAAACATCTTCTTATCTTATAAAAGGTTGTAATGAACAGCAGAGGACCAGCAGGATTATGCTCATGAGAGTATGCACTGAACAACCAAAACACACAGCATAATAAACAACTCCATAACTCTGTATTAACTTTAAATAAACAAATCTTTGTCAAAAGTTATGTTGAATGCTCTGACCAAAAAACCCAATCAAAATCTGACAGTAGTCAGAAAATACTATTTTTAACTATGGTTCTGATAAAAGCCAGCCCAACATCGCCAGACTGCGATTTACACTCACCTGCCACTTTATTAGGTACACCTTGCTAGTACCAGGTTGGACCCCTTTTGCCTTCAGACCTGCCTTAATTCTTGGTGTCATAGATACAACAAGGTGCTGGAAACATTCCTCAGAGATTTTGGTCCATATTGACATGATAGCATCACACAGTTGCTGCACATATGTCAGCTGCACATCCATGATGAGAATCTCCCGTTCCACCACATCCCAAAGGTGCTCTATTGGACTGAGATCTGGTGACTGTGGAGGCCATTGGAGTACAGTGAACTCATTGTCATGTTTGAGATGATTTGAGCTTTGTGACATGGTGCGTTATCCTGCTGGAAGTAGCCATCAGAAGATGGGTACACTGTGGTCATAAAGGGATGGACACGGTCAGCAACAATACTCAGGTAGGCTGTGGTGTTTAAACCATGCTCAGTTGGTACTAAGGGGCCCAAAGTGTGCCAAGAAAATATCCCCCACACCATTACACCACCACCACCAGCCTGAACGGTTGATACAAGGCAGGATGGATCCATGCTTTCATGTAGTTTACACCAAATTCTGACCCTACCATCTGAATGTTGCAGCAGAAATCCAGACTCATCAGACCAGGCAACGTTTTTCCAATCTTCTATTGTCCAGTTTTGGTGAGCCTGTGTGAACTGTAGCCTCAGTTTCCTGTTGTTAGCTGACAGGAGTGGCACCTGGTGTGGTCTTCTGCTGCTGTAGCCCATCTGCTTCAAGGTTCGACGTGTTGTTCGTCCTCTCATTGTCTTGGAGGATGTTCCAGCCAACCTCATCACGTAGCTGGCTGACATGGGAGGGTCATTGCCTTGACTGATCTCACCTAGGCCGTCCAGGCTGTAAAAGTTCCCTAATGTTTTCACTTGCTCTCTCCCTTCCTGCATCAGACATCATTGCTTTTAGTTTGCGCCTTCAGCACCTCTACAGCACATCTGACACCCACCCATGCATGGCTTTCATTAGTGACTTTGCTGACCTACACACCCCATTGATTATGTAAGTTAATATTAATTTAGTCAATTCTTCTTGTTTTAACTAAATCTTTTGTGTGGACTCCCAACTTGTCACATTCACTGAGCCAGTTTGTGACAATTCAGAGATGGTCTTCTGTATACCTTGGTTGTAACCAGTGGTTATTTGAGTTACTGTTGCCTTTCTATCATCTTGAACCAGTCTGGCCATTCTCCTCTGATCTCTGGCATCAACAAGGCATTTTCACCCAGAGAACTGCCGCTCACTGGATATTTCCTCTTTGTCAGACCATCCTCTGTAAACCCTAGAGATGGCTGTGTGTGAAAATCTCAGTAGATCAGCAGTTTCTGAAATACTCAGACCAGCCTGTCTGACACCAACAACCATGTCACGTTCAAAGTCACTTAAATCACCTTTCTTCCCCATTCTGATGCTCAGTTTGAACTCCAGCAGGTCGTCTTGACCATGTCTACATGCCTAAATGCACTGAGTTGTTGCCGTCTTATTGCATTAACGAGCAGTTCAACAGGTGTACCTAACAAAGTGGCCAGTAAGTATAGTCTGCAACCTGTCAGTTCATTTTTGATTCCCAAAGGGTGTTATCAATGGCCGTAGATCAAAATGCATCTGGGCACAACTGGATAGACCTAAAACCCACAGAGCAATGAAACACCTGACGTAGTGCTGAGCAAATGACAAATGTAAACAGACTACTGCAGCATGCAGGGATGAGCTACGATGGTGTAGCATCAGCATGTTTGTGAATGACTGTTGCCATCAGAATTTGAAAACAGTTTAGATATTCATATCACAAGATCACCTCCCTTGTGTCGTCTGTGCACAAGCAATAAGGACCCTTGGAATGAATCTCATAAAAAATATATTGACCTTTCTTTGATCGCCGCAAGGAAGTGCATTTCAGTCCACTGGAAATTTGATCAACCACCCCTTCAGTATTACATGGGTTAAATGAAATGTCAAGCTACATCCCAATGGATAAAATCCGATGTTTGTGGTCATATATGGCAAAGTTTAACTTTCCAATGCAAAAGCAGAGAAAGCTCTGCATATTTGGAAAATGAATTATTGTTTGCCTGTTTTTGTTCAAATCAATAAAACCATGTGTGAATGACCTGAGGTGGGCCAGGTCGGGTGGGACTCCATTTGAATGGGATGGGGACCAGATGTATCTACCAGATCAAATTAAACATGAACTCGCACATTTGTCTTGTTCCCAGGGAAGGTAAAAACTGTCTTTTCACAGCTCTTCTGTTTTTGGGACAAAATTCAGTCAGGTTTCACAACAACACTGAGTCAGCTCTCCTCAGGGTGACAAATGATTTACTGGAGTGTTTGGACTCTGAAAACGATGCCATTTTAATTCAGTTGGAGTTCTCGGAGACAATCCAAGAGAAAAGACCGATCGATGCTGTAAAATGTATAAACCATGGTTACTGGCGCTCAGACTTCACAGTGATTTGCCTCTTACCAACAACACTGATCAGTTAAGGAAAGGATTGATAGCTTTTCATATCCTCTGTTCTGGTCTCCCTGCGGGGTGCCACAGGGTTACATTTCAGAGCCCATTTTATTCTCGTGAAATGAGTTTTCAGTGGGATGTATTTGTAGAAATCATTACATTTCTTATCCTTGTTAGACTGAGAATCTGAAGCTCCTTGAAACTTGCTCACCCTCTTCTTCAAATTCCATCTGTGTCATAAGTGGTAGGTTTTTCCACCTTAGAGTCGGAACTATTGAGAAATTAAAACAGTTTCTCACATTTAGGGACCTGGAGATGTGCATTTATCTCTTCACCTATTGATTACTGTAACTCTTTGTGTGGGAGTCAGTCAGTCAGTCGGCCTTGTCTCGCCTGCAGCTTGTTCATCATGCAACAGTGAGGCTCCCCAAGAAGAGAGACCATCCCTCCCCTGTGCTGGCCTCCCTTCATTGGCTGCCAATTAAATAAAGAATTGATTTTAAGACTATTTTGCTTTTAAAGCACTGTATGAGAAGACACCAGTGTATATTTCCACTTCCAGAGCCCTTCAATCTTTTTTTTAATCAGTGTTTTCAGTCCATTCTTTTTGTGTTCTGCGCATAAAATATCTTCACTGACTTAAAATTTAATTACTGTAATGTATAATACCATAATTACTGTATGGAGGTAGGTACCTTTAATGCCTCCACCTCCACCTCAGTCCAAATGATGGACTGAGGCAATATCCCTGGGGCTATTAACCTCTATACCTATTGTGAGTTTTAATTGCCTCCCTCAGTGACACAACCAATAAAACTAACACATTAACTGACTAACCATTTAATCACCCTGACAAACTCAGTTTACGGCAGAGGTGACTGCCCACGATCACTATACATTATCATTACTGTGGCTTTTAATCTATTTTCACACAGGGATCAGCCAGGTAGAGCTCAGTCAAAGGTAACAGCAAGAGGACATATGGTAAGTAGACACTATCAGTCACACAGCAGCTGTTGTATCTGTCAAAACACATATGCTACCTTGAGAATCTATAATGTGCTATCTGTATAGCCATACAGAGTATTTTCCTATCCTTCACAGATCATTTGGCTGCATTAGCTCATATCCAATTACTTGAAACATGACAAATAGGTGCCATTAAAACATCATAAAAACCAGATACTAATTAAGTCTTCTCTGTCACCACCAAACCTTAAAATAAATGAATTGCCAATCATACAGAAGATTATGTATACTAATGAGTACAGCTGTGCCATGCTGGCAACACACACACAGTGGGGACTGTTTAGCTTTTTGGCAACAGCAGAGCACTATGCCTTCACATCACCCCCATGGTGGAGTACTCCAAATTGCCAAAACACTTTGGCCTGGATCATTGAGGCTGTTAGCGGGTGAACTTTCTTCTTTTTTTTTATCCATAGAAAATAAATAGCATCACTGAATAACAGGCACCAGTGGGCAGATGCTGATGATTGTATGTCATAATAAAACAGTTGTCTCATTTGTTTCTTGTCTGCCCCAGTTTCATTCCTGCTCGAACAAAGGCCTGTAATGCTGCGTTCTAAGATAAGAGGAAGGGATGTGATATGAGACACACTTCTGAAAGAAATCAGACACGCACTCCACTAAGAACACACGGCTGTTGCTGAATAAACTCTGATATTTTTTTTCTTGACAAACCTTACGCCAAATGTGTACACACAAACACAAGGGAAACAGCAAAGGATCTGGGGATGTTTACACAATCTGTATCCAAATGGAGGATAGACACAGAGAGCAGCTGAGCTGCAGGCCGCAGGGCCAATAAGAAGTAATGATACCTAATTAAATGGGACAGAGCATGTTCCCATGCTGGCTTGGCATGGATGAAGTGTGGTGAAACACAGCACGTCACATGATTCAGCAAAATTACAAGCATGAGGTAATGCTGCTTCTGTCTTCCTGTCGGTTTTTGATTAAATCTACTCTGTGATGGTTCGCATGTGTCTTGGCATCCTCGGGAGCAGTGGTCAGTGCTGATAATATGCCACGCCTCATTGGATGCTAAGGTCCAAGGAGCTTCTGAAAAGCCATCATTGCACATGCAAACCTTACACACACCATGTATCTATAGTTCAACTGCAAGAGAGCAATGGAGAGAGGAGGAAGAAGAGAGGGAGGATCACAAAGATAAAAAAATTGGAAGAAAATGAAGAATGAAAGCACTGTGTGGAGGTGTGATAATCACTAGGCAGCAGATATAGAATTAACTGGCTGCTAATAAGCCATTCCTTCAGTCAGATCAGCGGTGGGCTTTACAACCAGCATTTCCAATTTGAATGGAGTTTGAGTAGACCTGCGCACTGATTGGCTAGAGGTCCAACTGCTCATTTTCTATGGGATGCGCTGTGATCATCTGAGTGCAGACTGAACCCATCCCACTCTCTGTCTCTTCTCCTCTGTGGCCACCACCCCAGTACAAACGCCAGAAGTCCTACACCAAACAGAGCAGCATGGCTCATCTGTCTATTCTGAGCCTTTTGAGTGGCTCTTTTTCTTTTCCTCAGGCTCTCTCATCTTTTGGAATATTAGATGAACAGACCAATAAATCATCTAGGTGTTATTTATAACCGCTAGACAGCAGAGAATCACAGAATGAATTGCTCTGTATATTTGCCATGTGCCCTGTATTTTGAACAGTTCAGCTTCTCGCGTTGCGCAACAGGTCTTACCCTTTTTTCTAATGAGGTACAAAGCTATATTTTAGGTTGTAGGAGGTGCACATGGTACAAAGTAAAACATCAAAGTTTGTAAAGCAGTAAAATATTCTAAATGCTGAAACTCACAGGCTATTTAATTATTTATATATTTCCATCTTCTGGTACATGCAAATTACGCGCGGATACAAAGATATGGACATACCCATCACCTGATTACACTGGGACAGCACAAAAGAAACACCTACCGGGAATAGCCAGGTTGGTGAGCGGAATAGTGTGCATGCTCTGCGGTAAACTTGCCATCCAGTCTGCAAACCGCATGTCGCTTCTCCCGTGAGACGAAGCCATGCTGCCGCCGTGCACAACGCTCCGTTCTCCCGGACCGGTGCCTGCGCCAACCTGGAGTGCGCGCTCTCTCTTTCTCTCTTTCTTTCTTTCTCTCTACACACACCCAAACACACTCAAACACACACACGCACTCTCCCTGCCTCTCTCTTTATTCCCTCTCTCTCTCACACACACACCAGCGCGACAGAGAGCCAGTCCACACCCCCCCGCGAGCAGCAGGCTACACATCGGCGCATGGCACAATTATGAAAATGCGGTGTGTTGGATCGATTCAAATATGGCAACAGCTTCCCAATAATACGCAACAACCCTGTAATGAGTGCACGTTTCAGTTTTACAGTGACTTAATCTGACTAAAAGAGTAGCATCAGTATTATTTCTCATAACGAGGCAAGGATACCCCAAATCCACGCCTTTTCTCATAAGGGTTTACAGAATGGCGGTCAGAGACCCACCAGTGGCTGCATGTGAAACATACTGTGGGGCAGTGTGGTTACATGGGAGTATCCAAGCTAATTACATAGTATGAAGTCAAGTTTTCTTTTTAAAGATAGACTATTTTGAGAATTTCAAACACTAATAGCAACAATAATAATAAGAAGAAGAAATATTAAAACTCCCTTCAGATATGATCCCAGTGCCCTGGTTGTTGAGGAGCAGTAATCATTTTAGCTAAATACACAGACAGAGGTGTTCAGTATTAATGAAGTGCATCATCTAATTTCTCTACAAATAAAGCACGTTAAGTACTGAGGCTGAAATTAAATAATGTTACCTCTAAATACTGAGGTTGAATTCTAATTCCCAATTGACCTAGAAGCATGTCTGAGGTCATGCACTTGGTGACAGAGTGCCATGTGGCAGTGATTCATTAGCACTGCAATTAATATGACAGTGACAATGAATAACTGACATATTCACTGTGGTTGATTATCAGCTAGCTGGGCACCTTCAAATGAGTCATTCAACTAACTGGGTCACAATGGTATAAAGATGGAGAATATAACAAAACTTGCATCACAGTTCGGCTGAACGCTACCTTTACGTCCCCCATGGGAGGCTTTTCAGACTTGTGTTCAGTGCAAACTGGGTGACTGTCTTCTGTCGTTTTTTGGTCAGTTTCCAACTTGGTTGTGTTTCTGCATTCATGTTTGAGAGCTGACAAGGAGGAAGGGTCGATCATTAAACCACTGGGGACACACGACATCAATACTGACACAGCACCACCCTGCATAATCAGAAGTTACCGACATGCAGAGGCTGTCAGATAATATGCTTTGCCTGGATATTACTATTTAGTCATCCATTGATTACATTTGTTCCTGGTTGGAGGCTACATCCATAAGTGATCAGCACTGTCAATACAAAAGGAACAATAGACTCATACACATATACACGCAGTTTGGTGTGGCGCCTGCAGTGATGTGGGAGCTGTCGCAGCGAAGCTTTTGATTTACTGGTCCATCTACGCCCTAATCTTTACCGAGGATCATGAGCTTTGGGTAGTGACCAAAAAAATGAAACTGCGGATACAAGCGGACAAAATGAGTTCCCTCCAGAGGGAAGCTGGGCTCAGCCGTAGAGATAAAGGGTGAGGAGCTATGACACTTGGAAGGAGCTCGGAGTAGAACTGCTGCTCCTTTGTGTCGAAAGGGGTCAGTTGAGGTGGTTCGGGCATCTGGTCTGGATGCATCCTACGTGCCTCCCATTAAAGGTGTACCGGGCATGTCCCACTGGTAGGAGGCCCCGGAGCAGATCCAAAACACGCTGGAGGGATTAAATATCTCATCTGGCCTGGGAACGCCTCGGGGTCCCCCAGAAAGAGCTGGAAAGAGTCGCTGGGGAGAGAGACGTCTGGAGTGCTTTGCTCAGCCAGCCCTGGATAAGCGGTTGAAAATCGATGGATGGATGGATGGATGGATGGATGACCGTACTCTTGAGAAACAGGTGGTTAAAATGAGGAGGCCAAAACAGAGTTTCTAAACATTTCCCATTTCAAAAATTCTAGACTTCTTGGTAGATTTTTCAGACCATATTTGTACAAACACCTAGATGCTTATTATGTATAAGAATATTTTTAAAATCCAACTGTTAACAAGTATGTTTCATTCTGACTATGCTATGATGCTAAATATTGGCCTGAAGATTATAGCTAGGTATTGTAGCTAATACAAATCAATTAACACCATTCAGTCCACACTCCTACGCTGAAAGACGGACAACGTTGCACTGTTAAACATCTCCGCCCAGAGACAAAGTAAACTAAGTGGTTCTAACTACTATAAATAGGGTAAATAAATAAATAAATAGGGGTGTCCCTGACCAAAAATTTTATAGTCGAATCTGAAGTTTTCATATTGTCAGGTGATCATAAAATCGTGTTTTTTCTTTTTTTTGGGCTCCTTGATTCAAAGTGTTTGTTTGATTATTATTGCTGGTGGCACAGTGGTGCAGTGGCTAGCATTGACACCTCAAAGCAAGAGGGTTCCTGGTTCAAACGCAGAGTGGGGGAGCCCTTCTGTGCAGAGTTCGTATGTTCTCCCCATGTCAGCGTGGGTTTCCTCTGGGTACTCCACCTTCCTCCCACAGTCCAAAGACATGCAGGTTAATTGGTGACTCTAAATTATCCGTAGGTGTGAATGCGAGTGTGAATGGTTGTCTGTCTCTATGTGTCAGCCCTGTGATAGTCTGGCGACCTGTCCAGGGTGTACCCTGCCTCTCGCCCAAAGTCAGCTGGGATAGGCTCCAGCCCTCCCACGACCCCCAATAGCATAAGCAGATACAGAAAATGAATGAATGAATGATTCATATTGTCATTAGTGACACTGAAACAAAAACACTTTTAGAAAGCACAGTAGGAGCAATAGTCTTGAGACAAATATTTTTTTCTGTTCTCCCTTGTTTCCCCTGAACTTATTCAGACCTGAATATTATTGAAATCAAATTCCATTTTTTTCCATTCTGCAAAGGAGCACCGCCAAAAGCACAAGTGCACCTTGAATTGTGCCCTAGATGGCTAAAAAACACTCCAGAACAACCACTATATACAACAGGTATCACCTAATGCTAACCATACTCAGTCATCTTATTTTACCTATTTAAATTTTAAATAAAGCAGTTAATTGACAGTAAAAATATGTTGCTGCAGAGCTCATGTTCAAACCTATTCGTGTTTTTGGTCTAATTCATTTTTAATTGCATTTCAGCACCAGCATGAGAAATAGGTTACTAAATGTAGGCTTATAGGGTACCACTCTAGTTTGACTCATGAAGAGATGTGCTGGATTAACATCAACAGCCGGTGGCAAAAGCCCCTGTCACTTTCTTCCATTTTTCTGCTTGATGATCCAATCCAGTTGATCTCCTTGAACCCAAAAGCCCGCTGGCTGAATTCTCCAGTTATGTAACCGCCCTCAGGTAATGGCAGCGCCTCTCTACTCGAGTGGAGAAATCACATCAAGAATGTCAATGCAAGCGCACCCTCCATATATAGAAAGCTCTAACCTGTAGAGTGTCAGAAGCCATTTGCTTTCAAGCATTGTGCGACTTGATGAATAATTTGAACACACCAGCCAACTATTGTTGGTTTTTAAGATAGTTTCTATCGAGAAATCAGAAGATTCAAAGAAAGGAAACAATACAATTTCACCTTTTCCACTCAGCACACAAGGTTGTATTTTATTGTATAAACAAAGACAAGGGGACAGTCTGTGGAAAAAACGTTAAGGCTTCACATTTTCTGGCTAAAATGTATGGTATGCGCACTAACTCTGAAATATATGAACCTGAGGGAAAAAGAACGTTTGATATTGTGGCAGCGGTTATTATTACAAACATGTTTCAGCCACTCTTATTGCTGCATCTTTATTTTTTTCCCAAATAAAATATATCTTACAATAAATGTAAGGACATTTTTGTTACTTGGCGTAGCACATTTACACAAGTGCAGTAAAAACCTATTCCCTTCTTTGCTGAAAAAGATTAACCTGACCTGAGCACACATTTGTTTTCTAAATTCATCACATTTCAGCTCTCTATATCCTGACACATTAACCTGTTGATCTATGATGAATATGATTCAAGTAACTGTATATTTTTTGTTCATTGTACAAGTCGCAGAGAACATATAATGAATATTTCCATTTTTTTTTTCATTTTCAGATGGATTATTTGGTAAAAGCTGCACAAACATTGGTAAAAATTAATAACTTAATGGTGTTAATAGGCAACAATGAAATGTTCCCTTACTGTCAGATCAGATCCCAAACAAGAACCATGCATGTGGCTCCAGTGAATCTCATTCAGTTCATATGGTGAAGACTAAATCCTTGTGATATTGATCGATTACCAGGGAAATGAACCACACAATGATGTAAGCATATCTGAACCATCTCAGGCTGCTAAATGGCTGGTTGTTTACCACAGAGAAATGATGAGAGCGTCACACAAACCAAAAACATTTGCCAGATCCATTGCACACTCCTCTAGATTTGCTGCATGGACCTCAGGTTGGGAGACACCTAGAAGTCACAGACAGATCACAAGAAAGAGAGAGATGTCTCGCAGTTATGGTAGTTGAAGTTAGAAAATTAAATGCAGTGCTTGTAGCCAAACTGTTGAGTTACTTACCTCGAAATCGGTGCCAGTGCATGCTTTGATATCCTCAGGAGTGAGCCCCTCCCACACTTCTATCAGAGTCAGGCCTTTTGTCTTATCCACATCAAACACAGCCTGGCGAACAGAAACATGGCGGGAAGAGAGGGAGAAAGGGTGAGGAAAACAAAGGATGAGATGTTTAGAGAAGAGAGTCAGGGTGAGTGATGAGACACAGAGGTAAAATGATGAGTATGGGTATTTCCTTCATAGGTGGGTCTGAACAAGAAGTGGATGTAGCCACTGCGATGTCACCCATTGCTTTGTAGACTACTGTTTTTGGCCTTGAGTTTGGCATTTTGACCGTCACCATCTTGATTTTTTGGAGCCAGAAGTGGCCATATTTGGGAAGAGGGTGGAGCTGTAGAGGAGCACGGAGGTGGATCTGACTGAGAACCCTACAACACTGCCATAGCACAAACTTGCCAATCATAAGGTAGCCACGCCCTAAAGCATACCCTACCCTATCATCTTTTTCACGCTCAATGGGACCATTATTTACAAAATGAACATTATTCTGTATTAAAGAAGACATAAAACAAATGATTGAGGCCATAAATCCGTTAGGAAAATGTTTGCCAAGGTAATAAAGAGTGAGAAGTAGATCATTTGGACTTGTATATAATCAGACAATTGTTTTTGCAGCCGGTGGAGTCGCTCCCTGCTGGCCGTTAGGAAACAATGCAGGTTTCAAGCACCTCTGCATTGGCTTCACTTTTCAGACCTGAAGAGAACCCCTTGGTTTGAACCCAGTGATTTGTTGTCACTGGGGTCACAGACAAGTATGTGGAGGCTTCAATTATCACAGTGACCTAAAACAGATGACAACCTGACCCCCCAAAATATATATAAATACCAGTGGGGGGCAGAGCACCACTTCAGTGTCATCCACAGATGAAAAAATAACTGCAATTATTGACGACAGGCCGCAGAGAGTGGTCCTCAGCTCTCTAAGGTTGGACCACTACAAAGTGGAGAGCAATTAGGTTTTAATTGTGGCACCACTTTTACCAGTTGAAATATAACAGAAGAATCAATTCAGTTAAGAAGAATGGAGTTGAAGGGTAAGGGTTCATTAATGCAGAATGATTCAAGCTAAATGTCATTAACAGATCCACTGGATCCACGAGAGCTGTACTGGAGATCTACTCTGTGTTGCTGCAGTTGCTCTGATGTAGGCACAAGAGAAGAGGGATGACAGAGTCCGAAGCATTGCAAGCATCAAGGAGGAAGAGAGGGAGCTCAGTGTTGCTCAAATGCCACCATTAACAGTATTTCCTTTGTTCTGAAAATGAATTGTTCTCGCACTAAGATTCCTACAAATGTTAGAGATACTCTAAAAACACCCAGATTTACATTAACATCAGCTAAAAACACCAGATTATTCCATGATGCAGCAACATTAGTAGAGGGTGAAGCATCTCTTCAGCTACCATAGCTGACATTCATCAATCACTTATGCTGAAATGGTTTAAAATTGCATTGCGAGTCTCTGTTTACCTGTGACTACACTTCTACAACAGCACTACAGCCATCAGTTTGTGCATATGCACTGTGAGGAGTTGTTCTAAATATAGACACACATTCACAAGCACAAATTGATAACCTGTATTCCAAGCTTACAGCTGAGCTTGCATGCCGTTTAGGCAAAAAAATGTGTGCATGATTCATAAATGAGGCCCCTGGAGTTTTCAGCATCTTTTAGAGTAATGAATTGCTGTTTATGGCCAAAGGCGTTGCCCCTGTGGTAGCAACAGCACGGTGCAAACTTTAACTACCACTGAGGTTTCTCCCAAACGATCATTTACACTGAAGGCTGAAGTACTTTAAATGCTTAAAGTTTTTTCTAACAATTCGATACACTTCTACAATTTGATACAATTTAGAGTCACCTGCATGTCTTTGGACTGTGGGAGGAAGCCGGAGTACCTGGAGAAAACCCATGCTGACATGAGAAGAACATGTAAACTCTGCGTAGATGGGCTTCCCCACCCTGGGATATGAACCAGGAACCCTCTTGCTAAGAAGTGATGATGCTAACCACTGCACCACTGTGCTGCCCAATTTTTCTGTCTCTACAGCAACATCCTACAAACAGTAAAAGGCAAAGAGCAAAACTGTTGATTTCTCAGGTACCTTTTGGAAGTTATTCCCCTTCTCCATCAGAAAGTTGGATAATTGCCTTTATCTTAAGATTGCCATGGGCTGGGCTCAGCCTTAGAGATACTGTGAGGAGCTCAGACAACCTGAGGGAACTCGGAGTAGAGCCGCTGCTCCTTTGTGTCGAAAGGCGCCAGTTGAGGTGGTTCGGACATCTGATCAGCATTCCTCTGGAACACCTCGTTAGAGGTTTTCTAGGCAAGTCCAACTAGTAGGAGGCCCCGGGGTAGACCCAGAACACGCTGGAGGGAATATATATCTCATCTGGCTTGGGAGCACCTCAGGATCCCACAAGGAGAAGCTGGAAAATGTTGCTGGGGAGAGGGATGTTTGGAAACCTTGCTAAGCCTGCTGCCAGCGTGACCCCGATAAGCAGAAGATAATGGATGGATGGACAGACGGAGGATTGCCATGGTTATCTTTAAACTGATAATATCATCAGATTCAATTTAAAATACCAACGTTGACTGACTGCTGCCTCTCAACACAGGTCTGATATGAAGTTAAGTAGGTGTACATACAGTACAGCTTATGTAATGCCCCTTTAAAACTAAATCTGGATCGATATCATTATATCTTTTGATGCAAAAAATACTTTGTGAAGACAGGCAATGCACACTCAGCTGAGCTGGTTTCTGTTGCTTCTCTCAGCAGGGACTGACGGGCTAAGCCACAGACACATCCAGGCAAAGCCTGTCAAGACTCTCAGCTCATTAGAACCACACACACACAGCGACGGGGCAGGAGGCAGATATCTCACTCCAATATAGCGAGACAGATGGAACGTCACAAGGAGCAAGGGGTCTATGGATAACACGGATACTGACATGAATCTCTAATCATGACACATGTCGCACGTGATTAAGGGAAATTAAAGATTCGTTAAAATGTGCCAGAGGTGGTCGATAAAGCTGCAGATATCACGGGTGCAATATAATGTCAATGTGAGCCTTATGGTTTAATGTACTGTGCTTTAAAATGCACAAGACCTTGACACAAAATGGTCTGGGTGAGTAAATCTTAAAGCAACCATCGACTGACCTAGTTTCTGATATCCACACTTTACTACTGAAAAACAAACTGTGCCTCCGCTCGCAGAGCAGCCTTTTTGTTGTGAAACTGTTGAGTCACCTTTCTTCACAGTCTTCAGAGTCACCACCACCATTAACCAGATTGATGCAAGTTAGTCATTAAGAAGCTGCTAGTCTACCCCATGTGTTGTCTGGCGAGAAGTGGGCTGAATGTCACGAAACAACAACAAGCCATTCAGCCCACTTCATGCTTTAGACAAATGTGACTATAACAAAGAAACTGGAGTAAAAATCAACATTTTACCCTCCAACAACTAAACTTCAAAAGCTCATCCACTCCCCTGTCAGTGCATTACAGCAATTACAAGAAGCAGATTTTGAGATGCGTTCAGACAAAAAATCTCAATAGGACAATAAAAGCATTTCAATCTGGTTGCTGGAGTAATAATTGCTGTCATTGCCCCTGCTGTCATTATGGAAAATGCCACAGGTAACGCTTTTCTGGGCCCATTATGATGATTGAATAATTCAGGAGTTGTTCTGCTTCATCTGTGAATGAATGGGCGATTTATTTTTTTAAAACCTAATTCCCTAATTAAGTGTTGAGAGAAGAAAATACTGAGAAACTTATGTAGACCATTGTCATGGCAGCAACTCAAGCACCAGGGGCCACAGAGCTGATTTACTCACACTGCACAGAAGATGAACAAAAAATGATCCCAATCCATCATTTCAATGACAATGCTGCAAGCTTGTAAACAGGACAACTGTGGTTAAGAGTAAAAGAAATGGTGACATAGTGTATAAAATGGTCCGAGCCATATAGGAAAGCAGCAGAGACACCGCCTGAGGCAACAGGTTTCCCATCACTCTGGGTCTCAAATCATAGCAACACTATTTAGGACAGCACTTGAATTACAATCCCTCCTGGCCATCAAGCGCCAAGGAGGATGCTGTGTTTGTGAGACTATATTGTGTGTGAGCATCTGTGCATGTGTCTGTGCGGAGGGAAAAGAATATTTTTTTTGGCAGGTTTGGAAGGCCCCAGTTTCTGCTCTCATTTTAGAAACAAATTGGAGCAGAGATTTTAATCATGTAAGATAGCAAACAGTACAAAAATGAATTTAGAATAACCATTATCTGGATTATTAAAGGCACTGTTTGCCACCAGGTTTTTAGTATCTCATTTTCTACCGACTGGGAGTTTCCTCCGGTGATCACCACAATGATAATTTTCTCACATCCAACAAGTAATTTATACACAGTGTTATTGGCTATGAAGAACAAGAGGCTCAAATGTTATGCTGCTGGGCTGTGTTTTATTCATCTGTCCGTAAGTTGCTAAATAAAAAGGTTCCACTTGACTTCAGACATTAAGCCTAATTGGGTTTGTGTCCACATCTTGAATTCATTTTTATTTTACCACAACATCCTGTGAGATAACTGACAATCGTATGTGATGCAAACGCCTGGCAATATCCTCTCTTAAGTGACAGCATGGGGCCTTATAGATTTGAAAATGGTCTCTTTATTGATCAGTATGTACTGGCGATCATGGATAATTGTTTTTCTTTTCATTATTGTCAGAGAAACACAGCGGCAGAGGATACTACTGTTCTACATTCAGAGATACGACTGGTTAAATCATACCCCAAGGACTCCAAAAATCTGTCACAGGCGAGGTGAATAACACTGGCGATACAAGAGGAAAATATTTCCTGTTGTGAAACTGGCTCATTGTGTGTCCGTTCTTCAAGTCTGAAGGCCAACGCTTTCTTTCATATTTGACCTTACTTTATGAATATTCACTGACAAAAAAAAAAGGGCAAAGACTAAATGTTATTAAATTTGTAAATATACCGTATATAGTCTGCTTGTGTGTTAAAGGGACAGTTCATCCCAAAATTTAAAATATATTTTACATGAACTGCTCAAAACAAGGTCTGTGGATTATCTTGAGTAACCTGGGTCATAATTTCTGGCAACGAGACGTTACTGTTGTTTTTTTTTATGTATTTTTTGTGCTTTGAGCACCACAAACCAGTCATCTAGTTCCATTGTATGTGAGAGAGGGCAGATATATATTCATGGCTGATATCTCCAACACTCACACCATAAAAATCTAGATTAATAAATAGTACTACAGGTGAGGAGGTAAAGGACACTTTGTCGTTTTTCAACATTAACTTCATCTAAACAAATTTGGAGTGTAGTGTGACATGAACAACATGTTTTCGACTTGTATTCCTAGTCTCCGTTTTTGGGTATCCAGGAAGCGTTCTCAAGATGCATCCAAGAACAAATCGTCCTTCCTGTCTCACATTTCAACTAGCTGCATGTTCAACAAAATGGCATAATTTATTATAAGTGTAGATGATTATGGAAGAGGATATCTTTTACAGTGTATTTGCTGACTTCAGACAGATATCCAGGGAGGGTATTTACTCGACCAGCCTGAAGGAATAAAGAAGAAAGTGACCAAGGCTGCAGCTAAGCCGTACAAGAGGGCACCGCCGGCGGGGGACCATCTAGAATCTTAGCTGCTGAGAGCAAACAGTGAGAGGTGGTGCCATTTTGTCAAAATGCCACCTGATGCAAACAGAAACTGAATTACTGTTGGATGCTGTTGCCAACTTCAAACCAGAGAGAGCACATGTGTGACAGAGGTGTGCTGGAGATTATGGTGGGACTACTGGACAAATATTTTGACAACTGGCTGAGTACATCACTGCTTTTTGTTTTTTTTTGTCATTCCATTTTGCTTCTGCCTCTGCAGAGTGAGTGAAAGCCACTGCTCCATTGTCAGCTGAGGGTCAGTGGAGAAATACAGCATGTAGAGCCAGCATTTCACATGTTGGAACAGTGGACTAACCACCCGTTACAGTTTTAATGAGTTTTATTTTGTTTCTGTTGAGTATGAATGAAGTGCTTGAACATATCAGCAGTCGCCAGTTGTTGGGCAAACTGTAGCTGGTTGGAAAATCACTGGGGACCTTCCTCTGGATCGCAAAGATAAACTGGAAAACTCAACCAAAGCTAGCGAGGCCGAGAGGGCAGATAGTCATTGAGTGAGTATTTTTGTCACCTAATGCCAACAAAGTGGTGGCTTTGGCTGTGGTGGTGATACAGAGCTTTCAGGCACTTTAGAATAAGGCATGTTTGTTGTTGATAACACTGTAGTTTTATTGAATTTATGTTGATTTTCCAGTGTAATTTATTTGGGGAATTTTTTCCAATGTTCAAGTTGTTAACAGTTAAGTTATTTCAGACGCCTTTACTTTTTGTAAACAAAGCCATGTTTGAAACAGCCACCTTCACAGGCAGGCACAATGCATCCTGGTGCAATTAGGCACTGCTATAACAGTTGTGCAAGAAAGAGAACTCAGGAAAAACTCAGCTTCTCTGTCAGTGCAGCACACACTGAGGACTGGATATCCATTTAAGAAGTGGCAAATTTCTCCTTTAAAATATTTATTCATACATTTTTTGTAACTGCTTATCCTGTTGAGGGTCACAGGAGGGCTGGAGCCTATCCCAGCTGACACTGGGCGAGAGGTGGGGTACCCCCCCCGGACAGGTCAACAGACTATCACTGGGCTGACACATAGAGACAGACAACCATTCACACCTATGGGCAATTTAGAGTCACCAATTAACCTGCATGTGTTTGGACTGTGGGAGGAAGCTGGAGTACCTGGAGAAAACCAATGCTGACACGGGGAGAACATGCAGACTCACAGAGGGGCTCACCTACCCCACCCTCTTGCTTAGACAATGCTAACCGCTGCACCACCTTCAAATATGCATTTTTAATTTGGGGGTAAACTGTCCCTTTAATCCCAAAATTTCTTTAGTTGGGTACCAAGATGTGCTTTTAGATCTCCCTGTCATATGTCTGCTTGTCCACATAGCATAAAGACACATAATTATAATGTCACTTTACTACTACTACTACTACTACTACTCCTCTTTTTCAATAGCTAAATCTCTGCTCAACACTGTGTTGGAAAAACCAAACTCATTATTAATTAACAGGTAAGGTTCATTACTTGTTGCTCAACCTGATTTGAACAATGCTCTCCATTTTGGACTAACTCAAAACACTTGCATGTGCCATGCCAGAGCCTTCCTCATAGTCCTTTAAATCCCTGCCATCATAGTTGTGTAAAAAAAAAAACTTAATTCTTCCCTTCTGCCTCATCACTAAGATTTCTTAAAGGAAAGAAGTTAATAAATTCAGATGGTTCACAGTAAGAGCAAGGTACTGGAGGACCTCCTGTGGGTAAATCACAGTGTGCACATTGTTTATTGAGCACCTTAAACGATCAATAATGCATAACATATTCATTTAATGAACTCTGGAGTCTGGAGGGGTCCTACAATGTCTCAGTGTCACACCGTTTCTCATGCAGTATGTGTAAACTCCTTAAAAAGAAATGTGTTATCAAATCTTCTGGCGCCCTTTCTAGGTGTACCACTGTAGCTTTGTCCTGGAACACATCACTCAAATATTATATTAAAAGGAAGAGGTGTAAAGACATGACGCCTAAGGAATTACAAAAAAGGTGTTTGTGATGAGCAAAAATCGGCTCAGCGAATACAGTATAGACTGAAAATACATCCAATCCAGTCTGCCTTTTTGCCTCCAGTTTCAAAATGACACCGTGTTGTTAAATGTTCCTTCACACAGCATTTTCCTGTCTCTTAATATTTGATGTTCACACATGCGTTTAATAGCAACAAAATGGAGCATTACTATTCGTCATTGACCCGGCTTTCAATTTCGGTTGGCAACAGCAGCACTCCACAAACATAAAAACCACAATTTGACAGCAGAAACAGAAAAAACATGTCAATGACAACACCTTTATTGTGCCGCTCGGTATATTGATTTTCAAAACAAGCACTCACAGCGAGACCTGGAGGTAACAAAAAGTTGGCCTCTTAACATTGCTGCCAGGTAGCTCCAGAGTATTTTGGCGATATCTGAGAGGCTGACAAGCTGACTGTCACTTGTCAGCATTTTCAAAAGCTCAGGCTCCTGTGTCAAAACCACAAAGAGAGACTGGCATCGCTAAAGGAAGGGTGTTTTTAAAATGGCAACATTTAGGGATGGACAATGCCTGTTTTGTGAGGATGTAAGGCCAAATGGAGAAATTTATTCAGAGTGCAACAGGCATGGTATCAAAGGGATAGAGGAAAGAATAGAGTAGAGGACAGAAGAAAAGAAGCAAGGAAAACAGAGTAAAATATGTATTGATAGAGATGAAAGAAAGAGGACAAAAAAGGTCACAAATGATACCATGTAAGAATCTGTGTCATTACAAAGAATAAGAATGTGGGGATGTAACAAAAGACGAGAGTACTAATGGATACCGAGGGAGAGAAAACAGCGGGAGATGAAATGAGGAAGGTGGAGAGAAGGAGGTGGCGCCAATGCTAGCAGGGCAGTAGAGACAGCTTTAACCTTTATAAATATTGACAGAAATCTGCTTGCTGAGAAATGTTGCGCAATCACAACAAAAGCCAGTCGAGCAGAAAAAAACAGACAGGGTGAAAAAAAAAAAAAAAAGCCATGGACACAGTGTCTGACTTTGCCCCTGACAAGTCATGTTTCAATGAGCGAGCTCTAAAGGCAGTAACCACCGGAGGGTTACAGGGAATTGACCAAAGTACAAGAGGACACAAAAACTGCATCAGCACTAAGCTCTACTAGCTACTGGAACCTCTCTCCGGACTTTTTTGCTTTCTAACCTCCCCCCACACCTTTTTTTCTTTTAACCCTAAATCAGCATTTATGCCTCCACTCCCTCTGACTGCCCTCTACCCTAAATCTTCACTTTCCTTCATTTTTAAACCTTGTATTCATGTCTTCTGTCTGCTCATTTCCCCTTTCAAAAGAAAAATCCACCATAAGACAACCTTAAGCACTGTTCTGACAAGATAAGCGTTACCTGTAACTGTGACTGTTGGTCATTAAAACCCCATTTGGCTAGATTTATAATCCCACAGGGATGTGAGTGATAAAATAATTTCCATGCTCCTCCACAGCTACACTCATTCTCAGACTTTTCCCCTCGTCACCATATGTGCTACCAAGTACGACAACATATTGTAAATGGGCGCTGCATCCAAATGTTTCTGTCTTCTTCCGT
This sequence comes from Cephalopholis sonnerati, assembly GCA_019142605.1. NCBI lineage: Eukaryota > Metazoa > Chordata > Actinopteri > Perciformes > Serranidae > Cephalopholis > Cephalopholis sonnerati. Next base: position 27,541,381 of record JAGQAX010000007.1, read on the forward strand.
CACACCACGCAGAACTCAAACTGTGGGGAGCTGATGAAATTCAGAAACAGAGGAGAAACAGAGCTCTTCACGCATAAATGAAGAAGACGGAGATTTGCCTTCGGGTAAGCTCCATAAGCTTGCTAAGGGAGATTGAGCAGTAAGATTTCCGAGAGTACACCCTGTGGTGCGACTTTTTTTAAAAATGGCAAACACCACCCCCACCTGACAGCCTGTCCCCAACTCTCGTGCAACACTGAGAAAGTGTGTCATCCAAGACTACCCAGCAACATCCAGAATCTCAGAGTCGAGCCTCTGGACTCTGGACCTGGATGATCTCCTCCCTGAGGCCTGATTTATGGTAGGGGACTCAACGCCTTTGATGAGTGTCGCTTGACAGACATTAAAGAGTCTTGCAACAGTCTGAATTTATGCCTTGGGGAAAGGTTTCACAGTCCCTCCAGGATTTTGCGAACGCAACGATTAATGCAAAGTCAATCCCCATTAAATTCTGGGCAACCTTGCAACTTCTTCCAATCCCTGCAGCTTTACTACAGATTCGACTATTTAAAACGGGTAAACTCTGGGGCGCCCACAAGCTCATCTCATAGAGCAAGCGCCCCACATACAAAGGCTGTGTCCTTGCCCCAGTGGCTGTGGGTTTGACTCCAACCTACGGCCCTTTGCTGCATGTCACCTCCACTCTTTCTTTTCCTTTCACACTAAATCTGTCCTGTCAAATAAAGGCATAAAAAAAACCTAAAACAGGTAAAATCTCATTTCACAGCCCCTCCTTGCCTGGGACAAAGTCACACACAGTGCCAGGGATAAGTGTTAGCACCACATGGCTAATGTTACCAAACCTTTATTAACAGGTTTAATGACTGAGTCAAGCCATTTCGGAGTGCAGTGTACTTCTGGGGATGTTTCGGTCCCCAGATTAAACTGCAGAGTGAGCTATTCTCGCTTTCATGCTGCTCTTGAGTACAGGGTGAGTCTGATTGAGAGGCTTTGCCCTGTCACGCTCAGAGATAATGTTATCTTCTGCCATCTGATTAGAAGTGATGAATCTACAGCTCACAGACACTTAATATGATACAGTCTCTGGCTTTTGTTTGATATCTAGTGTTGACGAAAACTTCTATATATTCCTGACCTCATCTCCCCATCCCCTGAGGTTCGCAACTTGGGTGTCATCCTAGACTCCACCCTCTCCTACGAATCCCACATAAAATCTTTTGTTAAATCTGCCTTCTTCCACCTCAAAAACATCTCCAGACTCTGGCCTTCACTCTCAGACTCTGTTCCTAAGGCCCTCATCCATGCATACATCACCTCCCTCCTGGACTATTGTAATGCAGTCCTGTTTGGGCTCCCCAACAAAGCCTTGGACAGACTGCAGTGTGTGCAGAACTCAGCTGCAAGGGTTCTCACCCAGACCAAGCCTTGGCAGCACATCACCCCCACCCTCAAACACCTACACTGGCTTCCAGTCAAGTTCTGCCTCACCTACAAACTCCTCCTCCTCGCCTATAAAGCTCACCACGACCTTGCCCCACGGTACCTATCACACCTCCTCACTGATTACACCCCCTCACGGAACCTGTGGTCCGCTGACTTGGGTCTCCTCTACGTCCCTCGCACCAGCAGGCGAACATTTGGGGATAGAGCCTTTAGTGTGGCAGCCCCAACCCCCTGGAACTCTCTCCTCATGGAGATTTGCCAGGCGCCAACACTGGACATTTTTAAATCTGCACTGAAAAGACACCTTTTTACCCTGGCTTTTGGCTGCTAGATTATTTCTGTTGTCGTAAAGCTACCTTGGCTTGTTTACTATACGTATGTGAACATCGCTGTCACCCTGAACCAGCATAATCCAGTTCAACTGGCATAATTCTCAGTTGGGTTCAGCTCTAGTAGCTGTATTTGTGCTGCTTTGTATCCCTTAGCATTTTGACCATGGAGGGATTTGATGAAATCAGTAAGTGGATTGAGGGGGAAGAGATTTTAAACTTACTTCCACTGAGAGGACAAAGGAGCACAAGAAAAAATGGTGGTCAGTGCATCGACTGAACCAAACTAGAGAGCAAAAGGGTGAATATGTTTTGGTCCAACAAATGCTGGACATGGATGAGGAGATGTACTTTTGGTATTTCCTCTTGTCTGGCAACCATTTTGATGATCTGGTCAACCAGACCTGGCCCAGAACTCCAGAAGATGTGTCAGAGAGGCTTGCCGTGACCACCCCTTAATATTGTACAACCAAATATGACCATGTATTCTCCAAGTCTACAACAAGAAAGGAAAGTTTTGAGAGACGCTTTTTTCTGTTAAAAAAAATGTCACTTCTGTCAAGTGACCCTCAACACAGCGTCCAGTGCCCTACATCAAATAAGGCTCGAGCCATTCACCTCCACAGAGGGTATGTTGGTTGCGTCCAGAGTTTTGTTCCCAAAATATTCAAAAGGAGAGTCCAAAACATCCAGCTGGAGATCGTGACACAAGCATCATCAACATTAGAAGCAGCGCCCTGAGACAGGGATGGGAGTATCAACAGAATAAAAGGAAACCCAACCCTAACCATGAAAATTAACAAACCATAACAAAATCAATAAGAGGCCTCCTTACCAAATCAACTGATTGAATTAGTGTTAATTAAATAAATTTAATTTCCATCTTCCCGTGTCACTCTGTTGCATCATACCAATGTATCATTTGCAGTGGTTTGTTTTTGTATGCGTGTGTGAGGGAGATGTAATTACGAGATAAAGATTCAATGTGTGACTTGTGTTCATTGTCTGTGTGTGTGTGTGTGTGTGTGTGTCGAGTTTTGCTGACTTATTCAGAGAACTCAGTGGCTGTGGAAAAACAGGAGTGCAAAACCCACTGACTGCCACGGTTAACTTATTACAGTCTGGTTCCAGCCTGATCACTCCTGACTGAAACGGTGGGGAAATTGTAATATTTGGCAAAGTGAACATTTCTCATCATTCCTCAGATTAAAAACACATTAACCAAGACTTTTAAATGAATATTAAAGAAAATGAAAAAGCCTTAAGCTCACTGTAGATAGTAAGAACTGTAAGGAAAGAATGTTGACCTACATTTATATAATTAGGCATAATGTTATCATATATTTTAATTAATTAAAAATGACTGTATGATCACTATACTGTACTTCTGTATTTATTGGCTTAATCATTTATGTCTTTGAAACTGAAGAAGCCGACAGTGTCCTTGACTGCGCATACAGTGTATTCATGTTTTTTCAAGAATGTTAATGAATAGCAAAGAATTAGTCTCCCTCACAGGATACAGACCAGTGGTTTTCAAACTTTTTGTGCCCACACCAACAGGCAAGCCAAAATCTCAAGGCACACCTGCATTAATATCTGTGCACAATAGCTTCTTTAACATGTTTTATCACTCTTATCACCACATAAGACGATATAAATTAGAAAAATGCGACACGTAGCTTTCGTGACACTGTCTAAAGACAGTTTTATTTCTGTTTTCTTTCAGTGGTAGGTCGTCTTCTAAGGTGCTTTGCTGTAATTTGCTCCGAACAATAAAACGATTCATTGTCCCACTCACGGCTATCTCCTTTTAAATGTTATCATCCCTCACACTGGTTGCCAATCAGGGCTTTTGATGTGTCACACACTTATAATTCCCACACACCAAGGGCAACCCATAGGTTCCCTGTGAAGGTTTTTTAAATTGAATTAAATTCAATTTTTTAGCTAGAGTTTGGCTCTTTATTGGGAGATGGGTGCGCACAACATACTGATACAATTAAAAATTAATTCATAACTTTTTGTATAGGCCCAGTTGAATACTGCAATAATAGGCTAGTGTGTGGTTATCACAGAATCCCACAGCACATCTGGATTGGCATCATAGCACATCATTTATGAACCACTAATGCAGACTATGCATACAAGCCTGCCTGTTGGCCACCTATTTATGACGGAATTCTCCTCCCGTTCTGTACTGTTTTCAAAATCTCCACTGCTCCATGAAACTAGTATCCCATAGCTAGACCTATCTTCACCCTTTGTATAAAACAACAACCTCCGAGCTGGCAACCTACATGATGAAATGTCTTTTAATGTTTTATGTAGGCTTTTTCTTTTGCTGGGATTTAGCCTTTTGAATGCCAGGGCTCGCCTCCCCACATGCAAATGTTACACCCAAACAAGTTCCCTCCCGACACCATTTTTCAAGGGCACCATCACTGCATCCTGGGTTTAGCACAGACCAAGACGATTGTGATTTAAAGGAATACAACCAAGCCAAAGCATTTTTTAAGAACATAATTATGACAGGTTTAGCCAGATCTTTCTCCAGCACTGGCACAGTGCTAGAACAAAGTGTGGAGATAGCTCTGGCTATGCGAGACGAGCAAAGAATGACTTTCAAAGTCACAGGTATCCACTCATATACACAATATGTCCTAAAAATGTCTATTAGAATAAAACTAAAGAAACCACTCGCACAAAATCTTCTCATGTCCCCCAAATCCACGTCTTTTACAGGCCAGGAGTGTGCAGCCATAGCTTACTCATTGCCACTGTCTATGGAGCACCTATGAGTAAGCCGCCCAATTCATGACTAATCGCTCATCCATGCGTTCATGCATGCTCCCATGCATCCAATAAATTTAGGATGATGAGGACACATTTGCATACATTATATAGACTGTATATATTCAAATCAAACAGATAACGCACCTTCTCTGTGATGATGCGATCCACACACTGCTTCCCTGTCAAAGGCAGGCTGCATGTGTCCAATATCTTGTGTTTTCCTCCCTGAAAGACAAAGGGGAGTTGGTTATGATAAAAACTTAACTAGAGGTCAGTCACTTTTAGACTATGAGATAACACTTTCAGTTTTAATATATCCAAGGATGCAGCTGGTTATGTTGGCTCATCCTATCCCCAAAGGATATACAGCACATATCCCATGTGAGTCTGTCTGAGTTTCCCCGCCAGTCATCTTAAAGAAAAGGCACACATCTGAATGCCCCTGACGCTGGCGGAGAAGCACACATCATACATCACACACTTCTCCCCCTTCCCCATCATGAATGAGAGCAGACTTCAGGGCAGTAAATTTATGCTCACCTGCTGCACCATCTGGAATATAGCTGGGCGCCAGACAGGCTCCCATTAGCAAAAAACAGCATGCCTCTGTGAATGCAGAATGTTACGTTGCCCTTGCATCATATCAGTTTGGACTGTCCAAAAGTAAACCGATTCATTTGGATTGCCTACCGCTATTGTCAGAAGCCCTCTGGGGGTTATTGATCCCTCGTTGCAGCACCGGTCTAACTAATCAGCTGTTCCCAATACAATGAGTCCAATTCTAGACTTGTATTCCAAATTAGCTAAAGACAAACCAACAGGAGATGCTTTGTGTGCAAAACCTCATCAGGATGAGCTGGCGCTCTGTGGTAAAGAGGCATTAAGCAATCCATTAACAGAATTATCCTTTATCAGTCATAACACTCACACTCATTATCGCAGGAAGCAGATACAAGGTACATGAGTGAGGGTACCAACATGGGAAAAGAAAATTGCCAATTTAATTTCGACCTGGATCCCTGAGAAAGGAAATGAGTCTTTTGGGGTAATTTGTAGAGACAATGATGGTTAGAACAGGCATGGTAAAAGCTCACACGCTCCCACACACACACATGCTTACATGTATACACACACCTTAGCTGAGTGCTCCATGGTGACCACCACCTTGGTTCCAGCGCTGGCTACTAAATCCATGGCTCCTCCCATTCCCTTCACCATCTTACCCTAAGAATAGAAGATAAAAATTAATTGAGGTTTCAGTTATTCAATTTTTCTGAGTTGACAAAACAACAAGAACATCTTAGAACATAAAACACCCATTAAATATGGCCTTAAAAATTGCCGTCAAGTTTTATGCACAGCAAACAAAAGCATTTATATAGAAAGGTGATATAGAAAGGTGGACAGAAATGACAGCAGTACGTTTTTCTCTTCTGCTGCACCTGTTCATGCTGATAGCTCTCCCAAAAAACAATTCCAACAAAGTTTACAAAGCTGCAACGTGGCTCTTTGTCTTCAATGCAGGGATATCTTCTGATGCTCTGTGCTTGGTAAAGAATAATTTCATTTCTGCACTAGTAAGACCCTGAAAAACTTCACAGACTGAGACAGAGAGCAGGAGGAAGAGATTAAAATGGATCTTCAGCATTAGAAATACGTGGCGAGGTTACAGTGGCAACACCACAAAGGTTTTTCAATTAAAGATTATAAAAATGAAGCCGCAACGTCCACCCTCCCCCCCAAAAAAATTCCAGGGATATCTTAAGAGAAAGTGGTTTATTTTTCTAACCTGGACCTATTTTAGTTTTTTATCATTATTTCTGTGGCTTACTTTTACTTTGCAGCTTAATTGACAAAAGGAGGCAGTGACACACTGTGGCATAGCTTAACAAATGCAAAATGGAGCACACAGGTTATAAACAATTTCAAATCTCAACCACATATTTAGAAGTGAGAAAGAAGGTGAACATATCTGGTGATAAAAACAGTTCACTGCATTGCAAACTTTTAATAGGCACCATGCCTCTGGTAGAAAGTTGTTAGATGGAAATTATCTCCAATGAAAACTGTCGGCAGCATGCTCTGTGGATTGTACAAAATAGCAGTGAGGCTGTTTCTGCAAAGACATGTTGCTGTATGTTGAATTCTTAAATGTCACTTTTCTATGCCGTGAACACCACAAGCCAAATTTAATTCACCGTCTTGGTATTGGGGCACCGGTAGAAATGTCAGGGACAGATATCTTAGTACCTGAGCAAATTAAAGCAAAGCTGTCTGCGTGAACAGATACCAACTATGGGGAGTGAGAAAATATGCTTATTGCAATTAAATTAGCCAAACCATTACTTGTCAGAGTAAGGGGTTAAAAACTAATGGTTTTGTGGCATTCTGAATGTGTTTTTAATGGTCTCAGCTATTAAAGGTCCAGTGTGTAGGATTTAGTGGCACCTCACCAGACTGATACCAACAGAAACTTTCCCTGTGTGCCAAGCTTGTAGGAGAAGTATGGTGGCAAACTTGGAGATACAAGTGGCACTGTCTTGAGCCAGTGTGTGGTTTGTCCGCTCTGGACTACTGTAGAAACAACATGGAAGAGGACCAGCTCCGCATGTAGATATAAAAGGCTCATTCTAAGGTAAGGAAAACACGGTTCTTAGTTTCAGGTCATTATACATTCATGAAAATCTGGGGAATTTAACTGTGGATTAAATCCAAGGTTACAAGTCTTGGCGTGGTCCTTGATTCAGATCTAAGCTTCAAGTCCAATTAACAAGGTGATGAATACATCATTTTTCCACCTCAGAAGCCCAGCTAAGGTGCAACTATTTCTAAGAGAAGATATTGATTCATGCCTTTATTTCAAGCCGACTTGACTACTGTAACGCTCTTTTCACTGGCCTCCCAAAAAACACCACTGAGAGACTTTAGCTTATTCAAAAACTTTGCAGGTCGGCTATTAACCAGAACCAAGAGGAGAGAGCACATCAGGCCAGTCTGAGCTGCTCTGCACTGGCTTCCTGTTACATTTAAAATTGATTTTAAGGTCCTCCTCCTTGTATACAAAGCCCTAAATGGGCTCGGACTGAGCTACATTGCTAACTCCCTTGCCTCTGAGAACACTGTGATCATCTGCTGCTGGTTTATTGGATGTTCCCAGCAACAGCTGGATCAAGATCGGGGATGCAGCCTTTGTCAATTACGCCCCAAAGCTATGGAACACACTACCTATAGATATCAGGGAAGCTAGCTCGCTAAATATTTTGAAAAGAAAGCTAAAGACGTATCTGTTCACTTTAGCATTAACCAGCTCTGACTTTCCTTATACAGGTCTGAAACTCTCTTTTTACGCTTTCACTTTCTATTACGCTTCACGCTGCTGCAACTCTTTTAAAATCTTACTTGATTTTATGATTTATAGTTTTACAACTCTATGATTTTATGAATCAGCTAATAGCTGTTTTAAATAGTTTTAAATGTCCTTTTATTTTCATGTGAGGCACAGCCCTCATTGTAAAGCACTTTGTGCTGCCTTTCTAGTATGAAAGGTGCCATATAATTAAAGATTTTTATTATTATTAATAATGAAAACACAGATATGAATATTATATTCCATTTCTGCAAATAGAACCTCCTAAATCTTACACACTAAACCATTATAGGTCGCACTAAGATGCAGCAGCAAAAGGGACTCCAGTATTCAGCACAGAGATGAATTTAGTACCATTATAAGAGCAATCATGATGCCATGATTAGACCTTCTCTATAAAAGGAATCCACAGCTGCATCTTAAAAGAAAATAGCTGGGAGTGTAAACCTAGATTAACTGTACTAACTCTCAGTGAGTAACTGCTAAAGGCTTGTGTTGCTAGCAGACAGCAATAACACTGTACCAAAGACAGACTAAAAAGTGCTGAAAAATATGATCATAGCCCACAGATTCTTTTATAGATCACAATCCCAGCAATCCGCAAATATCTGGGGACCACTGTCTCTTATTTCGGCGGGGAAAAAGGATGACAATTGCAGAGAAATGTGAGCAGGGCACAGAGTAAGCAGCAAAGCATCTGCACTGAAGCAAACTTCAGGAGGCATCCCTTCAATACAGCAGCCAGTGTTCACTTGTCTTCATCTTTTAAATGAGTTAGATAATATGGTTAAACTAGGGGCTTTAAAACATGTCTGAATGCTGCTGTGTAGATACCTCGTGCACTAAAGCTTTGTCCTTACAATGCAATGAGTAAATAAAATACATACATGTTTTCATTAAAAATTTAAATCACAGTGGGTTTTTTATTTAAAAGGAAAAGTACTTAAAAGAACTGAAAGATCATCGCAGCAACAGAACTCCCAGCCGGGTGAAAAATTGTCTTCTGGTCCCTCATTGTTCCCAATAAAGAAGGTTTCCAAATAAGGAAGGCTGACATGCAGATATGGCCACAGGGTGACGGCTGAGTAACTGAATTAAAATCCCATTTGCTCATCAATCATGTGAAGAGCCTGCTTTGCTCTCTGCTCGATAACCAGAGGATATATATGCCAAGTGTGGTAGGGATACTGTCTGCCTCCGGGGAGGCCAGCTGGGCGGGGAAGATATCAACAGAGAGTGGAAGGGAGGCTGGGAGAGGGGAGATGGGAGTAGAGGAAGTAGGTAAAAGCATAGACTGAGGACATGGGAGAGGCTGCATTTAATTTAATTTAAATGTATTATCTTTTAGAACGCCATCTGAAAGTGGCCGGGCGTAACATCCTCTAAAATCTGTCATTAAAATAGTATTCATTTTCATTTTAACCTTCAAGCAAAACCTCTTCAACTCTGTTTCCCGGCAGTGTTTCATCCAGCGCACAGTGAGTCTTAAGATGATACTTCTTCAGACGGAAACAGTGTCCTTTTTATATGATCAATGTTAATGCACTTTGTGACAGTCGAAGGCCTAGGTGGTGTGTGCAGAGGCCCTGGGGGGATAAAACTGTCTGACCTGATAGTAGCAGGTCTGGATTTACAGCTGCTAATGTACTCCACCCAGCAACTAGGCTGTAGTTAATCAAAAAGGGCATCTGCTTTTAAAATTAAACATCCGTGTTGAAACACAAGTCTGGTTATGATCAACAAAAAAGTCAAAACAATAATGAGCATTTAAATGGAAATTACAAAATGATCTTGTTTTGCTGCAGGGGCAATGAAACTGCTGCTGGAACCTGCTGTTTACTATAAAAAAATAAACTGTCTGTGTTTTTTGGCAACTGAAAATGCAGGCATCGAGTGACAGGAATTGTTATAGGCCATTACTTTTTGAATGAATGCAAGCTTTGAAATGAAACGATGCAGCCACAGTACCTGTAATGCGCTGCGGTGACAACAGCCAAGCATACAGGGAACAACAATTCAGCTTGTGTATGCATGTGGTCAAATGTCTCACTGATGCTTATGACCTTGTCATATCTAGAAATATAACATAACATTGCCGTGGAGACAGACAGGCGTGGGCTCTGGTGCTCGTGGAGTATTGTCCATGACCTATATTGCTGAGAAGATTGGCATTTGCTCGACTTTGATTTAAAGCTTTGCATGTGGTTATCTGAAAGCGCTTGATCTAAGCTGTTCCATACAGCAGAATGTATCATGATCTGTCAGCGTATGACGAAGGACAAGTTTATGAAATGGCACGACGGGATGAGCTAATAACCTATTCCATCCAGCTCACTAAAGTGATTTTATTCAATCCAATCGAGCCTTAACTTCTGGCCGGCCTGGCTGTATATGAGACGTGTTTTGTCTGACTAGGCTTGGTTGCTAGGCTTCTGTAAAGCTGCTCACCTGCGACTGTGCCAAAAATGGGACCTTTCTTGATTGCTTGCCTCTTAATATTGGAGTTATACCAGATTAAAAGACTTCTATTTTGCCAAATGGAGACTGTTGGATATGGAGGTTGCCGTAGCGTCTGGCTTTCGACCAGCACAACCTGCAGCAAGGCACTTAAACAGAGCGAATAGATTGTCAGAACAATATACCCAGAAAGAAATATCTTCTGTCTCAGTCGCCTGGGTAATTTAGCTATTTAATTAACACAGCTTTGATGATATTAACCTTGTTGGTCTGTCTGAAGCCCCACAGGTTTTTAATTTCCTCACCACTCTGATTGTGTCCATTTGCCTGCTGAAATCTCAGCACTGCGGGGGAACTAGAACACCTGAAAGTGTGTATCTAGACACGTCATTAGCTACAACACAAAAAGATGAAGACACCCTGTGAGACATCTCCCTTCTAAGTTGCAACAACTGTTGTTCAGCTGCTGAAATACAATCATAGGGACAGATTCATACATCCTGTGCTGGGAGAATTGTTGTACTGTTGCATAACGTATTACAGAAGACCTAATTCTATTCAAATGTGCAAAATACCCTCAGTGACAACAAAGGCACTTCAGTGTTAATTTTGTGGTCCTTTATTTCACTGCTTCACATTAGCACCAGTAATGAGAAAAATCTCCTTGCACTTGTTTCCACTGCTGTTACTTTTTCCCTCAAAACATCTATCTTACTTTTTCACTGGCTTTTTGAACTATGTCTCTGAAATGAATCCCTGCCAGAGGCGCATATACAGTAGCCTACACATATGCTAATTAAATAGGCGTTTAAAAGCATCCATTCATATAATGGCTTTAAAAATGAGAGATAATGTGGGGGACTGCGGGAGGCAGTACCACTGGTGCAGAACCCAGATAACACAAGACTTCAAGTTAAAGCTCTGCTAAGATGACACCTATCATAACATGTGAGTGCAGAGACAATGACAGTCAGTCCCACTCTACCAAAAAGGTTTTCTCAGTGTGCCATCAATGGCACACAACTAGGGTTATTTACAGCATTTTGTAAGAGTACGCATGCTTTCACACTGTGATATTCTGTATACATAACACTGTCAGTTTATCTCTCCAGGGAAATGGGGCAACAGGTGCTGCAATTCAAAGTCTGACTTTTTGCATGGAGTGCTTACGTGTTATGTAGAGAAGAAACATTTAGAAAACTTAAATTCTGTTGCCTTTTCGTTCATTATCTACGGGGGCTCTGAGAGATCGACGCACTGCAAATAGACACGACACATACAAATGAAGACACAGCTTCACCAACTCAACACATGCGCAGCATTTAGAAAACATCCACTAATTTGACAACACACGAAAACATCAACCTGATGACACGGGAGAATATCAACTTGAGAAGAAAACAACTTGACGACACAAGAAAACATCCATTTGACAATACGAGGAAACATCAATTTCATGATACATGCACAGCATTTGGGAGAAGCACTGCAAGATGCTCACAACATAATGGAAACAGTTTCCTGGGGACACTACAACGTACACAGTTGGGTCATGCTTGCCATGGTCATGGTTTTGACTTAAGCAGGATTAATACTTCTGCATCGAACTGACGCCGTAGGCTCTACATTAAAACAGAGCCTACGCCATACCCTACGCCATAGCCCTGATGTGCACCTCCCCAGAAGTGTAACTACACGTTGTGGTGACGCAGACCTCCTGTCTATTTTTGTAAGCTGAAAACCATTTCCCTCAGAGGAAACAAAGCTTTTACTGACTTTGTTTAATTTAACAGATAAAAAACAATAAATGGTAAAGACAATAAAGCTTGGGCTAATTTATACAATGTAAAATGCCATAGGCTTGTGCTAATAACGTTAGCATCATATATTTGTTTGGAAAACATGTTTAGTATAAAACAGTTGTTTTGTCGGTAAACCTTGTGAGTTGCAATGGAGATGAACTTTGTAACATTACTTCTGTTAAATGTTGCTGTTGTCCCTGGCTGTATATGAGTAGAGGAAAAGTGTAATGGCCACTAGGCTAATTTATACATTGTAAAATACCATGGGCTTGTGCTAAAAACATTAGCATGTTGTATTTGTGGGGAAAATGTGTCCAGCAAAAGACAAGTGCTTTGTCTGTGAAAACTGCGAGTTACAGTGAAGCCGATCATGTACTTGTGTTTGATTTTTTTCACTATTAAGCCATGTTTAATGTGTGTTTTGAATCAAATAATGTTAACAGCACTTCACAAAAACCCCGCCGCTGACTAGTGTTTTGGAGGTGTTAAACTTGACATATGTCAGTGGTGTTTGGTAACCACACTGTATGCTCTTTTAAAAGCTTATTTTAACATCACTGTTTCCTACGTCCGTTTTCTCCTTTTTCTTTTAAATGCCTGTGTGTCCCTTTGTTCCATTCTGTGTCCCGACTCTAAATTCAGAGGTTTTTGTGGTCAATAAACAAAGCACAAGCAGGGCTCTCAGCGGCAGTTTGTGTTTCGTGGGGTGGATTATTGATCTGCTGATCTGTCCAGAGCTGATCAGATCAGACCAATGGATGAGAGAAGCAGCTGCTGCAGGTGAATGCAAACTTTTGGACCCAGGTTAAATTTTACTTTCAGTGTGCCTGACAATTTGCTGCTTTGTCTCTGCAATGACTGCGCTCTTTGCTCCGACAGTGCGGTGCTATAAATAACTGAAAGTTTTATATATTCCAATAACTCTGCTAAAATAGAAAATCTATTTGTGGCGGCAGATTTTTAAACAAATAAATGAACGTGTGAGCGCATGATTCATATTACTGGCGATCCGCTGCTAACTTAGCGCTTGCCCGTTTTCTATGTGCATCACTTTTTAGTGTCCCTTGGACACAAGTTACTGTTGTGTTGTGAGCCCTTTGCAGCACATTTTCTAAATGCTGCATGTGTCAAATTAATGTTTTTGTGTCATCACATTGACGTTTGCATGTCGTCAAGCTGGTGAATGTTTTTTTAATGCTGCATCTGTTGTCAAGTTGGTGAAGATGTTTCCTCATATGCTTGTGTTGTGTCTATCTGCAGAGCACTGAGCTCTCAGGGCCGCTGTAATTATCAGTCAAAAGGACTAATTCAAAGGCATGATTGTTTGATGACATACAGCAGCAGATTGGTGTCCCAAAATATGCTGCTGTGGCACTAATCAACGAGAAAAGCATCATGGCAAGCATATACTTTGACTAACACTGTATTTGTCTTACTAGGCTTGGGGGTTTGCTTGATTTTTTTTTTGTGTGTGTGTGCGTTGCCATGACAACAGAATACGATTTCCTCATTTGATGCGCAAGTGTTCACTTTCCAGTCAGTGACAGAAACACCACAGAAAATGACCCCCTTCACAATCCAAGTGTTCCCACTTACCAACTGGCTTCCTTTCTCTCCCCCACAAATTCTCTGACAATCTCCGCTGTCTGATACAAATGGCTCTCTATTTAATAACATAGCGACTGCCTGCTACAAGCTTTCGTTACCCAGACAACTAATGACAAGAATCAGAGGGAGAGACAGGACTGACAGGAAGACAATGGACACAAAGTAACTGGGAAACGTAACTATTTACAGTGTGTAACTTGTGAATACGGTGTAATCTACACTTGTCGCATACATGGGAGAGCAAAAACTGAACATTTAAAATTTTACAGAAACAGCCACTAAGAGTTTTGTGCTTCTGCAAATACCTAATTGGACATCCTTGACTGACAATCCACTGTGTCCAGGTACATCTGTGTCTGAGGCAGCAGGACGTTCTCAGAAAAAAAAAAAAAAAAAAGACACTATGCTCTCGAGCAGCTCCTTCATTAAAACTGCCATCAGGCCATATCATGAGCTCTTGAGCTAGGAACGGCATTTGAATAGTCAGTAGCTCGAGCTATTGCAACACTTGAGCTGCAGTTATACTGAGCCTCCAGGGTTTTGGAATATATTTCTGATGTAGCGCTTGTTTTCTCGCTTAAAAGTCAACACCTATCAAACTGAATTGTGTTTTAAAAAATTCACAGCTGTATTTGAGTTGACCTGGATATATTTTTATTGCTTTGGTCAACTTGAGTGTGTTCAGTGTTCCTTCATTTACAATATCTGTAGATTCCCTGAGTGAGGACTCAAGTAGCGCTGCTCAGGCAGTCAAAATCAGTAAAAGTCAAATTTGGTTCTCATTTAAAAGACAGTGTGTGGCTGACTGTTAGAAATCTGTGAGGAGGTACTTATGACAGGAAACATCAGTGTCTGCGAGACCCTTACGTTTAGGACAGCTTGATAAAGCTCCAGCGGCGAAATGATAAAATAGCACACTAAATCCAAAATGCCATCCTTTATTCTATTACCCCATTCTCTCCATCTATTGTTTTTTCCAGATGTTTCAGGCTGAGTAGAGATGTAAAAGCATTTCAAAGCCCTCAACTGGAAAATGTTCATCTGCATTTTGCATATTTAAAGCGTTCAAAATCAACATAATCACGCTGAGAGTACTGCATCCCCGACTCCTACGTAAAACATTTCCAATTTCACGCTATGTACCCATCTTTGGATAGTGAATAATTTTCATTATCCCAGAAGGTGGGAAATGTAATTCTCTTCATCAATCCTTTCAAAAGAGGGGATAATGAAGATTGAATGTGTAGGTGAGGACAGCAGTATTTGTGTCTGTGTTGCTGCATTATTCTGCTGTACAAACTGTCCAGCACTAGAGCGGCCAAACAAGATAAACTCCCTGCTTCTGCAGGCCTTAAATATCTGCGCATGTTTAATCAAGCACCAGTTAATTAGCAATTACCATGGACAAACAAGTACAACTGGAGAGGTAAACAGAAAATAAATAACACTGTGAAATTTAGAGATCATCATCACCAACAGTATTCAAGTGCACCATGCTAAATATGTCATATTTAATTTTAAGTGTTTTTATTCTCAAGGTCTCTATATGTAAACATTTTCACCACTCTGTATCCACTTGGCTGCTTCAAGGAGACGCATCTATAAAATGATGCACTGGCTGAAGCAACCTTGCATGTACACTTCAGTCGAGCAGAAACAGCTGCTTGCTGGGGGGCATTTCTGGTTGAGCCCTCCCACATTGTGAGCAGTCTTTTAATGGGTTCTTGACCTTAGTAATCACAGAGGACGACTGCAGCCAATGTGGACTTAAGACCAATTGACCTGATGAAAAATCTAGCAATAATGTCGGCCACCAATTAATCTGCAGCGCTCACAAACAACCCCTTTCCCCTCGGTCCCCTGGCAAGCATATCTCTGGGCTCTTGAATAACAACGACCAAGGCTGCACCTTTGTGAATCGTGCCTCCTTCTCATGGAACTCTTAAGCTGGCTGTTACGGCATGGGAAGTAGTGTACACAATATATACTTGATGTTCGAGTGGTTAAGTCGTGAGGAGACCGCTGCTAGGCAACGGCAACATGGATGCCAAGAGAAGCCACTGAGGCTAACAATTTAGTACCTGAGCGGGTAACATGATGCAGAAAATGCAAAGGACAGAGGGAAAACACAAGGCTGTTGGGAATATCAGCAATTCTCCTCAGAACAGCTCTATATGACTAAATTATAAAATATTAACTTACAATCCATCAGAAAATGAACTTCTATGGTATCCACCATTTCTTAAAACATCAGTAAACACATCACAACTCATGAACTCAGAGCTAAGGCAGCACTGGTTTCAACCAAGACACCTCTCTTTATTAGTAATGCTGAAGGCCACCATGCATAAAATAAACAAGAGTCTAACCTGTCTAAGGATGAATAATATACCACCAAACTAAATACATTTCAGTTTTGGGCTGGTGGTCGAACACAATAAGCAATTTAAAGATGTAACTCTTCACTTTAGAAAACTGTGGTCAGATTTTTAACCAATTTTGTGTGACAAACAAATCAGTAATAGTGAACATAACAGCACTAATTCAAAGTTTTCCTTACTGTTCCTCTCTGGGTATTGACTTAACTCCTAAAAATGCACCCATGTTCATCAACATTACATATTTAAAGGTTTTTTTTCCATTAAAAAATTGCCTTCATACCTTAAAATGGCTTAGATATGAGTATAAACCTTTGCCTCATTTCGTATGTGCAGACCTATGAATATGGAAATTGGTCACCATCTTTATCTTCACTAGCTGCTTGCCTGCATTTTGAGCTCTCTACAACATTAGAAACATAGGGCTGCCCCCAATCGTCGGCCAAACATTAGTCAACCTGAAAGGTCATTAGTCCGCAAGATTTCATTGGTTGCTTCACCGCAGAAAAAACAACAACAGAAAA
This sequence comes from Cephalopholis sonnerati, assembly GCA_019142605.1. Taxonomy (NCBI): domain Eukaryota; kingdom Metazoa; phylum Chordata; class Actinopteri; order Perciformes; family Serranidae; genus Cephalopholis; species Cephalopholis sonnerati. The sequence continues at coordinate 27,558,085 of JAGQAX010000007.1, forward strand.
AAAAAAAAGGGCGAAATTCTATAAGGAGCTGCGCCTTGTCAAAATAAATCAAAACCTATGTGACTGGATAATGTGGGAATTTAAAGGACAGACACAGGAAGTGTCCACGCTCAGCAGTCAGACAGGAGTCACATTAATCTCCAGGGCTGGTACCTGCGGTTATTACACAGGCTAGTTAATAACATGTCGGGCAGGAAATCCAAAGTGTGGGATCATTTTGAGAAGGTGAAGGACCAACCCAAGGTGATATGTAAACTCATCTTCACTGGTCGACTACAAACATGACGTATAATCTGAAACACGGAAGTAGCTACATGCCCATTAGCCCACAGCGTCATTAACAGGCGGCTCGCTCAGTGTGTGACGTGCACTTGTAGATAAAATATAGGCCTATATTAATGAAGGTTCATTAGTACGGTTTGTATTTCTCTGTAATGTAGCACAGTGTTAACAATGTTACTGATACTATTCTTTCTCACACCTTCAACTCAAACCATTGTGTTGCCCCGCCCAAAATATATCATTTATTAATTAGTATCGTAAACATGTGGGCGACTAGTTGACTAATGACTCTAAATGACGACTATTGGTCGACTAGAAAAATGTCTAGTTGGGGGCAGCCTTACCTGGTTTGATATCATCGGCCCTCAGCGTGACTACGTTATCAAACAGCTAATAATGTGCTGCTAATGTAAACCATGTTCCTGATCGTCAGCTCTGACAAGTTAAAGTGAAACTTATCTTGCAATATACCATCATGGCTGCACCAGGCTTCTCCTCTGATCACCCTGTCACTGGTAAAATGCAGTTCCAAGACAGAAATTCTCAGCCATGGTGTTGACCACTTATTTTGCTTGATACGTCTCAAAGCATATAAAAAAACAAACATACGGATAGGTTAACGAGTTTAAAAACTTGATCTTCACTGGCAGAGGTCTTCAATATTTTCTGAGGTTGACTGCAAAGCCTCAAGTCAAGTGCATTATTGACCCGACAGTCACATAAATATCAAAATGTTTTAGATTATATTAAATCTGAAAAAAATTGAATGAAATTTAGAGTTTCTGACCTGACTGAGTACAGACATGTAGAACTATGTAGACACAAGGACTCAACATGTTCACCAGTAAAATGTTATACAACCCAACAGAGGAGCACCACGAGCTTTCGTCTCTGACACAAACTCAAAGACAGACTATTACAAGCTTCACAAAGCAGCATTTGAAGCATGCCTATTGTACTGATGTTGGTGTGTTGACCCCCAGCAGACAGAGCAGAAAGGCATGAATTTGGAAAAAGGTAATAGATGTGTGTCATCAAAACCAAACTTACTGGGATCATCCAGTTGGCTAGGTCTCCATGTTTTGACACCTGCATGGCTCCCAGCATTGTCAGGTTGATGTGACCCCTAAAGAGAATGACACAATAGAGAAGACAGCTGTCAACTTCAGAGTCACTTCATCTTATGAACTCACTCGTGAAGTCCACTCACCAACAGGAAAAAGCATATATTTTTGCTACATTTACCCTGTTTGTTTGTGCCAAGACACACTATACAAACACAAATACCTGATGATAGGATAGATTCTCACAACAAACGAATGTCTTCACTAAACTAACCATCTCACCAACTCTGCTGGTTTCTTAATATCAGATTTTCTCATAGGTAAAAAGCTGGTATTTTCATGTCTTTTGTAATGACTGTATCTTCTTACCAGCAATCTGTTTCAATAATATAATCTGCATTTTGCATATTTTGTTTCTGCTCGGTCTTTAGGTCTTATCTGCTCCAGCTGCCACATTAAATGCCTGTCATGCATATTATCAGAATAAACTGAAGTCTGATTCTGTGGGCAAGTTAGTCATTTTTTTCTGTTTCTCCTACAAAAAGGAGTTCAAAGTCCAAAGTGAGGAATCCAACAGCCCATACAGAGCAGGCAGGAGCATTGTTAAGATGCTTGGAGTTGCACAGATTTAAACCAGGACCTATGGCACTGCTGTCTACAGTAATAAATCTTTAAGGAATACTTCCCCCAACTGACAATTATCCTAGTTGACCAGTAGTCATCATTTAGTGCCATAAGTCGACTGCATGTTTACGATATTAATTTAATTATTAAATGATATATTTTGGGTGGGGCAACACAATGGTTTGAGTTGAAGGTGTGAGAAAGAATAGTATCAGTAACATTGTTAACACTGTGCTACATTACAGAGAAATACAAAACCGTACTAATGAACCTTCATTAATATAGGCATATATTTTATCTACAAGTGCACGTCACACACTGAGCGAGCTGCCTGTTAATGACGCTGTCAGCAAAGCATAATGATTGTGCTAAGTGGCTGATGGGCATGTAGCTACTTCCATGTTTCAGATGATACGTCATGTTAGTAGTCGACCAATGAAGATGAGTTTACATATCACCTTGGGTTGGTCCTTCACCTTCTCAAAATGATCCCACACTTTGGATTTCCTGCCCGACATGTTATTAACTAGCCTGTGTAATAACTGCAGGTACCAGCCCTGTAAATTAACGTGACTCCTGTCTGACTGCTGAGCGTGGCCTCTTCCTGTGTCTGTCCTTTCAAATTAAATTCGAACATGGTCCAAACCTATAGGTTTTGATTTATTTTGACAAGGCGCAGCTCCTAATAGAGTTTCACATTTGTTTGTTTGTTCTCTGTGACAAAGCAACTGATGAAATCTTGCGGACTAATGACCTTTCTGGTCGACAAACGTTTGGTTGACTATTAGAGGGCAGCTCTAGTATTAATCACTCACCCCTTGTATTCATGTTGTTCTCACATGCGTTAATGAAGAAAATGGCAAAAATTCTTGATGAACTGGAATAAAAGGGGTCCATAAAGCAAAAGTATGTGAAAACATTCACTTACAAAGTCTCACCCAGCTCATGCAGCATAATCCAAATCCAATTCGTCCAGTCGTTAGCTCAAAACTTCCAAAACACATGCATTTACGCTTAAACCTTTCTCTTTAAAACACCACATACACGTAGCGTGACTTGGCAAGAGCATGTGTTTGAACTCCATTCAGCGAGAGCTCAAATGCATGTGCTTGCCCAGATGCGCTACTTGTGAGACCGTTTGTGCAGAAGTGTTTTAGCAAATACACATGCTTGGAAATTGCTGAGCATACAAGTGGATAATGAGACTTGGATTACACTGTGTGAGAGTTTGTAGACGGATGTTTTGATATAGTTTTGCTGTTGTTAAACACGGCCCCCAGACTTCAATTCATCAAGAATTTTCTCTGTTGTTTTGGAATTATTGTTCACAGTGGAGGCATGCAAGAAAAGAAGTGTTTTCTGAATTAATTCAAGGTAACATGGGGCGAGAAACTGATATACAAATGATACAAATGATCATTTTTTGGGTGAGGCATTCCTTTAATTTCCTTATTATTTCTCTATTGTATGTGGCAACACACAGCAGATGTGAGGCCACACACAAACACGTACAAAGACTAAGAAGTGATTAATGTTTGTGATACAGTCGTACAAGTCTTAATGTAATCCCAGTATGAGGTGTAGCTAGAGTGGTATTTGAGGCAAGATGGCTCACAATCCACCATATGTTGCGTTACTCTTTCTCAACAACTCTGGACTCCTAACTGTTTTCGCACAGACACACACACAGACACATAGACACCAACACACACTCACACACCTGGTTCCGTTTGGTCTCTGCTAGTGTGACTGGACAGCGCTATTTATGAGCACTATTGGATTTCCACAGGGTGGACAAACAGAACTGATGCTGCAGGGTGTGCGGGTGGGCAATCGCAGACAGCTGGCAAATCAATAAGAACCAGGCACCTTGGGAATATTGGCAAGGCTGCTGTCTAGTTGTACTGGTGACAGAAGCTGTTTGTTAATATCCAGTGTCTATGTCCTGTGGTCAAATCCAATGAGTCTACCTTGGCTTACGGTGCAGGTGAAAAACTATTGAATTAAGAGAAAACTTGCTGAGCAAATTATAAAAAAGTGTGTTTGTTGTTTTGATTTGTACATTAACTGAACCACAAGGTTCAAAGAAGTGACTCGTAGGATTATACATCTTTTTGAAGTATTAATAAACTGTCTGTGTAAAGCCAGAAAAGTCAGACAGATCTAACTTTGAGTCAGCAAATACGTTTTCAAAGCTCATGTGTTATAGCCTCACCCTCGGATCATGGCAAATGACTCATCGCTGGAGAAATAGGCGGCCCCTGGGAGCACAGTGACAGTCTCCTTCCCTGCAGAACACACAGATGACATCACTCTTTTTTTAACAAAACAAAACATTGGAATTCATTCAGCAAAGCAAAGTTATAAATGTTTATCTAAAAGCAACACCATTTACAGATACATTAAGGAAACACACATAAATCAATGAATGGATAATTGAAAAAAATGTGCATCGACTAAGTATTGATTGAAACCAGAGGTGTCAGATGTCAACAGTATGTTGATATGACTTTAACAGTGCATTTGAATAAAATGTTAAATGATTTTTACTGAGGATCCATTGTATTAAGCATTCTAAGTGTGTGTATAATGTAGAAAATTGGGAAAAGAGAAGTCCATTTTTAGCCGAAAAGCTCTTTAAATCCAACCACAATTTTATCAGGCTTATGTTTCCACATCTTTTAATTTTTCACCAACATAAATTCATCATTGGGGGGTATTGATTAGGAAGATGACCCTCACCAGCGTTAATCAGGTCTGCATCCACTTCATTCTCAGCAGGGTACGGGCCCTATGCACAGAGAGAGAGAGATGGAGATAAACATGAATGTGCGCACAGGCGGGCAGCCACACATACACTCACACGTGCCTCATCAGCCATGATCTTTCAAGGGAGGGACAGACACAATCACATTTCTGTGATTTGATGAGACATTGATTTTCTCTGTGCTCAACAAAGGGAGCAGTCCTTTTGGGCGGGCAGGAGGAGAGGAGAGACGAGAGACGAGAGAGGAGAGGAGAGGTATCTCTCAGACCTGGCACTCATAATTAAAAGAAACATTGACAAATAAGACATTAGCATAGGCGCCTACATTCTCCTGTCAACACAACTGATTGGAAAGTCACTCCATAGCAGCAGCAGCAGCCTTTGTTGAAAGGCTCAGCCAGCAAATAATGATTGTGAGAAAGAAAAATGTATGAGAAAGTGTCAAACTGCCACAATCTGTTACATAACAAACCCAGCACATTTCAACTGAGGGCCCAAACTAGGAGTGATACTGCTCAAATGAGTGGCTATTCATCTTGCTACATGCTCAGAGCACAATTCATTAAAAAAAAAAACGTTTACTGCTGCTTAAAACGAGCGTCTACACACAGGACAGAAAATATGCTGCTACTCATTATCTTGTTTAGTTGAGAATAAAAGCGTTCAAGCCTGAGAAGGAAGAAAGCTCTTTGTAGGAGTCTTACCAGTCCCAGAATTCCATTTTCACTTTGGAGGTGTACTGTGATGTCTGGCTTTATGAAGTTGCTGGCCAGCATGGGAATACCAATACCAAGGTTAGCTGATTGGTTCTTTGTTAAGGATGGTGACTATTACATTTGAAATCCTGCAATGGAGTTCAGACATTAAAGGGACAGTTCCCCCAAAAATAAAAAAAAACATATTTTTCCCCCTTACCTGTAGTGCTAATTATCAGTTTAGGTAGTTTTGGTGTGAGTTGCCGAGTGATGGAATTATCAGCTGTAAAGATCTCTGCCTTCTCTTGATTATAATGGAACTAGATGGCACTTGGCTTGTGGTGCTCAGTGCACCCAAAGTACATTTGAAAAACTCAACTGCAAAGTCTCTTTCCAGAAATCACGACCTGGTTACTCAAGATAATCTAGAGACCTTATTGTGAGCTGTTTCGTGTCGGAACTTTTTTCTGTCTACTGAACTACACCCACCAAATGTATCCCTGCTTAGAAGAAGGCGTGCATCTATGCTAGTTTACCTAGCACCACTGAGCTAGCTAACAGTACAGCTCAACTGAGGAGGACGTTTTTCGTCCATGAGTGATGCACGCTTCCTTCTGCGCAGTGACACAGTTGGCGGGTGTAGTTCAGTAGAGAGAAAATAGTTCTCACATGAAACTGCTCACAACAAGGTCTGTGGATCATCTTGAGTAACCAGGTCATGATTTCTGGAAAGAGACATTGCCGTTGAGTTTTTGAAATGAATTTCACCTAGGAACTATTTTCTTTTTACTTAACTACACCCATCAACTGTATCACTACGCAGAAGGAAGCGTGCATCACTCATGGACAAGAGACCCATGCTCTTGACAGCACAAGATGTAAACATTAATCATGTCCTGACGTCCTTGTTAGCTTGCTCAGTGGTGCTATGTGACTTAGCACTGGACGCACACCTCCTTCTGCACAGGGATATGGTTGGCAGGTGTAGTTCAACAGACGGAAAATAGTTTCTACATGAAACTGCTCACACGGAAATCTGTGGATTATCGTGAGTAACCGGGTCATGACTTCTGTATAGCAACATTGCTCTTGAGTTTTTCAAATTTTTGGTGAGCATCACAATCCGAGCACCATCTAGTTCCATTATATTTGAGAGAAGGCAGACATCTCTACAGCCGATATCTCTAACACTCAGCAACTCAAATAAAAAAATATCTAGATTGATAAACAGAGCAAAAATATGTATTTTTTATTTGGGGTGAACTGTCCCTTTAAGTTGAAAAGAAACATACAGTATTATGTTGAAAGCTGGTTTGACAGAAACAACCACATTGGACATTTTGGTGCACTCATCATAACCATTGTGTTGTATAAATAAGTTTGATGTGAAAATGCTCACAAACACTGATTTACGAAGTCTTAATATTTCAAAGATACCAAATATGTCATGCTGAATTATAGGGCACTGTGAATAAGTCCAAAAATCACTGAGTGCTTAATCACAGATCAGCCACTCAAAGCCCGATGGCTGCTTTCATGGGGCAGGACAAATGCCATCACAATAACATGCAAAATGGAAATGCTGACAAAAACAGTATGTGCTCAATTTGCCAGTGCAATCAGCTGGCGCAAAGGCTACAATTGTTCATTATGTGGTGAAAAGAAAGGAAGGCACAGCTTTCTCATTTTCTGTGGCTGTTGACCAACACCTGCTTTGCTTTTACTTGTGGTAAAAGAAAAACAAAAATAAGATTTTGCGCTTTGCTCACTGCTTGTGTTCTTTTAAAAAGGATACCATACATCCCGTCCTCAAACTCCAGAGCAGCCCGGCGAATGATCCGTTCCCGAACAATATCTGAGTCCTTCTTTGGTTTGGGCTTCTCTTCTTGGCTTTTCTTTACTGTGCGTTTCTGGAACCATACAGAGATATATGAGGAGCAGGGAGACAGCATGTTGAGAGGCTATTTCTGGACGAGTACAAGGACACATATGGATACAAGCTCGTATGTGCGTGTCTGAACAATGATGGAAATGCAAAGCCCTGCTACAATGGCTTGCTCAGAAAGGCTTTACCTCAACAATTCATTGTTACAGGATTAATCATTTTGGTATTAATTTAGCCAATTGTTGAACAGAGCATGATTTTCAATAAAGTGACTCTCACATAATGACATAATCCAGAAACTATAGAGAGAATGGATATGTACGTATAATCTCCTCATTCATTTCAAGCTCTGAAAGGCCTCCGTTTGTACCTCGATCCTTTTTTCGTAGCCGTCTCCCTTGACGACCCTGTGGACGTAGATGCTGGGTATGTGGATGTCCTCTTCGGCAAAGGTCCCAACATCCACCACCTCCTCCACCTACGCAGAGACACAGAGTGATGAGCTCCACCTTCACCTGAGCAATGTCTCACAATCGCTGAGATTAAAGTTCAGATAAGGAAACCACGCAGTGGGGGAAGTGAGCTACCAGAAAATAACCTCTGCCTACCCAGCTATGAAATTTAACAGATTACCTGATAAAGACCAGCAAAGGTTTTGCCATTTCCATTTTGTAATATCAAGAAATGACTTTATGGGTAAATTTTAAAGGCAAAAAAAGGACTGGGAATGCTCAACCGTTATTAACAGCAGACGTATGGCTCACCAGTTGGTTGATATTAAATCCTAAACTGAGCTGCAACCAGCAGTGAGACTGACGCACAAGCTCTCCAAATATGATCTCACAGGTTTAAAAATTCTGCTACTGTCATGTCTTTCACGGGGAAGACAGGGAATATATTTGTGGGAGAATGTGTTTATTCATTTAAGCAACTCCCCACCGAGTCCACTGAAAGCTGTCTGTGTTCCCAAAGCCAGCTTGGCGGACTAAAAACAGAAGAGGATCATCTGACAAACCATGCCCAGGGAACATAGCTTGATCCTGGGATCAAAGGCGATGGAGAGTAGGGGCTTGTGGAGGAGATTGTTTCGGTGTTGGGAGGGATTTTGGTCAGACCAAACACAGAGGTCAAAAGAGTTTTTTCCCCTATGCGGAAAACAATGTTTAGCTTCATATGTTTATTTTTAGGTATTTCACAAGACCTTTTTACACACCGCTTATTCTTTGGATCTCAGTGGAGCTGCTATAACATTGGCTACTTATATAGGCTAAATATACCCTTATAACATTTAAATTACATTTAATATGGCAGCATATTATAAAGGTATGTGTCTCAGATATCTACCAAACAATATATTCCCGACTTTAAGACAGAAGTGCACCACCTTTACATAGAAAGAGAAAAAGAGTGTACATAAGGGGTTATTTCTGTCTGACTAACAAGACACAAATGGAAATGGCTATTGATTTAAGCAGAGTTGGGTCAACATGACTGGGATACAAATCCCAGGACGAACGCACCTGCTCCTTCCTCCTTAGATAACATTAGGAACTGCTATAAACTGAGCCTACAGCTTCCACTTATACAGGTGTTCAGGGGTGGTTGCATAGCGTATGTGGGCTTCAGTTTTTCTGCCTGGTTTAGCCTCCTCTAGCTCCTAAAACTCATATGTCATGCTCATATTTACATAATAAACATAGTAGCCCCTGAGATTTTAAGTCAACATAGGAATCAATCTAAGCTGGGAAGGGATAGTAGGCATCGTTTTTTAGTGGACTAAGTTTCCTTTATCAAATAAAAGAGACTCAAGAGGGAGGAGGCGCAATTTCTTTCATCTGAGTATTCAAGGGGGGAAAGCACTTGAATCGACACAAAATTAAAAGGGAAAAAAAAAGGAGAGTGCAACCCAAGCACCAGAGTTATCATCACATCTTTAGGGAGCAAAAGGGGACTTAACCATGACAACATAATTCTCACCCTCCCTTTTTACGTTTCCGTGCTTCACTCCTGTGCGGCTCAGAGTGTAACCTACTTATTCCATTTACATGAGGGGCAAGCAGCCGTTCAGAGCAAATTGAATTGAATCTCTCCTTATCTCCACTTCCTCCCTCAGCACTCAGCGCTGACTGAGAGGAGTCAATGGCTAAGAGTGGATCCCATCTTAGCGTTGTCATGGATACGCAGGCTTTGGTCTGTGGCGAGCTCGGGCCACTCAGGGCTGTAGAAGTGATTTTAGACTCTTTTTCTGGCACCATTGGTCGGGTTATGGTGATTCTCTGATGCTCCGCAGTGAAAACGAGGCCATGCGAGATGAGATTGGTAGCGCGAGAGAATTGATACAGCAGTCCCACACATCCACCCACATCTTTCTCTGGGGGCTCGATCTGTCTTTTGTGAGAGTGATGATTTCCATAGACGTCTTCATCAAGCAAGACTGAGCTCATCACATTAAAAAACAGTTACAGTAATGAAACAGGCAAGACTGGAGGGGGGTTAAGGAGTCACTGCAAATATTTGGTGGCATGAATTTCAAGACTGCAGCTGAATTCATTTAATTAACAGTATCAGTCCCTTATTTTGTCCCCTCTATCATCAAATGTCAAACAGTGTGTCCGTCAAAAACCAACAGCAACAAAATAAAGAAATCACACCTCCAGGATAGGTTTCTCCGTGTCCGTTGCTGGTCTCTTACACAAATGCAACCAAACCACGTATTCAGCTGGGTTTTCAATTAGCCTTCCAAAGCTAAGTCACAGCACAATAACAAGCTCATACAATTTAAATGTGCTGTGTACATAAAAAAGCCCCTCGTTCCTTTCATCTAGGTGATATGTCCCGCCTGCACCGGTGCTCAGATGCAGTTCAGACGGGAGGTTCAACGGACCGGGACGGATAAAGCATTAAAATAAAATAATAAAAAACACACAAGAATTAACACACAGGCACACACACAAACGAGCAGGTGTGTGGAGCAAGCAAACCGGCACACGCATACACACACACATTGATATTCCTGTATCTGTAAAACGATTTTCACATCAATGAGAGCTGAGCAAGGCATGAAGTGAGCTGGCAGGAGGATAGAGGGAATCAAAGTGCCCTCGGGGGACACAACAAGCCTTTTTTCGAGGGTTTGTGCTTTTTTAGGCTGTGAGCTTTGTCAAATCTTGTTAATCTCAAACTGATTAAATCACAATGCTACCAGATTCCTAGAATAAACCACCGGCAGTGGTGCTGCATGCAGTGTTTTCTCTACAGTTATTAAACAATGCTGGAAATGTGCCACGCTTATCACTGATGTTTGCTCAGCCAAAATAAAAACAAACAGTGCTACATTTACAGTTAGACCACACTTCTAAGTACATGGAACTAAAACCAATTATGATCAGTACATGGAAAAACACCAGCATGCTTTCGGGCAGGAATTCAGCTGCACGGACAACCTGTCAGCAACACACACAGTCAGTGGTCTGAGGTAAGGTGTTCATTTGAGCTGATCACACTCATAGTGACCATCTGGCCTGTGTGCCAATCACCAAACAAACAAACAGGATCAAGTGTTTGTGTCTTTAGATTTTATGCAAATTATAATTCTGTTAGTTCAAGCAAAGTGTTAGTAAGCTAACAGCTTCCAGAGGCTACTGTGTTCATTACATCCTTGATTACAAAGGCAATGGGCTGAATGAATGCCAAACATTGTTAATTTCACACTTTTAAGAACCTTCCCAGATGAAAACATTTGTCCTAAAGGTGGTGCCAAAGGATTTTAGGAGTCACCAAAGACATTAACATTTTTACTCAGGTTATCATTGATACCCACAGCACATTTAATTAAAACTACATAATTTATTATTAGCGTCTTCTGCACAAACAATTTCAATATCCAGGACACATTATGACATTAAATTTACCAAGCAAGTTTTTGCTCCCTGGAGGACAGACTTTTTCTAATGTAAGACATTATAAGCTCTTCAAATTTGTCTGCAAGTGGAGATTTGGCCTGCTCGTGGTAATAAAGGTGAGGTCTTGGAGTCACGAACGTCATAAATAATTATTTTCTAAAGACTATGAATATTTACATCAAATTTTATTTCAATCTGGCGAGTAGTTGTTTGGCTATTTTATTTGGCAGACTGACATCACTACTCTTAAGGCCCATACACACCAAACAGACATCAAAGAACTAGTGGTGACAAAGGCTGACTGTTGCAACGTCTCGCATCGACTGTGTCTCAGCCCAAAAGTTGCACCTGAACACATCACAAAGACTACAGCCAACGGCCAACTAGCACATACGTTCTTCACCGGCGTAAGAGGACACAACTCTCCATACCAGCAGCCGGCAGAAGTCTGTATTCGTCATTCAAACAGGGAAACTGGAAGACCGACGTGAGAGTATCAAGATGCTAGTTAGCCAGTTAGCACAACAAAAGATATTTACTGCGGCTTGCAAACAATAAACAACTACAAACCATTTCTGCGAAAGAGCTGAATGGCTAAGAAATAATCTTATCTAATACAGCAAGTTTGCTTTGATTTCACACCCTCTTGACTTCAGCCATTGTTTACTTTCCTCACTTTCGTTTCTCTTCTTGTGCACTAAGCAGAACTGCCAATTAGAGTGATGTCATCCCATGACGGGCTCTACCGTCTCCAGCACCAATTCAACATGCTATATCAGCCATTTAAAAGCCGACAAGAGACGACTAGTGCCAATGATGAGGGACACACTGCAAAAACCTAGGGCGAAAGAAGCTCACTGAGAGCCTGACATTAACCTAGTAGCTGACTGCCAGCTTGGTGTATCAGGGCCTTTAGGCTCTATCACTACTAGGGCACAATTTTTTCTTGGATGGAGTTAAAATATTTATTTTATTTAACTGACAAAAATGACAAAAAATTAATAAATCTGCATAATTTCTGAGTATTGTCAATTTCAAGTGCCAATTTTTAAATCTTAAATCTGATTCATATAACACATTGACGAACTCAGATATTACAGCTTGTAAAAGCTTCAGTGGCTAATACTTTAATTGCAGAGCTACCTGAGCACATAATCCATCATGTCTGTGTTTTGTTTGTGTGCGCGTCCGTGCGCGTACCAAGATGCGACAGTCAGGAGAAAGAGATGGTGTGGCTACGGGCGACAGAGCATGAGGATGACAGCGACACCACACTCTCATTACCCTGTGTATTTATAGCCTCTCCATCTTCCTCCCAGTGTGCGTACGTGTGTGTTTGTGTATGTGGGCACTTGGCCACGCTCTGCTGCCACTTTCGGGGCTCAGCTCCGGCTCTATCCTCTAACCCAGAATACTGACAACATGAGCAATCTGTTTCCTCTCAGTGGAAACTTGCCTCGCCTATGACAGCCTTTATGGTATCCAGAAAATGGGAGACAGCCAGCCAATGCGAACCCTGACAACATTAGAGGAACTAAAAATACATTTTTCAAATGACACACACTGCACACCAAAGGACATTGTATCATAAGGATTTCAAACTCCAGTCCCCTGCTGAAATGGTGATGTTTACATTTCAAAGGACACATAAGCCTCCGTGCAATGTGCTTCAGATTCAGATGATAGGCAGTCATCAGGGAACTTTGAACTTATAGTCAGAGCGTATCACATGCAAATTTGCCATTTCAAACATTCAGGTTTTGCATATGTTCAGCAAATCTGTCATCCCCTTCTACTGGCTCCCATCATCTCTTTTTATCTCTACTCTCCCCTTTTCTGCCTCTGTTCAACCACTCGTACAGAGACCTACAGTACAGTTGACTATTAAACCATAGCCCTACAGTCTGTCACCGGCTGTAGTATGAGCCATCAGTAAATGTCAGCATACACATGAATTTTAGTGTTTTCACAACACAACCTACTCTTACACAAGTCAATGCCATCACCGAAAATGCTCAGCATGTCCTTCTTAGGTTGAGGAAAAAGTTTTATAAATTGGAGCAATTCTTTTGGGAACATTTGTTTTGGCGATGCAGATGGGCAAACACCGCCAGCAAAATCCATAAAGAGGTAAGCTCTAAGATACACTAGTTACAAAATATCAATCAGCTTTTCTTTCAGCTCAACATGGGACTGCATCTTCAAAATGTTCAAATTAATGCAAGAGAGGCCTGACCTGAGCAGCTGCGAGCCCACAGACTACATTCAGTCGACTACTTTAATCAGACGCCAATATAAATTTAATTGAATTTACTTTATGTGCACAGATTTATGCACCAATGCCAAAACAGAAACGGACAGACAAACAGACGACCTAGATTTTGTTTCAGAGAATCGACTAGTGAATTTATGTTATGTGGTCTTGTAACTCTGCTAACATTATGAAGTGTCTGGCTTCCTGAATATGAGTTCATTCATGAGCTCACCTCTTGGGCATGTCTACTTCTTTCAAGGCTACTATAAAGGAATTTTATTGTTCTCCATCACTATCAAGTTTGCTGACTCATATCCTGATGTGTAGTCACGCATTTGAAGATAGTCTCTGCTAAATGGATATGTAAGTAACAATATCAATGCTAGTGTCATTGTGATGTATTTGCTTTCCTTACATGCATACAAACGAGCATACAGGGGGCGGGGGATGTCAAAGGCTTTTATACCCATCTGTCGATTGTTATTACAGCAATTTGCTGTGGTTGTAGCCTGGCCAGCACTGCAATTACCACCATTTGCTCTGGAGAGGTTTCAGCTCAAAGTCAAAAAAGTGACACTACACTGAGGACGATGTTAACTTTCCTCCTGTCACATATAGTATGTCAAAAATGAGGACCAGTATAAGTAATGAGGACTCATTACTATAATGTTTAATGAGGATTTTTATATAAATTTGGATTCAAATCACATATGAATTATATTAATTAAAAGCTATAGTTCATTTTTGGCAACACTGTGGTGGTGATCCAAAGAAGAGCTGAACCGGGATCACCTAGACGACATGTGTGTGCACACAACGTGAGCAAAATACAGACACAAATGATGACATTCATTGCACATCTTATGGACACAAAAGCTAATTCACAAACCTCTTTAGGCAGGAAATGATGGGGAAAATGAGTGGATTTATAATTATTTGCCAACAGTAGCTTGAGTAATGGAATTAGTCAAGGGCACAAGTCAAGAACAAGGCAAGAAAAACTCAGCAAGGCATAGTAAGTGCTGTAAAATGGCATGAAAAATGTGGGCTGTGATAAATAATTAAAATTCCAGCAGGGAGCAAACAAGGCAATGCGTACCATGATGATAACAACTATCATTCCAAGGCCAAACACTGAAGTAAGAAAACACAAAAGCAACTAAAACATGACCTACCTCCACAGAGTTGAGGCTCCTAATTCATGAAACTGAGATTGGCTTTTTTTTGGCTAATGTGTAGGTCTGTTGTTGCTATTTTTGTTTTAACACAAATGTACAGTGGAAGGCTGAGGCTGAAACCCCCGGGGGAAGGAGGTCATTTATATCTAATTAGACCTCTAGCTTGGTTAAAAGAACAAAACACACTGACAAATACATTCAATCAATTCATGCATGCATGACTGGTTCGTGCACACCAACACCCACGCCACTACATCGCATTGCCGCAGTAACAGAATACAGTTGAGTCATTTACTGTGACTGATGGTCGAACAACAGCAAAAACCACTGCTTTGATTCAGTCTCTGGTGTATTGTATCCCACAATGCAATAGGGGCCTTTCACTGTAACTGCGATAAGGGAATAACTGGACCAGCTGGATACCGTGGAACATTCAACAATTGAATAGCAGGGTTTGGTTGCCTAGTAACCATGGCAGGAGCTGGTGATGATCTGGTAATTTTCAAAGTGCTTTTGTGTTATCTCGTTTTCTGACACCCTTCCTGCCTCTTGTAGTTTAGATTCAGTACAAAAATAGTAGAGTCATGTATCAGGATTTGGATGGAGACTAAGTTGTTGCGGCAGTGGCCCCTGACCTGAGGGGATGGGGCCGTAGGTGAAGGGTATCGTCGAAGTTTAATCTGTTATTAATGGCACTTGTATAAGAAGGACTTAGCATGATGTAATGTCTACTAAAATTCTTCTTTTTCCCAGAATTTGCCATGAATGGCCTAAAGAAGTGGAGTCACTACATAACATATATACTTGTCTGTTAGGGCTTTAATGCATTTCACACACACACACACACACACACACACACACACACACACACACACACACACACACACACACACACATTCACTGGGCTTTATGCTGTGTTTACACTACAAGCGACACAGCAACAGGCTGACAGCCGCCACTAGTCACTCCAGTGATGCGGTAAAGCTTTAACTAATCGTTTCTTTTTGTTTCTAGCTGTGGTGCTGTATTATTTACCTTACTTAGCTGATGCTATGCTAGCTCTATGTGCATTGAAGTACAAACAGGGATGCAATGGGGCTGCGAAATGTGACGTTAAAATGGGGCTCGGATATTTTTTGGATCAAATCACAAGTGCAGGTGCTTTTTAGCAAATAGCAGACACACACAAGCCTGTGACGATGTAACTATGTTAAGGGGTGTTGGAGCAACACTTCAATGGCTGGTCACACCGTTGCACTGTCACTTATAGTGTGAACACAGCATGAGGTGAAGGAGGAGCTCAGAATTCAAATTAAAATGGATATATAAAGCCTAGGTGCACTAGTATCGATATCAAATATTGAGCTGATACTGACCGAAATAACTGCATTGGATATCTGTGACAGTGTAGCCAATGTATTTGCTTGAATTATGTTTACATCTGATTGCACATGTGCGTACCTACGTCATTCATCAGCAGTGTGCCAGTAGATCACATCTGGGGCTGTGTCCAAATAGCGTTTTTTCTGAGTGCTGGCGTCTTTTTTCAATCGTTCTCAATGAGAAGACAGCGACCTAGAGAAAAAGTGTAGCACCTGTCTTTTTCCAGAGCGCTTCGGCTTTTTTGAGTAGCCACGCCGAGCGCTTATAGTTTTTTATAGTTTTCAGAGAGGCGCTGGTGCTTGTCACTGCCACTCCCTTAGCTACTGTCTATCCCAGGCTGTAAACATCTTTTAGAAACCACCACAGCAAAGACAGAAAAGCCCATATATGAGAGAGATCAGCCTGGACACTGAATACTGCTGGATGCCTTTTAAACACCAAAGCTACAACACTGCAGCACACATTAAGTGTAAGTGAAGAACTTGCAGATTTACTGAAATACTTTGCCTGGAGACTGTCACTCATTCTGCAAGTTAAGAGTTCAAGAACCTGTAGTACAAACAATCATTAGAGAGGAGAGGGCTGGCTAAACAAAATTTTATTCAAGAGGCTAATGGGCACCAGCTTCTGCCATGTGTCAAGGGGAAACGCATCAGTGTTTATGTAACTCATTTTGACACACTTCAGTGTGGTGATAATCCGTGACCAGATATCCTACTGATAAGGAGATCTGAGGGTTTCCTTGACTCTGACTGGGAGACTTAATTCACAATTGATTGAGTTTTTTAAAGACAAGACTTAATCTAATCTGGACTGAACTTTATAAATCAACCTAGCTGCCCCGGCCTTGTTATAACTGCTATCTAAGCTGCTGCCCTTTGTTTGAAACTGACAAGTGCATATTATTCTACCCAATTTTCCCTGGTCCTGGTCAGTCTCCTGCCACAATGTCCTGACATTTTTTTGCCCTTTGATAACAATTAATTGCTCAGCTCCTGAACAGCTTGATCTTAGCTGGCTGCGTGTAGGCCACAGAGAAAGAAATCTGGTCGAGCAGACGAGACGCTTACTGTGCGACACGATTGTCAGAGAGCTTGCCGCACAGTGGCCTGAGCTGCCAAGCTGAGCTGCAAGTTCGATGAATAGCTTCAAAAACACCTGACCCTGTCTGTTGGTTCCTCTCCCGGCTTTATGCAGCGCACCAAGACAGCAGGGTCAATATTGACAGCGTATCACCAGATTTATGGCCGAGCGCAGGCTGGATCCTAAAGATAAATTTATTTTCAGAGAGATGGTAATTGCTTCGGTATCAGAGATAAAAGGATCTTAATGGGTATTGCAATACAGGCCTATCATTTTATTGTCACCAATAAGGAGTCTTGTCATAGATAATGTTCATATGTTGCCCGCACTGCCATAAAAAAGGCACCATAAAAAACATGGCGGATACAATCTGACAAATCACCTGATAGTACGATAAGAGAGAGTGTTCAGTCAGATTTAATGGGATAAACACACACCTAATAAAAATAATTTCATTTTAAATGTGGCATCTTTTGTATGAATTTTACATTAGGATACATGTTTATCATTTTATACTAGGAACTGGAAGTGTATCAGAAATCACACCTCAGTTTTTGCGGTTATATTTTCATAAAGCAAGTAAAAACATTAATAACCACAGAATGTTAAGAAGACAGTGAGCGCTTTTACATGGACAAGCATAACCCGTTTATAATTGGGTTTTTGGAGTAACCTGTTTACATGTTTGAGCAGGTTAACACAATACTATTTTTAGAAACCCAGATGAAACCTCATCCCATTTATGAGAAACCTGATTATGTTACACGGACCAAGAAATCAGGACACTACTGCGTGCATTCATCTTATCCCGGTTATTGAGAGCCACCAACTGTCTGCGCTGGTGTGGCTTCAGCCAAGTGACGTAACGGAAACACAAACAATGGCGACAGCAGAAGTGTCTCACTTCTGGAGCAATTACTTTAAGTCAGTCGTAAAAAGATGCAGAGTATCTTCATCCACTGCTCCTCTGTCCTACACAGTTTAGTAACAGTGAGTGACAGACTGTAGCTGCTTTCACGGATAATGTTAGCTCAGTACGAACTATGTGTGTGGTTGAGACAGAGATTGAGACGATGGTTGGCGCCCAGAGCGGACAGCGTTTTGCAAATGGAGCAGGGAAGAAATTAGCAGCTGTTAACTTGTCCTAAATATACAGTAGGTTGGTTTGTTTTTGTAGACATCACAGCGCCTGCGCAAATAGACTACAGTAACCAGTAACCAGGTTACTAGTATTTATCATGTACATGGGGAATATGAATTACAGGATTTCTCCTGGGCGCCTCCTGCTGGAGGTGTTTCAGGCACGTCCCACTGGTAGGAGGCCCCGGGCCAGCAGACCCTGAACACACTGAAGGCATTACATATCTCATCTGGCCTGGGAACACCTTGGGGTCCCCCAGGAGGAGCTGGAAAGCGTTGCTGTGGAGAGGGACGTCTGGGGGGCTTTGCTTGGCCCGCTGCCCCCGAAACCCGGACCCAGATAAGCGGATGAAAATGGATGAATGGATGGATGGATTTCTCTGTGCTCAAGTCAACGCCATATCCCGAATATGATCATAAATGGGATAAGTCTTATAAACGGCATGTTAATACACTCAGTTTTTAAATGTGCTGAATTCTAATTTAACATTTGAAAAGTCCTGCTTGAGATGATTTGTAAGATTGCAGCACAATTCACAGCGAATGCCCCAACAGGCAGAAGCATTTAGTTGATCTGTGGTTGACAAATGTCTGAAAGGACTTTTTGTTATTGGAGCATCATGACATGAAAAAGGAGTGAAATGCAAAACCTTCAAACACGAGGCTAAAACTATCACAGCTGTGTGGCACAGTCTGGTTTTAGTGCCGGCAAGGAACATTAAATTACGTTCAAAATGGATTCATTTTCCTTTAGATGCAAATTCAGAGCTTTCCTTTTCCAAAATAAGATGATCTGTGTCAGGGTCTGGAATGTGTTTTGGGTGAGGTTTTGGGTAAGTGATTCAGACATTAATTCTTTTCATGAACAGGCAATTTATGCTAACAGTTCTTTTGGCTCCACACCTCCATTAAAAGGCTGCATATGCTGTGTCCTTGTTTGAAAAATAAAGCAATTATTTCAAAATACATGAGAGTTTGCAGAGGCTGTTTGTGTTTCTAACTTTCCTCAGTCCTAGTTGACTGAAATAAGTCAGGTGCATCCTGGAAGCTCGTGATACTGTGGGATCTAAATCTTGCTTTCAACTTGTCATGTCGTTCCCCCTCCCTCTCTCCCCTATCACTCCTGCCACTCTCCACTGTATGCAAGTAGAAATGCCACAAAAACAATCTTAGAAATGCACCTGGGAATTGAAAAAAAGAAGAAGGAGGCAAAAAAAAAAAAAAAAAACGCTTCTGTTGCTCAGTCCAAATGCAGCTTGGGTCTCTAAACCCATTAAACAATTGTTTCATCCTCTCCACTCACCAAAAATACTCTGAGCAGATGATTCTGGGTGCACAAAGGTGGAGGCAGGCAGTTCAATACTAAATCCAACCAATTATGCTTGCATCTCATAAAGCAGTGCTCTAAGCAAAGCTGCATTATCATTCATGTCACTACAGTCTACATCACAACTCCAGCAGACGTCACACAGACACATTTCTTGGTGGCATCGCTGCTGTCAGAGCGACTGGTCTCATTATGCCTTTAGAAGGAAATTGGACTTTTTCTTTTATACCATACAGCTACACAGCAAATATCACTGCGATCCATCATTGGCATCATGGGCGCTGTCACCACACGTAAAACAGCACAGAATACTGTCTAAAACTCATTAAATAACTCTGCCATCTACCACTATAAACAAAATTTTAGGCGATCAATCGACTAAAGCCTTCACAGTGGCTCTAAAGTGAGTAAATTTACTCTCCCTATTTGGTCCCAGACATTTCTAATCAACAGAAGACTAAATCTCAGGTCCAGCGACCGTGGAATAATTGAAAATGTGCTTTGTGGAGCCCAGTTCGATTTACGAGAGATCCTTCTCCACCGATTTATTTTCACAAAAGCTCCTGCATTTTATGGTTTTCACGGACACATGCAGTTTTTCTCTCCCTGCTGCTCTCTGAATCAAACGGAGCCTATATGGGAGGTGTGAAGCTGTTTGTGTGTTGGAGGGGTGGAGAAGGAGACGGAGACACACACAAATACTGTATATACACACACACACACACACATCGAGGGAAGAGATGAGCGATCACATTTCTAGACAATCGAATGCCAGACAGGTGGGCAACCAGACAGATAGAATGACACGAGATATATCAGCTATCGTGACGTTCTCAATTCATTTTTGGCCGCATAGATTGAGGCTGAGATCTTTAAACTTCAAGTCTATTAATACCATGTGAGGCCTAGCGGCTATATTCAGATGAATAAACTATTCTCAGTTCAAGGTGATCTTTTGAGTCCACAAGCATCAAACACCTGGCCTTCCACCTGCAAGATGCCCATCTCACATTTCTGCTTCCGACCTTGAGTACAAAAGAAACGAATAGCCTTTTTCTCTACCATGTCCTTTGAGGGTGGTTAGACTGCATCCATTTGATGATGACTGTGCGTTGCTGCTCTACTGCTATTTAAATGTCAATTGGCAGTTTTATTCAGCCTATTTCATAGTCTACAGTTT
Organism: Cephalopholis sonnerati; assembly: GCA_019142605.1. Lineage (NCBI taxonomy): Eukaryota > Metazoa > Chordata > Actinopteri > Perciformes > Serranidae > Cephalopholis > Cephalopholis sonnerati. Next base: position 27,578,849 of record JAGQAX010000007.1, read on the forward strand.
CACATATTAAAATGTTGCTTCATCCACAGGTTATTTGTAGATGTAGGTGGTGTGGCGATTGTAGCTGGTTCAGAGACAAACTCACACGTTCACACTCCATATGAGCTCCAGGAGGCGCTGGAGTTTAATTTAGGACTTTTATACGGTGATAAATGGAGTATATAGAGATGTGTTTCACAGTTGTTATTTTTACATTATTTACGTTTAGCCTCGAGGACCTTTTCAGCTGCGAGGGGCCAGAATAACTAAATTCCTCCAAAATGAAAGTCTACATAATGCATGAGAACCATTAAAAGGAAAGCTAAAGTCGAGGTTCAGAGATGGCGACCTTACTGATGGATACGTGTCAGCAGACGTGTTCCAGGCAGACACCAGCTTTACAAGCAAATTGTTGTGTTGTTGGAAATGCATACCTCAACTATGGTGGTGCTGGCTGCCTTGCACATGGGCTGGTTGAAGTTCCTGGCTGTTTTCCTGACAGAGAGGAGGAAGACAGAAGTGATATGAAAACAAATATGAAATAATAATATTTCTTCCAAAACCAGGGATAAGCAAGTAAACTCCAAAAGTGTCTGTGTAACATCCAATATTTATTACTGAGTACAGCCTGTTAGTCTACTGGACGACACTGCCCTCTTGTGGACAAAGACTGTACTACAACTACTAATTTCTATCACACATTCACCAGGTTGGTGCAAATTACCTTGACGCTCGATGGAGGGTCAGCACTTATTTAGATTGTGTTACAGCTAATGAGGGTATCCATCAACAGGTCTAATTGGTGATTGAACTGGAACTAAATCAGTGATGATACTGACCCTATCCTCAAATTAGTGTGCTGTGTAAACAATTCAAGACATTTACACTAATGTAAATACTGAGGCAAGAAGCTGAATGATTTACTAGATAAATACTGGTATTGCCACATTACAACAGGTCTGTGCTAATAATGTGTGACCAATAGATATTCCTGTTTTGTGCAACATGACCCAAAAGCCCCATTTCCACTGAGCAGTACGGTACAGTTCAGTTCGGTATGCTTTTTTTTTTCCTTTTCCATTGTGAAAAGTTGTGGATGGTACCAATGGAACTGTTCTGTACCGTCCCCATTTTTGGTCCCCCCTCTGTTGGGGTACCTAGCACACAGATCTGGTACTAAAAGGTGGAGCTGTTAACACTGCAGTCTGTTGACTGGTCAGTAGCGGACGGTCAAGAGTTGTGGCTGCTTTTGAGGCTCATGTAACCACTGTTCATACCATGGAGAGTTTTACATACATCAGTAAACTGTAATTGTAAAATGAAAAGATGTTTCGCTGCCTCTTGCAGCAGCTGGAGTCTGAGAAAAAATAACATAATACACTGGGCCGACTGACGGCGACTGTTAAGGTGGAACATTTACTTGTAATGTTACTCAATGCATGAGGTGACGATGTGAATCAATCAGCATTGACCATTACTTTGTTTTTATATGACATACACCTTTAGTAACGGGTGGATCTTCAAGCGTTTAAAAATATATATTAATTTCGACCAGGTTATGTGAACTGTATATATTCTAATCCTCACTTGGAGAAAAAAAAGCATTGCAGAGCGCTGTTCCTGTGGGCTCTGGCAACACTAAACCCCTTAGCTTGCCTTAGAAGGACTAAATGCACAAACCCGCTATTTTTAAATATCCCATCGCGAGAGACTCTCACCGCAGCCTGCTCTATCTTGTTCTGAAAATGCTGGCGTGCAACCCCGTTCTGTGGAGACTGACAAAGGAGGAAATACAGTGAGTGCTGGATGGAGCAGTGAGTGACAACAACCCTGCCCACATAAGAGTGATGTCTGTGGTGGAAATGCTAGGGTCTAGGTACCATGTCTGAAGGGTTACTTTTGGTTCCAAGGGTACTATACCAAAAGTGTTTGGTGGAAACGGAGCTAAACTGTTTTATTCCATTTCATCAGTTACCTGAAAACAATGTTTCCAGCTCTGTCAGCTTTCCACGCCTTGACCAACGCAAAGTCTCCAGTGATGGCCTTTTCCATGACGTAGTGCCTGCCATTGAACTCCCTCACCTATACAATGACAACACAGTTCAAAGAGTGAGTAGGCACTGGATGCAGTTGAGGATGAACATGGTGATTTTTTTACAGCATTTTCAGACTTTGCCCAGCTAGTTGAGTCCAGATTCAGATTAGTCATTACCACAAATTATTTTTACACAAGAAAATCAATAGCACGATAAACATTCTTGGCAACGCATTACGCCATCTGTGATAAGCATTATTTTTGCAAACACAAACAACTGCAGATGTTTTCCTCTATTTTTGAATGCAGTATCATTGAGCCTGCTACAAGACTAGAATCAAAACAGACAAACAAGTTGGCAAAGGTTCATGAAAATGCAGGTTTTCGGGATGACCTCTAGCCCACTTGGCAGAGTGAGCGCCCTATGTACGCCCTATGTGAGTCCTTGCAGCGACCCAGGTTCAATTCCAAACTGTGGCCCTTTCGCTCTGTGTCATCCCCCTTTCTTTGCTCCCTTTCCTATCATTGCTAAGCCGTCCTGTGATAAAGGCAAAAAGCCATAAACATAATCTTGTTGTTTAGAGTTTTTATTTTCACACAAAAAAAATGTAAATGCCAAAAGCACATTTACAGCCGTGCCTCTGTCATGTGACAAGGCCATGAGTTACTGTTGCTATAGTTATTTTGTTGGACTAAAAAAAAATCTTCTTTTTTGGGGGTCATCTTTTTTTGCCATAATTTTATTTTCAACAAAACTTGCGGGTATACCAAACCCAATAACTGCTGTCAGTATCACAACACATGTGGGTATAGTTTGTCTTTATTTTTACTCTACAGTGCCAAAAACAATCTTTTTTAAAAAAATAAATAAATAAAACAATGCAGGCTTTCCTCAGACATGAGTCTGTGCTTTAAATCGATACATTCACTTCAGTTACTGGCCCTGTGTTAACTTCATTTTTTGCGCTTACCTCCACAGTGAACTGGAGAATCCAAAAAAGGTGAACATTCTTGATGAAATTATACCAACAGCAAAACTACGTCAAAACACTGTTTAAAAAAGACATGTGCAACTTAATTCAAGTCTCATTTTTTCAGTGGAATGCTCAGTACTTCCTTAACATGTGCTTTAGCTAAAGCTATAACATTTAAAACACTTCTGTATTAATAGTGTCATGCACGGACGAGTAGTGCGCCAGCTCTGTTTATGCAGAAGTGTTTTAAATATCACAGCTTTAGTGATTGGGAAGTACAAAGCATTCAACTTAGTTTTTAAATGGATGTTTTATTATTGTTTTGCTGTTATTAAATGTGGAAACTTCAGTTCATGAGGAATGTTTGCTTATTTTGGATTCTTCGTTCACCGTTGAGGTATGCAAAGAAAACAAAGTTTCCCTCATTAATTCAGCCTAACATGCGGTAAGTAACTGATATCCAAATGATTACTTGGAGGGTGAAGCATTTCTTTAAGTGGTTTTTATAACGTAAGGCCAATACTGACGATTTGTTCAGCCCCTGCCTTTATGCATCTTCCCCCTGTGGAGAAGCCTGCTTTCACTTTCACAGAGAAGTACCACACACTGTGCACGAGCTCTAGTAAAGCAAATAATGGTGGGGTCATTATGAGGTGGATTCAAGACCACTTTTATGTACGGCATCCAAGTTTGACCGCAGCTCTCACCCCAATAAAGAAACTCTCAGGCAAAGTGGCCATGGGTCTCGAAAAAATATCTGCAGTCATCTCAAGCAAAAGAAAGTTTGACTTAATGATGGACTTGACAGCACAACCACACTCACCTCTCTCTTCTCACTGGCAATGGCAATGCTGCCGTCTTTGTTGTACTTAATAGGAGAGCCTCCCTCTTGGATCAGCGTGCCGTAGCCAGTGGCAGTGAAGAAGGCTGGAACCCCAGCACCTCCTGCCCTGATCCTCTCTGCAAGAGTTCCCTGCAGGGAGGAGGGTGTGACATTAAAAGATGATTACAACATATAAATGTCCACTGCCTTTGTTATCTGTCTGATCAACTAAATGTTGGAATTTAATGTCAAGACTTCTTGATTGAGTGAATTTGGATTGTGAATGTGAGTATTCATATGCGGCATCATTTTTTCCCTGTGGGAAAATGTATATATAAACATTTCCATGCATTTTCTGACCGACCTGTGGCGTCAGCTCCACTTCCAACTCCCCAGACAGATACTGTCGCTCAAACTCTGCATTCTCCCCAACGTATGAGGAGATCATCCTCTTGATCTGCTTAGTCTTCAGCAGCAGGCCCAGGCCAAAGTTATCCACTCTGCAGATAACACACACATAGTATTATGAACCTTTAAATGGGTACAATTAGGGAAGTGTGGCTTTATACTTGACTTTTCAATACTCACTGAGAAATACATGCTTCACAAATAAAGAAAATGACAAATAGAAGAACTTTCAGCAGCCTTGTTTATGCACAGATTTCACAAGTTTAAGTAGTTCAACATTTGAGTCTATATTGTGTAGATGATTTCTCTTCACACATCATTTCCACGCAAGTTGTGAAAGCGTCAGCAGTTTTACAAAAAAGGGCGAGGAAAAACTGTAATGTTCAGATGTCCAAAGCTAATATATGAACTCAAGGCTGCTAAATGTGCCTCTAACACAAACTGTCTCAAAGGTCTAGTGTGTAGGATTTGGTGGCCTCTAGCAGTGAGGCTGCAGAACAACAGTGGCCGACGTGAAACTGCGAACTGACCTTATGTAGAGACAGTGTTTGGTTTCTCCATTTTGGGCTACGGTAAGACAACTTGGCGGACTGTGTGAGAGAGGCCCCATGCTACAAATATAGATAAAAAAGGCTCATTCTAAAGTAACAAAAACATAACAATTCTTAGTTTCAGGTCATTAAAGACCTAATGAAGACATACTTATGAATATGATATACAATGTCTGCCAATATATGCCTCTAAATCAGTGGTTCCCAACTGGTTCAAGCACAGGGTCCAGATTTCGCCTCAGTCATTAGCTCAAGGTCCACACAGTTAAATATATTCAGCATCATACTTGCATTTGGACGTGCTGCCAAGCTAGTTTGCTGTCTCTGTCAAGTAGCTATCCATTTGTCACTGACTCTAAATCCTATTTACATCCACTGTTAATCATTGCATTTCCCTTCATTGCTTAGGTCTCATTTGTCCCTACTCTGTGACGGGGTATGTCCTGACTTTCTGCAGTTTCAAACACAGCTCACATTACCATAAATCTCCAAGGAGGTAATTCAAGGTTGTAACTGGGCCAAACCAAGTGATAAGAATCCTTTTTGTGATGTGAAAGACGGGCGCAGCTTATCCGCAGCCACAATGAAAGATCATGAGACCAAACACAGCTGTGGGGCCTGGAGCAACCACTGAGACATTTGTGAGCATCTCTTTGTTTAGTATCTGGGAAAACTACACAGAATTATTATTTTTAATCACTACAAGGTGTCATTAGAGGGGTGACTTAAGTACTTGTTACACTCATGTTGGTCTCAAGTCTGGGTTACACCTGCTCCACATAGGGTGTCACACATTTAGACCATGTGACCTGGACAAACCATCATGATCTGACTGCAATAAAAACCTCATTCTTAAACATAGTACTGTGAGTACTCTTTGCTTACTCTCTGTGACCAAAGAAAGTTATTGTGTTACTAGGGTTATTAAAATCTTCATGACATAGGCCAGCAGGTATGAGAGGACTAATCTTATGTGGCCGGTCAGTCATTAACCTATGAAGGAATGGTCTTCATAAAACTTTTTAAAAGACGTTTTAAACAGGGCATTGTCTCGTAATAATAGATAACGATGAAAGAAAAATACAATCAAACATCTATCTTATCTTATGTTCCCACCTTGTTTGATTACAGGCAATATTCACCTGAGGACACTGCAATCAAATCAAGTCAACTCAAATGACCAACATAATTAAAGTTTTAAAAAGGTTTACTTTAAAAACATGTACCCATACAATAGTCTCCTTTCGTCACTGTTCCTGCTAATCAGAGCCAAGACGAAGAGCTTTGCAAAAACTAGGTTCTCCTTTTCTGTTCCCAGAGAAGCTGAGAATCAGGAACAACTGCTTTGTCCTCAACTCTGATCTCAGGTCTGCTGACAACATATCTAGGCCATCTGCACTCAGAATACCAAAAACAGATGACCGTGTCAGACACACCACAAGTGTTACAACACATCACAGGTCATCTGTGTGAAAGGCTTTTGCAAGTTTGACAAACGCTAACTGTTTGTGATCTTGTGTTTGGAGCTGGCGTGCATTTGAGGACAACAACCTCGTCAACATCGAGTGAGCGGACTCTCCTATCAGAGACACACAATATAGAATCAATATGCAAGTTTCCAAACTGGATGCTCACTGATCAGAGCAGCTTTCAGCACTGAGCACAATTTGGCCTTTTGTACAGAGTCTATGCTGTCTGAGTAACACTACTGGAGCAGCTGATTAAACAGTGAAATAAAGCTGCATGTGGTGCAGCTCTGTCTCAGCTCAATAACCTCCTCTTATGTACCACTGAATCGCTCTCATCTAAGATTACACTGCATAAAAGGCCCACTGTGTCTGTGTTCTACTAAGTTTCCAATAAGGCTCCAAGTTTCAAAGAGAGAAGAACTACTTAAGTACTCCAGGGTATTTTTAATAAGAGAGACAATGAAACACAAATCAGTTAAGGATATTATCATCCAAATGAAAGCCACATTTAACCCTCTAAACTAGGACTTCTGTAAATGATACTGCAACTACGCAGCTACTCTCAAAACCAAAGTCACACTTGCTTCCCTCACTGCTGCCGAAAATAGGTCAACAAACAATGTATACAATCTCCATTGATGAATGGAACCACTTCTCTTTATTCATACCAGACCAGACTCTCCCTAGTGTGCCAAAAATATCAAACACACTCCACTGACTATTTATAGAGATTCATGAGAGGACATTAAGGGAAGTACTTGTATTAATAAAGCTTCATCCATCATAATCTCTTATATTGGCGTTCATATTTCTTCCTTGCAGTATTACACACCTGCACCAAGATTCAGACTACAGCAGTCTGTGTTGTGTTCCTCTCCAAGTGCTCAGAGCAATCAAAAATACCCTCTCCATTATCATGTCTGCGTTATTCCTTATTTCTGAGATAATACCAGTTTCATATAATCAAGTCCCCGAGACTTGAGGAAGATTACCAACCCATTCAGGCATCCAAGACGAAGCACGCCAAGGAAGGGGAGTTTTCAGCTTAAGGAATCTTCACTCTAAAATTAAATGTTACATAACTACTTCTTTCCACTTCCAGCCGTCTTCCTTACAGAGCAAGGAAATTTAAACTCGCTTCAGCTGCGTGAGAATAATATGCACTACACAGGCCTCTTGGCTATCGAGTAATCGATAGCAGTCATGTGTAACTCATTCCTGCCCACGTCAATGTAACCCTCAATTTTCAACTACCCCCACCCTCTTTTTTTGTAATGTAGGCCAGATGCTTGCCTGTCTCTGTCTACGAGCCTCAGTCAAACCAGTTTTTACAAGGAAGTGGAAGGAAGGCATGTTCGAGGGTACTATATGACTCCCTCACTATAAACATGTCGATTACCTATAGACTGTATGAGAAGCTGTACTGTGTTGGAACTAGCCCAGAAATGTAATGCTCCGAAACAACACAAAGGAGACAATACGGCCACTATTTGCAAGTGGTCACAATCATCCCCAGTGGCAAAACATTTAGGGGAGCAATCGTTGTTCATCGGGATGCCACGGCTCAAGCAAATATTTTGAGTACCTCTTCCAGGAATCAATATTCACCAAAAACCAAAGTCCAAGAGAAAAGTCACTTCTGCTGAGCCAATAACACACTTCATAGAAGGAGATTGTATTTCTAGCTAAAACTTTCGGCACAGAGGAATGTATTCTGACAGTCTGTGCAGTCTGAGACTTTTAACCCATTTTATCCTCTCACTGCACAACTAGAGTGTGAATGTGTGCCACCGCTGTGGTTTTAAACCGTCATTTTGCAGTATTGTCAGCACAGACGAGTCACTTCCAAAGCTGAGGCTTATGTTTACTGCAAATACTGTATACTGTAATTACAGCAGCTAATCCCTACTGTTAGCCTAGGCTAAATAATAGCAATAAAAGAGAGATTTGTTCCTGTAAGTTCTTCAAAATAGCCACCATTACGTCTGACACTTGTGTTTTGACACTGCAAATACGTGTTTAGATAGATGATAATAGGTACAGATGCAACAAAGGTTCTCCAAAACTATCCTTGATAAGAATAAAAAAAATTTAAACAGCTTAGTTATTAGAGATTAGAGGTTTAAAGCAAGTGCTTTAAATGTAAAAAATAAAATAATTTATACTGTGTGGTGTTGGAAAATGTTTGATTTTAAACTGCAGTCAGAGGAAAAAACATTATTTTTGCAGAATGTATTTCATACTTAAGTCGATAACATCAGGGTTTGCTCACAGTCTCAAATTTCAGTGTTGCTCTGTAAACAGTGCAGATAAAGCCATGTGCCAGCTACTGTGTGGCAGGAGCACACTGGGATTCAATTATAGAACAGGCTGCGACATGACAACTGACAAGACATAGACTCTTAACTTGTCTGTCAGAGAGACGCTGACACTGTGCTGAAAAATTTCCAAGGAAATTACAATAAAAAGCTCAGCTGCCAACGTATCGTGCATTTAAGACTTGAATGTGGTTTCCGAAGCCTTTGATTTTTTTTCTTTCAACCTTCTACTGAGCAATTTAGTCTATAATAGGAATACACTTTGGCTTAATTCTACGTCACATAAGTGAAAATAATAGTACTCATAGTAGTACTTTAGTAGTAATAAAAAATAATAGCACTTGACTGAACTGGTATTAAAAAAATCATTGTAGTATTTAACCTTAAACGAATGCTGCCTCCCTCTATATTTTTGCAATCTGTATTCCCTTAAAAATCTAATTATTTACTTTTAAGTAATATCATATTTTTCCTAAAATGTTAAGCCAAACAAAGTTGGTGTTTAACAGAATAAATCATGACATCTGTGGTTTGAGATACTGCATATCAAGGTATCCAAAAATGACAGAATACACAGTAAAGGTTAATTGAGGTCGGCAGCTGACTGCCGAGTGCCAGGAGGAAAACCTCTATAAGTATATCTGGATCCAATCCCAGTGAGAGCAAAGACACACATCACACACACAGTATCACCAGACCACTGAAGGTGCGGCGGTCACTGTAACGCACTTCCTCGTTGTGTCTGCAATTCTGATAACCTATCAGAAGCTGACTTCTGGGCATGTCTCCAGGTAAACACTGCCTGTTTAAGGATACAGCAACAAGGTCATCAGTACCTCTCAAATATGAGTTTAAAATGTGTTTGAGGATTGTTTAAGAAACTATACATTGTGAGGACAGTAAGGCCTCCAGAAAAATATTATTTTAAGTCTTGTGTGTGATTTATCCTGGCTTCATATGAGTAGAGGAAATCTCAGCTCGTCGCTAAGCTAATTTATACAATGTAAAATGCCATAGGCTTGTGCTAATAACGTTAGCATCTTATACTTGTTAGGAAAACATGTTTAGTATAAGACAGTTGTTTTGTCGATGAACCTTGCGAGTTATAATGGAGCCGGATTTTGTAGCGTTATCTTTGCTAAATGTTGCTGTTGTCTCTGGCTTCATATGAGCAGAGGAAATCTCTGCTATTCGCTAGGCTAATTTATGAAATGTAAAATGCCATAGGCTTGTGCTAATAACATTAGCATGATGTATTTGTGGGGAAAATGTGTCCAGATAAAGACAAGTGTTTGTCTGTGAATGCTGTGAGTTATAGAGAGGCTGATTTATGTGCTTGTGTTTGAAATTGTCTCTATTAAGCCATGTTTAATGTGTGTTTTGAATCAAATAAACTTTACAGCACTTCACAGAAACCTCCACCGACGACTTTTTGGAGGTGTAACTGCAGAGTGACACAGACACACCACCGCACAAGTACAAATGCTCACAGTGGCGTAGGCTATGGCGTGGGGTCTGCCACACAAGTATAAATCCTGCTTACGGTGGTGAAGCCACAGATATGTTCCTGAGTCCAATCAAGCCACACAGGGCAGCGCAATGGGGGCCATGGGAGTCTCTCTCACTGACTTTATTAACTTTTGTTGCCACAATTTGTCACTTGCATTGATGACTTCCTTTAAAACTGGCGAAAGTTAACCCCTTTGAACATTTAAGATTAGCAACCGAAGTCAGATTGAACACATGCAACGAACATAGTTTTAACACACTGAAACAGCAATGACACATGACACTGCAAACATTTACAGGTTTAAATGTGAATCCAAATGTACCCAGACATAAACAAACAAACAAACACATCTCTGTCAACACATCTACTCTCACATAACAGGTTTGAATTTTGGAGTTTGCTTTGGAGTTTGTTTACGCTTGCTTCATTCTCTCCACACACACTTACCCTGCATTGTTGCTGACTGCAGTGAGACCCTTAACGCCGGTCTTCAGCAAACTGTTGATGAGATTCTCCGGGATACCGCATAATCCAAAGCCTGTGTTGGAACACATAAAAGTAAGTGATGCATAATAAACAAAAACAAATAAAAACAACCAGGAAAACAGTGCAAAAATCATGAAAAGGGTTGACTATGGTGATTCATGGTTGAACTTTAACCTAGTAGATTAGGTAAATGGCATGATGTCTCCAGCTGTTAGACGTCACACATGAAAAGTCCAATAACATGCCAACCTTGGCTCAAGCCTCATGTAATTCTACTCATGTGTGTATAGGATGTTTCTAATATACTGAGCTGGGCAGATTTATGTTTGTCTGTGTTTTTCCCTCAGACAGAGGTGTGACACAATGGAAAATCTCTAACAATGTCACTCTGAACTTGACTATAAATACGAGCTGTGGAATCTGTGGATGGTAATCAACCACCATGGCACACAGAGATCAAGCTCACTTTGCTATTATGTGATCATGCAGTTAAAAACTGAGGTCGGCACGGTCACTGAGGTGTAACTGTTTTTACAATCTGGGAGTGTGTTTGTGACAGTGTTGTATATCTTACCTCCTACAAGAAGAGTTGCTCCATTTGGGATATCTTTGACTGCCTCTGTGGGATCTGAGTAGAACTTTGAACTTTTCTGGCTGGAGGTGGAAAAGTAACAGCTGGAGGCCTGTAGAGAGCAGAGCAGGAGGTGCATAAAACTTTATAAAACGCCTGAATTAATATTTTCAAAAGAGCACCAACGAGCAGCAGAACATAACTAAGTGACTCTGGATAAAATCATATCAGTATAATGCTACAAAATTGACATATGCCTGGGGGCAGCTGATGTGTTTGGACAGTATAATAAATGGCTGATCCGGTTTATTCAGTTGAGCAAGACAAAGATAAGCAAAACTGCTGAGCAAATCCTACAACAAAAGGAGCAGAGCTTTAGGGCAGCCCACAGGCAAGGGTCCCAATGCAAACGTTAGCTAGGGACTCAAATTTAAAGGCCTCTGGGTCAACACTGATCAACCACCTGAGGTGCTAAGACCAATATCTGGAAATAATTTTGAAGTTGTGTTTTGCCACAATTACTCTCTCAGACAGTAGCTACAAGTGATTGAGGAGAAAACTCCATTGTGGGGTTCCTGGCAAACTCCTCCATCATGTATCTTTATCCGTAAATAAAGTGAAAATGAAATGAAACATGTGTCCATTTTAATATCTGTTCTGTATGAATTACAAGAACAAAGGCATCAAGTCATGATCAGTTTATGAAAAGCCACTTCATGGTTTAAAACTGGTCAAAAGGTTCAAATTACCACATCAAGCGCAGTAACATCTTGAGGTTGCTGTGACCAATTTTGACAGCGATCTTGACTGGGAAGTTCCTGCTGATTGTCCATCATCACACACCATATGTCTTTGTCTTCACTAAGCAGACTAACAAAACTTTATAAACCACTGCATTCTTCCACTGTCGTCAATACTGCACTATTGATTTGTTTCATAGACATCACTGCTTAGATTTTTAACCCCTTGTACATGTTGCCACTCCATCAGAACTTCACTGATTCCTATGAACAGAAAAGTGGCCATGTGTTCCCATGTCCTCATTTGCTCTAATTCCAGACAGACACAGATTTCTAAAACCATACTATTTTTAGAAATAACCATCTTGTGCAGCGTCCAGATTATGGGCACTGACAGAAAAGCACCATGATGGAAACACTGATATGAGTTTGTGTGTGAATCCATGCTGGTAGGGGTGATTATGCAAGCACATATGATCATTTCACCTACAGCACACAAGCACACCTTGACATTGGGTGTATTAACTATGCTGCATGTGAAGCTGCTGGTTTAAATAATGTGAATGTGTTTTAAGTCCAAATGCAAATTCACATTATGCATAACTGAAAGTTAGCAACTGTGTTGACAATATGGAGACTCCCCGCCACGTTAAGTGACTAATAGCCAGCAGCTTGAGGTCACAGCATCGAAAAGTAAACTTCAACAAAACACAAAGACTGTGTAAAGATTGGTAAATTATCCGCCTACATTGACTTTACTCTGTAATGCTGGAGGATTAAGGGAATAAAATCTTCCTAATATCATGACCTCTAAGTCTTGCCTAGCCATATGCAACTATCTCATCCCAGCACTGTTGTTTCTACAGCTAATTAAGGTTAACCGTTTCATACCAACCTTGGCGAAGGTTAATTTGGTTCTGCAGGGACCTGAGAGGTTTTTGAAGAATACATTCTCCGCTGTGCACAATGCTCTGAGGGCCGCCATGTTTTTGGAGCTAAACACAGAGGGGATGAGCCGAGGAGCAGGGTGAAAGCCCCAGCCGCTGAACGACAGATGATGTAGACTGAAATGTAGCAAAACGTAGCTAGTGGCGGCGCTAGCTCACACACCAAAAAGTCAGCGCCACGATGACATTGGCTGGTTCCTCAATGGGCTGGACTAGCACGCGGGGATACAGAGAGGCTCGGCAAGCTCATTTAAATTTAACCCTTTCACCGCCGCCATGAAGTACTCAGCGCACATTATGCCAAGGTGCTTAAATGTTAACGTTATTTCAAAACTAAATGAGGCAATAAGTTATGTATTAAGTGCTGGTAATGATTACACGGCGCGTGTTGTTTTTATAGCTACTCCAGGCGTGCGCGCGCACACGCACGAGCACACTGGTGTCTTGGAAACAGACATGACATTCTATGAGCACGTGAGTAATCCCTGGCTCACGTGACGCACACTTTTAGTCATGGCCGACGACTACAGGCGACAAGGTTTCGAGTTGGAGAGAAGGATATTTGAGTTAGACATCAAGTGTTCCAGTCTCAGAGCTGAGAAGCAAGGTATCGATAAGACGCTGTTAATTATTTTCTGCCCCGGGGCCACGCATGGCACCTCGCACGCGAAGCTAACATCCTGGTTCAGTTTATTAGCCAACTAGCAAGCTAGCTAACGGTATCTAGCTTGCAACTGTGACAACAGCTGCTGCCCGATGAAATGTTGCATGTTTACAAATAACGCTTGCAATGCAGTTAGCTAACAGGCGGTGAAAGTGAAGATTAGCAACGTTATAGTAGCATTTACTTACTAAGTCATTTTTGTTTTAAACATTTGGGTGTTTGTGTTAAGGGCTAGCGTAAGTTGGCTAACGTTAGCTTAATGTTATCAAACGTCTAACTGGCCATCAAACACGATGCTGCGCAAGAGGTAATTGTCGAACGAAAGTTGCTGTTATTTTCCGTTGCATTGTACCTTTAAGATTACTCATTGCATTCAAACCTTGTCAAACCCTCTTCATTTTATGGTTATATACCCTATGTTGTCGCATAGTCACATTGCTATTAACTTTGTACCGTTATAACTTCTTCTACTTTGGCATCGGTCGAATTGTTTTGCGTAGACATGTTTAAATTTTAAGCGCAATTCATCAACAACAGTATTCTGACATGTGTAACGTTGGAGACCATTTGTTTGACTTCAGATCTGCAGTTGGTAACATGTTAACATATCGTTCTTCCATAGATGATGACTATTTACAGAATGCGTCTGCCATACTAGACAAGTTGAAAAGCTATTACAGGCAAGGAGGAGAAAGTAGCAACCTTTCCAAGGTGCTTCAGGATTACACACAGGTACTTCATTACATTAAACTTCATTGATTGTATAGAGGTGCAGTAACTGAATATATGCATTAGGGCTGAAAAAGCTGACTCTGTTTTCAGTTAACCATTTGGCTCATGAAACATCAGATAACTGTGGAAAATGCCCATCTCAGTTTCCTTGACTCAAGGTGATCTTCCAATCGCATGATGCATCTGTCCAAGAGTCCAAAACAAAGCTATCTGATCATGTTTAATTATACAACACAGGGAGAAACATCCTGAGACTTGAAAGGGCAGATCCAGGAAATGCTGCTTAAAGTGGCATGAACAATAAACCAAACTGCTGGATATTTTTTCTTTCTTTTACTCATAACAACTGGACCCTCAGTTTAGCCTTTTAGTCCAAAACCATATGCTACACATTTACCAGTAGGGGTAATATTTACTTTTTGGAAACTGATGCTATGGCTTTAAGAATGTAGGAGTGAAAATGTATGCCCAAGCTGCAAAACAAGTTACTTAACTTGGTACCAAGCCTAGACCGAGGGAAATTAAAACCAGTGGCATATGGGAGTCAGCAAGAAGTTGTAGGCCGTATTTGGTGTTGGTTTTGATTATGTGCAGTTGTCTAAACCGCAACCAGAAAGACTCAGTGAGGTTTTCAGTATCACATTGCCAGTAATCAAGCAACCTCTTGCTACTGAACCCTCAAAGACTTAAGATAAGTTAATTAGATGTTAGCAATGACACTTGGATCTCAAGTTTGCTTATGAGAAGGGGTTTAATAAGAGTTTTGAAGAAGAGGCTATATCTGTGGCTACCACTTCCTGGCAGGCATATTATCAGTTTCATTCCCGATTTGATCTAAAAAAAAAACCTCAAAGTAATTTAGTGAGAAGAGGGAGGTAATTGTTTCTGATGATATAAACAGATTTTTATATTTTTTAAATGTTGCATAGTTTGCTTGCAAGTTGTATTCAGTGTGTGGTGTGGGTATATATTTGTTTTTCATCATATAGGTAATCCTAGACATCACATTTTATGAAGAGAATAAACTGGTGGACCAGGAGTTCCCTGAGGACTGTTCACCATTTAAAATCCAGCAGCTGCTGCAAGACCTGACCGAGCCAGAAGTTTTGGTAGGGAGGCTAGCACCAGCACAAGAAGTGGGTATATCTGTTTCTCAAGATAATTTGTGTGAATGTTCTGTACAAGTGTTTTTTTTTTTTCTTGTTGATTATGAAACATTCCCAGTAAGAGTTCTGTTCCCCTTTTATGTTGTCTTTGCTTTGTTGTTTTGAAAAAAAAAGAGTAGCACACATTTACTTCCATGTCATTGTTTAACAGTGCTATTCATGTCTTTTGATCTAAAATAGGTGCAGTCTGTGTTGGGCCTAGAGCTGCTAGAATGCCTCTATTGGAGACGTGGAGCCCTGCTGTACATGTACTGCCACACCCTTCATCAACGAAAACAGTGGATTAAGAAAAACAAGGACACATTCCTAAAGGTACCACATTGTCAGAAAATCTAAGTGGATTCAGTAAATTGCATTTGTAAACAGAAATGTTGGCTTGTCTGATTTTACTTTGTGCTGTTGTTTTGTGTAGTATCCACGTTTTTTTTACTGGCGTATGCAGAGATTAGGCCCAATGCTCATCTGACTGATGATATTTTTATGCAGTGTATTCAGGAAGGGGTGCGCTACCTAATGCGGATGCTGCAGGTGAGAAACTCTGTGAAGCTCAACGATGGTGTGGTGCTTCATGACACTGCTACAGCAAGCTTCCTATCTGAAGGTAAGTATGTCATCATTAAACTTTTGCTGCTTCTGTACAGCTGTAAAAAAAATATTCAAGTGGACCCTTTGGTCATACTCAACTACCTGCTCATGTTTTCGGCCAGGCATCTTCTCAGACACACACCTGCTGACAATGATGTACATCGGAGAAATGTGTTTCTGGGCAGTCAAGTACGAGGACTGCAGCGCTGACACTATGGATCGCAAAGAAGATCGCCTCCAGTTTCGGGACATTGGCACACAGATCCTCAACAAATACGTGCTTGCCTGCGAGGGCCCTCTGCAGGGCCAGGGCTGGAACACAGAGAATGCCAAGGAAATCCTTAGTATTTTACAGTGAACCAAGCTGCACCTGTGTTGAAGTTGCCCTCAGGCACAGATCTAAGTTCAGTATTCAAATGTGTGTCAACCCCCAAATAAAAATGGATCCCATCTGCTGGGGTGTAATGTTGTGGAAGGTTAAAGGGGAGGCACGGGGAGAGAGTGTAAGTGGAGAAGAGAGTCTTTGGATCAGTGTCTACAGGCAACCTCATCCCATGCCAAACGGCCCAGGCCAGAGCAGGTGAAAGAGAGATCAGAAAGGAGAGGATAGGTGGTGTAAAACTGGCAGGGGTTGCAGAGGAGCCTGTTGAATAATTTTTTGCCCTGTCCTGCTGAAAAAGCAGTTATCATCACGATTCCAGACTGTTGACTGGGGCACTTATTTTGCTCTGAGAATGTGTTATAATAACATTAATATGAATATAAAAAGGTTATTAATAAAATTGACCTTTTTTTTCCCTTTCATTTTTTAAGATTGTTACAAGTTTGAAGATAATCCAGCTGGAAACGAGACATTGCACAGTAACATTTTATTTATTGTTTTGTTGCCATTTTGTTATGCTTTTAATATATTATAATTGCATATACATTATATATGTATGTGTGTATGAAACCATGCACACTAAAGGCAAAGAAAGGTGTTGAAGAACTGTTTGACAATGATGTACTCATGACTATTTTGAAGTATGTTCAGATTTGTTCATACCAGCTTTGTAATGCGCCACTTGTACTCCCATCAATTGCAAGTTCCATTTTTCTGCCACTTGAGTAATGTTGATAGTATAACTATTAATAGAGAATCTGTGTTGTTTGGACAAAAATCATTTTCTGTTTTTTATGTCCTCGTTGACAATAAACACGCGCGTTGTTTTAAGAAAAAGACGCTTACTTTGCATTGCAAGCTGTACGTTATTGTAGAACTACAATAACCATGATGCCCCGCTGCCGCTAGCAACAAGGAAGTATGACAGGTTAAACGTCAAATTGGTTGCCATGTCTCTCAGGGTCCATATTACTGTGTTTTACTAGCTTTTCGCGTGTTGGCACTCACTTCTGAAGTCATGGCAGGGACGATACAGCAGCTGAACGAGTCAGTGGTGATCCGGAGCCTCCGGAGGTTCAGAGACAGATACTTCCCAAATACTGATAAAGTTGTCAAAGACGATTTGACGCCTGTTGGAGACACTGGAGGAGAGAGACAGCCGGGATTTCTGGATATATTACCAGTGAGTCAAATCATTTATGTGAATGTTTTACTTTTGTTAAACTGTCTTAAAGTATATTGCGGTTAAAGTCCTTTTTAAATGTGTATATATTCATCTCATAAACCTAAGGTACGTCAGGTTGAAATTACGCACTTGCGTAATGCACAAGTTAGACTCTTCCAAGTTGCCGTAGAAATTGTAACTAAAACAAAAAAAGGACCACTTCACATGACATAAGATGAAACACGGGTTAAATGTTGCCAAAAGCAGTTGAAATTGTGAAAACACTTTTTAAAGCAGTGTATTCAAGAACAGAATTTGGACTTCGTGCCTACTTGATAAGTCATGGGTACTCTCTGTTTCTGCTCCACTACTTTCCCCACTATATTTGTCACACACCACATTTCTTCCGATATTACACAATGTATGAGCGTCTCATAAATTAAGATGAATTAAACTACCCCAGCTACAACATTAAAATGCTGTTTACATCTGCAACATCAATCCAGTAGCCTAATATGATAGAAACATCACAATATTTTCGACCAAATATCTCAATATCAGTATTGTAGGGTGGACTATTGGTGCTGTCAGAAAATATTTACAGAATGAGCTTTTAAAAATGTGGGCTTAAGACGTGTATTTAAACAGAACAGTCTGGTAAGTTAAGGAAATTACACTCACCGGCCACTTTATTAGGTACACCTTGCTAATACCAGGTTGGACCCCTTTTTGCATTCAGAATTGCCTTAATTCTTCATGACATAGATTCAACAAGGTGCTGGAAACATTCCTCAGAGATTTTGGTCCACATTGACATGATAGCATCACACAGTTGCTGCAAATTTGTCGGCTGCACATCCATGATGAGAATCTCCCGTTCCACCACATCCCAAAGGTGCTCTATTGGACTGAGATCTGGTGACTGTGGAGGCCATTGGAGTACAGTGAACTCATTGTCATGATTAAGAAACTAGTCTGAGATGATTTGTGACATGGTGCGTTATCCTGCTGGAAGTAGCCATCAGAAGATGGGTACACTGTGGTCATAAAGGGATGGACACGGTCAGCAACAGTACTCAGGTAGGCTGTGGTGTTTAAACCATGCTCAGTTGGTACTAAGGGGCGCAAAGTGTGCCAAGAAAATATCCCCCACACCATTACACCACCACCACCAGCCTGAACCGTTGATACAATGCAGGATGGATCCATGCTTTCATGTTGTTTACACCAAATTCTGACCCTACCATCTGAATGTTGCAGCAGAAATCCAGACTCATCAGACCTGGCAACGTTTTTCCAATCTTCTATTGTCCAGTTTTGGTGAGCCTGTGTGAATTGTAGCCTCAGTGTCCTGTTGTTAGCTGACAGGAGTGGCACCTGGTGTGGTCTTCTGCTGCTGTAGCCCATCTGCTTCAAGGTTTGACATGTTCATTCAGAGATGGTCTTCTGCAGACCTTGGTTGTAACCAGTGGTCATTTGAGTCACTGTTGTCTTTCTATCATCTTGAACCAGTCTGGCCATTCTCCTCTGACCTCTGGTATCAACAAGGCATTTTCACCCAGAGAACTGCCGCTCACTGGATATTTTCTCTTCTTCAGACCATCCTCTGTAAACCCTAGAGATGGTTGTGTGTGAAAATCCCAGTAGATCAGCAGTTTCTGAAATACTCAGACCAGCCTGTCTGGCACCAACAACCATGCCATGTTCAAAGTCACTTAAATCACCTTTCTTCCCCATTCTGATGCTCACTTTGAACTCCAGCAGGTCGTCTTGACCATGTCTACATGCCTAAATGCACTGAGTTGCTGCCACGTGACTGGGTGATTAGCTATTTGCGTTAACACTCAGTAGAACAGGTTTACCCAGTAAAGTGGGTGGTGAGTGTATATCACTTTACTGTAATGCAGCCAGGAATGAAACCAGGAAAAAACAACTCTTACAATAATAGAACATACAAAATCTAAGACGATATCTTGTCTCATATTATAATATCAATGGCATATTGCTTAAGCCTGGCTTTATAATGATAATAGATTTGCTGTTGTTAGTGATTGTCCATTGCTTCCTTGTTGTCTCCATCTCTCACCTAGCTTTTGACACTCTTCTGTTTTGTTGAAATCATCATCATAAATCATATCCTCCCTCCTTAAGGTGGACCTACAGTTCCTGATCATGACCTTTTTGTCTCCTGCTGATATCTGCTGCCTGGGAGCCACCAGTCGCTACTGGAGGGCCATGGTCAGAGACCCGTTACTGTGGAGGTACTTCCTACTCAGGGACATGCCACACTGGCCCTCCATCGATCACATCAGCATGCCCCAACTGGAGCTGTTAGATGCACCATTAATCAATGAAGATGAAAGCCTGGATGATAGAGAAGAAGGGGACAACAAAGGGGTGGAATCAAAAATCGACTACATGTCAGAGTGGGTATCTTTCACTGTCATCCTGTATCAATGTAACACTTTGTCATACAGACACATTTTTTTAACCACTGTTTTCGTCTCAACAGATACCTGAAAGGCTGCCCGTCCTGCAGGCAACAGTGGCTTCCATCACGGCCGGCATATGAGGTCGTGACCTCATTTCTTCAGTCCCTTGTTCTCTCATCTGAACCACGTTACGCCATGTTCGGCCCTGGCATGGAGCAGCTGGACGTCTCTTTAGTCACACGGCTCATGCACGCCCCTGATGTGCTTCCTGTGTCGGGCACTCCTCACAGACAGATAAATGGTGAGATAACACTGATGTTTAATGCTGATGATGAATGTCCCTTCGTTTCTCTTCAACCAAGGGACAAATTCTTGAAAAAAACCATCTCACTTGTAGTTTTTTCTTTCCTCCACTAGGTGGCAATATTGGCCCACAATTGTTATCCCACCAGTTGCTACCCCTTAAAATGCCCCAAGAATGTAACCAAACCAACATCAATCTTTTTTCTGTTCTAGGTATCGGCTCAGGGATCAGTTACATGTTCAACAACCAACACAGATTTAATATTCTTACTCTGTACTCGACCAATAGGTAAGTCCTTTGTATTTAAAATCACCATATGAGTTGCAATCATGATCTTTTTCTGCAACTTTGTGTGTTTGCGCGTGCAGGGCAGAGCGGGAAAGAGCCAGAGTGCAGCAGCAGAGCATCAGTAATAAACTTTTTACCATTGAAGGAACAGATGAGTCAGGCTGCCCGATCTACAGCCCTGCTCCTCAGGTCCAACAGGTGTGCCAGGTGGTGGATGGTTTCATCTATGTAGCCAATGCAGAGCCAGGCAGAGGTGAGATAAGAGGATATTCTAATCTAATCTCTATTACTTACACATTTCGTCATGCTCGTCTGTTCAATATAAATAATCAGATGCATTAAAAACCATGTCTTCAATAGGTGAGGGAGAGTCTGAGGTGGCTCAGATCCGGGCTGTGTTGAGCTCTGCAGGCGGTTTAGCATCCAAGCCTCTGCTGGTGCTCTCCTGTGTCTCCAGAGAAGAACCAGAAGAGGCCAGGACAACCAGCCTGCAAACTGTTAGCAGCAGAAACAGGGCCAGGTGTCGAACTCCCTGTGTCTACATGGCAAAGAGACTCGGCCTACCCCAGCTGGCCAACCCCTGGATGGTAATTGTCTGACATTTAATTAACTGAAAGGCTTCCACTGCATTTACATCCATCCACTGTCAGCTTAAAGACATTTCCAACCTGCGTTTGTGTTTCAGGTGCAGGATACAGTAGCAGAATCCCTCTCGGGTCTTCTGGACGGCATTTCTTGGTTGCTGAGATGCTCTGGAGTCAAACTCCATGGCAGCTAGTTATCTAACTTCTGCTGCTGCTGCCAGATGAATGAAAACCGCAGACCTCACTGCTGCGTCACCCTGACACCAATACACACTACGGCATTTCCTGCGTAATGTATACCACATGTGTGCTGTGTCTCAGGGTTGGAGCATTGCCTGTGGGATTTAATGACTTGGATTAGCTGCAGAATTGATGGGTTTCTAGCAGCGGTTGTGAATGAAGGAGCACACAGATAAACAGACTCGGGTGCAGATGAAGAAAAACAAAATGAGATAAGTGGTAAAAGCCACACATGTAAAAACTCACTGACTCAATTTATTGCCAATGTAATTACCTTAAATGCTTTTTATATGTAATAGGTGTACAATACTTTAAT
Source organism: Cephalopholis sonnerati (assembly GCA_019142605.1). Taxonomy (NCBI): domain Eukaryota; kingdom Metazoa; phylum Chordata; class Actinopteri; order Perciformes; family Serranidae; genus Cephalopholis; species Cephalopholis sonnerati. Next base: position 27,600,518 of record JAGQAX010000007.1, read on the forward strand.
TAAAATGCCATATCATGACAGAGGTTTACAAGTGGTGAGCTGCTAACTAATCAGGTGTCCTGCTGTTTGCTTTAAGATGAGATGGAGACATGTTTGAATGTTTTATTAAAGGCTCAAACTCTGCAAAAAGTCAGCTTATGTAACTTCCAGATAAAAATCCACTGCCTTCTGATGAGTACTTTACACTCATATACTGTAAAGATAATACAAGCAATTGAATGTGTTCTTTTACTTAACTTTATTTTAAATATTTTATGTTCATGCAATGAAGAAATGTTGCCCTTTGATAAATGCTGGATAGTCCTCTGATTTCAAAAGTTGACGTCTTTTATTCGTTGCACAATGACTTTGTTCTACAAATGCTTTCAGAACGACAGGTTTTTCTTGTGGTGGATGACTCACACTTTCAGGCTCTTACAACACTGACGACTCACTACTAAATGTCTGTTAAATTACCAGCAAATCACTGTTAAGTAATCACGTAATAACGACTCTGTTCATGTGAGTCACGATTTCTGTCTTCACCTTTTTTCTTCTTTCTCCTTCTTTGCATCTCATGCACATACGCACAAGTTTAAAATCTTGCGAGCAGTGGGTGGTATTTCCTTTACCTTCCATTCTCTTCCTCTGAGGTCAGCCCTGGCATAAAAAAAGCTGAATCCACATCTGTATGACATGACAGCAAGCGTGGAAGAACAGTCTGCTTCAACAACCAGGGAGCGCCACTAGTAGCTGTGTGAGTCAGTGCTTGGTTACAGAGAGCTCTGCCTTTATTTTATTTTACATATATATAACCTTTATTCAACTAGGAAGTCATGTTGAGGTTAAAACCTCTTTAACAGCGGAGACCTGGCTCAGATGGGGTCAAACATGCAGCAGGACAACGACATTGAATCACAACAGCAACAATAGGTACAGCAAAAATGCGTTACATAATATGGTGCATTCAGAATGCAGCAACATTTAATTATGTGTTGAATTATTAACAGCAGCAACTGTAACTAGCAGTGACCACTTTGACATTGTAAAGAAGGTTTTTGGCTAGCAAGTGCTTCCATGATCATAGAGAGACGAAATGTAAAAAATAATCTTTAGACACAGTTTTCAAATCATACCAACAGGAGAAGAGATTTCTGCACAATTCAGTTTTTTTAAGCAGCCTACTGTAGATAATTCAGGACCTAACCTGACCTGTCTGTCAGGCAAGCATGAAAAATACAAAATAGCTTCTGCAATATAATAACAGAGGCACAAACCCTGCATGTAAACACTCTCAGTTAGTCGTAGCTTCATTCTGCTTTTGCATGTGTTGATTTTCTAAAATTGAATTCCAGTGCAATTACAGCACTTAAAATTTGACACATCTCCCTTAATGTGTTTAAGTTGTGTTTGTCCACTGTAAATTACCACCTGTTTCATATTCAGTGTCCCTGGCAGCAGCGTTCACATGCTGCTAATGGCAGGATGTAGGGCCTGACAAGATAATGTGCCTCGCTGATGCTCTTTTGTTCTACTCCCCTAGGTAACCACAAGTCTCTGGTAAAAGTATGTCCTCCTCCCCCCCACAGCAGTCCTTCCATCAAAGGGCTCTTTTGTCTCAACAATCATTTTCATAGACACACAGATTTAGAATAGGACCATGATTGGTGCAATTTAGGTGCATTAAGCTGAGCTGAATACTGGTGAAGCGGAGATTGATTCTTTTTTTTCCCTAGTGAAATTTAAAGGGAAATGATGGAGGAGCTGGCTGCTGTTGTGTGTGTGTGCATCCGTGTGTAATTTGTGTGTGTCTGTGTGAGAGAAAATCTGACTTTTATCTCTGCTCATCTCTGCTCTCTGTAAACAGGATGTCTATCTCTTCGGTCATCAGTCCACAGTTATTTACCTATACTGTAAGTTTGTGTGTATGTGCGCATGCATGCTTATGTTCACACAGACTGTCCACCAGTGAAGGACCATATTAAAAAAAAAGCATACAAACCATGGGAACCTGTTTTTAGGGCAGGTATGCAGGGAATACTGCTTAATCCTTTGTTATTACTCTGTGATCCTGTTGGAGCCAAAAAGATTTGCTGAACAAGGATTGCTGCCTCTGTCAGTGTGTATGAATATAAGATGTTTGAATGAATGAATGAAGAAATGAATGAAGATGAGCTACTTTTATGTGAATGCAGACTAAAGAAAAATAAATAGCATTGAAGTTATTGTGGGTTTGCTGCCAGGATGTGTTGGATCCACTGCTGGAACTTGCTTGGATAGGATATTTTCAAGGTCTGTTTATTTAGAGAGCAGACTGTGGACCATTAGCGCACGACCCTACATAATGGTGGCTGGGGTTTGATGGGGGAGGTTCCCTGGCCGTGTTTTGGAAGGGCGAATGAGTACCAGACCTCCAGCTGCCTCTTGTCTTCCACAATCAAAAGGGGGCCTCTGGGATATGATGTCATAAGGAAGAAACCCCTGTTTACTGACCCGAGACAGTTTACAGAAGTCTGCAACAGCATGTGGACAGTTAAAGCATACCATGCATGTAACATGCGTCTGGAGACACCAGTGTATTGTAAATAATGTGTATATTAAAGAGAAAAAAAAAAGTCAAGGACAGATGATAAGGCTCTTTTCTTCTGTGCTTTACAACAGCTTACAATTGGTGTGATGCCAAGTGTTTAAGAGGTGTGCCTGCTTGTGTGAAACAGAGTGTAATGCAGTTCAGTTTATAGTGGTCTTTATACAGCCTGAAGCAAATAAAAAAAATAATCAGAGCAAAATTGCACACAGTCTGTTTACTTATTTAATCTGAAGGATGTTTTGGCAGAGGTATTTCCTATATATTCCCAGTGGTTTCCCCTGCTCAATGAAGCTTAAGTTTTCTTGCAGCTGGATACGTATAGTATCTTATTTTATGCCAGCAATGGCCTTATTTAAGTTGGTTTGCATGCAGCTTTTCAGCATTTGTAGAATAAGTCAAATATTGAATTTGGAGAAACTTATTTACCAGGTTGTTTAATTGCAAAATAAGTGGTTATTTTTGCACAAATTTGCACAGAAATTAAATCTAAATATGCTTTCTGTTGAGTACATATTATTGCAAGCATTATTTCAGTGCACCTGGATAAATAATAAGTGTAGAAGACACACCAAAAGCAACTATTACCCCTGCTTGTGATATTAAGTTGAAACTCTTTTGGAGTTTTCTGAGCCTGTAGTGTGTGATGGTGTAGAATTGTGAAATAATCAAGCACCATTAATGCAAATATATTGCAGAAGAGTCAGTACAACAATATGAGTAAATAAATACGCGGTTAAGTGCAAAGTGACTGGTCTACATCTATAGGTTTGCTGCCCTGTCAATAATTAAGCCAGCTCTGTCTCACTGTCTTCCTCAGACTTCTGCTTTTTACATCATCCTCTCCATCCTCCACCGTCCCTCTTCTTCACCTTTGTCGCATCCCACTCCTTTCACTCTCTCCTCCTTTCATTAGAGTTAAGTCCCTGATTTGTATTCTACGATAACAGCCAAGATTAAAGTAGGCATTGAAAAAAAAAACATCATTTGCATGATGCATTCAGTGATTAGGCTAAGCGTCCCTCTTAATTGTGTTGTTTTGCACATGGTGGGGCTCTCATGCTGATACTCTGTGGATCTTACTCATCCCATGCAATCTCACCAATTCACTTCAATTTCCTCCCCACTTCACTGCGTCCATCCCACCTACCTCCTGCTGCCATATATACGGCAGGTTAGGGACTCGTAACACTGAATTAGGGTTCAGAAGTGTTAATGGTGAATTATTTGTGAATCCCTTTGAGTCTGTCAGCAGCTCTGTAATAAAGAAGATATGGAACCCAGAGCACAGTGATCTGTCCTTGTATTTGCTGTTGTTGTTTTTTTCTATGCGTGTGTGTGTGTGTGTGCCTGTGTGTTCCCCCTTTAGCCATCTCCTCTCTTTCATCCTAATCCAATAGGCGGCAGGGTGCTGACATAGTTGTGAATGGCCACACTTGCGATGTGAAACTGCACTAAATGCATTACAGGTGACTTGAAGGGGATGACACAAAGGCCACTCTTTCATTACGTGGAAAATAAAAACAGACAGCCAAACACGAACAGCTCCTACATGGCTATTGAAAGGCATGCTATTGCAGAAAACCAATTATGGGAATCTGGCTGTGACTTATGTTGCCTGAGGCAACGATGCTCAGTTAGACGGCTCAGAAACTGAAAACCAAACAATCTCAGAAAACAACCATTAAAATGTGATTTTGCAGTTCATGCCTCAATTATGATTAAAACAAATGTTCCCTGCAAAGATAAAAGAAAGTGTGATGATGTCTGTGTTTTTTTATTATCAACAAATCCCAACATGGGCAGTAAATTGATCCTATTGCCTGTGTACCCAAAAGTTCTCTCTGCCACCGACCTCCATGTCCTAACCCTATTAAAAACACATAATAACCACGTTGCTAAACTGCGTGGCATGTTGCTTTATTACATTGTCTGTGCGTCTTTCAAAATTGCAATGTTCATCTTCAGAGCTAAGATAGTTTTCCAAAATGAAGTTAGTAAAACTGAACAAAATCCTCAGTAACATTAAACAAAAATCTTATAAGCTACTGCGAGGTTAGTGTGTTAGCTCGCTAAGTTAAGTCGGCTATGCTAACGAGTAAGCTTGCCAATAGGTTAGAATATTAGCAAGTTAGCTTGCTAATATTCAGTAGGCTGAAATATTGTTCACTGACATTAAGAGTAAGGATAATGTCATTTTGCAGTTGCAAAGCCCAGAACACATTTTCCCTTATTTTTCATTGCCTATTTAAATCTATTATTATTTGACAGTGTGGTCCTGGATCAAAACAAGCACTGCAATCCTGCAAAACATTTAATTTAAAAAAGTTTTAATAGGTTATAAAAAAGGAGGGGAAATGTGTTGATCGCAGGTATTTGCAACTGAAAATTAATATTATCCTTACTCCTCGTTAGTGAACAATAATCCAGCCTTTTGGCATGCTTACTTGTTAGAATAGCATTCCTAGTTAGCAAGCTAACTCGCTAATATACTAGCCTATTGGTAAGCTTACTCGTTTACATAGCATTCATAGTTAGCAAGCTAATTCGCTAATGTACTAGCCTACTGGCAAGCTCATTTGTTAGCATAGCCTTCCTTGTTAGCGAGCTAACTCGCTAATATTTTAGCCTATTGACAAGCTTACTTGTTAGCATAGTCGTACTAGTTAGCAAGCTAACTCGCTAATATGCTAGCCTATTGGCAAGCTTACTCCTTAGCATAGCTAACCTACTTCGCTAGCTAACTAACTCACTAACCCCGCAGTAGCTCATAAGGTTTTTGTTTAATGTTACTGAGGATTTTGCTCAGTTTTACTAACTTCATTTTGGAAAACTAGCTTAGCTCTGAAGATGCACAAAGCAATAGTGACAGAAGCACAGGAGCAGCACACTGATGATGTCAGTTCCTGCTGTAAATACTCACTGGTGCGCTACATCTGTCGCTAAAAATAGTCCCCAACAAATCCACTGTTTACTTCAGTTTGACTGGTGTTTGCTAAAAGCTACAGTGTCCAGCTGTTTTAGGAAATTTAGGTTTAAAAAACTAAATAAATAAAACTGCATATGACCTATTTTTACAGATTTATATCTTTCAGTATGAATCCATTAGAGCCTCAGATAGGTGGAAAGTATTTATGTAAAGTCTAATGCATTGTTGGTTCTTGCCTTTGATTAAAACAAAACAAAAAACATAGAGAATATCACCAGCCTTAGCGTTTAACATGTATTATAGGATTTGGATGAATATGGATTACATCAGACTGACAAAGCACAGTCATCAACAATAGGACTCGCTCTGTTTCACTTATGATAAAATCACGGTATGTGGCAAAAAAAGACATGGTGCAAGGTCACTTTCTAAAGGCTAAAGGCAGATCTGCGAGACAGACCGTGATTTGATCATTAAAATCCAGAACGTTGTGAACATTCAGGGCTCAGCCCAAACCTATGGGGTCCGGGGCCACCATTATTAACCATTTACAGTGGCTATATGCACTGTTTTTCAAACCACTCAAGATAATAGGGTGCCTAAAAATTTATACATCATTTGTGAAAAACACGGTAGTTGCCAAGGGAAACAAAATCATCCTGTAGAGCTTACATCCTATTTTTGTTCTCTGTCTTCATCATTCAGAAACCGTAACAAAATAAATGTTGATGATGAGTAATTTTCACTCCTGCCGCCTCAAAAGAGACAAAAATGGTCTAATATTAATATTTTTAAATAACATCACATACGCAGGGTATTGGCACAACTATTTGGAAACCTATTTTGGTTACATTATGCTTGAGTAGAGTTCACAGAATGAATGTTTATCTGACAAATCTACTACATTTGAATCCATGCTGTGATAACCTTGGCTGCTCAAGGATCCCTGACAATGAAGTAAATGTCATCCTCAACGCTCTGAACTGAATATTAGGCAAACAGAAGAACATGTACTCAATTATATTCATTAGATGTCTTCAGGGAATAGCAGCAAGGATATATTCTGGTCTTTGAGAAAACATTAAGGGCTGGAGCCCCAAAAGCCACCCCCCACTCCAGCCCCTGACCTTAAAGACAGCACCTGCTATATACAGATAACAGAAGACTTTATTAAAATGCTTTTTAATAGCTGCTGTAACAACTAACACCAGATTGTTCACCAAATATCCCACAGAGGGCGTAGCTGAGAGGGATAGCTGGGGGATTGAGGACCCAGTTCCAGGCCTCCAGTGCAGGCCCAGTGGCATCAGTCTGTGGGCCAGATGCATTGTTCTGTTGTCACATTCAATACAGCATAAGTCCACATGATCACTGGGAGCAGACAATCACAGGAATGAGTACTCAATAACAAAGGAACTAATTCAGAGGACGCCCCCAGTCTCCTCCAATCAGGGCTCCCTGTCCAACAACTGACCATTACATGGACGTGTTCAGGGGTCATTTAATACATACAAATTGTTTGGCAGTGTTTCATCCATTTGGTAATTACTGTCACAAAGTGCCTCAAGTCTAGTGAAAGGTCAGCTACTTACATTAACCCTAATGTTGCTTGAGTTTATTTGTTTAACACAGTAAGGAGAAGAAAGTCATTGTACACAAAACTTCTACGCCTCATTACAACAAGTACAAGTACAAGTTCTAGCTGCAGTATTCATGTTGCATTAGAGCAGCCTCGATGTCTCGCTGAGTGTTTTTATGCACACTGCAGCAGCTGTAGGACATGGAAAAGCCGAGCCATAACTTGTGGACCTCGTAGATGAGAAGGAGACAGGGATAGCTATAAAAATACAAGGATAGCGCCGCTCAATAAAGACAGGCCAATTCCATTTCTTTCCCCTGGCATCACAAATTATGTCAACAATGCATCGGTGCATTGGTGGAAAGGAAAATACGGCCCCTCCAGGCCTCATCTGTCTCTCTGTCAGTATGTTTGTCACTCTGACTTTGTTTCTATTTACAGCTGACCACGTTGAACACTATAGGTTCCAGTCCATCCTGTTTTCTTACTCCTGCTCACTACTATTGGAGCACACAGGCTTGGCTTACACATGACATAACTTCATCAAGTGTAAGTGCACACTGCAGTGTTATATGTATATCAAGATGTTGCCATGCAAAATTAAACCCTGATGCTTTGGCTTTATTACTGCAATTGATGTTGTTTACACTGATGGATGTTTGCCTTGGGATGATCATCGATTAGAAGTCAAATCCTGAAAAGACAAACTACCACAGGGTCCACGCAGGCAGATGCGTACATACAGTTTAGCAGCAGCAGCAGCAGCAGCAGCAACAGCTGGGTGTGTTTTTCTCTCACGTGTCTGGGCGGGCCGTCCATACTAATTGATGGCTCTTGGGTCGGGGGGTGTATATCCATTGACAGCTGAAATTCTAGGCGAGCCTCTCATGGCGTCACTTCTCCAGTGGGCCCTCCACGTGAGCCAAAGCAGGCTATAGTTTACAGACAAATGCAGCCATTCAAGCTGCTTGGAGTTCTCAGCATCAGCGCGGGAAGTTGTCCGGTGACATGTCAGTGTTTCTAAAGTCACGCAAAGCTCTTTCCATTTTCATTTTACAAACCTAAACCAGCTGACATGCACACAAAAGTTTAATTTTAATCAATGCCAGTCAGACAGAATAATAATAATAATCACTGTTGAGTCATTACAGACATCTGAAGGCATCAGGTATGTGATCCAGCTGCAGTCTCTAATTGGACTGATGTTGCGCACTGTCGAAGCGCAATTACGCACGGCAGACGCGCGGGTTAAATTACGCGCATCAAGCACCAGAGTGGTGCAAAAATAACCGCAGAAACCAAAACAGGTCGGTTATGGTTAATTATTCTACAGAGTTTGTACTGTAAATCAATAGGCATGTTGGAGATTGACACAGTTCCATGAAGAGTTGACGATCACTTGAAAGTTGAACCATCAGGACCACCCGGTCACACCAATCTGCGCAGGGTGACGTCTATGCGCGTCATCCTCTGGAGGAGCTCTAGTGTTAATTACAATCCAGGTAAAGGTGTGACTGCGATGTGAAACATATGTGATAGAAATGGTTCAGTGTCATAATGGTGTCCCCAGAAACAAAACTGTACCACATTAGCCCACTTTATGGAGATATATGGTGATCAAAACAACCACTGTGCGCAGTGACAGGTGCTGATTCTGCTGACAGACAGGATGGACATCAACAGTATCTGAAACATTAGGCTGTAACATGTTGCGTAAAACACCCCAAAACGTCATAAGTGTAACCAGCAAAGCAAAACCCATTCATTAAACATGTTTGTCCTGCTGTTATATTAATTCCACGCAAAATTATGTATTGCAAACATTAATATGCACGTGCTCCTGAGCTGTGGCGCGCATGCACGTGCCCCCTCCCTCCCCAAAATGCAATAAAAGATTGAACCTGTGCAAAAGTGTAATCATGGTGACTCAAAAAGCGCCATTTTCATGTGTCTATTAACACCCCAAAGTTAATAGGTGCTAATTATAAAGAGGGCATAGCCTAGTCGTGTCCAGGCAGACACACCTCATGATGTTTTTCTGCCTTTTTTAAGTATAAATAATAATAAAATAAATAAATATAAAGTCATTGTATGCTTACTCCAGAGCGTCAGTATCAAACTATGTCCTAACGAGATTGTTTTGCACTGTGGGGCTGTGGTTCTCTCTAATAAGAAATAAACTAATAAAATGTTTATTGGCGACTTTATTTAAACTTTGGCTCTTGCCAGAAAGCGTGGCAGCAGGCAGCTCCTCACTAGAGGGCTTTATTTTGGAAGTTTGGCCCGGCAGTCTTTCTCCCTGGCTGTCCTCTCTCTGTGGTTATAATGGAGCAGATTGGATTGTTGGCGGATGAGGGCGCTTCACCGCCATTTGAAACACACACACACACACACACACATACACATACACTCACTGGCTCCGTCCGAGCTACGTAGCGTGTGTATCCCTGAAAGTAGAGTAGATGATGAACTGAGCAGCTGATAAGACAAGAAAAATCTTCACCACGACCGCGACACGGAGCCGAATCAATGATCGGGTGTTGTGAGAAATCCTGATCGGGGGAGATCTTACTGGGCCGAGCAGGCTGAAGTAAAGAAGCAGGACTTTTTTCGTGCCTGTTGGTGCTCACACTGGCCATCAGATGACCAAGTTGTGAAAAGTCGATCTGCGCTGTCTTTGCAGTTTCTCCCCCCAGCTTGAGACTTCGAAATAAGTAAGTGCGTTTATGTTTGTCTTAAAGCGTGCAGCGCGTCTTTTTCAGTGTTGATCCATGTCTCCAAAACGCCATGTGTTAGGCAGCTTGCGCACGAGTCGGGAAACTTTCCTGAAATTGCATTACTTTTTCTTTACATGTCAGTGTCACTGCACAGTCTTTCTCACCAATCGTGAACTTTTAGTACTCTGTGTGTAGCCTACTGTTTGATGTAATGTGCAAGTAAAGCTTGAATTAACTTGACAGAAACTTGTCTCAAATCCCAGTGCAACACCCAACTGCTCCAGAAGTGACAGCCATGGTGGGTCTTGACGGATGTAGCCTAACCAGAGCACTGATAAATATCAAATCCTGAGGGGGGGGGGGGGCAGAAACATATGATTGAAATGCTCGCTTATGGAAAAATGAGCCTCAAGCCTTGAAATGATAAAGTGTAAAGAAAAACCCTGAAATATTCTTGACGTGTTGCTTCACTGTTGACACAGTGTGATGTATTGATCCTTGCGCAGATGGAGAGAAGCTTGGCCCCATAATCGCTCCAATGACCATGGTATGCATATTTATATGACTGTACACACTTGACAGAAGTGGAACTATTTTCTTTTTAATTGTTTTAATCCACACAATAAGATGCTAAGTGTTAATGAGAAGTTGACAGAGTTTATAATGACATTAAACTGCTTATAAAGTCTCATCTTCTGTCCCAAACCCAAATATTAATATAAAACAGAGAAAAGCAGCAGGTTTTATTTTATTTTAGAGGAACTAGAACCAGCAAATATTTTGATTTTTACTTGTAAATTGACTTAAGCCATTAAATATATACTGGAAATGTTGATTAATTTAGTGCATCACTAATTGGCTGTAACAGTAATTTGACAGGTTGTTTTCTTCTCTGTCTGTGTTGCATGTTTTTATTGGTTTTGTGTCAGTATGTTTGCTCTTTATTAGTGATTGACAGGCTGTTGCACTGACCACAGGAGAGCACCTTTGCTCCTCTGCTGTTTTAATTAGAAAGCACGCCACAATTTGATGAGACGCAATGTGCAAACTTAGCCCCGACTGCAGGTCCACACACTCTGCCTTTCAGAAGACTTTTAAAAATGGCTCTCATCTACATCTGTTCCATTTTCTGGCTGTCTGCATTTTTAGCAGTTCAGGTTTTGTGTAAATTAAATTTATTTTTGCCGTGTTATTCATGAAGAAAAAGGTTTTATTGCACTTTGAGTCTCAAGTGTTAAGTTGTGATTTTTAAAAAATATATTATTGTATTAAGGTCATCCTGTGTTTTGCCTCCAGATCAGTCTCTTTATCTACGCGTATCTAATGCTGCTGCATGTTATGGTGTTAGTTTAGAGGCCAATTTAAAAAATAATCAGCAACCTCTGACACTGTGGGATCTAATGCATATCACAAACCCTTTTTCTTTAAGGCCGCACAGTTTGATAACATTAGCCTGAATGTAGCTGAACCATATTTATTGGGATTTATTGTTGCAGCGGCAGCTCAGTAAGTTCTAACGCAGAGGAAAAGCATGATGAGGGCTGTGCATAATGGCAGCCATTATAGCGTCCACCTGGTAGCCGAGGTACGAGATGTTTTAATAGACGAGGCGAGGAGTTTTAAGAGACGTTAGTTCCATCAGGTTCTGTCTCAGTGTGCGCTACACTCCCACATACAACATTAAGTACAGCTGTTATGTTCTATACCCTTTGACAGCTCAACAGCACTCTGGAAACCATTAGAGTTTACACGCATCCATGTGTGCTTTTTCTTCACTGATGTGCATGATTGTCAGGATGTGTGTGTGTATGTGTGTGTGTGTGTGTGTGTGTGTGTGTCTGACAAAGAGCAGGATTTAGTGCAAATTAGAGAGGTAGATGCTGCTCATCTACACTTAGTCCTCCACAGCAACAAGTGAGTTGTTAGAGACTTTTCTTTATTGTTTTGCATAGGATTGAACTTTACAACTTTAAGCACTGAATGTGTAGCATTCATTAAACCCAAAATCCAGATTAGTCCACTCGTGATTCTGATTAGTTTGAATTAATTGTCTCTGAAATGACCACACTAGCAACTCAGTTTTACTGATGTCAAGCAGCTGCAACAAATGAAAAAGTGAGATCTGGGGCCAAAATTTGACTTGACAGCTATTAGTTTTAATATCTTTGACAAACCCTTGCATGCCCATGCGTGCACACACACAGCGTGGAATGCTGTAAAGCAGACGTTTTCCACAAAGATCAATTTTCAGATCTGTGCGGCACAAATTTTCTCCGTTTCTGCTGGGCTCAGTCTCCTGCTTGCACTCTTTACCTTTTCTTATCCTCGCTCGGATACACACACTTGATTTTTGTACATACACACGTGCACGTGCATGCACATAAACAGCCGCTCTTTCGTTCACGCGCCTCCCACATACACACAGAGTGTAGCGGGGTTTGCAGATGTGTGTCCTGATCTGCTTCCAGCACAGGCTCTCTTCATGCCAGTGTGCTGACTCTGAGTTTTCCACTCTCTCTTATGAAATAAGAGTAGGAGACATTAGAGCCATCCAGTAGCCAGATCTGAATGCCTGAGAGTGCACACAAGACACACGTGCACACAGGTTCAAAATGCATCCTGCGCATATCCTCTCCACAAACACACATGCAGTAAACACACACCCACTCTCACCACAGGCTGATGAATTTAAATACACCCAACAGTTGAAGGCCTATTAGGAGCAGCTGGATGAGCTGCAGTTTGGGGGGCTCCGCCTCTTGTCTGCGTGGACTCTTCCTCGCCAGTGTCTGGTCTATGCAGGCTCATGTTAGAGTCTGCGGTGTGTTTACTTTAATTTTGTTTATTTTAAAGAAAGAGGTTAGTGGTGAAGGGGAAAGTCGAGGGCAGAAAATCTATTTGCGTGATGCTTGTGTAATTATTGAGAGACACAGCAGTGGACTTTGGACAAGTTTGTGTACTCGTACTCACAAACATGATTATTTTTTAAATGATGATGATGATGTTGAAGTATATAATTATTTTTGCCACAATATTTGTGAAATAATATGTGGTGGTTTTCATAGAGCCCTGAAGTATAACATTGTTGAGACAGGTAATTAAAGATGCTCCATTAAATTAATTTAAGTGTCAGATGCTGGAAGTCTATGAATTTACAGTAAGTGAATTTGACGTGTTGTGGCTGTGAAGAAGTTAATAATTAACTGTTTACATTTTGGGCTTCTTTAAATCTCCGTGTTAACTCAAATGTAATATACCATAATGTTTATTAGCATTGGTCTCATTTTGTAGTAGCTTATTTTGCAGAGTTATGTTAAAGAAGTTTCAAATTGAATTCAGCGTTAATTTCTTCTTTTTTAACCAATCAAGGAAATCAAAATGATCAGACTGTCCAGCAGGCATCTTCCTCTGAGCGCTAGTGTCATTTCTAAATTACCACAAATGTTTTAAAGCACGTCAGGCTGCCTCGAGGCCACTGGTTTCTAGTGTACGGGTGGGGAAAAGAATCGATACAGCAGAGTATCGTGATATTTTTGCGTGGCAGAATCGTATCGTCACACAGTGCCAAGAATCGATATTTTAATCAAATAAATTATTAATATTATAAATGCAAATTAAACTTTAGTTAGCCTACTAGAATAATAAAAACAATTAATTTTTCAATCCACTAAATATATTTTGCTGCTGGAAAAAAAAACATTAAAAGTGAGATGAACAGACTGAAAACTCTATCTTATTAGAAAAAAAGAGATGTTGACAAAGTTTTCCTTTGGGACATAATTTACAGTTGAAAAAAGGTAATAAATTGTAATACATTTTATCGCAATACTCAGCATATCGCAACATATTTAATATCGCAATAATATTGTATTGTGACGTAAGTATCGTGATAATATTGTATCGTGGATCCTCTGGGGTTTCCCACCCCAACTGGTTTCCAACCTTTTTTTTAATATATAGTAGACCTATATCTCAGCATTTTATTAATTACAAAAATCAAAAAAGAAGCCTGTGATGTATGTATGATTGTTAAAAATATCAGGAAAACCCATCCCTCAGTATTCATAGGAAATAATCGGCTCAAAATTCATCCAAACTGCTAATTTTACACAAACTTCCTGCCGTTTTTGTGTTCTATTTGTGTTAATTGTACAGTTTAATAGTTGTTCTGTACTCTTATTGTCATGCACTGAATATAATATGAAATATCCACAAAATATGTCACTTAGTCAGGTGTTGTCGGTTTAAATAATGATAGATAGGGGGCCCCTTAAGGATAAAGGGTAGGAACCTTTTTTTTTTTTTTTTTAATGTGGCCTTTTTCAAGTGATATAACTTGCAGTTTGTGAAAGCAGAGGAGGGAGCAGTTGAAAGTTGGCTGATGTAAGTAAGCTCAGTGGCTGGACATCAAGTCTTCTTGGTAAGATTTCTGTCTGTATCTTTTATGTTTGCGTGTTATCCTGTGGGAGCGTACTGCTGGCTACACCGGCTAGCTAACGTTAGAACATTTCACCCGAAGCGCTTGTTCCTCTCTGCAGGTTTCCTGCTGTTCCTGCTACTTTTACCCTCGTATTTTATTCATATGAGCGTTATGGTTGTAGTTGATTGCCTCTGGCTGAATTGTTGTCTGGCTTTCCTTGAGAAATTAGACCCTGAAAAGATTTTGTTTTATAGGCTTGGCATGTAATTCAGTGGCTGCTTCCAAAGTAATTAACAAGGTCATACTAAGCTGATGCATACCTTCCTTTATTTCTTCTTCAGCCCTCAATTAGCCCCATGAGTTTGGATCATTGGGGCATTTATAGTGAAAGGTAGACTGCGATGAATGTGGAAAGGGTTGAAGAAAGGAGTAATGAAGACATACATAATGAAGAGCTGATAGTGAGTGAGCTAAACATCAGGAGTACACTAATTGGAGGCATTACATTCACACTAAGCCATTCAAAGATTTGTAGAGTCCCTAAAACATTGAAAGCCACTGAAGGGCAAAAGTATTCTTGCATATCGTTATGCTTTATGGACACTCTGACGCACTGAAAACATAGATCAGGTGCTGCATGTACAACCCCAGCCTGACTCGAGAGGCCCTGGCTAACTGGAAAAAAATCATTAGAAATAAAGCACAAGCTGAATAAAAAGAGTATTTCAGTGTATGCAGAGATACAGGAAAAGATGAAAATGTGGTGCGAAACATTCTGTTACAGTTTCATTTAAGAGCAGCAACAACACTTTCCCTCCGCACATTACCTAAAACTATTTTAGATTCCCAGAAATGACTTGAAAAATAGAACATATAGATGAACTATCAGCCCAATAACTTGCGTCTTTAGTATGCACTTTCTTTTCAATGCATCCACATTTTATATTTACAGCCTTACAGGACATGACTCATGAATGAGCATGTAGGGGTTTTTTGTTTGAAGGTCCTGAAAGTATACCTGTGCAGCAATGGTGGCCTTGCAAGTTTATTGCATGTCACATTGTATGAGATGGGCCTAATAAAATCTTGTGGTCATGAGGTTGCCTGATGAGTCCAAGTGCTACAATGTAAAGAGAAAAACAAAGTACTACATATACCGTATATTTAAGCAGGCATGTCATCACCTTGTCATCCATCGAAAATGCAACAAAACAGAGAGACGCATTTAAATATGGTGCTCACAGTTTCATGTTGGCTGTCATCTAATGCTGTATTCCATTTCAGCACAGTCGCCAGAAGAGAATGTTGGCACTGTATGTTTCTGCCACGAATATATTTCATTTGTATGTTTCTAGCAAGTCATATTAATGTTTCTAAAGTGACTTAGTTCATGGGCTAACCTTGTCATTGGGAGTGGAGGGGATGGTGGATGGTGTGACACCTAGACGACAGCATGTTTCCAGTGGCTTCTTAGACACCAAAGGTTGGTATTTTTCAGTGACTCGTCGCTTGGGAATAGTGCCACAAAAAGCAGTTATTTTTACCTTGATGTTGCTGCATTTATTCCCAGGTTAATGCAACAAAAAGGCGTTGTTTTTATAAAGACATCACTGCATTTCCAGCTGATATTGTGCCATGAAAAGCTTTTTTATTAAGCCCAAACAAGATATTTTCCTAACCATAACCAAGTGTTTATTGTGCCTAAACCTGACCACTGTGTTGTTGAAAAGTTTTCAAGTATCCTACATAATAGTGGACAAATGTAACATATCTGTGGTTCGCAGAAATGTACAATGCTAACATTTTTTCTGGTAATTGAGTGGTCCCTGTTGGTTGCCCGTTGTTTGCACATAAAAGCAGCAACATTGTGACAATTTGAATCATTAACTTTTGTCACAGGTTGTCTTTGGTTGACTAAGCTTTAAATAAGCCGATGGCTGGATGACGTCTCTCTCAGTGCAACCTGGAGCTATGGTTCTGAATTAATGACCAGACAGCCCAAAATCGCACAGCGTATAGAAGCCTTTACTCGAGGCCAATTTTAATGTCTTTATTAGAATCTTTTTTGAGTGTCCGACTCCCTCTGAGAAGCTTTGCCCATGTTGTTTTTACCTCCAGTGACATGTTACTACTCACCTCAACCAGCACTCTCTGTCTGCCGTACACTTCATTTCCTCTGGACTGAAGCACTTGATTCCACTCAGTCATCCACCATGAACGTCTTATATTACTGGAATGTTCAGAGAAAGACAGAATGAAAGAAAGGGTGAAGAGTGATGTTACTTAGTCTCACCCTACGCTAAACACCCCTTATAAAATGAATAGTTCCAGTCCTTAATTATGAATGACCCAAAAAGAGGACCGTTTGACCAGTTGGGGAACCTGTCCTGTTGCTTCGTTGGAGAGATACCTGTCGTCCCATTCACACTGGCGCTATTTGGTCCGCTTTAAATGAACCCCGGTCTGCTTGCATGGATAGTTCGGTTCGTTTGGAGTAGTGTGAACACTCATTTGAACTCTGGTGCAAGCCAAATGAGCGAACCCCGGTCCGCTTGAAAACTGGGGATCTCACTTCACTTGCAAGCGAACCCTGGTGCAGTTCGCTTACAGTGGGAAATGCAACTGGACTATCCAATGAACCAAAGAGAGGAAGTGACGTAAACTCAGCGCATATGTATGATTTACGGACATATATGTGATCTGAAAACTTTTAAATCCTTGCAATACCTCACTCGGTGTAGTCTCTCTCTCTCCGCCATCTTTTTCCATACTGCTGCATTAATCTCATGTACAGAGCAACATGCTGGATAGGGAATGGAAGGGGGTGGATTTCCGTTTTCGGTCCTGGCCAATCGATCAGCCGGGTTTTCCTCTTCCACATGCTTTTTTTCTTCCTGGTCAGTGGTTGTTTTGGGCCCTACCGCCCCCAAACGAGCAGCTGTAGTTACTGCGTGACGTTGTCCACGGGGTTTGGTCCGCAGTGCAGTGTGAAAGTGAACCAAACCGAATGAAGGTGTGAAATTTTTCGGCATTTCCTACCACTATCCTGGTGTGAATACGCCCTAAACCACCCATCAATGTAATAAGTCAACGATGTAACTGTAGCTAGCTTGCGTGTTTTTATTTGTTGCTGATTATGCTCACTTCTCTCTGGCTCTGTTGTCAGTTGTTGGCAGTTGTTACAGTGTAAGTTGATAACTCAAAAACAAATCACAAAAATGATATCACTGGCAAGCAGGGATAGGACCAAGTCATTGTTTTGCAAGACTCAAGTAAGTCTCAAATCTTTGCACTCCAGTCCCGATTCAAATCCCAAGTCAAGAATGACAAGTTCCAGTTTCAAAGTCCTAAACTTTATATTTTGGGTCCTAAAAAAACTTTCTATTTATTTGTGAAAACAAGCTTGTTGAAAAGTTACTTAGCTGTCAGGCCAGTGTTAGCTTAGCACTACCCTACTAACCATGTTAACATTAGCAATATTAGCATTAGTCAAAGTTGAATTGCAGATCTCTTTTGATTTTGTCCAGTCTTAAGTCATCAAGTTTGTGACTCAAATCTGACTCGAGTCCAAGTCATGTGGCTTGAGACAACGGTTCGCATATGTGGTTATAACATGATGAGAACTTTCTTTATCGTGAAGTTAGGTATACTGGAGGCATAGTGGTGAACTTCTTTGGCTCCGTGTCATGACTTTGTAAAGCACCCAGCACTTTCCACTGTGTTTGTGTGGCTATTCAGTCATTTTACTAAATGTTGCTAAGGAAGCATATTGCTTGGGAAAGGAACGGCTATCAATAAATGATTGCATATTTTGTTACTGTGTTTATTTTGTGAAACATTGCGAGGTGTATGTAGTCACCATTATGTATCCGTTGTCTGCTGCCTCTTGTTCTGTATTGCTTTATTTTGTCTTAACGAGAGTGTGTGTGTGCACCTGTTAAACACGAGGTTCTCTCACAGATTGAGGTTGACAAGGTGTAACTATAGAGGGGATCCATCGCAGCATGGGGTCATAATCCCATTTAAGGGTGACCTCATTTTTCTGCATTCATGTTTGTGCATGAATGTATGCTTCTGTATAATCATGTTAATGACTGTATGACATCAGTGTTTAAATGCATACACTCCAGATGATAATTTCTCTTTTGTTTTTCAAGTTTGTCTAGATCTTAAGTCAATAGCTGCAGTGGAATATTTGTGCTATATATTTAATCTGAAATATTTAAAGTTATCTTGCAGCTCAGTAGGAATAATAAAGGAAGAAAGACTGATGTGCAACTTGTAGGAAGCTAATTTAAAGACTGCACTCTTATAGAGCAATAACTTTATGTTATCATATATCCATTTCAGATCTAAATCAAAAATCAATCATCAAAATCAAAAGCAGGTTGAGTCAGAGATGACAAAACAGGAAAATCCTTTTGCTTCACACAAGTCAGGGGTGTGACAACATTTTGTCTGCCCCGTGAATTATGTTAACAACGAATGAACCATTGACAAAAATATTAACGTTTTCTAGGCTATGCTAGTAAAGTGACAGTGAAGCAAAGACCTGGTGGCTTCTTGCAGATGAGGAAACTTGAGCTATCGTTATAAAGCTCTTTTTGTGTTTAACAGTTTCTTCAGTTGACTGGTGAAATTATTGTTATTTATTACATTTAAAAAAAAATATTGAAATCTGACCACATCGCCTGAGTTTGGTACATTTATCCATATATTACACACATCCATTCATCACACACATCTTTATAAGGAAGACTTTCTGAACGTAAATGTCAGTTGTCACAGCGTTAAACCTGTAATCCGTTGAATCAAGGCTCGATAGTCTAGCACTGGCACAGCCTTCAGTGCAGGAAAAAAAAATGTTTAAATCAAAAATCAAACTAAATTGTGTCCTCAAAGTTGAAATCAAATTGTGGATCTGGAGAGTCATGACATGCCTATTAGGTAATCACAGTGATTTCTGAAATACTGGAGTCTTCTTGCTCCATAAATGCATTCAGGCACTGGATTGTTTGTCCTAAGGGATCCAAAACACAGAAAACAAAGACTGACTGTATTATAATATTAAGAAACCCCTTGATTTATAAAAGCAAGAAAATCTGCAGTGTCTCCTCAGCCATAATCCTAATGCATCCATTATGAGCTCCAACAGTAGCACAAAACAAGAGTGTCCGAAATTTTGCGTATTTGAGTACTGAAATTTAACTTGGGAAACGGGTCCTCGATTTTTGTCCATAGACATTTAGAGTAGATCTCTTTGTTGATCTCTTTTTTTTTTCAGTGATGTGCCCCCTAGAGAACCACTGTCCTAGCCAGGACCCAGACATATAAAAAAAAAAACGTAAATAAGTACATTTGGATGATGAGAAGTGCCCACTAGATGTGCAGAGAGATGGTAAATATGAATATCGGTGTACCTACACCACAGTCTTTCTGCTTTCTTTTTGAAGGAACCTCCAGCATGGGCTTGCAACATTGCTCTGTGTGTGCATGTGCTTTTCCTCTGCAGCTGAAAAAGAGACTAACACACAGATGATGTGACCTCTCACCCCCTAACCTTTCATTTTCTTTGGCTTCACCCTCACACCATCACCCCACCTCCTCCTAACCTCCTCCTCCCTCTCTTGACAGCTCCTTTTCGAACAAACACAGATGATCAATAGAGATTTGAGGAAACATGGGAGAGGCATGGTGCTGGTCAGTGGGGTGCCGAGTCAAGATGTGCGTCTGTGTGTGTGCTGGTGTGTTGTGCTCATGTTGCATGTGTGTATGTGTGTGCGTTTTAGGGCAGAGGTAGTGGGAGGAAGGTTGACCACAGAGGCCTTAAATGTTTACCAAGGGACCCCAGGAGGCCTGGGCTGAGCCTCCCTCTTTCCTGATTGGCCTAGACAGCCTACCCGCGAGTCTGAGAGGCTGTAATTGGCCGAGAGAAGGAGAGGAATGGGGGAGAAACGTGCGCGAGATGGAGATGAAGCGCCGGCCTCGCCAGGGCTTTCACAGACGCTCTCACATGAGAAAGGGGGAGACTAATGTTAGGATTAACATGAGGCCACATGTTGGAGAGGAGGGACGCTTTGGCCCTCTTTTGTAGTGCTTGGGTTACTGGACTGATTAAGGAATGTTTGACTTGAAAGAAAAGACAGTGTGGATAAAAGGGCAAAGAACTTAAACCCTCATAAAGAAGTAAAGAAAACGGGTTTAAAAAGTGCTGATTGGATGGAGCTTTAGCTTCTCATGAGGGGAGAAATATGATATGTTTTCAGTCATGATTTTCGAATAATAAATTATCTAAATGGGAGGTAGAGGGTCTGAGGGAATCTGAGGACAAACTTGAGCAAGATGTCAAATGCAGAAAATGAGCAATAATTGATTATAAATGGAGCATTTTAGCCAGGCCAGATGAGCTCACTGTTTGACAGCTCTCTGCCATGAATTCTTGCATTGTATAACTTGGCCTTGTACGGCCTCTGAGTTTGGAATTTAGCCACACACACACACACACATATAACTGACCGTTTATGCTGACCGTCACAGAAATTTGTTACATTGTGACAAATCAACATGGTTTTTTATGTCCTTGGTGCACTGTTAATATTTGTTTTTGCTTTAGTTGCACTTTATATAGATTTCCTCTAATCTGCTTCTGTAAATCTAATGCAGACATGAATGGATGCATTCTTACTGTAAATGGGCCAGTGTTTGATATGTGCTGCTATATGAACACTTTGCCCAGGCATTTCCTCGTCACTCAGTCTTGCAGAGCTCTATCCAGCTTGTCGGTTTTAAAAATGTGCCTGAGGACACCACAGTGTTGCTCAGTAGTTGTCACTCTACATATGAAGAAAAAAAGTTGCCATTTCTCGGCACGGAGGCCATGCTGTTTTTCCCGTAAAAACCTAGAGAGTAATTTAAATGCTGTATAGCTCACTGTAGTTATATGGCTTTAGGACTCTCTGTCATCAGACTCCACCAGAACTGAGGAACTACTGGCAAGCGTTGCCCTGAGAAACATAGCCTGTACGTTTTGGGGTTGCTGGCTGCCCAGCGCAGTTGTGGAGACACAGCTGTAAATAGCCAAGGGTGCGGACAGAAAGTTTGGCCTATATTTAGAGGTTGGGTCTTGACTGGTAGAACTTGTCCGCTAACACCAACTTATTGACCAAGAACAGTTTTTCACTGTTTTTCTACATCACAGGCCGCATACTGTTAAAACCAAGTCTTATTTTAGTTGAAGGTAGATGGCCTGGATGAGAGAGGCAGTCACCACATTTCTGTGTTAAAGGTTTTGTTGGGAAATTCAAGTCTAATTTTTAGTGGAGGAGTCGGGCTCAGGGGAAATGTTACTGTGCTGGTGTGGTACAAATTTTTGCCAACAAGTCTTTCTACATTCTCGTGTATTTTGCCACAGCATGTGATATTTCGAAGCCAGAAGTCACACTCACTACTGCTTTTGTTCATGGGACTGACTTAGTGTGGGGTTTGAAAAGCTGAAAGATGCTGTAATCACTATTATAGGGCAGATTATCTATCAGAGGGCTGTGGGGGACGTAGGAGTATTGTATTAGAGTCGATCAAATTACTATTTGTTATGTGAAAGGTGCAGCTAGTTATGAACATGCAGATGGTTATCACAGTGCCCCTCAGCTGCCCGGAGTATTTTACCGTCTTTCATTGTTTTGGTTGTACGGCCGGCATCTTTATTGTTTTAGTTCACTCTTATGGCTCTCATCCATCTTGTTTTTTGGACGCAGCAGTCAGCTGTTTTGGCAGCTTTTTCTCAGTGTACATACCACCTGCTCAGCACCAAACATCAGACAGACAATGTCAGTGATTAGCTGGTGAACAGAGTGGATCATTTCACTATACTTCAAAATAAAGTTGTAATAATGTTTTGTATAAATTTAATATGTTCGCAAGTCACTTGCGGTCCATTCAGAATAGATCTGCGACCCACCTATGGACCACGACCCATTAGTTGGGAACCACTGGACTAGTGGTGTGCAGGATTTAGGGGGATATATTAGCAAAGCACCTTAAACTAATAATCATTGTGTTTTCGTTACCTAAGAATGAGAAGTTTATGTCTACATAGGGAGCAGGTCCTCATCTACGGAGATCACCATGTTGTACTGCCGTATTTCTACAGTAGCCCAGAATGGACAAACCAACGCTTGCGATAGAAAGGGCCATCAGTATTTTTGCATTTTCATATCGTCCACAGTAATTAGAAGCCTCTTTGCTATGACAGCACAGGAAAAACAGTTTTTTTAGCGTGAAACTGTTTTATTTAGTGTTTTTACCGATTTAAATCACAAGATTTGTTTGTTTTGAAGAGGAAGACACCTCTACGGATAATTCGGCTTCCGGTAAAACCTTCCTGAACGTCTGGACCTTGAGTTATCAGAGAAAAAAGTTGAGCATACATTAGCAGGTGCAGGGCTAGTGGCTTATCTGCGACATGCCAAACAGCGTCAGAGAAACACTGATTTGTAACGTGAAATGGCTTTATTCGTTGTTTTTACAGGCTTAAATCTGCGAGTCTTTGTTTCGGAGAGGAACATTAAAGGAATTCTAACCAGGAGAAGTTTCAGCTGGCTGCAATCTGCCATAATCACCACTAGATGCCACTAAATCACCCTAAATCTTACACACTGTTCCTTGAAATGGTTAGACCTGGCATTTCTGACTGGCTTCCGCGAGTAGCAGGCACAGTGATAAAAGGTTTAATTACCCTGATATTTCATTCACTATCAGTCAGCGTCATGAGGGGTTACAGAGTGACTTTTTGCTAGTGTTTCACATGTTCCTTCCTGCTGTCATTTCTAAACCTACAGTAGACGTATAGTATGTCTGCACAGAATCATGGCTAATGACAAAATCATTTCAAATGGGTTTAATTAAGAAAATTGTCCCTTTGTCAAATGGAGTGAAAATGTTTCGCACATATACACATAGAACATGCTTCGTACATTCAAGTGACAAGCGCTGCGGCAGCAACCTGGCATGATAATTAATTATACCCTGCCCCGTGTTGGGTTTCACATACACCAGCTGAAAATAAATGGCACCCACAATTTGTGCTCACAGGGCAGAGAGAAAGGAAGGGAGAAAAAGAGCAAGGGAGAGAGAAGTGAGGGAAGGAGGGTTTTCACATGGGCATGTCATCATGGAGTCCAACTGATAATTATAATCACTGTGTCTCCGTCCCTCTGTCATTCTGCCCTCTGTCTCTCTCTGCAGCATCATGGCTGTCTCGTCCTCCTCCTCCAATGTCGTAGTCCTTCTCCTAATTTCCTCCCTGGATTGGCTGTCCACTCCTGGATCAGCGTTTCTCATGGGCTGGGACCACGTGACGTCACCAGGTAGGTTACTAATGTTTAATCTGCTTTGTGTGAGGACAGATATGCAGGAGAAGTAGATTGATGTGAGACAAATCATTCTTTAGTTCATTAAGCTCTCTACACACAGCTCATCAAACATTAACAAATGTGATTCAGGGTTTTGCGCTCAACACGCTGTTGACACTTGTTATCACGTCTTATGTCAGACATCAGTTGCAGAATGCTGTGTTTGCTCAGATACATGAGGAAAGGTTCACTGTTGAGCAAACGCCGCACTTTCCTGGTTTGGCTTGTCAAACAGGCTGGTGATCAATAGAGCCAGGGTAAATACGTGGTCGGAGCTTCTCTGTCAAAGTCCAGGGACAGGGTGATTCAGGATGTTCAGCCAGCTAATCCTGCTGTCACTGAACCATTTGAAATAATTAGGTGAAAGAATGTTGCGGCTATGGAAAGAGGCCAAACTTAAATTTTGATATGATTCACTCCCTGCAGCACGAGGTGGCCAAGATAGGTTTTTAAAATCAACTATGCTGTCTTTTACCACATAATTTCTGCAATTGACACTCAGAGTCCCGATTACAAAATTGGCTGAGACTGATAGCCTTGTGATGATTTGGCATCTTCCTTTAATGGTCGAAGCCCCCGCAGCTCAAATCAGGTGAAAGTGTGCAGCCCTGCAACCGTAGCCAAGAACTAGCCAAGCTGTAACTGTCTGTTTACTTAATGTCTACCTATGCTAGAACAGCTCATGATTTAGAGAAATCGTCACAGCCAAGATACAGCAATTCCCAAGAATGGATCGATTCTGCTGTTGACTTTGTCGAAATGTGTGTCTACACTTTAAAAAAAAAGGAAACGCTGCTGTCTGGCTGTTTGGCTCTGCTGTGTCTTAATTCCTGGATTTTATTTTATGAGGGATTTCATGTGTGAAGCTGGATGAGAAACATTTTCTATAAAAGCCTTTAATGTTCATGAGCCTGGCTCAGTTTGCATAAAGTTATATGGGAATTGACACTTGTTCAAAATGCTGATAAATGGATTTTGGGTATCTTTTTACTTGTTCATGCCCTGACTTGAAAACTGTTTCTTTCCTTCCAGTTTAAATGTTGGAAAATCAGGATATGGATTTTTTTTCCTTCCTGCCTTTATGTTGACACATTGTTTTAGGAAGGATTATAGCACAAAAAGCTTATCCACATGCCCTTGGGACATTGTTTTTGTGTAAAATCACACATAAAAAATAGCTGAAACAGTTCATCTAATGTTATTATTCATTTATCAGATAAAAATATAACATTTATCCTGCTAACAGGATTGTTAATTAGTTCAATGTTGCTCTAACTTTTTTTAAATCTGACTTTCTTTCTTTTTTCTACCTTTTCTTTTTTGTCGTTGTTTATTGTCTTTGCACTTGGCCGAGCTTCAATCAGTTCCAGTTAAAGGAACATACCATTCAAGTATATTCTTAGGTGCATGTGCTCATTGCCATTAAGAAGTGAGCCAGACGGCATTAAACAGAGACCTGAGAAATCTCCAAACCATCTCCGCCTGTCTGTCCGCTGCAGCACCTGTTGCCAGAATGAATTGCACGCATGTTACCTGGAGAAACACCGGGGGAATTTTGGCTGTGTGATGTGGGCTCTGCTAGATGCCCTATCCACTTGGATTTACCTGGACATGTACTAAATGATTTTCCTTTACCCTCCATTTGCATTGGTGCTGCTTTTCTGTACTGATGGTCCCCTTAAAAAAACATTGTTTATAGATATTGTTTAAGTTGTTGATAGTCCAGTCATCATTGGACAATTTATTTCCTTTATTTTTTGCAATGTAAACATTCATAAAATATTTCATGTTGCTGAAATTCAGTGTTGGTTTTTCTGGTTTGGTGGTTTCACCTATAGACTGTATAAAAATAATGGACGTCGTCACCGTGATGTCACCCATTGGTTTGTGGACTCCACTTACATATGTGTACAGAGATGAGTCAACCGAAAGTCCATTCATTCCTAAGGAAATCTTCATGTTATCAGATATATATTCAGATTGTCATTATGAGTCGTTCAGCTGCTCATATGCCTTTTTAATGAAATATTCACAAAACATGCTACGTTCCTGGCAGGCCAACATCTTCACTTATTTGTTGCCATGCAATATTGCTCCTGTTTTTGTCCCGGTAATGTTCCAAGCGAATATTTCAAACTACTGGATGGCGAAAAATGGACAAAATTAACCTCTCCTCTATGGCTACAGGTAGTTTCTATGAGGTTTCTATTAATCCGTAAAGAAATGCACTTCCTTGCGTTGAACACTAGAGGCATCATGTGCATATTTATGGATCTACAGACAACAGTCACATGCGTAGGTGGAAGCGAGGCGTAAATCCTCGAGTGTGGCATTTTTGCCATTGCCATCTTGGCTTTTTTTAGACAGAAATGATCATATTTGGATACCAAAATCCAACCAGAACATAAGGGGAAAACGATACAAAAATCTAAAGCGAATGGGGGAAGCTTGCAAGGGTGCTGAATGAGCTGGGTGCGGCACTGATTGTCATGAATGGGAAAATTAAGGACAGAGACCAAAACCTTTTTTTTTTTTTGTACCAGGCTGTAAACACGTTTATTTCAAGGTTCAACATAGGTGTCTATGGGGATCAGACTCTGTTTAGAACCAGCCTCAAGTGGCCATTTGATGAACTGCAGCTTTTGGCATTTCTGCGTTGGCTCATTTTTCAGCCCTGGACGTTGTTACTTGGTCTGACCTGAGGACTGTGTGCATTTGTACACAGAAATATACAAATTAACTGTAAATCATAATGTGACGGAAGACACTTATTCATCAGTCCCGTCTTTACTATGGGTAGGAGCGTGGAAGCAAGCAAGTGCTCATGTTTTCATTTGGGATTTTACCATATTTTTATGGCATCCTTGAGCAGGATGGTGAATCATTGTCTATGACAGACAAATAGTTTTGGTACTTCAATAGGGCTCCTCTTTTTATGCGGGTTTAGTTAAATCCAGCTGGAAACATTACCACTGGCATCCACTGTCAATGCCAACTCATTCTCTCTTCTTCTGCCAAGTTAAGACCAAGTCCACACCATTCTTCTTCTCTGATTTTGGGGGGCTTTCTCAGGGAGAAAATGCTGACACTATTAATGCTATATGTTTAATGTATATTGTCGCCTCACACTCAGACATTTTCTTTCTGTGGTCCGTTGTGCAATCCGCAGCCTTCATAAACACATTGCCCAGTGAAGAATGAAGTCAAAGCTTCACCAGTTATTAGCAGCTTAAGTCGAGTTTTGGGAAATATAAACGACTCAGCGGACCAATGTGGCTGAAGTTTGAGAACACGGGATCAATTATAATGATCTGTGAACATATTGTTCTCTCTGCTTGGCGGTTTTAGTGTTTTTCCATGCAACAATAATTCTGGTGCCAGTGTTGGTACCAAAGCAGCCAAACTTTTTTAGTTTCGCAGATTTTGGTAGTAAATCAACTCCTCTCTTTTTCTGTTGGAGAGCCTGCTAAACTATGGCCTAAAGTACATCTGCATGAGGGTAAGCATTCCCTTTTGGATTAAGTGGTCATGGTTATAGGCCATTTTGGCATTCTGAGTTGAAATTAATGACTATAATTGTTTTTTTGGACGTGTATCATAAATTCTTGGTTATTGCTATGCCTTTTGGGCATTGGTTGTGAAAAACAGCTTGTGCTGGGGCGAGGAGGCAGGGTGGGTATCTAGTCTGGTGCAGCTGAGTGAGAATCACGTCTCAGAATCAGAGTATCCTGATGAGATACTCCCACAGGTGTGTGATGACATGTGAAAACTAGAGCAGCTCCATCACTTTATGCATGATGTGTATAAAATGGGGAGAGCCAGTTATATCATAGGAATATTATAGAAATATTTTGACACAAAAAGCCTGATTTCGACACAGCTACCCTTGGTTACGTCTTGAGATGCCATTGAAGGCACTAATGTAAAACAGATGGGTTTGACCGCACTGTGCTGTAAATTAATTAGCGATATCACGCAGAGTTTTGAGCTCCACGTGCTTTGCCCTTGGGCCTTTTGACTCCACGTTTGTCCACAAACTGCAGCAAATGTCTTTATCTCAGCGGAGTTTACACTACCTTTCTGATAAGCTCTCAGACAAACCGCTGATAGCCAGGTGAGGTTTTGACTGGTCCACCTCCTTCAATCGTTAAAATGGTCTCCAACGCGTCTTCCTCAACAACCGTTAAAACATCTGTAAACACAAAGCAGCCCCTGATAGCATGAGCAAACACGCACAGCCTGTGCCTTTCTCAAGCTCACCACTGCATAAACTCCAATGCTGACACCTGCTTTCTACACTTAAAGCTGTCTATATTTGACCTTTTAGCCCTCGCTCAATCATTAAATCTTGTTGAGAAGGTGAGTAACCTTAAACATTGTGCTATTGGGGTTGTTTAAAACCATTTTGTAGTTCCACTCGGGGACTTAATAAAACCCTCTTGAAATTCTGAGGGTTATACTGTTTCTGCAGTGTTTTTATGTCTGTTGTAGAACCAGCCACATTACAAGCCAAGAGTAGACGTTTGGAGATGCTCCCTCTGTATTTAAAGGCTTACCAAAGTGATTACAGCCAGTGGTAGTCGTTTGTCTCGATCTGTCCTCACACGCACACTCTCTTTCTCTTTCCCCCAACCTTCCCTGAGCGTCCCGTCTCTGTGTCTCAGGAGGACTTGCTTCTCAGGCCCTAAAATTGATCCTGTTGAGCGAGGCCGTGCTCTTGGCCACAGATGTAGTAACCAGTGGTAAAAGTGCAGAGGTTTGGCCCGCCTGGCTTGTACACACAATCTACAGTTACATCTGCTTCAAAGACAAGCAGTGGGTGTGTTTGTTCTGAGCAGCGAAGACGGGGCCTCGTTTGGGATATGGTGTCTGAAGTTAAATACAAAGAGAATGCATGGTGGTAAAACGCTCTGTAACAGGAGGATAGCTGCAATAAAAAGTAGATCCAACAGCAACAATATTCTGCATGTAGATAAAATATCCTTAGTTTAATACAAGTGAGATTAAAGGCAGAAGTTTATGAGCAGCAGGGGAGACTGGAGTAGCATAAAAAGCTGTAGAGAGCCAAAGGAAAACTGGAAATGCGGGAAACTATTTTATTTAATACCTTTTTTTATGGGTAAAATATTGGGTAAAATGCACTAAATGTAATGAAAACACTGTTGATGTGTGCCTAGTTTTCAAAGCAATGCATTTTCTTTTTCTCAAACCTTCATTCCAGAAACTTTTCTTGGATGCTTCTTAGGATTTTACGCTATACTCCTAGCTGCAGCTCTGTCGCTATGGTCTCTCCTCTCTTCCTGCCCCCTTTAGCTTTGGCTGGTTGACATAAAATGTATCACTTCCAGTGTGACAGTGCAGGAAAGTTGCCACAGACACGAGACACCACAACACCGGTATTACTGCAGAATACAGACAGCTTTCCCTGGCAGCAGCGGGCTTAAAAAGCATTGCGTGAACTCGTTTGGCAAGTGCTTGAATGTAGTGTTTACTCATTTATATGTAAAAGTCCCTCATTCCAACTTCAATATGTTCTTCAAATATTAGCAAAATAAATAATTCTAAAAGAGAAACACTTGAAAACTAACCCTGTGAGCAAATGTAACTCTTCCAGAAAGACAAAATGAGTAAAAGAAGCCCTTGATAGGTGATTGATTGCAATGAGTGATAGAAGCAAATGGAGCAGATGTCAGGTTCCCACTTACAACAAAGGCTACGCAGCCATTTTGACTCATTTCTGAAACAGGGATCTCCCACTTCAGTGTGAGGCCACACAGTCGCCGGCTGAATGTAACATGTTGCTTTGTCTCATGTGAAAACGTCTGACACGTTACTGAAGCGCTGAGGCTAGCAGAGTTAAATACGCCAGAATGAAAAAGACAGAGAGAAGGAGAGAAAGGTGGGGAGAGAAAATGTGTGCGCTCAGTATGTGCAGGTGTCCATGCTGCAAGCCAGACACCCCCGCTCATCTATATTTACTCTCACTTGGATGTAATATGACATAACTAAGCCAATACTGTGGGCTGTAATGGCATTAGAGGAGATTAACATCATTAGTTCAGGCTAATAAATCGCCAAGACAAGACAAAGCTGACTGGGTCACTGCATGGTCAAACACACCAGATTGTTTCTGTTAGACTTCAAAGCTATGATCGCTGATGGGAATTATGAGGATCACATGGAGCGAGCACTCGTCGTCACTCTGCGGTCCCAAACTGTGAGAGGGAAGAAAAAACCCATAGGTCCTGTTGTGAAACTGGGGGGAAAGGCACAACATATTCAAGGAATCAGACAATGGCACTTTGATATTCTTTGTCGGTTTTTGTTTTGAAGGTGTAAGTTCAGTGTGTGTGTGTTTGTGTGCGTCTGTGCACTTATGTGTGAAACTGCGTGTGCGTGTTTCCAGTTATTTATATCACCTGTTTTCATTCCCTTGTTTGTATCTTGTTGCAGCCTCTCACCTTTCTCCCCCTCTCTTCTGGCCCACTTCTCGCCCTTTCTGGCTCTCTCAAATGCCACATGGCCTTCTGACTTAACATTTAACCTCCATTCTGAAGCTCAATTTTAAGGTTTCAATATTCTCTTTCCCAGAGAAAATAAAATACATATGTTTAAATTTGGAGTCGGTATGGGTGAATTTATGAAATGGAGGAAATTCCAGATTTGATCCCATTTTTCTTCTCGTGTGCTCATTCTTTCTTTCTCTCATCATCCAAAACGCAGTCCCTGTGGAAGACAGACGATGCCGTCGGACTGCTGCACAAATTAACACATCCACTGGTGTGTGTGTGTGCTGCAGAAAAGTGCATGTGGGTGTGTGTATTGGTTGTGGCGCTGGGATATAAAGTAGAACTCGGCATGTGCAGACTGACAGGCACTTTTACTCTTAGCACGGTGTCAGTTTGTGCTGCCAATATTGCCATCTGGTTAACAGAGAGACAGACAGTATGATAGTGAGATAGGAAGTGATGTGGATCAGATGGCAGTCAGTAGTACCAAATAAGTTTACCAAATAAGCAGGGCCTGCCTATTCGGGAGACGTAAAGCAAGTGACTATTGACAGCTGAAAAATAGCATCTCTAAATACCCAAAGTTTGTGTTGAAATAATGTAAAAATAGCACTTTATGCTACAGCTTTACCCCAAGAAAAGGTTACATTATACCCTTCCTGTCGTGGCTCAATTGAGACTTGCAGTGACAATTCAGCTCTGAGTGTCTTGTAATTGTGTTTACGCTGTCAGTGGAGAGCAGAGTACGAGTTGTGAGTGAAGTGACTGGGGACAACAGGTTCTACTGTTCAGCAGCCATGCGTGTGTTCTCTTCAAGCATAGGGCAATTCAAAGCAATTACGTGCTAATACCGAAATGAAGAGACACTCAGAGTTCATAGTGTTTATGTTTCTGCCTGTTTGTGTGTGGTTTTGTGTTATTTTTGACTGTATGGTAACATAAGAAAGAAAGGGATAGAAATACTCCCTACAGCCTGCACAAACTGTACATGTTGTCCCAAACTAATGGATGTACAGGTTATATTAAAGCTGCTGTATTTAATACTTTAAAAATAAACCTAATTAGTGCCAAAGTGCTTTACACTTAGGAAGACTAACCACAAGTGTATGTGTTAGATATTTTCCCCATGTTCAGACAGCACTTGAGCGGCAGCATTTGGCACTAATTGTAGGCGGGAAATACAAGTCTGGGATGTTATGAAATGCAGTGAGGTGCAGTAGTCGAGTCTTGGAGGATATTAAAAGAGCTTTCCTCATGTCAGAGGGGGTACAAAGTCCATAATTATCAAAAATGTCTACAACTGAGTTTATGTTTGTTGTAATTTAATGCACCATGAAATAATCACATCCAGATTCCTAGTGTGTGGTCTTATGTTGAGCTGTTATGGCTGTGGAAAATAGAACATTTTAATTGAGATTCAGAAAGCTGCGTGTCATCCCGCAATTATTCTGAAGGATTTCTGTCAACGTGTTCAGCTCAGCTTGGTTGCTAAATAAAGATGAAACCCAATTAAAGTTGTGCTTATATCGGTAACATATATAAAGAGAAAAGCAACGGACCCAGACTTGAGCCCTGAGGGACACCACACTGAGTGATAGCTGGGACAGATAATTAATCACCTCCACAGACTGTGAAATTTCTCTAGCATAAGCAGTTTTAGACAGCTGCAGCCTGTTTTCATCAGGGGAAATATGTCATCCAATATTTGTCTGTTTATACAGTTACATCAATTTTATTTTTATTTCTGTTTTGCAGCCAAAAATCTCATATTGACTTACAGTTTTGCTGATGTTACAACATTATCCACACATTCACTGTCTCTGGCTGTTGCCATTTGACTGTCTTGCTCCCCTCCTTCTTCGTCTTTTCCACACGTCCCCTTTCAGCAGCCATTTGAAGCGTTATTAACCTGAACACTAACTTAATCTGCAAATGAGCTGGAAAAGGTGACAATTTATAGCGTCATAACCTCATTTCCGTTCCCCTCCTCATGACAGTCGAGCGTCTCACAGTGTGGGAACTGATAAAACCCAGTCGCACCTTTCTCATCGCCTTTATAGTGCTGTTTGCAGCTGGCACAAAGGCCGGAAGAACGGCGCTTTATTTCGGCTTTTTAGTGGATTTTAAACCCTAATGGCTAAAGCTGACATCGAGGTAGATAAGTGGTTTCCTAGCTCCTCTGTATGGACTGATGAAGACAGGACGTGAAGCTAAGAGCTGTTTATCAGTCTCAGCTGCGCACACAGCCCACAAGGACCGACAGATACATATGGGCAGCCGGGATGAGCACACACACACGCACACACACACGCTCAAAATTAGGTTTCTTCTTCCAGCCGAAGGCTTTCAACTGCTGATAATTTAAAGGCAGCTGGCAGGTACAGACAAGATTTAGATTCCCATGACTAAAACTGGTTATATATTAGCATGTGTAGAAAATGTGGTGTAAAGCCCTGCAACAAAATTACCAGCCTATGCATGGCACTTATTCAATATGAAGCTGTCAGGATGACATTGCCCCGTGGCATGTGAGCCTGTTACAGCTTGAACAGTTCCAGTTTCTTTTCTTTTCTTCCTACAGCAATGTATAGGATTAAGCCATATAATTTCAGATAGGAAGAGTAGGGGAAGAAGTATGACAGGTCAGCAAATTGAGGGAAACTGAGAGTTAAAGCTCGTCTCTAGGCACTGATTAAATCCCTAAACACTCATCTGTGTTCATCAAAATTACTTAATTTAAAATGCCTTTGATGCAACTTTACACTTATGCCTCATTGAGTATGCACAGATCTATGAATATGCAAATTAGTCCAGCCTCTCAGCTGCTCACCTGCAGCTCGAGCATACCTGCCCATTTACTCTGCTCATCAAACCTACAAACCTCTGCTTGTAAGCAGTAATGGATAACATGAGCCTTTGAATTGAATAAGTTATCAAACAGCTTATGTGTCGCTAAGGTGAGATAAATCTCGCCAGCTCCGAGTTGCAGTGAAAGAAAAACTTAAGCCCGTTTCCCCCAAATACTTGCAGTATGGTACCCTTGGAACCAAAAGTAACCCTTCAGACATGGTACCTAGACCCTAGCGTTTCCACCACAAACAGTACTCTTAAATGTGGGCGGGGTTGTTGTCACTCACTGCTCTGTCCAGCACTCACTGTATTTCCTCCTTCATCAATCTGCACCTTGTTTATCGTCCACAGAACGAGGTTCATGCCGACATTTTTTAGAACAAAATAGAACAGGCTGCAGTGAGAGTCTCTCTCCATGGGATATTTAAAAATAGCGAGTTTATGCATTTAGTTTTTCTCAGGCATCTCAGGGTTTAGTGTTGCCAGAGCCCACAGGAACTATGCTCCACGATGCTTTTTTTTTTCTCCAAGTGAGGATTAGAATATTTGCAGTTCGCATAACCCAAATTTAATATTTTTAATTTTAAACATTTGAATATTCACTCATTACTGAAAGTGCATGTGATCCACGAGAGACAATAAAAAGTAATGGTAATGGTAAAAGTTGTCACATTGAAATCTAAGGTGTGTTGATGGATTCAGGTCGTCAACTCATACATTGAGCAACATAACAAGTAAATGTTCCACCTTAAAAGTTGCCAGCAGTCGGCCCAGTGAATTAAGTTATTTTCTTCTCAGACTACAGCTGCTGTAAGAGCCAACAAAACATCCTTTCATTTTATAATTACAGTTTAGTAATATATATGAAACTCTCCACGGTATGAACAGTGGTTGCATAAGTCTCAAAACCAGCCACAGCTCAGCCCTGAGCAGAGTGACTTCTGCTATTGACCAATCAATGGACTGCAGTGTTCACAGCTCCACCTTTTAGTACCAGATCTGTGTGCTAGGTACCCCAACACAGGGGTGACCAAAACTGGGGACAGTATGGAGCGGTTCCATTGGTACCATCCACAACTTTTCACAGTGGAAACAGGAAATAAGCGTACTGAACTGAACTGTTCTGTAATGCTCCATGGAAACAGGGCTTTAGATTGCAAAATACAGTACGTGACTACACCTGGCTTCTTCTTGTTTCACTGTAACGTTATTGAAAGCCTCATCTTGCAAATTAACAGGACTGGTTCCTTAGGTCCTGTGACATAGCAAACCTGGGCAGTTTGAATCCCCAATCTTGAGACTGTGTTTGGTGCACTGCAGTTCCAAGGTGGAAATGCATTGACACCATATGGGGAAGTTTACAGAATTAAAAAAGTTAAAAACTTGGGGAAGTCTTTAAGGTTAAGGTGAGAATTTGAATCTCTCCAGGTGTTGCTGCACAGCCTTTCACCTCTAACCACTTCAGATTCATGTACTATCCACAGCAGTGTTCAAAAATGCAAACAACTTTTAAAAAAAAAATGTCTGTACCTTTTGACCTCTCTCAGCAGAGCCTACATCTTTACAGAGAGGTTAACTTTCGAACACTGTGTGCTTTTGAGTCTGCTCCACCCAAAGTAAAAAAGCAGCCGTGAGACGACATTCATATTAAGCAAATAATTACACACATGAGCAACAGTTTAAAGTAGGAAATGAAGGAATAACATTGTATATGAGGAATGAAATAATATGAAAAAGATCTGCTTGAGTTGCCTGAAGTGTTGAGACATAACCTTGCACCTTGAGACATAAACGAAACACAAACATACATTTCCAGTTTTACTTTTTATGTAATCTGTCCCGCTGTAGTTCTAAGCTCGTCCTTGCATCCAGCGTCGGCAGAAAGCTCTTTGATGGTGGCAGCTGGAATTCGTTGGATGGGGGAGGGAGGCCGAGTTGAAATAGCAAAGCTCTGGGAACCACGACAGTGTGCAGAAGATGAAGGGAGGGAAGGTGGGAAGGGGGGAAGGGGGTGGGGGGGGGCAGGGTTGAGAGCTGGAGGCACAACGGCGTAGGAATGCAATGAATTATGAGGTTGCGCTGGCATCAAATAGAAAGTCAGCGAAGTAATCAAAGTAATGGTGCATATTCTGTGTGAATAAATGATGAGTATAGCAGTCTGGCCTGCCTCTGGGTTGGGCTTGTTTGTAAGGGTGTTTTGTTGTGGTGTCTGTGGTTTATGTTAACTTGTGATGCATGCTGGCTGGTTGTCTGTGTGCAAGTGTTTGCATGTACATGCTGGTTAGATCATATTTCATCTTTTTTAAGTAAGATTTAGCAGCATTCAGAGACTTGTTTATGAAGTCGAAAAACTATCCTGCTGCAGTAATGCTTCAGTCTGTCTTTAATTCCTTGCCTTGTGTTGTGAAGCATGTTTATGTTCTGAGTCTGGTGTGATTTACGCTGCAGACAGCTCCGGAGCAGAGCGGGTAGGGCAGAAATCAATGATACCTTCAGCTGCTTATTTATGGTTGCACCAAACTCTGGGACTCTCAGCTGGATGAGAAACCGGCCTCCGAACGGAGAGGGAGGTGGGGAGGGATTAGTGATGAGGAGTGACAGGGTGCCGAGGGAGAGGTGGAAAGGGCTGAGTCAGGGCCTCAGGGTGGGGCAGAGGGGAAACGGTATGAAATGTGCATGGATGGATCTAAAGGTTATAAAGGCACAGTGGCTGAAATTTGATGCAACGTAACTCAGTCTTTCAACACGTTGTTTTCCTACTCACACATGTGTCACAGCAAGACTATAGCTGTGGGCTCAACACTGGGGGCGGGGGGCAAATCTGCTGGGGGTGCCCAGACATATTTTAATTACTGCCTTATGTCGCGGATTTATGGTAGCAGAATGGAATTTCGAATAACATAGGGAGATGAGGCTAACTTGCAGTCTGTAGCGTGTTATCCCTCCTGTGTGTTTTTCTCCCAGCAGCTGGCTGCTACATTGAAAATATGTGATGCTAACGCGACGTGAGGAAGTATGTTAAAAGACAGGAATAAGGAACGCTGACACATTTGCCAGCGTGTGGTGGTAAAATACTTCAAATATCATGTTGTCACAGACACACACTCGAGATAGCGTTGCTCACAATGTCTGATGAACTCAACTAGAGCATTTTATTGACACTCAGACAATCTGTCAGTGCTTCGAGCAGAGATGGTAGACTTGAGGTGTTGCTATTATGTTGCAGGGTTATTTATTTGCACTATTATCTTGACTTGCAGCTAGCGTGCTCGATCTATTGTGAAAAAGTGACTGCTGTCATGGTTTAAGGAGGAGTATGCGGATAAAAGGTGTTGGGTTATTGTTGCATTCATTCATTCATTTTCTGTATCCGCTTATCCTGAGAGGGGTTGTGGGGGGCTGGAGCCTATCTCAGCTGATATTGGGTGAGAGGCGGGGTACACGCTGGACAGGTCGCCAGACTATCACAGGGCTGACACGTAGAGACAGACAACCATTCACACCTATGGCCAATTTAGCCGACCCATTGCATTCTCAGTTCTTCTGACTGTTTCCTCTCTGATCCTTACCTATCTTTGTCTTTGTCTCGCTGTCTTCCAGCTCCCGTGGAACCTCACATCACAGAGTGCATATCGAGGGAACTGGAGACATTCCGATGTTGGTGGAGTCCAGGCAACTTCCACAACCTGTCCTCTCCTGGAGCACTCAGGGTCTTCTACCTTAAGAAAAAGTGAGTGTGACAGCCCCAGTGCCTCAGGAGGCGTTCAAGTAACAGTTGTCTAATGTGGAGCACTTTATGTTAGTCACTTTTAAAAAGGCTGCAACCTTCAGTTCAACCTTCCTCTGTTTCTTCCATCATTGTTTCCCTCCTTCAGCTCGCCCACCAGTGAATGGAAAGAGTGTCCAGAGTATGTTCATTCAAACAGGGAGTGCTTCTTCGATGTAAACTATACGTCGGTTTGGGTCCCCTACTGCATGCAGCTCCGCAGCCAAAACAACATCACATATTTCAACGAGGATGACTGTTTCACCGTGGAGAATATCGGTTAGTAAAAAAACATTTGTGCATAAATCTAGATTTTTGCAATGTGTCCAATGAATTAGGGGAATTCTACACTGCATCTGAAACATGTTCCAGCACAATTTCTTTCCTCCACATGCAGAAGTAGCGGCACTGATAATGAAATATAAATTATTCAGAGAGAGTCATATTGTTGGACAGCAGAAAATGGGCACTGCTAGTATGATAGATCACCTGCACAGATGGTTTTCTTGCTGCTGCATATAAACTGAACCAGCAAATGTCACATGCTTGTCAATATCACAGCAAGTGTCAGATACACAGTGTTCACAGTAAATGTTTTGACGTCTTTATCTCACAGGGACTGTACAAGATGCTGATAAATACTGTATTATCACATGGTAACGTCATAGGTTTGCTGATACCTCTTCAATGATGAAACCTTTGTTTATTAGCTTTTCTCATGTGTGCAAATTGATTATCTGCATGTTTTATAGATAACATTTGGATGTTGTCTTCCCCTGAACCCACAGTAGGGTGTAGCGAGGCAGATGATTGGTCTGTCCATTTACAGTATGCAGTACTGCATGTCCAAAGCAACACATCAATAGCTGTTTGTTGGATTTCCAGGAAATTTGCTGTATATATTCATAGTCCACAGATTAAAAAAAACAACTAAATTTTGACCAGTGCCACCATCAGGCCAAAAGTTCTACTTCCCATTAAATATTTATGTTCTTAAAAGGAGAAACTGGTGCTGGGCTATATGAAGAAAGTCAGCTCTATGCAGAGCCCACACCATAGCCTACACTGTTGTGGGCATTTATACCTGTATAGTGGTGTGTCTGTGTCACTCTGCAGTTACACCTCCAAAACACTAGTCGACGGCGTTTTTTTTTGTGTAGTTGCAAAGTTTAGTTAATTGAAAACACACCCAAATCACACATTAAACACACATTAAACATGGCTTAATAGCAACAATTTCAAACACAAATACACAAATCAGCTTCGCTATAACTCGCAGCATTCACAGATAAAACATTTGTCTTTTGCTGGACACATTTTCCCCACAGATACATCATGCTAACATTATTAGCACAAGCCTATGGCATTTTACATTGTATAAATTAGCCTAGCAGCTAGCATACTTTTCCTCTACTTGTATAAAACCAGGAACAACAGCAACATTTAACAAAGGTAACGTGACAAAATTCAACTTCGTTACAGCTCACAAGGTTCCCTGACAAAACAACTGTCTTATACTAAACACGTTTTCCAATGTTAGTAGCACAAGCCTGTGACATTTATTGATATTGTGGACGCTTTATTGTCTTCAAATTTGTTGTTTGTTATCTGTGAAATTAAAGTAAATAAAAGCTTCATTTCCACTGAGGAAAATGGTTTCAGCTTACGAAAACAGACAGGAGGTTTGCGATGTGGCGACATATAGTTACATTTCTGGGGAAGTGCAAATCAGACTGCGGCGTAGGGAACGGCGTAGGCCCTACGTTGACGCAGAGCCTATGCTGTATGTATGGCATTGATTTGACACTGAAGTATAAATCCCACTTGACTGTGATATGTTTTCATTCATCTGCAGTAAGGCCATTAGAAATGCTACAAGGCAACAGAGTAGGCAGAGAAGTATGATTTTTTAAGGATTATCTGTCTCATTCAGTGCTGTGTGAATATAGTAACAGTTTCAGCAATTTTGATAAGAAGTTGTTTCTAAAAGTTAGGCACTGTAGCTTTAAGTCAGAGGAGACAAGTGTAACTTGCAGTCGCTCTGCAAGTTCATATACGGCACAGCATTCTAGCACATAAACATGCTTATGGTATGAGTCACCTCAACTACACGTCTGCTGTAGACTTTAAATTTGATTGACTTAAGAAAATATACAGCAGCTTCCTTGATTTATTCTTTATTTGTTCTTGTAAATACGATCAAGTGCATCCACAGCCACCCATTAATTAACCATGTTTATAAACACAATATAAATAGCTTTAAATGTTTCCATTCTGCTCAAACTGAACTTTTGCTCTTTTCCTGGCAGTACGTCCTGACCCGCCAGTGTCTCTGAACTGGACCCTGCTGAATATAAGTCCCTCCGGGCTCAACTATGATGTCATGGTCAACTGGGAGCCTCCACCCTCTGCAGACGTTGGGGGCGGCTGGATGCGCATTGAATACGAGATCCAGTACAGAGAGAGAAACACCACAAACTGGGAAGCAGTAAGTCTTCTCTTGACTTGCTCTTAAATTCTCTCTTCCTCCTTTGCCTTTATGCACACACACACACTGTTGCATGTCCTGACACATGTAAACACACACCTTAAAACTTCACAAAAGGCCTCTGTGCATGTGCAGAAGCTGACACAAATGCAAACACTTATGCACCCTCTTTAAAGTAAATTGTAGGTAGGTCATACAGGCACAGTGTCGCGTTTCCTTCCCCCTCCCCCCCGAACTCTTGTGGCTAAAATGCAATGTAGCTTTGTTGGCAAGGCAGTGGAAGCCAGAGCAAGGCCCTCTGGGAAAACACGGCCTCTCTGAAGGAAGTGAAGGGAGGGATCTGTAGGTCAGAGGCCATGGGACCTTGTACAGGCTCATATTCATTACCGGCGGGCCAGCCAGTGTGACAAATGCAGCCTTGGAAACTCTTTTAAAGCCCTCCATTATAACAGTATGTCCTACGACTAATGTATCTGAAATGCCTCAACAATTGCACCTTTGCAAAGGTCACTGGTATATTTACCAAAAGTAAACATAGACCTCTTGACATCCTGTTCAGCTCCAGTCAGCTGCAGCTGTTTTTGTCAGGATAAGCAAATCCTGAATATTTGTCTCATCTTTTAAAACACAGCAAAATCACTTTTTTCATGATTCCTTCTCTGTGTTTTTCTATTTTTTCTCTATTTCTCTATTTCTGTTTCTGTATGGCAGTTGGAGATCCAGCCGCACACCAAGCGGACAATCTATGGTCTGCAAATAGGAAAAGACTACGAGGTGCACATCCGCTGCAGGATGCAGGCCTTCACCAAGTTTGGAGAGTTCAGCGACTCCATCTTCATTCAAGTGACTGAGATTCCCAGCAAAGGTAAGATCAGCAATCGATCGTCTGGTTAAATGCAATCAGTAAATATGTTCTACTGCTTTGTAAAGTCAGACACACAGGGTGCACATCCCTGAACCACCAGGAACAATGATGATGATGATGATGATGATGGTTTCTGTTTCACATTGTCTTTTAGAGTCTACCTTCCCGCTTACTCTGGTTCTGATTTTTGGGATTGTTGGCATCCTCATACTCATCATGCTAATCGTCATCTCTCAGCAGCACAGGTAGGAGCAGACTCTCGCATTCTTTCTTACACTGTACACTAATAGTGTCCGAAATAAATTCGCCCTCTGCTGCGTAAACGATGGCAGGTGAAATGGGTGAGATGTTTGTAAAAGCAGCAGCAGAATGTGCAGCGCAGCTCTGAACGTGGCCTCATTTGCCATGCTGTGAACAGACAACTGGGAACAGATTACCTTCATCCTGTCCTCCTCCTCTCCCTGTCGTTGCAGATTGATGATGATTTTGTTGCCACCGGTTCCTGCACCCAAAATTAAGGGTATCGATCCAGAGCTGTTAAAGGTAAATTTATGTCTGTGTTGTTATTCTGCCTTGTGAGATTTGTCTCATGTGAACATGTGAAAAAAAAAAACAAGCAGCAAGGAATCCATAGACCATGAAATCAAATAATTCTGTTAAATTAAATTAAATAAAAGTTAATAGAGTGACCAAAATAATTATAAATATTAGGTGTAAAATCATCATTATAAGGTCATCATCAGTGCTAGTCTTAATATGTATGTAACCATCAAATCAGACTGAATATGCCAGTTTGAAAAAGTGTGTTTTCAGACAGGATTTGAAGGTGGAAAGGAAGTCAATGCTGCAAATGTCGTGGGGGAGAGTTCCACAGGTGGGAGGGCAGAACAACTGAAGGCTCTAGAACTGATGGTAGTCAAGCAGGCAGAAGAGGATGTAAGAGTATGGGAGGGTGTGTAGATATGAAGGGGTTCGGACAGGTAGGAGTGGGCTTGATTATGAAGTGCTTTAAAGGTGAGAGGCAGAATCTTGAACGAAGTTAGGCACTGAAGTTGCTGGAGAACATTAGTGATATGATCTGTGGAGGGGGTTTTGGTAATGACACAGGCGGCTGAATTCTGGACCGACTGGAGTTTATGAAGACGCTTGAGAGGGAGACCTAAGAGGACAGAGATGCAGTAATCAATTTCAACATTCATAACAACTGTAGAAGGGTTAAATTATTACGTAAGTCCTCTGTTTACATTTTATTAAGGCTTAAAGTTATGCATAATTAAGGGTGTGGCTGCTACAAGTAACATGCTGTCTGCAAAGCTTCACCACAGTCTGTGAGTCAGATCTACCCCGTGCTTCTCTACTGCTCCACCCTCTCATATAAAAGATATGTACATATATTAGACATTCTTTAATAGGTTGTTTTTATTGGATTTATTTAATGTGTTTATTTTACAAAACAAATATTGGCTCATATATTTTAATCAAAAGTGTTTTAACTCCAGCGCCAATCAGACTCTAATATGCACATACTGTATTTTATCATATGTGTACAATGAATTCAAACAAAAGAACTGACGTTTTCAACTCAGTTGTCTTGCAAGCACAGTGGGTGCTGTTGCAATAGTCGTCAGCTCGCCCAAATGAGAATATGATTGTGATTACTGGGATATTTTTATGATGCATGGCAGAAGAGGACAGCAGACTCATTTCAGCCCCGGTCTTTCCTCTGTGTTACTGCAACATTTATGGGTGTGAGCCTATTTAACCAGCAGCCAGGGACATGTTTGTGATTACCAGCCAGCTGCTACAGATCATCAGAAAAGCATTATCAAAAAACAAATAGCAGGAAAAATAGTACATTTAAGACATTAGAAAAAATATATTTATATCAAGTTACGTTCTTGCAAACAGCCACATAAGTGGCCATTTGATTTAGACACCTACAATAGATATGTACAAAGAGTGAAATACTCTGCAGCAGTGCAAAAATATGCAGGACATCAATGATTCACAGCATAAACACATTGAATTGGGCATTGTTTATTCAGTAAAGTGATTATATAATGTGTTGTGTAATCACAGTTTTTTTAATCACATTTCCATTGTAATTTCGATTGAAGACAGATACAGCTGGGCGTCCATTTGGCTCAGTTTGCTTCCAGCCTGCTATCATCTTTTTCAGCAATCAAACAAAAGCAAAAAATGTCCCTAAATAATTTGAAAGCAAACAGGCACTGTTGTTTTGTGTACGTAAACAAGGACAGGAGCACCACCGAGGGATAATATGATGTGAAGAGGGTCTTGGTTCAGCATTGTGTTGTGGGTGTATTATTGCCAGATGATGTGGGATGCATTTAACAGGCAGCCTGTTTACTCTTTACAAAACAGCCTTGGACCTCAGAGGAAAAGTACTGATAAGAATAAATACAATAATAATGCTGCTATTTTATGCTCAGACAAAGGTGAAACACAAAGCGTGTTGGGTTTGCAGCTGAACCTTTAAAAATGTACACAATAACACGTGTCGATGTCGTTTAGAGAATACTTTTATCATTCTATGACTTTCTGCATCCCGATCGCCAAACCTTTACATGCAAATTTGTGCACATGCAGAAGGGGAAGCTGGACGAGCTGAATTTTATCCTGAGTGGTGGAGGTATGGGTGGCCTGCCCACTTATGCGCCAGATTTCTACCAAGATGAGCCGTGGGTGGAGTTCATCGAGGTGGATGCTGAGGATGCAGATACTGGAGAGAAGGAGGACAACCAGGGCTCGGACACCCAGAGGCTCCTCAGTCTGTCCCAGCCTGTCAGCCGCCACATGAACATAGGCTGCTCCAATGCCGTCAGGTACTGCACAGATTCTCAGGTCAAGGCCCAGACACACCAAACCAACATCAAAGAACTAGTGGCGATGAATGCCGACGATTGCATCGCCTCATGTGGTCTGCGACTTGGTCAAAAAGTTGCACTTGAACACACCGCAAAGCCTACAGCCAACCGCCAACTAGCATGTACATCATGCACATATATGAGAGAAAATAACGCGTCATACCAACAAGCGGCGGTAGTCTGTATTTATCATTCAAAAAGGGAAACTAGGGGACCTGACATGATGGATTCAAGACGTTAATTAGCCAGTTAGCACATTAGCAACACCACCTGATGCTGAAAGACGAAAATTTTAGCTAGCAGGACAGTGACACAAACAATTAGAAATCGTTTCCGCTAAACTGATTCAACATGCTGATTCGGCCAAAAAACAGGCGACAAGGATGTGGGACATACCGCAAAAACTAGTGATACCAATGGCCAACGTTGGCTTGGTGTGTCAGGGCCCTAAAGACTGTGACATCATACTGTCTGATGGCATTTCAAATATGATTTTCATCTGTTTCCCTCTCTCCCAGCTTCCCTGATGATGACTCAGGCCGGGCCAGCTGTTACGACCCAGATCTACCTGACCAAGACACCCTAATGCTGATGGCCACCCTGCTGCCAGGCCAACCCGAGGACGGCGAAGCCTCCTTCGATGTTGTAGAAAGAACCCCGGCCCCAGAGAGAGGCGAGAGGCCCCTCGTCCAAACCCAAACTGGAGGGCCCCAGACTTGGGTCAACACAGACTTCTATGCCCAAGTCAGCAATGTGATGCCCTCGGGGGGTGTGGTACTGTCTCCTGGCCAGCAACTCCGAATCCAGGAGAATACCTTAGCCACAGAGGAGGAAACACAAAAGAAGGGAAAAGAGCACAAAGGCAGCGAGGACTCTGAGGAGAACAAGCAGAAAGAGCTGCAGTTTCAGCTGCTGGTAGTGGATCCTGAAGGAAGCGGCTACACCACGGAGAGCAACGCCCGGCAGATCAGCACTCCCCCCAGCTCCCCCATGCCTGGCGAGGGTTATCAAACCATACACCCTCAGCCAGTGGAGACCAAACCTGTCGCCACAGCAGAGGAAAATCAATCCCCTTACATTCTTCCTGACTCTCCCCAATCCCAGTTCTTTGCCCCTGTTGCAGACTACACAGGTGGTACAGGAGGTGGACAGTCAACACAGTCTGCTCCTCAACCCGCCTCCCCACCAGTCTCCCCCTCCCTGCGTGCCACAGCACCCACTCAAAGCCCTACCTGCTATGCCAGTGGGGTACATCACCCCAGACCTCCTGGGGAACCTCTCACCGTGAAATGACAATGCCATCAGGCCTTTAAAGAGTAAGGTTGATCAACCAGGAAGTCCCCCTGCAGTCACAAAAGCCTGTTTCTACCTGACTCCTGCTGGAAACCAAATAACCCGCAGCACACAGTGTGGATGAGAGTGTACAGGTGTTTGTTTTCAGAGGGTGCCGAAAGGGAGACGTGGAAAGCTACCAAGCTGTATTCTTGACTCTTTTACATCTGCTACGTCAGTTAATTTGATGCAAAGGCAGCCAAAAGT
Source organism: Cephalopholis sonnerati (assembly GCA_019142605.1). Taxonomy (NCBI): domain Eukaryota; kingdom Metazoa; phylum Chordata; class Actinopteri; order Perciformes; family Serranidae; genus Cephalopholis; species Cephalopholis sonnerati. The sequence continues at coordinate 27,645,044 of JAGQAX010000007.1, forward strand.
AAACATCGCAAACCAAATGCACAGTTCTGCTCTATTTGTCGACATCAATGCACAAGATACTCGCAGATATAAGGCTGAGACTGTGATTGTAACGAGTCAAAAAAGCACCAGCTCACTGCTAAACTACCTTAGATTGCATGACATCTCTGGCTAAGTGTGTGTAGAGCGATGGCATTGTTGAAGTCTTAATCTTACAAAGAGATGTCGGCGTATGATTGATCGGGAGAAGACAAGCAGAATCTAGTCATGCTTTTCACACCACACCAGGAAGAAGCTGTCGATGATACCTTGTGCTGGCAGAGATGTTTTGCCGCTCAATTGTGGCTTATTTTGTATTCTTACATTTATATTTCATGCTATCTTATAGCACCTAAAGAAAAAAAATCCACTCAAAAATACAGTCAAAAACACTACTATGCAGTTTTACCTTGCATTCCTGGCTTCATTTTGTTTCATGGTATGCTGTTCATATTCTCGTGAATACGTGGCCAAAAGTTATATGATGTCAAGATGTTTTCTCTATTTTTCTACAGCCACATCAGAGTTTAATAGAAGAAATACTTTCAACCTCTTTACAGTACAAATGCACAAACACAGACATGAGTCACTGGGACAAGACTATTTTATCTCTTTCCTTCCTTAGGGGATTTTGTAAGGCATTTTGGGAAATGAAGGAAATCCCTAACTTAAGTCGAAGTAGAGGGGACGAATGAAAGAAAAATTACATTTCATCACAAATTCCTGGAATGCATTGAATATTGCAGCCTGATTTTACATGTCCCAGCATGGAATTATTATTATTCCGTTTAACTCTGACATGTGTGCTGATAACATGTCGCTTACAGCACCAAACAGCCGTTCTTGTAGCAAGGAGGAGGGATTTATTCAGTTTCATTCACAGCTGGGAGCCGCTCAGTACAGACTGTGCTTTAGTACACTGAGCACCACCAAGTGCCTTGCTTAAGGGCACATTGATATAGTTATTTAGCTGAAGGGAAGACACACATACACACACACACATACCTGTTATTGCATTTCATCCTGTGACAGCAGCCGAGCCTCACCTTTACAACCAGCACTCACTCATAATTGCGTAAACCGAAACGTTATGAGCGAGCTTTCTGCTTGCAGAGTTGTATTCTTCTCATGTTGCATTGTTACTGCAGGGACAGCAACTGGAACAAGTTGAACGACTGTGAAAGTATGTAACAGCTGTAATTAGCTAACATTTTTTACGTATTATCTATAAACAACCTGTGCCTATGATAGTGTTATTGGGTCGCCGTTTCTGTGCTAAGTTGTGCTTACGTAATTAGGATTTGTGCAGTTTTGCATTGCTTCGTACAGGCAAGTACTTCTGTGTAATACGTGAATTGGTGTAAGGCCTCCCTTTGCAGAGATTCACAACTAAAAGCATGCACTAACACAGTAACATGCATACACACACACACACTGCGACAGAAATCTTTGCCTTAATTGATGCTTAATTTTGCCTTCCTGACACGGTCGTAAAAAATGATGAGCTGCAAATTGTCGAGGAAAATGGCTGCAAGGGTGAACATTTTTTTGAGGCCACTTAACCGTAATCTGCACATTTCCGATCATGCTCATAAAACTGACCACAATTTTCAAACCAAAAATGTTGATCAGGGCTAGAAAGGCTTTGTTTTCCAAGCTCTCATTTGATAGAGTAATGAATACACATAGAGGTGAGTGTAATTGCCAGAAAACCCGAGTCAGATATAGTAGGTAATGTGGGTGTAATTAGGTATGGATTCCTTTTTACTTTGCCCCCATAATTCTCTTAGAATAATTAAATTTAGGAGAAAAACTTAGGCAGAATCATTTAGTCTGATTGTGTAAGCCTGCCCTTGTGTTACTGACAATGTAAGCTTTTTTTGTAATAGCCTGTGTGGGTGGGAGGATGGCAGAGGCAACCTTTTGTAAAGGTTTTAAGCGTTCGTTCGTTCGTTCGTTCGTTCGTTCGTTCGTTCTATGAATTCTCATTATAAATACATTGACAGTATACCTATGAAAAACACAGCAGCATGTCACAATGTTCACAATAAGCTATGGAAGCTTAGGCTAAAAGAGTTTGTTCGACATGCATGGTTTTGTCATGCAACACAATGAACTTTCATTACAGCAACTCCGTGAATGAGGCAGAAACACTGTCATTGTCTAACATCAAGGCAGCCTCCAAATGAGCACATCTCGCCATAAACAAAACACACTTCACCGTGGAAAGGAAACACATCCTGCCTTTGAATCACGTTGTCGGAATCATCCTTGAGAAAAGCAGGCCGAGCTGTTTCAATGGGTCTTTTGTATCAGACAATCCCATAATGAAGAGAGACAAAGCGAGAGCCATAAAATGACCATTTTTTTAAAAACTGTGAATGTGATAGATACGTGCCATTTCTCTTTCTCTGTCCCTCCGTCTGTCTCTCAGAGCTCAGTGTTCTGTTGTCGCTGCCTCGTGCTGATGATACCAGCAAGTCGATGCTATTGCAGAAATGTCTTAATATATTTACAAGTGCTGTAAAATTACAAGTATATATATTTTTATGTCATTAATGTTACTAATCACACTATATTGCTGCTCGGTACATGTATTATTTCCTGCATTCAGCCTTACTTTGGTGGAAAGGGGTCATTTAAAAGAGAGTGCAAAGATCTCTGTGAATGTTATTAATTCAAAGATACTGACATCTGAAAATGAGCTGTTGCCTGGGAGAAAGGGGAAGGTGTGTTTTCCGTTATCAGGAGCAACAGTAGGACATTGTTGCCCTAAAGTCAAGATGTAATACAGTCACCTAATGATGCTCAGCCAACTTTAAGTGTTCCCATCCATCCAAAGATCCCCACGAGGCTCTCTGTGTACATGAAGGAAGATCAGATACTGGGGGGGGGGGGTCTGTTTCAGTTGTACCGTGATGATTGTGAATGCGTGCAAACTGGAATATGCAATGCAATTACGATATTGAGGAAAAAGTTGTAAAAACAAAGAGAGTTAAATCACTGAAAGTGTTTTTTTTTAAGGTTACAGTGAGAAAGATAGATCAGGAGGTGCTTTATTTTTTTCTTGTTCAAGCTTACTGTACAGGTGTTTACTACATTGTGTCTGCATTTGTTTATTTTGCCAGTACACAATGAGCTCATTCTTAACGTAGTGTAAAAGTTTGCATCTGTTATTTCAAGCTTGTAAATGTTACAGACACTTTAGAGCAAGCACTTTGTACACATATATCTGATGTTTAAAAATAGTATTCAGATTTTGTATTTTGGACTAAATCAAGTCTATGAATTACTTATTATTATAAAACATTATTTTTTTTTATTCAGCACAATAATCAGACAATGAGGAAACTTCAATATCAATAAGCTTTAGTTTTGTCCTACAGAGTTTATGTTTTTTGGGGACATATTTTACACTACCAGATTGATAGAATGATGTACTGTAATGGAGTATTTAATGTTTGCTATAAGATTTATGGATACATAGCAGATAGACTTTTATGAAGTCATATCAAAATATAGGCAGAGTGAAAAGGTTACGTTGTAACTCGACACTCTTACAGTTCTCCCACTATGTGATTTCATTATTGAAAAGTGCATTTGAAGGGGCTACATTGTTTTATAATGATGTGTTTTGGCCTCCAGCTTCTTGGTTTTGTGCCGGTTCAATGGTGGCTTTTGTCGCTCTGTTAAGCCTGGAAGTAATCTCGAGTGCTGGAATCTGCGCTGGTTGTAACTCTATCAAAGTGCGTTCAGCCAGACATTTTTCAGGTTGTTGGGGAAATAGTTTTATTCTTGGACTGAGTACAGCAGCTGGCTTTTTATGACAGTGGCTCCACTCTATTTTTCTATCCATGTGTTATTTATTTGTCTGCTCAGAGCCCTCAGATCACCCCACCACCTCGTGTGACCACAGTGGATGGGCCAGCATGAGTAATGTGCGCTGTCTGACATGTGTCATCCAGGCTCATAAAACTGTAAATATCCTACATGTCAGAATTGGAAACAGCTGCATTGCGGTCACAAGTGTGGAAAACTCACCACCGTAATTTATCAGTTTGCATTGGCTTCATTGATCGATATGACTTTGCTCCATGTTTTCAGACCCCGTTGACCTCAGAGCCGCTGTCCTTGCCCGTTGGCTGCTGCTTTATTCAAGGCCAAGAACTGTGTTGATCTTTGGTGATTTGATATTGTTCTCTTACCAGTTGAGCCTTTCTGGTGTTGTATGTGTGATCAATAAGCTTTCAACAAGTTACACAATAAATGTATATACAGCATCCTAATTATCTTGTGCATGTTTTTTTTTGTTAGTGTCCTCAAAAATAAAAGAAAATACTTTATGTGTTATGTTTTAGTGTTAACACAAAACTGGAATTTCCAACTTCAATACAATACCTTGAAAAATATTGATGTATCATTTTCAATACCACGGGGAAAAATTGACATTGCTCTATGGGAATGTAGGACCTGATAAGTATAGAAAACTAAGCAGTGACCTTGAACAGGAAGTATTTTTCAGAAAAGAAGATGTCCTTATATGGGGACAATGGGTTTATTTTTTAATAAATTATAAAACTGTTTATTTCAATACCTAAACATTGTTGTGCAAAAACAAAATTACAAACAATGCAACAGTTGTTTAATGTGTTGTAAATGTATGGAGTTAGAGATCACTGTTAAGGTCTAAAACTTTCCTTTTAATGCTTGAACATGGCTGTGCAAAAACAAAATTGCAAATAATGCAACACATCTAAAAGCCTTGTGATCTGTCTGTTTTGTAAGTCTGTATTAAATTTTCCTTGTTCCATACTCCAGTCTAAAAGTCCCAGTGTCCTCAAACAAGACGATAATATAGTCCCAAAGTCACGAATATTTCAAATTAACCGCATTTTAGCTTGTTACTATTGCTAGTACCTGGTCAAATTTGTGTGCCATATCAAACTGCAGACGTTATTTAACACAAATACACAAGTTTCAACCATAAAATTTGATTAGGTTTTGTACCTTGTCCACTCTGGTGCCCCAGCAGTGCTCACTCATGTTGCGTTCCATTTGTACTGGAAAGTCGGAATTTCAGAGTTCCCTGTCAGAAATTTCATCGGCAACCCTCCTACATTCGGATTTTTAACTCGGAAAGTTGGAGGAACCTCACCAACCCCAACCTCAAAATCCACCCTAACTGCTCCGCCTATCAACAGCAGTAGCCGCATTACTGTTAATTAGCACTTCTGTCTTGTTTGTGTTTCACTAAAACAGCCATACACACGGTCCTTTCCAGCTCCTATTTGTTCTAGTCGACATGTTGCTCAAATGATACCATCCATTTTCATCCGCTTATCCGGGGCCGGGTCGTGGGGGCAGCAGGCCGTGCAAAGCACCTCAGACATCCCTCTCTCAACAACGTTTCCCAGCTCCTCCTGGGGGACCCCAAGGTGTTCCCAGCCAGATGAGATATGTAATCCCTCCAGTGTGTTCTGGGTCTGCCCTGGGGCCTCCTACCAGTGGGACGTGCCCGGAACACCTCTAATGGGAGGCGCCCTGGAGGCACTGATCAGATGCCCGAACCACCTCAACTGACCCCTTTCAACACGAAGGAGCAGCGGCTCTACTCTGAGCTCCATCCAGATGTCCGAACTGCTCACTCTGTTTCTAAGGCTGAGCCCAGCCACCCCACGGAGGAAACTCATTTCGGCCGCTTGTATCCGCGATCTCATTCTTTCGGTCACTACCCAGAGCTCATGACCATAGGTTAGGGTTGGGACGTAGATGGACCAGTAAATTGAAAGCTTCTCCTTCCATCTCAGCTCCCTCTTCACCACAACAGACCAGCACAGCGCCCGCATCACTGCAGAAGCCACCCCAAATCACCGATCCATCTCACGCTCCATTCTACCCTCACTCATGAACAAGATCCTAGATACTTGAACTCCCTCGCTTGAGGCAGTAACTCTCTCCTAACGCAAAGAGGGCAGTCCACCAGTTTCTGGCAGAGAACCATGGCCTTAGATTTGGAGGTGCTGACTCTCATCTCATCTCAAACTGCTCCAGTGCATGCTGGAGGTCACAGTGTGATGAAGCCAACAGAACCATATCATCTGCGAAAAGCAGAGATGCAATTCTGAGGTCCCCAAACCGGACCCCTTCCTCCCCATGGCTGCGCCTCGAGATCCTTAAGTGTTTGTATGCACAAAATGCAGTGTAATGCATTGTTATGAACTGGTGTTGCTAATGATGCCTAATCTAGCTTGAACTGGTACCGCTAACAATGGCTAACCTGTTTAGGCTAACAACACCTTGGTTTTAATTGTACTGAAACACAGTCAAGTCAGCTTGAGTCTGTGACATGACCCCCAGCTGTGACCTCTGATGTCCGCACAGTATCAGTTCTCAGTGGGTCTAGAGAGGAATCTTAGTGCAGGGTGGACTGAACCATTTTGTGCCTTTGAGGGGTGAGAGAAGCCTCAGAGAGCTTCCACTATTTTTTTATACAAAGTTCAGTCTTTAAGCCAATTTATTCCATTTTAATTTAGTTATGGCAATAATTACTTAGAAATTAAAAACTGAAAACAAAACAAAACTTTTCAAGACCAACAATCGGTTCCAACAAAAGAACATGTCTTTTCTTAAAATAAATACATCGATAAATTGATATGTATGAAAAAATTAATATTTCTTGACAACACTAGTATGTTTGAAATTGTTTGTTATGCTTTCCAAAGGAATTTTCATGTCTTTCTAAACAGTCCTCCTTAAATTGGACCCAAGAGTTTAATTAATCCAATAATGTAATGTTAGTGTTGGAAAAGCAAAAGTAAATAAAACAAATTAGATCTCACTGGGGTTATCAAGATCATGTTACTGATTATAATTGGGAGCAGTATTCTCTCATGGATTCAATTTAAAATGTAACTTGTTGAACTCTGCTCAAAAGAGCTCCTTAACTCACCGCCAACTGTTTCATTAAAAGTACACGAGCGGCGTACTGCACAGTAAAGGTCAGCTCAGATCAGCACTCAGAGACAGAAAAGGATGTTAATGAAGAACATGAACAGCCCACTGCAGTCTCAGGGTTAAAATGCAAATAGATTTGTGTGTCTGAGAGAGAGGAAAATAGGAATTGTGTGCATGTATGTGCGGCGGTTGGAGGGTGGAGAATGCGTGCTTGTTTGTGAGCAACACAGGGACACTTTGTGTCTGTGAATGAGTTCACAAGTGTGTGATTCTCTCTCTCTCTCTCTTGCTGTTGGAGTAAGTGGAGAGGAAACGGCTGCAGAAACAGTTGTGCATCGGGGGGAAAGCATATCGGACAATTAAGACAGAGGCTGTGTATTGCACTGCTCTGTGTGGGGCTGATTGAATCAGAGAGACAGCCACTCACAGCTCTTCGTCTCAGGACATTGCAGGTAATTACCCATAAGTCACTGTTCCCCTGTATTGGATCTTCGGCCCAATTACGCCCACACAGGCAGTCCACCTCGGCCTCATTTATTACCTCCGGTTGCTTGTTGACCTTTTCAGAGACACAGTCAGACAGGCAATTCAGATACATTACACTGAGCAGAGGGTGTTGCACTTTAAGTCTTGCAGACAATTTCACAGGTTCTGAGCTGTATGTTGACATCGCTATATAAGTGGTAGTATGGAAAATGAACTTAAGGTGCCTCTTCAGTTGATGGCACATTTGTCGAAGGGATGGTTCTCCCTCAAACCAAAAATACATAGTGCTATTTATAAATCTAGATTGTTCTGGTGTGAGTTGCAGAGTGTTGGAGATGTCTTCCTACTCAAGGATATAATGAAACTGGATGGCACTCGACTTGTGGTGCTCAAAGCACGTTTTAAAAACTTAACAGCAATGTCTCTTTCCAAAAATCATCACCCAGTTACTCGAGATAATCCACAGACCTTGTTGTGAGCAGGTTTATGAAGGAGCTATTTTCTTTCTACTGAACTACACCCACCAACCGTACCACAGCTTTGAGGGTAGCGTGTATCTTCTCATGGACGAGAGGCTTGTGCTTGTGACTGTGCGAGATGTAAACATTAATGGCGTCCTCCTTGGCTGAGCTGTAACGTTAGCTAGCTCAGTGGTAGCTCAGGTGAGCTAGCAGTAGATGCACGCTTCCTTCTGTGCAGCGATACGGTTGGTGGGTGTAGCTCACTAGAGAGAAAATAGTTCCTACATTAACTGCTCACAACAGTGAGAGGATTATTTTGAATAACTGGGTCATGATTTCTGGAAAGAGACATTGCTGTGGAGCTTTTCTAATACTATTTTTGGTGCTTTGAGCACCACAAGCCGAGTGCCATCTAGTTTTATTATATTAGAGAGAAGGCAGACATCTCTATGGCTGATATCCCAAACATTTGGCAGCTTTCACCAAAACAATCAAGACCAGAGGTCTTCAACGTTTTTCAGGCTAAGGACCCCTTAACTCAAAGAGAGACAGAGCAGGGGACCCCCTACTACGTATATTGTATAAAACTGAGTTGCACTTGGGACATTTCAGGATTTCAGGTGTTCCCTTGTTTGCCCGTAGCTGCTAAGTCAGCAGCAGTTGTAGCATGGCTAGGTGCGTTAGCCTCCCCTCTGCACTGTCAACGGTGGTTTCCAAGGTGGACAGTGTGTCAGAGGCTAGTAGAAAGTTTTAAAACAATCCATTGAGGCTCACAAGAATGTCTGTAAACTCGACATAGTAATACAGCTAATTTGCTAATATGCCAAAAAAAAAGAGAAAAACAGGTGCCACACAGCAATGTAGCGTTAACTAGCTCATATGATTGCACAAGGATTCATGGGTAACAGTCAACCTATCATTAGTGTTGTGTACTGCTAACTAAATAGGTTTTACGAATAGGCTTATTTGTCTTTGCTAATAATATATTAGATTGACATTAATGTGGATTTTCAGGCACATTTTACTTACTAAAACTTTAATTGAATAATTAAATTATTTAGAGGTCATTTGGTGGCCCCTCTGCAGTGACTCTGAGGACGCCCTAGGGGTCATGGACCCCTGTTGAAGACCCAGGATCTAGACTAATAAATAGCATCAGCACAGAAGGTAAGGGGATAAATATGTATTTTTAATTTGGTGGAATGCTGTTCCTTTAATGCACTCTAAAGAATGATTCATGAAGTTGGTGGATAACGCTTAAAATAAAGAAGTTTTTCAGTTGGTCAAAATCAACATTTTAAACATTTATGAGTAGGATGGAATCAAAATAAATAAGTTAGAATATCTTAAATAAAGCACTTTGACCACTAAATATCACAATAATGTTTGGATGAATATTAAGTTGGTTCAACTTATGTTTTTCAAGGTCAAAGCAAATGGTGTCGGTTGTACTAAAATAATTGAGTTTTTCAGATTATAAAGGACTGAATCAATAATGCAAGAGTTGAAACTACTTAAAAACATGAATGCATATTGTTTACTTAATTTCTGAAGTGAATTATGAGTTGTGAATTATTTTTTACAATGTACATGAAGTACAAACACAAATATACCACACTAGCAAACCAAATAAACTGTTTCATTTAAACAGAATAAATACACTAGTTGTAAAACCACATCTTGTTTTGCATGTAACATTTAGATGAGTTCTGCCTCAGTGAAAACATTTTCTGAAATAATGATCATCCCCTACAGACTACTTGTGCACACATGTGCTGCTCATGTGTGTGCAAAATCAGGAGTTAGTTTGAAGCGCTGGAATTGAAATCTCATGTGTTTGTACATGTGCACAGTGGAAATCAGAGAAAGACAGCTTTTCAGAAAATGCTGTAACAGTCAGTCAGAATTAAGTCACTCTAGTTAATGGCTTGTTGTGTACTCTGTTAAAAGCTCATTCGGGTGGAGCTGTCAAAGAATGTGGTAAGCCTATAAGAGGCCAGTAAGTAAACTCAGCAGTCAGCTGTTGGGAGTGTGGTGGTGGATTGTTGTGTGGAGCTTTATCGCCATCTGCTGACAGATACTGGGCAAAACAGTTTAAAAGAACCCTTCCTATAAATCTCCAAAATATGTTAATAAAACAGTTTTATGGACTTAACACAATAAAAGCATAAGATCTTTATATTACTGGACTTTAATGGCATGCTGTAAACTCCAGTATAAATGTACACTTGTACATTGTGGGTAATATGATCCCTGTGCTTTGTTGAGGTCACATGCCTCCAACTTCTCAGGCACGTGTGGGATACTTGCCAAATACCACCAAGAGTCACTCCCACTCTGACCCAGCATTTCTTCTTACACAGCATATTTTAAGTCGGTATGCTTAAATATAGACATTCACAGTCATGTTTTATGTTTTCACTATAACAAGAACACACACACAGGCTGAAAATGTAACTCCACCATCTTTATTCAACTCTCAGTTTCCATGTTTGACAGCCTTGACACAATACAACTCTGTAAAAGCATCAGGTTTTCAGGGTGACTGATATCTTCCCGCAGAAACCATCATTAATTACAGAGTGTATTCAACAGTCATTATTGCTTCACTCATTTTCCCTCTGCCCCTTTCTAAACAATAGAGTCTTGTATTTTTATTTTTTTTAAGCAAGCTGTGTATAAATGTGTACAATTTGCAACCTACATAGCAAATCTAGAAAATGTTACAAAACATATACAGGAATGTGGGTACTTAGCATTTAAAATGCATGTTTGTGGTACAAGATTCTCCTGATATGTGTTTTAGCTTGCAGGCTTTTAAAGTGCTGTATGTAACTCTGGAGAAAGATCAAAGATTGTTGAGTCTCATTCCCAGGTCGTCAAATACTGACGCTTTGGGTAGGTAGTCTGACTGAACCACCAACACAAAGCGTCGGTATTTGACGACCTGGGAATGAGACTCAAAAATGATCTCTTTCTCCAGAGTTACATGCAGCACTTTTAAGGACTAACATAAAGACATTCATGGTAGTTACTGCTGTTATATGTGCCCAAGAACAATGATCATCAGCTTGTGTTACAGACTAATATAAACTTTTTAAAGTCTGCTTTGAAATGTTTTGTAGGACTTATTTTTTCTCAGTAACAGGTCAATGCTGTCAGTTTTCTCCTGACTAAAATGTAGCATTAACTACAACCGTCTTCAAGGATTTCTGGTTATAACCTAATTCACATTTTTTGCTGGATTTAAAGATTATATCTTTTTCTGTTCCCTCAAATATCCTCTAATCCTGAACTTGTTTAAAGTGTTTATCATGTTCCTGAACTACCCTCTCCTCTGTCTCCTGCCGGACTTCATACAGACGCCACTAGAGCGTAGTTTCTGCGCCTGGATTCATTAAGGATGGAGAGAGCAAAATGGAGGAGGTCATTTATGAACATGACGACCACATTCACGCCCGAGCAAGGGTGAGAGCGACCCCCTGACAGATACGCAGAGACAGGTGAAACACGGCAAATGTTCTTCAAGGCACAAATTATTTGCATATGCGTTGCTTGATGCTTTTATTTTGTCTTTATCAGTATGATGCTGGACTCATGTTCATCTATCCCACGTGTGCTACTGTCAGGGGTTGCTCTGCCCTCTCCCAGGGTAATACTAGTTGGTAAAAAGAGCACTTGGCCCGGGTGTTTCTGGCTGGTATTAATATGGAGCTGATATCAGAGCCAGCTTACAGCTGCTCTCATGCTCAGCTCACACCTGCGGGTCAGGCTCATGGGGTTGGCTGAGGCTGCTGTCATTCAGCAGGGGGCGAGCGTCACTGTCAGGTCTCCCTGACATTATTGGCTGCATCGCCGATCAGTCCGTGTCACTGTCAGGAGGCGGGTAGCGCCTCATTACAGTGTCACAAACCGACCTCCTGCTTGCTCCCTGCGTCGCCAAACAGCCTGCGTCAGTGTCAGCATCAGCTGGCCTTGGGAGAGGCTTCGTTTTCAGAGCCTGCTGCCCGCTGTCAGCTGTACTTTGACTTTCAGCTAGCCTTCTCTGTTACTCAAGGCCTCGCAGGGGCCCCATGGGCGTCCTGTACCATCTGGTGCATGTGCACTACTTGTTGCATCTGGCCTAAATCTGAATGATCTCCTCCAACTTGCTCTTGCCCCTGATGACTAACACCCTGCTGGCCAGTGCTACCATGGCTTCCATGGTGATGACCATGGTTGTGATCATGGCCCACGGGGATGAACACCATGATCGACACCATGGTGGCCATGGCCGTGGTGGTGACCATGATGGTGACCATGCCCATCCTCTACAGCTGGGGTGGCGTCTGCATCGGGCTGTGCATCAGGTATTCTTGTGCACTCCTCTGGGGTCTCAGTGCTCTGCGGAAAAATTAGAGAAGATAAATTAACACAGAGCCAAAAGAGACAGTGGACTTTTGTCTGTATAAATTGTGTGTTCTTGCAGTTGTGTGTGGTCTATACCTCATGTGTGCAGTCCCCACAGATGCGTTTGCAGTAGGTATCTTTGATTGCACCCTCAATATGACCTTGTCCGATGATGGAGTACGGAAGAGAAATGTGGTAGGTGAGACGACCACACCTGATGGCCAAGGGATAGAAAAGCATGGTGAGGAACAGAAACAAAGAATATTTACTTTACAAACCATCCACTACAGGTAACACACCTGTCATAAACAAGGAAGTCATCTTTCTCTCCGCTCAGTGCCTGCCAGACATCGGGCTGTTGCTCCCCCTGTTTGTAGAGTGTGATGTTCTCTGACAGTTTCAGTGCCAGCATGGGGTGCAGGCGCTGTGCTTGCTCCCCCTGCTGGTTAACGACCATGTAGACCACATTCCTCAGGCCCTGATTCTCAAGCTTCTGGCGCAGGCCGTCCATTCTGTTCAGGTGAGGGGAATCAGAGTTTAAAAATCAGTTGCCAAGGCAAAATTGTTAATAAAGTTTTCCTGTATAGTTTGCTTAACAAACAAGTTTGAACAGGATGCACTTCTTTGACAGTGAACTTTGTATTAGTTGCATAAGCAGGACCAGTCTGAGCCTGCTATACCTGGCTGCCAACTTGGCAAGCCTTGCAGAATGGGCCATCACGTTCATTGGCACTCTTAAATATCTAATATCATTGACAAATTAGTGTGAGTGTCATGCTTTGCACAGACTCAGGGCTCCTATGATGATGTAACAAGAGGTCAAGGTGGACATTGGTTGACACATGACGGGCACATACCTGGAGGCCTGCACCAAGCAGAACAATCAGCTGGCCTGTAGAAGAGCCACCACCTGTCACATTACCCATGGCCCCCTTCATTGGCTCCACCTCCCCTATCTTCCAGGCTGGTGGCAGCTGACAGCGAGGCCCACCCCCGTCACTCTCTGCACCGCCCCCATGGAGCAGGCAGAGAGTGATGAGCAGGCTGAGGCACGCCCACATCCCTGCGGTGCCTCCTCGCTGCCCCAATCTGCTGAGCGTAGAGAGGGGAGGGATAGTGGTGGTGGGGGGAGGGAGAAGTTGGGGAAGGGGCGAAAGAGGAGACGAGGGGAGGGGAGAACGAGAACTGGTCAAACTCAGCAAACAAAAGTAATAGGATTGAACAAAAGGTCAGAGAAGGGTTATCATTTGTACATTCCCCAAATCCTCACAGGTGTCCCAACGCAGGTATTTGAGGTTCCCGAATCTGTACTCATGTTGTTTCTATAGAAATTTAAGCTTGTGGATACGTAGTAAAATCAAAGAAACAACATGTAGTTGAACAGGAAGCATGCTGGAGTGTTGAAAGCATAACATTTTAAATGTCTGCAATGTATAACAACATGTATAAAACGCAGAAATGTTGCATAATGTAGAAAACAGTTCAGTGGCCTTTATGAGAGATACACAGCTACAACTATGGAAAAATAAACAATTTGTATATTGTAGCTGTAAAAGAATAATATGCAATAATAAATAAATACATTTTGCTTTCTGTGTATTGCTGCATTTTAAGTAACTCAGTGAAATGAGATGAATCCTGTCACTTACCCCTTGGTTATAAAGTTTCTTCCTCTCAGCTCAGCTCTGCGTTGCTGCAACTCCTTGAACAAAAACAAGTCTCTCCCTCCACTGCTCCCCCCTTTTATACTCTGCCTGTTGTTTTTCTATCTGGAGGTAGGACAAAGTTCAGCCCCAGCTGTTTGCTGATGCCTACACTTTTCTCAAATTAAGAAAGTCACGGCGCACAAAATCCTCTTGTTGACAGGATACAATCACTTTATTTGATGGGATATGTTTCTCAGCAGCTGGCAGTCTGACAAATTCCTTCGGGGGAATAGTGAGAGGAGAAAGAGCTGCCTCTTTCGAACAGGCGGTGAAGATATGCCAGCTCTGCAGATAGTGCATGCATTTGACCTGTAAATGAAATTCAATGCTTTAACACTGTGTTCAGTATGTTACAGAGGCATATTGTGAGCCCTTAAGAACATGCAAGACCATTGTGCAATTCTGTTTTTCACTTTCAGCGAAGAGAGGGGAAGTGAGAAAGGACAGAGGGTGGGACCCTGGTCAGTTTCCAGCATGTTGCTGCAGAGTCCCCATGTACACAGCTCAACAACATGAACATGTGACATGATTGAGCATTTCTGAAAAGGTACCCTGCAGTTTAATACACATAAACAGAAAAGGAGGAAAAATATTACCAGTGAGCAAATGCTCTAAGTGCAGGCAACACTGGAGGGGGGACACATATGAAACAAGTTACAAGTACTTGTTTGAAGACATTGGGACTTAATTGTTGTCTTGTTTGAGGACACTGGGATTTATTATTGTCAACAGTGTTGAGTTTTTATTTATATTTATCGGGGCCTACTGATCTCAAAGGAGGAATTAAAATGCATTCCAAACAAAAGTTCAGGTCTGAGGAGGATATATGTCTTTAATTTTGTCAGAATAAAAGCCCTTCGCTTTTATGTTTTTATCGGGGGAACAAATGCACATGTTCCTGATACTGACACCTTTTTATTTTTGTTCAAACTTGTTACCCAGTTTTAGGTGAGGGAGCAATTATTACACAACACTGCAGGGTCAGAGATTTATGTGACATCCACAGTTAAATAATAAAAAAGCTGTAAACAGCCTCAAAGTCCAGTAAGGCAGGTGAGTTTGTCCGGCTGCAGATATACGGCCCTCCAGTTTGGGGCGGTGAGAGCATTGTTAGAAGATTACTGAGGTCAAAGGCCAGTTTAAACTAGGCCACTCAATGTCACTGTGGTTTAACAAAGAATAAGTGTGAATATAAGCTATAACCTCAAACACCATGGTGAGGGGATGGACACGTTAACAGTAACTCCCGCACAGTATCAGACAATCTAATTTAAGCTTGTTGTTACAACTGTGTGAAAGAAGTGTTTGTTTTTCTCCATGGTAATTTTGAGGATGTATTTAGCACCGCTGTCAGATCAGGTTTCCTAGTGTCGTCGGTGTTCCTGCACCCGCTGTATGTTTGAGATCTCACAATTAAATATTAGAGATCGTAGTACAGACAGTGTAACAGCTAATTTCCAGCTGCTTGTGCTGATTATAGAAGCTCTGTCAGGAACACTTGAGCCACACACTGAAGCAGAGTCAGCTGACTCGGCAGTATGCTTATCGTTTGGGATGATCCTAGCTTGCATACATTACATGCATACCAACATGGAGGATGCACAGTAAATAATCCTCCAAGTAGAAGTTAAAATTGAAGATCTACAAGGACACATACAAACAGAGCAGAGCAATAACACATGACGGCTGTGGTGCAGCAGAAAACATGCATCAGTGTGCAGAGTAAACGCAGGTATCAGTGACTATAAACATCACCTGATGAGTGCAGCGAGATGCCACGACTGTGGTGTAGTGTCAGCTGATACAGCAGAGCATGACATTTGACCTGCCAGGTCTTCTATGACCCAGTGTTACTCATTTACAGTGTCTGGCACTGTGACATACATTCTTTATCAGGGCACACTGACCTGCATATAAAAATGTGTTCTAAGAAATCTGAACTGATAATAAAAATCCACACTAAACATTACTGAATAACCAACATAGAGATAACATAAATACAGACACCTAGCAAGTGGAAATAACAGTGTGAATGGATTTGAGGATAAGTAATTACGAAAATGGATGGATGGATGGTTTAGAATCTCCCAGCTGTTTAAGGTGTTTGTGCTTTAACATACTGCGTAATGTTCCAGGCAGAGATGATGACATTTTACAGTGTTATCAATCTTATTCCATACCTGTAGACCTCTGCAAACCACACTAATGATTTAGATTTAACATTTAGATTATATTTAACATTTAAATTTAATATTTAGATTTAGATTAAACATTTAGGTTTAACATTTAATATTTAGATTTGACTGTGACATTATATTTAACATATTTAAAATATTGCTGTAAATGTGGTAAAAAAGTGACTTTAAACAATTCACACCACTTTTTAAAATGTTGTTTGAAGCTAAATGTGGCAAAATGTTGCTGTTAATTTCAGTGTGAGCCACTTTACAAACGGCACGCCACACTATTAGTAGAAAGAAGGCCGACATCTCAACAGCTGATGTCTCCAAAACTCTGCAACTCACACCCAAAAAAATCTAGATGTATAAACAGCACTACAAGTAAGAGGAGAAATATGTGTTTTTGATTTTGGGGTGAACTGTCCTGTGAGCAGGGTACAGGGTAAATATTTTGTGAAACTCATTTAAAACAACATATGAACATATTATGGTTGTGATGAGTTTTTGATTTTCCTTAGAAATAAAAGCAATGTTAAAAAGTAACCAGGGCATCTGTTGACATTATGCAACTGTGTCTTAATGCTCCAGAGCTCTTGGGGTCAATTATAAGTCTTTAAGTATGTTTGCACTCAGAAAGAGATGTAGCTCTATGGCTTCATCTGCTGTGGTGGGTGGGAGTAAGACGTTCTGAACTTCTGCTCTTGTTTACATGCCACCACTGCTTCCTGGGAGACCTCTTGCAGGTGATCTCCTCCAAGTACATGAGAATTGGACGTCCACTTGGAGCTACTGCATTTCTGCTGTTGCGGATTATGTGGGTATTCCACAAATGTGCAACTTGTTGCAGCTCTTCCTGCAGAGGAACAATACCAGTGACAACAAATATTACTGTAACACTTCCTATATTGAGTCATGATAGATGCAGACATATG
Organism: Cephalopholis sonnerati; assembly: GCA_019142605.1. Classification (NCBI taxonomy): domain Eukaryota; kingdom Metazoa; phylum Chordata; class Actinopteri; order Perciformes; family Serranidae; genus Cephalopholis; species Cephalopholis sonnerati. The sequence goes on from JAGQAX010000007.1 coordinate 27,662,170, forward strand.
CTCTCTGCTTGAAGGGGTGAGTGGGCTGTGCAGAGGAGGTATTTTTTGCTTAATGATCCAGCCTGTTGCCAGCAAAAATTCTTAACTAACATACCCAAAATTAATCAGGAATATCTCCTCAGCTACAAGGCCTATATGCATACTTTGATAGTCCTTTGATAGGTTAAAAAGCTAAGGAATACTTTGTAAGTAAACCTATTTCTTTTACTATTTCAGCATAAATAGAGATGCAGTAAAGGAAAAAATAAGATGATCCTCACCAAGTATAAAATCTAAATTTCAAAGGCAATATTAGGATTATAGTATACATTGCATGGATCATTATGCAACTAAATGTTTTCTCCTTTTCTTTGACTACAACTTTAACCATAATTTTGATGAAAATATGCTAAAATACAACATTTAAGATGAAATGTATAGGTATACTCAGGCGCTCTACATGTTATGGACATATTTATGTTGGCTGTTACTGGGAATTTACTTCAAAACACTGTTTATTTCCATTGAAGCATAAACATTGAAATATTAATAAACCCAATTAATACAATAATGAACAAAAGATGAAAGAGGATGAAGGAAAGGGAGGAGGGAAAGGAAGAGGGGAGGAGGAAAGAAGGTTGAAAAGGTAAAGGGAAAGGGGGAGGAGAAATTGAAGAGGGGGAGACGAGTAAGAAAATATGGAGAAAAGAAAGAAGGTAACGTGAAAAACTTCTTGTTAGAACAATATACTTTTCACGTTATAACGTAATACTGATCCATTATTTTTTTCCTGCTGTGGCAGCAACACGCTTCCGTAAATATTGCCTCATATAGTAGTTAATTAAGAGGATGATATAAATGGCCGTCACTCACCGCTGTAACTAAGCAACGCTCTCGGCGTCCCTGACTTCGCAAGGGCTTCTGGGAATCCGAGGCCCGAGGGTTGAACGACCGCCCTTTTTGGATCAACGAGAGTAGAACAGCGCTACATGCGTCGAGGGAAATATTATCGCATAACAACTTTCTGAAGCAGCGTAGCCAAACTCGAGGTATGTATACCGATGGTTTGTAACGTGTATTTTGACCCACGGCGGTTACAATTAAGAATTTTGTCTGGGAAAAGTGTATTTTAATGCGCGGTTTGATGACGTAATGTTGATTGTCAAACGCGAAATGGCGAGCGTGCTAGGAGGCCCGTTACCTGCGACAGTCCGGGGTTGTACAATGTTATTTTCCTTCATGTTCCAGTATCGAAACGATTACATAGGTGTATCTAGTCCTGGTAAGTCGGGCTGTGGCGACACATGTGTCTCAGGTTGGGAAATTATTTATTATTTTCTTCTGTTTGGGGGCAGGTTTGCGTGTTTGCTAGTCGAGCTAACATCTAGCAGGACTAGCAAAGCTGTTAACGTTAGCTAAATGAACATCCATGTGTGGGGTCATGGTTTGTATTACATGCCCGTCTCCTCGTTTGCCACGCCAGAGTCTGCTCTTAAAATTTAGCAGGGTAACATAGTTTTATTCCTACACTTTTATTTCTGAGTTTACGGCTAGCATAACGCTTTACCAGGCTCAGCAGTGATGTGGTTGTCATGGGCCCTCACCTTGACTTCCTTGTTCTGCTGCAGTGTTGTTGTCCTGTAATGCCCTTTTCACCTTTGAACCTCAGATATCAATTCCTGCACTCCAGTACAATTACATTACAGTCTTGCTCCGTTGTTTAGATGCATGTCTGCCATCTGTGCTCTAAAACTGCTCATGTATTGATGCAGTGACCAAACTTTGAAATGCATTTACTTACCATGCAGTGATACCTGGTTCTCTTCACGCGGTTCTTTCAGTTTTGACATAACTGTCACTTGGTTTGCAGAGCATGTAACACAAATGCAGACACCTAGTACATATTTCACAGTATCTACAAACATGCTCCCAAGATGAAAAGTGTGCCCAGTGTCAGCTCCTTCTCTGTGCAATAATATGCAGAGGAACAAAAATCAACCAAAAACAGACCTATTTGGTTGGTTACCTGTTGCTTGAAAAATTAAGTGGAATTAGAGAGAGTAGGACATTTGCTATAGGGTTGTGCAAATTCGAAATGGGAATATGTATGAAGGCGCAGCAGTCTCACTGTGTCATATTGGACAACATAAGATTAAATCAGATTGTAGTGTAGTGGTTCAGGTGGTACAAATCTCATGTTAGATGGCACTGATGTCAAGACAAGGCCACATTTGTCACACAAACTATTTTATTCAAGGGGGTCTGATAAGGTAGATACTGTAGATAATGCTCTGTGATGTAGATGGAAATCTAAAGCCTTATATAAATGAATATTTAGATAATGAAGTGGTAAACAGACTGCCCTAAATCACCAGTAAATGATTGCCGGTGTGAACTTCTGTGTTATAGCATTAAAGATTGGGCACATTTTTGCTGTTTTTAGTAAGTTATTTTTAGTGTATTTTATCATATAACTGTCTTCTGTCATTAACAAAGCATCAAAACAGTGGAGAAAATTGTATTCAGTAAAAATCAATCAGGGAAATCAAAGCGATGTAAAGCATACCTGTGTGTGTGGTCAGTTAAGCTGATAGCTGTGCAACTTCTCTCTAACAATATTAACAATTGTGTGTCCATCTTTCTTCGTTCTGTGCAGAAAAGGATAAGGTCAATAATGGCGGCTGAGGTGGAGGTGGAGCTGGAGGGAGGCAATGAGTACCCAGCGCATTACAAAGTCATGATGGACAAACTTAATGAACAACGGCAGCTGGACCAGTTCACAGACATTACCTTGATTGTGGATGGTAAGTAGGCGCGTATTACAGGTCATCTGTATGATGTCTTAGTGAAATTCCTCAGCAATGCGTCTTATGTTTGTGTCTGTCGTGTCTTGCAGGACATCAGTTCAGAGCCCATAAAGCAGTGTTGGCAGCATGCAGTCAGTTTTTCCACAAGTTCTTCCAGGATTTTACCCAGGAGCCACTGGTAGAGATAGAAGGTATTCTGTGTTTTAATTATTTTTTGGAAAAAATAAGCATTCAGACATGTCCTCAGTTAGAGGAAATACACCTTGTTTACAGTTGTGTATTTACTGTAATGTTTCTATCACCTCCAGCTGAGAATCTGCAGCCACAGATATATTTTCCTGTCTTTGTCACTATGTTACCTAAAAGAGCTTTTACTCATCACTGCTGCTCTGTCATCCTCTGTCAGGAGTGAGTAACACAGCTTTCCGCCAGCTGATGGAGTTCACTTACACAGCAACACTGGTCATAGTTGGAGAAGAGGAGGCCTTTGATGTCTGGAAGGCTGCTGAATATCTCCAGATGCAGGAAGCCATCAAAGCGCTCAGCAATAAGTGAGTCTTACATGCATTTGACCTGCCACGTATCACGGCTGATGAAGCTGAAATTGTGTAATGGTTAGAATTTAACTGTCATTTGCACATTTAGTGGTGAAGTGTTTAATGAGCTAGAAAGGACTCCGTATAAACATTGTTACCTCTTAACAAGTGTTTGTCTTCTTTTGAAGGATAAATGAGAATCCCTCACTGACAGCAAAGAGCAAAGGCAAAAAGAGGAAGATTGCTGAGACATCTAATGTCATTACAGAAAGCCTACCGTCAGTAGAAGGGGAACAGGTCAGTATGTTCATGGCGGTCATACTCAGAGATGTATTTCTAAGATCATTTGAAATTTTAGTGCATTTTTATACCACTAAGATTCATTCTTCTGGGTTCCCACAGCTCCTCAAAAAGTCTTATAATAATGTTACCTGGAAAATATCCAATAGCGTGTATTTGTTTGACTGAGCGGCTCTCACTTGTTCTTCCGAAGGCAGCTATAGTAACATCCAATTAATATCAACAAAAGAAACAGGAAAATAACATTACTGTAATACTTAAAAAATAGCGGATGGTTTGTTTTAAAACATACTACTCCTCTACTCTTTTGTTTGTTACTGCAAAACCTTTAAAAATGGTGTGAACTTAAGGTGACCCTTACTTTGTCCACCAATTTAACTCTTGAGACGGACTGTTTTTAATGTTCTCCAGGTGGAGATTGAGGTGATCGGAGATGGAGCCATTGAGGTGGAGGAGACCGGACTGGAGGAGGTGGTCGATGCAGCCAAAAATGCTCAGGCGTCGTCAGATGACTCTGCTTTGGCTCTTCTTGCTGACATAACCAGCAAATACCAGCAGGGAGAACCAACGCTACAGGTCGTTAAGAAGGAAGGAATAGAAGAGGTATGTTGACTTGTATTTGTTTGAAACTATGTATTTACAGTTAGCGTTACAGATGTGAAAGGATTAACCGTGCCTTGCCTGTTTGTCTTTGGCAGGAGGTGGTGTATCAGGAGGAGACGGTGACTGCCTCCAAGGTGTTGGAGAACGTCGAAGGTCGTAGAGGTCCAGATTTCACAAGTAGACAACATGTTCCGCTGCAACAAGTGTGATCGCAGCTTCAAGTTGTACTACCACCTCAAACAACACTTGAAAACTCACCTGGGCTTGCTGGAAAAACCCCACGTGTGCAGCCACTGCGGGAGAGCTTACACGCGAGAGGGCGCCTTGAAGCAGCACATCAGCACATTTCATTTCGATGCAGAGGAGCTGTCTCGAAACCAGAAACCTCAAAAGAAAGTGCATGTCTGTGAATACTGTAAAAAGCACTTTGACCACTTCGGCCACTTTAAGGAGCATTTGCGGAAGCACACAGGTGAGAATAAAAAATAAAGCTGGTTATGTTCAGAATCTTAATAATGTTAAGTTCTTAATTATGTATTGTTCACTTCTTGTTTCAGATCTAGTGTTGACATACATGCTTGGCTTTATTTGTGTTATCTGTAGGTGAAAAACCTTATGAGTGTCCAGATTGTCATGAGCGGTTTGCAAGGAACAGCACACTGAAGTGCCATATGGCAGCCTGTCAGAACGGGGCTGGAGCCAAGAAGGGACGCAAGAAACTCTATGAATGCCAGGTACAGTTTGTGCAGAATCAGAGCCATTGAGTGCTCCCCTGCCAGTGCAGCATGGACAGTAGAAAAAGGATTTTACAAATACCTTTTGTATCACATTATATAAATGTATTCATTCACTTAATGCAGAAAGACCAGACATTCTTATGTACCTCATTTAGTGTGCAGATTGATGTATTAAATAATGTTCTAATACTGTATCCACTGATATATTGTCATACAGTTTAGATTGTGGTGTTTTACCTTGAGAAATTTATGATATCTTAGTCAAGTGTTTCGTCCTAATGTAAGTAATTTAATATAGAATATCAGCCAATACTGGGCATTCATAAACTTTGCATCATAGCTTTCTATTAATGTTTACAAGTAAACAAAGGAATGGAGTAGAGCTGCAAGGATTCAGCTGTTTGATAGATGGAAAATGAATGGACAACTTCATTAATAATTGATAAAAAGAATACTTGTTTTTCTCACATGCCTCCACCAGGAACAAAAAAAAAAAAAAAACAGGAAAATTTTTGTTTTTTGCAGTAAAAGCATGAAAAGTATGCTAGTGATGTTGTGTTATCTTTAATTTGTGAAGAAAACTGTTTTTCTCGCCTGCCTTCTCAGTGAATGAAGAATCCAAAAATTGAGAAAATTCTTATGAGTTAGAGTAAAAAAAAAAGGTCTGCATTTGACAACAGCCAATCTGTATCAAAACATCCATTTACAAACTCTCACACAACTCATGCAGTATAATCCAAGTCTCATTCATCCAGTCATTTCCTCAGTCCTTCCCAAACAGATGCATTTTTGCTAAGACCTTACTACTAAAACACTTCCGCATTCACGGATGAGCATCTTGTCTGGGCAAGTGTGTGTGTTTGAACTCCAATGTACACGCTTGCCCAGTTGTGCTACTTGTTTGCAGAGTTGTTTTAAATACTGTGGTTTTAGTGAAAATACATGTTTGGGAAGTAATAAGCACACGACTGAATAAATCACAGTCAAATTATACCGCACTCGTTCTTTAAGAGTTTGTGAATGGATGTTTTGATACAGTTTTGCTGTTGTTAAACTCAGTCACCTATGATTTTATAGTATTAGGGGCCGTACACATGCCGCGTCTTTAACGGCCAGGAAAACAGTGTTTACTAAGCAACTTAAGTAAGCATCGTATCATAGCCTATTTACCTGAAATCCTGAGTACAGAGCTGATCTTTTTCCAGGCACTGCTTAAAAGTGTGGGGGCATATCATCCATGGGACAGATGTAAAGCTCTGGCAGCCCTGCACCAAAATGACAGACTTTTCCATATTTACCACAGACTGATATTAATGGAAGAAGGGAGAGATATCTGTCGGCTATGATTGGTTGGTCGTTGTCACATGTTAGTGGTGCATGCTGCTTCTGTCCAAAAGTTGAACTAAGTTTATCTCAGGGCGCAGCAATCGCACCCAAAATAGGTGCTCTGGAGCATGTGCACGCCACGCCGGTGTTGCTCTGGCATTTAAACAAGCCTGCGGCGCATCTCCGTCTTGAAAACAATGAATTTTAGGGCAAGAATTTTCTCCATTTTATTATTATTTTGTGGCTGAAGTATTCCTTTAATTGTTGAAAACATTTTTCAAACAGAAGGGTCAAACAATTAATTGATTTCAGTTTCACGAATTTGTTGCCTTTTTTGGGTTATACATTAGTAATTAAAATATAGTATCACTGTTGGTCTGACAAAAGTAGAAAACTCATGACCTCACCTTGGGCTCCAGGATACTGTGAAGGGCATTTGCCACTGTTGTCTGATGTTTTATTGACCCCATGATTCCTATGTGACATACTGTTTTTCTCCTCCATCTCCTCCACCAGGTCTGCAGCAGTGTATTCAACAGCTGGGACCAGTTCAAAGACCATCTTGTGAGCCACACAGGCGACAAGCCCAACCACTGCACAATGTGTGACATGTGGTTCACCCACCCTAAAGAACTAAAGGCCCACCTCAAACAAGTCCATTCCATCGAGGACAACAAGTCAACCGAAGAGCTGGTCATCACTGACTCTGCCGCCACCGCTGCCCTCGCCATAGCAACGCAGAGCATAGAGGGATCCGAAACGGTCCTGCTGGATGACGGAATCCAGGTGGAGCACGTCACAGTGGAGCCTGTGGATGTGATGGAGATGGAGGAGACTGCAACAGTCGTGGTGGAGGACGGAGGGGTGACGGAGATGTGTGAAGAGGACGTGGAGAGATTAAAGCAGGCCGGGGTGCAGATCCAGGTGGTGCACGTGACCACGACTGAAGTTGACGGGCAGCAGGTGGTGAACTCTCAGGTGGAAGTAGAGATGGAGGGGGAGATGGTGAGCGTTGAGGAGACGGAACAAGCCGTTGTATGAGAATGTGAAAAGGACTGTCTTAAAGGACTTGCTCGACACTTTCAACCCTGAGCGGCTGCATCGACATGTAGCGGACTTATTTTCCATAATGAACACTGCATGTGGGATACAGCATGTAGCCTAAAAATGTCCTGCTGTCCGCCATCGCGTTGAATGACTCTGTTTCCACCACCTCTCACTCTTTGAACTCTGAGATATGGAGAGTGACAGAGACATATCAATTCCTTCTAATGATCCTGTATTTATTTCAAAGCCGTTTGCCATCACATCATGTACTCTTAATGACTCTTCAGTGCTTCATCAATCAGTTTTTATGCTTTTTATTTTTATTTGTGTCCTTACTTTACTTCAGATTTCTATGATGTTCTTTCCGTTTGAGTCACTTGCCAAGACAATTTGACAATGAATGATATGTTTCTGTTGCAGCTCATTAGACAGCATATGTGAGGTGCTGATGATCCTCAGTGCTAATGCTACAGTTTTGTTTAAGCTCATTTTTCATATTGACTTTTGGTGTTTTTGTAGGAAAAACTGATACGGAATAAACTGGTTTCCAGACTGGGCTACAAGTCTTACATCAATCTACTGAGTTCCTGATTATCTTTAAAGCAACTCAGGGTATTTAGATGTATAAATGCTGTTGAGATAATTATATATTGCCCTTTTTAAACCTGCTCTGTATTTCTTGGATGTGTAAAGAGACAACTATTTTGTTTAGCACTTGCTTTTGTCCCTGTTGTTTCATAAGACGCACTAGTCGCACACAACATTAAAACCACTGACGGGTGAACATTGATCATTTTGTGACAGTGCAATTTCCTGCTGGGAAGCCTTGCTTCCTGGCCCCACTGTGTATCAGATTGGCTCTGATCTGTCAAGGCATGGACACAGGGCCTCTGGGGTACCGGCATGTCCCACAGATGCTCGCCCAGAGTGGAATCTTGGGTATTTGGAGGCCTGGTTGAGTCCTAGGGCTCTTTGGCACGTTCCCGAGGGCCACTGCCATCAGGGCAGTGCTGTTGCCACGAGGGGGTGTACTCGGTCTGCCATGGTGTTTGGGAGGATGGTGCATGTGAAGTTGGTTTCCCAGCAGAACACTGCATTGTAACAAAATGATAAATGTTATTCACTTCACCTACTAGTGATTGTATTGTTGTGGCTGGTGCATGTTTGCAGCTTGTGTCCACTGCCCCCAAGTGGATAAAGGGCCCACTTGCTGGCCACATCATCCAGCTGAAATGTTCACAGCATTTATGGATATACTGTCAAGCTTGTAGTTGTCACAAGTCAGTTATGATCCAAATTTAAAATGTTGGAAGTAAATTATTCTTGACCTTGGAAGTGGCATAAAGCTACTACCAAGGAGCTGCTGAAGAAGACCATGAGATGCAGATGAAAGACCTGGGAAAAGCTTGGAAGTGGACCTCCATGTGATTTAGTAAAATTGGTGAGGTCATGGCACAAGAACCCCCCATGTTTATATTAAAACAACTGTCACACACACACACACAATAGTGAGTCTGAGGCCTCCTGCTGGTCCCCTGACCCCACCTTGAACCTCTGCTGTACTAATAGCCTGGCAGGTGACCATGGTGCGTGACACACACAGGTAAGGTTACCAGAGTCTGGACAGCTCCTGTGGTACTGAACTCAAGTGATCCTGCGGCTCGCTGCAAGTCCTCGCCTCTGATTGGTGTAGAGATCCACAGTGGACTCCTCAGTCCGTCTCTGATTGGCTGTTTCACCTGCCAGACAAGCGGATTTCCTTCACAACAGACCGAGCCGGGGAGCAGCTGCTGCAGAAGCAGTGCGCTCAGTGTCACCGGGCACCGGAGAAAGATGATTTCACAGCGAGGTCGATAACGCTTGTCGCCGCGGGCCCATGAAGACATCCAGACAAGTAAGACTGATTCACAAATGAAACATCTCTCTTGTTGTGATGTTGGATTGCAGAGAGAAATGCGCCGGCTCACAGGGAATGGCCTGCTGCTGCGAGGAGGTGTTAACTGTTGACTGTCATTGAGCACAGACAGACACTTAATTAATGCACTGCTGCAGGATCATCAGCGCGAAAGCAGGTTTGTGTTGGAAAGTTCTCATAAAAATATATATTTCAATCATAGCACATCACAGACATGAAACATGAGGCGACTCACCTTGAAAATGAATCTGTGAAGGTGGCAGAGCTGACATCACATGAACCGAGAACCATTTATTTCATTCATAATCTTGTGTGTATTTAAACTGAATTCAAGTCATGGCTTGAAGTCATTATTAATAAGTGCAATGCATCACTTCTGAAAGGGGATGACAATGCGCCACCTGGCAGTTACGCACGCACGTGACACGCGCAATTTAATACATTAACCTCGGGGAACCACCGTGACTCACTGATTAAGCTCCTTTAGTGTTGTGGACACGCATTATATAGGGACTCTGGTGAAGGATGGAAGAGTTAAGCTCCAGCACCTGTTGCACTGTGATGGAGGTTTATCTGTCTTTATGCAGTATCCATCATAAGTCAGTTTTTGTCCCATTAAAGCATGGGCGGATTATAAAACAATGGGCCCCTGGGCACAGATATGCAAAAGGCCCCACCACCTCTCCTGCAGATGCCTCTATGTTTGTTGTTTTGCATCTCTCTGTGGTCGTTATGCATCTTTTTGTGGTTTTGTGTCTCTGTGTTATTGTTTGGTGTCTCTTTGAGGTATTTTTTGTTCATTTTGTGTCACCTTGTAGTCACGTTGTGTCTCTATTTCGCTGTTTTGCCTGTTTTCCTGGTTATTTTGTGTTTCTTTGCACCTTTGTGTTCTTTTTGTGCCTTTTTTTGGTCATTTTGAGTCTCTTCCTGGTCAGTATGTGTTAAATTGAGTGACATTTTGCAGGTGAAGACATACCGACACTTTGGGCCCCTAGGCCCGTGCCCAGTAGGCCCTTTCATGCATTAAAGCAGTGGTTCCCATCCAGTCCAGCCACAGGGTCCAGATTTCTCCTCAGTCATCAGTTTGAGGTCCACACAGTTTCATATATTCAGCGTTATACTTGTGTTTGGCATGTCATTGAGCTAGTTTTCTGTCTGTGTGAAGTAGCTGTTCGTTGGTCACTCACTCTACAGCAGGAAATGGCACTTCAAAATGAAAGCTCTGTCTCGGAAATTCACTGTACTACAAAATAAAGTGTGTTTTTTACAAACTTAATGTATTAGGGAGTCACTTGCGACCATACAGAATAGACCCAGGACCCACTTTTGTGCTGCGACCCAACAGTTTGGAACCACCGCAGTAAAGGAATACTTCACCCACACTGTAACCATCTGTATATCAGTTAGTCATGTTACCTTGAATTCATGTTTTTCTTGCATGCCTCCACGGAAAACAGCAAACATATGCTTCATTGACTGACTGGGGTCCATGTTTAACAAAAAACAAAGCTATAACTAACATCTGTATTCAAACTCTTACACAGCTGGTGCTGTATAAACCAAGACTCATTTATCCAGTCATATGCTCAGTACTTCCCAAAAAAAAAACATTTTTTTTTTTTTTTAAATGGAGTCTGGCTTTAAAGAGGGTTCAGTTTTGAATAGTAAGGTTTTAGCAAAAATGCATGTGTTTAGGATGTACTGCACATATGACTTGGATTATACTGCAGGAGTTGTGTAAGAGTTTGTAAAGGGATGTTTTGATATAGTTTTGCTACTGTTAAACACAGACCCTTTTTACTCTAACTCATAAGGAATTTTCTTAATTTTTGGATTCTTCATTCACTGAGAAGGCAGGCGAGAAAAACAGTTTTCTTCACAAATTACAGATAACAGGACATCACTAACTGATGTACAAATGATCATTATGAGATGGCATACTTTTAGGCATATAGGAGTTTGATTAACACAGTCACAATTTGTCAAATTATTCTGATAAGCCAGGAAAATAAATGACAGGAAAGGAAAGGAAACCTAAAACCAGAATTGTTTATTCACACTGACTGATTTATTTGCATGCGACCTGTGTTTGCTGTTTGCAAAGAGAGAGGAGAGATTTGAATGACTCAGCAGCCAGATTTGGATGCCACAATTACAATTTTTACATGTCTTATCAAACTGAGCCATCAGAATGCTCCATGTTGTGTCTCTAACTACATGATTTATGTGTCTGTTGGCCTACTACAGAATTAGGCAGGTAATCTTGAACGTATTGCATTAAAACTGGCAGTGTTTTCCACTTATTTTTCTCAGTCTAGACCTGGATTAGAAACTGCATATATTTCCATAATTTTGAAGCAAAAATAGCCCTTTTTAGAGTCTGTTTACTCCTGCCTGAATGAAATTTGTTCTTGGATTTTATTCTTTTGATGGCCAATCAGTCAGAGCACATGAAACATTGCGCTTCATGTGTTCTTTCTTTGATGCAAACCTCTTTGAAGCGCTGACAGGGAATAAAATGCAAACTCAGGTGGCTATTTAAAACAGGAAGAAGCAATCGACCAAACAGATTTAGATTTAAATGCAGGATTTACAGTGTTGACTACATCATGTTATTGTGCTCCCTGCATACAGTGGCATGGTAACTTTGTTAAGGCCTCAGAGACATTGCTCTCTCTCTTGTGTGAACTGTACATTTTTTTCACAACTATAGCAGTAATAAGTCATGCAGCGTAAAACCATGTATAAACTGTGTAAACATAGTGGTGAGAAAAGTTGCATTGTGTCCTACTCATGTAAAGCCAGGTATATCTTCAGTTGTAGTGCATCCATAGAGGCCTGTGCAGCTTCGGTTTGGACTTGTGTGTGTGTGTCAGGGGGGAAGGGATTTAGAGGTCAGTCTGTTTTTTTGGTAAATGTGAAATATTTGCCCCATAGATTCCAGAGAGGGCTGCCTCTCCGTTCCTAGGGCCCGTAGTCTTCATTGTCGCAGCTCTTTCACTGTTGAGCTCTTTATTCTTGTCAGCCGTGCGTCTCAATTAACACACTGGGGAGCTTTGTGTAGAGAGAGCTCGCTGTCTGTGTGTGCGCTTAGCTCAGTCGTGTGTATGCATTTACATGAGTGCACCAGTGCTTGTGCATAGGGAGTGTGTGTCTGTGTGTGTGTGTGAATGTGTGTGCGTTGGCGCGTGAGTCGTCTTTGTGCCAGCATGCATAACGGCAGTGAAAACGAGAGAATGTGATACAAGCGCAGGCTGAATGAGGGACTGGGTGTAAAATGAAAGAGAGGCAAAGGAAGGGGACACAGCAGAGAGGAGGAACCTTTTTTACAGTTAGACGTTTCATAGCTTGTGATGTGAGGAGCAGCTCCTCTGTTTTCCACAGGCACAGACAGACGTTTAGGAAAAAGTGTCTTATTCTTGGTCCACAGCTGCTGTGGATGGGCTCTTGTATTTTCCGTTGTTGGAGTGTGTGAAGAGGCTGCTGATGCTAGCAGTGTGGTCAGCAGCAGAGTGCACCACGCAAACCCTCCTCCTTCTCTTTAGGGATCCTCAGGCAAATGATTGACTGTCTGGTGAGTATGGACACCTACTTGGCAAAGCTGATAGTGTTTGCTGATGAAGGGCCGGCTGTTTGCAGACTCATAATCCTGTTTATGGTGAGCAGTGTACTGAATTATTTGAATGAATTTTTGAATGTACATATGTCTGTAATTCAAACTTGAAAGAGCAAAGCTAGGAATGCTGAATACATCCATCAATTTTCTGCTGCTTATCAGGAGCCAAGTCGCGGTAGCATCAGGCAAAGCAAAGTCCCTCTCCCCAGCAACATTTTCCAGCTGCTCCTTGGGGATCCCAGGGTATACCCAGCCTGATTACATATATAACCTGTGCAGCGTGTCCTGGGTATACACAAGGGTCTCCTTCAAGTTGGATTTGCTCAGGAAACCTCCAAAGGAAGCCTGTCTCTAAGGGTGAGCCCAGCCACCCTATGGAGGAAACTCATTTTGGTGGCTTGAATCTGCAGTCTCATTCTTTCTAACAGTGTACCCAAACCTCATGACCATAGATGCCTGTTTTAGAGTTCAAATTTCTACTAAAAACACCACTTCAATATTGACTTGCTCGTACTTGAAAAATTAAGATTGCTTACTTGGTCTGACCAGGAGCCAAAAATGGTTTTAAAATGATTTGAAATAGAGAACAAAGCAAATTAAGCTATTGGTAATTTTACTTGGCATACAGTATTATTAAAATGTCTTCAATGGGACCATTAGGCTTTTCCTTATTACCTCTTATATAATGTTTCAGTGTTGGATATTTGTATTAAATGTGGCCAAAGTTTCAAAGTAATGAGGTAAATGTACGTAAAGGTAATCCTGAGCAACAACTTCACACTTCAGACTATTGAATACTGTTTCCATTGTTTTTTTGCTACATTCACAATAAGCTAATGTCAGCTTGTGAGACATTTCTTTATATGATCATCCGCTCCAGGCATGTTAGTGTTTACGTTACTTTGCCTACACTGCTACATGTAGCTACATGCTAACGTCAGGGTAACATGTAATCTTGAGCCCAGTTCAGACCAAACATTTGAGTTTAAACATGCAACTACTTGAAATGCGCCTCTCTGCAACGTTCTAAAAACCTGCCAGTTCACACCAATGCAACTAGATAAGATGATGTATCATCTCTATGCAACAACTCTCTTTACTTCTGTTCTGATTTCCAGCTTTTTCCAGCTTATTCTGTGGCTGAATAGAATTTGTAACTTTTTAAAATATGAATGAGGATCGTGATAGTGAGATACTGGCTACAGTTGCATTTGTAGTAGTGATGAAATGGCAAAAAACAGAAATAAAACGAGCATCAGATGGACTGTGTTCATAATAAATACACTACAATAATGTAAGTAAGCAACGCAATTAGTTAGTCAATGAGAATGTATGTGTGAGGGGGTATAATCACATACAGTGAGCAGCAGCAGCAGCAGTGACCAACCATTCAACACCGGCGCACATCATTAGGACAGAAATAGAGGGCTCAGCTGGGATGGAGCACCTGCCACAGCAGGAGAACACGCCGTCTGTGGTCATTTTGACTTGACCAGTGAACTTCACGACAAGCCGTCTGGCTGTAGAAACAGGTGACGTGCTTTACGTTCTAAAACCAGTGGCCAGTGATTTGACCAGCAGAGTTGCAGGTGTCACCATCAGCTGGCTAGAGTTGAGCTCACTGCTGCAACTTTTCTCTGGAACGTTCTAAAACGGTTTGGTCTCGTTGCAAATCTTTGGTCTGAACTGGGCTTTAGTTGCCGATGTAAATGTCTCCCTGTTTTTGGATCATTTTCCTGCTTACTGTGAAGAATTGGTTTAGAAGCTTTTATTTTTTGTACTATTCTCCGTTACAGTCATTTTCCTGGCTACAACGACAGCGCGCCATTTTTTTTTTTCTTAAGATGGCGAAGGCATGACCCTCCCTTTTTTCCCTTTGACTGGCTAGCACTTGTTTCCTTCATTGGTTAGGTTCAGGCATGAAGAGTGATTGGTTAGGGTTAGCGTAAGACTGTCAGGGTAAGCCAATCAGAGGTAGAGTAAGGCAAAGTACGGTGGGTCATGCCTTTACCAACCTAGGAGAGAAGAACTCACTGATGATGCGGAAATGACAAGATACAGAATACCTGAAGATGCTGACCAAGAGCAGACTGGGCTTTTTGGGAGGGGGGCTTAAAGAGACAGGCGCTAAAACAGAGTGTCTCAGACTGAGGGTGAATACAGGTGTTCCAGCAGAGACAGTATGAGGAAAACAAAGTATTTTTCGGACCTGTTAAACATGTAAACATATTCTAGTAGAAACACAAAATACAAAGATAAACCTCATAATAAACACAATAGGTCCCCTTTAACGTGCTTTATCAGTGATTTCAACATAAACTCACGATCAGACAGCAGACCATCTACTTATGAGGTTTCTAATTCTTCCACTGGTGTTCTCTTGTGCTCTGTCTGTGTGTGTGTGTGTATAAATCCATCAGTTTGCTCAGGCACATAATTAACATGAGTACTCTGAGTCTCAATGCAGCGCTGTGTAACTGTAAACATGGAACTGAGTGCTCTCTGTCTTGATACTCAGTGCCAGTTAATGCCTAATCCTCAGCACGAAAAAAGACAAACAAACACGCTCGGTCAGTGTCACCAAGCAACCAGGTAGTTCTGTTATCCAGTGGAAGCAAAGCACAAAGCAATCTGGCTAACTCGTCTATAGACCCTCTGTGGAGATACTCTCCACTCAGAGTAATCATCAGTAGATCCTGTTAGTTATTTCAAAGTCCTATATTATTGTGGCTCTGTGAGTAAGAGATTTTAGAAATATATTTGTGAAGATTAGGAGTATGATATTTTGGATTTAAAGAAGACTAATTGCAGAGAACATGTCTGATAAGCTGTTTGACATTGTACTAGCTATATTCCAAGATATATGTAAATATTCTCCTACAATTGAAAAATACAATTTCCTGATGGTGACTTTGTCTCAAAATTCTTATTGCTCCGCTCTCATTTTATCTCAGTGCATGCTTGTCCTTTTAGTCTTTTTATTTACATATATAAAAGGCTGGTATTCAGGGCTTGTTGCTTTGTGCTGTAAAGAGGAGGCCTCGCCTCTCTTACCAAGTCCTGTTAGGCCGCCTGAGATCAATGCTTAGATATTCATGGTGCGATGGCAGGAAGGTGTTTGAAGGCTGGGAGACTGTACGCCTCACAAAAGAGAACCGCTTTGATTTCGTAGCGAGGCTTTAATATAGATTCATTCATCTTAATATAGAGACAGATGAGAGAGAACACCCTCCAAAGCACCAGGTTACACTAAGTTAACCATTTCTGTTCGTGCTTTATACACACTGCGTTATGTCATGATAATGTCTTCATCTGAACAGCCTAACTCAAAACCGTGTTTCATTACATTTTGCAGCACTTTGCTGCAGTGTTATACTGCAGGAGAAAATATTTTCCCACAGCAGCTATAACTGATATCCATATTGATTACTGTCAGCTGATATCACCATCTCCATTTCACTTCATCACCTCAGAAAATAATGTTGTTTTGTTCCATACCAATATGATGGAAGAACTTCACAAATGCAATAATGCTGATTCATCTTTGCTGTTGTGTGGATGTACAAGAGGTTACCATTTGCAGTTTTTTTAGCAGGAAATGTTATTCTATATTTTTCTTATCAACAAATGTGATTGAAATGAGTTTTTTCGCTGACCTACTCCAACGTCTCTATCCTGTCAGCCACACTCAGCACTAAGCCCATTTCTTCCTAATGGAGATAAAGTTATATTTTACATAAAACAGCTGGATGCTGCAGTTTTTTTGTTTTTTTTTCAAAATTCTGAAAAATACAGTGCAATGTCAATTTCTTTTTGGCAAAAAATGATTGCTACAAACCATTGCAGAGTAGCACAACATAACATGAAATGGGAGAAAATTTGCTCTAATGAAAAGTGGAACTATATAGAATTATACTACACTCTACCTGTCCTATAAATTTAATTTATTTATTTGTTTTTTTACTAGTACTATTAACATAATCATTTGAATTACTGATTTGATTCTATTAACTTTTAAATGTCTATTTTTTATCCACTTTGGTCTGTGTCAGTGTAGCTGATGATTTGTTTTGTGTTGTTTTTCTTTATGAGACCATATAGTCATGTCATGATATGTTTTGTGCTTTGTGTATTATTATTTGCCTGTAATTTAATTTTTTTTCACTGGAGTAAACAGGAGCAATTAGTGCATCTGTCTTAGGGGTGTTAGAAAATATTAATACATTTAAATATTGCAATATTATGTTTTGTGATACTGTTCTCAAAAACACTATCATTTTTTAAAATTTTTTACAATTAAAGAAGAATCCTGCAAACATTTTTATTTTTTGTGATGTAGGCAAATTTTAATTTCTCAGCTTGCACAAAAAGTAGTGCTATGATACTGGATGTTACAAGTGCAATCGCAGATCTTGCTGTTATGATTTAAAAATTGAACTTTTTTTTGCATTTGATGGTTTGTTCTTGATACTATGACAGCCTCCTAAAATTTTTCAAAAATTGCACTGTATCACTTTGTGTACACTATTGCAATACACAGCAAAACTGAATGGTAACCCCTGTATTGTGATATGTATCGTATCGCCTGATTCTCAACAACACAAAGCCCCAGTTAGTCAGGGACTATGAGGAGTGCTACACTGAATTAAGGCTCTGTGTAGTTAGTTGTAAAAAAAAATCAGGTGCTCTTCAAGGATGGGGCAAAGAGTCACTTAAAGATAAAAACAACCACTGGCCAGCTCACTCAGTGTAAAAGTCCATAGCACAGGCAGGCAGTCCAAAAATGCATCCGAGGCACTCTGACTGTAGTTAAAAATCCTTTATTCATACATGGATAACCAATGTGTTTCAACTAGCTCTTAAATCGCACACCTGTTTCCAATGCATTTTACACCCTGACGAAGACTCTCTAGTTGAAACACATTGGTTTATCCATGTATTAATAAAGGATTTTTAACTAAACTCAGGGTGCCTCAGATGCATTTTTGGACTGCCTACTTGTACTATGGACTTTTACTCTGAGTGAGCTGGCCAGTTGCTGTTTTTTTATCTTTAAATGACTTGTTGGGGACTATTTTCAGCCATGGATAAATACATATTTGGTGTGCCAGAGAAGAGCCTATAGCAGCTGGACTGTTGTGTGTGGGATGGAAAATCAACTACAGCGACCGTGTTCATTCTAATGAGGAAAACATGGACATCCCTTCCAGTGGTGGTTTTAATAGTTTTTGACCAACAATCGAGGAAAAATAGTTATCAGACTACGGTAACACAGGCAGCTTTTGTTGACTGAATCAGTATATCATTGGTTTTTAGCTTTTCATGGGTTGTGTTGTCAAAAAAAATATTGAATATTGCCAGTTTTTCCTTTGATGCAACATTAGACGGCTCATTTGCCACTTGTGTTCAAACTGTGACTGTGGCAACACTCAGGCAAGGCTGTAGATTGTGGTTCAGGTTAGGTATATTGTTTGTATAGTTGCCATTCACTGCAGTATTTTCAATTCAGGTGTCAGGTTTGTTGAACAATGACTTGGTTTGCTGATTGAAAGTATGAAATGTACACATTGTTATTCTGTTAAACACCAGGAGATGGTGGAGAAACAGTTCATTTTAAATCAGTTTGGGTAGTTTATGCCAGTCCAGTTGTTGTTTAGATCACAGTTCTAACATAAATTAGTGTCAGAGCAAACCATCAGATTAAAGTTGGGCTCAGTTAGGCATAAATATTGTGGCAATAATAGGGCTGCTTGTAGTTTTCATTCTAGAAAACAAATGTCCGCAGAATCAGGGTTCACCTCAACCTCAGGTTCACCTTTTCTTTTTCCTCTCATGGGACATTGTTAGAGCTTTGTTTTCTGAACAGCATGCAATTATCACCTATTTACAAACTATTACGCATACGTACTGTACCACACACACAAGGGAGTGACAGTCATCCCTCATACTCTCCATTAGAGATGGAATAAGTCAGTCAGGTTGTAAGTATCTTCTTGGTGTTAGGGAGGGATGAGGATCTCTGATTTGTTTACTCTGGCTCTCATGGCAACCTAAGCCTGCACCGCCCTTGGAGAAGGACTCAAGCACGGAATTAAGTAAGGATTACAATACAGCGTAACAGACACTCAAGCAGACACTGAACAGGTGCACTAGTGTTATGTGCACACAAACTCTTCACATGGAGGGTGAGAAAGGATCTGCGAAACTGCCACATGATAAATATTCTCACAAATGTAGTAGTCAATGAAAGAAAACAGATTTTAACACAATAATTAGACAATGAAAAGGAAAGAGAGGGCTACAATGAGCACCACAGTTACCATTAATGACATTTATTGTGTATCTCTCTTGTGCTTCATTCCAGGTTGTCTTACTGAACGACCCACAGCTGCACCCTGACACTATCTTCTGTTCAGCCGCTTTCCTGCAGCCCCCCCATCCAGCTCCTCTTCCCTCCTCCTCAACCTGTGGCCTATTTATACCCTGGAGACTCAGAAGAGCCCATTAAAGCTCCGCAGACCTCTCCAGCAAGAGACAACAGTGAGCATGAGTCCGCGTGGCCGGTCTGATCTCTAGCCTCATCACGTTCCCTTTGACAGCTACAAATAAGGAAGACTAAGGCTTTAATTACTGGAAATTCTTGAAATACAACAAGACTAAAACGACATCAAACCTCAGCTGACAAACTGATATTTCATTGTGGAGAGGACAGTTTGCAGCTGCAGCAGATTTGGGAAACTCTGGATGCAGCATGTGCTCGGGTCCACAGACTGGAAGTTGTGTCCTACTCAGCTGAAATACAGAAAAACACTGATTCATAACATTTGTTTACTGACTGAGGTGTCTAAATAGCTATGAAATAGCTAGCTTCTAAATGGCTCACACATCTGAAGGTAAGTCGAGTTTTATATCCTGTGTGAATTTGCTTTATATCAGCTATTATATATGATTTATGATAATATATTAATGTTGTGTTGCCGATAGCTTTTTAACTTGTCCATGCATTGTTAATCTGACACAATAGGGCAAGAAAAATATAGAAAATATATTGTATATGTATGATACCTTGCCATACAGTTGAGCAGCAGCAAATGTTTACTAAAGCAGTTTCAAATCTTGTTATCATGTTGTTAAGTTTTAGCTTAGAGGGGAAGATTTTAAAAGGCACTTGCACAATGTAGGAACATCAATCATTGTGCAATGAGCCACAAAAATAATATATTTTTTCCTTACTGGGCATCCAGTCCTTCTCTACCCCCAGCCATGAGCTAAGCACACGCCACCCTGGGCGTCCCTTGCAGGATGACTGCTGTCTGCCCCTCCGAGAGCAGCCCGGAAGGGGCTGAAGCTGGGGCCGGGACAGCAGGCTCTAGGGGGCCGGGGGCAGCAGGCACCATAGGGAGCATCTCAGTCTCTGGTACAGAGACCGGGGACTCTCATGGAGACTCCGTCTGCGGTTCAGTCGGAGGCACAGCTGTGGTCACCGGTGGCCATAGGTACGCCCGCTGGAGCCGCCAGGACAGCTCGGACATCAACACAGACGATGAGGGAGCCACGATCCGCCGCCTCACTCCGCTGGAAAGGCTGAACCTGGATATGTGCCAGGATGAAAGGTAAGGGTTGTAAGATGACCCAGTGTGTTTTGTGGAACGCACTGGGTGAAGATATCAGACAGTTTAAAAAGAGGTACAAAGACAGAATCTCTATAAGGTACACAAATGGTTAGAGGGAATGTAAAGCACACTCAGGGTGATACTGTGTCAATATTCTCAATTTGTATTTACGTATTTGTTTTATACACGGGGTAAAGTTGGTTATAAGGTATGAAGAAGTGCAGTGGTGTAAATGTGTGGTCGACTGATGGTGAGGAGAGTGTATTTATGTACTTTGGGATTGGGGGTAGGGCTAGACAAGCATGTTGCTTCTTCCTTTTCCTTTTCAGACATGAAATGTTAATTTATGTTTCTCAGTGTAAGTCTGCTCATGATCTATTGTTTGTCTGTTTTTCTCTACAATATATTCTATTTTATTTTTATTTTTTCAAATGTTCGAAATACATAAATCAAATCAAATTAATGGAGCAGCACTCAGCTTTTTTATAGCTTCTTTGTGGCCACATGTTATTTCAGAATCACAATTTGTTGTATTTATATGGTTTTTTTCGATTAAAAAAATGGTTACATTTTTAATATGGTGGCTCCATTATAATGAATATTTAGTGTTACATCTTTTGATATGTATTCTGGTGACAGGGTCGTCCGTGAGTTAACAGTGGGCAGAAGAATCGGCTTCTACAAAATTCGAGGAGAGATCGGCTGCGGAAATTTCTCCCATGTCAAGCTAGGAATTCATGCCCTCACCAAAGGTAAGAAAGTACGAGACATCGGTAAAATACAACTGTTAAAACACCAGGAAAACATCTTTTGAAGAAGAGTAGCAATCATACTGATTTGATGTAAACATATTATGTAGGGAAAAAGGTTTGACTGATGAGCCATCGCTAAAGGGAGAAGCAAATGCATCTGTAAAGATAAGAATCTTAAGTAAGCTCCCATTTGCTCTCCACTCTGGCTTTTTATTGGATTTAAGTGATAATTTGGCTGATGAGCTGTTTCCATCAATGGGCTGCAACACTAACAAGTGTGTCCTTATGTAGCAATTCACTAACAAGGCGATGTGTGCCTGGCCAGGGGGCTGATTCAGCCACGCAGAGACAGACTGTCTGCTGCCCTTGAACAGATGGATTGATTAGAGATCTCCAGTTTCCTTAGCGACGGCTAAAATTGCTGCATGCCTCATCAAAGGCAAAAGAGAGGGATGAAAATGAGTGTGTAGCTGCGTATATGTGCGCGTGCTTTATGTTTTTTTAGGGCTATGTGCACTTTACTGCCCTGTCTGTGCCATGCTATGTGTGCGTGTGGATGTAAGTGGTATCATTTAGCTCCCCCAAAAACAATATGAGCTGCGATGCATTTTGAATGCTCCTATTGAAAGCTATGTCACAGCTGAAAGGGAGCCTAATGCCAGCCTGAATAATGCATACTGACACACAATTAGATATCTCAACACCATTTTGCCACTTAGGAACTTTTCTGTATTCAGTTACCTGAGGTCTATTTATCTTCTCTTTATGAATCATTTAACAGAATACAGTAAAGATATCAGCTGTTTAAATTTGATATATGTAAAGCATTTTGATCTTGGCTGTAAGGATTTGTACGTCTTTAAATGTGCACTGTATTTTCCTTTCAAAACATTTTGAAAGGTGGTTAGAGTAAGTTGATTCCAGGACAGCGTAGCTACCTCAGCACTGTGTGTTCCTGTCATATTTAATTTTCACCCTGACATGACCCTCCATATCTGCTCAGATGTGAAGTCACAGTAAGTGCAGTATTACAGAAAAAAAAGAGCAATTTCCTTCATTTACTAAAGAAATTTCCCTTTTAAGATAGAGCTAAATGTGAGAGTTGACCCCCCTGGGAGAACATAATCAAGAAAATTGGTTTTCTGAGGGCAGCTAATCCTCCATCAAATTATCTAGAGGAGAGCATCAGGCTCGCTGACTTCAGGGGCAATTCTGTGTTTGCTGGGTAGAGCCAGGCTCACATTTTCTATCCTCTGTCTACATAAGATTTATGTAACATGTGTAATGCATAATTTCTCAGAAAAGGGGTATTAATGATGGCAGACAATTATCAGGACACATAAACCCTGATTTTAAAAAATCTACTTTGAATTTTTAAACTTATTTTTCCTTAGCAAATCTCTGTTGAAATGAAATCCTGCTCTAAAGTATATCTCTTTATGCTTCTAAATGATCTGTACAACGCACTTGTCCTCTCCTTTGGCATCACCAGACAAAGTGGCCATAAAGATCCTCGACAAAACCAAGCTGGATCAGAAGACCCAGAGGCTGCTGTCCAGAGAGATCTCTAGCATGGAGAAACTGCACCATCCCAACATCATACGCCTCTATGAGGTTCGACTCATACACACACTCATATTGATTTATATGAACTTTATCCGTTCCTGAGGGGGCTTCCTCAGTGATCACCACATCCGGCCTGACATTCAGTATACTTCTCAGTGACATTCTGGCCATCTTTTTTTTTTTTTACTTTAGGTGGTGGAGACGTTGTCACGGTTACACCTGGTGATGGAGTACGCAGGGGGAGGGGAGCTCTACACCAAAATTACTACTGAGGGGAAACTCTCTGACACTGACAGCAAGCTGGTCTTCGCTCAGATCCTCTCTGCTGTTAAACACATGGTTAGTACATATATGTTTGTATTGAGGTGGTATGTTCATGGAAAATAACAGAAAACAAAAGATTTTATTACAATTTTAATTATTAAATAGCTGTTATTAATCATTAAGATGACGGCCTATACCGTCTGCTATGTGTTGGTAATGAAATGAATTTTCATCACCTATAATCTGCTGCTACAATGAGCTGGTTTGACCACGGAGGGTCATTAAAACTTCATTTAATATTTTAATTCAATCAGTTTCATATGACATTTTCTGTTATTGCAGACCACTTACACACTGCGAGCTTTGATGCACCTACAGAGGCATAAACAGACGTCAGACTCATTGATATTATAACAAACCAACTGTGAGGAGTAGAAGATCTTCAGCTATCAAAGTGTGTAGATTAAACAAAATATTTTCTTATACCTATGATATTTATATATATGATGGACAGTGTGTAGTGTATAAAGGGTGATCAGATGTCCTATTATGTGGGACTGCACATCATTTTTATTCCTTGTCCCACATCCTGCATATTGAGACAATGTCCTGCATTTTAATAAGCAGCAAAACTACTGCAGGACAGATGCTCTTCTAAAATCTGGCTTTTATCCAATTTCTGTGAAGACAGCAGGGTCAGCTGTCGTCAGGGGGCTGTGTTTGATGTTAAACTGTGCACATGTGGGTCAAGTGCAGGTGAACCTGTCCCCGTTTTGCTACGCTACGCCCAATGGGGATAACTATGAGTCACAAGCTATGCAGATTTAGCTGGAATATGATGGAAACAACCACCAGGAAAAGAAAATGCAGCTACAGCAAAGACTATGAAACTGCTTGTAACTGGGTGAAGCTGATTAAAGGTGATTCTCAGAGAGTTTTTCGTAAAATGTGTCAGTTATTTTTTGATTTCACACAGGTAATGTTTATTCTTTAAGTTAGATGTACATTATATTGATATTAGGGCTGTCAAAGTTAGCCCATCATTTTTTGACACATGGTTATCACACGTACATTCTGTATATGACCCTCGGCCCAATCAGGAAGTGATGCACGTTGGACATTACATTGTTTTAGTATTAAGTAATGTTACATTTAGATCGATATGTCCATCTGTTGGTGCTTGTTGGGCTTGAGTTTCAAAACACGGCTTGCTTTCAGCATATCTTGTTAGCATGCAGCACCTTTGAGGTTATTCTGGAGAATATTCTGGACAGTATTTGTCATAGTTTTGGATTGTTGCAATAATAATAAACATACATTTGCATAAAGCAAGCATATTTGTCCACTCCCATGCTGGTATGAGTATTAAAAACTTGAAAAATATCCCTTTAAGGTACATTTAGAACAGATAAATGTGTAATTAATTTGCGATTAATCGTGAGTTAAATATTTTAATTGATTGACAGCCCTAATCAACTAAAGAAAGTGCATGTGTCATTGATTTTTGTCTGGTCAGGATTCAGCCTATTGACACAGCAGTCACACAATTATGTCTTAAATCCTTAAAGATTCCCATCAGACATGTTTTAAGACACAAAAACACTAATAATTTATATCTGATCTATAAAAAGAGAACTTGCATCTCTTCCTTCTTCTTCGTTGAAAAATCCATGTTCAGTGAAAAAAAGCAAATACTATTAATTTCAAAAGTTTACCTGCTGGATACAAGATGTCTGCATCTTTACTGAGGAGTCGACTCTCAGTGTTTGTGCACTGGAGGATTCAAATTTCCACATCACACTTGACGTGAAAGTAGGTGGCTCGTACATAATTCAGTTTCTCCTTGTTCTCTCACAGCATGAAAACAACATCATCCACCGCGACCTGAAGGCAGAAAATGTCTTCTACACCAGCAGCTCTTGTGTCAAGGTGGGGGACTTTGGCTTTAGCACGCTGAGCCGCCGCAGCGAGACGCTCAACACATTCTGTGGCTCTCCGCCTTACGCTGCGCCCGAGCTCTTTCGGGATGAGCACTACGTTGGCGTCTTTGTAGACATCTGGGCCCTGGGGGTGATGCTGTTCTTCATGGTGACATGCACCATGCCGTTCAGGGCCGACACTGTGGCCAAACTGAAGCGCTGCATCCTGGAGGGGGCTTACATCATACCCTCGTGGGTGCCTGAGGCATGCCAGAGGCTGATCAGGGGAATCCTCCAACCCATACCATCCGACCGCTTTACAGTGGAGCAGATGATGGGCTGTGAGTGGCTGCTCCCTGTGGACTTCCCGCGTGCCATGGAGCCCTTTAAACTAGACCCATCCCACCTAGCAGAGGGTGATCCGTCTGAACTCGTGGAGGAAGATGTGGAGGTAAAAACAGCACTGGAGACACTGGGAATCACCTTAGAACACATCCTCAACAACCAGGGCAAAGACTGCAGGAGCTCCATCACAGGGGTCTACAGGATCCTGCTACACCGTGCTCACAAGAAACGGGCTGTTGAGAGCATGCCTGCGGTCACAAAGGCAGCCGGACCGACTACAACCAGTAAAAAGGAACGGCTAAAAGTGTACCGTAGTTTAAGGCACACATCTAAGCTCTGTGTGATTCTGTGACAAAATGCTCCGCTTTGCCCTGGACTTAATAGCTTGGGATGAGATTGCATGGATTTAATTAGAAATAAGATTTAAAAAAGTGCTTTTCAGTCCAGCAGTTTAACTTGAAACCATGGTATATAACCCCACACAGCTTCTGAAATCTGGGATTTCTTACTTTAGTATCTTTCTTCTAGTAAGTGATATTAGTCTCTGTGAGAATGTTGCTGCAGGTGAATCATTATTGTCTCCCTTTTTGACAGGGAAATGGACCTGTTATACTATAATAATAATAATAATAATGTTATGAAATGATTTATTTAAGTAAACATAAAGATGATGAGATGGCATATGTATCTTTTAATTTGGCTCATGCAGGCCAGATAGTTATAGTCCACACTCCTTCTGTGTTGTGCAGGATCACCACTAAACCCTATGAGAAATCAATGTAGCATCAGTCTTAAGGAAAAAAGTTAGAAACCCACAACATTATGCTGAGCGGTGAAACATGCAGTCAGCACATGAAATACGGTGTCTTTAATGTTTAAATGCACTTTTCTTCGATGCCTTAGTTTTCTATCATGTTATGAAATCAGCCAGCCTGGTTTCATTATACTACTTATGACATGATTAGAGAGTTCACATCTTACCTTCTTATGTGATGTATCTCTATGAGATGTTCCTGCTGTTAGACCGATTTACATGAATGACCTCACTCTGTTTTATCCTGTGGCTCCAAAAGGCCAATACATGTCATTAAACTGCAAATACAGACATATCAACCACCAAAGTTATTAGTTGTTCATGTGGCAAAATCCATTTTCAGTTTGACAGTTTCAGTAATTAGTTTTTTTTTTTAATTATCTGATGCCATGTTCATGCTCATGTGTTGATTAAAATACATGTCAAATTTAAATGCATCTGTCTTTTTTTATGAAATATTCTTTAAAGCGTATGCTGCTTGTGTGTTTGCGTGTATGTTTAATCATTTTAACACTTAATATGCTCCAAATGTACATTCAGTTTGTGTAAGTGAGCAATTTTTCTTTTCCATCGTAATCCTAATCTATCCACCTGACAGGTGTGACATGTCCAGATGCTGATAAAACAGCATCATTACTTCACAGGTGTGCCTGTGCTCTAAAATGTACAGGTTAATCTTGAAAAAAGGCGTTTATCAAGATTTCACATGACTAGTGCCACAGAAATGCATTTTTTGGTCACAGATAAAGAATCAGTCAGTATCTGGTGTGACCGCCGTTTGCCTCAAGCAGTGCAACATCTCCCTCACACAGAGTTCATCAGGTTGTTGATTGTGGCTTATAAGGTGTTGGCCAACTCCTCTTCAAAGGCTGTGACCAGTGCTGGATATTGGCAGAAACTGGAACACACTGTAGCACATGCTGATCCGAAGCATCTCACGCTGCTCAATGGGTGACATATGTGGTGAGTATGCAGGCCATGCAGGGACTGGGATGTTTTCAGTTTCCAGGAATTCTATACAGATCCTCGCAATATGGTGCTTGTCATGCTGCATCATCTTGTCCTGGTGTTTCTGTGCATTCACACTGCAGTCAAAAAATGCACCTGTGCTGGTAGTAGCCTTTGCCAGGTCATACCATAACCCCACCGCCACCATTTGCCCAGTGTACAACAGAATTCATCTGTGAAGAGAAC
Organism: Cephalopholis sonnerati; assembly: GCA_019142605.1. NCBI lineage: Eukaryota > Metazoa > Chordata > Actinopteri > Perciformes > Serranidae > Cephalopholis > Cephalopholis sonnerati. Next base: position 27,689,503 of record JAGQAX010000007.1, read on the forward strand.
ACTTCTTCAAAGTGCCAGACACCATCGAAGGTGAGCAGTTGCCCACTCAAGTTAGTCAAGATAATGCACTGCTGTCAGGGCAAGACCCTGATGAGGATGACAAGTGTGCAGATGAGCTTCCCTGAGACTGTTTCAGTTTGCGCAGAAATTCTTTGGTTTTGTAAACCAGTTGCTGCGTCAGCTGTCAGGGTGGTTGGTCTCAGAGGATCTTGCAGGTGAGTACTGGGCTGGCATGGTTATAAGTGGTCTACAGTCGTGAGGCCAGTTGGATGTACTGCCAAATTCACAGACATTACACATGGTTTATGGTGGTGAAATGAACATTTACTTCACAGGCAACAGCTTTTGAGAACATTCCTGCAGTCAGCATGCCAATAATGCTCTCCATCAAAAAAACTTGGGACATCTGTGGCATTGTGTTGGGTGATAAAACTGCATATTTAAGAGTGGCCTTTTATTGTGACCATCCCGAGGCACACCTGGGCACCCTGTTTAATCAACATCTTGATATGCCGCACGTGTCAGATGGATGGGTTATCTTGGAAGAGGATAAGTTCTCACTAACACAAAGTTTCCAACCAAAATTCGCAATACCTATTACCTATTGAGTGCATAAAAATGTCTTAGCTTTTGACCTTAACCTGTGAAAATGGGAGCAAAAACAAGAGTTGCATTTAAACTTTTGTTCTCCCCAACACTGACATAACATTATTTTAACACACACACACACATATATAACATACATAACATATTATTTGTGTAATCGTATTATATTTGTCACTGCATTTTATAGCAAAATTGTGTCAGTTTTTTACTGATATTATTATTGTTATTGTTATTATTATTAATATTTTTATCATTATTATTATTCAGGATACTTCCGGGTGGTAATAATAATAATAATAATAATAATAATAATATAACAATAATAATTTGTATTTTATTTTAATTTATCATTTTCATTTTATACTTTAATTTGCTGTACTTTACTACTGCTACTAAGTACAGTACACGGTATAGTACTACACTTCCCAGAAGCACCAAGATCACGTTTTCTTTTTTTCCAACCAGAAGAGTACGTACTTACGTCCGCCTTTACGTGATGACGCAATTTTTGCCTCGTTGGAAGGTGGTTTCAGGAGGAAGCGCTGTGACGATCGACTGTAGCAGTAAAGAAACGCTGAGTGGAGAAACCCAGAGACACCCGGACGACCTCACTCGAATGGTATTCTGTTTACAGCTGTCATACGGTAAGAAATTAGATGTCCACTTGAACTATTTTTAATGTTATTCCGTGTATTTAATGTCACGAGGGACCACGCCCTCTGAGTGATAAAGATCATGACAGGATTATTAAGCTAACACACCAGCCGGCTAATCGATGTTGGCCTCAGACATTTCCTTCTTTCTGCCATTGTAAAAGATATAATACAGCCGCTTTTTATAATCTTTAAAATCACAGGCTCATGATTCTTATTGCTCATGTGTTCACTGCTACGGTAACTAGGTCATTTCATTTGTGACTTGTGTGAAATGGCTGTGCTGCAAGACAATGCTCTTATTTTGCTGGACAACAAAGACACCATGCATCCGGACTGCATTCATATTTATTTATTTTAATCTCGACATGCACTGCAGCATATACATAGTCCTTTATTGGACGTAACTAAAGGCTATGCATCTTATTTGTTTTGACACTTGATATTGTATTCACATCTCGTGACAAAGGCGTGTGGGGGGCGGGGCTCTGAATACGATGAGGTCATGACGGGATCTCAGTAATGATGCAATATGAAGATGTTGACATGGCTCTTTAGTATACGTGTTATTGACTCAGTGACACGGAAGTATCATCTGTCATACTTAAGATTCCTCCCTAAATATTGTGACTGCTGAGGTTTTTAAACAACTTACAGTCAAAACAGCATGCACATGCACCTGCAGGCTGCACATGGAGGTCAGTGTGTGTGGGTGAAACTACAGGACAGAGCCCAAGAAATCAGACAGCTGTGGGCCATCATTCAATTTAATTTACCTCTCTGTTGTCGTGTGACACAAGTATCAGAGTCATAATGTCACAGTTTCTTCAGCAGAGTGTTAATGAACAAAATATAATGATTTATGGCTGTGACTTCTGGGACTTTGAGTCATAACTGAGGTGTGTGAGAGGATCTCCGATAAGCAATCATGTGGTAGTTAAGAAAGCAGACACAGTCAGCATTTATTTCAGTCAGCTAGATCTTTCAAATTAGTTCAGGAAAATGCATCACTCATCTCTTTGGCTGCAACTACCAATTACTTTCAGTATCAATTTGCTCTTTTCTTATTTTTGTCACAGCTTCCCAGAGCCTTTAAATTGACAATTTTGTCCGATTAACAAATCAAAATTCAGCTTCACAGTGAGAGAAATGCATAAACAAACACGTATTTTGCCAGATTGATGTCTACTAAAATAATTGTTTTTCTTTTAATTGATAATTTGACAAATTGTTTCAGCAATACTTATTTGTAGAGCTGCAACGACTAATCATTTAGTAGTCAACTATTAAAGTAATTGCCAACTAATTTTACAATCAATTAATCGGGTTGAGTAATTTTAAGAAACAAAAGTCAAAAACAATCTGATTCCAGCTTCTTAAATGAGAATATTCTCTGGTTTCTTTACTCCTCTGTGACAGTAAACAGCATATCTCTGGGTTGTGGATAAAACAAAACATTTGAGGACATCATATTGAGCTTTGGGGGGCAGTGATCGACATTGTTTTTTGCCATTTTCTGACTTGTTATAGACACAACACATAGATTAAATGAGAAAGTAATCGACAGATGAATTGATATTAAAGATAATCTTTAGTTGCAGCCTTACATGACCCAACATTTTGGACAATGTCTGACATAACACTCGTGTTACCACACTTATTTTATATGAACATAAATTACTTGGTCAAAGAAACTAAGCAGGATTCTAAAAACCAAAGTATAGACTCATACAGAAGTAATCCCTCTCAATCATCACTTATGACCCACTAAAAATGTGTGGTGGTGTATTTTTCTGCAGAGACTCTGCCCTCTGTCTGTATTTCTTTTTTAATTTGCTTCCTATTTTCTGTGTTTGGGACTTTTGTGGATGTGTAGCCCCACAGCACTCGGGTGAAGTTGGGGATTTATAAAAAGGTAGTGAGAAGGTGCTGGACTGTAAGCAGCAGATGGCCAAAAAAAACCCCAAAACCCCCCAAAACCCTGCAAATATAGCAAGGCAAAATGCCAAATGAGAGAAACTCTGGGGCTTTTACTTTCACTTTCGTCTATGAGCATGTTTACAAAGCGTAACTTACAATCCTGCGCAGCATGTCTTTAACAAATTTAATGTGTAATGCAAATGTTGTGATCTATATGCTGCTGTGTGGCTACAGATGTCAGTCACTGACGACCTTCCAGACATGGATGGAACAGACCTGTTAGGCCTGCTGTTCCACAGCGGAGAGGATGGATGTACTGAGCCTCTCTTTCCAGATGAGAATGGGCTCATTGAATCCTGGCTGTCAGAGCAAGATGTAAGACTTCATTCATAGAAAAGAAATACAACTTTTCAAACTGTGCAGTCTTGGTAAAAAGCTAACACAGCTCTTTTTTCTCTCAGATGCTGACAGGAATGGATACAGAGGACTTTCTGTCCAGCTTGTTAGAAGGACAGGACAACATGGGAGCTATATGTCCCTCTCATTCTCCCTTGGGCAGCGACAGTGGCATTTCCGACGACAGCAGCACTGGAGTTGGAAACAACAACCCTCTGGGATGCCCGAGTCCCCAGGGCAGCGACAGTGACGTTGTGCCCAGTCCCAGCTACTCCCAGCCCAGCCCGGTGCACTCGGACCCTGCCCTGGCCCCTGGAGAGCTGCAGACAGAGAGCCTGGAGGTCTTAACAGTCCAGGCAGATCACAGCTACTCTCTGCTGCAGAGCGGAGGCAGGGACATGGATTTCCTGCAGAGTGTGAGGGCAGAGAAGCCAGATACAGATGTCTTCATTGATCTGGGTATGTTAACTCTGAGAACTCTGTGATTCTGATGTCATTTGTGAGTTCTATAGTCTTAAGTACTTGAATATTTTATAGCTTTTTCCACTCAGCTGCCTGATAGCTTCTTAAATCCCCACAAAACACATGGATTACATGAACGCTCTATGTGAGGGCTGCTGCATGCATAATCAATGATGCAGGAACTTACTTGCTTAGCTGATCAGTATGGCAGATTAACTTTATTTAAAATAAATTTCTCTTGTGTCAGATGATTTGGTGAGTGAGGAAATGGAGGAGGACATCACAGCCGAGCTGCCCTGCACTTTGGCCATTGAAGACTCAACACAGGCCAACAAAACAGACCAGGTCCGTTTTTTCCACTATTTCCTAATCTTTTATTTTTTTAAGTTTGCATGAAGAAGACTGAAAGTTTAAGTTTGGTGTACCCGATTCATGTTTGTGACATGATTGGTGAGCTGTTTCTTTGCGGTACCATCTTGAACAGGCGATTAAAATCTTTCTTTTCTCTCTTTAGTTCCAGTTCAAAGAGATTGTGCTTACTGAGGAGGAGAAGCGGCTTTTGGGGAAAGAGGGAGTAACTATTCCCACACACATGCCTCTCACAAAGGTAATTTATGCCGAAAAATGTTTGTTTAGTTTAACTGATTGGCAGCTTGCGAACAGCTCTGGATAACAACATCTGCCAAATGTTGTAAATATTTTTATAAAAATGAGCATAATCAGACAACATGCCTGCTTTCATTTTTGTAGTAATGATAACACAATAAAAACAAACTGTGTTATCTGTTTTTATCGGCCATATGTGGATATTTTTGGTTTTGTATCTTGGAATGTGTTTTTTAATTAAAATAGATTTTCTGTTTGTCGGCGGCACAGCTGCTCAAGGCTGTTATATACACGCTGGCATCTGTCATGTCAGCATTTTGGTGAAAGCCTCCTCTCTGTGTAACAGGCTGAGGAGAGGACCTTGAAGAGGGTCAGGAGGAAGATCCGCAACAAGCAATCTGCTCAGGAGAGCCGCAAGAAGAAGAAGGTGTATGTTGATGGACTGGAAAACAGGTGAGATGAAGGGTGTAAAATGACCGCAAATGAGAAATGAATTCTCCCTATTAAATTCTTTAACATAGGTGCAGGAATTTTAACATCTGTTCTTAGGATAAGAACGATGTAGAAAGTTGGAGCTGGCCCGTGTTTTGCATTTCTGCTCAGAAAATGACTAAAACTATCAAATCTATCGACTATAAAATAGTTGCCAGTTCATTGTCTGTTGATCAGCTGATTGATGAATTGACCCTTCGCTAAGTCCCACCCCCGGATGCAGACTGGCAAATCACAACGTAGCATCGGGCTAGCTCAGACCAGGGTCAGACAATTTCAGAGTTCCTTCATTTTCAGGCTGGTTTTGTGGATTTGGAGCTAAATGTTGTGCCTGGGGCACGTCGTGTATTAATGATACTCGTTACCTGGAGAGGTTGGAAAAAGATATACGTTTCTTCCCTGTTCCAAAACCAAAATCAAACCCTGAAAAGTGTAGGGTTAGCTAGCTAGCTACTGAAGATATAGCCTACTGAATGTATACACATGCTGCTTTTGCTTTTTAATGATTATAACAGTGAAACAAAGACCGACCCTGCTGTACAGGAACCAGTGAAGGGAAGCAGGGAATCTTGCCATTGCATTGTGTGAGGATGAACGTTGTTTGCCTTCCCCCTGAGATCCCCGACCGTCTGGCGGTGGAGGTCTGGGTGCTGGCAGCAGCACGCGGGTGAAGCCAAACACCGTTCATCTGCACACACTGTGATGCCACACAGCTGGTTCAGTATCAACAAAGTTTCCCTTTATATTCATTGTCTTCTGTGTGGATCAGCAGTGATGTGGTGGTTCACTTTTACACTGTGACCTGCAGCCTATAGTTGGGCTTTAGCTTCTAACTATCTTTGTCTTTTTAACCTGTTGTTGCTGCTGAGTCAGTTTGACATCCTGGATATATCCTTCAAACACAGACTGTAGACAGTAGTCAATAGTCTTTTTCTACTAACCCTGTTATTCATATATGAGGAGTTGTAGCTACTCTGGCAAGCTCAAGAGCAAACACTGCAGGGAGAAGTGTTGAGTGTAAGCAAAAGTGTTGCCTGCCTAGTTCCCTGTTACTGGTCATGCTGGCAGTAATATACTCTATGTCTGCTTGGGTAAATGTACTAATTACGGAGTCCTTGTCTACCACAGGGTTGCCATCTGTACTGCACACAACTTGGAACTACAGAAGAAAGTCCAAATGCTTCAGAAACAGAACATGTAAGCACTCTTGAGATATTGCCTCTGCATTAATGAGTAACAACACATTTCTAGAAATTGCTTTGAATCTGCTGATTGCTGTTACAGTAAATGTGTCTTGGTTTTGACAGCTCCTTGATAGAACAACTGAGGAAGCTACAGTCTATGGTGAAGATGTCAACTATGAAGGCCAGCACAACCAGCACTTGTGTCATGGTAAATTATTGACTTCTTTGTCTCTCCTGATTACTGTTCCCGTATTAAGTGTCTCTTTCTTTGTCATGCTGCATTGTTTTTCTCACTCTCTCCTCGGCTTTGCCCTTCAGGTGTTCCTGCTGTCTTTCTGTCTCATCATCTTCCCGTCAGTCAACCCATTTGGCGGGAACAGAGAACAGAAGGAACTCTACACACCCTCCTCCAGTAAGTCACCTCAAAATAAAAAAAAAACCTTCCCTGACATGTCTTTTTGATTCGGAGAATTTGTTGGATACACAGTGTGTTCTAGCAGACTGCACTACATCACCCCAGTAGATTTTCGAGTGAATAGTTTCTTTGACCACTTGCCAGTATAGTAATGTTTTTTTTATTTTATCTATTGTGTAACTGAAGCCACTTTACACTGCCTGTTCAAGTCGGGAACATTGTGCTGTTATTGTGCCTCAGTGTTCTGTATAAAAGATATGACACAGAAAGGGGACACAGAGTGGCTTTAGCTTTAAGATGGCTGTAGAGGTAGTAACATTGCCAAATCTATTGACTGTGTAAAAAGGGTGAGTTGGCAGAAAGGGACGGGTATGACTTCTGACGATGTGTTAAGTGTGCGACCCATCACTGGGAGATTTAAATAGCAGTTAGCAGCTAGCTCAGAAAAAAACAGCAGCAGAAAATGTCCGCAAATTGGGGAAGCGGTGAGGTCCGGCAGCTACTTACCCTCCGAGCAAATGATGAGATCAACCGCTATATAACAGGGAGGTAAATGATTGGCACTGCTACATTATGACATTGTTATTATTATTAATAAAGCGCGGCTAGATGCGTATATGTCACACCAGGGAGCGTGACAGCACAACGCCTGTTGCGCCTCTTTTGCTTGCAGAACGCCACGCTGGGAGAGGCTTTATGCTCTCAATCAAACACGGTACAATGAAGGGTCTTAGTTGCAGCAGTATGGCGGGATCTCTGCGTAAAAAGGGCGTGACATGTCATTAAAGTCTTTGCTTTGGTAACCAGTTGTCGTTCATTCTTTCAGTCAGCTCCCGGACCTTGCGCTCGCTGCCACCAGAAAGCACAGACACCATAGCCTACCTTGAGCCCGAAGAGGAGGAGCTTCTCCTAGTGCCCCAAGCAGAGGTGGAGAACGTCAAAGCCATCTTTTCCGGCGGTCAGAAGAATCACACTCCCGACTTCCAGAGGGTGGAGCAGCCCGACTCGGAAACAGGAGTCAACAGCAACTCCTCGGCAGACTTCCCCAGCCCGGCTCAGGCGGCAGAGATGAAACCAGGGCCGGCGGGTGGAGTCGGGGCTTTACAGGAAGCATCCATAGAAGCTGCTGTTGCGTATGAAGTCACAGGATCAAAGGATAACTGGATAGGCCAGAATCCTCCGTCTGTCATACTACAACAGCATCGCTCAGATGAGATGTAGTAGGGAGCTGTTGATCAATATAACCAGCAGAGGGAGCCATATTCATGTTTTATGTACCAGAGGGAAGCTTAAACTTAAAAAAGGGATGAAGGGAACATAACACTAATTATCAAGATATAGAATCAGTCTGTCTGTCCCTACTTTTCCCCTCTAACAGCCTTCTTGTGTACTACTGTTATTTTATTTGCACTTTGTTCTGTTTTTATTGCTCCAGTGGGCAAAAACAACTGCAGAGAGATTTCCACATGTCAGCAGTGCAAACTACTTGACTTTGACATTACTGCTGATGACCAAAATTTGCAAATTTGTAGGCACCACTGCAGGAAAACTTTTAACGAACTGGCAGTGGATTACTTCAAGAGAAGTATTACTTAATGGCATTATTATTTATCACCAAATTCTAAGGGGTGCTTTGTTTGACTCTTGTCTGTTTGATCACAAATGACTCTCCCGCAGTAAATTATTGTGAACATAAGTAGTCTGCCAGTTTGCACTCCATTGCATATTAGAACATAGGCTGCTTGATTCTCATAAAGCTTGATCAAAGTGGTTGTTAGACCACCGTAATGCTTAAGCCATTGCAGGACATTTGGCCATTTAGAAGACTTGTAAAGTTTGTTAGTATTTCCCTTGTAACAAGGGTATCCATGCTTCTTTTAATTTTGGAATGCTTCGTTTTTATGTTGTACAGTAAAGCGAGAAAAAAAAAAGTCAAAATATAAGACACTGAACCCTTGACTTTGTCTTTGTCAGCCAACCCCAGTTTACCCCCTGCGATCTCCTCTTTTACACCTTCATGGGACAGTTCTTACCTTTCTAAACATGTCTGAAATACCTTAGCACGAGCGTGCACAGAGTAAAGGGGTTTGATATATTCGCTCAGTAAACCGTGTTGCAGTAAAATATACTCAAAAATGTAATGACCTGTTTTGTCAGTGAGGCATTTTTGTCCTTTTTTTGTGTATTTCTTATGTTACTATCAGTAATACATGGAATCTAAATGGTATTGGAACTGCTTTTTGTTATATTCGACAGTCAATGAGATTTTAAGTGTTGATCATGTTGAACAAATGCACTGACATTTGACATAGTCCAAGAATGAACTGTAAATACGCTTAAATGATTGTAGCTCTGTACATTTGAAGTCTTTATGTATAAGACATGTCTGGACATCTATAATAATAAACTTTTTATATATCAGAATAATAAGAATTGTCTGTGTTACTGACGAAGGAATAGAAGGATACGTGTCTACCATGAACTTTATTTTTCAGCTCAAGGAAGCGGCGACAATGTGCAAAACATATGCTGAAATTAAATGTTACAAAGAAGGCACAGTTGGCTAAAGCAGGGGCTCCCAAATGTTTTTCCTATAGGGACTCCTTTTCTACCACTGAGTGAACTGACACCCTGTGACTAAGTGACATAATTTATGGATTATTCTTGTTATATTCAGTGCATCACAGTAACAATACAGAACAACTGATAAAGTGTGCAATCAACCCAAATAGCTGATGCAATAATAATAATAATATTAATGATGCATTTTATTTATAGACACCTTTCAAAGCACCTTACAAGACACAGTTAAAAAATATATACATACATAATATACAATAAAAGTTAATAAAATCACCAGACTAAAGGTAGGTATAAAATCATCAATATAGAGTCATCATCAGTGCCAGTCTCACTATGTGTCACCATTACATCAGACCGAGTGCCAGCTTGAAAAAAAAAAATTCCGGGAGGTTTGTGTAAAATGAGTAATTCCAAATATTGCATCAGACATGACTTTTCTCTGCTATTTGGAAGAACATTTTATACTTTTTTCTTTGAGAAATTGTGTACTTTTCAAGGACAGGACAAACCTGTTGAGCAGAGAGTGCAGGGCTCTGTAAATATTGCATGTCCTGAGATTTTGTGGGAACTTTACATGTTGAATAATAAAAATAACACTTTCATTTAGTTTTCTTCATATATTAATGGATGAAATATAGGACTATTGAATTTATTTATTTATTTAAATATTTTATCACTTGAGTGGCAGTAGCTCAGTCCATAGGGACTTGGGTTGGGAACCAGAGAGTCGTCGGCTCAAGTCCCCAGTCCGGACCAAATATGGAGTGTGGACTGGTAGCTGGAGAGGTGCCAGGTTCACCTCCTGGGTACTGCCGAGGCATCCTTGAGCAAGGCACCAAACCCCCAGTTGCTTATTGTTATTGTTAATGGGCAGCCCCCTCACTCTGACATCACTCTGACATCACTCTGACATCTCTCCATTTAACACATGTACAGGTCCTGCTTGTGCATGTGTGTGTATTTGAAAGTGAAAGTGTACAAGAGTGAAAAATTGAATTTCCCCTCAGGGATTAATAAAGTATATCCTCGGGGCGGCCTCTAGCTCAGTGAGCAGAGTGTCCACCCCATGTACGCTGAGTCCAACGCAGTGGCCCAGGTTTGATTTCCAACCCTGCAGCCCTTGGGTGCATGTCATGCTCATTCTCCCTTCACCTTTCCTGTCATTCTTCAGCTATTCTATAATAAAGTGACAAAAGCCCCAAAAATAATCTTAAAAAAAAGTATATCTTCCTCTTCTTCTATTTTTTAAAGTTCTCCTACACCCCTTTAAAAACAAGAAGGCCTAGTGACCACGTCTCTGGTGATCCCTAAGGGGGTCGTGACCCCCTGGTTGGGAACCAGTGAGCCAAACAGTTTACAGGATTTACTTGGGAGGTAATCTCTATACACCTTTGTAAATTTGTTTTGAATGCTCTTCTCAGCTTCTGTAAGTTTTCTTTATTCACAAAAGTCTCCTCTAACAGTCCTACAGTGACATTTCAGTGATATCTTCACAGGACAAATTAGTGCTCGGGAGTTACCGGAAGTACAACCACAGCCTGGAACTGTTTGCCACAGCTTCTGACTATTAGAGTTTTTTGAAGTTAGGTACCTTACTCAAGGTCATGTGGGGAGACCGTTTCTAATTTAACCTCTATTGGGATTTTCACAGCCAGCCTGGGATTTCCCCCATCCTCTTAGCTTAACTGCTCACTGCATTCAGAAATGTAAAAGCCATAAAATTCCAACAGCTTTCAGGTACAAAAGGATTATGTAATGTTGTTTATCCGACAAGCAGAGTACATTGACAAACATAAATTGCATTTTATTTAGCCTGTAGGGATAATAGAGAGGCATTCTGAAGATGTTCTAGGCAGGGTGGATATTTTAAACTCATGTATCCCTAAAATTCTTTAAATTCAAATTGTTGATCCAAAGATATGTTGCTTTTTCCTCTCACAAACTTCACTCACTCTTTCTTTTTCTGTATCCTAATTCTTTCACCCTCTGTTTTCCCCTGTTTACATGCTCCCTGCCTGGCAAACAATATTTGTCTGACTTTACAAGTACCCTCAGCTGTCGGGGAATAACAAGACGGGTTACAGGGGACTGGCTGCTGATGAGTCACAAGCGTGAGGTTGGAATCATGACTCATGAGTTTATTCAACATGTTGAGACTAGCTGTGAAGTGAGGGGGAAGACCGCTCTCTAACTCACCAGCAGGTGGCGGTGTCAGTCCAGATTTGTGACGCAGAGTTGTGTTGAGCAGCTCCATAGATGGTGTAGATTAGGTTAAAGGTCAGGCATCTTTCGTTGCGTTGAAATAAATGTCAGAGTGGTTTAGAATCTGACTCATCATTTATCAAGAAAGTCGTGAAGAAAACAACATTCAGAGTGAAATCTCCCTGGAATCAGACCCATGCTGTGGTGCTCAGACTCTAATGCCTGTGTTATGTTGATTACTCTTAATTAGTGTTTATTATACTAGTAAACATCATTTTAAAGTTGACAAGAGCAGTGTGTAAACATGCACAGCCTCCAGCATCTGTCTATAAAGCCAGAGATGTTGAATGTAAACATGCAGACCCACTGATAAGATAAACTGCCCTGGTCTCGGCACGTGGCGCTGCAGGAGGGGGGCCACGCGCATCTGTCGGGCATCTGCCGCGGGACACTGAATGGAGTAGGGTAATAAAGAGTGTGGGGCTCGCGTATAAGACGCACACACACACATACACATCCCCCAGCCTCATGAAAGGACCGGGGGGCAGGTGGAGGACGTGCGTATTGTTGTGACACAAAGTCGCCTTTTTTTCTCTCCTCCACGACACGCGTCAAGTCAGACCGGCAATTAAAGCTCCCTTTTCAACATGGAGAACAAAAAGTGGCGTGTGCCGGCCACAAGCTGTTTTTGGTCACACCTCCAAACACACCATCAAGACATCTATTTGGGTCAGGACAGGCTTGTAGGTCTTAGTAGTGTGGACTGTAAACACACACACAGCAGCAGCAGCAGTGCGTTGGGTAACCTGTTGCATGCGCCTGCAGGTGCGCCATCAACAAGCTGTTTATCGAGGCTAGACTTCAGGGAAAGTTCGGATGAGCTATATATAACACGGCAGTGATTCCCCAGGCTGGGGAAGTCCAGTCTTCACAAGATTGTTCCAGAGCTTATCATGGGATAGATTTATTTCACCGCCGATTCCACTCCTGTTTTACGCACAACTTTCCCTTGACTAATAAGAACATTTGGTTACATTATCACCTGTGGGATGGCCGGACATGGATATGTGTTATAACATGTCATGGAAAAGCATGAGTTGGTGGATAACATTTATGTAACCGACAACCACAGGGCAGGTTCCGGGTATTCACTGATGAGGTGGTAAATAACCTCCAAACAACCGCAATAATAAAAATACTATTTTGCTTATTCTTCAAAAGCACATGATTTATATGTATGCATTATGAATGCAGGTCATAAACATGCCAGATTATTATTTACAATGTGATATCCAGTTGAAGCCACTGGGTTCAAGCTTTATTGTGTCATAGGTTACTGTCTGCAGTGACTCTGAAAGTCCACGGTAAACAGGACTTTAAGTTTTTTTGTTCATTGTGGTGATGTTGGATGTTGACAAGGCAAGCAGGAATCGGTGGTGGGTGGTAGGGAGGGGGGATTTCTTGAAAGGTTGTAATATTGCCCCCACGTGGGGTTGTCAACAAGCTCCGCGTTACTGCCCGGGGACTTTTTCTTTCCTCACCCCGGCTGCTCCGAGCCAATGGTAGGAGGCAGGAGCGGAAAAGACCGCCCCTTGCCGAGAAACCACGCTGATCTGCTATAAATCCACCCACAGCCTGTTCCGAGCTCAGAATAACGCATGAGACTACATAGAGAACTACACAGCCCTTTTACTGTTCACTGCAAGATCCCGATCGCGCTTTGGATTATAACTATGACTCTGGAAGAGATCAGCGGACAAGAGAACACAATGGAAAACGCAGATAGGTGAGTGTTTTACGCACGGATACATCATTATTCAATCTATTACTTAAACGCTTTATACCTGTTTAGCAAAATGTGCCCAGTGTTCTGATGATGTGTGTGTTTCTTTGTCAAGGGTGCAAAGTGCAGGCGCAGCCCTGGAGGAGCTGCTGGTCGCTGCTAAGAAGCAGGACTACCTGACAGTTGGAGTTTATGAATCTGCTAAAGTCATGAATGTGTAAGTATTTTGATTTGTAATATTTTTAACAACAGCTTCCATTTATTTTGGATTTGACGCATACGCATGAGAGAATGTGCTCTAACCATCGATCTTGTCTGTCCCACAGTGACCCAGACAGCGTGGCATTCTGCGTCCTCGCCACCGATGAGGAGTACGAGTGTGACATCGCTCTCCAGATCCACTTCACCCTCATCCAGGCTTTCTGCTTCGACAACGACATCAACGTGGTGCGCGTTAATGACATCGAGCGCCTGGCCGACCTCGTGAGCGCAGATGAGACCGGCGAGCCCAAGGACGCACACTGCATTCTTGTCACGGTACGTTCACCGGGAGCACCCACTCAGAGAGGAGCAGGCAGCCAGTGAATCATGCATGCATCACGCCTCTGTCTGAACACTGTGCACATGCTGCCAAGTTACTGCATGCCTGTTTTAGGTGTTCTGACTCTAAATATATATCTCCTTTTTTATATTTCAGAGCCCCAGTGCAAACCCATGGAAAGACCCTGCTCTGGACAAGCTGAGCCTGTTCTGTGAGGAGAGCCGCAGCGTGTACGACTGGGTGCCCACCATCACACTCCCAGAGCGCTGAAAGTGACATTCCGCTAACAATGCTTCACATGATGATGAAGATGATGAAAAGAAAGTAAGGAGCTGAGCCTCAGTTGGGGGTGTCAAGCCTTTCTGCCTCACATGTCTGGATTAAGAGGCTGTGGCTGTAACCCCCCTGCAAGAGCACAACCTTCCAGTGCATTCTGGGTCAGCACGTTGGTTCTGGATTACCCTGAGGAAGGGGTCAAGTTCAGAGGTCAGAGTGTGGACTGGGGTCAGGTGGATGTGGAGTGGACAGAGAGCCTGATGGACACTGAGAAGGATTTGGAATGTACTGCAGAGTGCATGAATAGATGAGAAGTGGCGACCCAGTTGCTGCCCTAGATAAAAAAGGCAATGGGGAACTGAGTGGAGGAGGTCACAGAGACTTTGCAAGAAATGGACTTATGAAAGTGCAGAGGCTGGACTGAATCTCAAGAGAGGGGAAAGAGGAAGATGCTGGTCCAGAGAGGGTATCTGAAAATGTCTGAATGGACTTTACTTTTCTTTGCCAGTGCAGCTATCAGGAAGTTCTTGGAATAAGCAGAGACTTTGCTTGCAAATCCTGATAAGAGCTGCGTCTGAACCTGTGACACGTAATCACGGACTATGATTTTTACTTTCAAATATGCAGAGAAAAATGCAATATTGTTTGAATTGTACTAATTTCTAATGTTTTGTGAATAAATATTTGAAATCATACTCTCTTGTCAGAAATGTTATTTCTCCTTTGCATTAAACCCTAACTGAGCTAAGATGCAGCACAGCGTGGGAGGTTACAACAGATTGCACAGATATAGAAGCACCAGGAAGTGTCGCACGACATCAATTACTCGGTAAAAGAGAAAAAGTAAAGAGTAAAATGTGGGTGGTTGACAGAAAATCGCGTGGCTGCGAGATTCAGTGAGAGATAGAGTAGTACAACATAATGACGCTTGTGACACATGCTCTTTTCCAGGCGCTGACCTTATATACTGCTCACAGACCAGCTGCCTTACACGACAGCTTGCACAATCGCTGCAGCCAGAAACAAGGCCGAGGCTGGGGGGCCTGCAGGAGAGAGCTTTCTTTTGTTTTCTGTGCACAGACAGGCGAGGCTAGAGAGGTCTGTGTGTCAGTGGGTAGTGTGCTTAGATGTAGTTTTGTGCATCCAAGTGGAAAACTGAGACTGCTGTAGAGTGCTAGACTTTACATATCAGATATGCACTGTTAGGAAATCTACAGTGTTGCAAATGCTCGGTTTTCATGCACAAAAGGTAAGATTAATAAATCCTGCAACACCTTACCAAATTCATGCAAACCATGAGGCAACACACGTGGGGAAAGTTTAGCATCCCTGTAGACACGTGCGCGTACAGCCACATGCATTCACACAACAGAAAATGTACAGGAATCGGAGCTGAGCTGTAGCAGAATGAGGGTCCGCGAGATCATCAGGGGCAGGTAAGGGGAAGTGTCTGAGGGCTGCGGTCGACTCTGAGCCGAGGCTGACAGTAAAGAGAGGCCCACATCAAAGACACAGCAGACTTCAGAGGAACTCATCTTGCGTTTTCTTGGCAGCCCCTTGGACTCCAGCCAATAGCTGGTCATACCTACATGTGTGCACGCATGAGCACACAAATGCGCACAAGCATGGGCGGACACCTGTATCTGCACACTGACACACACACACATGCTTAGAAACACACACACACAGCACTCACATAAGCAAAGGAGGCAGTCCTTCTCTGCTAAGGCTGATCTCAGGTAATTGCTCAGCATTCTAAGAACAGAGGAAGCTTAACTTAGACAGAGTTACAAAAAACAAGTTGCAGAGAAGAAATAAAGGGGTTTTCCGTGTGCATTAATATCTGCCATAGTAGGCATATGGAAGACTTAAGTAAATTACTATACCATGCTTACAAAACTAGTCATTTTCTTACATGCGCTGTCAAAACTGTAACTAGTTTCGTCATACAAGACACTGATATGAACACTAGTGTGGCTTGTGATGACTATTAGTCTGCGGTTTCTGCACTATAGACTCTGCTATGATCAAACCTGGCGCCTTTGTCTGAGTGAAAGTTGAAATACAACATCTTGTGAAAATAACCATCAAAAGTCCCAGCCGACTCAGAGGGAAGGCTGGGACACATTTAAAATATTCCTACTGTAAACAACAAAGGACCTGAAAAGAGAAAGAATATTTTTTTTTATTGAGCACATGTTTCCAAAAGCACCCAAAATGTTCAGGGATATTTGTCTATGCAGGTCAGTGTTCTTCGGGCAGCCTTTTCAGTTGCCATGGAAAAAAAGGACCACCGGCAACAATAGCGGTGGCAATCGTGTCTAATCTTGACCTGTTTTTGGAATAAAGCAATATTTAATGCCCTAGATAAGACCCATTTTCTCAAGAATATAATGTTGACTGTTTTATTATGTGCTCTGAGTAAACAGAGTAGCGTTGGCTAAGTGCATGGTAGTTAAAATTAAAGTGTATTGTTGACTGAATCCTTGACCTACTTTGGATAAATGTTATATTGATGAACTTAGCGATAGACCAGATTGGTCTTTGTGCTCTATAAAACCTAATTTCTCCACATCTGCATCACTGAAGCCTACATTATCTGCTGTCTTAACCCTCATTTCTATAGCAGCAGCTCATGCAAGCCTCATGCAAGACTAAAAAACAACAACATGCTTATTTTTTATGCTATGTTCCTTTTGGCGACAGGTGTATGTGGGCCAGCAGAG
The DNA here is from genome assembly GCA_019142605.1 of Cephalopholis sonnerati. NCBI lineage: Eukaryota > Metazoa > Chordata > Actinopteri > Perciformes > Serranidae > Cephalopholis > Cephalopholis sonnerati. The sequence goes on from JAGQAX010000007.1 coordinate 27,706,348, forward strand.
AACAAAAAAAAAAAAAAAACTCAGGCTACTGTAAAAGGTTCCATTCCTCTGCCGCTGCTGCTATTTATATGGAGTTAATAAACATCTTCTCCCTGCGCTGGCTGTGGTGCCAAAGCCTGGAGCAACACTCCAGACTGTCAAGGCAGCCCGACTGTCTGCACGAGGTCTGAGCCAGAGATCTAGAGCTACGATAGACTGAGAGGGAGGGAGCGAGACCAGACAGATGTGTGCTCTGACTTAGAAACATTAGTGTTTTCAACTGTGGCACAGAAAGATGGTAAACATCAAGCAGCAGTTTACTCATGAATGCAATCCCCAGACTGTTTTCTTTTTCTTCTTATATGAAGTGCCGATAACGAGTTTCCTCTCTTTCACGTGGGACATATCCCCAGACAAAATATTCTGTTTATCCCTGATGGATCTAGGCCTGCTACAGTCACTTTTACTTAGATGATTAAAGGGTATTTAACTGATAACAACCTTCATAAAGTGGAAATTTACACATGTTTTGCATGTTGATTGCACAGTGTAATAGCAATATAACAATAATGACATTTAGACTGATTACCTATAATGCAATTCTGTCAATTGATATGATCTCTCAGGAAAATGAGGGCTCAATTTACAGCACATAGGCAGAGCAACCACTGTGCAACCAAAACAGGGAGAGGAAAGTGCTGCTGTTGTCCTCTGTAGCTGTCGGTAGCAATCCCCAGTTACCAAGGAGCAACAGTTTAAGTTCTTTGCAGTTACTGTCACCAATAGCAGATATGGCGGACAATGGAACAACCAAAGTAACTGTGGAAAACAAATACAGTTAGTCCTGTGTTGTTGGCAGTTGTCAGGCCAATCCTGTTGTCTTTGCAACAGCGGTGCCAACGCTACCACTTGGAAATGCCAGAGGGGTGAAAAGTTGTCTGTTTCCACTTGAAACAAACTGCTCGACAATTCAGGAATTACTCTTATTCAATCTCTTGCAGGGAGTTGGATTAAAGGATTGGTACCACACTCATGTCTGTCAATATGAAGCTGAAGGCTGCGGTCAGTTAGCTTAGCTTAGCATAAAAGCCAGGAAACAGCCTGCCTGTCTGTGTTCAAAGGGATTATGTGCGGGACTATTTATTAGCTGAATGCAGAGACTTCCTGGAGAATGTGATGTGACCTGGCAACCGCTCAGTGACAACAAGACAAGGTGCTGGATCCAGCTTATGAGAATAGCAAGGGTGTGGGACTGATTACCCAGAGCCTTAATGGGAGGGGCAACACATTCTCACTCCAACCTCATCATATATTTATGTTTGGTTGTGGACTTTCCATGTCGAGATATGACATGCAAGGTACTCTGTGTTGGTTGTTGACGTTCTGGGACACCGTGTCAACTTTAGCCTGTTACATGCATTGTCTGTTTTCAAAATATACTTCCATTTTCACAGGAAATGTACAGTTTGCATACAGTCTCTTTCAAAATAAACGCAATGTCAGTATAACACTGCAAATTGATATTTTTTTTCACTCAACAATATGGGCACGCAGTTGGGTTTAGGAAAAAAGAACAGGGTTTGGCTTTAAAATGACACGGGAAGTGAACAACGCCGCCTTAAGTTTTGTTGTTGTCCCACCATATTTCCCCCTGATGCCGCTGGGCACTGTCAAACAATAATGGCGACCAGCCTTGTATCATGCTGACGTGAAAGGACAGCTTCTTTCACTGGTTTCCAACGCCGGAAGTCACTGACCAAGTGCTAGTTTTCGATGGGTGCGACCGGGTTGGGAGGGGGGACCTCGAAAAGCCTGGAATGAAAAGTTTGGGTTTCTTTGGAATGTTTATTTCTAAGTAATTAAAGAAAGTAAAATTCAATCAACTCAGCAAGAAAGTGAATTAGCTTCCCCAAAGTGCTGCACTATTCCTTCAACAATTTGCGAGCTGTAAGAGCAGGGGTAGTTAGAGACTGAAATAAAGAGTCCCAAAATGAGTCAAACAGTCACTGAGGACCCCTGTGTTTGACTGAGCAGCTTCACTTTCACTCTAGAGTGGAGAGTGAATCTGAAAGCTCAGTTTTCATTCCTTACATACATACTAATGCTTTTGGGTTTGTTTTCAAAAAGTTAACTGAAATTCCCAAACACTTAACTCCCCTTCTGTTGGACATGCACACAGAGCACTTGGACATATTGAGAGAAGACATAAAATGCACAATGCTAATGTTTTAGATGTTTGTTTTTAGCAACATAATTTCTCCTGTGGTGTTATAATACCACATAATGTTTGCTATTTGCCTATTTTAACCCTGGTGAAATGTTACAGTATGTGTTTCCATATTGGGATATAATTCCCAGACTTGTGGTTCAACTGTAAATGCTAAACGCTTCCGAGGGACCTCAGCAGAGTGATACTCCGCCCTTCCCAGAGCCATTACTTTCATGGGGAGCTGTGGTCCCTTCTTCCCATTCCCTTCTCCATCTCACTTACAGTAACCACATCAAGATGCGATTACACGATGAGCTGGCAGGCAGCATCCCCTCTCACCCCACCCTGCTCTGAGCCTCTCTATCTTTCTCTCTCGCAAGGCCAGATTGGTACCATGAGCTCATGGCCCAGCTGGCTCTGGCAGGCAGAGGAGAGAGATAGATAGATGGATGGCTGGTGTTGGGTGTCTCTAATCTAAGTATGTGTCACTCACTGGAGAGATGAGCTGCACCCTAGCTGCTTCTGCTCCTGCTGTTGCTCAACTTACAGTGAGCTCACGCCTCAGAGGCCGTGCGGTGAGCCAGCACAATATGCAACTTTCAGAAGTTCTTAGACTCGCAGTGCAGGGAATTTCTCATCGCTGCGGTGACCAAGGTGATTCCAGTACAGCAACATGTACACACACTGCTGTTTGTTAGAAATCACTCAGTCTCTCAGTATGACCTTTTGCAGGTGGTTTTTCAGTATTGTGGTTGTGGTTAGGCTGAGGTAAAGCTGTAAATTTTGAAGTGTATGCACATACGTACACATAAACACACACCTGGACACCTGGGATGACCGCACCACACTCGCAGAGATGAGATCACATGATCCAAACTTCTCAGTTCAGAAGAAATGATCGCGGTTGTCTTTCTACAAAGCCTGTAATCAGAGCAAAACAGCTGTGTGTGTGAGCCAAGGGGAGGGTGACCAGGATACAAACACACTCACTGAAACACACACACACAAACACCTGATCTACGCTTAGAAATCCACCGTGTCCCCTTGGGGGGGTAGAGTGACACACACATACAGCAGGTCATTGCATTTTAGGTCATGACACACACTTAACTGCTGTTAATGTGAAACGCTACTCTTGGTCCTCTGGTTAAATCCAATGAGACAATCGTCTTAAACATAGCAGCTGGGCAGAGTTTTAAATTTGGAAAATATTCACTCCGCTATTTGTGCAGGATATAATCATTTGGATGTTTGTTTTTAAATTGGTACATCTGAAAAAATTGCCCTGGGATTGCATCAGGGTGTTTGTTCAGTAGCAAGTGAATGGATTGACTGGATGAAATGTGTGATTTCCGAGTGCAATGTCTATATTATTAGCATAAACAAGATCATGTGTATGCCCTCGTTGCCTTTTTTCCATGAAGCTCTGGTCACTGGGTTCATAAAAATATATCATATGAGTGTATGATCGCAGCGACCCTGTGTACACCTCAACGGCTAAACTTAGATCACATGGCCTAAGTGTCAGTTTTCTTATTTGATCCTGCCTCATGGTGTTTCACATGAAGTAAACACCATTACAATAAACATTAAAAAGAGGAGACACTCTGAGATGAGTAAACAAGTAGCCCTCTAGAACATTGTGACCCACGTCCACAAGGAGTGATCTCATGCCAAATGCATTGATCAAATGAGGCTGGGGCTTTGGGCTTGCCTCTTTACATAAGCCGCAATGAGGTAGGTGTAAAAGGCAAAGGCTATTTCAAGATATTTAAAACAGCTCAGAGTTTCAGGGTCTTAGTGTCTCACTGGGTAGGGTCCGGCAGAGGAGAGAACAGAAGAGGGAAGACATTAAAAATAGAAAATGAGCCAAACATAGTGTCAAACCCGTAAAATAGAGCCCCATATTTGTTTTCATTCACTAAAAATGTTGGTATTTAATGAATTTCCGATTGCATCTTACTTCTCACTCATGCTTTCCCCCTTATCCCCAGTCTGCCTCTGCATTCTGTTCATATTTTCTGGTTTACTGCGGCTGCCAGTCTGGCTGAGGTGGGGCAATGCTAAGTGATTTGCCAAATATGGGGAGCAGCCTGTAACCTCCGCAGGGTTGACACATTACTGACATAGCTGAGCTTATCCCTCCAGAAGCACATGTACTCAAATCCACGCCAGGAATCCCCTCACACAGCCCGCAGTCCTCAAGTATTAAGCAGCAGGCCCGGAAGACATGGCCATAGAAGTGCAGCCTGGAGAAGGAGAGATAAATACTGCTGACAGACAGACATACAAATAAAATGTTTGGAAGTTGCGAGCTATTTGCTCATCTGATGATAGGATCTCTGATCTGTGCTGGCATGCAGACAGAGAGGGCAGACTGGATGACTGGGTTGATACAAGGATAGATAGAAAGAGAGTAAAAAAGAGAGAGATAGACGCATTGCATGCATGGTGTACATTCCAAATTCCATTACGCTGATGTGCAGGACTATGTCAGGCTAAACAAAGTAGTATCTGAAATAGCAACACTCATACTCACCCATGGGGACTGTTTAATTCAAGAGCAATGTTGGAGCATTCACACATATACCGTAGAAAAGAGAGAATCAGAGGGACATTTTTTTAGTCACATCAAGATTCTGAGCAAGAATAAAACAAAGAAAGTAAAATGCAAAAGAAAATAAACAACAAATAACAAAGCTCTATGTTCAACCCAATCACCCAATTGCATGTTAGCATGCAGTGGATACATTAAAACTATGTTTCAACAATGCTGTGGTTACTGTGTGGTTGAAACACTTGGTTACGGTAAGAAAAAGATCATATTCTGGCTTAAAATAACCTGGGTTTGGGGGCAAATATCGGCAAAAAATGCAGTGATGTCTCGGCAAAAAACAACCGCTTTCATACCACTATCTCAGCAGTAAACACGGTGATGTCTTGGTAAAAACAATCGCTTTTCATGCCACTATCCCAGCAGGAAACAACCACTTTTCATGCCACTTTCCCAGCAGGAAATGCAGCAATGTCTCGGTAAAAAACAACCACTTTTCATGCCACTCTCCCAGCAGGAAATGCAGCAATGTCTCGGTAAAAAACAACCACTTTTCATGCCACTATCACAGCAAAAAACAACCGCTTTTCATGCCACTATCCCAGCAGGAAACAACCACTTTTCATGCCACTTTCCCAGCAGGAAATGCAGCAATGTCTCTGTAAAAAATAACCACTTTTCATGCCACTATCCCTGCAGGAAACAACCACTTTTCATGCCACTATCCCAGCAGGAAATGCAGCAATGTCTCGGTAAAAAACAACCACTTTTCATGCCACTATCCCAGCAGGAAACAACCATTTTTCATGCCACTATCCCAGCAGGACACAACCACTTTTCATACCACTATCCCAGCAGGAAACAACCATATTTCATGCCACTACCCCAGCAGAAAACAACTGCTTTTCATGCCACTATCCCAGCAGGAAATGCAGTAATGTCTCAGTAAAAAAACAACTGCTTATCATACCACTATCCCTGCAGGAAACACGGCAATGTCTTGGTAAAAACAACCACTTTTCATACCACTATCCCTGTAGTAAATGCAGTGATGTCTCAGTAGAAACAACTGTCTTTCATGCCTCAACATGCAGTAATAAACAACCATGCTGGCAGCCTAAAAAGCAGCTGAAAATACACTGACACGTCACAATAAATCACCCATGATTAGAGCCTGAAATGCTGCTAGAAACACAGCAGTGACTCGCCACAACACAACCAGCTTTGTTCGTCTCACATTGTAGTCTGCAGTTTGGCAAATGTCTCACCTAGGTGACATGCCATCCACCTTCCCCTCCACCTGCTGATGGCAAAGTCAGCTCATATACTACATCACTTAGAAGCCCAGCCACACCAAACCGACTTCACAGAACTATTGGCAATGCAACAACGATTGCATCACCTCGCACGGCTTATGTCTCAGCCAAAAAGTTGCACATGAACCAGCGTGAATGTTCTGTGCCTGTGTGAGAGGAATAAACTCTCCACACCAGCAGCAGTGGTTGTAATTGTCATTCAAAAAGTGAAACCGAAAGACGTCATGATGCTAGTTGGCCGGTTGGAAATGTTGATAATGTTGATATGATAAGAATGAAATGTTCAAATGTAACTGTACTATGTACAATGCCAGCGTTTTACTTTGGTACATAGGCTGCTATGTTCTTATTTTAAGGAAGTTCATATTGTGCTTTGGGACAGCCAGCGCAAAGGTGTCAAGGCAGCATGACATTTCTTTAGAGAGCCAGAGAGAGAGAGGGAGAAAGGGAGAGAGCACAGAGTAAACAGTGACTGCCAGGCTGCCTCCCTGCTTTCAGTTCACATGCTAATTAGAAACCTCGAGAGAGACAGAGCAGCCAGGGACATGGCCTGCCTTGACTCGGGGAGGAAAAAGAGACAAAGAGTGGAAGAGAGAGAGGGGAGGAAAATTATCAGGGGATGAAGAAAACAGCAGAGATAAAGCAGATAGAGAAGTAAAGGAAAGGGCAGAGGAGGATCCCTGACAGAGGCCTTGTTTGCCTCCGCTGTATCGTCACTCCATTACAGGTCAGGGTTATTAGGGGAATGATGATGCAGCATGACAGCCTCCTGCTCATGCACAAACAAGTAGACTTTCTTTGAAACAGTGTGTTCTTGTGTGTGGGTGTGTGAATGTGTTGTTGCGGATTATGAACACTCTAAAACTGAGCACACACAAACACATATCACACACATGCACACAGCAAGAAAAGCTTGTGATAACCTTGGTGATAGTGTGGCCACAACATGTTTTCAGTTTTCCTATAGGCATGTGTCTCTTACATGATTTCCTAGGAGCTGAAAACATGCTCCTTGAACCACTAACTTATTGCATAATAACATCAGACCTGGACTGACCATGTTCTTGGCAACATATCTTATCTAATGGTGCCTCTACTCGAACAACAGCCGCAGTGTCGGATCAAAACAAACAGCAGCTGGCTGCGTGTTCACACTCCTTGCCTTAACTGCCAGCAGCAAAGAGGAACAACGGAAAGACTCATAAACACAAATCATGCATCAAAACAATGAGCTGGAGTCATGAGCAAAAACACTGAGGAGAGTTTGTGCCCCTTTCATGCATGAGAGAACATTCATAAGTTTGCGCACCGTAGCACCATGTGCAGCATTTCAATTTGAATTTCCTCCCAGAGGATGATTTGAAAGTGCAATTAGAATTTTGCACAGGGTACAAAAGGAGAGAGACATGTTTTTCAAGGACTTTTCAAGGGAGTGATGCAATTGCCCCTCTTCCTTGCACTTGGGTTTTTTTCATAGCAACATACCATACTTAACCTAGTAACACAGTGAGGGTGCATGGCAACAGTGGTTCAATGTATCCCGCCTCCTCTCCCACTCTCCTGCCTCTGTACCTCTACATTTCTCCATGCCATCATAAAGCTGATACCTCTGCATCTAAACAAGCTCCGTGTTTGTGTGGGTGCGTTGTCATTGATGAAAAACAAAAATAAGCTCTTTTTGTTTTGCCGGTGTTACTTAATCTGTAGGGATGGAAAGGACAGGCAGAGGGAGAGCGTGAGTGGGGGGAGGGGCTGTGCTCTACTGCTTGGGTACCAGCCAATCAGAGCGCAGGATCAGCTACAGGCAGGCATAAACAGGAGTTGTTGCTGTTGGTAACAGAAATCTGATTGGCTGTCGGGGAGTTCTTGCTCAATGGGATAGGTGTCTCAGTGTGTGGGTATTTTGATCACTGTTGTGGATGTGTTTATCTGCTGTTATGTTCTTTAATAACCTTGTTATTTTTCTCCCTTCTGTTTTCACTTACAGGGGAGGACTTTAAGGTCCAGCCACTGAGGCCATACCATAGTAAAATGTTCCCAGCTGTTATGTACCGCTGGGTTTGAAATCTCCTGAACTTTGGTTACCTTTAGCTGCTGGCCTGCAGAGGAAAGGCCATATTGCGCTATCTTGGCTGCAGAGGTAAACACGCACTAAAGGCTGGACAGCCTGTAAGATGACAGGAGTAGGGGAAAGCTGTGACGCTGGGGGACAGGTCACTGACACTACTGTTGTGCATGATGCATCTGCACCTGCTTTCCGTCACTGATGTCGAACTGTTGTTGTCTTGCAGCACACCTTTTTGTTCCCTGCCGTTTGAAACAAGAACCAGTATAACATATTTTTTTGTGTCCGTAAATTCTCAACCCTATTTCCAGAATGAATGTTGGCATTGTGCATTTCTGCAACCAGAGATATGTAAAATTTATTCATTATTTTGTGGCGTATTTGTTGAAACTACATTTCAGTAACACTGTGGTTAATGTGTAGTTATGCTTAGGCATGAAAACCACTTGGTTATGGTTAGGAAAAGATCATGTTTTAGCTTAAAACAGTCCTTTAAGTGGCGCAATTACTGCTGGAAGCGTTGCCACTGTCTCACTAAAAAACACTCACTTTTGGTGGCACCATTGTTGCTGAAAACACCACCAATGTCTCCCTGAAAAACAACCAGTTTTGTTGTTTGTTGATCTCAAACAGTGGTCTGCAGGTGTCATGCCATCCACCATCCTCTCCACCGTCTGATGACAAAGTCAGCTCATATACATGTAATCAGAAGTCACTTTAGAAATGTTGACATGATACATATGAAATGTACAAATGTAACATATCCTGTGGTTTACAATACTAGCATTTTCCTCTACTGACTGGGCCTAAATTCTGGCTCAGATTTGATGGTTCCATGTCATAAAGTCACACACAAACAACATGTCCAGAACTACAAATATTCAAAGTCCTTAAAGGCAGCGTAATAACATGTAATCCTAGAGGCCAGCGTCAGTCTGCCAGCGCCCAGAGTCACACTCTGTTTACCACAGAGTCAGACAGAGCACAAAGTGCTGCACATGCCGGGTTTGTTTACATGCGGTTCCTTCCTGAAAGGGGCGGCGCCACACACCCGGCATTCCAATGTTGCTTTGGAAACAGTGCATGCACAGTAGCCAATGGGAGGGCAGGGATTATGACATGTGTGTGTGTTTGTGCGTGTAAATTAATCAAACAGTGGTATCTATCTGGCAGTGTGTTGACAGGGGGAGATTTTTTAATCAGCTCACTCAAGGAAGAAAACACACTGGGCAATAATACCAGGATCAAACAAACACATGCCGCTAAGCCAATTAAAAATCAACAGTCTAATCTCCCGGTGAAGGGTTATGAGGAGTGTATGTGCGTGCATCTGCCTGTTTGTGTGTGTGCCTGGATTGTTTGTGATACGTTGAACACGCTCCTTAAGATCGTTGTCATTTTTGTTGTTGTGACAGAAGCATTTTCATTATTTTCATTACTTGACTTCTTGTGTAGCGGCTGTGTGTGTTTGCGCATGAGTAACTGTCACACTAAAAGTAGAATCCTGAGTGTGTGTTTTTGTGCATGTGCAGATGCATGAGGGTACATGTGATCGTGTGTGTTTTCCTTATACAGCTGTTATTGTTATGACAGGGTGATTGCTGGCTCTGTCACCTGTTCTAGGTTCCTTTACCGTCAGGATCTTGTTGTCTTCCAGTTAACACTGACTTTATCAGTGTGGACACACACGAAAAAACAGCAGCCCTGCTATCTGTCTAATTATATAATAAGATAAACTCACACATGCTAGAACACAAACAAAATTCAAGCCATATGTGGACTTCCTACAATATTCTCTCAGGTTTTGTGTCATTTTATTTTCTCATAGCGGCTGAGGTGATTAACTGATTAACAGTATCAGTGATGTGCAAACATGTTCATGTATTTGCAGAGGTGTAAAGACTGAAAGGAGTGTAAGTGTGGTCTGTTTCTGTGTGTGTTTTCTTGTGCATGTGTGAGAGACAACTGATATACAGTAGGAGCCACGTGTTACCTGCCACACAGGAAGCAGCTGCAGCGAGTAAACAGTAGCTTCATGAGCGTGTGTGAGTGCGTGTTTTACAGTTTATTTCCTTAAAACAGGGGCATCTTTGTTATCTGCGTCAGTCCTTTGTTACTTCTGTCTTAAACCCACAAGCAGCTCTTCAGCTGAATGTGCCCTCAGGGCAGGGGAGAGGTAATCTAATCAGTAATCCACTTCTTTTTTTTTGCTTTTTGTCCACAGCATGTGAGTGCAATCATGTTTGTGTAATCACTGGAAAACGGGGATGTGGTAATTGAGTGACATAGCAGCAATATGGAGCCAGCAAAATGTAATACTGGATTGAGCTCTAGACAAAAAGTTTCTGTCCACCTCCACTGGGAAGTGAAATGAGAATGAGGACTGTCCCCTGTGGAGCTGGAGATTCAGTGTCTTGCTTAAGGCCACTGTGGAAACGTGAGTGGTGGTTGACAGAGAGACTGAACCCGGGTCCAGTTTGTCGGAGAAAGTCATATAAAGTGAAGAGAACATAACATAAACCTTGAAATAGTTAGAACACGTTGTCTTTTCCTCAGACAAACCTCTTCTTTCTTGAGCACAGTGTGAATCTAAAGTGGCTCCTTTGTCCTGGTCTAACAGCCGAGTGTCAGACAGACAGTTTAGGAAACAAAGAACAGGGTGAGCCAACCACAACATCCTCTGCAGACTCTTTAACTCTACCCAGCAACTACTGTACACTGACTCCAAGCCAGTCTGTCTCTGTTGCAAGCATACGCAGGCATGCATGTGTGCTCACAGACATGGACCGCAGACGAAAAACTTCACATGGTTTGCGAGTCAAAGGGGATCCGTAGGTTTGTCAGTTTGCATGAATGTGCGCGGCCGGTTGTGTAGGTCTTTGTGTGTCAGAGCGTGTGTCTGCCCTTTGCACACATGCCTGCATGTACTCTGTTTGCATGCAAGGGGGAGGAATTAGGAAGTTCTCCATCTGCTGTTTGTCTTAATAAATAATAATTTCTTTTACAGTATTGTACAGTGTGCTGTGTGTGTGTGTGTGTGTGTGTGGGTGGTCACTAATATGCACATATACATGGGGGCTCCGTGTGGGCAAGCTTTATTCACAGCCCCGGAGCAGGGCAAACTCTCATTGACGTCTGACTTGGAAAGTGACAAAGACGGACTTTGTTGCCTATGTGGGCGAAGCGAAAGAACCCAGGCTTTGAGCGTCCCGCTTTGATTGCGTATGTGTGCGTTTGTGAGTAGGTTGGGGAGGTGGGTGTGTATATGAGCGTAAGGGAACTTAAATTCCTACGGCGAATGAAAAGGTGTCTCTAGCCGCATCGATGAGGTTATAATGCTAAAATTTACTGCCTGATTTCAGATGACGGTTAGGTCTGCTTCTTTCTTTCTTTCTTTCTTTCTTTCTTCCCCACACAACTTACAAGTTGCAGTTTGCAGTTTCACTCCCCCCTACCACCTCCCTCCCGTACTACCACCCTCCTCCTACCCCTGTCAAGGTAACTGTGCTCTGTCTGTACTGACTGTATGTGCTGTCTGCAGCACAGAGCATTCATGCCATACTACGTCCTTTCAGCTCCTCCAGCTCTCTATCTTAGCAAAGCCAGACATGAGTCGTCTTCCATTGAAATACAAATCCCCTTTGTTGGCATAGATACAGAAGCAGTAAAAGTCTCTTCAAACACACGCAAACACGCGTAAATGCACGCACACACAAGTCCCCCGAGGGCTTGCTTCCTTTGATCTGGATCTTACTCAGCCAGAGACAGTGCAGCAGGTGTGAGGCAGCCGTCAGGTGTGCGTGTACGAGAACAAGCGTGTGTATATGTGTCATCAGCCATATGGCCTTTTAGTTGCTAACTACACACCTAGCCCACCTCCTGCTCCCACTCAAGCAAATCGGCCTCCATACAAACACACACACTCGCTTTCACCCTGTCTCCAAAGCAGCTGCAGTATTTAGAAAACACCCTGACTGGTAAAGCGCACAAGCGAGGGCAAATCACAGCAATTTCTGGGCTGACGCTCCACCAATCAGACGGCTGAGGCTGAATGCAATCACCAGCTGAGCCAATCAGGGATTAAGAGAGCGGGATGACCAATAGCAGCAGGAGCCAGAAACTGAAGCAGTTAGAGATAGAGATAAACCAATCAGAACCTGACGAGTGAATCCATTGATGTGTTGTTTTTGAAGCTCTGCTGAGAACTTTTCTTTTAAAGTCAAACATGCAACATCTTAATGCCCTTCCTTTGTAATCCTAACTTTATCGCCATTAATGCAGAGGGAAATCCAGACTTGCACAAGATTGATGTGTTACAGAACAAATCCTTCCGTGTTTTTCCCAGAAACACTAAAAACAGACTCAGGTCTGCTGCAGATGTTGCAAGATGATGAAATCACAGAATTCAGCAGAGCAAACAGTACGACTCTGTTTTCTCTGCGTTTGACAGGTTGTTTTTGCAGCAAGTTACTGTACCTCACAACTGTCTGTTTACACATGCTGCTTTGTTTGTGTGTGCGCGCATCTCTTCGTGTTTCCCTAAGTGTGTCAGCGCGTTTGTCCCAGGTCACCCTAAACTCTCCGACTTCATGGACAATAAAGCAGAGAGGCGTGTCATTGACACACGTGCTGCCAACTGTTGCTGAGACACAAAGCGAACATAAAAACCACTTTACTGACTGTGAGGGCCCCCCTCCCCATGACCACGGCACACTCCAAAATCATGAGCCACACACACACATACACACCCCTATCCTGGCTCCATTGTCCCAAATGAATGAGTGGAGAGGTGTGTGTGTATGTGTGTGAGGACAGCTGGCTCTCTGGCTCCATCAGTAGCAGCTGCCCCAGCCTCAGGCCCTCAGGGTGGAACAGTGCAGATTAGAGGGTGGCTGGGGTGGGGTGGAGTGTGCGTGCGTTTGTGTGTGGCAAGGGGACGTGTGGCCCAGTCTGGGGCCCAATGAATGGAAAAGAGGACCTCTCCCCTTCTTTGTCCCACCCTCTCTGTCATTTTTCATAGCCTCTCCCCTTCTTTCTCTGTTTCTTGTAGCCCACAGAAAACAAAAGAAAGAACATTTTCCCTCGTGAAAAATTAGTATGCAATGTAATTAGAGGGTAAGAAGTGGAGACAGAGAGATAAAGAGGAAGACGGACAGTGAAAGTAGCCAGCGACAGTCAGTCCGAAGGCTAGACAGCAGGATGGAGACAGCGACAGACATGGAGAGTTTTGGGTCTCCACTGGGTGCTGAGTGGGGGCCAGCTATGGTGGCTTAGCGACAGCTGTTAGTCCTGCCTATAGGATATCTGAGCCAGGCCCTTTCAAAAATACAAGGCTGTGATGAAGAATAGAGGGGCCACTTTTCTGCAGAGTGTGTGTGCAGAAGGAAAAAATAAAGAGCTTTTGAAATAGATGGGTGTGGATTCGTGCCAAGACATAAAGAGTGGCACACTTCACCCAAATGTCTCTGCAAATAAAAAGAGCATTCTAGCTGGACTGATAGGAGGGAGGGAGGCAGACAGATTTCCACCACCTAAAGTGCCATTTATAGCCCTGTTTTCATCCATGTTGATTTATTTAGACACAATGGCATCCCCAGGACAGAGCCACACTTTGTTGACACAGAGGAGTCATTCAGAGCTCCACAACAACATGATATTTACACAGCAACGAGGGGCCTGTAAGACACATGCAAATCTGTTCAACAAAAGCCCCATTCTGGTGAGATCCAGCCTCTACCTTGACACATCATGAAAAGTACACAGAACTGAAGGTTAAAAGCCTTGAAGAGCCTTGATTCATGTGTTTGCAAAATCCAGGTAATGGAGATAAATGATGGAAAAGGGATAAATGAGGTGGAGTCTAACCTGGGAGATAGTATATGACACATCGTAAATAGCACTCTGAGGCGTCCTGACCTTCATCGAGAGTTGTGCAAAGTCTGCCTCCATGCTTTATTTAACTGCTTTCATCAGATGCTAATGCAAGACTGACTCCCAGCTGATTCTTGGAACTATATTCTCAATACACCCTCCACACTTCTGTCCTCCACCTCCTCCTCCTCCTCCTCCTCCTCCTCCTCCTCCTCCTCCTCCTCCCCACTCCCATCCTTCATCCTCCACACACACTGCAAACCCACTGACCCTTGTTGCCAAGGCAACACGTCAGTCTGATCCAGAGTGACAGCTCTATTGAGGTTGTCATTGTCTCCGATGACAACCGACGAGCAATGCTTAATTAGGGTGAGGGATGCCCCAGAAATTAGGACGACGGTTGATTCAATTACGGAGCCTTTGTCTGCTCTTTGTTTATTACACACGTTGCTATTAGCCGTAACGAAAAAGTCGTTTGTCTCAAAAGATAACTTTGCCAGGAAAAGCAAATAGAGAACAATGCTGCCTTTTTGAATTTTGAAAATGTGTTACACGAGGGTATTTGATCCCACACGGGCAGTGAGATCAGGATAATGACCGCCTGTGAATGGCGCATTCAGGGGATGCCAGAGAATGTGTTCAAAGTTATATTAACAGCAGCAACTGTCTGGGGTGTCTGAGCAGATCTGGAGTCTGCCTGTGAGCAGTGAGCCAATCAGCTGGAAGGAAACTCCAGGCAGAGGAGAAACGAGATAACTGGGATCAGATGCACGGCTGAATTTACGGGGGAGAAAGGCTTCAAATCCAAAAATCCAAATCTTATTTTGACTTGTGATAAAGACATAGATTTCGCAAATATTATGTGTTATTCTTATCCATATAATATATCATACAGTATGTTGCATAACAAAAACACACCATGATCACATCTTCTTAAATGCCTGGTTGAAATCGAGGTCACAAGCCTGTTGGTGCTGAGTCTTCACCTAACAGTTTACCGTGCACTTAAGTTGTAAAAAAGTTTGGATCTTGACTAGAGCAAGATTTGGAACAGCTGCATCCATTGCGGTTAATCTCAGAAAACACATTAGTAAGTGGAGGTTAATTCCACCCTCAGCTGTCGGGGAAGCTTCGCGGGGCCTGCTGCGTGTTTGGCAGATATAATCGGAAACCGTTCAGCAGGTAATTACAAAGCAAACAGGACACAGCGTGTATTAATGTGTTTATTTGTGCTTTTATGCACTCAGCTGAATTTAAAGGCGAGGAAGCAGACTATTTGGACAAACTGGAGAAAAAAAATGTTTAGATGTGGCAGCTTCAGTCACCTGGGTGTGGATGAAAAGTTACAGTATGTATGAGTGAGTGTTTGCTGTGACTGCATGATTTATCGTATTAAAATAGAAACTTGGATTCATACCTCTGTGCGATCTCACTCTAACGTGACTATTCTGCTGTATTTACATTAGCAGGTTCATGAGATCCAGTCAAAGGCAAAGAGGGCAGAGATGGAAACAAATCTAAAGTAAAAAATCTGATTTTTTCTTTTCAATTTTATAAATGATGATGATAAATAATGTCTTAGTCTTTTAAGTGCTTTTGGGAATGTGTGCTTACCCACACTTGTTCTGCAACAATGTAAAAAGTTGTTACACACTCTTGTATATTATGTCACAGAATACTTACTTTGGCAGTCTTTAATCCACGATATATTTCGTATGTTACAAATGTATTACTATGACTTTCTACCTTGAACTTTTTCACCCTTAGTCATCCTCTGATAATCTTATGAAACAACCTGGAACTAGACCTCCACCAAGGCCAAATGCTGGTGGTGCTCATACAGCAGTTACCACTGCTGATGCCGTCCAGACCTATGGTGGCAGGATGGTGTCTTTGTAGAAGCATAACACCCACGCCCCCATTAATATTAGCTCCTTTTACATTTCCTTTTTAAGGTGGGAATGTCATGGTGTTATTCTGCCTCACCATTCTTTAGAAAATAGACCATCATGGAGTAGGGGGGCAGAGTTGTTTCACCTTTAAGCTGTCAGCAGAGGTAGTAACAAGCAGGACAGGACCATGGACAGGATGGGTGGGAACTTGTAATGTGTGCGAGCCAGCGCCAGGAAATTTAAAACGCAGCTAGTAGCAGTCAGCAGCAAATTCAAAGAAGAACAACAGCAGCCTAAAATGTCCACAAATTGGGGACACAATGAGGTCCAGGAGCTTCTTCCTCTCTGAGCAGAACACAAGATCATAACAGGGATGGTAAATGATTATTATTTTTGTAAGCACTGCTGACACGTGTGTTATACATCACAGAGTTCGAGGTTGACCATGGGAGGCTGATACTGTTGTGTTAGGCGTCATGTCCGTCACTCTTGCTTTCAGGATGTCGGCACGCTAAAATCACACACGGAGGTGGCATGATGCCATAGTTGTTTGGTTCAAATGCGGCGTAAAGAAGGGTCTTATAGCACAGACTCTGTCTAAAAAGGACAACTATTAGCTTTGTCAGCACTGTTGCTGCTGTTAGCACTGCACTGCACGCTGCCGCCATTTTGGCTCAGCCACCTCCATGTTTATTGTGATGTCCAAGGTGAGAGCTGTATGAATATGTTGCAAGCTTATATAAAAAAATAATAAATGTTTTCATCCCGTGATTCGTATCTGCACGTCAGGAACCAGAGATACAACCCCTTGGCGAACCCTTGCTATCTTACACTGTCAGTAGATTTCCATCAGCGTGCTGACGAAAGCATCCCACTGCAGCCATCAGCGATGCCCCTATTTACCACAGACTGATTGTTATGTAGCAGAAAGGAACCATGTCAGTGGGCTGCGATGGCCTTTGACACAGAGGAACTCGGGCACCTGGGTCTGGTTTTCCCGACACACTCCTCTGTCTGTTTCTACTACAATTTGTCAGATTGGTATCTGACTCAGATGACAGATTGGGTGGGAAAAATACTGCGAAAGACACACTAACATACACATACACACACACACCTGTTCACAACAAATAAAAGGCACGCTTTTGCTGTTGTGTATGCAAACATACACATATGGATGCAGAGACTCGCGCGTGCGTAAACGAAAACAGACTATACTGTCAGGAGTACAATAGTCATTTTCCTCCCCTATCTCCACTGTTTGCACTTAAAACAGCACACGTTGCTGCATGGCTGATAACAATCTGTCTACCTCGCTATCTAACTTCGTACCTGCATCTACCTGTCGAACCCCCTGCTTTACTGCCGACCAAGCATCAGCCTGTCTGTCTGCAGCTCCTAAAGCCCTGATTTAACTACACAGGTTTATTGAGACCCCATCTTTATATTTACAGCAGCATACTAACAGTTGGAGGGAAACCAGTCTTTCCTGTACACAGGTCTGCCTGTGTAGCCATCAATCCACCATCAACTCTTTGTGTACGCTGACTGGCTGATCTAATCAGTACGATCCAACTGTCTAACTTTTGAAGACGCAATTCATGACCTCATGAGAGGAAGAGCACTTTCTAAAAACTCTATGAGGTTATGAGTGTTTTACAAAGGCGTGCATGAGCTTGTGAGAGCACTTGAACACACAACAGGCATTTTTATCTCCATCAAACACGAAAACTTGACACTTATTGACTGCACTGTTATGGCACTTCCTGAGGAAGTACATTTTCTGACGTACCAAAACACACTCAAAAGGATTTGAAAAGATCTGAAGAATTGTTTATGAAATCCTTCATCATATCTCCCTGTGGCTGGGAGTATTCGTGTTATGTGTTTGTGTGTGCACCTTGACAAAATCCCTCTAATCCTGAAAAATCTGCAACACAGATCATCAAGCACCAAGATGTAGCTGGCACCTTTACACGTTTAACAATGTTCTTAATTTGTTCAGCTGTGTTCTTAAGCTTGCAGTCATCACAAAAGTAGGAGTAGACAGACAGCATAAAGACGCACAAACACTAAACTGACACGCTAGCAAGTTTACAGTAGCTTGAGGCAGCAAAAGAGTCTAGTAATAAAACTCTTTACCGTAAGATTGCTGCAACACAGACAGGTGCGTGCGTGTGTGTCATTGGGTGTATGAATGTTTGGTGCAAACACTGAGCAGCATACCCAGCTGTGCATATACTGAAAGCTATCCTAAAATCAATACAGTGCTACATTTTATATACACTGTGTAAATACGGAGTGGGCAGTGGCTTTTTTTAAAGGTCCTGTGTCAATATACTGAGATGATTTCAAATACAAAATATCAAAGGTGTGGACTCAAGTCAGGCTTAAGTCACAAGTTTGATGACTTTAGACTCAACAAAATAAAAAAAAGTTTGCAAATCAACTTGGATTTTAACACCACTGACTTGTGACTTCACTTGGACTTCAGCCTTTTGCCTTGAAAACACTTGATACCTTCCCCCAAGCCCAGAGATTATAAAGTTATTTAAAAGATCAATCACAGAGCATGGACACTCTGAGGTGCAAGTTTTTACATATATATATTTGTGTGAGCTTAAATGTGCACAGAGAGGCACTGCTTTGCTGAGCACATGATTTCATTCATTATGAAACGTACTTGAGCAATAATAAGAATGTAGCAAGTAACAATCACATCTGACCTGGTTAGTGTCTGCACAATCAGATATGGCGAAATATGAAATACTACGCATTCCTTCAGAGGTTTTTGGAAGCTTTATGAGAAAAAAAAAAGTCCTCTGGAAAACTGAAAGTACTCTCTGCATGGAATATGAGAGCATTAGTCATTAAAATAACATGATGTATGATGTAAGCTTTTATTATTTACAGCCATTCCTCTTCTTTAATCTGCTTGTTTGCTTGTTTTCCAGCCTGTGTGCACCACAGTACACACGCACATGTGACAGGTACGTTACTGCATCTGAGGTTTCAACACCCTCTCCTTCGCCCCAAAAGCCAACTTCTTGCAGCTCAGGTATGCAGTGTTTTGTTTACTCTACCATATCTAAGAAACACTCAGTATTTCTCAGATGGGGTTCAGGTTAGGGTGTGAAATTGGACTCCGCGCTGGCACACTCTCACACCCAAGTAACAGTACACTCAACCGCTCTATGCTAGACCCTGAGCCCCATGGCGGAAACTGAGACAGAGGAGAGAAAAGGTGAAAGATCAGCCTTGCACTCCTCTGTGACATGAGGCTGTCCGGGCAGGTGCCCTAATCCTCAACCCAGGGGGGATTCCAGTGGCCCTTCGAAGGGTTAGCAGCCCCTGCTTCAGGGAAGAGGTCGAGCACTGAAGAGAAGAGAGAAGGTGAGGTGTTAAATACCTGTGTGAAATATGGTCTTTCGCAGAAAAGTGAAAAAAGCATCAAGGGTGTGTATGGGTGTGTGTGTGTGTGTGTTTTCAGCAGATGACAGGAAAACGCATTGCAAGGTGAGTTCCAGAGAGATCAGAGGAGAAGCTGGAAAGTCCAAGCTGACTCACCACGCTGTCACCTTCACAGAATGCAGAGACCCGGCAGGAGGGGGAGAAAAGGAAAGAGAAAGAAAGACAGACAGGAAGACAGACAAAAAAAGCAGACAGACTGCAAGCACACAGTCTGACAATCCAGCGGAGGTATTATTAGTTGTGTTCATGTTTTTGCTGCCAGCTTTCACCATCCTGTCTGCTGCTGGGAGCAGCCACAGCCAGCGCGCTTTTCCACCCCCTTTTTTTCTTTTTTTGTTAAGCAGAAGAGCGTAAGATGTTTGAGGGCTTTGAAGTCTGAAAGACAGAGAGAAAAAAGGATCTTAAGATGAACATGTTCTTTGATCATGTGTCAGGGAGTTTTGGGTCTTTGTTAAAGAGATGAGTGAGTTAAAATAACTTTAGTGATCTAGTGTCATCTAGTCCACACCGGTAGCATACAGTGCTTTTGTCTGAATGCCGCTCTATCATTGAATCACTTTTGGATGCAGATTAGTTGATGCATTTGAGCCTTGGAAGATCTTCTCTGAGTGAAAAGACAACAAAGAGATAGAGAGTAATCCTTTATCAAATGATACATTTACTGGAGGATTAATCACATTAGAAGGGCAGATAAGCTTAACCTCCCTAAATACCCTTCCACAGCACAAAGCAGAATAATCTTGAAGCGCTGCTGCTGGAACATCATCACACATTAGGGGCCTCCTTTGAGCGGCAAAGAGTTTAAGACATTGTATATTATTTTTTTCATGATTTCTTTCCCTCTGTGTTGCTTCAGCTTTAAGCTAAAACACTCAGTGTTCTAATATAAACATATTAAAGCCAGACAACTTACTGAAGTGGGATTTTGTTTTATGTAAAGTCACTTTGATGTGATCGTCAGCAGTTTACACGTTGAACTCAAACACCATCTAATGTGAGCCAGACATCCCCTTTTCTCAGCAGAGCAGAACTTACCTACATCCTGTTCTCCTCGTCTGGCCAGCTCTGTGAAGGGAAGGGTGGGCTTCTGTAGCCAGGCACAGAAAGATGGATTTACAGCACAGAAACAGGGCTGTATGGCTCCTCAAAACTATAAGGCAAGGTTAAAATGAGGCATAAATGTGCAGAAAGTAATTGGAAGATCAGAGGTTTGATCCACGGCTCCTCCAGTCCACATGTTGAAGTATCCCTGGGCAAGATACTGAACCCCAAATTGCTCCTGATGGCTGTTCCACTGGTGTGTGAGTGTTAAAAACTGAGTAGCAGGTGGCATCTTGTATCATAGCCTTGGACACCAGTGTGTGAATGTGTGTGTGAATGGGTGAATGTGACATGTAGCCTAGTGTAAAAGCGCTTTTATTGGTCAGAAGACTAGAAATGCACCATCCAATGGCAGGTCCATTTTACATTTACTCAAGTACAAGCTTAAGTAAAAATTTGACGTACTTGTACTTTACTTGAGTGTTTCCCTTTTATGCAACTTCAAACTTTTATTCCACCACATCTCAGGGGTAAGTATTATACGTTTTACTTCACAGCTTTACTTGACAGCTTTAGTTACTTTCAAGATGACAGTTTTTGATTCCCTGTCTGTCCAGTGCAGTGAACACCATGCATCCCCAGATGTATTGATTTTTTATTTTGAAGGATGAAGTGTTTCTTTTCGTGCTTCTCCAGCTAAATAAACTCCTTAAAAACCCTCCTGGATCAGCTAGAAAATGCATCGTCACAAAGCTGAAAACAGGGCTGCTGACACCATGAAAACTTTTTAGAGACACGCGGTTCTCACAGGACAGTGATGGTACAAATATATGATGATCTCATGGTATGGAATATGATGCATTGTTGTAGATTAAACAGTATATAGAGTAGTTAAGTACTATTAATCCAAAAGCATCAGTTTACATCAGTAGTGTGACTACTTAAGTGAAGTATCTGAATACTTCCTCTACCACTGCTGTTGGGTTTATTGGTTGCAGCCAAACCTTAGAGCTTGGTTACTCTATCATTTTGTTGCTGTCCTGTGAAAACCATGTGTCTTTAAAAATTTAACTTTAAGTTGAGCTATGAAAAACAGGCTGTTGTCCGCTTTGTGACAGAGTCACGGCCCTGGCATGGCAACTCACTCACTCACCTGTGATCCTGATTACATTCATTCAACTCACCGGCTCCCTACTGCTCACCTGAGAACCATCGAGTAATCAACCCTGCAGTGTAAAACACCGGCTCTCCTCTCCAGTCCTTGCCACATCGTTGTGTCAACCACTGTGGTACAGTCACGCTTCAATCCTCAGTTGATTTGTGAATTCAACTTAGACTTCGGCTTGTGTATTTTTTTATGGATACTTGCCCTGTGTTTCTGTCTGTCATAGGATCACCTAGCCACCTACCTACCTGCCTGTCTGCCTGTTTGACCTTCTGCCACAGCTCCCAGCCAGCCAAAGCCCTCTAACCTTGTTTTGCTTCCCTGCCATCAGCTTCCATCTTCTGGATTTTTCCCTACAGCCATATTCATTATCCTGGCAGTAAAACCTCATTTTTTCCTCACTCTCTGTCTGATTCTATGTTTGGGTTCACCTTGTTGACTGTAACAGGTAGTGTATATTCTCAGGTAACCCAGGGGGTTAGTTCTAATATATAATACATTATAAGATGACAACTGAGCTGTGCTTCCCAAACAGATGGCCCTCTCTGATGAGGAACTGAACTTAAAGTGACACTTAGGGTGCTTTCAGTGCACAATTTGCATAATTTGCATAATTGCCTAGAGTTGGTCCGTGTTCTCACGGCAGCATTTACAAGCAGATAAAATGCCTTGCGCGAGAAAGCTGCTCTTGATTGGTCAGAATTTCCATGCAGGAAAAATCCAGGAAGTAAACAAACGTTGAAGAAGAGTACACTTGCAAGATAAAGTGCGACACTTTCTAATGTCACAATGGAGGGACAACTACGCAGGTTGACTTTAGCGCTGCTCATCGTGGACTATATTGCTGTCATTGTTCATTTGAGTCAAACCACACAGTTTGAAAACGAGGCGCGGCTCCAACTAGAAAACAATGTTTTGATGCATTGCATGTGCTGAATGTGCATATTAAGACAGTACAGGAGGAGGCGCACATTATTAATCCTCCAGGACTGTAACATGCTCATGTTTAACCCAAACAATGTGTCATGTGACTGCAGTTGGTTCGGATCGAATTCGGAACACGTCTCGATCTAGTCATTTTGGCGCGCACCCCAGTGCAATAGCTGTGCTCACACCTGCCCAAATGAACCGCACTTTGGGGGCAAATGAACTTGAGTTTGATTGAACCAAACCAAACAGGTCAGATGTGAAAGTATCCTCATATACACTCTCTTCAAAGTCAGACTCCATTGACAAAAACAGTAATTTTACCTCAGTGAACACAGGAGCTGCTGGTGTACTGCTGCTTCGTTCACTCTGTTTGTCTGTTATTGTGCAACTTTGGTGTTTTAAAGGGTTATTTTGGATTCAGCAAAGTCACACACAAAAGTCTGGTACATACAAAGAGGAAACACCAGGGGAGGGGATGTAACAATGGAGAATTGTGTTGGGCTAGAGAAGTTGAATTAGGGCAGTTTGTTGAAATGACAGGAGGTCAGAAAGTGCAGAACCACTTGAGCAGCATCAAACATCCCAAGTCGCCACATATTCTTCCTTTTTTCTCAGTCACCTGCATGTAGCTCCTTACTGGCACATGGGCAGGCATGTTTGTTTGAAGTGGCTGCCAGAGCTGGCTGTAAACTGGGCTGCGGAAAAGGAGGACAGGGGAAGTTGAGTTCAGCTGAGTACATACAGTGAAGCCTACAACCAGCTGCGGCGTGAGTAATCTGCTGAGAAAAAGAAGGTCGGAAGTCTAAACTGCAAAGTAATTCCATAAATTCTCCCTGCGTCTAAACCAACCTCCTCATATAAACTTTATATGCTCCTTATTAACAGGGTGAGTAGCTTATTGTGCATGCCCTCCCACACAGCATAATTACATTGTGGAAGGAGAGGTAATAAGAGTTAAAAGGAGGTGAACTCAATGTTAATGTTACTAGGAAAAAAAAATCTGCAGAGCAGCAGTGTCCTCATTCCTGTAAACAGAGGCAATTCACAGCCCAGCACTGCTCCAAGAGGATTCAGTTTCTTTCTTAGTAGCACTCTATGTCTCTTGATTTCCAAGTACGCCATGTCTCCCTCCTCCAGTATAGAAGAAAAACAGAAACAATGTGTTCCCGTCAAATAAAATCCTTCTAAGTTCAGTTGTTTTCATTTTCATTTTACTGTTTACAGCTGTTTACTGCGGAGTTTTGCTGACTAATCCGCTCTGCAGTGTGAAAATGGATTGCACTCACTTTCTGCACTCATAAAGCAAATGAATATTTAAAGACACTTCATTTAATAGTAGCAAGATCCAATAAGCGTAGATAAAGGAGAGTATCGACAGCATTCAGAGCAGAGTCTTCTGACTGCATAAGAAGAGAAGCGCTTTCCAGGAAACTTCAGAGTACACCTCTGAATCAGAACTGCAAGAACATCCCTGCAGTGAGTCTGGCACCTCATGAGGTGAGAGATCTCAGTGAGCAAAGTCCAATCTCTCTATCATCCATTTATATGTGCATCATTCACATGCATGTGCATACAAGACTGCACATACAGTTTAATACCAGAGATACATAATCAAGTAGTCACACTGGACAATATATTCTCTTACTAGTTCTCTTCAGTGTCGTGCTATCCCTCCTCCCTGCCTTCCTCCCTCTCATTTATCAGCTCACTAAGCCCTCTGTGCAGTGTCTCTAGAGGACCTACTGTGTGGCAGCAGTCGGTCGTAAAGTTTCATAAACACAGACACACTTGAGGTGACAGATTTCCACTTTACTCATTCTCTCTTTTCCTGACATGTCCAGACACATGTGGCTTACCACCACACATGGACATAAGGATGACTGAATGCTTGAATAGCTACAGTATACCAATGGAGATATATGTTTAAGATCTAAGAGAGGCACTTTTACAGTCTCTCCCTCCTTTTTTCGCCCCCATCCTTATCGAGTCTTACAAGCCACAGCAGCTGCCCCACGCGCATAAAATCTTCAAATCCACACTGGACAGGTAGTGCCACATGTGCGGAATTAAAAGCCTCTTGGTGAGCCCCGTCTCGGGTTACCAGCTGCACGCGACAGCTGCCCGAAAAAGGATCTGGTTTCTGGTGGTTTTTGTACAGTTGGTGATAGATGTGCAGCAAAAAGCAGGGATTGTTAACCCCCTCCGCAGCCCTCCTAGTGAGTAAAGGACAGTTTGACTGTCAGGGACAGAAGGAGCATTATCTAACCTCCATGAACTCAGTAACATGCTCTTAAGAGAGAAAAAAATGTGGCACTAAAAATCAATGTTTGCATGTTCTGAAAAATACAAAAAGAGTGCAACACATTTGCAATGTTTTATATATTTAAATTTACTGTCTTTCACATTAGACTTAGATGTGGTTTATGAGCACTACAGTGACGGTGAGTGGTCCCGATGATGCCGACAACATACCAAGCACATGAGCTCTTCACTTATTCTCATCTGATATGAACACAACACACACACACAGCTTAATCTCCCCTTCTCCACAAGACAGACAGTCTGTACAGACTGTGAGTGCCTGGCCTTTTTCTTTAACAACAGGCAAGTCCTAAGACGCACAAAGAATAGCCTTTTGTCTAAGAATACGCTGCTGGTTGTGAGATAATGGCTGAATCGTAAGGGGAGATGACGAGCTGTGAGCGTTTATGTAAGGACAGCTCAGATGTGTGATGCTGTCTCTGACTGCTGTACTGTACTACCTATCTCTGGAGAAAGGCCTATCTGTACGCACAGTATCTCCTGTTTACTGTTTAGGGAGATGACAGATACTGCCAAAGGAAGATGATGTCATGTTTCCACTTTAAATTGGATTATTATTCCCTGGGATTTATCTGACGGTTGAATATTGCCAGAGGAAGAGTGATGATTGTATGTGGGAACAGTTTCTTAGATAAAGGGTGAGACACAGCAGCATTTACATTGCTGAGCCATGTACAAAGGGCTGGTGTAGGCTATCAAGTTATGATGAACATCTGAAGATCCTCAAGATGTTTGGGAGGGAATTTCTTTTTTACTGTATGAATCAGAGGAAAAACAACAGGTGACTTCATCCTCTAAATGTGTTGCATATTCATGACATGTGTTTCCATGGTGTACGTCACTTTTTATCTGTCTCAATAGCAAGATATTGGCACACTGCTTTCACTGTAAGGGCCTTATCGTTAGGTTACCTGACTGAGAATGACGGAGGAGTGCACGTACAGTTGGATATGGTGCAGTAAGTCTGTCTAGCTGCCAGTTTGTCCGTGTGGACACCTCTTGTATTGCAGCAAAAAAAATCCCTTGCAAGCCAGAAAGCATACTCCACATAAAAAATGATTAAGACCAGGATTTAAAATGTCTAATTCAAACAGCAATATTGTAGTATTTCAATGATTTCATTATTTTAATGTTGTTAAGTAAAGCTTAACTTTGACACATA
The DNA here is from genome assembly GCA_019142605.1 of Cephalopholis sonnerati. Classification (NCBI taxonomy): domain Eukaryota; kingdom Metazoa; phylum Chordata; class Actinopteri; order Perciformes; family Serranidae; genus Cephalopholis; species Cephalopholis sonnerati. The sequence goes on from JAGQAX010000007.1 coordinate 27,732,325, forward strand.
CATTTGCATAGACTTTACAGTGCTGATCTTTGAGGGAACAGTAAGCTAGAGAGGCTATCACAGCTAATTAACTGTGTTACACCATGAGCTTTTGTTTTACCCTCCTCTGTTAGACAAACAGCTTCATCTAAGAGTTTGCAGACAGCTATGAGACATAGACTGTAAAAATAATGGACGTAGCTACCATGACATCACCCAGTGGTTTGTGGACTTCCCGTTTGAAGCCTCGAGTTCAACATTTCAGCTGTTTTCATTCTGTTTTTTTGGAGCCAGAGGTGACCAATGGTGTTTCTCAAAGTCAAGGATCCTTCCTTGGTAGGATGAGTCCTTCCAAGGAAGGATCCTACAGAGGCAAGGCAAGAGTCCTTCCTAGCATTCGGTGAACACACATTGGAACAAGCTAACGAATGTCCTCAGGTGTGTGTCAGCTGAGGGGGTTTCAGGATACTGTGATAATTTTGGTACTCTCTACCATTTGTACAAATGTAGCAGTATTTTCAGAGTCATGTTAGTTTTTTGGAGACTATATTTCCGGACAGGTAGGCTAAATGAAACTTTTCTGGCACTTAGTACTCTATCACTGCTGTAAATGATCAATTTAAAAACTTAAATGTTTCATCTTAATTATGTTTTTTTTAAATATCTCATTATTTGGCAGTGGACACATTGGAAAGCATAAATTATGTGTATTTTTTAATGCACACATGCATCCTTGAAAATTCTCTGAATGAAGGACTCTGTCCTTGGTAGAATTTGAAGAATCCTTGACACTGGAACAGTCCTCAGGCGAGATTTGATGACGAAGCATCCTTGAAATTTAGCCATTAAAGGATCCTTCCTTGACTTTGAGAAACACCCCATATTTGGGCGAGAGGCTGGTGTTGTTGAGGAGCGAGGAGTGGATCTGACTGAGAGGCCAAGGGCAGACAGCCTGTCAGTCAAAGCAACCCCTCCGTAATTATGCATAACTTTAAGCTTTAATAAACTGTAAACAAGTGAGTTACATAAAAATTCATACAGTTGCAATGAACGGGGAAATAAGTTATAGAGACTGAAACTGTTCTTTGTACCAGGCTGTAAACATGTTTATTCCTGCTGTAAAGTTGAGCATTTTAACCCGAGGGTCTATGCAGATTGACTGGCTTCTGGAGCCAGCCTCAAATGGCTGTCTGAAGAACTGCAGTTTTTGGCAGTTTCTGTGTTGGCCTCATTTCTCAGCCCTGAAGGTTGCTGCTTGCTATGACACAGTAGTTGATGGTAGAGATAAAGCATCAGCTCATCAACTGGAATGAATGGTCATGTCAGCAAGTTAGCTAAGAAGAGCTCTTGGTGTCTGGTTGTCGCCACCATCCCCATAGTGTGTAAGCAAGTAGCTTGCCAGCTGCAGTTGTTTGCCAACTAGCCCTGTATGTAGTCACTTTAGTTCACCAAGCTTTGAGAACTTCATATTTCACAAAGATGAATTTCACCGTGCAGCTCTCTTGTTTGACCAAACCTTTGTAAAAGAGATGCCAGTGAAACAGTGGACAGAACCCTGTAACTCTTTGTATTATGAATGTATTGAAGCCTTGAGTTTGGCATTTGGGCCGTCCCCATCTTGGATATTTGGAGCCAGAAATCACCATGTTTGGACTAGATGGTGGAGCTGTGGAGGAGCGAGTATTGGATCTGAGTTATAGACTGTGGTGACACCTTGCAGACAGTTACTCAAAGCTGCCACATCCTTGATAATGCATAACCTTAAGCCTTAATGAACTTTAAACAGGCGATTATATAAAAATTCACTCCCTGTACAGTTGGAAAATTAGCTAGAGAGCAAAACTGCTTTTTGTACCAGGCTGCTGACAAGTTTATTTCTGTTGGTGTTGGCCAGAGGATGATTACAAACCATTAAGATTTAATATTGGCAATTCCCAAAAGCCTCTGGAAGCTATTTTATGTGAATGACATCTCAATATAATATCTTTAAAGAGACACCAATGCACATGTTCAGTGGGTCACACAACAGAAAAACAATATTCCTTTTTTTTGGAATTGCCCATAATGGCAAAATGGCTCAGTTAGGTCGGTTTCACAGTGATGTATACATGCCTAATAATAATAATAATAATAATAATAATACGTTTGCTAATATTAGGGAACATTAGCCACTGTCAGCACAGGTCATCCCAGACTAATTACAGTTGTAGCAGCAATCCTAAGTGTATCGAGTTGAACAAATTAAACCTTTTAAAATGAAAGATAATTTTATTTCTTCTTATAAAAGTTAAATAGTGTCACTTTAAGGTTCAAGGCTGCTGTTTAAGGAAGCTGCAAACCCAGGATTTTTGTCATAGTTATTGCACATGAGGTTGCACATGTGACTAGAATTTGAAGCAAGAAATCACAAGACAGCGACACGATGAGTGCAACACTTGTATGTGGTTTAGAGTGGCTTATTATGTGACTCTGAGAGAGAGAGAAAGTGTTAATGTGCATGTGTGGATGCATGTGTCCACCTCTCAGGACACTATCTTAAAAGCAGTGGACCAAATGCTTCCATAACATCCATGACATGTAAGAGCACATTAACCCTTACATAACACACGCACAGCTTGTCACATTGAAACACAGTAAACCCCTGCTTTGTGTGTGCATTAGAGCTGAGCTGTCTTGTCATCCAGCTGTCTAATGATGCAATGATTTACACCTGGAGTGGCAGGGGAACATAATTAGCTAACTGCTAGGATAAGAAGGCACCGGCCCCATAGGTCTGATGGCCACAACATTAATGTAGAGCACATGTTTTCTTGTTGCCTGCTCACAGTGTACCATTTCACTGTGTGATCCAGGGTTGTGTAACTTTACGGGAGCACGGGGACACATCATGCTGTTTGTTGGCAGGGTGCTGCAGCCTCTGTCTGTGCATGCTCACCGATATAGAGGGACAGAGAGGAAATCTGAACAGTCACATGGCATCTGCACTGGGTGACAGGGCTTCATTGTTACATGTAACAACTTCCCTGATGTGCACATTTTCACATCGAGCGGAGGAAAGACACAGGGAGAAATACAGAATGGGCATGAGAAGCGTTTACTTGCACATTGTTGTTTGTCTTTTGGCCTTAAGTTTTGATTTTATCATCATCTGAAACACACATAGGCTCAGCATTAATTTGACAGGTGCCAAAGTGTCTACACCAGACACCTTCTAGGAACTGTTATAAAGTCCTCTGACATTAAGTTAAACTGTGAGCAATGAGCAAAAGTCCCTGTGCTGCTGCTGCTGCTGCTGCTGACTCCCGGCTGCAACATGTGCAGAAAAAAAATCCCCTGCTGATGTGCATCTGCATCAGCTGTTCCTAGAATGAGTTGTTGTTTTTATCTTAAAGATAGCCTAACCTTGACCCTGTCATATTCATATATTTAAAATATGATTAGAGGCTTATCTTTTGTGTCTTAAGTGTTTATGTCATACACAACACATTAATTTTCTTGGCTTTGTGCAGCTGTTCTCCTCTTAAAAGCTATTATCTTTTCCTCAGAAATTCTGTATTGTTCCTGTAGAAAAACCCACACTTCACATTTACACATCAAAGTCCATTTGACCGCTCTGTTTTCAGATGTCCTCTGATGACATAGCCTCACAAACAGAAAGTAATGTGTATTGATCAGGGGCTATAAAGTACATCTGACTAATAGATTACTGGCTATGTCTTTACAAATGGACAATATACAATATAGCTTTTCTACTGAACTCAATCCTACAGATTAGAATAATTCCTGCTTTATGTTACTATATGAATGTAAGCAATTGCAACACTCCCTCCTAAATATTCAGAAATAACATTTCCATTATTACAGAGCAAGCAAAAATGGATCCTTTGTGCCATGAAGTCTTTGCAAAAGATCTCTGTTTCCCGTACTAGATGTGTCCTTGAACAAATGCTCTGTGTGTTCGTCGGCTGGTTTATTTGTTTGCTCGATTGTGTGTAATGTTTCTTTGCGATAGGCCTGGAAACCGAATGTGGGGCAAAACGATCTGTCTCCAAGCAAATACTTCTGCAGATCCAGGCCAACAATTGTCCCCATCCTGTCGTAAGCAACCATTGACAAATGAGCAGCAGCCACATGACCTGACCGCTTTCATGCTATACTTATGATTTGTTCACAGTTGTTCAGAGTTTTATTTTCTCTGTACAACTGCCACAATAGGTTGAACAAAACAAACAGATCACAAACAAAAAACATTTGTGTTCAAACATTTTACATTATACATGAGTTTACTAAAACCTGCATGGCGCAGATTGATTATTTTGGTGGTAGAGCACATTTTAAAGCATTTAGTGTTCAAACAATGTGGTGTTTTGGTCTTGTCATTCATAAATAAAAATTGCATGCAAAATTCAGCTCTGGAATCTTATTTGTAGATGAAAGTCTGCTGCCGGTAAATCCTGATTCACAAACACCTGCTCATGTTAATTCTAAGGGGAGACAGCACCAAGGCCATATGAGCTGCCCACATGATTCACTCTTATTACACAATTTTGTTGTTCTTGTGTGTTTCTCCAGTCATAGAAAGAAACCAGTTGACTGAAGGGTTTTGAAAAATGAGAGCGAATCTAATTAAGAGGCTGGCAAAAGCGAGTTGTCTGTTTCAAACAGATTTGTGAATAAAGTGTTTTGTTTTTTTAACATAGAGCTCCGAAGAGACCAAACAGGAACATTTAACAGGTACATGTGAAATTCCAGTGACTCACCAGAGCCTCAAATACTGCGCCTATTTTTAAACACTTTGCCTATGAATAAAGGTAGGAGTGTGATGCATCTTGATATTTCCTATGATATTGCCTGAGGGGGAAATAAACGTGTCTAATAAAAGAATTAGGGGACTTTTATTATTTTTCCTACTTGTGATGTCGGGCCATGAGTGCAAGGAATGTGAGAGCTTAGTTTAGCTTAGCTTAATTATTGGCTTCAAGTCAGCTCAGGTCAAAGAGTAATACATCACTAAAGGGTCTCATAAGGTCTTGTAAACTGTTTTCATGAAAGTTACAACATGTAGTTAATTTCTAACTATAGCTACATCTGTGGCAGTATCAACAACAACAGTGTGTCTGCAGCAGAATTTGAATTTGAATTTTTCTATAAACAAAAATGTATGCCATCAAAATAATGCTTTAATTGAGACTGACCACGTAGGTGTTTTTACAAGCAACAATTACAACCCATATTGTCTTACATATTTACATAAGTTATTGTTAGGCAGCGACCTCAAAAGTTGGGCAACGTATAAAGAGTGACAAAGTCTGCTCACGGAGGGAAGGTCAGGGGGTGGATGGGTAAACAAACACAGGACTGTTACGCTGCTATGCTAAACCTGGCTCGTGAAACCTCATCAACAAAGGCTAGCAAGCCCGTAACTTAGTGCCTCTCCCTGCATGTTGTATTAGAGAGAAATGTGCCTTGACTTCCCTAGGTGAGTGGGACCTTTCTTATCAGGGGGGTCTATGTGGTTGACTCACCACCAGGCCACTGCTCTTGCACCGCGCAACCAGCTCGCTCAGACTGGGCGACTCCACCGGACACCCCTCGGACACCGTTCAGTCAGACCAGTCGGCCAGCTCGCTCTTCTTCATGGTTATTTAGAGGGAATGTGTATTTACATGGATAATTCGTGGCTATCTCAGTCTCTTTTTGTCTTCAGAATGCCTTGCCTCCTGGAGTTTGCATGTTCTCCCCGTGTCAGCGTGGGTTCGCTCTGGGTTCTCCGGCGTCCTCCCACAGTCCAAAGACATGCAGGTTAATCAATGATTCTAAATTGCCCATAGGTGTGAACGTGAGCATGAATGATTGTCTGTCTCTATGTGTCAGCCCTGTGATAGTCTGGTGACCTGTCTAGGATATACCCCGCCTCTTGCCCAGTGTCAGCTGGGATAGGCTCCAGCACCCCTGTGACCCCAACAGGATAAACTGTTACGCAAAATGAATGAATGAATGTATTTGGGCATGTACAATGAACTTGAATCCTATTATGATGCAAAGAAGCAAAATGACAAGCAGCTCCAGCCATTTAACTTTTCCCTATTTTGACGTAATAAATGACATGTTAGAGCATGTTAACTGAAAAATGCACGGCTGCATGTAAACGGCATGTAGTCAGTGAGTTTGTATTTAATTAATAAAACATCCTGAAACTCTTTAATCTGCAACTTAAATAAGAATCAGGCTGTTGAAATGTTCACATTATCCTCTGTTATATGCATTTAAACATCATAGAAAACAGATATCTTGAAATACACATCCAACAAACAGCAAACTTTTTGTACTTGTACAACCACTCCTACTTCATCCCCCTGTAAACCTCCTACTGCCCTCCTCTTATCCTTTGTTGAGACCACTGCCCACCTCATGCTGCCTCATCTTGCTGTCATACCACTGAACCACACAGTCAGTACCACAGGACAGCTCAGCCTCTCAGCCCTGTGACTATCAATATCCAGAACCACTGAGCAACATGACTCTCTGTGCTGTTATTAGTCTTTTGATCTCACATAACAGCAATGCTGGAGTAACTATGAAGAAGCTGCACACACTGCTGTCCCTCTGAATCACACACAACTATACTGTTTACATGGTATTAATGGACTATGCTATTCATACTCATAAAATCCTCTTCAACAGGCCCTTTGTTTAGTGTGGAGATTTAGAAGAGTATAAAGGAGATGGGGGAGTAAGAAGAAGAAGAAGAGAAGGAGGAGGAGGAGGAGGAGGAAGAGGAGGAGGAGGAGAGAGTTGGCAGCACTGTTAGAACCTTGAAAGCAAACAAACCCTGCATGTGTGGGGGATATTATTTCTCATTCTTGGGGGGTCACTCTTACCCCCTACGAACGTTCGACTGTGAACAAGGCACACTCCTCGCTCTGGACTCCCTCCAGACAGCCTTGTAATGGGACCAGTTCTGGATCCAGAGTATCTGTTCTCTGACGCAGAAAGGGCCATAACCAGGCAGCTGAAGCTGGGCAAAGTTTAAGCTGTTCCACCGCTAATCAAGACCTTCACCAGCTGATTATCCAGAGGACACAGCCAACCCCTCCGTGGGGCCCACACAGGGACACTGGGTGTAGCACTGCGGGGGGGAGAATGTGCGCGATAAAGTCACACACAAACCGATGCATCATTAGCGGACATGCAAAAATACATACACAAGCACACACGCACAGAGAGGGGGGATTTGCCTCTGGCCTCCAGTGGGGGTGTTCCTTCTACAGATGTGTTTGATGTTTTCTATTGCCTTTTGTTGCATCAGCACAAGGCCGTCTTTGTGTGCCTGATGCACAATGCTGCCTAGCACCAGCAAAAGTCTGGACTATAGGATCAGCAGTGTCTCTGACCACGGGGGTATGTAGGGTATGTAATCTGGGTCACACGAGGAGATTACTGTAGGTGACTCCAGGACACAACCATAGATTCTGTCACTTACTGCTTTCTGCAGAGCAGACAGGCTGTCTGTGATCACACCTTCTAATGAGCATATGGGTGTTTACTCCCAAAATGTTCTGCAAAAATGTGTGTGCTTCACACCTGCATGTGGTGTCAAGACAAAATTTGAGAAATGCACATCTTAGAGGTATACAAGCGTTAAATTATTTTCTGTAAATGAAGTTCTCTTTTCTCTTAAACGAAGGCTAAACCTTGAACTGTGATAGTGTTATTTTTTCTCCAAATACTGTAACTTTGTTTGAGTTATCCTAAATTGCCCCAGTGCTCTGCTGTCCTAACCTGACCCAATTCACTGTACTTAAACTCTCATTATAGTTGTTTGAACACTTGAACTTGAGCTTTTAAGTGGTTAACAAAACCATCAAAAATTTGCAGAAAACATAAAATGGTATTTCCAACTTGTGCAACTGTCAAATAATTGCTTCATGAAGTGTATGGTTTAACAAAATATAAAGTGCTAAATAATGAGCTGTAGCGGTGCTGATAGGCAGATTGTGTTTGTATATTTGATCAGGGCGGGGCTAGCTGTCTACCCCGCTTCCTGTCTAAGCTTAACAGCTGGTGGTAGTGGCTTCATATTTAACAGACAAAGAGTGGTACCAATGTAGCATCACTGAGACATCAGAGCCCATGTCTATTTCTTTATGACCACAGTGTACCCATCTTCTGATGGCTACTTCCAGCAGGATAACGCACCATGTCACAAAGCTCAGATCATCTCAAACTGGTTTCTTGAACATGACAATGAGTTCACTGTACTCCAATGGCCTCCACAGTCACCAGATCTCAGTCCAATAGAGCACCTTTGGGATATGGTGGAACGGGAGATTTGCATCGTAGATGTGCAGCGGACAAATCTGCAGCAACTGTGCTGTGTGATGCTATCATGTCAATATGGAGCAAAATCTCTGAGGAATGTTTCCAGCACCTTGTTGAATCTATGCCATGAAGCATTAAGACAGTTCTCAAAGTAAAAGGGGTCCAACATGGTACTAGCATGGTGTACCTAATAAAGTGTGTTGTTTTGCTGTTATTAAAGCCAGACCCCTATTACTTTAATTCATCAATAATTTTCTTGTTTTTGGATTTTTCATTCACTGGAAGCATGTAACAGGGGGTGAGTCTTTGATGAACGAGGTTTTCCTTTAATACAGTTTTTATTTGGTGCCACATGGTGACTGGTTGTTAATTGCCAACAAGATTGTGTTTTATTTTTCAGTATTGTCATGAAATTATTTAATGGTTACATGAAATACAACAATAGCTAAAGTATATTTTGAGAGCCCGATGCCAAGTGCAGTTGGCACACGCCTATGAGAAAACATTGTGTAAACATCACACATGGTTATTATTGTAGTTTTTAAACACACTGGACTTAGTCATAATCCTCCTGCACTCCTCTGCATAGTCAAACAATCCTTTAATAAATTCAGCCCCCAAAAGGGCACAGTGTAACCATGTGGATGTCAACAACACTACCGCCACATCAAAGGCCACATGTTAAAATACAGTACATCCCTCAAAACAAAAACAGAGCAATGCATCCAGATACACATGTTTACATATTGACACATACGCAATCTCAGAGGATCAGTGCTCTCTAAAATCCCCCTGGGATGTTTTTCACAGCAAGAGCCAGCGGCTGAGCGGCCCCCTGAGGATTTATGTGTGTATGTGTGTGTTATGTGTGTGTTTATGTGTAAGAGAGAGTTCGGAAAAGACAGAGAAGTATGTGTTTGGAGGGGTTAGTTTTAGTGTGTATAAATATGGGTGAGGAGATCAAAATGTTCAGTGGCAGATGATGTGAGCCGACTTTTGGCTTTCTGTTGTTCCTGTAGAGTGGAGTTTGTCTTTCTTCTCTGTATTTCATGATCTTTTTATCTCTGTTGTCTTTTTATTCTCTCAGTTTCCCTCAACTTGATTTTGTTCCCCAAAAAGCAGAGGTAAATTTAGCACACCCTGCACTTACAGTACTTCTGCTTCCCACTCGCACTCATGCAACATTCAAGTTTCTTTAAAGGGCTCCTCAAACACATTTTAACCCTGTCTTCTCTCCAACTCTGCTCCCCCTTTTCTCTGAAGTTATATTTCATAATTTATTGCATTTCTGTGCCATAACTGCTACTTTCCCTTCTCCTCTTTCTCATCTTTTTCACTCATTGCTCTCATTTTTATTTCCCATCAATACCATTTCATCCATCTCCACCTCTGCATCCTTTAGCCAGGAATATGGTAGTAATATATAGCAGAAGGAATTTAAGCATTTACTAATCTGACACTGAGGGATTATGATTCCTGCTCTTTGAGGGGGAGCCACCATTTATGGATAACCATATGTGAGCAACAGACCATGTCATTGTAAACATCCACAGGCAGAACAATAGGATTGCTTTTGTTTCTTTTTGTCTTTGCAGACAGTTTTCTTTTTTCACAAGCAACTATAACATTCAGGAAAATCAGTCCAAGTGATGAATCACATCGAAGTGTAACAAATGTCTTTGCATTAGAGAGATATTGTTTTATCCCCCAGATTTTCCTTTGTCTTCCTTAATCGCCCAGGTTGGAAACGAGGTTGGGTCGTAATACTGGCTAAACTACCTCATTGTTTTTTTAAGTTGTAATCTCTCGCTGAACCAAAGAAGAGGAGATAATTAATGTATAGAGATTAACACATGCAGTAGCTTAAAGTTAACGATGCCTCGCAGCTGCAAACCTGCAGGCGAGTGAGCCAGAGGTTGTTTCTGTTTGGTTTGTGTGTTGGTGTTGTTGGAAGCGCAAATACAAAATGCAGAAACTCCAAGAGAAAATACAGAAATGCACAAAGATAGTTGAACTCAGTGGTTGAAGAGGTATTAAGCTTCTCTACTTAAGAAGCAATATCACAAAGCAAAATTCTTATATTTCTTAAGTAAGTGCAGAAATATTAGTGGAAAATATACTTCAAGTATTAATGGCAAATGTGCTGCTGTTTAACTACTGTTAACTACTGTAGTTTATGAAGAATATTTGATGAGATAACTAAGTTTTGTATGCAAATATGTGCATCGCCAATCTGAAAAGTAACAAGTACAATATTCCCTCTGAAATGTAGTGAAGTATAAGTGTAAAATAACATAAAATGGAAATACTACTTCTTAATTTGTTTAATTAAAGGGATAGTTTGGATTTTTTTGAAGTGGAGTAAGGGGTATTTATCCAAAGTCAGCGACTTACATGCAACCATAATTACTGCACACATTATACTTATTTAATTATTTTTATTACATAAGTTACAGTGTTATTTATTAATGGCTACATTACTTATATTTAAGTAAGAAATTCAGCATAACTGAGTTACTGGTAAATCATTATTTCATTGCCATTTATAGTACTTTGCATATTGTTTCATTTGTATTTTCATGTGCAGTATTTAAGTGGAGTCATTGTGTTTCCTTGGTTACGAGCTAATTGGTTCCTACCTGCCCTTGTTTTGTGGGGACAGGTATGAGTGAGACACAAGTGAGAGTGAGTGCCTCGTGCTTAACTGTGTTAGTACTGTCTTGCTGTGTTGGTAAAAATTAAACAAAGAGGAAGAAACAAATGTTGTATCCCGTTTTTTACCCACAGCCTGGAAGAACAGGGGAACACCAACAATTAGTAGTAGTAGTAGTAAAATGTATCATAGCAACCTAAAAAAGTCCCACCAATTTAACAGTTTACACTATATTAAGCATATTCTAACTGCTTTTCTTTTTGTGAGACAGCTCGTTATGACGGGGAAGTCCTTAACAGTTTCAGTTCCCCATCTTCACTCTCTTTCAAACCAGACTCCATTGACAAAAACAGTAATTTTGTCTCGCTGAAACACAGGGGCTGCTGGTCCACTGCTGCCTTGATCAGTTAGTTACTTGTGTGATACTGTGCCTTTAGTAAATCTAACACTTGGAGACAGAAGGCACACAACAACACAAACAAAATAACTGAGGCAGTGGTTGACCAGCAGCTCCTGTGCTCAAGAATGTTAAATCACTGTTTTTCTCAGTGGAGTCTGGCCTCGAAGAGAGCGACATAATGACTTAATTTCCCTGTTGGGAGTTGCTGTATGACGGTAAGGTAAAGCAGTGGAAAATATTCTAAATTTAGCAAATGCTTTAGCAGTAAATAATTCTTAGAGGTGGGACATTTTTTAGGTGGTTAAAATTTGTTCATCCACAGCAGTACATTGCTTAGCTTCCATGTCAGTAATCGAGCCTGCTTCTCCAAACTGGAAACATCTACTGCATGTAATACACTGACAATGGAAAAATACCTCATACAGCCCCACTTCAGAAGATCCGAACTATCCCTTTAAGTACAGTACTTGTGTAGTTGTACCGAGTTACCTTTCACAACTGTCTCTGCTGTCTACAGTATCTGATACGGTCTGATCATGGCCTTCAAAAAAACTTGAATCTGCATCTTCAAACGTGCAAATGACAAACAGCCGACACGAGTTCTATTGAAGTACAGAGGGAGTTTACTCCACCTCGGTGAAATACAGATCTAATGGGCTTTTTTGGTGGTTTGATGTTCAGCAGCAGGTTTTCCCAACATCACACACTTGTGTCTGCAGCTGTTGCTGTAAGCATTTAGTGCGCACCAAAAGAGAAGGTCCCATGGGGATTCCCTCATTGGCCGCTCTCTGTCTCTGTTTCTCTTTCTCTCTCTGAGCATGTGTGCAGTGTAAAATGAATGGAATCAGTGGTATGCATCCTCGACCCAAAAGCCTGACGTCTGCAGTGTGGAGTTTAGCATAACATTCCTGCGGAGCCTCTTCCATAATCAAAGAGCTTGTGGGGGGAGAAGCAACTTGTACACTGAACAGAGCGTAATGAACACTCAAGGGCTTTGAAACATATCAGATTAATGTGGTCAGATCTTCAGATACACTGTTGGATTTTCTTAAAAAGATCTTTGCCTGCTTACTACAGTGACAGCTGTGTAACAGACTGCATAAAGTGGCAGGACAGAAAGTGTTTTGAGTCCATCTGTGTGTGTGTGAGAGTGAGTGTGTGCGTGTAGTTATTAATAATGCACGAGGGAAGAGGCCTTGACTGCAATTTCAGCACTTACCACTCACACAGGGTCACAGTTTACAGTAATTCCAGCTACACTTCTCTCATTCGAGTAAGTTTTTGGTCATAGCAGCAAAATCCCTTTTGCAGTAAATCTCCTTAACTATGAGGGCCGAAACATTTCTGTGTATTACTGGCTCAGTGTGTAGTCTGTCAGATTGTGTGTGTGCGCGTGCGTGTGTTTCATCTCTGTGCTCCCACTCGCAGTAATGAGCTTCACAACAGCTTGCTCTGCATTACAGATGAGTTAGTTGTGCAGCCAGCCCTCGGGGTGTCTTCGGGGTGTCGTGTTTGAATAACACTGACCAGGCAATTAATCCCAGAACTAACCATCTGATAAGTAGCTCATTATCTTTGTTAACACACACCCTGGAGGATTAACGTGAGTGAGTGTGATCACTCGGGCATACTTTCATGAGTTTAAGTGAGAAAAGGTAACTTTAGCTTCCTTAATTTGGATCACTTGTACAGACGCTGCCTTTTTATTTGATATTTAGGATTGTCTCTTACAGAGGGGAAACAGAACACTATCATATAATAATTTTGCAAAAAGCATGCACTTCTTGCAGGTATACTTTTTCATATATTAAGTGGTAGGATAATGAAGTGATCTGTTTACAGCAGTTCTATCCAGCCCTGAAGCAACCTCCAAGTGGTCCGGCTGAGACCCTGTATTAAACAGCATCAAGACTGTGGTATTAATAATGTTAAGGCTGCAGTGCAGATGAAGGTAATATAATTTCAAGATTACTCTCACTGACGACAGCTACGCTTGTTACTGTAAGTAAGTGCAATAAAAACTTCACCAGTATATAGCCAGTACTTTATCAATACGCGTCTTCTCTATCCACAATCTGTCATTCACCACCATTATGGTTTACAATCGCTGTTTATACAAGCACATCGTGCAAGCGGGGCTAACAGCAAGTTGTTAGAGACAAACTAAAATGAAAGCTGTCTGTATGTACGCTAACTGTTTAACTTAGTTTGCCGCTCATCTGAAACTGTACCTGCAGACAGTGAGTCTTCTCAGTAGAGGCGGGGACAGAGAGCAGGATGAATGACTGATAGTGATGTCTGGGGTCTTCATGATTTCTTCACTTGGCATGATGTCAGGAGGAATATTTATTTTATTGACACGTTAGATTTGTTTCCAGTCTGATATTATTGACTTCATATAGTGTCCATGTCCTATGTATTTTTTTTAAACGCTCGTGGTTAAATTCTTGACAGCAGATCCTCGTTATTCAAGAATTCGAGTGCAGTTGACTCATCTTCACCCTCAGCATTGTTAACCCTCCCACTGAGAGCACATGTCAGTGCTAATGGTCAGTCTGTTGCTCTGTCATGTGGTTGGTCAAACTTTGAGATCGTGGAATATGAAGTTACAGATAACTTCTCAAAACTGTCAAACCAAACAAAAAAATCTCCCAAAACAGCAGCAAGTAGTGGGGGAAAAATATCTGTCTTATTTAATTTTATTTCATTAATTTATTTTAATTTAATTGTATTAATTTAATTTAATTTAGTTTTGTTTTGTTGGGGCTTAACCCCTATTTCTGAAGAGCTGACATGGTAAGCAGCTTTTACTGTGTGTGTTTTTATTCTGAGGTGTTTTTTGTTTGACAAGAGTTCATAAGATATTTTGAACCTCTAATGAGAGCGCTGTCACCACCTTCAAATCACTGTGAAATTACCTTCACTCCTCACACTGTTATACACAGTCCTACATACTGAGGACTTTTGGCCTGTACATAATTTGTCTGCAGAGCAGAGGTGCAACACTTTATTTATTCCTTTAGAGAGATACAAGAAGAGGATACAGACAAGAAAGTGGGTGTGTTTCAACCTGTGTGAGACCTGACAATTTAATTATGTGAAGCAGATTAACCATTAGCCTATTTATTCAGATTTAAACAGGGGGTTGAATTTGTATTAACAAGGTGGAAGCTGTCCTCTTTGTCAGCTCACCCCAGGAGTTCATAGGAAGTGGGATTTTATTCTCTATCTTGTTGGTTACACCCACTTCCTGTGTTTACCTGGGCGGGTGTTACATGATCATTGTTAGAGAGGTGTCACTTATGCTGTATTGCTGTTTGAATGGGTGGGGCTGATGAGAGGTAAAGGTAGTTATTAACACAGATGTGTGTGTGAGCCCTAAAAAAAGCAGAAAAACATACAGAAAATCATACCTGGATAACACAATGGCTGCTAATTACTCTGCAAACATGTTAAAGGAGTGGCTGATTTGTTGTTTGGTTCATCCACAGTGGGGTAAATCACTTTGTCTACTCTGCTGTAACACAACTTTGTTCAGCTCATGTCATGTTTCAAAGCTAGCCTTTGTTCACGTGATGTTTATAACCAGTCACTGGTCATCATGTTAAACCGAAACATCTGTTAGCTTGTTTTTCACTACGAGAACAAAGAAAACCTTCACAGAATTTCCTGACGACTAACACGCACACATCAGCGAGCTCACTCGACCACACTCACACCACACAGAGCATGTGATATACGCAGGGGCACCAAACTGCTCCAGCAGGTGGTTATCTCTCTTGGTTTGACCCATGACCTGCATGCTCAGCTGTGGTTGGTCACAGGGCCTGACAGTGAGCCATCAATCAAGGTGAAGGAGGAAGTGGTGCGATTGGGCCCCGCTTATCAGCATGAACAGTGAGGACCCCAGAAACTGTGTTGGTTGGGTGTGAGGAGAGCGCTAACCACAGGGGGGGATTTCATAAGGTGTGCACCCGTGTTTATTTTGTGTGTGCAGCTGTGTGTGCTTTTAAACATCAGTACATAATGATAATGAGTGTAATTAGCATTAGGTGGAGGTTAGCTTTACAGCCTTTAGAGCAAAAGTTGTAATGCTAATGAATTCATTGTGCACATGATAGATATATTAATAAAATAAATGAATAAATAAATCATTTAAAAAAAACAACATTTCATTTTACATTTTACACAACGGTATTCTAATCAAAGATGACTTGAAATAGAAAAACTGAGGAGTAGAGAACAGTAAACAGTTAAAAAAAAAATGTTATTCTTGTATATATGTAACCGGTGGACTCCAGAGTTGTCTGTGTTGTGTTGATATGAAGAGGCCCACTGTCTTTGGAGGTGACCTCCGTTTATTCCCGATAACTCTGACAGCAAGAGGTAAAAACAAAATCTTCTGTCAATTACAACTATATAACTCAACCCCTTATCCCATGGAGTACAACAGCAAAGGGCAGGGTCCTGTTACATTCAAGTCAGTACAATAAAACACAGAAAACAAACCTGACAGCAAGAGGGAAAAACAAAATCCTCTGTCAATTATGACCATTTAACTCAAGCCCCTGCACAAATTGAGTGACACAGGAATATGTTAGCATATCATAGAATAAGTTTAGGCTGAAAAATTAACATATAAACAAAGCTTAACAGTGCTAAAACATGGACACCACTACAAGAGCAATGTCGCTAACCTCTCCAATGGAGCACACCAGCAAAAGGGGAGAGGCAAGGCGGGAGACACCCCTTTATAGGTGGGGTACCTCCAAAGGTGAACGTAGGGGTACAGAAACTGAGTATCAAATGTTTCACATATTGACTACGGAGCTTATTTGTTACACCAAGAGGGCTCAGTTTAATCTCATCAATTAGCACAGAAACTTCTTCATTTATTTATTTATTTATATTTGACATGACCACGTCTTACCCTTGAAATCTGATGCATTATAGAGAGATATAGCCAAAAGCTAATTTTCATCCCAGTCTCCAGGCAGGTTAACAGCAAAACAGACAGCATGCGCATTACATATAACAAGCACTACAAAACACTGTTGACCACGTGCATAGTCACAAGATGCACGACATTTCCACAGAACAGTTGTGGTTGTTTAGCTGACAACCATTCATGAATCTTAAATTAATTAATTGTCCTTTACCCTACTTTGTTACATTTTGGAAATAAAGGAGAAAAACATCCTCATGTTGTCGAGGAAAACAAAAACTTGCATGTAAATGGTTTTTTATTTACATCTAATAAACCTCAGTCTACGCCCTTGAGCTAAGTTGTGGACACAAACATGCACGTAGGTGGGGTGTTTTTCACATATGACACTATTTGTTAAACATCCATCTTTCCACCATATGTATCTGCAGTATGTGTTTATGAGGACAGCTGTGTCACTTATGAGTCCCACCCTCTCTGCCTCCGACGGGCCACTCTGCTGTGACAGATGTATGCAGAATCTTGCAGCTGTGCCCTCACCTGTTGGGTGAGAGTTAAAGAGACATGAGATGTCACCAGCCGACCGGCTAGAAAATAAGGAGGGGTGAAGCGGGGGTGGGGAGTGGGGAGGTTAGAGCGCAGCCACAGTATGCTGGGTGGCTGTGGCACACAAAGAAGGCAATACATGGCTGGTATGCTGCTTGACACACTGACCTGGTTTCACTGCTAATATACAATATATTACTTCGAGGAATGTGTAATCCCTTGACCCCTGCGACACTTTATGATTAGAGGATAGACTCAGAAGATTCTTGCTATGTACACAATCCTTTGACTTTATGTATTGTATAGTGACTGCTATATACAGAACATTTGCGACAAATGTAAAGTTAGTATAAATGTTGGCTTATAGCAGAAAGCAGAATCTGACTCATTCTGTTTCACGACATGTTTTGATTACTGTTCACGCCTGGATGAGATTTACTTTGATTGCATATAGTCATTGCCGCACAGCTGCTGACTTTCTTTGCATGTTACAAAGCAGCTAATGACAACCTTTGTTCTTCAAAACAACTCATCTAGCCTCACTCTTTCTTCCTTTCTTTCTTTCTTTCTTTCTTTTCATTATTTCTTTCCACCTTGCCGCCCTGTGTCTGGAGTGCACACAGGTTCACACCCCTAGGCTACACAACTGTGGCATATGGGAGGCACAAGTAGGGAAACTGTAAAGAAAAAAAAAAGAGGGAAAGAATGGGATGAAAAGATATGCAGGTATGGTGGACGTTATGAACTGAGAGAAAAAAGGAGAAGAAAAAAGGAGAGAGAAGAAACGCATGAGATAGCGAGATGTGAAAAGAGAGAAGCGAGGACGAGTGTTTGATGTGGTTTCGACAGCTGTACTGATGGCACCGCACCCGGTGAACTCACACTGCTGTGATAATTTGCTGTTTAAAAATCAGTCACAAAGGGTTATCGTGAGGACCGACATCAGGTCACCTACTGGTAATATACGCAGTGTGCTTTTTCATGTCAGACAAAATGGCTTATTGGCATTTTTTTTTGTTGTTATTGGCATCATTACATAAACATAGTCTCTCTCTGAGTAAGTAAAGAACTGCAAATGACAGGTCAACAAATTTAAAGACTTCTAAGGCCCTGATCAAACAGAGTGCATTTTAGTAGCCTGGGCCTTTTTGTAATGGCTGTCAATGAGGGTGAAGTGTTTTGCATTGCGGAGGACCAAACATTTTTCTGCTTTATGCATTACGCGTTTTTGCAGGAGCTGAAAAACTTAAGGTCAAAGCAGCACCCTATGGCATTGGTGTTTTTTCCATTGTCCAATCAGATGAACTGAGAAGTGAACAAGTGGCAGCATACAGTGCTAAGCTAGGCTCGTGCTGGGCAAGCTGCAAGATATATCCGAACAATTTGTAGCCTCAACTACTTTCTAACATTTTACCAACTGTAATTGGGCCCGCCGATTGACAGGATGTTGTCAAACTGTCTCTGACTCATCCTAAATGAGCCTTGAACCGACCGTCATCCAGGTGAAGCTCCTGGACCAGCTGGTGTTACTCCCTGCGATTTATCCTTTTTTTGTTGAGGGTCTCACACCCATACTGATCTCCGTTTTCCTGTGTCTAGTCCCCAAGTGCCCCCTGCCTGTCCATGTTCTATACAGATTAGCGAAATAGCAGTGAAGCTACATATGGTTATTCAGTGGTTGCCTAGCAACAATTAAAATAAGATGCAATAAACTGCAAAAAGTGCTTTGTTTCATTGGGCTTCAATGAAAAATACTATGCAGTGCGCTTTGCATTTTGCAACCTGCAGCCCCTGCTCTGTCTGATCTGGGCCTGAGGTAAAGTGACCCGGGATCAATGCCTTGCAGCAGCAGGACTGTTACAGGGCCTTCTTTAGGTTACTTAAAATTACCCTCCTCAAGAGAAGAGGCCTCCCCTCATTTCCCCTTTCTTCTCCCAGAGCTCTCCTTGCCCCTCCTACTCCTCCTTCGCCTACCTGTCTGAAAACATTAAAGGGGAAGCGTTCTTTAGATCTTTGCCTTGTCTTTACAGATTACCTTAGATGTCACCTGAGTTCACCCTATGCTGTGAGCATATACGCAGCTTGGAGCACATGGAGTAAAGACACGAGTGAGCTGGTTTGTTGAAGAGTTATTTCACTGGAAAGATGGTGTTTTAATAAAAGTGGGCTGTCGATGCAGTACAAAGACACAATACCAGACCAATAAACGCTCCTGCTGGGAGGTGATGTAATGTGAACTCATCCGCTTGACACAATGGCTCGTATTACAGTAAAACAGTGGGCTAAAACATATTTTTTAAAACATTTGAGACGAGAAATAGGCAGCAAGTTGGCTGCTTAGTTTTACCGTTTGATCGAAGTTTCTTGCGATTACAGCTAAACAGGGCATGTGAAAGGTACCCTGGGTGCGTTGGTTGTTGACCTTCTGGGACGCCATGTAAAGTTATGCCTGTAACATACATTGTCTTTCTTCAAAATACACTTCCGTTTTCACAGGAAATTTACATTTACAGACAGTCTCTTTCAAAATAAACGCACTACGTCACTACAACACTGTGAATTGATGTATTTTTTTTTCCTTCAACAACTAACGCATGTGGTTGGGTTTAGGACGAAAGAACAGGGTTTGGCTTAGAAACTTACGGGACTCGGACGCTGCTTTGCCGGGTAAAAGTCGCTGTTTGTTGGACCCATCCACCACCACACCCAACTAGGACTTTTGCTACCTTAACTTTTGTTCTCCTCCAGCTGCGTTTCTCACTAATGCTGGATGTTGACAACTTCAAAGTGAGACCGGGTTGGCGTGGTGGCAGCATGGGTGGAAGGCAATGCAAAAACAGCCCAAGTCAGTGAGACTTCGCTGGATGATGCATGGAGCTTTGCTTGGTGCAAAGAGATCTGAGCACTGGTTGGATAGTTCATTTACACATACGACCCACATTGTTATGATACATGTTTAAAACTGATAAAGTATTCCTTTAAGGGTGATTGTTTATGTCTAGAGCACCTTTCTGGACAGTTCACTCATGCTGAATGATGGATGCTTGCTCTCTCTTATATTGTCCCAGGTCTGCCCACTGTATACCCACACACACACACACACACACACACACACTCTCTGCATAATGAGGCCATACGGTTGTTTTGTTGGTGGTCAGAAAGACAATGTTAGGAACATCTGGAGGTCGCTAATCACTCTGTGGGCGTCACCCCCTGAAATCCCCCTGGACCCACACCAACCCTGGAATCCCTTCAGAAATATGCTTTAATGAGCAATAATGCCACCACAATGGCAGTCCCACCTTCTCTATCTTAATCCTGGCTTGTGTATTTGTCAGCTTGTGTGCTTGTGTGCATGTGTGTGTGTGTGTGTGTGTGTGTACAGTACACCCTGATCTGAGTACCCATATGCTGGCTCTTTTGAACTCATTAATCAAGGATTGGAATCGGGGGGGAAAAACATACAGGATTGAACAGGATTATTTTGGAGCGGTTGTTAAAAAGTATTAATTTAGTGCCTCTTCAAAAGATCATATTTGGTCCGAGAGATCACAAGCAGTATAGCCCTAAGCTGGAAACAAAGAGGTGGGGTTTGGGAGCTGAGTGTGCATATCACTGCTGAGAGGGATGGAGAGAGATGCTATCAGGGAATAAAAGAAAGACCAATAGGAAGGGGAGTGTGGTTGTGAGGCAGAGTGGAGAAAAGCGTCATGGAGCAGTAATTCTCTGCTACCAGACACTGAGAGGGAGAGGAAGGGCCTCTAAAAACACAACACCTCGACACAAGAGGAGTTTTCACCCTTTGAAATCCCCTGAATCTATAAATAGCAAGGCCCTGGGAATGACAGTTTTACCCTGATCAGGTTATACTTGCACAAGAGTGGGATTGCCCGACCTGTTTGGCTATATTTGGAAAGATTTCCCCCACCTGCTTGAATTCTTTCCAAAAGCAAATTTAAACCATAGCTGTAGCTGGATTTCCTGCTGCACTAAAGGTCAGGTGTAGGTTGTTTCCGAGTCTTTTTCTTTCTGCATAGTCATTATGACAGCAAGCACCACGTCAGCAACAATAATGCCTCTCAGTCTCCCCGTGCTCCTGACCCCTGTAATCTTGGCAATGCTGAGGGAGACTGAGCTCTGTAATAACAGCAGTCTTACCCCTATTGTTTACGGTTTACACTCTCTATTTTTAGAGCAGCAGCGCCTTTTTTTAGCCGCAGTGACACAAATAGATCCAGTAAATCACAAAGTCTGTATTGTGTTTTTAGCAAAAGGCTAGTGATGTCATGAATGAGGTAAAGGGGTTGTGAGTAAGTCAACAGACCTGCTTATGGAGGCTATTTTTGGAATCAGGGAATCCGGTGAGCTGATGTTTTCACCTTATACCACTTAAGGCCCTTTGTTATTCAGACTTTTGGGCGGGGAAAACAGAATGTGTTTTTTTAAGTAACAGACAGACACAGCACTCCTTTTGTTATATCATACATACGACAATAAATTGTTTACCATCAAGCATTGATTCTGCATAGTCACAACTCCTCAGTGCTTGAGTTTTTCACTGCTGTAAAAGCAAGTGACAGCATACATACATGATAATAAAGATTATTTACTTACGTACTTTAAATTCGGTCACATATTCAACATTCTTTACACTTCATTAAATGCATTTGTGTGGGTGAGGTTGTGGAAATTCTTTTCATAGGCTGTGTAACATAAGCTGATTACATTAAAGGCTGTAGATAAATATGGTATCACATGTATGTGAGGAGTCATAGTAACTTTCCTTATTGAACTTACCATTTGCTTATGTTTACTTTCTTCCTCTGTGGCAAAGACATAAAATATTATTACAAGAAAATATACAAAAAGGTGCCATCGGAAGTGTTTGTTTTTAACGGAGACATTGCTGCTTTTCCTTCCAGGATTGTGACTCCCAAATGGGATATTTTAAACCAAAACATGATCTTTTCCAAGTCATAACTAAGGGAGTTTAAAGCTAAAACTAACCACAAGTTGAAACGTATTGTTGCGATGTAAAGTTTGAACATATCCGCTATATAATAATGTGCAAATGTTGTGTAGGTATCTGTTATTTGCAGAAATGTTGATGCCACATTTGTTCTGGAAGTTGAGTCTTTTACCTTGTTATATCAGTTCAGTGCTTTCTTTTAACGTGGGCTCTTATCAAACTTGGTCTAGTGATTGGATTACACTCCAGGTGCAGGCTGTTTTTGCTGACCTTGGAAAATCTAGTTTTTCATGCTGTGCACCTGCAACGTGGAACAACAAGCAGAATAGTTAGCTTTCCTCATTTTTATCCATAGGGCAATTCAAATCTTTAAATGTATCATATTTTACTTCTAGGTGTTCCTGTTTTACCTGATTAATTTGTTTGACATTTTAACAGCTTCACTGAAGCTTTTATTTATTTATTTTTACATTTTTATTTGTGGTTTTACTGTGTTTTACTTCTTGTTGCCATTTTATCTAAGTTTCTCTTTTGTTTTGTTTGGCCCTAGTGAACGCTATTGTGCACATATGGTCTGGTCACATGAACAGAGACTAAACACAGGACATCGGCTTATCTATCACCCAGGCATTCATTATTACATCTGTTCATGACAAAAAATACGAAAGGAAATAATAAATTACTCATTTAATTTAATGCTCTGATAGTTTACTTATAGTTTATGTGGTATAAGCATATCATTTTAAATGGTACCTTTTTGAATTTAATGAGGGTTGCTCTTTGACTATAGTGATACTTTAGAGGTGGCAATCACTCATAAGGGCCCATTCTCAACCCAACACATTGTTGGAGGGCCTTTCCCTATGCACCCCCCCCCCCCAGTGCAACCACACTGCCTGCACTATCTATATTTTCGCCCCTGCAGCCACATCAAAACCATATACTGACACCATTTCAATGTTTTTTCTGTACAGTTTGTGTTGTCATTAGTTGCAAATATAGTTGGTTAAATATCCAAAGTCATCCTCATCTCCTTACTCGCCAAGAGCTGTCTCCACACCACTCCACACTGTTTATTCTTATTGTGCTTCTTTCTCCTTTTCTAAACATGGTTTCTTGCTGGAAGCTTGTGGTTGGAATGGTGATAAAGGTTGCTTGCCAAGAGCCTCAGCCATCTTTATATTTACTATGCCACTTATCTTTGACATAACATCAAAACTGTTAGTACTTCACATTCTGTTGACAGTGTCAGTTCATTTTTTGAATGTTCTGGCCACACATTGCACCTTCAAAACTGGATTGTCCTTTTGACTTAACATATATGAGATGTTTAACCTTTATTTACTCTTCATCCCTTGCTGAGAATGAGCTTTAAGTTTATGCAGTTACATTCAGATCTGCAAACTGCAAAGCATTCTTGTTTTCTTTCAGACTGAGCCAGCCGAGGTCAGAAGTGCCTTGCTGAAAAGCACGTCAACAGCAGTGACAGTAAACAGACAGCATCATCAGTTCACTTTCCCCAAGTGCACTTTCACTGTCAGTTAAGGAATCCAAACCAACCCTCTGAAGCAACACCTACGAATGTAATTGCACACAAAATAAAGTCATAACCCTCCAGGGCTTTAAGCAAGAATGTTACTCAGATGCAAACAGCTACGATGAGGTGTCATATCAGTCTATGTCTCATTTTGTGCCACAACTAATATTGTGAAACAGCAGGGCCTCATGTAACCCTTGCTCGCTAAGCCCCACTGCTCCACACACAAGTCATGTTACCACACTGTTTGCCTGTAATTGCTATTTCACTCTCAGCTCTCTGCAGTAATCCAGCATGTTGAA
Organism: Cephalopholis sonnerati; assembly: GCA_019142605.1. Lineage (NCBI taxonomy): Eukaryota > Metazoa > Chordata > Actinopteri > Perciformes > Serranidae > Cephalopholis > Cephalopholis sonnerati. The sequence goes on from JAGQAX010000007.1 coordinate 27,755,978, forward strand.
GCTCAGATTCAGAGCAAGCTGATCTATATAAAGAAACAGCTGATCAGCCTGGATTTGAAGACACTACTGTTTTGAGAGCGAAGCATTTTCAGAACTGCTCATGTAGCAGCATGATTTTCCCCTCTGAGGAGCAGAACTTTCACAATGACACATCTCTCTTGCTTTTTTTCAGGAGGTACGAGAGGTGAAACTTGCAGGTATGCAGCAAGAAATTGTTGCATGCATGTTGCCTCTGCACGTGTGCAGACCATAAACATAATGGTCAGGAACGAGTAAGACACACACGTGTGAGCGTGACCTCATTAGCATTGGAGTTTGGTTAAAAATAAATCCTACGTCCTTTTTATGTGGAAAGTTCTGAAACATCTCTTGTATGCAGACGGTATATAAGGAAAATTAAAACCATGTGATAATTTTTTTTTACTGCTTGAACCACGTGGCCTCCTTCAAGAATGTGCATTACACTGCATGACTTTATTAATGCACGAGACACTCTAGAGCATGGCTAAATGTATGACTAGATGGAATTTTTCTTCATTTCAATAACAGGGAACATCTGTCGTTTAACATGCATTTCATATTCTGAAAATTGTTTTGCATGTTTTATTTGCAGTTTCATGTGCAATTTTCCTGAGAGAGCTTGAAGGCGTAAAGAATGCATGGACAGGCTCGTGCACTAGGCTTGTTCAGAGATTCGTGAAAGGTTGGAGCTGCTGCAAGCAACAAAATTTGTTGAACAATAATTGGTGTCAACAGGAAACCCAAAACTTCATTTGCTGCATTACGAGGCACATGACTGGTAGATGATTTGAGTCTGACTGCTTTTGCAGATTCAGCTTTTACTGGACTGTAAACTGTCAGTAGTGCTACACAGATGAATGCCTAATTTTATTCTAAATTGCACATTTCTTCAGTTTTTATATAAATAACTTTCAGTGTTCAGCATTTTTCATAGAGTAAGAAAAACAGTCTTTCACAGAAATAAACAACAACTGCACATTAAGGCTCACATCCCAGTGCCTCCACTGCTCAGTGCAGCTGCCGTGGCTTGCCTTTGAACTACCTCAAAAGACAATTCAGCATCTAAAAGCCCCTCTTCTCTCTAATTACAGTGTCTCTGTATTATAGGGCAGGCATGGAGTTCTTAGTATTCTACTGCCAGTGCTTTGTAAATGGTAGAATCAGTGCTGGCTTGAAACAGGAGCAGTTCTCTCTGGTCTTGATTACCCTGCTACCGAAGCTGCTGTCTTAAATCCTCTTTTAAGCACGCTAATTGACCAAGAAGATTTTATTATGTACAGTAAAGTCTGAGGCAGTAATTGCAGAAGAAGGGGAGGTCGTGCATGTAGAATAACATTGCAAATGTTCTTCAAAAGTTTCACCACCAGTGAGTGCTTTTATCACCTTCTTTAAAGAGGCCTAATGTGCTTTTACTTTTTTTTTTTCACATACATAATGTTGCAATGATGGATGTTTCTATTAAACGTGGCCAAAGTTTCAGATAATGAGCAAAACGTATGTAAAAGTTATCCCCATGAGCAAAAACCTCAGGCTTCAGACTGTTCTGAATCCTCTGTTTCCAGCTGTTATTCTACTTTGGCTACAAGATGAGGTCAGATTGAGACAGATTTATCTACTTTATATACTCATCTGCTTCCAGGCGCGCTACTGCAAGTCTTTACATTACATAGTATACACTGCTACATGAAGCTACGTGCTAACGTCAGGTTAATTTTGGTTGCTGATGTTGTTGATTTCTCCCTTATTTTGGATCATATTCCTGCTGGAACATGTTCGAATGTCAAGATATTGGTTTAGAAGCTTTTATTTGAGACTTTTCACAGTAGAAAGTGCAGCTATAGTACTATTCCATTACAGGCAATTCCTGCTACATTTAGCTGCATGCTAACATCAGGGAAACATGTAACCTTGGATGCCAATGTTGGTAATATCTCTCACCAATTTTGGATCATATTCCTGGTTGTGTTTTGAAGCCTTTAAAGGTAATTTTTCATGATAGAAAGTGCCACTGTTCTCTGTTACAGTCATTCTCCCAGCTGCAATGGCAGTACAGAGACCAGGCCCCCAGGAAGTGTGCCAAGCTTTGAAGCCAATTTTCGTGGTGACTGAACAGTGGAATATCATCCATCATGTGATGCCACATGGCCCAAAAATACTTTTTCCCATAGACTTACATGGGAAAAGAGACCTCTGTAAATAACTGGATACATTTTTTGAGCTTTACAAACCCTGCAAAATGACTCGCTTCACTATCAGAATTTGATCTAATTGGTTCGATAACATTTGGACCGTCTAGAAGAGCCGCATGATTAAATAATTTTATCCCCATTCAACTGGAGGTAGCCAACACAGCCAGTGGGAGTCTCAAGTACTCCTGCTCTATGGGCCACACAGTGCGGAATCAGTGCCGATCACTAAACTTTTTGGCTTCATGCACCACTGAGCAACTTTCATAGAAATGAACGGGACCCGGCCTCCAATACTGTTTCCCATTCTCTTTATACATCCATGGCAGAGATGGCAAGATGCAGAAGAACTCTGATTAATTTCAGACAATATAGTTGTTCCAGTAGAACCCTTAAATACAAGTATGAACCTAGACAGGCCCTCTTTAATATGTGATTCATGCAAGAGAAAGACAATATATCTCTATAGAGAACTGCTCCAGCTTAACTGCACTTTACTGTGTTGTTTGCATAACACACTATTAAGGAGAGATATTACTCTGTGCAAGAACATGCAAGATGTTGGAGTGATTTGGAAAACCCTACTGCAGAAATGAGGACCAGTAAAGCAAGAGTGGAAAAATACAGTTGCCCAACCATCCTGACATCCAATACGCTTACATATTTTGCTTTGTCTGGTACATGGGGTCTCTAAAGAGTAAGACAAAAGCTTTGTGACATCCCAGACTTCCCTGGTTTGTCCACCTTTCACCATTTCCCACAATGAAGACAGAAAGAGGGGATGTAGGTTAAAATATCTGGGCCAATACATAAGTGTTCGACTGACCTGCTTCCAAGCAGGGTCTAGATTCAATACAAGCGCTTGATGTGACCCACATCCATGTATACAAAGGTGTGCATGTCTGTGGTCCAAAATAGACTTGAGCAACAGAAGAAGTGGATTAATCCGAATAAGAAAATAGAGCAATGCCTTGCATTTGTACACATCCGGAGAGTGCAAGATGAGAGCAACAGGCAGACGTGAGTCATTCTGTAGAGCCTAGTAGTTTTTGTACAAAGATGTGGATCGAAACCACTGGGAGAGCAGATTTTGAATTGATATTTGAAACACAGGTAAGGCTATTAGTCATACAGGTATCTGATGCACTAGTAGAGGGCAAGCTGGAGGAGAGAAAAAATATCACAGAGATGAAACAATTATGAAAGCGCCAACGCATGCACACATATACCTACGCACAAACACGTTCACGCTTGGATGTGTGGGAAGTTTGAATAAGTGGTTCAGGTCTGCAGGGTGTGCGTGGGTGTGTGTGTATGAGCTCGGTGCGTGTTTTGTGCGTTAGAGGGAGTTTGTGTGAGTGCATGTCAGTTAGTATATCTGGGAAGGGAAAAGGAAGTGTTTCAGAGGGAAGTGGATTAACAGCAGGATACAACAGAGACACTCTAAACAGCCGTCTCACACGCCTGACTGAAGCTGAACAATATGTATATGAGAGAGAGAGAGCAGATGATGGAGGCTGACAGAAAAGAAGAAAAAGAAACAGCGAGAGGAAGCGACAGAGCAGTTTAAAGATCGTCACTATCAGTGTTTTACATCAATAGTGCTGCACAATCTGAGCACAGGGCCTGTGTTTTTGGTCTCAACCATAGAGGAAGAACGCCTTTCGTCCTGTTTTATGAGGTTAATTTAGGTTCACACTGAAACACACCAGGATGTGTGTGTGATATATATAGGTTGTTTACTAGACATAATGTTGATAACCTATCAAAGATAGAGGCAGTGAGACCCAAACAAAACTAATTCTGGTCAATTTAAAGAGGCTGAACAGGTGGAAACTCAGTGTATGAGTTGTCTGAGCACACTTGTCAACATGGAGGTGGCTGAGTGGCTGGCACCTAACGGCAGCAACAGTGCTGACAGAGCTAAGGGTGTTAACCAGAAGGACACCAGGGGGATGCTACACCAACCCGGTCTCACTTCCTACTCGTCAAATACAGACGCTTGGTCAGTGGCCCTTAGTGTCAGATACCAATGCACAGAGGCCCCCTTTAGAGGTGGTGTAGGACACACTGGTTGGAGACATTTTTTAACACTCTGAGCAACTGCTGCAGTATAAAAAGCTGCAAAGGGTCTGCAAAGGGTGAGTGGTTTAAAGAAACTGCAGACCACTGTTTGTGTCCTGTATAAGCCCAAAGGTCGATGTAGTTATTTTAGGAACAGCATTGCGTCCTAGAATGTGTAGCATGCTACGCTGGTCATGTACGTCACGTGACATTCATAGACTGTAAAAATAATGGACAAGGCTACCATGACATCACCCATTGGTTTGTGGCTCTTCGGCCGTCACCATCTTGGTTCTTTGGAACCAGAAGTGACCATATTTGGGTGAGAGGTTGGTGCTGTGGAGGAGCAAGGGGTGGATCTCACTGAGAAGCTGGGGACACTCTCTGCAGACATCTTGTCACTCAAAGCACCCTGCCCATACAGTTGACATGAAGGGGGGAATTAGCTATAAAGTTCAAAAGTGTTTCTTGTACCAGGCTGTAAACATGTTTATTTCTGCTGTAAAGTGGCATTTTAACATGGGGGTCTATGGGGGTTGACTGACTTCTGGAGCCGGCCTCAAGCAGCTATTCCAAGAACTACAGTTTTCGGAATAGCTGCTTTGGCTTCGATTTTCATCCCTGGAGGCTGTCTCTTGATGTTGCATTATGTTGATTCTGATGTTTTTAACTAAACCTTACTTTGTGCTTTGTGCGACTTAAAAGAGATTTTTTTTTCACCCATGTTCAAAGATTATTATGAAAAGAGACTGCATGCATTTAACAAGTAGAAACTGTGCACATTTCCTGCGAAAACAGAAGTTAATTTTGAAAAAACAGTGCACGTAACAAGTGTAAATTGACATGCCGTCCCTGAACATTCAAAACTGATGCTGGAAGGGAACCTAGAGCATCATAGTTTGACATGTAGGGCCCAAGCATGGGAATTTGACGAAGTGAGAATGTGTTGGCTATGCTTCCATGATGACACATTCCCAATATCAGCAGTCACCACTATATGAGTGCAGTTCAAAGCAGAGCTGATGAGTTATAACTATATTAATGCTCTGAATATTGCATACAGAACATTCAAATGAGCATGACAGTCTTTGCAATCATGTTTCATTTATGATGATAGTTAAGAAAACATAAAGCAATTACTGGAAACAAGCGTCATGCTGAACTCAATTTGCAACAGGGACATTTAGAACAACTGCTGTTTGTCATCTGTTCTTTAAACCCATGCATTTATGCAGCGTGGGGTTGTTTCCTGTCAGCATTCAAATGATTTCCTCAATGAACTGTAGCACAGGTCACCTGGAAGGGGCCTACATATACAGCCTTTGTTAGGGAATGTACCAAAATCTCTTTAGTTCACATGTGGATTGAGAAAATCAAAGCCAAAATTGAAGCGTGGAGGCCAAAAGGTCAGAGTGCTGACTTAATCATGTGCACACATTTATGCACGTGCTGTAAGCGTATGATTTGCACTTTCAGACAGAACAGACATGCACACCATTGCACACAAAAACAATTTTAAATGAAGAAGTTAATGCGTTAGAGATGCTCCCTACTGACGGTAATTAAGCACTGTGATTTACTATTTAAAAGTCTCTGAGCACGTCGCCTACGCAAACATTCACCTACGTGCACACAGGGACACCATTATTAGCAGCAACTGCTCTCCTCTGTTCCTTTTACAGCGACAGGTTAAGATTAGATTCTGCTTTTGCTCAGAACTAACCAGAGAGAACCAGATCCTACGTGAGCCACCTCTCACCTGAATTCTGTGGATTATCTGTCTGAACTGCAGGGGGACAGCCAGGCGAGCATGAATGTAGGGCAGCCAGAGAAGGAATAAGTGCTACTTTAAGTGGATGACAGCACAGGAAATATCCCCTAAGATGTCTCACTGTGTACTTTTCCTGGGAGCTTTATTCTGACCGAGCCTAGAAGGGGTTTATTTCTGGATGCTCAGTTCCTTTTTTAAGTGTCCATTCCTTCTATTTCTAGCTAACCATATCTTGTGGTTTCCATCTCTGGCTATCAGTGTTTCTAAATGTAGCACCACCTAAATCTGTTGCAGCGTAATCGACTCTGCGCTGGTCCTTGGAATCATCTCATGTGATTGTGGTTATGTAGCACAAGTCATGCTGCAGGACATGAATGAGATTGAGTGTCAAACATGGGTCAGCTGTTATCAAACAATCTGATTTTAATAGTCATTCCTATCTGCTAAACTTTTTAAACTGTGTACCTGGACAGACTATCTTGTAATTTGTAGATGCTAATAGAAACTGCAAGTTATGACTGCAGGTTCTGTAACTGAGGGCTGTAATTGTTTGGGTAAATGCAAGCTTGGGCAGTCGCGGTGTGCCTAATAACAGGCTCTGGATGAGACAGTTATCACCTATTTAACTGTATGACTGTCTGTCTGCATCTCTTCCCATTTAAAAGTTTGGTTTTCTGCTTCAACAATGTTAAGACACAATGGCTGTGTCATTTACAGATACTCCTATGAGTGTTTTGTCTGTTTTTGACTCACAGTATAGGAGTCCTTGCAGGGTGGAGATCAGTTTCATTCAGACAGAAAGAGACTTGAAGTTGGTGGGAATATAAAACATAGTCATTTTTGAAGCGCTGACTGACATTGAAACATTATGATTTTGGATTAAAACCCTTCAATTTGTGATACTAGCCACCCCTGCCTGTCACGATGAACTCTCCGTCTGCAGTGACAGTGTAACGTCTGTCTGGGCAGAGCGGGGATACATGTGCAAGTGAATGGAAATTCAGCAGTGGGTGTGTGTGACCCATCTGTCTGAGGGTGTGTGTCTGTGTCCCTGTATGCGTGTGTATATTTACGAACAGTCTGTTTGCGGGTGTGTGTGAAGAATGAATTGTCAGTTACAGCAGTAGGTCACTACGCGCCAGACACCTGTACATCGCCCAGTCCCTGAAATCAAATCAGACAAAGCAAAAAGCCCAGAGCAGCATGAGCACACACAGATGCAAACACTTTACTGCCAGTGCACCAGTAAACATGGACTATGCTGAAAACCATAGAATTAGGCGTCTTTGTTCTAAACCGAGTGTTGAAAAAAGAAAAAACATGGACATGCATGCAGACATGTGACCACATGGCAGACATACAGAGCTCAGCTGCAGATTAAACATGCAAAGTCCAACACACAAGAAGGCTCGTTTCATGTTGGATTCCTGCACCCACGCACGCAAACAACATGGAAAACAGTGACAGTTAACATGCAGTTTGCAGCTCTGGAGGCAGACTGAGTAAAGAAAGCAGATCAGAGCTGCAGTAATAAACTGCCTCCAGCTGTCTGCGCTGCTAAAGCTTTATTTTAAGGACACGGGCACTCTGGGTGATGTCCTACTGCAACCTTTTTTTTAATAGACTGAGAGAGACCTTACACAACCCAGGCTTGTTTACAGCTGAACGCTGTGCAATCTGGATTATTTATGTTATGCTCAGTTTTGAGTTATATAATTCATGCTTTCAACAGTCGACATCTAAAGCTTTTTCCTGCAGGGAGGAGAGCTGCAAAGCATTCATTCTGAGGATAAAAGATGAGCATAAAAGGAAGACAGATTGAATTACATTTTAGATTGATGCTATCATCTCATTTTTAAAGATCTATATATATTATGACTGTAGTTTAAAGGAGGCTCAGCATGTGCCTCCCTACAAAGACTCCAGTTTTCCTGTTCTTTGTTTCTTTCAATCGCACTATCACCGTCTGTCTTGGATGATTAGATGAAGAACTTTCAGTTAATGGGATTAGTGAGCCTTTCCACCTGCCACAGCATTATGGGTAAAAAGAAACGGCTCTTCAAAGTCAGCAGATCCCCTCTCGCAGTCTTAAAACTCCATTTCATTAGCTTAGAGGGGCAGCTGAGGCCGATGCTGCAGACGTGTGTTTCAGACAGATACATTAACAGAGTTTTTACTCGTCTGCATGTGACAAAGAGATTACAAGAGGGGAGAAATTCAAAGAAAGGGATTAACTTTAATGTGATACTTTATTGATCCTTTGTGGTAAAACTGTTTGCACATCATCAAGGTCAGAAGTGAGGGGCAGCGACGAAACATGTTGCCAAGGATTCTGTGTTTTTAAGTACATGTCAGCAGGACAGATGCTTGCAGGCACGAGAGGCCTGAAACAGCCCTCCAGTTGAGGGATGAACCCTCTGAACATGAGCCCACCCTGCTGCTCAGAAGAGGTTGTGTTGTCTAGCTCTGGTTCTGCGTGGGTGCTGAGATGTCTGTGGTCGACATTAGGGGCCACCCTAAATCTTGCGTGGAGAGCAACAGACCCCGAAGACTAGCCTGCCTCCCATCCTGCCTGTGACAAACCAGAGCACAATGCTGTAATCCTGCATTATTGTAGATGAACCACCAGACACACAGACCCAGACAAACCTCTCTCCTCCCTCCCACACACAAACACACACATAGACACACAAAAGGTGCCCCTGTGGCTTTGCAAATCACAAACAGCCCCACATAAGTCCCTTCTCAGAAACACCTGCACACAGACTCACCACACAAACAAGTGGCCCCCTCTCCCATGTGTCTGAGTAGTCACATTAGTAGATGTGTAAACAAGGAGCAGTCCCTTTTACTACAGCAGAAAAACAGGTCATCTTTTTGCCAACAGCTTGTTGACATATGATTGAGCATATTTCTCAAATGTCAAGATGTGTTTGATTTTAAAAGATAACAATGGACGCACATTTGGAGTCTTTTAAAAGGCACAGTTGAATGGTAAACGGGGGAGGAAAAACACACTCCATACACTATACAGGTGAAGCTGAATCATATGTCATGATTATTCAGAAGCCAAAGATTATTAGTTGCACAATGAAGAAGTGGTATTCTGCCTCCAGCTACTGAGGTTTGCTGAGAAAATATTCAGGAGGAAAACAGATTGCGTAAGCTGTATGATCTGGGGGAAATGGAAAATGAGACTGTGTTTCCTCTGTATTGTTTTGTCGCCAGCAGAAAAGGTTTGCATCGTATGATTTTGCAAACCATGGGTATGTTACATTTGTATGTTTCATACGAAGCATATCAAGTGATGCTGTGTATGAGCTGATTTTGTCGACAGGAGGTGGAGGGGATGGTGGATGCTGTGACGGCTGCCAAGCTGCAGACCACTGTTCAGGACCAACAAGCAGCAACACCTGTTGGTTTTTGGCAACACTGACTGGTGTTTGTAGCACCAGACCTGGGCATATTTAGTGGCAGATCGCGACGTTTCCCAGCAGTTTTTTACCAACATATCACAGCATTTTCCAGCAGCATTTGAGCCACAGATCCAGAGTTTTCATTTGTTTGTTATTTCACCAACTCATCCCTGCTTTTCCAGCTGATATTGTGCCCTTAAACCATGTGATATTTGTGCCAAAACCCATGCATGCCTTTAGATAGATAGATAGATAGATAGATAGATAGATAGATACTTTATTGTCATTGTCATTTTTATAACAACGAAATTGAAAAGTGCATCTTCTGCAGTGTAGAAGACAACAAAGTTATGAAACAGTAACAATACATTACCTTAATGTATTTACCACAGTGTTGTTGAGAAATGTAAAGTTTCAATGTACTCACTACAAAATACATGCAAATGTAATGTGTCTGTGACTTGCAGAAACATAGTGATCGGATGTGTAATGTACTGTACGTGCTTAGATGATTTAAAAGTGTCACTTTTTCAAGAAATGGTTGGACAAAACTCTGAAATAATTTGGTGTACAACAATTGTAACATTGTCTAAGCTAGCTAAATTTTTCTTAAGAGCTTTGTTTGGAAAGAATACAAGATGCAATAATAAATTACTCCTGTATTTTATATTTATAGTACATGTGTGTTAGTGGAAAATATGGTGGTGCAGTGGTTAGCACTGTCGCCTCACAGCAAGAGGATATGGGGTCCAAATCCACCTGTCAGCTGGACTCTGTGCGCATGTCTGCACGTTCTCCCTGTGTCTCCGGGTTCTCTGGCTTCCTCCCACAGTCCAAAGACATGCAGGTTAGGTTTACTCTAAAATTGCGTAGGTGTGAATGTGAGTGTGAATGGTTGTCTGTCTCTATGTGTCAGCCCTATGATAGTCTGGCAACCTGTCCAGGATGTACCCCGCCTCTTGCCTAATGCCAGCTCAGATAGGCTCCAGCACACCCATGACCCTGCACCAGGATAAGTGGTTACAGAAAATGACTAAATGAATGTTTTAGGGGTATTCGCTGCATTCCTTTTATGGACTCTTTGTAGTATTTGGTTTTGTGGTGTCTTATAAGCCCATGCTGACTCATTAATATGCACGACACAATCATAAAAACTTACATCTTATTGCACAAGCTATGTACTAATACTGACCAAATCATGATGTTTTACATATGACAGACACAGACTAAACAGATTATATATTTACATGTATTAGCTCCTACACTACCATTTGCTTACTAAACTGAGCTCACACAGAATAACAGAGAATACAGTGAAGTGGAGCACATGCTAGACCACCGTGGTGGAGTCTGTATACACTGTGGGGTCCCATTACTCATAATTTCTGTGAAATTTTATGTCTGCTACATAAGTGCTGCATAAAACAACAAGACCAGCAGGACAATTAAGAACAAGTGGGACTGAAGAGAGATGGAATAGTGGGAGGGAAAGAAATATACTGGAGGGAACATGGAAGAGGCAGCAAGCCAAAGAGATGAGGCCTTCTGGCACACAGAGCACACAGGCTTATGATGCATGCTGCTGTGGGTCACTGGCATTTCATCATCATTGACCTGCACGATTAAACCACAGCAGTTTTCTTCAAGATAATGCCAACCATCATTTTTGGTAAGTAATAGTGTGACTCCTATAAGTTCCATGGAGGTAGCATGATCTTCTCATCAGAAGGTTGTGCTTTTGGTCACGCATGCCAATTACAACAACAAGACATTATTATTATTCTGTGCAAGCTTGAAGGTGAATGCCACTATGGTCGTGGGTGCATCTACAGGAAACTAGTAACAGTTGTCCACAGTGACAGCGAAATGGCCTTTCTGTCCTCCAGCGCTTACGTCATCTCCTCTGCAGGCTGCCAGATAACCCCGGAGACAAAAGGGTTTCCTGTCAGTCAGATAATCATCACATTCGCTTCCTCCGCCCTGGCAGCCACGCTGGCTGCAGCGGCAAGAGGCTACCATAGTGGCAGATGCTGATCCAGGGCCAGTTTTCACTTTTTCTTCAGAGTTGATGTGACGAAGTGTTAGCTGACTCTCGGTCTGAGTCAATAAGGCCGAGGCCTGGTGTGAGCAGATGGGTCAGAGGTCAGAGATCATCATACTCCATTAGAGGGGTCAAGCCAATGATGACCTATGTCATTTTGGCCCTCTGCCACTACGTGGACACCGATAAGTCATTGAGATCTGTGTAACAGATGCTAGTTTAAGACTAGGTTTGGCAGTTACTTTGTAAAACATGAAAATGTTTAACTTAGTTGACGGTTACACACATTAGTCTTTGATTATGTGTCATGATCAGAGAGTGCATCTTTACTCATCTTTACTCATCTCATCTTCACAACTGCAATAGTGATATTAGTAATATCAGACTGCAGAGAGTTAACAACAGATAAAAAAGAAAGATGTTATTTATTTAATGCAAATTATATTACAGTGCATGCATTAAATACATTAAAAAAAAAAATACCACAGGCATCAGTGAGTCTACACAGCTGCACCGTAAGTAGTACTGTATGTGTGGGTGTATGTGTGTGTGTGAGATGTGTGAGAAAGACAGAAACCAGGTCGCAGCGAGGGGGGATTTCTTCGCTGAGGAAACTCCACTTTGCTCGGCATTCTCTTCACAAAAGACATCATGGGCACTGCAGTTGAGGTTGTTTTCATTTCTGTAAAAGTGTCTACATGTCGTTTAAGACTGGAAATCTGGAAACTTCCACAACCAAATAATAATATTCATTTAACACAATAAAACAAGCTTAGATATTTAACATTTCTATGCATTTAATGTGAGATTCAAATTGTTTTTCAGATTGTTTGTGCATGATAATAAGTGACATTAGATGCTGCAGATCCTCGCACCAACAGGCTCACCACATGCTACCACGCACGCCGACAATCCCACATATAGACACCTACAAAGGGCTGAAAGCATCCCAGAGAGAAAGAACCAATGAGTCATACGCCTAACTGCTCTGAGGTTCTCTCCCTCTCTCTCAACTCCACACCATGTGGTCTGGCCATGTTTTAAGATGCTGCACTTTACACACTCTGACTCACCCTGCTTCTCTGTCGAAAAAGGTCACACTGACATCTCATAGCTGCAGCAATTAGGACCACTTGGCTAGAAACTGTAGTAGTTCCTCTCATAAGTGGACAGACAGAGGAATAGACAGAATTATGAAGATAATTTCCCATCCTTAGGTCAGGGGAGATCGAAAGTTCACTGCTATTTTCCTGAGAAGGTGCTGAGTGGTTATCAATGCATAGAAAATTCAGACAGTCAAATCAAAGAAATACTGGTCACTCAGTTTGGGTTTGAGTCAGAATAGTTGGGTATTTTCCACACACAGTTGTTCTGATACCCTTCACTTATCTTTCAGTGTGATAATACAGAAACATTGTATCATCTGTGAGCAACATTTTATTCACTTGTGTGACCTTCATGTTCTCACATAGTTGCTCACCGAGTAGATATTGTGATTGTTACTCTGCTGCCACTTTTGTTTCGCTGTTACTAATCTAACCACAATGTGCCATTTGTTCTGCACGTACATGCATGGAAGAAATTCCCTGTGTTTTTTCTTTCTTTTTGGCAAACACTGCTGTTGGCTGTTGAACATCACAAAAGGGCAAATCCGAACAACTTTCTCCTATCTGAAGATCCTGATTCATCGATGATGACCTTTCAGAACTGTTGCATGATTATAATGTACATGTGATGACTTATCGATGCACAAAATACCGTCACTACATTGACCTTTCATAATTCAGCAGAAAAATGATGTTGCAAAATGAAGCAGTTTTTCTTTTTTTACCAGAGGCTGCTGAATGTTGCAGTCCTTTGATGCAAGGGTACTTAAGTGGATGCATCAATAGCTTCCTGCTGCAGAGCTCCAGGCTTGGGCCCACCTCTGGTGCTCAAACTTATGGTGGAAAATTATCATTAGGGGTCTCTCAGTCACACAAAAGACACTGCACTTTGTAAGCGTGGGAGCATGGGAGTTATAATCTTTATTGCCAATGGTGAGAATCTGTCGTGACCTATGCAGTCGTAATGTTCACGGATGAGTAAATGTACTAAATGTTTGTTAAGTTTATTTATGTAATTTCATTATAATGAAATAACCACAGTGTTTTGTATATTTGTTGGGTTTGTTTGGCTCATTTTCTGTAACCAGGGTAGCATGACAGCATGGCAGAATTAGCAAGCCATCAGCTCTCTTCCTGGTGAAAGTGTCCAAGCAGCATGGAGAGGTGAAGGGACAGTGGGTTGCACTAGCTTGTTAACTTGCTAACTAACCATGAGATAAGTTGACTAACCATACAGCTACTGTAGCTAACGTTATGTCAGTTTAATGGGGTAGCCAGGCGTTGTTATCTATGGCCAGAACAATCATACTAAAAATAACTTTATGAGGATGTTGAACATCTTTGCAATGTTGTAACACTGCATCACATCCATGCTGCTGTAATGTAAGCCACACAACCTCCACCTGTAACCCAAAGGTAAACAAAAAAACCCTTAATTTTAGCTGTAACTTAAAAAGTTAGGTAACGTAATGTTAAGCAGCACCTATCATCGTGTATGTATGCTATACTGTGGTGCTAATGTTAGCTACGTTTAATGCTAATTATCATTATGTTACCTTTAGAACTGTAACTTTATAAGTTAACTTTATATCTTGGTGTTATTGGTGGAGGTTGTGTGGCTTATCCAGACTTATGAACCTGATAGTTTCGTATCATCATCTGACTTCCTTCTCCAAGCTGGGGACCCAAGGATTTGACAGGGTAGATGGGCCTGCACCTGGAGGTTTGCAGCTAGCCCCTTCTCAGTACTGTTGCAAGGCATTTTAAGCCCCAGGTCTCAACATAAATTTAAAATTGCAGGTTTAAATGCTGCTTTTGATTTGTACAGATTATTTACAAGATGAAAAAATTGAAATGCATAAAGCAATATTTTGCAAAAACAAAACTTCATGTCAAACTTTCGTCTGACATGTATTCGACAGCTATTGTTCTAAAGCAGACAGCATTTCTAAGAAAAAAGGCAGCATAATGACGTCCAAAATTTCTCATTTCCGTAACTTTTGGGAATCTTTTTTTGTTTGTTTGTTTTTAATATTGATATAAATTCCAGAAATTGACACCAAGGTAACAATGTCAGGTACACAAAGGGGGTGAAGCATGTTCCTTCTGAAACAATGGTAAATGTCACTTGCAGAGAATGTCCCTCTATGGAGCTCAATAGAACAGTTGCCGTGGTGACTAAGACCGTCATTGTGCATCATGAAGCTCATGCTCAGCAGAAGTTCTGTTGCACAGAGCGCCTGCTGCCTCCTCAAAGCACTGAAGGCCAAACTGCTCATCATTACACCACTCGACTCTGCTCTCTGTTCTCTTCAACGTATTATGTTCTGTCCTTTTCTTCTTTTTTTCTCCTCTCACCCTGAGTCACTGCTCCCTGGGGAAATGAGGGGGTAACGATGAATCATTCCTGGGGATATGAAAAAGTGTGTGTGTGTGCGGGCAAGTGCGCACACATGTGTATTTCATGGGTGACTGTGTGATTCAGGCGTGTGGGCTGAGAAACCTGAGCTGTGGGCAGAGACAGAGAAGAGCAGCAGCAGCAGCACGATGCAGAGAGTACAGGGCAGAGACCCTCTCCTGTGTCTTTCTCTTGCCTTTGGGGAGATACAACAGCTGCACCAGATACACAGCACCACCCCGTAATTGACGCACAATGCACATGACTCTTGTTTATGACGCTTCATAGGAGAGTAAAAGGGCCACAAGACTAAGTGGTGTGTCACAGAACAACTTTGTGTTTATGTAAACTAAATGTTACACCATTACAGCCGCCTGATCCTTTTGTTTTACGTTTAATCTGACCATCATCCCACTCCTGCTCCAGCCATTAAAAAGCCGTTCACAGAGAAGAGGTCCAGTTTGCACTTAGCCAGGGCAGGGTTAATGTATCTTTATGGGGCAGGACAGCTGTCTAGCCCCTCTTACACAGCCCAGGGGACGGCACAATTACAACACAGAGACCTACCTCTGACCCGATGACCCTCAGCCTGCTACTGATTGACCTTTCACCTCCCATTGACGGTCCAGCGTGTGGCTTTTTTATAGTAGGAAGAGTTAGGTGGAAGCTACTCCTAACATATACCACAGTTTCGTCCCATTGGGGAATGCAGCAAAGACTATAAATTTTTATTTCAAAGAAGTCATAAAAAGCTGGTAAAACTGTATTTCCATTTCTCATTCTTGTCTGAGCAGCTTTGAGAGCTATCACATTCTGCTATTTTCACTTTTTTGCCACCCACGATTTGCTCCTCTATTTCTGTTATGCATTGCACAGTTTGACAAGAGTCTCTTGAGTTATTTTAGTGAACTATTTTTGCATTTTCAGGAATATAGTGTATTATTTTCTTACTTTACCAGACAAAAAAGTAGACTGAGAAGCATTTCCGACAGCAACAATTCAAACTGCCACTGCTACATATGCTAATATCAGGCATTTTTTTCCTTCTAATTACTGATTAGCTTTACCTCTGAATGTGGGAGGAAACCAGCGCACAACACATAAACCCACACTAACATGTGGAGAGTGTCAGACTCTGACGTGCAAGCACAAACCACCTTTCCCCCATAGCTCTGGTTTGCCGCTATAGCGAACAGATACTGGCTATTTGACGGGAGGTTTTGCCGTGTATGTGGGATGAGCTGGAAAGAGTGTGTGAAGTTCATCCCCAGGTTTATGAAAACAGGTTGGGTATGTCTACATAGTGAGATAAAGGCACACATGGCATCATGGGTAGGAAAACTAACTCAAAGCCAGCAGAGGAGGGATTGCAGCATTTAGAGCCTGTTGCCTGACACTAAATGTTGACTGCATTCCTTTACTATAATGTTGTGAAATATAAATGACTCAGGCATGACTGTGCATGGAAATAGAGTATTTACACCTACGACAGTGTGCTTGGTATGCATTTTGAAAACTCTGCCTTTAGGCATTTTCAGCGTTCATATTTCTCATTTTTGCAGCACTGCTCACTTTCTCCTAGTAGAGCTGCAAACTATGCTCAGTATGCAAGTCCTACTGTCTTTTAAACAAGTTCTTTATGTAGTTGTCGTGCAGCAATTATTGGGCAGAGATGTCTTGTAAAAAACAGACACTTGTTGTGCCTGATAAGATAAAGGAAAAAGCATTGGGTCGGTACAAAACACCTGCATTTGGTGCCTAAAAAGACACTGGTGACAAACATTGCTGTTGTTTGTCGGTCTTAAACAGTTGTTTGCAGCTGTCTGTAGCTTGGCAGGTGTCTCCCATAGGTGACACGGCATCCAAAGACTGTTCTCATTCCCAAAAAGGCAGGGGTTTAATGCAAAAAGGCACCTTTCACTGCAGTATAATATGCTGCCAGGGGCGGGAGTTTAAAACAACACCCGGCAGCATATCATACCACCACGAAAGGTTAATTCATTCACTTTTTCTGTAACAGCTTATCCTGTTGGGAGTCACAGGGGGGCTGGAGCCTATCCCAGCCGACATTGGGCGAGAGGTAGGGTACACCCTGGACAGGTTGCCAGACTATCACAGGGCTGACACATAGAGACAGACACACTCACATTCACACCTACGGCCAATTTAGAGTCACCAGTTAACCTGCATGTCTTTGGACTGTGGGAGGAAGCTGGAGTTCCTGGAGAGAGCCCCGACTTACATGGGGGGAGCATGCAGACTCTGCGCAGAGGGGCTCTCCCACCCCAGGTTTGAACCAGAAAGCCTCTTGCTGTGGGGCGACAATACTAACCACTGCACCACCGTGCCCCCCCACTGATAACAATGTGATACAAGGAGCTGGAAAATCCCTATGGGGCAGGCGGGAAGGGAGATGAAAGGGGCTGGCCAACCCAGTCTCATTCTGAAGTCTTTGAATACTGGCGCTTGGGCAGTGACTTCCAGCATCAGACACCGACAAAAAAAGCCATCTTTTTATGTCAGCATGATACCCGGCTGGTCACCATTATTGTGTGACAGCAACCTGTGGCATCAGAGGGGGACAACAACGTGAGTTAAGGGGGAGAGAGTCTGAGTAGGGCGGATGGGTCCAACAACCATTGACTTTCAAGTGGGAGGCCGTTGTTTGCTTCCTGCATGATTGCAAAGCCAAACCCAACAACATGCTTTTGCTGCTTAAATATAACTATGTGCATTTGTTGCTGAAGGAAAAAAAACATCCATTTGCGGTGTTGTACCGACAAAGTGCATTTACTTTGAAAGAGACTGTATGCGAACTGTTCATTTCCTGTGAAAATGAAAGTGCATTTGAAAACACACATGTATGTAACAGGCCTAAGTTGACACAGTGTCCCAGAACATCAACAACCAACACACCCAGGGAACCTTGCACGGCATATGTCGATGTTGAAAGTCCATGAGTAAATGTCAATATGTGACGAGGCTGGAGTGAGAATGTGTTGGTTCAACAATCCCCGGACTTTCACCCCAGAGGCCATTGTGCGCTTTCTGTGTGAATGTTGAGCCAAACCATGATGTGTTCTTTCTAAACCTAACCCCGTGCTTTTGTTGCACAAGGACATAAATGCAGTTTATTTTGAATGCATCTAATGAGCAGAAACTGTGTATTTCCTGTGAAAGCAGAAGTGTATTTTTAAAAAGACACAATGCATGCAACAAATGAAACTGATACATCCTGCAACATCAACAACAGACGCAGCAGGACACCCAGCACGTCATATGTAGAGGTGAAAGTCCACTGACCAAGCGATGATATTTGATGAGTTGGGTTAAGTACATGTTCGCAACCACCATCCGCTACACCTCCCAATGACAAGTTCAGCTATCATATTAAACCACTTCAGAATGTTGATATCGTACTTATAAAACCTACCAATGTAACGAATCTGTGCTCTTCAGAAATGTACAATGGCCCCATGTTCTTCTGGTGACTGGGCTGTCACTGCATCTGTAAATCATAACTCCAGTGTAGCTGAATCTACAGAACATCCTTCTATTCCTGAGGCACGCCCACAAGCACGCTTACAATTACACTCCAATCAGCTGTGCTTCATCTTGCAACCCTTTAAATAGGCCTCTGTTTCACAGCCTAAATAACAGACTGACCAAATAGGGGAAGTCAGCTGCAGGTGGTGTTATAGAAAAACTGCCCATCATGAGAGTAGGCAATATCACAGTGTTCTCTGGCCCCAAATCCCATTTGCCATGCCTTTTGTTGGAGCAGCACAGCTTCTTAATAAAGTCCCTTTTTTGAACATGTGTTAAAGACACATGTCTCGACCAAGACAGCCTGTTCCACTAGGTGGCTATTTTGAGAGTCACTCTCTGTAAATCAGTTTATAAAATGAAGTCATGTAGAGCCTGGGACCCGTTGTATCGTCTCTTGTTTACACTCCCTGAAGCTGTTGCAATAAATGGCCAAGTAGTTGTCATGTTTACGGTAATAATGATTTCCAGGGTTATTGCTTGTTAAAATGGTTAAATATAGTCTTCAGTCTTTCTTGTCATCACTTAGGGATATG
Source organism: Cephalopholis sonnerati (assembly GCA_019142605.1). Taxonomy (NCBI): domain Eukaryota; kingdom Metazoa; phylum Chordata; class Actinopteri; order Perciformes; family Serranidae; genus Cephalopholis; species Cephalopholis sonnerati. The sequence goes on from JAGQAX010000007.1 coordinate 27,775,063, forward strand.
AAGCAAATATAGCTTACTGGGCACAGAGGAATAGGAAATGTGCTGCTGGTAATATTTAGTTGTTACCGTAATAGCAAGTGACCAGATGAAAAGAAATGGCTGTGCGCTTTTACTGAAACAAATCATAGCCAGCACGCATTAGAGGGAAGGGAGAGAAATACGACCTCACAGTGCTTTCTAATAGCTATTGATCTTCTTTCCTGCTCTCTTTGGAGAACATCATTAACAGTGTGAGTGTGAGTGCACGATTATTCAAGTGTGTTTTCATGTGCGTATTCGGCCTCTCTGTGTGTATGCATGGGAACATTTATAGGTGTGTGTGCAACCACTTGTGTCCCTGTGACCTTTTGACAGTCTTGGCATGGGGCACCATCACAAGGGCCAAAGCAGACACACGATGTTACTCTAGCCCCGTGTTCCATTCTCTTCCCTCTGGGTCAGAATGTCCTGCGCCGTTTTCTTTGTTCCATTTATTTACCTCATCTCCTCCCTCCACCTCTGCTCACCTCTCTCCTCTCTCACACTCTCTAACTGGCTCCCGCTGTGCCTTCTCCGGCTCACATGGAAACCGTGTACTCTATGTGGGCTTAGCATGTTTGTAAATGCAGTGTGTGTGAGTATCTGAGGGTTATTGTCTCTGACTACTGATTAAAAAGCATGCATGTATACTGCAAACAGAAATGAAAGCCCACCTTAACTCTGAGTCAGTAAACACATCCCACTCTTTGTGTGGGGGAGGTGAAAGTATTTGGTACATAAAATGGGGGTTTTTGAACGCGGTGAAAGGGTGCACAGCTTTATCCTCAAGGGACCTAAAGGGACATTTGTATCACTTTAAAGGCAAAGGCATGCAAGCAAAAACAGTCATGCTTTACTGTAAGGAGCAGCAAGAAAAGGTCACTGGGGACTGAGTAATAGTTGAAAGTCCGAATCAGAATATTCATCACTCTAATCTCTATACCACGTAAGAGTATCTGCAGAAAAGCCCCCCTTATCTTAGATGTTCAGCACCTGCAATCTGTAGCTGCTCTTTGCAGGTTAAAACCAGAAAGAGGAGAGCTTTGAAAAGCAGTGATGGGAAATGTTCTTCTGACACACAATACAGCGCAGTCAGACAATACACCGACTACCTTGGTGAACTGAAATTCGACACAGCTATTTGTTGTTACTGTAAGGCTGAATTCTCTGCAGCGTACAGCATGTCTCCCCATCACATTCCTGGTTTGCATGCACATACTGTAAACAGGTGCCTGGCTGTGGTGCACACAGCACATGAAACGACAAGAATCCATAAGCTCTCACGTCCCTTCTCACACTCTATCCCTCAGTGCTGCTCGGAAATATTGACAGGTATGCCTTGGTGTTCTGCACTCATGCATGAGTCCCTGTATATAGGCTTCATGACCTATATCTGCACAGTTTATAAAGTCACTGCTGGCTCTACTAAGTACTCAATGTAAATGTTTAATAGATAAAAGCTATGGCAATTAGTCGAATTCAGCCTCAAGGGTAACAGAGCTCCTGTTGTAAGCATTGTTTCACAATGACCTTTATAGAGATAGATTGGATTTTAGCCTCCTGGTGAGGGCTGTTCCCAAATGTGCAAAGTCAACAATAACATCACCGAACCTAACAGTTAACTGACGCATTACAAAAAGGAGATAATAAGTATCATATTGTTTTTACCTGCAGGCTATGGACGGCCCTCGGTTAAAAGGATAGAAGAGCAGCACAGTTACAAAGGGAGGAGATGCATGAGAATTAACTTTGGTTTGTTGGCATAAAACCAAGGCAGACAAGATAGTTGAAGGAGTAGAACAGGGGAGAGGGGGGGCAGTGTTAATAGAGTCTTTTCAGGACACCCTGTACAAGAGGTTGCCCTTCAGACAGGAGAGGTGATACTGTACCGAACATCACTGGCAACACTAACGGGTTACATAATAAGACCCCCTATCTGTACTTAGAGTTGAATGTTGTGTTTAGACATGATTTATGTTGGTCAGAAATCCACAGCTTGCCATAATTGGGTTTAATGTTTTTTTGCAACCTTACTCGGTAGCTAATACCGACAGTTCCGGACACAGACGAGCCTCTTCAGCAGCCAAATAGTCAGCAAGCCAGTGATGTCACAGCGAGACATGCCATACCTCCAGAGCTGGATGTTCCACTGCATACCAACACCACATGACCCCCTCCATAAAGCAGAGGGGATCCAGCTCTCACTAATGCAACTACCAATCGCACACTGTAACAACAGCACCCTGTGTCCCCTCACCCGTCCTTCACAGTCAGGTGACGGCATGTGACAAGACAGCGCTCTGGTCTCACTTTTCACCCCTGAACTTGTCATGTGATGCAGAGAGTTCGATCAAAGCAGATTTGGTGTGATTGCTGCTGTGAGGGGATGCACAATATTGAAGGCAAGACATGTCACAACATGCTATCAGTCATGTAACATGAGTGCAGCCCCTCGAACACGCTGAAATAGATCACCCTGGCATGATTCATCCATATCGGTTGTCAGATAAACATCCAAAGTGAAACATGCAGACGTTATTAGCCAGGAAAGTGTTTTATAACACTTGCTGGGAGAAGCAGAGATGGGAAACCTATTAGAGGCTAATCTATAATCAGCCCATTAAACCAGGCTTGGAAACCGCTGCAAACTTCTAGAAGACTCTAACCTAGCCCTCTGCAGCTCAGGGCTTGGGTGAAATATTAGCAAGCATTACATGATGTAAGGAAAGGTAATGCTATCAGCTTCCCCAATAAAAATGCAGTCATGTTCCATTCTAGAAAGCACTGGTTTAGCTCAGCCACGTCATCTGATTGCCAAGTATCTGCTGACATCTGCTGGTCAAAGTGAAGTAAGTCTTCAGTGGTCATAAATACACACACCCTACCACATTAATATACAACAGCACAACACAGCATATTTTACATTTTAAGTCGATTAGCTGAATACATTTCTTGAAAGAAGATGAGCAGAGCAGCCCTACCACCTTTCATCCAGCACCTTTCATCAAGACTCAAGCCTCTTACAGCTAAATAACAACCTATTAGACCCACACCAGTCTCAGGACCCATATACTGTAATAACGCAATAATTAATTTGATGTGGAAATAGGTCTAATGACATCCAACCACAGTCAGAAGTCGTTTTGCTTCACTCTCTTCCTGGAACAATGATTATGCATCTTGTTGTGATGGGGTACAGCCAGCAGTTTCTAGTAATATCCACAACAAAACTAGGAGTGATTATTCAAGCTGTTTTGCCGGCTGTTGTTGTCACATGCTTTCCCAGAATCCTCCAGCTTCCTAAACGTTAAGTGTTGATTTATGGCAGGCTGCCGACTTTCAAGCAGCCAATTGCAGCGGAGCATAGCATCTTCCTCTGCATCAGCTGATATTTCCTGCTCTCCCTCCTCCCCTTTGCATTATTGGAAAGGAGTGCAGATTTTATCAGGAAACGGACCTTTTCCTGATAAGCTCTTATTCAGCCAGGAAGAATTTCACAGGTTCTTATGTCTGCGTTATGTAGGCAATGTACCCTACGGTCAAACAAAGGAATTCTTTGCCTGACTGCTTTACTTCTTGTTATTGTTTTTTTCTGTGAGGTATTTGAGCATGACATGGTTTCTAGTTAATTGAATGCTTCGTGGTAATTTCCCCTGAAATACATTTGTAGGACTCTGCTCCCTGCACACAAGCAAATGATGCTGAGTCATTTCAGCTGGAGATCATATTTACAGCCCTTCACTGGAGGAGGATGCTTGGATAATAAAACACAGCCATGCTAGTGGCTCTGTGAGGCTGTACCTCAGCTAAATACAAACATCATCATGCTAAAATACCCACAATGATAATGCTAACATGCTTATGTTAAGACCACGTTCACCGACTTGATTGTTGATTGATTGATGATTGTGCTAGCGTTAAGTAAAGGGATCACCAAAGTGATTTTAGTCACCCAGAGGGGGGAAATAAACATTTGTGCCTAATTTCAAAGCTATGCGTCCACTTATTCTTGAGAGCATTACACTCGAAAACTCAAATGTGGACCTCAAGGTGGCACTAGACAAAAAGTTAGTGGATTGCTGAAGTCAGTAGGTTTCATCCTCTGGGAACCATGAACATCTGCACACAATTTAAAGTCCATCTTATAGTTGTTGAGATATTTCTATATGGACGAAAGTATTGGACCAATCAACACTGTCATCCCTTGAGCACTAGCATTATGCAGTGGTGCAGGAATAAGTACCAAAACCTGGAAATGAGTTAGCATTTTAGCACTCCCAGCTCCATCATCTCAAAGTCACTGGCTTTTAAATTAAGGCTGGTTAGCTCAGTTGGTCAGAGCATGGTGCTAATAATGCCAGAGGTCATGGTTTTGATCCCCTTACGGGCCTTAAGATCTCTATGGGGCAGCAGTAGCTCAGTCCATAGGGACTTGGCTTGGCAACTGGGGGGCTGCTGGTTCAAATCCCTGTCCAGATCAAATATGGACTGTGGACTGGTTGCTGGAAAGGTGCCAGTTCCTCTTTTGGGCCCTGCCAAGGTACCCTTGAACAAGGATACTGAACCACCAGCTGCTCAGGGCGCCCCCTAACCCTGACATCCCTCCATATAATGCATGTACAGGTCCTGTTTGTGCATGTGTGTGTATTTCAGGACCTGTGTGTACATGACAATAGAGTAAAAAAAAGATTTTTCCTTTGGGGATTAATAAAGTATATCTTCCTCTTTTAAGTTAGATGCTGGGTCTGTGGTGAACACATGCTTAAGGATACTCATTTACATTTTGTCTTACAATATAGAATAACCCACTTGTAAAAACAGAAGCCTCGATGTTTCTTAAAAAATATCATTGCTAAGACATGGCTAAATGAGACTATAGAGCATCATCACGCCGATCACAGCTTTACAGCCTCATTGTGGTGGCAATGTTGAAGTCATGTGACATGTTTCGTCTTGGCCTACAAATAAACGTCAACCCTTCAACACTATAGCATGGCCAAAAATAGCACATGTTCCTTTAAAGGGGAACACCAGCTAAGTAAGTGTGTTATTTCCATGGCCTAGAAAAGATCAATCAATATCTGTGAACATGAGCTACTCTCTTGTCTCAAACTTGTGCTGTCCTCAAGTACAAAGTCTAGGGCTGCTCAAGAGACAGTGAATGGGAGCCTGATTTTGTGGACCTACAGAATGTCTGTTTTCTCTTTCTTATATCCAAATGAGCTTCATTCTACTGTCACGTTCTCAGTTCTGAGACAGAAAATGTTCTGTGTCACTTCTAAGATCCTCCCAACTCTATTCTCTATGGAGAAGTCCCAGACTTAATACTTGAAGGCCTCTAGTTTTAAGAGTTGGGAGATAATTGTTCATGTTTACTAATATTTTTGGGCCATATAAATTTAATGTATAAGTTTTGAAAATGGGTATAGCTTCCCTTTGACCTGCAGCCTCTCTTATGTTTTCTCTAGAAAGTCAAATGATGTAATATGCTCTCTTTAAAGAGAAGAGCATCACACATCTCCAAGCAACGAATTGTGAAATGGCCTAAATTATTGTATAATCATCTGTTTGAATTTTTGTTTTTCCCTCAAATCCTCCCCTTAACATTCTGGGAAAGGAGCAAAGCTTGTAATCGGAAGAGAATACTTGGCAAAAAGCATTAGGAGGAATTATTATTGGTCCATGGGTGGCTTTGAGAACGTGTGTAAAGCTCTTGGACTCATATATGCTAATTGATAATGATACAGTATGCAAAGAGAGTGTGCAAAGCTCTCTTTTTGCTGTTAATTAACTTCACAGAATGGAATTACCCAGAGACTGAAGTCATTTTCTCCATTCAAACACAGAAATCACAGTGCATACATCTCTGAAATGTTAGAACAATGTAGATATATGCTCCAACTTAACTCGCCTTGTAATCTCTGCTGCAAGTGTTAACATTTAATATAAAGATTTAAATGGCAGCTCGTCACTCAAGTCATACTGGCTCAGTGTTGTATTACTGCCATCTGCTGGTTTTAACTTGACACTGCATTTATCATTCAGTTTGTTAAAACAATGGATTGTTGAAATGTGGATCTGTTTTCAAGTTCACATGTGTTAAAAGACCCGGTTTAGAATTTAGCCTGGCTGAGCAGTTTCCCCACATACTTTCCTCTCTCTGTCTGTCTAACTCTCCATTTATTATGTTAAAAATCATCTCCTGGTGCTGGAGTTATTATCCCAGGGAGTTCACGGGAAATGTTATTTGCCAAACCCAAGGTGGGAAGCTCATTCGGGGACTCGTGTGCTTGATAAAACAGCTTGGGCTCCAAAATAATCTAAACGCACAAGGACCAGTCTGCAGATGCCTGGACATTAGTAACAACATGAAAGTGAGAATATATGTGGTGGCAGAATGTGTCAGTAGACATGTTGGCTAATGGTCTACATGGTGTAGTATTATCTGAACTGTTGGCCTGTTCTCCTCTTTTCACAACTGTTCAATTATGTCCCAGGTTGACTTTTGGTTTCAGCTCAGCATTTCTCAGTGTTAAAAGAAACATAGCAGAGGAAGAGAGAGAGGAAGAGTGGGGATTTAAAGGTATGTAAATAAAAAGACTCACCAAAACTATCATCTTGTGTTCCACTGTAATCCCTGCTGTTTTTTCGGATAGAGAGGACATTATCTTTTTGGCAGTGTCAGCAACAGGTGGGTTGCAGGAACAGGTTCCACTGGAGCGTGACTAGCCTCACAGAAACATGTCAACAGCACATCAATAACACACACACACACTCACACACCAAACCGTACTGCCAGGTCCACAGAGAGGAAACTGTAATACCGCATGCTTCCTCTCCCACGAAACTTTGTCGCTGAACCCGGACCACCCAGTGAGAGACACTGCAAACAAACACCGGTTCATACAGTATGAGCGACTATTCATCAACAGAGTCTTGTCACAGTGTCCTTACCACACAGTTAGTGAAAGCAGCTGAGTTGATTTATTTGAGCTGGAGATGCTGTGAGACACATGCTGTACCTTCACCACACAATGACAGTTTGTAGCCTCAAATACAGCTCACTGCTTATTCAAATGATTGAGTGAATGCTTTTATTTAGACCTGCAATAATTATTAGCCAGCCATTTGGGTCAGCTGATATAGTAAACTTAGCAGTCAGGAAGAGGGAGACCAGTTGCATTTGTTTTCTACTGTCCTTATGTTGCAGGTTTCTGGACTAAAATCCAAGCCTGGCTGGGGCCTCTCAACATTTCTTTTGAACTAACACCTTTAAATATTTTATTGGAGGTTCTGGATGAAAACTGTCCTCAGATAATAAATACAAATATTCTGTTGGGTAAAATATTTTTTATTTAAAGCTCAATCAAGTAAAATAATTGAATTTAAGTTTCCTGAAAAATACAGTGCAGTGTCAATTTTGTTTGGAAAAAAAAATGCAGCAAAGTAGCACAACATAACATGAAATGGGAGAAAATTTTCTCTAGTGAAAAGCGGAACAATACAGAATTATAATTATACTCTGCCTGTCATATAAACCTTTTTTATTTTTTTATTTTTATTATACTAGTACTATTAACTTTTGAATTTATTTGAATTACTGATTTGATCCCACTAACTTTTATGTGTCTTTTCTTTTATCCTCTTTGGTCTGTGTTAGTCTCACTTTTGCTTTGTTTTGTTTCTCTTTGTGAGACCATGCTGTCATTTCATGTTGTGATCTTGCTTTGTGTATTATTATTTGCCTGTAATGATAAAAAAAAAAAAAGAAAAAAACAGCTACTGAATGTTTGATATTCCATACAAATTTGACCAATTTTAGCAATAGTAACAAGCTGACAGGCTGTTCCTACAGACAAAAAGGACATTCCTAGCTTGGAGAAAGGAGCAAGGAAAAACCCATCCAATGTAGTTTTGAACAGCCATGTTCAGTCATTGAAATAAGCAGTTTTATACAGTTTTAGACTTGAACAGTGACCTTTAACTCAGAGTTACAAAACATTTAACAGATATTGCACAACAATGTCATTCAGGCATTGAAATAAACCTTTCCATACTTTGTTACACACATGTGACTATTAAACATAAACCCAATGTCCCCTTATGAGGACATCTTTTTTTTTTTTTTTTTCAAAAACTACTTACTGTTTAAAGACAATGCTTAGTTTTTTTTTTATACTTATCAGGTTCTACTAATCCCAGACAGCTAGGAGAAATTCAAAATGCATAGCAAACAAAAGCTTACATCTTAGGAGGTTAAAAAATGTCACAGTATGTGTGCTTTTCCTGTGTGGCCCTCAGTCATATGTTGGCTCCCTAACATGGCATTCAGTGATAAAAACTTTGAGAAACCCTAATCTGAGAGTTTTGTTTCAAAAATGTTTTTGTTTCTTAAATTGCCTGTTTAGTTGTGAAGTTTCTGAAAGTTTCTCCTAGGGGGACTTGACCTTTTGCTAAGCCCCGCCCTTCTGTGATGGTCCGACAAGCTGTCAGAGTAAGCATGGAGCCCACACTGCACTCCCTGAAGAAATATTATCATATTTTTGGAAGAATGAAACAGTGATTCCAGAGAGAAGCAGACAGAGGGGTCTACAGTCTGTGTTTGAAGGATATATCCAGGATGTCAAACTGACTCAGTAGCAACAACAGGTTAAAAAGACAAAGATAGTTAGAAGCTAAAGCCCAACTATAGGCTACAGATCACAGGGTAAAAGTGAACCACCACATCACTGCTGATCCACACAGAAGACAATGAATATAAAGGGAAACTTTGCTGATATTGAACCAGCTGTGTGGCATCGCAGTGTGTGCAGATGAATGGTGTTTCGCTGCCAGGACTGGGACCTCCAGACGGGCAGGGATCTCTTGGGAAAGTCAAGCAACATCATTAAAAAGCAAAGGCAGCATCTGTATACATCAGTAGGCTATATCTTCAGTAGCTAGCTAGCTAACCCTACACTTTTCAGGGTCTGATTTTGGTTTTGGAACAGGGAAGAAACGTATATCTTTTTCCAACCTCTCCAGGTAACGAGTATCATTAATACACGACGTGCCCCAGGCACAACATTTAGCTCCAAATCCGCAAAACCAGCCTGAAAATGAAGGAAATCTGAAACCACTGCATTAGAATCAATGGTGCACAGCTGTGTTGGTGTCGGAGCCTGGTCTGAGCCGGCCCGATGCTACGATATGATAGGCAGGGCTGCGTCCAGGGGCGGAACTCAGCGAAGGGTTGATTCCCCTCTGACCACCCCATGAGGGTTTGGGTTGGGGGATATAGATTGAAAATGCCCCCCCCCCCATGTTAAATACGTTAATACGGCCCTGGGGCTTAAAAAAAAACTTGCTTATTCACACACTCTGCAGATACTGAGCAACATAAGTCTTTAAGCCCTGTTTTTTTCCACACCAACTCCTGAGGGAGATATCTGGCTCTTTAGCTACTAAATACTCCACTGTGTTCACCAGCCAGTCGCTTACTTTGTCTGTCTGTTGTTTGGTGCTGTGCAGGTGGTGTACAGTCTGTTTTTAGAGTTTTTGTTTCACTTACACAAGCTGAACGAAAACACATGGCACTGTATCGAAAACATAGTTAAGGCAGCTTGTCTTTTACACCACAGCCTCACTACTTCTAGGCCCTGTGTTTAAAATGCCTCTGTCTTGTCTCTGTCTCCTCAGAGGGATGTGTGGTTGTTTCTGCTGAAACATACACATCTTGGCCACATGAGGGCAGTAGATGTCTAGGGATAACAAGGTAATTTAAAACCTTGTCACACTGACATCCCACCAGAGCACAAATCCAGTGTGCCAAACCAAAGAAATACTGTATAACAAATATAGACTGAAGCTGTGAAACAGGTAGTTAATAGCTGAGGAAAAAAAAATCAAGCTATTCAGGAAACCTTTCTTCTCTTTGATGGATATCTAAATATGCTGACCAGGCATTTTCACATAAAAGACATTTCCTCTCCATTAATTATGATTTCTGAGATATGATATGACTGTACATTTGAAGTTAAAAAAAAAAAAAAAAAAAGTTTGCGGCTTTAAGCCGGTTGGAACCAGCTTTGAAAATGCTGAATGTAAAATCATGCAAAAAAAAATGTGGGGATAAAAAAAAATGTTTCCAGATTCTGGCTTGCTGTGCCGCTCTCTGTACAGTGTTAAACAACAAACAACTGTTATCTGCACTGACAGGCTGTGTTTGAGTAATGGCACTGCTGAATCCCACACTGAACCACAGGATAGAGAGGGGGAGGGAAAAGACGGAGAAGGGAGAGCAGGTGGAAAAAGAGACCTTAACAGAGGGAGCAGTGGTTCTGGTGAGAGACTATATAAATACATAGGCACAGGAGAGAAACACCTCGGGGGTGTGGATATGTGCACATTGGTGGGTCCATGTCTATGCGTAGAGTGTATATTATTCTGGCCTGGCAGCCTCCAGGCAGAGTCGCTCTGCCTGATAGGTTATTTAATTCTGCCAGTCTTTGAAGATGTGGGCTGGGCCAACCTGACAGCCTGATTCTTTACCTGTCACCACACTCAAGGTGCGATGGGTAATCTGTATAAGGCTGACCACCCGCACTTGCAAACACATCCATACATACACACTCATGCAAAAGCATCGCCGCACTCATACACACTCATACGCCCTCATACACCAACATAATATTGCTCTCCTGCTGTGCAGAGATGGTTTTTGTAATGCCCCAGTGGCTCAGTGACAGTCTGCCAATCAATCAAACTCATCCCACCCCATCTCACCTGTAAATGAGTGTCTGTCCGTCTCCAGGGCCATGATAGGCTGATTGGCTCTGTCAGTCACAGTGTCAGGCAAATGTAGATCAATGGGAACCATTCAGTACAGTGCCCTGTAGATTTAAACAGATTTCTCCACAGTCATGCACTGCTGATGGCAGATGTCACCGAAGATGGACCCAGCTTCAGTGAGCTTCTGAGTACCGTGGAGGCTGACTTGTGTCAGTGGAAATAAATATGGATATAATAAAATATAACAAAACAAAATGTAGGTAGGAAAATAAGATTAATTGGGACCTATGAAGCTGCGCAAATATAAAAAATATGGACAGCATGAAACTTACATTTTGCATCATATATAATACAACCATAAATAAAATCTGCTCTTCAAAATGTTGAATATAAGCACAGAATGTGTTATTATGGAGCTGTGCGATAAATAAATGTATGACTGCATTAATTGCATATGCATAAACAGATGAATAAATAACATTAAATGAATATATTCATCTCATTAAATGCATTCAGCTGCATTGCTAACACACTGTAAGCACAGAAAAAAACTGACTTTTCAAGGGCAAATAGTTGTGGTTTATGATCTATAAGAACATACTGTATTTAATAATGGATGTGCCATATGTACAGAAATGTGTTCAGATATTTATATGCTGACTCATGGTAAATGGTAATGACTGCATTGAAATATAAATACATATGTGCAGAGTACACGCGGACATACCATTCTAAAGTACAAGTTTGCAAGATAATAATTCAGGATGGCATTCTCACTGGGTCATAGCAGTTTAAGTTGAGGTTGAAGGTGATCTGTAACAGTCTCAGCTCATCATAATAACATTGGCAGGTACTGCCTAATGCAGTGGTTCCAAGTTGGTCCAGCCATGGTTCTCCTGAGTCATCAGTTAGAGGTTTCACAGTTTAATACATTCAGCACCATACTTGCCTTTGGCCATGTTGTTGAGATGGTTTGCCGTCTCTGTCAAGCAGCTGTCCATTAGTCACTCACTCTACAGTGGAAAACAGCACTTCAAAATAAAAGCTCCTGTGCTGGAAATTTACTGTACATAAAAATAAAGTTTTTTTTCAGACTTGAAATGATTGCGATTTACTTGCAGGCCACTCAGAATGGGCTCAGCAACCAACTTTTGGACCACAGTCCATTGGTCTAATGGATGTTGTGCACTTCTTCATTTATCTTAAAAACCTGCCCCATTTGCCAGAGCAAAATGTTAGCATTGTATGTTTCTGCATACGTTACATTTGTGCATTTCATACCTATCATATTGGCAATTCTAAAGTGGCATAGTCCTGATTTCATGTATATGACCTGACTTTGTCACCATGAGGTAGAGGTGATGGCGTGGGACTGCCAAACTGCAGACCAAAAAAACAGTTTGAGACCAATAAACAACAAAAGTGGCTGTGTTTTAGCGAGACAACACGAAATCTCCAGCAGTGACTGTGCCACCAAAACTGGGACTTATATGCCAAAATATACCTGTGGTTTTTGTGCTGAAAAACAGCGGGAGTGAACATAGACACTGCAGGTGGTGTGGTTGCAGGGGCCCTTAGAGAGAGTGGGCCCTCCGGCAATGTGTTGGGCAGAGAATGAGCCCTTATGAGAGACTGTCACCTTGGAAAAATCCTTGTGTAAATATTGTGCCGTTTGCTTTATATGCCCTTGAAAAAGGCAAACCTGTCATCCATCTTGTTTTGTTTTGGTACAACAGTCAGTAGCATCTATGCTTGTTCTACATAAACTATAAAAAACTCATAAAGTTATTAAGTTAAATGAACAATTTCTTGTCTTCTTTGGTATTTTTTGTCATACACAGATAAAAAATGATGACTGCTCTAAAATGCATGTTGTCCAGTGTCATGTCTGGTTGATCATGTGACGAGATGACTAGGGGCCCATCGTAACTACATTACGGCACTACCTAAACATAACCACACCTTAACCTCTGCATTGTTTGAACATGAAGAACAGTAAGCTTCAATATATCTGCAGCATAATAACATACAAATGTGGCATATTCCGTGGTTTGCAGAAACGCACAATGCCAGCATTCATTCTGGCCCACATAAGTAGTAAAACCAAAATGTAAAAAGGCTGACTTAAGTCAAAGTAGGGAAGTATTATTACCAAAATGCACTCACAAAAGTCGAAGCAGTCATCATGCAGAGTGTTTTATTGTTTTATACTAATTTTATCTGCTTTATATAGTGTTGGATAATCTCACATACCACTTTTTTTCCAGCAATATCATTATTAATTTATAAATACCTTACAAGAATGGGGAGGAAACTGTGTTCACATCCAGAAGAATCTTCCAAGAGAGTGAGATAACTCTTTCTGCAAGCAGTAGACAGAGATTTAAGACAGCAATATCTTTCTTGGATGCAAGATGTTTGTCAGGATGTAGACTAGAATGAAATACTCTGGGTCCAGTGTTAATTGTGTGTCCAATATATTCTCCCGAGCTTGTTTAATCTCCTGCCAGAGCTCTTTCACTTTGTCGCATTCCCAAACAAAAATGGTCCCTTTCTCCTGTCCACACCTAATTCACAGGTCTGGAATCGCACTTCTATACTTGTTTAATTTTTCTGGTGTCACATACATCCAGATATGGCTTTTAATGTCAAATTTTAAGCTGTAAAGTAAATATAATCGTTCGAGAAATGGAGTAAGAAGTGCAATATTTCTCTCTATATTGTGGTGATGTAGAAGTAGAAAGTAGCAGAAAATAGAATCAATAAAGTACAGTATGTAGGCGAGTCTGAAAGGTAGCCTGCTGCATCTTACCTATAGTAGCTCTTCTCAAAATGAATGATCTGCTCTGCCCTCTGCACCAGATACTGTAGAAACAATGGAATGCATTAACATGAGGTTTATACAACTTAACCACTGTAATCTGTAATAGATATTAGCTCGCAGACTGTCTGTAGAGAACTGAAGTTCCACTCCTTTTGTCATGATTGCCTGTGTTTCATTAGCTCTGGCAGAAGAACATATTTTCCCACAGAGGGATTTGTTTCACTATTCTTCCTTAAAAGCTGTTAATAGTGAGGATTTCAGTCCATATTCCAAAGCAGTTATTTTTATTTTCATTTTTTTGTCTCTCAGTTTTTCATTCCTTGGTTACTTTTTGAACTACTATTTTTATTACAGGTCAGAAGCAGTCTGACTTTACTGTTTCTTTTCTCTAAATCACCTGTTTGATACCACCAAATAGGCTTATGTGTGGTCTTCAGTCCTCAGCTAAGGCACCAAGAATCACATCAAATGACGGAAAAATTATTCAACACCTCAAGGTTAAGTTACTAAGCCCACAGACTCGGGCTTCATGCTGCTTGCAAAGTGATTTTCTCTTTTTTTCATGCTCTGAGGGTAAAATCAATGAGGCTCAGTCTGGTGAGATATTAGCTGTTTTTCCAATTCATTTATGATTTGAAACACTTTATGCCCTGAGACAGCTTGATACTCTGAGATATCGAGGTGATTGTTGCCACAGCTTGCATTTTCACCACATAGATTTCATCACTTATTCTGAACAATCGTTTTTTAACTCGGGACCTCTGAAGTCCAGAATCTTGCTCAAGTGAGATGTTAATTTAATCAGGACTTTTCTTTAAACTGTTATGTATTCAATTTGAGTACAAAAACTGTGTTAAGACTAAGTAAATCCAGGCGAAGTGTGTGTACGAAGGTGCCAGCTGTGACATAAATCAACCTGCTCCAGGAGCGGTTAATCAAGGCTGTGCAGTTTTTCTGGGGGTAAAATAAGATGTGTTGTTTAAGTGGCTGTATCTGTACATAGATAAAATACTAAATAAGTGGTTTCTTATATCTCTTAATTAGCAGCAGATAACATTCTTTACAGTGAATATAAAAAAAATAGATAGGCAATAAGCACCAGTGATTGTTTGTTTGATTAAAACGACTGGATCTGTTGAATACTGCACAGAAAGTGAAAACAGTTACTGCAAGCCCAGTGTGTTTTTTAACTTTCAGTTTGTAATTTTAGATCAGGCTATCCATCTGATCAAAGTTTCCATCTTCCATCTTTTAAACCTTGCTGCAGACAAATTGTGCCTTGGGAAGAATAAGATCTGCATCTTATTCAGTGCTCTTGCATTAATAAAAGTGGTTAACCTGGGACGTATTAACTGCACAGTTTCATAATATTTGAAAAATGCTGTTTCAACTTTAAAGCTGCATTTTTATTTTATGTGGAATATGGAAGTGGTCACTTGGAATAAAGATCTCACAGAGTTATCATCCAAGTCTGCCCGTCAGCTCTAAGGAGACTTTTAGCATAACTTAATATTCCCTGTAAATCTTGGTTTTGCTCATTTCCAGTGCTTTAACATGTCACCTTGCTGCAGTGAAGCTTAGGTGTACTCCAGAACCCTGTGACATCACTGTTGGGTGTGGTTTCTAGTTCAATAGAGCACACCTGTGAGTGATACTGGTTTCATCAGAGGTGGAGCAGGCTTGAAAGTTTCAACTAGAGGTGTTACGCTGATCTAGGTCTATGTATCAATCAATAATCAGTGACCCAATATCACTGATGCGAAGTGAAAACATTCATTTGTATCGTCAGCGTGTAGGATTTATGGGCATCTATTGGCAGACATGGTATGTAATATTCATAACAATGTTTTCATTGGTTTGTAATCACCTGAAAACAAGAATCATTGTATTTGCCCCGAAAGGACAAATCAAACACTGACTCTGGATAGGGCCGTTTGTGTTTTTGTGTTTTCACATCGACCACTGTTGTCCTCCTATACACGCTTGGCAGGAGAAAGAGACAGGAGAAGTTTCAGCACCAGGCAGACAATGGAGTGCTCCAGGGATGATGTTTTACTGCAGGCCAATGTGGAAGTTAGCATCACCCTGGTTCCCTTGTCAAAAAGCCTATGGGATGTTTCCATTGGATTTTTGATCACTGCAGAAAAAAGCCTTGTGGTAAACAAAGGTTTACAATACTCACAGTCTTTTTTTCAGCAAAATCACAAATCAGCACTATTTTTATAATCTTTAAAGCCTAAATGCAATTGCCAGGAGTAAAAAGCTAACGTTAGGCTATAAACTAACTACACGGCAGTCACATGACTGAACGTCACCCTCACAATAAGACTGTAAAGCCATGCTCAGCTGCTCTGTAGTCTCACTTGCTACATAAAAGCTTTAAAACCTTATTTCAGTCATCTATCCAAAAACCCATTCAAGATGAGGTAAAATTTAACCATGCTTTTCTGTTGGGAAATGCAGTGACTTTAATTTATGGTGAGTAAGATAATACATGTAACTTTTTAAGCTATGAGTACAGGAAAAGTCCACTAGCCAGTAGGCTAATTAATGCAATGTAACAGTGCCTAAGCTAATAATTTGTCTATAAATTTTGACAGTTGGGCTAAGTGTTATACTTTGGTTAAATGTTCTTGTTATTAAAACATGATTTATCTGTGTTAGTGTGGTCAATTTAAAGTAAAATGTACTTCCCTTAACCAGTTATTATTCATAATTATTTCTGTTTTTTCCCTTTAATCATCAAAAGCAGAAGAGAAAGGGCTGACAGCTTCTTCTATAACCAATTGTGTTAAATAGGCATATGATTTTGTCACATATCAATCACAGGCCCCTGAATTGAACTGAATCAAATCAAAATCTCTTCATAGCAGACTTTGTAATATCAGCAAATATTGTATTGTTGTCCAAAGAATAAATATAATGCCGCCTCACAATGAAACTAGTAATTTACACCCCTACTTGCGACCACCTAGGCAGGCAACTTTTTCCTAACACATCATCCACATCAAATTTATTAGGCCACGCTTTGTATGCCAAACGTATTTGATATTCAGCTTTTAGTGAAGTTCTGCCCCAAATGGCCAAAAAAATTAAACAAAAACAACAACAACGATAACTAATAAATGCTGCTTTAACATACAAGTCTTGACAACTAGCAGGAATGAAAGATATTCACCATTACAGGCCAGCTTAATACAGCAAAGTGATCTGAAAGAAAAAGTGTCCTCCGAGAACATAATAAAAATACCACCCACCACTTAGAATAATGTGATGTGCTGCACCACATAATGATGAAAGGAATCTAAAATCAGTTTGCAGAACTTTCATTGGTGACTCACTCCGGTAAACAACAGCCAGGGTCAGTGGCCACAGGCCTATATGTATTGGTAGTAGGTGGGAACCTAGTCATAAATATGTCTGAGTTGCCATCCTGAGTGCTGTGTGAGGTCAGCTGCCCCGAGGCATTGGATGGGAGGTTCACACCAGGTGAACTGCATCCCAGAGGAAACTCTTAATGTGAATCAGTAGTCCTGTGCTTAGACCCAATCTCTATTCTCCATCTGGACTAATTGCCCTACTTGGCCTAATCATACAAACATGGATGAATACTAAACATTAGACCCCTCCTTCTCTGCCTCTCCCCTTCTTGCTCTCTCTCTCCCTCTTTAGCTTACACATTCAATCTGTTTCCTTACCAGCACCTTTTATGCTCTTACCCACTCAACCCCCTGCTCTTCCTCTCTTTCAGATGCCCTCTCCTTTCCTTCCTTACTTACTCCAATTCCTTGCTTGTTTTTGAAGAGGGGGGAGAGAGAGACGGACTGGCCACTTCAGGGACCAAAGGCATGAGGTAATCCAGGCAGGATTGTAGGCCTCTTTTGTCTCAGATCTCAAGACTTCCCACAGCTCCATGTGGGAAAGTAAGACCACCGGTCTGCATTCAGCGGGAAACATTGGACTGAATAATCATGTTGACAGGTGAAGAGGAACTCTTTTGTATTTGCAGAGGAAAACATGGTATAAAAATGTTTTGTTGTCGAGTACTCTTGAAGGAGCTGCCGCTTGCCAGTCCTGCCACAGCTAGTATGTGAGTGATGAGAACTCCAGTGGGCATGTTTTCAGCTTGGCTACAGCAACACAAGGCAAATATAATGTGAAAAGGAACAATCTTTAATGAGAACCAGTAACTGTTGCCCAGTAGCCTTGCTTGTAAGCAGTGTCAAAATAAAACAAATTGAGCTCACAGTTCGAGAGATGTGCCTAGATCTGAATGTAGAATTTTTTGTGCCACCTTTCAAAAATACAAGTGTCTTTTGAATACATAATGCTGTATGTTTTCTTTCAAATCTGCCCAAGGATTTCTCTCTTTGTATTCCTGCCCCCATTCAGTGCACCACTTTATTGAGTGTTGTAGTTTATTGATGAACCTTGACTCAGAAGCTGCACAAAACCCTTGCGATGCCAGTGCTGTGCTGAACTGAAACTTTCATTCTTATCTTCCCTAAGTTATTATGTACAAAAAAAATACTATGCTCATGTGCACAAAAATCCAAATCCAAAAATAATACTAAGCTGGCTATTGAAAATGAGCATTACGCTTACATTCCAGTTTGAGTGCAGCCATACATAACCTATTCTCGGCTGTTTTTGGCAGGGGTCAAACAATGCACAGAGCTGACTGTAAGAAACTGTAGTAAAAACCTCAACTGAGACGCATATTCCAAATTAGCTGTAGACATGTCCAACAAATGCTCCTAAAACCCAAATACCAACATATCCCTCATGTCTTAATAAGAAAATGCTACAGTCAAAATAGGGCCTAATTCAGAATATATGAATGCAATATGCTGTTTACATGACCTATATTGAATTCAGAATATACTAGTCATCATTGACTCAAATCAAATAAAGTGTCCAGAGAGAAGTTAATGCTTTAATTCAGCTCACGTGTTTGCGAATTACAACCTGCCAAATCATATCCTTAAATTCTAAAGTGTGTGCAGAGCATAGACTGTACAGAATAATGGACCATAAATTACCATTTCAGTTAGGAAATCTTTTTTCTATTTTAATTTGCAGTATTATATTTGACGGTATGGCTCTGTTCTGGGGCCTCTCTGCCTTTCCTCAGGCCTACGCAGAAAGCCTCTTCCATGCACCTACGTGGAAAGCATAAGGCAGAGAGAGCACACCTCTCCACCCTTCTGCATGCCTATGTGAAAAGCCTAAGGTGGAGAGAGCACACCTCCCTGCCCTTCCACATGCAAACGAGGAAAGCTTGAGGCAGAGAGAGAAAACCTCCCTGCCCTTCCATACGCCTACATAGAAAGCCTAAGGCAGGGAGAGCAGCAGCAAAGACCCCCGGGAACAGAACAGAGCAGCATCAATGACAAACAGAAATGACATTGATAAGTCAGACACAGCATGAAAAGGAGGAGCTGGGGCGGAGGTGGGTGGCAAAGCAGCTTGCAGAGGAAACAGCAACAGTAGGCAGGCCAGAGCAGTTTAAATAGGGCGCCCTGAATGAGATTCACCAATTGGTTGTATAGAGAGGAATCATGTGATCTATCAGCTGACTCTCTTCCATCAATCAGCTGCTCCATCAGTTGATGTAGCTGGAATGTGAGCTGAGCTCGACATCGTGTCCTGCCTGAACTAACGCTAAGCTCAATATGTGAATGAGAGTGTGCTGCCATGAATGCTGAAATTGGCTATAGACACCAAAACCGTGTTTGTACCAGGCTGTAAATATGTTTTTTGATGCTGTAGAGTCGAACACTTTTAGTTGAGGGGAGGGGGCCTCAAGTGGCCATTCAAGGAACTGCAGTTTTTAGGCAGACCTATCACATGGGCTCATCTTTTAGCTCCAGAGGTTACCACTTGGTACAGAGGTGCTGCTGACAGCTCTCAGATGTGCTTCATACCTATTGCAGAGCCGGTTTCATCTTCATTAAAAGTAAATAAAAACAGAAAGCATCTGGTCAGCAGGTCCGTATTGAGACAATAGCTTCATTCAAACAACGGCTGCATCTCAGAGAGTTTAATCGATTGGGGAAACATGAGAGAGACTGCTGAGTCCAGAACTGCATGAAGGGAGAATAGCCGATATGTGATCCTGAATGCCAAATATTCTGACTATGAGACAAATTAAACACCAAGGAATAAACCTGGGCTGAATCGAGGAAAATTTGAGATAGGATTGGTAAAGTGTGCCTGTGCTTATTTAATCCACAGCCTAAATATAAACATCATGTCTGCTTTATGAGATCATCTATATACCTCTCTTTATTCCATAGTTATTTTCTGTACCTCTCCACAGCCTTAACCAGAGGAGTCACTGAGCCCCATTTTCACTGATTACAATACACCAGAGTCCAATCATTGCCACGCATGACATAATATTTTCCGTAAGCGTAATTATACTATTGATTAAGCCGCAGAGCTTCCTTTAACAGTCAGCTGGTATTATTCTCACGAAGAACATAAAACATCTATGTTTTTCCTGTTGACAGAGCAGGAGTCTGATAAGTCTGGGTCCATCTCCATCAGAGCTTCAGGAGTCTCTGATAGTGAGCCGGTTCACAGCCACTGAGCCGAGAATGACAAAGAAAGCAAAGGAGACAGAGAAACGGGGTCAATTTAGCATAAGAGGGATGAGCAAATAGCTTCCTTGTAGGAGGTTTTTGGCAGTATGGTGTCTGGCATCACTTCACACTGGAAACTAGTCTGTCTGGAGTTGTCAGGATAAACATGTATTGAAAAAGTCTGTGAATATCATATATCATCTATCAGTGGTTCACATTTTGGGGGTTAGGACGCCCTTATAAGCGGTCGCAGGATGATAATCAATGTAGGAATTAAGGGGAGGGGGGGACTTTTCTCTAATCTTTGCCCTTTTCCCTGGGAAATACTGTATTGTTTTACCTCTTCTGAAAAGATTTATTTTATTATAATATCATATAATATCTGACAAATATTTAAATCGTCTCTTATAACACCAGAGCAAGACTTTTATCTTTGATGATGTCCCACATGCTGTTAATGAGAGAAATATAAAGTTACACTTCCGGCCTCAAGTGACATGTTGAGGGAAGGCTTTAATGGTGTTTTTGCATTAGGCAGATTAAACCATCTTTTGCTAAATTCCACCCTCATTCTTCACCTAGCCTAAATGGCCGGCCAGTGACAAATAGGAAATACTGTACCCCCAGATAAATCACTTTAAAGTAGATGCTGCGACTGCTGCTGACCAAACGTCTTCATCTGCTGCATGCATGTGAATGTGTGCATGAGCACTTGTGCATCTCCTCTTTCTTAATCTCCCGTATCGCCGAAAGATGGTGTCATCCCCCCCAGTCCCAACTGTTAATCTGGAGCCTTATCATCATGTTCCAGCGAGAGCGCTGACACACTAAGTCCCACTCAAGGTCGCTTTAATGTCAGTTTGAGGTCATTTTGCCTGGTATGGTGCCTTAGAACTCCTGCTTGCCCAGTAGGGGCCTGGCGTTACTCCCCTCAATCATGGATAAATTTACGATCCGAGGAGGAACCGTCTCCCATATGCTACTGAGCCTCTCCCTGTGTTTAGCCTGCTAATCCCCACAGGAGATGGGGAGCAGCAGACCATGGTAATATGGATGGAGAGAAGGAAAAGAGGAGAAGCTGATGGGTGGAGGGAGGAGAGGAGAGGAGAGGAGAGGAGAGGAGAGGAGAGGAGAGGAGAGGAGAGGAGAGGAGAGGAGAGGAGAGGAGAGGAGAGGAGGAGTATCGGTGTCAGCAGAGAAGGTGGCCCTAACAAATCAGTGACAGTGGGGATGAAAACTCATAGCCACAGCACTTTCCCTGAAGTGTCTGCTATCAGATAAGCTGAGAGATTTAGTTAAGACTTCATATTTAGAGCATGGCTTAAGCTGTGAGACGATGTCTTAACTGTGGTGATGCCAATGTCACATTGTGCTTGCCATGCTCCATTTGTCAAATAGGATTTTATCTGCTTTTTTATAGCCGTAATACTGCATGCCTTCACCAAATTATCCAAGACCACATGCAACTACAACACTGATTTGATGATCCCCGCTTCTACAGTACGTGCCACCGACACAACGCATATCAAGCTTCCCTCCTTAAAAACTTCCAACAATTACCATTAATATTCGACCGGTGACGGAGGCAGTTGAAGAGTGCGCAGTTCCCACCCGCAAGAAGATGTCACTTTGTATCACTGTTGCAGGGCCCGAGCACATTCAAATTAAGTCAAGCACGTATCGCATCCTTGCATGACTCCGATTCACTTTTCTCCCATTACACTTCTCATCATCATTAACAACAATAGCTGTAGATTGTCATAAAGAGGTTTTCAGAGAGAGAGACATCGAGCTAAAGCTTTCATCACTCTCCACATGTCAGTTAGTAATAATGCTGCCTATAAACAGCCACATTATAATCATCATCATCCACCCCTTCAATGTAGCTTCCGTGGCTCAGGATTATGAGCACTACTACATAATGCTCTCTTTAATACAGGGCTGGGATCTGTTGTGAAGGACTGAAACAGAGAGGCAGGGTGCATGTGAGGTGATCAGAGGAGGAGAGGAAGTAGCTGTGGTCAGTCAGGTCAAGATTCCTGTCTGTAATACACAGACAGCATCGATCAGATCTGAACAAACTCTTGGGGAATGATGATTGTGATGATTGCTTCATTGTGGCATTTTAAAATGGCACTGATTAGCCTAAACGCTAATTTGTTGTTGCATCAATTAGGACGTGAAAGAATACTTTGCACAATCCATTCATAAAAAGCTAACTTGAAGTGGTAATGTGTTTACCTCTACAGTAACTTTAATCAATACACAAATTGTGAATAGTGACTGATGGCACAGTAGTACAACCGAGTAAAATGTTTTAATGACACTCTAAATTATTTAATTATGCTCAATATTTAATTACAAAGTTATGATGATGATGACTCAGAGAAACATTTATTTGTTACTTCAGTCTAAAGTGTTGAGTGGAAAAATATATCTCCCTATTTGCAATTAACTTTAATTATGTGTCTGAGTTAATGGCTTCAAATTCAAGCAGTTAGACAGAGTGTCACAATGTTATAACAGGACTTTCTGGTGACTGGAAGTGAATGTAACTGCTCTGTGGTTTCAACTTGTTGAATCGTCTGACCCCTTTGGATTGAACTGCAAAATAAGTGTACTTCTACAGATCAACATGATGGGAAAATGAAGAAAATAAAGTCCACTTTGAAAAGGACTGTTATCTTTTCCGAACATACAGAAACACTCGCTGCAATTTAAATGTACTGTACGTATGTATGATTGTTGTTTCCCTTGTGTTGGCTGTCAGAGGTTGAGGTTTGCTCCGGTCATCTTTTCTTAAATTGCTCTTTAGCTTGCTGACAACGGTCCTCTTCCTCTTCCATGCTTGGGGCCAGTTGAAGACTTCTCTGTAAATGAACAAGCGAGCCAGGGCTTGAAGTGACGGATGTGCAGCACGCGTCAGAGGTAGACAAATTGATTTTCTTCGGGTGGATGGTTTTGGTATAGTGGCTGCTTTGGGCAAGAGAGGGGAAGAGAGATATGTCAGAAGCACTTGGCCGATAGGGCCCAAGAAACGAGGATATGGAGGCAAAACACTGGTACCGGTACTGTGGAGAAACCTCCCAGTTAACATTAAAAGCTCTTAAGTGTTATATTTGCTTAAGTGGATGGTGCTGGGATCCACATATTGTATGGCACACAGACTGTACATAGGAGAAGATGTTTCTGAAGAATCCACTTTTTTCCACATTAATTGATTTTCTGGCCAGTTGGGCACAGCACAAAAGGCTGAAACACACCTTGAAAAGTTATGAGCCAGAGTTGCTAGCAAACAGTGGCCTGTCAACACATTCAGCAGGCATGAAGCAACAGGACAAAAAGTAATTCACTACAGTATGTATTTAACCCACATCATCATAAGTCAGTGAATTGTACATTACCCATGTAATCCTTAAGGCTGCAATTATGTGACCAATGACAGGAGTTAAGAGGGAAGTAGTATAAAGATTGAAAGTCCACCTGAGGAGGGAGGTTTGGGTGGTAGATGGGTCAAACAAACCCAGGACTTACCACCAGGAGCCTGGTGTTTGTGTCCTGTGTGACAACAACTTTGAGTTATTTTAAGGTATGTCATTACATTCTAACTTCACATAAAGTACTTCCTGTAAAGGATGCCCACCATGATTACTTTGCTAAACCTAACTGATTAGGGGGCTAATCCGTGGGGTTTAGGTGAGGATAGGTTGATCATGATCATTCATTTGGATTCATATTTTAGGCCCCCTGATGAATGAATTCTAGTATTCAAACTCCGTGTAGCTCCGTTTTGGTTTCTACCAACTCCTTAAGTGGCTAATTGCTCCACTTGATTTACCACCTAGTTGCTAACTTTGTCTTTCTGCAGTTTGGTGCTGAGCACGGAGAAAACTTTTGGTCTATCAGAGTTCTTGTCAGCTTGAAAAAGTGTTGAGTGCTGTGAGACAAAACAAAACGGAAAAAGATGCGGGCCACAAAACGAAAATGATAAGGCCAAAGATCCTAAAATGCTTCATAAAACTGAGGGCAACTGAAGGGCTGATTGATAATTTGCTTTGCCTTCATCCCCGGGAGTTGCACCCTTTCACATTACACTTACTCATTTGAAGCATTTTAATATCAAAATATTGATTAGTGCAGCTTTAAAGACTATGAAAAGGCAAAATTAAGGTACCTACAGGGGGTGTAATGCCAGTCTCATAGATTGGGGTGTGCTTTAGTTCATAAGGTTTGATTAGATGGTTTGTGCACTATTGAAAAGTAACTGTGGAGCTTGGCCACAGCCAATTCCACTATGTCACCCTCCCAACAGGATTACGACCGGCTGGCAAGTTTAAAGGTGCAGAAAGTGGAGAGTTCTAAAACTGTCACTCCAGTGGCGATGCTTGGGTAATTAAAGCGAGCAATTAAAGCTTTTATAATCAGCACTGTCAGTGAACTGGTGCACCAGGATTAACGTTCAGAGTTGCACTTTAAGTTGCTGGATGCATGCTCTGCCAAGGAATGTTTTTAAATTCAGCTTGAATAGAAATGGAATGACTTAGAGTGAAGGGGACAGGGTGATGAAGGCTGATGGAGAGAGCGGAAGCTGGGTGTTTGCCTAGATGTGCCTGCGCATAACCATGGATGTGTTTTTGTGCATGTTCTTGTGCCAGTGTTCTTGGGCTACAAGATAACATGTAATTCATCATAACAACAAAGGAGAGAACAGAACATGTCCAAATCTGGCTTCTAAAAGCATAACTAATACATCATGATACATCCAGGCTTTCACCATATGGCTTTGAGAAGCTGTGATGCATCAAGTCATCTCACTAACAGCACTCCAGTGTGTGTCCAGGCCATGAGAGAGCCCTCCTTAATGGTTAGAGTGATAATGCATAATAAAGACACATAAAAATGAGATTTAACTTTCTCTATATGGTGCATCCTGGATGAATGTGTCTGCAGACCTTGGCCAAGGGGAGTCCTAGCAGAAAATAATGTTGTGTCTCTGTTTCCAATAAAACAAAACAGTAAATTATTTACAGGGGGCCACTGAGTGCGCATCCACCTCATTTGTATTCCCGTCGCCACGGTGATAGATGTGACATCATGGTGATGAATGAAAGCGTAGGGATTTTAAAAAGCGCTTCCTCTGGAAACCAAGGACAGATGGTTATTTTTTATGAGAGCTGCAGAATAATCAAACCAAATGAGCTGGACTATTTTGGTGGACAGATTTGCCAGACATGAAGGTGGTTGTGTAAATGTTAAAGTGAAGATGTCAGTTTCCAGAAATCTTGCAGGATCATTTTTTCGCAAGGTTTGGACAGTCACAAAAAAAAGCGATGTACAAATTGAAGTCAGAAAGTGTATTCATGTGGGAGGGTTGATTAAACATTTTGATTATGTACGGGTAGTCACAAATCCCTGAAGTTCCCACTGTGTTACAGACCAAGTAAAAGTAAATCTGTTTCTCCACCTGTCATGTCCAACTTAAACTGCATGTCTGACCTCCAATTAAATTCCCAGACTCAGCTGTTGTACTTGTTCCTGTGAAAGAAAAAGAAAAATTCAGCAACATGTAAACACACACACACACACACACACACACCCACCCACACACACAGGGATAAGACCTGCGATGTGATTTCATACAAATTTGTTCTTTCACAACCAAGGTCAGCATATGGGTCTTAAAAAATAAATTGCTTCTGAAAGCTTTCCCAGCAGATGGCGGCCATCTTGGCTTATCGGTGCATAGGTGCGATTTTTGAGCCGGGTTGTGCTCCATCACAGCCTCCCCTGACCGGCTGATTGAACACAGGTGTAACGGCTGAATTACAGTCTCACTGTTGGACATTAACCCCCTATATCTGGACTGAAATAGTCATTACTGATGACACCCAATGTAATTGCTAATTTTACGCCTCAGTAGGCACATTTTCCACTCGTCTTCTCCTCATTCAACTCCTCTTTCTTTTCTATACCAGTCCAGGCTTAAGTTATTCACCTCTCTTTTCTATCTTTCACTATATCCCGGTCGTAAGAGCAATTTATACCTGTCTCTCTTACTGAGATGTCAGTCAACAATCTCATGGGTAAAACTGCAAGCAAAACATAAACTCCCCCTCCCGCGCCCCCTTTTAAATTCTTCTCTTTCATGTAACTGTATCCATATAGCTGTGTGTAACCATTCATCCACTTTCTGTACTTGCTTATCATCAGCATGCGCTGCGAAAAACACCCTGGACACTTCATTAGCCTGCTGCTGGGCTCACACATAAACACATACACTTACACTCAGGAGCAATTTAGAGTTTGTATTCACCTGTTTGCCACTCTAAAGAAATGCAAGACTTCAGCTAGAGTGCCCAGAGAAAACCTTCATGAAGAGGGAAATTAGGTGCACACAAGAGGAAAAACTGAACTGCTGCCATACTACTGAACTTTTTGTCTCCGTTTTATCAGATATCTTTACAGTTATCTGTTAACTGCTGAGAAGCACAAATTGGGATGGTTGGAAAAATATATCTGAACTCCATGTCTCTGGATTACAGGGAACCAGAAAAGGAAAATAATTTGCTGAAGGATAAATTGAAATGGATCAGTTTCTCAGACATGTCAAAGAATATTACCGGCTCCCTCGCTGCCAGAGAGTTTAAAGGATTCTAAAATTAGATCTCAGAAACTAGTCATGAGATTATGCTCACCTATGGAAGCTATTTGATAAAACGAGTGAAGACATCTAACTGCCTTTTCAAACCATTTTTCTCTGTGGCAGGTTCAGTCAAACAAAACCCACAGCGTATTGAGCTAGATTGTGGCAGTGGGAAGCATGTAGCTGACTGTGGTTACACTGATTTCCTGAGGCACATTGAAATAACATGAAGGAATATGCAAAGAAGCTCAGCTGTTCTAGGATTTCCTAAAATTAGAGTTGTTTACGCTGCTGCTTTTTGGTACTGAGAAGCAAAGAAAACATCATCTTCTGAGATGGTTTACGATGTCTACCATCAGCTAATATAGTATTGATTTAACAAGCAAGGCTGTGTTAAATTCCCAGACATCTGAACACGTCTGCATATCTTTATAGCTGCTGGGGAACATGGCAGGGAAAAAGGACTGCAGATATTAATGGCTTTTCTTTGCACTACTTCTCACCTGTAATCAAACAGAACCTCTGACACTCTTAAATGATATGTGCATTGTCAACTCTGTCGTCCACCTTCCCAATCAGCCTAATGTCACTCATAATTGTACACGGGATAATTATTCCACTTAATCTTTTGTGTAATTCCCAGATGATTCCACTGTCTGCCCTCGACGTGACATTAAACCCACCATTATCACATTGTTCTGTGAAAGGTTAGTGTGCTGAGCAAAATTAGGGGGCGACGTTCATACCACTGAGTACAATAAGGCTGATGTACTGTGGAAGAAATTGCTCATAAAAAGTGGGGAAATAAACGTAACCTCTGCTTTTCACAAGGCCTGTTATTAGTACTGATGATACTGCTGAGAAGCTTTTTGTGAGACGGGCTAAATCACTGTAGCAGCACTAAAATATTGTGGTGTAAATCTTGCAATATAATTCTCACCCTGTAATGACAATATAGCAACGCAAGTAACAAAGAAACTGATCTCTATAAACAGATATCTCCATATGTTTGCTAAATCTGGCAACATTAGAGGATTTTGGTATCAGGAGCATTCTGGTTTTTATTTGTAGTCCCAGTAGAATTAACCAGTCACATTTAATGGGGTTTGGTTTCCTATGTAGAGAGTAAAAGAGGTTGAATGCATGAGCTGTTATGCAATCTATGCAAGCTATTGTCTAATGATGATCTGGTTTTTTATTTGCTTTTTTCTGTTTACCTGCATTCATATGCAAATATCTGTGTGTGTATATATTATCCAAAATGTTGTTTTGACTTGTCTGAAGTTGCTAATTGAACTTTAAATGATGAGGGACGGATTTCTGTTTGCTACACAAGATCCGGAAATACTGGTAAATGCTAACTTTTACCCACTGAATGGAGTGTTTGGCTGAGTCAGTCCTTGCTGTGCTGTCATTGGTGCATCGAGTTTGGAGGCGGTTAGGGTTAGGGTAATCTCTATGCACAGATTCTGCATATTTATGCATAATTTGTAGGCAACAGGACAAGATTTTGGTATTAGGAGTGTTGTGGTTGGGTGGCATGGTGGTTAGCACTGTTGCCTTACAGCAAGAGGGTTAAGGATTAGCTCAGTGGTTCCCAATTGGTGGGTCACGGTCTAACAGTGGTTCTGAACTGACTGCAAGGAACTCGCGAACATCTCATGTTTGTTAAAAAAACACACTGTCTTTTTAAAATACAGTACATTTCCAGCACAGAGCTTTAATTTTGAAGTGTAGCTACTTGAGAGAGACAGCAAATTAGCACAACGACATGGCCAAAAGCAAATATGACGCTATATTAAGCTGTGGGACCTGGATCATGACTAAGTAGAAATCTGGACCCCGAGGCTGGGCGAGTTGGGAATCACTGCGCTAGCTGGCTTGGCCCTTTTGTGTGGAGTTTGCAAGTTCTCCTTATGTCAGCGTGGGTTTTCTCCAGGTTCTCCAGCTTCGTCCCACAGTCCAAAGGCATGCACGGTAGTTTAATTTGTGACTCTAAATTCCCTGTTGATGTGAATGTGAGCGTGAATGGTTGTCCATCTCTATGTGTCAGCCCTGTGATAGTCTGGTGACCTCTTCAGTGTGTAACCTGCCTCTTGCCCAGTGTCAGCTGGGACAGGCTCCAGCCCCCCGCAACCCTTAACAGTATAAGCGATTATGGAAAATGAATGAGTGTTCTAGTTTCCATTTGTAGTCCAAGTAGTACTGAGCAATCACATGTGAACAGCAGGATGACAGTCCATTTAGAGAGGTAGAATGCATTGGCCAAAATGTCATCCTGGCATCCATCGGCTATTGTCTGATGACGAGTTAGCTTTGTATCAGCTATTTTATTTATTTAACTGCATTCATATGCAGATATCTGTTTGAAGAGATTAACCGAAATGGCCAGTGCATGGAGGAGGAAGTCTTGGCCCAGATATCTGCTGGCTATCAGCGTGAAATATTGGCCATTGTCCCCAGAGGCTTATTGTTACCAGGTGATAGCCAATGGACTCCGTGATTGGGTTTAGGGCAAAGAGGTCATGGGTTAGGGTTAGCACTAGCCAACTGTAGCACAGTGGGGCAGGACTAGGTGAAACACTGTCGTTTGATGGGTACATTCTAGCATCTACCCGAAATATTGCCAACTGTTGCCTCCCGAGGGCAAAAGGTTGGGAGACTGCATAGAAACAAATATGTTGTAAAAGATTGTTGAAATTTTGCTGATTTATTCAGCGTTTGTACATGGAGCTGACTCACCTGTTTTATTGGTCAATATACCAGTCATTTATGGAATATGATTGCATAAATATCCTGTTTGCATTATTCAAGTCTTTTCTGCCACCAGATAGCAACTTTACAGACTCTATAGAAAAGCCAACAAAATTCTGAATACGGCCTGAATATATTAATTCAAATCTCAGAGCAACAACATCGGGACATTGGTATGCAGGAGTGTTACTAGAGGAGAGCTCTTTTTGTCAAGGTCAGTGTGACTTCTGAACTGCTGCATCCATTCAGTGACTGACAGGGTGCTGATAGAAGAGAGATGAGAGGCAGAAAACTTATAAACATATTTTCATCCTATAAAAAAAACAAAAACAACTGTAGGTGCTGAAATAACCCCTCATGTTTGAACCAAAGGGAGCAAAGGTCATGATCTTGCGTTGGCACTGGCCACATGCTCATCTGCATTTTGCACTGAGGTCAGCTCCGCTCAACAGGGGGAATCTACGCTCAAGGATGAAGCGCAGGTGAGCGGACTGCCCTTGAACGAGACGGCACGTGGCCATACATAAGAGATAACTGTTGAGGATAAAAAGTATGGCAGTACAAAGAGAGGTGTTTACTTGCACAGATAAAAGAGCACACATGTTTGAGAGGGTCTGAACGAATTCAATTTAGATATGGAAAGCAAATCCATCAGCTTTATAAACAAACATCTTACAAGCAAACAAGGTTAAAAAGGCTTGAGAAAATTATTTTATGAGATGAAATGAATATATTAGTGCTTTTAACCTATGGTATACCATTTTTATAATTTCCTTACGGTATGTAGAAAAGCCATCTCTTAGCTCGTCTGAGCATTTTGCCTTGTGATAATATGGAAGCTGACAGAATGAATTGGAAGTTATAAATTTATTTGTTTCACCTTTAACCAAGTGTCAGCATTATTTACTTATTTCTAATTAGATTACACAATGAACATAAAAAAGATATCCGAACATAAATGATGAGATGTCACATTGCTTTGACACGTAATGGCAGAAAGGATGTTGAGCAAATTAATATAAACACACATCTAATCAAAAAAAAAAAGACTTCAGGTGCTCGGAAATATTCTTGACAGTCTTGTTTCTTGCTTGTCACGCGTAATGAGCTCGAATGGTGATACATTAGACTGACAACATTTCAATGACTTTGAGACAGTTCTTCTTCAGTCTCATTTCAGTTTGCCTTTATCATTACGCGCAAGTGGCCTACTTATTGAAAAAAATGTTTGTGTATTCATACATATTAGAGTGGCGCTTTATTGAATAATAATGCAATTTTCAAACAGAACAAGGTAGAAAACAACAAGGTCATATTAGATTGAGACTGAATGGTGCTCATTAAAGCCACTATCTATAAACCCATGTGTTCGCGCACACACAAAATCAGAGCATCGACTGCACACCATTACTCAAGTGACAGGTGATTGCCCTTCAAATATACATGCATTTGTGGAGGTGTTTATTACAATACACAAATAGCAAAGTGTGACAACAAGATGAACAAGAGGACGTGTTGGGATAATGTGTGAAATGTTGGAGTGAAAGTCTGCTCTTGTTCCTTGTTCTTCAGTGAGGACAACATCCAAGATCAGGGCCCTTAGCGCAGGTAAGGATGAGTTTCTTGATGAAAGACCACTTGAGTGTGGCTTGACTGCAACCAGGGGTGGAATGTTACTCATTATCAGTGCCGCCAACACTGTAGTTAGGTGGCTTCTTCATGCTCTTGTACTTTTTGCAGGTCCAAGTGCAATCAACAGTTCTATTGTCATTGTCACATGTTTTTAAGTGCTGTCCTCATACGCTGAAAAAACACTGCAGCCTAGCAGCATCGACACAGTGGTGGAAAGCAGCTAATTAATTCAAGTACTGTACTTACAGACAAAATATGCATGATTTTCTTAAAAAAACACAATGTATAGACCAAGTGGCAGCCTCTGGGGCTGAAGACTGAAGCCCACACGGAATTGCCAAAAACTGCAGTTCTTTTAATGGCCACTTGAGGCTGTTTCCAGAGGTAAGTGGATCCCCATAGACACCCATGTTAAAATGGCTGACTTTACAGCAGAAATAAACATGTTTACAGCCTGGTTCAAGGTCTCTAGCTAATTCCCCATTCATGACAACTTTTCAGAGGGTAAAGTTTTTATATAACTCACCCAATTAAATTTTTAAGGCTTAGAGATACACATAATGAAGGGCGGGGCCAGCCTGGTGCTTGGGCAGTGACTTCCAGAATCAAATACCGCTGAAAAAAGTCATCCTCTCACGTCAGCATGATAAATACCTGGTCACTGTTATTGTGTAATAGCGTCTGGTGGCATCAGGGGGAAATGCGGCGGTACAACAATGTAAGTAAAGGGAGGAAAAAGTCCAAGAGGGGTGGTTGGAAGGGGTGGTGGATGGGTCAACAACCACCGACCTTTCAACCAGTAGTCTGTTTATTTTGAAAGAGACTGCATGCAAACTGTACATTTCCTGAAAACTGAAGTGAATTTCGGACCCAGGATGCCTTGCACGTGATATGTCCATGTGGAAAGTCCATGAATAAACACTGATATGTGACAAGGTCAGCATGAGAATGCGTTGGCAGGACTGCTTTGAGTGACAGGCTTCTCTGTCAGATTCCCCCCCCTTGCTCCTCCAAAGCACCAGCCTCTCGTCCAAATATGCTCACCTCTGGCTCCAAAAAAAACAAGATGGCGACGGCTGAAATTCCGTAAACCAACGAGTGACATTACGTTGGCTATGTCAGTTATTTAATACATGGTCTATAATATAGGCTCAGAAATAATTCCTCTCAATCATCATGTATGACCCACTAGAAGTCTGTGGTGGTATATTTTTCTGCAGAGACAGAGACAGAGATGTGTATCCCCATAGCAATCAGGTGAGGAAGCAACCAAGTGCTAGACTGTAAGCAACAGGCATCCAAGAGACTGAGCGCTGGAAAAGAAGCAAATATAGCGAGGCAAAACGCCAAACGAGAGTGACTCTGGTGTTACTTTCACCTTCGCTGGTGAGCATACTTACAAACAGTAACTGATCATCCTGCACAGTATACCTTTTAGTACAGATATAAAGCACTTGTACTATATGTGAGTATATCGATGTATCCTTCAACTCCAGCACATTCCAGAGGGAAATATTGTGCTCTT
This sequence comes from Cephalopholis sonnerati, assembly GCA_019142605.1. Taxonomy (NCBI): domain Eukaryota; kingdom Metazoa; phylum Chordata; class Actinopteri; order Perciformes; family Serranidae; genus Cephalopholis; species Cephalopholis sonnerati. The sequence goes on from JAGQAX010000007.1 coordinate 27,807,816, forward strand.
TAATCCTTACTTTTGTCCCAGCTGTACAAGGATTAGGACTCTACAAATGTAGGAGATTCAGATTTTACACACAAACATGTATCCAGCATATCATAATACATAAGACAGACAATCTTGGAGAAAGTTTTCAGGTTTAACAGTAAAAACTTAGTGAAAATAATTTATTATAACTAAGGAACTGTGAGGAATTCAAAGACAGTAACAAAACTTAAACAGTATCCAATTGCTGCCCCAGATCTATTCTCTTGACTGAGCCCACACTCTTTGGTTGCAGGCATGTGCCTAAATCTACACCGAGCTGCATTTTTCAGCTTTCCCCACTTAATCACTAAATTTAACTGATTGCACAGAGGTGATCGACTGAGGTGATTAACAAGGGAACAAGAGCTGAAATGGCAGCAGCTAATGAGGCACACTGGGACTCAGAGGGTAAGGCTCTGTTGTTGCTCCAACAACAACTTCAGTAAACAACATGCTGACTCATCCAGTGACACAGAGACAGAGAGAGAGGGTTCTTAAAGCCCTTTTAGCTGCACTCTTTGCATTTATAGGCATTGCATACAGTAAACCCAGTGTACATACACAATTAGACCTGTGCACAGTCAGGAGATGTAGCTGTCAAAACTGATATTTGAAAAAAATAACGGTTTTCTTTCTCCCTCTGGTCAGACCTCCATATCTCCCCCTCTCATCCTTTCTTTTCACCCCTGGACGGAAGGGGGGGCGGGGGACTGTGTTGACAGACATCCATACAGCCTGAGGGAGGATGAGGCTCTGAACGAGTCTGGCAGATGTGTGCGTCTCTCGAGGGTTTCCGCCTCCTCTGAACGGTCACTGGTCCTGGTGTTAACCCTTCTACCACTCAAAAGACTTATTCCAACACAAAGACAGATGCAATAAAATATGTGCTGACATGCATTTAGAGTAAAAAAAAAAACATTAATGCGCTCTACATTCTTTGACATCCCAAGTGTCTCCACCCTCAGCCTTATGTGTTCTCTAAATTCTTACCACCTCTGCATGTGCAAATGACAAACAGGTCACCTGGTTAATTACACAAAGCTTTGGCTCTGCAATAAGTCGCTAAAAGGAGAGGAAGAGCTTCCGTGTTCAAAGTGATGTGACTTGTGTGTTTGTTGACGGACACCTGAAGGTATCTGAAGCAGGTTATTGATCTGCACGTGGGCCGGGAACAGATTTATACTTTGATTTCCTAGAGTAAACACAGAGTGTTTGGATAGGGATGTAAACCAAAGCCCTGTCTGTTGACTCCATTTGTCATATATATTCTCTGTTCGATAACTCAATAAAGTGTTTGAGACAGCAGCAGCTGAGGGAGGAACTTCAAGGCAAGCGTGTCTCAGTTAATGTATTTCTGTCAGCAGGACGGAGGGACCATAAGGGATGGAGGAGAAGGACGGGAGGATGGAGGTAAGAGGTGAGTGATCTCTCCATCGCTTTCTCTACCACTCCCTTTGTCTTTCTTTCTCATCTGTATTTTGCCCTTTTTCTCCCTCATCCTTTCTCTCTTCACTCAGCTGTGACACTTTCTTGCATCCACAACTCCAATTCAAAAAAGTCGGGATGCTTTGTAAAACACAAGCGGATTGAAAATGAGTTTTGACCTATATTCAAATGAATACAGTTCAAGGACAAGATATTTAATGTTCAAACCCATAAACTTTATTCATTCATTCATTCATTTTCCTTAACCACTTATCCTGTTGGGGGTTGCAGGGGTGCTGGAGTCTATCCTAGCTGACATTGGTCGAGAGGCAGGGTACACCCTGGACAGGTTGCCAGACTGTTGCAGGGCTAAAACATTAGAGACAGACAACCATTCACGCTCACATTCACACCTACAGCCAATTTAGAGTCACCACTTAACCTAACCTGCAGGTGTTTGCAATGCTAACCACTGCAACACCGTGTATATTTTACAAAAAACAATAAAGTTTATCCGTTTGAACATTAAGTATCTTGTCTTTGGGCTGTATTCAATTGAATATAGGTCAAAAAGGATTTGCAAATCTTTGCATTCTGTTTAGATTTACATTTTACACAGCGTCCCAACTTTTTTGGAATTAGGGTTGTATTAAAAACATCTGCCTGTTTCTCTTCATCCTGTATGTACGTCTCGTCCAACAGGAACACTAACTACGGCTGCAGTTACAGCTATAAGTTGTAATAAAGTGCCATTCCCCAATTATGCTCTGTTTGTTTTTCATAACTGCTTGTTTCATTGATTGCAGTAAACTATTAGAGTTCTTGTTGACACATGTATATCAAACAACTTTTCCAAATTGGTTTTGTCTCCGTTCACTTTCTCCTGTTTGTCAATTTCAAAGTTTCCTCCCACAGGGTTTTGATCATCAAACATGAATGTTTGAAGTCCTAAACTTTCTTCGGAGACCCTGTATCGGCATGGCTACGGTGGCCCTGAGGGTAAAAAACAACACCATTTCCCATAATACGACATTTTACTGTTTTCAGTTCATTCATTCACTCATTCATTTTCCATAACAGCTCATCCTGTTAGGGGTCACGGGGGGCTGGAGCCCACACTGGGCAAGAGGCAGGGTACATCCTGGACAGGACTGCAGACTGTCACAGGCCTGACATAAAGAGACAGACGCTCACATTCACATCTACGGGCAATTTAGAGTCATCACTTTACCTAATTTGTATGTCTTTGGACTGTGGGAGGAAGCTGGAGTACCCACACTGCACCACTGTGCTGCCAAAATAGTGTTTTCAGTGTTTTGAGAAATGCTGTGCTTGTGCTCTCTGAATTATTGTTGTGTTTTGGGAAATGTTGCTGTTTAAGAAATATTGTGTTTTCTGATACGCTGCTGTATTTTACAAATTGTGTGTTTTATGAAATGTCGCTGTGTTTCCTGAAAAGTTGTTGTATTTTCTAGTATGTTGTGATTTCTGAAGTGTTGGTGTGTTTTCTAAAATGTGACCAGGGCCACAGTGCATACCTGTTTTAATTTTTGAATGCATACAGATTTTTGATCAAAGTCAGAGAGACTTGTCTCCCAGAGCCACAGGTTTTATCAAATGGGCCTCTGTGTTGTATTCACAACTTTTGTTGTCTGTATATCACACAAAGTCTTGGTCAATTGTTTCCAGAGAGCTTACACAGACATGACAGCCCATCACAGCTGTTTATTACATTACCTAACATCTGATCTCTCTAATCCCTCATAGGAGAAAGACAGATAGAGAGAGGGAGGCAGAGAGAGAGGTATCCAAGATTAATGTACTGACAACCTAGCAAACCTCAGAATCTCCAGTCCTCATGAATATGGATGAACGAACCCACCAGGAGAGAATACACAGCTAGCTTTAATGCTTTAATGCGCATTACAGCAATAATAAGAGAGAAGCTACTTAGATCACATAATTCTCCAGAGTCTCATCATAAATAACAGCTTACATGTAGCTTACTTAGATAAATAGGCGGATGGATGTGAGGGATGGAGCGCCTGCATTCGCTCAAGCTTAGGAGATTTTTCCATGCACATGAACTCCAACTGCTCACAAATCTGTGCGGTGTGCGCGTGTGTGCTACATGCATGCACAATTATATTTACGTGTGCAGGAGAAATAAAAAGCGGAGGCAATCGCATCTCCAGAAAATGTCATTGACTCCCATTACACCCACAAAGCCCTCAGTGCCATTACACCACGGGGCAAATTAGTCACTATGAAGATAAATGGGTCCACAAAAACACAATAACTTACCATGTAGAATTCCCGATGAATTATTAACAGAGCTACTCATCAGAGCCATATAGGAGACGAGGCACAGAGGCCTGGAATCCTGGGTATAAAAAAAAATCTTGGATATTTGACAAATATCTTCATGGTGCATCCTTGCTTGCACACATGACCAACCAAGCATGTGAGCACATGCCAAGACACATAAGTGCACACATACAACAGTATATCACCATCACACACTGCATATCACTCATCGCAGCGCACATGCACACACTCACGCACACACTGGCCATATCCTATTTATCCAACTGTTTGTGGAGCCATACATTATCCAGGGCTTGACACCAGACCATTAGTTACAGTCCCTCATACAGCTATCAGACGGTGAGTCCCGCCTGGAAATCTTCTGTTTTACATCCTACTGACAAAAATTATGCCAACCAACAAGCCGTTTATGCAAAAGCACAAATTCACACTTGTATACGTGCACTTGGGGAGGTGCTGTATACTGATGGACAACAGCAGATCACAGTAGAGAAAAATAAAAGCTCCATATACACAGCTGAGATATGCTTCTTTTTCACAGTGAGTATGTGAAAGTCAGTCCATATTGAACGGGCAAATATATTAACGTTATTATAGAATCAAGACAGCCATGAAAAGGTGCAGCACATGCCTATAGGTGCATGACCATGTGTGTGCAGGGTGTAGGGATAGTTGAGGATTTACTGGTCTTAGCCATGTGCTGTGCAGAGCATATCAGGTTTATGCGAGCTAGGTTTGCAGGGGTATGACCGTTTGACTGCCTTCTTCTGCTATCTGACAGTGAAAGATGTGTCCATAACGAGGTGGCGATGGACAAACTACGTAATGGGAACCCAACCTGTGAGACGAGCCATTAATCTTAGTAAGGCAGAGATGACCGCTGGACCTGGTCTGCACACTGTAACAGGAAGGGTAACATTAGGATTTCATGCCTCTCTGACTCCTTCCAGGCGTGGTCTGTGTTCTGGCTTTTTGAACAGAACACTACCTGATTTCCCTAAGGATCCACGCTATAAGATCATCTCTGGTTTTGTACGCATGAAGCCTCTAAGAATAGGACAACTCATCTAGGTCAGGTCACAGGACCATTAAACAATTCTCTGAGACGAAATAAATATAGCATATTCAAGTCAGTGTTAAGTTTGTGTGAGGCACAGTGTGGCAGAACTTGTTCTGATGTATTTCTCTGGGCGCTCTGGTTTCCTCTGTGTTCCATAAACATGTAACTCAGGTGAACTGGAAACTCTGAATTGCACAATATGAATCGGAGTGTTTGTGTAGCCTTGCAGTGGCCTGATGACGTGTTCATTGCACTGTGTCACCCCATCAACTGAAAGGAATGAAAAGGTTATTAGTTCGTATAATGCCAGTCAGTGATCCAGCAATCTTATGATGTGTTATCCAGGACTGTAATGGATAAGTTTGATTCTTGCAAAAACTGTGACTAAAAAACCATTACATGATAAACTCTTAACATACAGCTGTAGTTTCCTGTGTTTACTTTAATGTGTACAAATTATGGAATCCTTTGAGTTGATTAAAACAATTATAGTAAAGACATTTTGATGGCTGACTGAAAATTTCAAAGTAGAGGAAAATATTACTTTTTAACTATTAGTTCAAAAGGCTAAAATCATATGATGCAAACGCAACAAAAATAAAGAAAGACTGTTGTTTTTAATTAGTCAGATGATTCTGTGCATCTTTTTTCCCTTTACTGAACCAGTGTACACACAATATGGTGTGGAAAATCATAGGTGGAGATTTCAGGGAGTATGCAGGGGACATGTCCCCGTCAATATTTAGAACATGTGCTTTCTTTCACCTCAGTAAAAACATGAAAGTAGCACAGGACTAGAAACTGAAACTGAGAAAATGAGAGACATTTACACCATAGACTGATGCAGAAAATGCATAAATCGGTGCATAAAAGTTCACCAGAATGCAGGAAATTCAGTGTTTGACAGTGCTGATAACAGTTAACATTACAATATAAATGGATCTAAGATATAAATATTGTAATGATAAATTAATCATGCATAAATTAATGATGAAATAATCAATAAAAAAAAACTTTTATTCCAAAGATTTTTAAACATGTTTTTTGTTTGTATGAAGAAAATAAAGTAATCTAAAAAATGATGAATGTAAAAATTGCCCCTTAAAAGATAGGAAATGCAATATGGAACCATATGAGGAAGATATTGTTTCGTAAGTGTACCAGATTGTTACAATATAAAATCCTGCACTGCTGGCAAATCTCTACCAGTAAAAGACATAAAATGAACCCCCAAGTGTCACCTCTGTGTCTAAAATGTATAATCTCAGTAGGCACGTATACACCTTGTGTCTGGCTCTGTCCTAAAATTCAAGCATTCTGGGCAGACATTCTACAGGATATGAGAAAAATTCTTGGTGTTGCTTTGTCTCTTCACTCCAGGATCACCCGTGTCAAGATGCTATTGTTGGTTGCTCTAGCAGATTGTACGATATTCTTGCATATGCTGTGAGGAAGAATATTTTTCTGTCATGGAGAGGTGATAAACAGCCTTCAAACTGGCACAAGATAATCATGGAGTGTTTTCCTCTGGAATACCTGACCTGTTTGCATCACTCCACAAAGGGGGGGTTCATGGAAATATGGACTCCATACCTCTGTTTCTCAAACTACACTGCAGCTTCAACACTTGCAAGCATTTTGCTTGATTGACTTACAGACACTGCAGCTATTGATTGTACTTTTGTTTTGAATTCATATCTGATTGTTTTGTTATTTTTATTGTTGATGGTTGTGCTGAGCTGTTCAATGTTGTTTGTAAAAAGAAGAAAAGTCAATAAATATACTTGACAAAAAAAGCTTGAGAAAATTTAAAGCATTTACACCATAAATTGATGCAGAAAAATTCACTAGAAAGCAGAAAAATGAAGTGGTTTTATGCTCTATTTTTTCTGGCAGAGGACCCCAAACCCCCATTTTACAGACACTGCACCCACTGTTGTTTTTAATTCATATCTAAATGTGTCTTCTTTTTTTTTTATTGTTGATAGTTGTGCAGATGTTGTGCTGAGCTGTTTGATGTTGTTTGTAAAAAGAGTGAAAGTCAATAAATATGCTTGAAAAAATTTATGAAATACATCTGACTGTCTGAATATATGGATAGCCTATTTGTTGCATACAGAGAAAATAAAAATCTACTTTTGTTTTTTTTCTAAATTAATGAGATTATTGTCTCAGAATTATGAATGAAGGCTTTATAGGAAAAACGTTAAACGTTTTTATGTTTTTCTGAATTAAGGCAATAATCTCATAAATTGAAATAAATAAATAAATAAATAAAATAAAAAATAAAAAGTAAAAATAAAATAACAACAACAATACTAATAATACTAATACTAATAATAATATTCTTATTCTTATTATTTGTATTGTTGTTTTGTTGTTGTTGTTTTATTTTATTTTATTTTTATTTTAATTTTTATTTTAATTTTTATTATTTATTGTTTTCCTAAAGTGATTGCATTACACTTCCGTACTACTGTTGCTGCTACATTTCATGACAAATACATGGAGCAAACACAGCGACCCGGTTCAGGTAGACGCCGCCTGTCCAGCACACGTGACTTTATAGCAGCAGTAATTAGGCCACACCCTGCGCACCTGCCGTACCGCGGTCTGTTTAACCTGGCGGGCTGAATGGCCTGTTTATGTGTTTCTGTTTACGCACCGCACAGTTTCTAACTTTACTCTAACGCCGCTGCTTTTAACGTAGCTTTTCCTACGCCAGCTGACCTTCCAGAGGTGTGAACAGGTTGGAAATACTTATTTTTGCGTCACACGCCATTCACTGCTGCTGCTGCTGCTGCGGGACTCCACTTTTCGTCATCATCAGCTGTATCATGAAACGTCACCACTGGCCAGACGTTTTCCACTTCAGATGTCACTCTGGCTACAATGGAGGCTTTTCCCGAAGGATGACACGCTGAGGATGACTGCTCCACTTCAACAAGCTAAGTCCTTGCTCATACTGACTTGTTATGCTGAGATGTCATGGCTGTGTTTTATGTGAGTGCTTGGCTGTTGCTGCTGGCTGTGTTGAAGGCTTTCCTGTGAATCTGCCTGTCTTGGTGGTCTGCTGGCTGACGCTTCCTGCTGTAATCTACCTGCCTCCAGTACATGAATGGCTATCAATTGTGATGTTGCTGTGTTTGATGTTTGATGTTTGGCACTGTACATTGACATGCTTTCCTGCTGATGATTCACTGGTGAGGAAACACTCAGGCCTGAGTGGGTTTTGTGGCATGTTTTGTCCATGGTTGTTGCTCTAAGGTGTTTCTTGTTGGTTGTTAACTTTGTTTTCATGTGGAGGTTGATATTGTGAGCTATATTTGGCTTTAAGGAGGTGAACTTGCAAACAGCAAAGCATGGAGGTTTATGTGAGGGCCTTCTTTCTCTGTTCTTTATTTCATAGTGAATTGCATTAAAAATATATCCCAGTACAGATGGTCATCTGCTTGTCAAGCTATATAAACTTTTATAAGAAGACATTTTGTGCTGCAAGCCTGGAGATTGCTTTGATTTTTAATGTGTCAGTTAATGTCTGTGTTTTAGTCTGCTGCTGTCTTTTGATACTCATATAATGAACTGTATCTTTTTTTTTAATTCTGGTAAGCGAGGCCTTGCTTATTCACTCTTTTAAGGCTTTTTAGAGTGGTCCAGTAATTGTGGGTTTCTTTGTTACAATATGAGATATCAGTACATCACTCATAGGTGTGCCCCTATCAGGCAGAAGTTAAATGACCCTGTTTTGAGATGTTCAAGGGCAGCAGTAAACCACTTGCCTTTGAAAGTTTTGCGAGAGTTCCCGAATCTCTCGTGGTAAACATTCATCTAGATCGCTGTGGAGCTGTTATGAGTGCAAAGCCATCCCACAAGACCTTCAACACCAAAAATAGAGCCGATCTAATACAACAAACAAAACAGAACAAAACAATAGCACACGGCACAGCACCTCTGCCAGCAGGGTGACAGGGCACGGGCTCCGATGATTGATGATGAGAGAGAGGAGTATCCCCTCTCCGCCGTGATAAGAGGCTATAAGAACGAAGAGAGGTGAATATAAGGAATAAATGAAGCCATGAAGGTGCAGCAGCATAGCCACCATCTGAGATAGACAATGTTTTATTTACACCTTAGACACGACTCATTAAACATAAAGCACATCTCCTCCACCTCTGCTACAGCATGAGGGAGCGAAAGCATATGTTAGCATATTTGAATATGTCTGGGGTGTACTGAGTGCACAGGGATTGTATAACTATATATTTATATTGCTGCAAAGTTCCCACACAGCACGTAGTCTTATTTGGGAGGGATATTTGAATTTTACTTGAGACCTTCGTCAAGTTAAATTTAATACATTTGGTTGGAGCTCTGACACATTAATAAAGTGAGTACAAGTTAAAAGTCACGTCCTGTTCTGCTGTAATTAAAATAATGGATCAAAAATATTTATACGCAAAACTTTTATTGTGAAAGTTAAATATCATTTACAAAGATATGTATCCGTAAGTGCCATATGTGGTAGAGGTCAACCAATTCATTACTTTGGCTGGTTAATCGGTGTCAATAGGACTTTATATAAACTATCATTAATGGCGAAACAGAGTTCCAATAGTGGCTGATGGCTGTAACCTCCACTGGTCACGTGGATACAGCCATAAGGCTTTTGCACGGAGTATCCCACATGCAAAGTCACATGCAAATTTGTGCTTAAGATAATTTGTATGATTTAAATGAAAGTTACTTAATGTAGCTTTACTTCTTTATTAAAGGCATAATAAGGTTGCTTTTTTTTTCTGTTTTGCTAGCGAGCATGGTCGGTGTAATTTTGCGAGAATTGAGTAGCAATGTGTGTGAAATGAATTTCTGATAATCTAAACGACTATCAACTCATGATTAAGTCAAGACCGGGAAAATCAACTGCAGGCAAGGCAAGCAAGGCTGCTAAGTGGCATTCTTGTCACAACAGACCTGTTTTCAGTCAGTTTCTCACCACAGCAGGTTGTCTCTTGAAGCTGCTCTGTGATTATTTGCTTTACTTGATTTTTACAATTTTAATATTGTTTTTGTTCAACTGCAGTCAGGGAATTAAGTCCCACATATATATGATTTTATTCTGTGTCCTGTTATTTATGAGCAGGCCACATGAAAGCTCTTCATAGACCTACACAATACAAGTGTAAGAAACTTTTCATATTCACTCACCAATTTGGCATTGACCTACTCTCTTCCAAATAATCTAGCCAGGTAGTTATACATTGATGAAATTCAGTCACACAATTTGATCCTTCTAAAGCTCCTCGTAAAACCAGCTCAGTGCTATAGGCACCGGCTCCAATTGTTATTATATCGGCCATTAAAAATCCACTATTGGTCGACCTCTAATATGTAGCAGACTTGTTGAAACTACATTACTTGAGGCTACAATTGAATTCTTAAGTTTATGTTGTGACAGTCCTGTGGTTAGTATACCTGGTTTGGTCGCGACAAACACAGGTGGAAATGTGTCAGTAAAAAATACCCAGTTCTGTCTTAGCAAACACGACAAGAAATGTCCCAATGTGTTGTAAAAAAAAGACCTGGTTTTGTCTCAACAAACACGACTGGAATTGTCCTGATGTGTCGTTAAAAATAACCACTTTTGTTGTTTTTTGGTCTTGAGTAGTTGTCTGCTACTGTCTGCTGCTTGGCAGCTGTCTCGCTGAAGTGTCACTCCATCTACCATCTATACACCATTCCCTACTCTTTCTAATGAGAAACTCAGCTCATCTACATGTAATCTGAACTACGTCAATATAGAAATGTTAGTACAATTCGTATGAAACGTACAATACCAACATTATATTCTGGTGGCTGTGTTCAAGATGTTTTTCTGTGGTGAAATGATGTCCTTGTCATCTGTATGTGCTGCCAGATTTAATCACTATACATATGTGCCTATACCCGTACCAATATCAAAGCTGATGCCAGAGCACACATATGTGAGTGTGTTTGCATGCGAAAAACAGGCAAGCGAACGACTAGGCAGTGCCACAAGTTGATTAGTATTTCCCCTTACCTCCTGTCTCAGTAGTGTCCTGCTCGGTTTTTGCCCGTCTTTCACTATGTGTGTGATAATTATCATCGACTCTGTGGATATTTCTTTCCATTATATAAAACCTCGTCACTAAGCCTGGCCATTTTACTCTGTTTGTTACTGCTGTTTTGTCAAATTAGATTAATTTCCCCCCTCAGCGTTTACCACTAATTATAAACACCAGAACAGATGGGGTGTAATTCTTTCACGGAAATTTTGCAGCCTGGCCAAAGTGCTGTGGCCACATCTTGTTCCATGGTTGATGTTCACAGCTCTGAGTCCACCGGTGAGACAGAAGAAGTTTCATCACTGGCTCGGTCTGACAGAAATCACCTTTTTTGTTGTCAGATGTTAGAATGATAGCATGTTGAAACACTGACGCATTCTCATACAATTCTGAGATAGGTATGTTTTTTTATATTCCAGTAAAAAGACAATGTCCGTGTATCACTGCATCATAACACTGAACTGGAACGAGGAAGCTATGAGCGGAATTTTCCTCTTCCAAATCTCGATCCCAACAATCTTTGAAGAAAAAATACGTTTTCTCCACGGTGATTTGACTCAATAAACAGACCCGTCAGTTATCTCACAAACAACACATGTTCATCGCAAACAACGGCTTGATTGAAGATTTGATTCCCCTCAATGATAAGACTCAGGCAAAGTTTAACACAGTGTATGTTTCTGTTGTTTTCCTCTCAGCTTTTAGATTTGTTCAAGATGCTTTTTCTCACTCCCACTGCCATCCCTCCCCTGTGCACGATTCCCACGTTTCCCCCCATGTTTTATGTTCATACACAGTGTTTGTGCATTTCATCAGTTATGGCACAAAAGCATATAGTATCAGTGTGATCAGCTTTTTGACAGATGGCATGTCCTTACTTCTAAACTGGCTGATATTGGCTGGTGGCTGCGACTGGACAGTCATCGTAAACTCGCCATATGTTGCAATATGCCGCACAGATTGAAGCGGGGGGCAAGTGTTTTTAAGGGCATAGAGTGGCAAGATGAAACATTCATAAAGGGACTGAGCATATGTTCATATCATATCATCTTCAACCTAACCCCAACCCTTTATTTCAGAAACTCAGAAAGCTTACTTGAAGCTGCCACAGACACAACAGTTGTGTTTATTTCACAAAGCAGAAACTCTGTTCATGAGCAGCATAAACTTTAATCATGAGACAGATTCAATATTTATAAAGTTCAACCACTCACCATTAATAGTGAAAACATAATCTGATAATAGCTACTGCTTGTATTAACTCCTACACGTGTAGGCTCCAGTCTGAGTCATAGCTGATTCCTAGTTTTGAAAGGCAATTGTTGACCATTTCTCACAAGGGCAAAGTGTAACCAGGACAGGATCTTCTCTCCAGACCTGCAAATGGTCTGCAAAATTCCTTTCCTCACTGTGAATGAATTTTTCTCTGTGGCTTGACAGGTGAGGCAGCAGAAGAGAGCGAGCGATAGAGAGACGAGGGGAATAGAGGAGGAGAGAGGGAGAGAGAAGGGGAAAGTGGCTGTAGGTGTCAAACCTCTTGAAATTGGTTACCTTCTCTCCTGGCGCGTGTGTGTATGTGTGTGCAAATGCTCGTAGACGCACCTATTTGCCTGAGCTTTCGCGCGGGTGCATGTGACTGACTAGGGGCAGTAGTGTAATGATTCGTCTTTGGCATCCCTTAAGTGAATACAGCCTCTCACCCACCTAACCACAGGAATAACACATTAAAGGAAATAGGTGAATAAGATTCGAATGGGAGATGGAGGGGGAATAGCCTTCTGACACCACACTGTATGAAACTCTCAGCTGTAGCCTGGGGACAAAGCTAGTCCTGCAGTGACAAGTGCTTGCGGAAAGTTAAAGTGACATTTCAGTTTGGTGGTTTGACGTTGAACCCAGTGCCAGGGCAAGGATGGATCAGTGCCTCCCACCAGGGCAGATGGACAATCCTTCAAAGGAAGGTAGAAAATAGAGGAAAGGTTGGTTATTCCATCCACTACAAGACCTCCATGTGCAAAAAGTATAATAAATCAACTGCAACTCCTGCAGTGAGCTAATACTGTTAGTGTTTTATGCGAACAGGACACATAGTTTTTTGCCCAGACAGCCAGTCTAGAACAATAAATGTCATTCAGTCACTCTGTGTCTCTCCCTGAGTTGAAACGCCACTCAAGAATGAATGCTAGGGGCAACACTGAGTGCCTATCACTCAAATTCTGTTTGACCAGTGATCCATAGCCTTGTTGCTGTTAGACAAGTGTAGCGCTAAATTGTGACATATGGAACATCCTGTGTTATGTCACAAGACATTTGGAAGTAGGTTCCCAAATTCCTTTGGAGGAGCTCAGCTGTTAATTGTACCGACCAAATAAATGTTATTTGTCAACTTTATCAGAACTGCAACAATTAGTCGATTAATCGATGAGTTGAGTGAAACAAAACTAATCGCCAACTATTTTGATAAGTCAATTAATCGTTTCAGTCAAAATGTCTGACATTTGCTGCATCCAGCTTCTGAAATGTGAGGATTTGCTGCTTCTTTATCATTTATGATAGTAAATGAAGATGTCTTTGGCTTTTGGGCTGTTGGTTGGACAAAATAAGCAACTGGAAGAAGTCACTGTGGGCTGTAGAAACTTTTGATTGCATTTTTCACACTTTCTTTGACATTTTATAAATAAACAATTAGTGATTAATAATAAAGATGATCCAGTTTCAATTCTATTTATAAAGCCCAATGTCACAAATCACAGTTTGCCTCAAAGAGCTGTACAGCATACGACATCCCTCTGTTCTTGGACCCTCACAGCGTATAAGTGAAAACTCCCCAAAAACCCTTAAATGGGGTAAAAAAATGTAGAAACCTCAGGACGAGCAACTGAGGAGGGATCCCTCGTGCAATAGAATGCAATGTGCAATAGATGTTGTGTGTACAGTACAGATCAACATAATAAAATTACAGTAATCCATATGACAAAATGATACATAAAGAGAGAGATGCAGGGCGGACAGGAATGACAATAGCTCAGATAACATTGATTTTAGTGATAATATTATAATAAAAATAATAGTATTTTGGTTATAAGTTATATGTAATAAGTATGTATTATATGACAGTATATGTATGACAATATTAATCATATGTGTATAGTAATAGTAGAAATATGACTAAAAATAATAGCAGTAGTAGGGGGCATCAGGCAGGACCACAACAACAGCTGCGATTGATCATGTACAATGACTAACATTTGTTTTATTGGTGATTAATCTAATAGTGTTTTCACTATTCTATAACAATTTCCCAGTCGCATTTTGATTTCTTCAAATAAATACATAAATAAATAAATAAATGTTCACAATGGAGAATCCAGAACAGTACAATGTTTGGTATTTTTATTGGAAAAATATGTTAAAAACTGATTAATCAATTATCAAACTTGTTGCTGATAACTTTTTTGGTGATTAGGGAATCAGTTAATCTCTAATGTCAGCACTAAACGATAGCAGGGCAGAAAACATCAGTAGAAAAAGTTGGGGAAACTATTAAAAGTAAAAAATTGCTGTTAGGTTTTACAAATCAAGGCTGGCAGGAAGAGGTCCAAGCTTTAATGTGTGTAGTTGAGTACTTTACCTGCTACACTTTGCATTGAACAGCTGTCCACCTTTTGCTTACAGACTGTGTACTTCCTCGTCTGAATGCATGCTGTTTTGCTAAGGCAATCCAAGTCCCTCCAGTGTAAAGTAGGCTGAGTGATATAGCCTCGTTGGTTGATAGCCAAAATCCAAGTAAATAAATGATGATGGTTTATCTTACTCAATCGCCCACAAAATCAGTTTGGGGCTATGAGAACAAATCTTATGTAAATCTTTCCCCCCCCAGAGAAAAAGTTTGAAAACCACAGCAGCAAGTATTGCTTCTATTGACCCAGGCCGGCCCTCCAAGTTCCTGGCCACGTGCCACGCATTACTGCTTCTCCATCACCGAACAGAGCACTGCTGGGAGGTACTTGTTGTTCACCCACCCTGGCAACCAATTAAAAAACAGCTGGAGTTTTTCAGAGCCATTGAAGATAAGGGCCATTCTCCAGGGTGCAGCATTCGCACAACTGCACCGCATTATCCTCAAGGGATAATCAGCCAGCACAACAGCAATACCATGCAAATCAGAGTGAAAGGAAGAGCTCTTCACAAACTGGTATATGCTTTCAAAGATCAAGTTGTGCTCGAGCCCGGCCTTTATTTTTGTTGTGGTAGACCCTATTAATAGGCACAGTGCTGCATTCTATTTGCATGGCATTACAGTCTCCCAAAATCAAGTCAATATATACACATCACATTTGATTTTGGTAAAACAAGCATGTTCAGGACACTTTGATGCTCCATCCAGAGGTGTCTGAACAAAGCATTTTGCACCACCTACAGAGCAGGGAAGCCAGAGCCATAAAAATGTCCCAGTATACTTGTTCTGCGAGGACCCAACTTTAACAGGCTCACAATCCATTTGGGCCTTGACTGATGGTTAAAGAGACCCTGCTAGACAAGCCATCAGGAAAACTATCATACTGTACAACCGGCAGCTGGCTCAGCAGTATGCACTGGTGATTTAATTAGAACAACCACATTAATGATGATTGCGTCTCTCATGGGTCCATGGTGTTTGCATTACATCTGTAGAGCTTTGTGTGCACAGCCACCTCATAGGTCTTATAACAAGACCATACATTGGAGGAAATAGGGTAATTTTAATGTTTTATGTCTGCAGCTATAATGGCATGCTTCAGTTCAGGCTAGTTAGGTTTAGCTCAGTTCACACAGTTAGGGATTGCTGATTCTGTCAGGATTGTGTTATTTAAGGAAAACAGTGTTTAGTCTATCTGTGTTTCAAGATGAATTGCTTGATTCTGTGATTTGATTTTTAAATGTTAGTTTCATCTTTCATGTGGCCTTACCCACAGTGGTTTTTCATTTTTATAAAACACAAGCCTTTATAGAAGCAAACTTTTGCCTCATGTACATAAATCATTTTTCTATATCTGCCTGATGTGTAAAAAGATTGTTTACATATTAATCAAATGACTGATAATGTTTCCCCAATGTTTGGTGAGATTGGATTGGATACTAGGATGTTTACATGTTCATCTAATGACTATAATTTTTCCTCTCTATTTACTTGGATTTGGATGCTAGAATAAATCTGAATTACGGAGCCAAAAGTTGATCTCGCTTTTGTGTCCAGGAAAATGTCTGCTCACAAGGTCAGACGCTCCAGTTTCACATGGCAGTACATTATCTATAGGGCTAACCTGTAGCATTCTGTTTCTCAGTGTACATAGGAAACAGGTGTATGAATTATGAAGTTGTTCACTGGCTTTATCTCCTTTTGGATGTCTTTCCTCCAGCCAGAGACAGATTGGAATCATTTCAGGTCAGGCCGCCAGGAGTTCACAACGCAGAGAGGACCGCTGCTCAGACAGAATCTCTGATCCCCGATAACATCTCTCCACTCTCTGCTCTGGCGTTCCCTTCATCTTTCCCTCTCTGTTTTCCTTCTCTTCTTCTCCTCCGGCTCCACCCAAGCCTTTTGCAGCCTTACATTTCAGATAAATAAGAATTTCTGGGGTGCACAGGTGGCAAGGGGGCAAAACGGTCGCCGGCTACCACAGAGAGATGGGTTCATTCCCAGGTAGTGATGCTTCCAGCTTGGTTGTGCATTCCAGCAAAGCTGGTGGGAAGCCAGTTAGGGATCATGTCCTTGTTGCTGGACCAGTGATTCTCATGATTGGTCAGGGTGGTTGCACAGAGGACCTCTGGGTAATGATCATAATTCTGAGGCTTGATTGATTTGGAATCGAGTATAATTTGCCACAGACGTGAATACGTCTAAACACCAGCATGTGTTTGTGTGATTTTATGAATGAATGACTCTGTGTGTGTTTTTGTGAGGACACACTATGCCTTTAGGCGCGGGATCATGCATTGTGTGAGCGCGTGCGCATTTGTGTGAGTGTATGTATGTGCGCATGCAGCAGTCTAATAGTGTCTCCCTCTAATCCTGGGTTTATCTGCTGGTCACTGAGGTGGGAACGGCACCAAGACGTCAGTCATCTGGCTGGCCAACCAAAACCTCTTTATTTCCACTGTCACTGGAACCCATTTGGAGGGGTGGAGATTTATTTGGGCTCTCTTATCTCTGCAGTCCAGTCAGGAATCACATAGCTGAACTCGTGTATCTTTTCCGCCCTCTGGATAGAGTGAGGGTAAAAGAGCCCTAAAGGCTAAAAGTCCGTCATGAATATGTTCCGCGAATCTGCAGCATATGTCTGATAACATTAAAAGAATCCACTGCACTCCAAACCCAAAATGCATGAAATAAATAACACATTTCTGTCTGGCAAAATATGCTGCATACTTCTGTAAATATACTGTATCAGCATACTGTATATATTTTCAGTGTAGTGGCTGAAATCACAACTCTACAGCAGAGGCATTGATCATTTCATTAGCTCCTTCCTGATAGGGCTCTGATTATTCACAGAGTAAATGCATTTGTTGAGGTATGATGTCTTTATCTGTGCTGACTTAGTAATTTCACATAGCTGCCCATTTCTCTTACCACCTTCTCCCATCGGTGCTCAACTGGGCTGTGAGCTGGGGACTATATGGGGAACATCTGAATAAACTGAAATCATTATAAGTATATGCTGTGGATGAGAAGAGATCCTGTTGTTTTCCCCTGACCTCTGTTTAGGACGTGGCAGCTGACTGGACTTTATTTGTCTATAGCACATTTCTTTGTAAACACTAGACAATACACGGTCCTTGTGAAAATCCAAGGAGGGCATATTTCTTACGCATCAGCAAACACATTGTGTTCAGCCATTTAAACCTCACGTCTATGCCAGGGTTTTGTGAAACATTATTTCCTGTCTGTGCAGTATTTTTTTTAGATACTGAGAAAAAATGTAACTCATTTAACTCTTTGCATAAAACCTAGTAAAATTATGACCTACTGCGCCCAATCTGCACAATGTGCTTTAAAAAAGAATTAAAGCTGTAACTTTTAGAATTTAATCCTAATGACGCAGAAGTCAGCACTTTGAGGCAGAGATCAACACCAAAAATTTAGTTTCTGTAATATTATGTTGGCAACATGCACATCCAAATGTAAGAGGTACAGCACAAAGGTTTCTGTATTTGTTAAGAGCAGCAACTGAAAAAGCACATACACAAATGAAAATACACATGCCCAGTTAAAAGTTGAATTAATGCCTTAAATTTGACTTAATTGCCCCTCTTTGGTCTAAAATTTTAGGGAGAAATGGTCTGTAGGGAAGCAAATGGAGAGAGGGGGGAACAGAGGAAAAAAGCAAAACACTAAAACAGCATGTTTCCATTTTAGCCGGGCAGCTAGAGTGGGTTTGCCACAAGCATGCATCAGGCCAGTTAAGAGGTTAGGCCTGGCAAGTCATTACTGTCAGAGCTAATGTAGAGAGATGAGGAGAGGGACCAGGGAGGTAAGCGCTCACTAATGAATGAACACACTGCTAAGTTCAACAATTACACGGCCATGTAAATGTAAGGATAACACACCAACACAAGCAGACGGCTGCTGAACTCTCCAAACCTAGCCGAGCCTGAGAACAAAGAAAAAGCCTATCCGGACACTTCAGACTCGGGCTATTTTTGCAGGCAATGAATGAAAGATTATACTTCCAATTTCTAGGCTGAGAGAAGTATCAAGTGTCTTTCAAGGCAGAAATGAGGCTAGATTTTAGGGAAATGCCTCCTAACATATATTTCCTTAAGTTTAACAAAGTCAAAGGTTGGAAAAATAAACCCTGGGCCTGTTAAGCCCTGTGCAGTTCAATTGACAATATGTTACCTTGGTTATATTTAGTTTTCCTTAAAATGAATGCACACTGCTGGGCTGTATACAGTGCGCTGTCTCTTCTGGTAATAATTTGTTTGAACATAAGCAATGGCTTTGTTCAGTTCCATGCATCATCCCCGTATTAGGAATTCTATTTTCTGTAAAAGATTCACCTTCATTTGTTGTCTTGACATGTGGGATCTATTATGTATTTTCTTCCACTTTCTTTTAAGCAGAAAGGTGAACCATCCCATTAAAAGAAATCAAACACAGCTGCTTAATATATTGTTTAACCTGAAAAACAGTGGCCACAATATCCACTTTTTTTTTTTTATTGTATCACAGCTTTTTTCAGTTACATGTAATAATAAGTTACACAAGAGATTATTTTTGCCCATATGCACCATTCTTGTACTATCATTGGCTGAGAAGCCGGCCCTGTTTCTCTGTTTTAAGTCATTGTAAATTTAATATCTTTAGGCTTTGGACTGTTGGTCATATAAAACAAGCAATTTAATGGCATTTGTGTGGTCTCTGGGAATTGCAATTGACATTTTTAAAATCTTTCTAATATTTAAAAAGATCATTCAATGAAACAAAAAATAATTGACGGAGTAACAGAATATGAAATGAATTATAAATCGCAGCTCTTTGTGTTTCATTGTGAGCCAAATGATGAAGTTAATGATTAATTTGGGCCTGTGTTGCTGTTTGGACTAGCCTAAAGATGGGAACTGCTCATTGTTCTGACGGTCCATAATTCCGAAGCTCCAATAATACAAAAACTGTCCCACTGGACCGAAAGCGCATTTGTACAAAAGCCCGTTATCCCGAAAACAAACACTCATTGTTTTGAAGGGCTGTGTCTCAGACAGCCCTCTCCCAAACAGAAGCACACGTCTTTGTATTATGCAGAAGGATGTCGTTGGACCTTCAGACTATGGCAAAGGCATGACCCGCCCTACTGTACCTCTAATTGGCTAGTACTTTTTGCCTTTGTTAATGTTAGGATGAGAATGTCACGGTAAGC
This sequence comes from Cephalopholis sonnerati, assembly GCA_019142605.1. Taxonomy (NCBI): domain Eukaryota; kingdom Metazoa; phylum Chordata; class Actinopteri; order Perciformes; family Serranidae; genus Cephalopholis; species Cephalopholis sonnerati. The sequence continues at coordinate 27,827,633 of JAGQAX010000007.1, forward strand.
CAATAAGAGGCAAAGTAGGGCGGGTCATGCCTTTGCCGTAGCAGGATGGCCCCTCGGAGCAATGGGTGTTTGTTTTTTGGAATAAAGGGCTGTCTGCGAATTGGCTTTCAGTCCAATGGGACATTTTTTTGGACTATTGAAGCTTTGGAATCATTGGCAGTTCTTTTGATGGCTTTATGTTTGTGAAATGGAAATGCACGGCCATCCATATAACAATATACACGTATAGTACATCTGCACGCACATAGTGTAGTATGTATACAAGTGTATGTACACGGTCTCGCAGTGCCTCATCCCCTCACCGCTCTGTACAGTATGTAACACCTCCCTTGGCTTTCTTCCAGCGCACTAAGCTGCTGCAGGATAAGCTTGTGAAAATGACAACGCAATTATACTTTACTGAATTGCAAAAGGCTGAAAGCCTGGCTTAAAGAATCCTTTCAAATGTGCTAATGTTGTATGCTGACACACGCACAAACGTGCGCGCACGCACATCTCAAACCCAAATTGAAAAACATAAACCCAACGACACACACCCCAATGTGTGGTTCATTTTGCAAACCAAACATCACTTCGACCATATATTTATGATACATATCCGAGACAAGGTTGTCGTGTAAAAAGGATTTGGGATGTGAGTTGCCTCTGTTCAAACAAACACAACAAGCCCAAATGCTCTAATCAGTCCCAGCAGTCTAACACATGCTTGTTCAACCTCAGCAGAGAGTGAAACCGTACTTATTCATCTCAGTCGCTGTTGGGCAGGACTCTAGTGAGAGACCGTGGACCACCAACACTGACACCCACTCTCTTGGCAGTCTCAGCTGTCCACCAATCAAGGGTGTTTACCGCCGCTTGCCTCATGATGTCATTCCCGCTCCCAATGCCAAACTAATAACCACCATAGACCCTGGAATGTGCATTTGTGTCTATGTGGATGTGTGTGAAGAATTCCACATGTCAGAGTAAACCGTTGTTCCTAATGAGTCCTGAGTTGGAATGGGGGATAATAAAGCGTGCAGCTTGAGCAGCAAAAGGTCACAGCCATAAACGACTCTGATGGGTTTCATTTTTTCCTTTATTCTGTGGTTTTTTTCTTCCTCTTTAAACTCAGCAGTCACTTATCAAAGCTCAGACAATAATCAGGTTGCTGGAGGAATGCAGGGAGGCGTGGAGGATCTGTCCGTGAAGTCTGCGGAGAACGCGGGATTGACAGTGAGCAGGCAGACTGAGATAAAAGTAAAACAAAGGAGCAGTGTCACCAAAACTTTTTTTCCCTTATTACTTCATATCTCATCTTTCAAAGAAAATGTTCATGATTATATTTCTACTGGGACATATTTTTTGAACCTGCTTGAAGAGATAAGCCTTCTTTAAATATAGCATGTTAATCGAATGCCAGCAGTACAGAAGTAATGTAGCTTTAGTTGCATGTAGTAGAGAATAAAGACCGCTTTGCAGCTGGAGTTCATATACATAGTCTTTATAATAGGCCTCTGGGGAAATTGCATTCATCATAACACCTTTTTAACTTACTTTGCTTTGCACTTTTTCTTGTAACATTACCATCTTTTCTTGCTCATGCTGTAGGCTGTATTCTTTATATTTACAACACACTCAGCTGTTCACTTGAATTTTCAAATGCACTGTATTAGATAAAATCATCAACATACTGTATATACACACTGTATTAGATGTTTATATCCTCTATGCATCTATGCATGGATTATTGTGGCTCTCTTTAGAAAGATCTTTTAGTCTGAGAATTTGAATTTTCTTTCATTAGTTACAAAATTATTGATTATTAATCATCAATGACAGGATTTAAACTTCGGGACTGGTTCAAAGTGGAATTCAATAAGTTCATTGTGCAGCATGAATTGCTGGGTGTAATGAAACAGAAAGGAAGATCCGTCAGTAGAAAATGAGCAAGGCATATTACTATTACTGGGCCCTATTTTAACGATCCATAGCTCATGGTCTAAAGTGTGTAGCACAAGTGCATTTGGGGCATCTCCACTTTTGCTAGTTGGGCCCACAATCTGGGGGCAAAGTAAGGTGCAAGGGGCAGAGAGGTTGTGTTAAGTTTCTTAGGGTGCTTTCACACCTGCCCTATTTAGTTCGTTTGCCCCCTAAGTGCGGTTCATTTGGGCAGGTGTGGACACAGCAATCGCACTCGAGTGCACACCTAAACAACCAGACAGAGACCTTCTTGAAAGAGGTGGCCTTGGTCCGGTTACTAACGTACTCTGGTGCGATTGGTTTGTGGTGAGAACGTGTTCTGACCTGGATCTGAACCAACTGCAGTCACATGACACATTGTTTGGGTTAAACATGAGCATGTTACAGTCCTGGAGGATTAATAATGTGCGCCTCCTCTTGTACTGCCTTAATATGCACATTCAGCACATCCAATGCATCAAAACATTGTTTTCTAGTTGGAGCCGCGCCTCGTTTTCAAACTGTATGGTTTGACTCAAATGAACAATGACAGCAATATAGTCCACGATGACCAGCGCTAAAATCAACCTGCGTAGTTGTCCCTCCATTGTGACATTAGAAAGTGTTGCATTTATCTTGCAAGTGTACTCTTCTTCAATGTTTTGTTTGCTTCCTGGATGTTTCCTGCATGGAAATTCTGACCAATCAAGAGCAGCGTTCTCGCACAGGCATTTGATCTGGTCTGCTTGTAAATGCTGCCGTGAGAACATGAACCAACTCTAGGCAATTAGGCAACTTTGTAACGTAATTAGTCCCTAACTCAGACCGAAGCAAGTGAACTCTAGGTCTGAAAGCACTCTTAGTTATTCATGGGTTTGTTTTGGGCATAACATGAATTCAACCGATTAGAATCAGACCAGGCGCTCTGCTATAAATGGTGGATATGGCAAATTGGAGAAGCGAGATGTTTTCTGCTCAGGAAACAGATCTTCAAGAGTGAAGTTAAAAGTGCGTGAGCAGACCATCTACAGGAGCAGCAGAAATCCACTAAAGCTGTCTCAGGTGAAGCTGGCATGGGAGGAGGTAGCAGTGCGCATGTCATCATCTTCTGGCATCACCAGAACAGTCTCGCAATGTGAAAGTGATGTAATGATGTCAAGAGACGGGAAAAACAAAAGCTTGCAGCTCACCAAAAACATCAAGATGTGTGAAACAAGCAGAGTGTACCTGCATTGTGAGCAGTCTATGTAGGTGCATCTTACTATCTTAATAATGCACTCCTTAAATAGCAGGAAAATACTCCACCATTGACTTTACACCAGGTTTTTGTTAGTCAAAGGCACAATCAGCTTTTGCTGCCTCAAAATAGCAGTTTGCCATCAATAAGCTTGACCACACTTCATTTTAAGACCTACACATACATCAGTGCACAGGTGGGTGTAGTGACATTTGCTACTTTCCTAGGTACTGATTGTGAAAATGATAACTTCATTGTTCTGAAACTAGCAATTACAGTTGAGCTGTGTCCGGCTTTGCACCGTGTAAGATAGGGCCCTTTTTGTCAACTGATATTTTGCCCACATAAGCAACAGAAGAGCAGAGCCAACTTAATTGGAGAGGAGGAGAGACAGATACAGAGTGCAGCTGAAAGAGAGAAACAAGATGGCAAACAATTGGTCAATAAAGAGGCTACAGTCTATAGAAGAGAGAGAGAGAGAGAAAATAGATACAATGCCAAAGTGGAAAGTTAAATGACAGTCAATAGGAGGAAATAGTCCAAATATAAATCATTTGCTCATATCTGGATGAAGCAGAGAGAGCGAGGAAAGAGAGGAGAGAGATAGCCCAGTTGGTGCTCCATCCATCATCTGTTTGGATCGGATGCCAGCTTGATACTGGGAACATTCGCTGATTAATATTCAGTACAGGGTGGAGGGCGCAGAGTGATGTTGGATGAATTAGCCAGCTTTCCTCTGAGATGCTCAGATTTACTACCCTCTCCAAACAGCCAAATGATTCCGGTGGAAGTGTTTTAAGAACCAAACCCTGGATAGTTCTGCAGAGGTTTATTTCAGCGCGTTGCTATAACAGCGTGGATGTGTTTAGTTCCAGCATGCTGGCTAAAACTTACATGATGAGGTTAATGACTCGTGCCTTGAGCGCTGGAGATGTGGGTCTTGAATCTTACACAGAAACCTGCAGAAACTGAGGTGTCAGCAGAGTGTTGGTTAGATTGACCAACAGGGTCAGCATTTCTGTCACATGTGCGTCACCAGTGACTGCCATGGGTGACCACGGCTCAGCAGAAATGTCACACTGCCCCTGAAAATGGCACAGCAGACTGTCTCGCTTTCAACCCGCAATCCCTCTCACACATTTCTCTTATTCTCTCTGTTTCTGTCTCTCTCTCTCACTCAAACATACGCTTGCACAAAAAAAGTACACACACATTTGCACAGTGTCAGGCTTTGGGGTAAAATTCTTAGATGTACTGTAGAGCAGCAGCAGCCGCAGCAACAGTGATGGAAGACCTTGGGTGTCAGCCTTGGCGTCGGCAGGCTAGATTTGTTTGCCTTGTGTTGTCATTATTTGGCTTTGCTGTTAGCCAGTAATGTCTGTGCAGTGAGGAACATGAACTCGCGATATTGTGTGTGACACTTGTGTGCTCACGGCAGGGCAAAATATGTCATGCATTTCACAACTAAGTAAACACACTTTTCCAGAAGATTTTTAGACACCTGTGCCGAGTTGTTCAGTAATCATTTTGAGTGGTTGACCTTTTGTGCTCAAATGGAGCGGAAAAATAAACCAAGAATATTTGAGACAAATGTATCGTCTGTGTGCAGAGACTGAGCACGGATATGACATGGCTCTTGCAAGTAATTATCACTTAAACATGTTTTCTGTTTTGTTTATCACTAATGAGCAATTACAAAACTCAGAGAGGCTGGAGGGTCTTGATGAAGATGAAGACAAGACCTTTCCTGCAAGACATTAGAGGATATTTAAAGGGTCAGTTCATCCAAATGACAAACATTCTCTCAGTTTAACCCATTGATATCCAGCTAGGCTGGGGCCGCATCTACCTTTTCATACCTTTTATACCTTCCTGAAATTTCACCAGGGTATACAGTATATGATGGTATTTCTATGTGTCGCTGATATCCTCATGCTTGCAACTGATGACTTCTCCATGTTCCGCAACCTCTCTTAGCTTTTTCAGTTTAAAAAATAAGAAAGTGAACATGTTTGCAACAGTAATATTCTCAGACCTACCCAGTTTCTTTTGTTTACAAGGCAGTTAAGCTAGTCTTGGTGCAGTTAAGTCTTCATAAACACTTCATTCAAACTCACCAGAAACAAAATAAAACTCAACAAAACCATCTTGGTTAACCTTTTTATTCATCCAGTTAGTTAGTTAGCCTACTGTTCCAACAATCACCAACTCTGGTTTGGTCAAAATATACTCTTAATTCACAGACTTAAGCGCAGAAGCATATTAATTTTGGCCGCTGTCTCTCTCTGCTGCTGCTTTTACAGTCCTGTAACGTTATCCCCAGCACTAGCACTCATCATGTTTGCCAGCTTAGCTGCCTGGTCCACCAGACTGACCTCTGGTGGTGTATGACGTGCACTACATCCTTGTTACAGCATCTCCAGTATGAAGTTAATGGAAAGATTGCCATCTGTCTTTTTGACGGCACTGAATATCATACAGTTGGGATTTCGAAATACCCCGGTATACTGTGATACCATGACACCACCCAAGCCTATTTTCAGCTAGGCCTGGACAGTATATTAATATTATGTCGATATCGTGATATGAAAGTGGACATTGTCTTAGATTTCGGATATCATACTATAAAAGTCTTGTCTTTCCCAGTTTTTAAAGGCTACATTACAGTTAAGTGATTTAATTCTCTGAACTTACCAGACTGTTTTGGCTGTTCTGTTATTTGCTTTACCAACTTAGTCATTACATCCATATTACTGATAATTATTATTATATTTTTTTATTTCATTGTGTAAATATTTTGTGAAAGCACCAGTATTCGACCCTATGATATCGTTTCAATGTCGATATTGACGTATTTGGTCAAAAATATCACATTAAGTGACTTTCTCCATACCACCCAAGCCTATATCCAGCCATGCAGTTACTAATAGTTTTGGTTTACTTTGCCCTGGTTTCGAGTTATTTTTGTTTGAGATTTCTGCCTCCAAACAGCACAATGGAAATAAAAGAGCTATTGTTTATTGTGTCACATAATTTAAAAATGTAATTAAAAAAAAAATAAGAGCAACCTGTCTCTCCAGGAACAGTGTCTGAACATGCTGTCATCACTGGTACTATTCTTCACAGTACGATCTGCGGAAAGAGATGTTGCTAATGAATGTTTTAAATGTCATTTTTCAATGCTGTAAGCACCACTGATGAAATTTCCTACACCTACGTTACACTGAAATTACTGCAACTGCTTTAGAGACAGATATCTCAAACCTGGAAAAATTAAACCTGCATGTGATTTTTTTTTTTTTTTTTTTTTTTTTTTTTCTGTTTTCTGTGTGACAGTCTGGTTGAGTCACTCTCACTTCATCCAACTTCACAGTCATGAGCGTGGCCATGTTTTATGCCCCGCAGTTACTAATCAAATGCAACAGGTAACGTCAACAAGGATCCAGGTGTTATGCCAAAAAAAAGGGAAAAAAAAATGAAGTGTATGTTTATTTGCATTAGAACTTTTTCCACCCCATCACAGATGAAAACCCAACAGTATGAGCATCAGGTAATGAATCAACCTGCTGAGTGTGCCAGACATTCAGTGAGACAGGAGGCGCACTGTTTGACTCGGTATATGGTGGATAGAGGAGACAAATTGGCACGCTAACCGGGGCAAAGCTGGGGGAGTGGGGGGTACTGGCTCTGCCTTCCTCTGCCATACTTCTAAATGCATACAGCTGGCCTATCTCAGTTTTCAATTCCCTTTCGAGGTAAATACAGAGCAAAGCAGATGGAGATATGACTGGCTAAATTGGACTAGGCTGTCCAAATATTACATGACCTCACACAAGCTTTTAGGGGTCATTCGAACTTACGCTAACTGTTGTTGTAAGCGACTTTGCACCCATTGCCCACATACAGCCAGACACATGCATGCTGCACACAAGGACACACGCTGGAAAACACACAGACATGTGCTCACACATTGTACTGACTCTCCCATAAGCTCTCCCAATCTTTATTTTATCTCTGTGATACACACAGTATGCTTTAGCTGCAGAGAAATAGTTTTCAGCTTCATATTTCTGTTACTGTCTGATGTCTGGATAGCATATACTGCCTACTTTAAGAAAAGGTCAGGAGTGTTGGATATCATTGCACAGCATCTTGGGCCAACAAATTGCTGCTCACCAAAGTCTGGTTACATGGTGGAAGACAATCTACTGTACACAGAAATAATATGTCCTACTTCTCCACCTAAAACTTTGTAATGTGTACAGATGGAAGTAAAACCTGAAAACATGCTGTTTTTTTAATGCATTAAAAAAAGAAAACACGTTTTCAGGTTGTACGTCCGTCTGTACACACACATGTATGTACTTCCCACTCTTGTGAACACTGTATCTCAAGGACACCATGAAGGAATTTCTTTAAATTTGGCACAAAGGTCCACTTGAACTCAGTTATGAACTGATAACATTTTGGTAGTCAAAAGTCAAGCTCACCATGACCTGTCTCCTTCTCATTCTTGTGAATGAGATATCTCAAGAGGGCCTCAAGGGAATTTCTTCAAATTTGGCACCAGTGTTGAGCTTGTTACTCTGGAAATGTAACATATTAGTCATTACTTGTTACTCATTTCAAAAGTAATAAAATTATCACTTATTACTCACTGCCAAAAGTAATTCGTTACACTACTCGTTATGTTGCTTTTCTGTTATGCCCCATAGAACTGGTAGTTACGTATCTCCCCAAAATTCATACGTGTGCCTCTGTGTAAATGTCAGGGTAATCGCCGTTTTGTGTGGCAAAGGCTGGATAGCGTCCTTTCTGCCTGGGGGTTTCCTGTTGCCTGTATTTTCCCGAGGCTCTGCCTGAAAGACGCAGAGTCACCCATGGAGCAACATTTCATCCACCACATAATCTGCCACAAGCTTCATCACTTCTTTGTAGCCTGCAGCTGTCCACGATTAAAATCCAGTTTTGGTTGTTTAGTGGCCTCACAGGGCTCACCTTTGGTGGGGTGTATTTCCTGGAGCTTCACGTTGTTGTGTTGTTGGTCATAGTAGCCGAGGTGTTTCAGACCGGAGGTGTGAGTACGTGTTTTTTGCAGCGGAAAGAGTTTTAGTCTGACTACCTGCAGCATTGCTGTCATCTTTCCTCCCAGCAAAACCAAAATAATGGGTATATTTCCAGCTGCTAAGGTAAGTGTTTCCAACTAGCCTGCTGCTTTATGACGTGCCCGCACAGCACGACTATTACTAAAATGAGTCTGCTGATGTGATGTTGTTTTTCAAGTCAGTAGTGACGTGATCACAAAAGCAACGTTGCAACGAGTTGTTTGGTTTTGGAGTAACTGGAGTATTATTACTGAAATTCTATTTGTAATTAGATACACTACTCGTTACTGGAAAAAGTATTATTACTGTAACTTGTTACTGCCCAACGTTGTTCGGCACACACGTCCACTTGGACTCAAAAATGAAGTGATTAGAATTTGGTGAACAAAGGTCAAGGTCACTGTGACATCATAAAACATGTTTAGGCAATATCTCAAGACTTCATTCTCTAATTATGACAAAATTTCACACTAATGTCTAATAGGATAAAATAATGAATTGATGATGTTTTATATCCAAGCTGTCAAAGGTCAGCTTCATTGTGACATCATAGCGTTCCCCAAAAGCACTTGACATTTGACGTTGTTCAGTGTTATAACCCAGGGACAGAAGGGGAGACATTTGGTCAGATGCTGAATTGGTGACACTAGTCTTGGGTGTCCATCTTAAAACTGTGGTGATTGTATAGATCTGTGTAGCCAGGGTTCAAGATTTCTTTTTAGAAGAGTCTTTGCAGCAATGTTCATATTAAGGAATTGTCAGCAGTCTGGACAGACATGGATGTAAACTGTAAATGCAACTTGACTGGTTTGCTGAGGCACACAACCACAAGGCGGCAATCCTAGTTTTTTTTTTACTGAAAGTTGAGCTAGTGTGTTTTCAAAGGTCAGGGGTTGAAATTTTGGAAACACTAGGGAGAAATCTTTGATTGAGGAAAACAAGCACTGTCATTTTTCCCCACAGGCAGCCCCTGAGCAAGGCATTTAACCTTGCAACCGCAGCAGCGGAGGGATGTTCCGTCGCTGCTAGCTGTTAGGTTGTTAGTGTACCTGGTAGTGCTCAGCGTGAAAGTGTGCAACTGCATGACGGTGTACCAAGGTGAGGCTTCAAAAGAACAAGCATGCTGAGCTGGCTTTCTTGGACAGATAAAAGAAGACGTTTCAATAAAGGAAGATTGACTGCACCGGCTCAGCAAAGGACGATCTTTGGGAAAACAGGAAGACAGATGTTGATAAGGACGAGGCGATATATTTTCTTTAATAAAGCCAGAGAAAAACAGGCCATTATCACTGACTTATTACTCCACCATGTAAGACCTTTATCATGAAGACGTGGAGGAGGGCGTCTCCCCCTATGGATATTTGTTCCAGAAGCTATAAATGGAGGGAGAAGGAATGGCAGCTCTTGCTGTTCGGGATGTGTTGAGGAAGTGAGCATATGTTATTATGAAGACGGGACTGAAACATTGCTTCTCTCTCCATGTTTGTCTGTAGCCTCCACAGCTGTTTGTCTTCCTTATTGTCGATCCACCTGCTGGTGCTGTGCACATTCTGCCTGCCTGTTGCTTTTTTCCCGTCTCTGACTTTTCCCCCCCCATTTTTTTTTTTCCTTGTTCGAAAAAATGGTGGACATGGCCATAAATAAAGTACAATTTAAGGGAGGGAAAATCAATAGCAGGACATTAGGCCTTTCATTTGGAGTCTTACAAGGCCATCCTCTCTGTAATGTGCTGAGAAATTAGACATACTGCTGATTCATGGAGTGCCATACTCTTTGTATTTGTGTGTGAGTGTCTCTGTGTTTGTGCGTAAGTGCAATGCTTAATAAGGTACAGTGTATGTCACACGTCAAAGCGTAAAGCAAAAAGAAACAGCCCAACTTGCGTTGGAGCATAATCAACCCTATTTGCGTGGACACACACACACACACACACACACACACACACACACACGCACTCTAGCAGCTTGTAAGGCTGAGGCAGAGTTATTATATCAAAGACATCCAATTTAAGTGCAGGCTTTGACCTGCATTCATTAAACCAATTTAATGGCTACAGAATGCGAGGACACAATGTTTCTGGTGAGACCATCTCATTTTCTTGCTTCCCTAATTTAGAGATTTTTTTTTTACGACTGCACAATGCATGCACATTCACATGCACATGGACACACACATTCACATAAGCATACCCACACCACCCAGACTTGGTCAAGCTCTTCTCTGGCAAGTGTTTCTCTGTGCTGTTGATAACACACAGCTGCAGGCCTCAGGCTGGAGAAATCTGCCAACACAGTTAAGCACTAGGTTGGCTTTATTTATAGATACTAAATTAGCCTTTAATTACCACAAATAAAATCACCTGGGTAGCGAGGTTTTCTCTCCCGATTGGCTACTGGGAATGGCTAAAAAGTTGACCTCCGGGACAATTCAGAATAAATGGTTTTCCATGTGTAACTCCACTTGGCTCATAAGCAGCCTGATTACCATTTTTATTCCTCATTGTTTGCAGTTTTAGTGAGCTTGTTGTGATTTGTCCTCAGTTAAATGTGATCCATTGTAAGGCTGTTATAAGGTCAAAACCACAGGCCGTCATCACTCCCTGATTCATTGGACCATCATCCAGTCATCCCATTTTTGATCCATAAATAATTTTGCCGGTATGATATCCAGTAATAGCCCCAAATCATTTGCAGACATTTTCTGTAATGCAAGAACGGGATTCGTTATTGTCTTCACGGGACAATCGACTTGCCTCGTAAGGGGGTAATTTATAAGCGTAGATTCAAAAGTCACACCCAAAAATGTCCGTCTTTAGACATGGAACATCGGTTGTGCTTTCCATTCTGTCAAGGGCATTACGGAGGGATGCAATCACACAGGCAGGAAATTCTGTTTGAAATGAGTTATAACCTGCAGAGCACTATAAATCATACCCTCTAAACTCCACACTCCCTCTGTTTCCCACACACACTGCCGCAGCCATCAGTGCACGAGCAGGAACACAGGGTGGGCATGTGTATGCTCACACGGACACGGCCGCATTCAGACATGTGCACACACTCGCCCCTATTGCACGTTTAGTGTGCTAAAGCAAGGAAAGAGCGAAGACTACAGCCAAATCATCCTCAGAATAAAGTAATTACTAACATACAGTAACTGGTGTAATTGACTCGGTTTCCCGTTACCGTTTGCACACCATTTAAAACTGTGGAGAGAAAGTCAATTTCAGAGAAACCACTAAAAGACTGATCAGTGATTAGAGTCAATAACACATCTGCATGGCCACTCATTTGAAGTGCTTATTGAACGGCTTGTTGGGAAAAGTTGGCAAACAGTACTTTCATTAAAAAAAGTAGCTTGTGCCGTACCTCCTCTCTTCTCCGGCTCCCCTCCTCTCTGCTGACTGCCGGCTGTATGGTGAGTGTTTTGTGGTTTCTCTTTGTAATGATAGAGATTTTTGCAATTACTATTTATGGTAGCGGTGACTGTAATTGCTTTCCTCAGCTCATATCGTGATCATTATCATCACTCCTCTGTCATTCATACCAGCTATGAATATATATTAGACTCCTCTACTCTATGGGCCTAATTGGAAAAGCATCTATGTAGGCAGGACTGAAGAAACAAGGGAGACAGAGGGTGAATGGGGGGGAGTAATGGCAGTGGTTTTGCTCTGGTCCTCTATTTCTATTCAGTGTTTATTATTTTTCACGCAACAGTGAAATGCAAGCCCATTTAGGTAGCGCAATAAAAGCAAATTAGCAGAACATGTGGATATTTCATTATGTGGTAGGGGGGCCCAACAGGGCACAGGTGCCCTTTTTTTTTTAACATTCAGCCCCTCAACAAGCCACAGACTGGCTGGATGTGTTTGAGCTGAGACAACACATACACCACATGTTGGTTTTTCTCATTTAATATATGCAAAATGTTCTCTGAGATAAATAATTTTTGGTTACTTTGTTCTTGTTCCCTTTTTTATCTAATTTGCTTGGATCAGTAAGAATGTAAATTTTTCCTCACCATAATACTATGTTTACTGTCACAATAATTACAATGAATATTCGGCTAATGCTGCAACGTAATCTGGTTAGATATGCTTTATAAGATAATTTCTTGCTCTCTCTAATTGTCTGTAATTAGCTCTAATGGATTCTTTTAAACTTGATGACAGAAGATTAATGAAGTGATTTGCTTCTATGAATACTATATGTGGTACAAATTTAAACCACTGTGTGATGCAGTTCTTAAAAGGGTGTGCGAGGTGCACTTCTTGTAAAATGTTTAATGGGCTTAATCAGTGTTTTAAATGTTGTGGCCCATTTGCAGATTGCAAACATTACATCACTGGTGGTTTTCCAAACTGCACCATAGTGTGTTTGACCGTAAAATGTAACATTACAGACCCTCTTACCAAGGTAATACATCTCTATAAACATCATATTTATGTCAGTGATCTAAAACAGTAGGTATGCTTTGAACAGATGTTGGCAATAGTGTTTAAATATGAGTAATTTGCAGTAAATTGGCAAACACACACAAAGCCATTAGTATGCTCTTTAAATTTCATGAGATATTAGACTAGATATAGATGTAATGGTGTAACAAAGCTAGAATTTGAACATGGTTTCTAGCTCGACCCCCAAGACGCTCGTGTACAACAGCTCCAATTAGGCCTCCTGCTGGGGGCTTAATATGAAGCCGTAATTGAAACTGGATGTCGTCTGTCAGTGGTTAGACAGTGGCTTTTAAAACGTGCGTTGTTGTTGAAGGTTGGTTCAATGAGGTCCTTTGCTTTGAAAGGGAAAAAACTCAGAAAAAAATAGACTTAATAAATTTTACAAGTACATGCAAGGGCACGCACACACACACACATAGACGTCCACACACACTGGTGTGTCTATATATGCGCTCAAAGAGGGCACAACACATTCAGTGTGTTATCAGCAAAACACACAATGCACATAATCAGCAATAACAGCGTACCGCTTACATATAAATCCCTAATCACATGCAGTACTCTGTTTTATGAGTCATACCCAGATCCAGAACGCTGTGCAACGAGCACCTTTATTTTTCCAAGAACAAAATAATCTGGCTTTTATTTGGACTTTAACAAGGCACGACAACAAATTAGGTTTATTACAGAAACAGAGCCGAGACAACTTTGGAAAATTCAGCCTATAGGGAGCCCTGTGTTTTGCCAGCGGGCATTGGATGCAGGATGGATCTGGTGATCACACGTGCTGTTAAACCAAGAAAGCTAATTACTGATAGTCATGGTCCTCAACTCACTGGCCTTAACAGAGTCACTGAAAAAGATGGAAGCTGTGACAGAAGCACTGAGGCTCCCTCGTGAACCAGCAGCATATGTGTAATTAATATATATGTATACTTCTTATTTGGAGCGTTTTAATTTCCTAAAAACACTGAGATATATTTTTCCTAAGCTGAATCTGTTTTGCCTTCATCTGCATGTTCCATTTGTGAAATATATCTAGTGAAATAAACAAGATTGTTGACCATCTCAGTTGCAGAGAAATATTAACTCTGACATTACTGTGGTGCTGGCAGAGCTGTTGCACATGATGGCTGAGCTGATGAAAAGAGCATCGATTGTCATTATCCTGCCCGTGGGACTCTTCAATGGTACAGAGGACCATTTCAGAGCACCACTGAGGGGACCTAAGAGAAAAGGCTGCCACTAACATCCTGCTAATAGTCTTTTTTTTTTTTAAACCGAAACCCTTGCTGTGAAAAACTGACATTGTTGAAAAGAGCAGATGTAAATCATCGGGGAGTCATCTTGGGAATGTAGCAAGGGCCTCCAACACAGGAAGGGCCTCGGCAGACATAAGTAGGTAAAATTTATGTCTGATGTTTGCCCAACACTAACATAAAATTTGATGTTATCTTCTCCAATGTAATGGCCGCAATAAAAAAAATTATTCATTTTAATGTTTGGGGACATATATAAGATGAAGAGAAAAACACAAATACTACATTCTTCTATTTAAAGTCTCTGTCTCATAGCTCATACATCACCAAACCGTGACATGTCAGACATCAGAGGCTGTTTTTCCCCTGATGGAAACTTGTGGAGGAAGTGAGCAACTTTGGTGGCTTGGCAGTAACACACCAAGCAATAGAGTCTGGTCACGTCCTCATCCAAAAGTCCATGCAAAAGCCCTGATCTCTCTTCCAGATGTAGAGCCATAATGCAAGCCCAACACCAGATAAGGTTCAAAGGGGGGGTGAGGGGGGCACTGTCATCGATCAATTTCAGACTAGAAGCGACTGCTGGGGTCAGGGGAGCATCTCATTATCTGCGATGCAAAACAGCTGAAGACCCACCACCTCTTCACCTGCATGACCAACATGGCAGATGACGTATTAACATAGTTAGCAGTAACAAGATGTTGGGTTATAATATATTATCTACTTACATGTTTCTTTTATTAATTTGTAAAGAATGAAACCTAAATATTTGAGCTCTCTCGTCTTGATTATCTTCAGTGGTGTTGCAGTACTGAAGTTTTGAGACAGTTTGACATATTTGACTGTAAATATGCTTTTGATACTTTAATTTTGTAACAAATGTAACAAATATACTTTTAAGTAAACTGAAATAGGGCTGAAATTATTGTGAAACTGTTTGTCAGTCTGCTTCCATTTGAACCAGTGACGCCTCCAGAAGTTTTTCATAGGGGTGACCAGATGGGGCCACTAACTGTGCTAACCACTACAGTTAGCATTTTGATTTCCACAACATTCATTGTTCTTCAAAAAGGCTGGTTGCTCTTTTCCCTAAAGGGAAAAAAAAAAAAGAGAGAGACAAAATACCTTAAAACTTCACTTAAAAGCCTAGTCCCAATTAAATGCCTTGTCCCTGTTACTAGCTCAATGTGGCTACACATTTTGACAAATAAAGGCCTGTCTCAATCAGAGGCCTGGTGTGGTTGACAAGCAGTGCATTTTTTTTTATAGAAGTTCTTGTATAAAACAAGGTTGTTGGCTACCTCAAATTGTGTGCCCATTCCCCGATTACAGATCCAAAGAATCAAAAGGGTTTTTCATAAAAATTAATCCAAGTTGTGAGTACTGTTTTAACAGGATAAAGTGGGGCTGTGTCTGTCTGCCAGGTGCCGTAATCCTCGGGTGACATCTGTTTGAGTTACATCAAATGAATGATTCGTAATTAATACATTACCTAAAGCCTATTTTTTAAAGAAGTAATATTAATACCAGTTAAAATAAACAATTTGTTTGTACTTCCAGATCTTTGCTGAGCAACAGTCTTGTGTGAAAGGAATTAAAGGCCTGTCCCAAATATAGGCCTATTGATTTTAATGATTTAAGCAAATAGCCTGTGATATTAATGAAGTTTTATGGTATACACCTTTAATTTGAAGAAGTACATTGATTGGAAAGAACAAAAAAATTAATGGGAAAGTTTAGTGGATACCCCTGGAATCCATTTTTGTTCAGATATCTTAGGTGAGTTTTTCCTTTGAAAGTGGCCATGCCAGTTACTCCATTGACAAAATTGATCTAACTTTGGAGCATGATTTAGCCCCCTTCCCGACAAGCTATACCAACATGGTTGGTACCAGTGGATACCTTAGGTTGTCTGGCTTAAAAAAATGAGGGCACCACAGCCAACCTTTTGAAGACTGTAATATTTGCCTCCAGTTATTTTCACCGGGGGGGAGGCAGCAATTCTATAGAGTGGCAACAGTCACTTAATTGTTTGTTGAGTTTTTAATCAAGCAAACGAAAACAACTAAGATTATTCGCACCAGCCAAATTAACTCATTTTCAGAATAGAATAGAAATAGAAATCTTTATTGTCATCATATATTAAATATAATGAGATTACAGGTGCCACTCCATTACAGCTTTTCACAACAGATAAAACAAGACAACCAGCTAAAACATGACATATACACATCTATAATGATATACACATAGCAATAATAGCAAAGGATAAAATAAAAAAAAATTAAAAAATCACTTTATATAACTGTAAATTGCACATCTATGGGTTTTTAGTTTAAAGGCATTTCTTACATTTCATAAATGCTTAATTGGTCCATCTGAACAAAAAAAAAAAACAGATTAATTGAAAATAACTGCCAAGACTCTCTGGCTTTTATGAAATTAAAAATACCATTCACTTACACAAATGCACATTTAATTACGTCCAAATTTGTACAATATGCACCAAGTTTTCAGTCTGGCTTACTGTTTTCAATTAGGCTCTTAAAAGTATTCTGTAGTGGTCAATCACATCCATCTATTATTTCATTAAGGACCATTAACTATGGCGCACGGTGCAGAAAAGTTCAAAGCTTTTAGCATTTGGAGCATTATTAAATGTGTTCTACATGCCAGTTTACCAGTAATCGTTATAATGCATCCTTGACATCCATCAGCAGAATATAGAGTTACATTCCTTCGATATCAATCAGACCTCGCAGGATCCATTTGGCCGTTATTCCTTGTGGCTTATACAAACATATTATGTCTGATGTCAAACCTGCAACATGCTGTCTGAGGCGATCACGTTAAGTAGTATCAAATTAATTTGGAAAGTTTTTCTTTTGGTGGGAGTCCCCTCAGAGGAATACCAGAGGTATGTGACCTTCCATCGGCAGCGGGGCAGCAGTGGGTTCTGCGTGTTTGTTCAACCCTCTCTTATCTTCTGTCCAAAATGAAAAATAAAAAAGAAGCAGTTCTAAGATCTAAAGTAATCTTGTGGCCTGTCCTCTCTGATACTTATCAGTGGTAGAAACATGTTTCCAGTTAATTCAGACCAGGAAAAGGTGGACACGAGGAAGGAGGGGGCACAGTTCCCACGCATAAATACCGAAGAGAAACATGATCTAAATGCTTATTAATTTCTGCGAGGGAATAACATGCGGGACCAAACACTCAGCCCTGTGTTCATTTAACCGTGAAAGTATAGGAAGAGGATACTCATCTCTTTGCAGCTTAATAAAAGCCATCTTACTGTAGCTTAAGAGATGTTATCCCCCCATTCTCTTATTTTCAATTTATCATTGACTAAAAAGCTTAGGTCATGGGGAGTCATTGACTGTGGAGATATGTCTATTCAGAAATTTCATGGCATTACTGTAGCGTGAAAAAGCAGACAAGGCATAAATCATAACCATATGGATTGAATTTAAAAGAAACTATGACTGGTGCATATTTGGAAATCATCTGTGGGATGTGCTGTGAAATAAACATATATTGTACAATTAAATTAACCTTACAGCTCAGGCCTATAAAGCCAAATAGACCATGTTCTGAAAACCTTGTACAAGAAAGGATGTACTTCAAACACAGGAAAGGTCGTCAGCACCACATGTGGTGTCTGTTTTGGTTTCGAGATGTGGAATGAAACGGAGGGGAGCAGAGAAGAGGAAGACGCGCAGAGGGAGGTCCAGAGAGTGTAAACCAGAGCAGGTTATTCTCCCGCCTCTTGGGGGAGACAAAACGTGGTGTAACTTCATCACCTCCTCCCTTCTTCCAGTATGCAAGCAGCAGCAAAATTCAACTATAATTCACTTCCTCTGCACCCGCCCACCATCTTAGATAGATTCTGATGTCAGAAACAGGCGTGACTCTTAACTCAATCCGTCGTCCGCGGGAGAATGCGGGATCTGTGAGAGGTCAGTGCCACAGGCTGCCATCCTTGCACCTCAAATGACAATGGATGACGCTAATAGCAGGAGGAACCATAAAGCCTTATCAGATTAGAGAGACAATGAAACCATGACATATTACTGCTGGCTAAACACCAGAATGGGAAAAGTCAGTGACAGTGTTTTGCAAGAGTTTTACTGCTGTTTTATTCCTTGCTCTTGTTTATATTTCACAAGCTCTCTCCGGGTTTCAGCACAGCACTCCCTATTCTGTGTTTATCCCTTTCCTTCCCTGTAGGTTCCTTTTGTTTGTATGATTATTTCGAAAATGAACATGCTTACGTGCTCCTCTGTTGGTTTGCATTTTTCTGCCTGTGTGCGAGTTGCCATCCTGGGAAACATAAATGGCATCTCCCCCAACGTTCATGTGTGTTTGATAAAAATCTTCCTGGTCTCTCTCCATTTGTCGGCAGCCGCTAACCAGCTCCAGCTCTGCCTTCAGCTGCCTCCCATTTTATCATGCAGGCTCTAATCAAAGCCAGCTCTGCCATGGACACACACTCTCACATGCACTGCACTGTATGCGCGCACATGCAGACATGCAAACGAGAGTGCACACGCTTGCATATCTCTCACGCCCTCTAATATGGTTTCAATTGTCTATTTGAGCCTCAGAAATGGTAACAGTATTCCATTGTGACCAATAAAATGTGTTGCCCACAGGGACGTTTATTTATGTATGTGGAACTGGGTGAACAACATGATTTTATCCTTTACCAACTGAGCCAAAATGGTGATTGCAACATTCTTTAACATTTCTGTAAAAGCTGCCCACAGGAAAACAGTTACAGTGAGCAGCTCGTCCCGTGTGCATTACAAGATTATTTACAACAAATCCGCCTGGGGTGTCTATGTAATTTTCAGGCCGTATAGTAGGTCATATATTACAATATAAATTCAAAATTACTGCTGTATGTACTGGGGGGATCTAAAGTGTGTGGGGGAAGGGGGAATGTGTTTTCTATTTGCAGTAATTGATGTGAGGCATTTTAGTGCATTAACATCTAGCCGCTTGTGATTAGACGTGAGCTAAATGAACATATCAAGCTTCAACTCGTCTCATGTTTACAAAGGTTTGTGATGTGTAAATTTAAATAAGATAAATCCCAGCACCCTTTCTGCCACATGTGGCTTTCTGTCTCCATATGTCTCTTGCTCTGTGTAGGAAGTTACAGCCATTAAACACGGGCCAGGACACAGGTTGCCGGGGTCAACCTCTCTCCTGTTGGCAGATTCGGAGGCCCAACTAGAGAACAGGCAGGCAACAGATTTTTATCTTTCCTTCTGGAGAGCACCTGGAGTATTCATATCCCCTCGCACACACACGCACACAGCCTTGCATTGGAGTGAATGACAAGCCAATTCAGACCTTTGACCTCCCCAAAGGAAGACTGAGTGGGAGAGCGTGTGTTGTTAGTGTGCGTGCGCATGCACGTTAGTCTGGGAGCGTATGTCTGTATGTGGGCGCACATGTGTATAGTTTGATATTTTAAAAAAAGAGGGCGTGAGAAGGGTCGTATAATTTCTCATCCCTCTTTGCGACGTTCCACTTATATTGGCAACATTTAATTTGGCAACACCCTATTTTGCAGGTTTGCCAATAAAGCATAATTGAATGAAACTGAATAGAGTGCGAGTGATTATAGAGAGAACAGTAAAAGTAGTTCTCACATTTACTGTGGACATAATTTCCAACAGACAGGTCATTTACAGCTCTCTATTCAGTTCAGCCCACGGGAGCTCAGCGGGCTCATTTAGACGCTGTTTTAAATTCTTGTCCATTTGATTCAAATTAAAGGAGAATACCATTAAATTTAAGAACGGTGTTACGGATTTAAGGCAGGACACACTCCTCTCTCTTTTATATTGCTCGCTATCTGACGTGGTTGTGAATGTTTTTCTAATACAGCAACTACTTGAAAATCTTTCCGGGCACTAGAATCCCATGTTTCGATATTGAAATTCACAGATATTCCACCTTAAATATTTATGACTGCATAAACTCTTGTAGCCCGAGATGGTGTTTTTTTTTTTTTTTTTTTTTTAATGGATTTTAGTGCTTGTGTTTATGTTCAGCAGCAACCTCTGGGGACACTCAGACATATTGTCCCTGAGTGTCCAAACATATTCCAACACATCAGAGTGAAGACTATGTAGAAATAAAATATAAATCAGTAAATGTAAAACCAAATATGTACATATATTAATAAATACTTAACCAGGAGTGTTCACTTAGATTTTACATGTTTGGAATTCCACAGAGGTATTCAGAGTTCACATGCTCTCACACTTTTGTCCAAAACATAACCTTTAAATCATATTTTACCATTCTCTGTCACAGTCTACAGTGTATACATATTTTTTTCATTATTCAGGATCGACTTTTAAGAACAAATAGAAGATGTGATAACTACATAGATTTGCAAAACTACAAAAAATAATGAATGTATTTGAGGAGTTTTTGAAGTAAATATAGCGCAGTTAATCATAAGATTTTATGATGCTTTTACTTTTTGCCCTGTAATTTACTTTCACTCATGGATTGTTTCATTTGTTCAGTGCCTATCAACTAATTCTGTGATAAAGAGCAAAGAAGAAAAATGCCTCTTGGCTGCAGGGAGGAAAGTGTTGTTTGAATAATAATAACAAGTATTTAAGAGGAGGAACTGGCACTGGGGATATCTCACTTTGAAAGCCATTAAAAAGACATTAATGTTTATTTATTGGGAGATGTAACTAGTGAATCTTTCATTAATGATACAGAGCAAGCTCTATACTGTAATATACACATGTTTATGCGGTACTGTAGGATTGCAGCGCACATGTACATGAATATGTTTGTGTTTCTGTGCGTGGGTGTATGTGTTTGAGTAGTAACTCCACGCAGACACTCCTCACCTCCCTGCACACACACACACCACCACACACACTTTCATTGTGAGACCATAGATCTGGGCCAGGGGTGAGAGAGCTTTAGCTGTTTGCTTAAGCCTTGACTTTATTGGGTGGCAGGAGTTGCCTCCCCTTTTCACACCATTAATCTTTTGGAAGGTTTCTTCCTTCTGAGATCCTGTTCTCACAATTCTGATCTAAATTTATTCTTAGGAACATTTTTTGTGGCCGTGATTTGGCAAACAGCAAGGTGTATTGGGAGCTTTCTGAGAAAAATGCTCTCACCACTTTTTTTTAACTAAGTAAACAAGGCAATGAACTATTATGCCCTATAATGAGTCATATCATATGCTTGAATAGTTTCCACAGGACCCAGGGTCTAATATGCACAGGGATTTCAAGTAATAATTAGAAAAAAACTGTCTATTTTGCTACTCTAAATCAAGAATCCTCAGACACATGGGAAGTGATGCATTTTACATTACTGGCAAAGGAAACGGTGACTTGGTTGGATAAACAGGAGAAGGACTGCTACTTATATATGCAGCGATTTACCAGGACTGACCATTACTGAACAGGCAAAGATCCCCTCCTGCAGAAGGTTTTCAGAAGAGATAGAAAATCTAAACTTAAATACATTTTAATCTACATAAAAATCAGACAATTTAAAACTTTCTCACTCAGGTTGGATCAAGGTTAGAAGTTCACTGTGAGGTGCAAAGGAAAGGATTTTTAAGTCTAGTCTAAAGGGTCAAGAATGGACCATATACTGTACAAAAAGAATGGACATAGTCACGGTGTGTGACATCACCCATTGGTTTGTTGGCTTCCGTTTTGAAGCCATGACTTTTGCATTTTGGCTGTCGCCATTTTGGATTTTTGGAGCCAGAAATGAGCATATTTCTAAGACGGTGTAGCTCTGGGTACGGTAGGTGACGCCTCAGAGGTGGCCTGTCATTCAAAGCAGCCATGCCCATAATTATGCATAGCTTTAAGACTTAATAAAATGTATATATAAAATTATATAAGAGTTTCAGTAAATTAAACCCCTTGACTCCCTTTTAAAGGCAGCTTCAAGTGGTCATTCAATGAACTGCAGTTTGTGGCACTTCCGTGTTGGCTTCTTTATTTCAGCCCCAGAGGCTGCCGCTTAAAATGGACCAAGATTATAGCAGTGTTTCCACCAAATTCTTTTGGTATTGTACCCTCAGGATAGATACACAACCGGAACAGACATGTATGTAAATCCTAGATCACTTAACATTCCCACCGCAAATAGTGTACTTAAATGTAGGTATGGTTGGTACTGGAGAGCAGTAGTGTGTCACTGCTCCTTCTGGCTCTCACTGTATTTCCTTTTCATGGATCTTGCAAAGGAGCGTCTGCATCTCATTGATCGTTATTTTCAGAACAAAAAAGAACAGGCTGGAGTGTTAGGAGTCTGTGTCACAATCAATGGGATTTTTAAAAATGGCAGGTTTGTGTATTGAGTCCTTGTAGAGCAAGAGTGACGATTCTCTCTTGACCAATTAACTGACTACAACATATCGAGTGCCACCTTTAAGTATCGGATCATGCTAGTTACTCCAACAGAGTAACAGGGGTAATGACGAAATGGGACAGAATGGAGCCGTTCTATTGGTACGCTTTTATGTTTAACGAACTGAACTGGACTAAACTGGCCTGCCTGGTGGAATCGAGGTTTAAGATGTGAGAAGTACCCTGGGTGTGTTGGTTGTTGACATTCTGGGATGCTGTGTCAAGTTCTGCTTGTTGCATGCATTGTCTTCTTTGAAAATACACTTCTGTTTTCACAGGAAATTTACAGTTTACACACAGTTTATTTCAAAATAAATTGATGTTTTGTTTTCCTCCAACAACTAATGCACATGGTTAGATTCAGGCAACAAAAACATGTGGTTAGGTTTGAAAAAAAGAACAGGGTTTGGCTTTATAATTTTACGGGATGCGAACACCGCTGTCCCGGGTGAGAGTTGGTGTTTGTTGGACCTATCCACCACCCCTCCTGCCCCAGTCGTGTTTCCAGCTGACACTGCTGAGTGTCATCAAACTATAACAGCGACCGGCCACGTATCGAGATTACTTTAAAGGATGGCTTTTTTCATCAGTGTCTGACACCACGAGTCACGGCCCTAGCGCTGGATTTTGATGACTTCGGAGTGAGACTGTGTTGCATAAGAATCCACAGTCATGTAGAGGTTTTGTGACGCTGTACTAACATGTTCATTATACAATGCTAACATTTAATGTTTACCATCCACAGCATGATGGTGATGGTGTCAGATAAAACATCAGAGGATCAACAACGTTATTACGATTCATCCTGAGGAGGACAAGAATATGTGTAGCAACTTAAATGACAATCCATCCAGTAGTTTTCTTTAGAGAGACCAACCTCGGCTTCCCTAGAGCCAAATGTTGCTATCCCAGAAAGATTCTGGTCAGCATGTTGGCTGTGAAGGCACAGTGCATGTATTCAGTGCACAGTGGGTGCACTTTGGACCCTGAGTGCTACAGTATCAGTCAAAATTAGAGTAAATGCTGGGAACTGCAACACAAAAACATTATAGTACGTAAAGAAAAACACAACCCATTTAAATGACTGTGACAGATGTCCATTTATATGAGGTTAAACATGAAATCATGACTTTTTAATGGAAAAGCATCAAGTACTGCTCTTGAACCGTACTATACACTTATCAGTGGAAACATCAATGTGTATAGGCATGAGTTAAATTTGACAGACGCGTTGCGCTTGGCCAAATGTATTCCTCTTGTGTATCTCTTAGCATTCAGCATATTCATTACACGAGTGCCTCATCTGCAGCAAAAACAATGACCCCATTGTTTACCTTCACCTCCAGTGCAAGTCGGGGAAGTTTCTGGCTGACCGGCTTGTGTGTGTATGTGTGTGAAAGTGTATTTGCAGTATGTGTGTGTGTGCGTGTTGTACAGTGCTATTAGCATATATTATAGCAATATTAGCATACAGAAGAACACTTAAAAATCCAGTATACATAAATTGAGGTCTGTTTTGAATAATTTTATTATTCTTGGCATACTGAGTCCCTTAACAGATGCACTCTTGTAAGTATTAAGTCATAAAAGATGAATTTTCTCAACTGTGATGGTGCTTATGAGAATTTAGGACTGCAGAAATGTATCTTGACCACAAAAGTAGCAGAGTAGTGGGGCAGCGTGAGTGTGAGAGAGGATATGAACAGTCTGGCACTGACTGTGCTCGAGGCATCACGCCGAGCTGTCTGTTTGATAACAAATCAGATCTGGACCTGAAAAATAGAATTTGACAAAAAAAAGCTCAGCAAACATTGCTGGCTATACAGTGCAGAGGGGAGAAATGTGTAAGGACAAAAGGAGGAGGAATCATACAAGTCGAAATGTGGAGCAATACTGATTCCAATCAGTGATTTTGTCAATGAAATTCCCCTTTCATTACAAGCATTATTTAAAAGAGGCCAGATGATGGCAGTTTCAAGCCAGCTGTTTATTATTGTGTTGTAGAGGACATAACAGATGAAGAGGGCCACAAAATATGCAGATATAACCTGTGGATCTGTGGTGCATATTACAGCTTATTGTCTGTTCTCTGTATTGCCATGTGTTTTATGATATGTCAACTTGTGTTTATTCCACTTCCTTGCTTTCTAAACATAAAATTTTATCAGCTGTAAACAGAATCACCCCTTGTTTGGGCTTCAAGAGAGCATGATGTTTGTATATGCAAAGGTTTTTATTTAGTCTGGTTTGTGTTACAGGTAGTCTTGATTAAAACGCAATGGGATCATTATTATGACCTCATTTTTTTCTGATAAACTTGTTTCACGGATTGAAATTTCCTTAACAACCTTGTCTTGAGTATTAACAATCTGTAGCCGTAGGATGAATATGCAGGTGCATCAGTCCAAGTGCAACATGTGAAAGCAAAGACTCGTGGCAGTCTGAACTCGAGCTAGAGAAGTCTTGTTAGTTGAGCACAGTCTGTCACATGCTTCATCTTCCCCAGTAGTAATTCCCCTTGAAGGTGTTGATAGCTTTTAACCACTAGTTTAACATTATTATTCTTGGTATACTGTGAGTAATATCATCACCAGAGTGCAACAAATAGAGACAGTATGTACTGGTTTTTCATCCATGGGGCTACTGAGAAATCAAGCTGCAGAATCTGTTTGGAAAATATTATTGGAAACAGTTTTCCTCTCTGGAAATAAATTATACTTTATTGCACTTCGTAGAATTTTCAATGTACCCATGCCCTTAATTTCCGAAATGCTTCACCAACACAGTAATATTCCATCTGTGCTGTTGTTGCTTTTGGTCCTTGCCTCGTACAGGCTTGCACTTGAGTACACTGACGGCCACAGGCTGAAACATCTGTACCTGTCTAAGCTCCTCATTGAATTGATGAAACGTCTTTGGCAGAGATGGTCATTTTTAGAGTGCAAAGCTGACACTATTTATAGTTTAAGAGGCTGATCAAAGTGGGGGCAGCCTCTTAAACTGTGATTGCACCATCCACTTTGTGACCAGCTCACCCCATTCCTGTCCACACATCAGTGAAGGTGGGGTACAGTGTGAGCTTTGTAGACAACTACGGCCTCTCCCCTGATGGGAGATTACCCATTATACATTTGTGTTCTTTCGTGTGTTGCCTGATTTATTGTGAGATTTTGTTAATAGCTTCTCAGGATAATCACTGCTGACCTTTTAACCTGCTGGTGTGGCCCCCCTTTGTGAAAGTAATTGGGGCCTGACATCACTGCCTTAAAGAGGTTGTGGCACACTCAGTGTTAAAGCCAGTGGACGATCCATGACGTGGAAGGGAAGGGAGCTCAATAAGGCTCCAAAGTTAGGCCATATTCTCACCTCAAGATATCTGGAGCCGTATTCACGAAGCGTCCTAGTGCAAAGAGTTGCTCGTAGTGACGAAATTCTAAACTGAACTAAACTAAGTCTGTCTAAACCTGCCATTAGCAGAGTGATTACACTAACAATGACAACACTTTTACAGTCAGCAGTTAATTTCATTTCCACTGGGTGTCCACACCTTGCAGGCTCACAAAAGAGAGTGTTTCTGACAACCAGTCACATCCGTTAAAAAAATGCATCATACCTAGCTACGGGTCAACCCCACCTCATCACTAAGGTAAAAGTTTCTGTCCCTTCTTTGCTCAGAGCTGCTCTGAGAACTTTCACTCCTAAGCTGTTAGGAGTGATATCGGAAGTTAGGAGCTCTCCGAAACTATTCCCAGAATGTTTGTTTGTGAATACGGCCCCTAAATAAAAAGGACTCTAAAGATGCCCATGAATCTCCCCTAAACTTGAACAGGCTTGTTTGCAGTAAATGTTTTGTTCCTTAAAATCAGCGAGCTCCTTCAAATTAAAGGTGTATTTGTTTTTTTAAGGAAAAGGACAACCAGCCTATTTGAAGAACAATGAGTTAACGCATGTTTATCCAGGTACAAAATATATTAAAACAGGATTGTTGTGGAAGTCCATGCAGGTCAGTAAGCTGGTTGGCAGGCGTATGTTAGGTGGTCTTTATCATCTGTGCAACATATGGTACCTTCTATCTTCAGACTCTCAAATTGAACAAGAAAGGTGCAAAAAAATTTACAGAGGACATTACATACCAACCAGTCTTTCTCAGGGCTTGTTTTGAGGTTAGCTTGGTGCCCTGTGTTTGTACGGCTCTGATTAACTTTTAGGGGAAAATGTGTGCCACCACCCACACTGCTAAATCTCCAGTTTGTCACACTTTCAGAGTAAGTATGTGACAGTGAATGAAGGTCATAATGCACCCATTGCATTCTCTGGCATTGCAGTTTATAAAGACGCCGTGGGTGGGTGGGGGGAAGGCGAGAGCTGTTGTCATATCCTGAGTAGAAGGCTGTATTTACTGGAAGCAGAACACACCCCTGCAGATGTACCAAGCTCAAAAAGTAATCAGTAGCAAAGCATTGTTAGTTCATTTTTGCCCAGCACAAGCCCTTTTGACTTAAAGTGCTGTCTTAGGCCCTCAGGCAGGGCTCTCTTGGCAGTCTTCAGTCTAGGTTAAAGACAAAAAATGATCAGGCTTTCACTGTCAGGCTGCCCTGTGTGAGGAGTTCAAACTGCCAAAATCAGCTTTGTCCTTAAAATCAAACAAAATCCACAGGAGTCTTTCCATAACTTGCCTCATATTGTAGAGTGAGTAAATGTGTAAATGTAAATGTGTGTATGCCCCATGCTCCTCCTTTTACAACACACACATTCATGCACACAAACCTGCCTCATATAGCGAAACCCTTTGTGTAACTTAATGGTCTTTCCAGCTACAAGCAAAGACTTAAATTAATTACCCCTAATTACTTTTAACTTCATCACATTAACTTATTTCATTAACGCGTTTTATTACTTATTTTACAAATTTAGGAGCAGGATATTCCATTACATTCTGACACCATCCATCAGTTATTAAATTAACAGTAGCTGCAGCCCATTAATATTCTAAGTAGCAGTTTTATTAACAGTTATCTGATCACAGGTGGTATCTGCTTGGGACTGGTTCGTCGACTGTTTTATACTGTGACCTTTGAAGAATCTGGAGGCTCTTCTTCCCTTATGGAATACATAAGATAAAATATATGCAGCCAGTCTGCCTTTGAGTTATCATACTTGATTGCAGTCTAATGTTCAACAGGATGTCTGGTACAGTCGGCGTTTTTGTAAACCATGGATATATAAAATGTGTTATCATGTAGTGGATATGTTAAACTTTACGCTCTTTTATGGTTGGGTACCAGACTTAGTACATTTAAGGTACTGACCAAATTATGTCAGTAATGCCGAGTGCTGATTCACATTTAATTCATTGGTGCCAAATTTAAGTACCTTAGAGTACATTTGGGTGAGAACTCCAGGTTCAGATGAGAGGCAGATGTGCTGTGAAGTGCTCGAAGCCTTGAAGCTGGCACATGGGTTTAACTTTAGACAGGAGGAAGAAGCACCCTGGAACCAGGAAGCTTGCCACAATGCTCTCCTGCCACTCCGTCAACTTCCAATGGAGCCAAAACTATTGGTGCAGCGCTGATCTGCTGCAAAAGTTTTGGCATATGGTCTTTTCTGTCTTATTTAAGTAATAGTCTACTATCACTGCTAGATGAGAAGACAAATATACACACACACTAGGAAACAGACTTGATGGAGACAGAAGATTAGCTCTATGTGTAATTAGAAAACAGCATAGGAACATCATTTCTTTTTTAAGTGTAATATATCATTCCTGCAGCTTTTTCAAAAATTAGAGTTTTGTTATTACGAGAGACAGTCAAGTATAGAAAAAGGGTACAGTTGAGTACCTGTACTGAATTCAAGGTACCAAAACCGATATTGGTATCGGTTAAAGTGTGAACAGTACCCAACCCTTGTTCCTTACCTTTCAACAACGCTGTGATCAACACGTGGTTATGGTCATGTGCTTAGTTATGGTCAGGAAAAGATCATGTTTTGACCTAAAATACCCACTGCCGATGTTGCGCTACAAAACACCTGCTTTTGTTGGCCCAGTCATGGCTGGAAATCCCGCCGCTGTCTTGCTCAAACAACTGGCTTTGTTGTTCCTTAGTCTTGAACAGTGATCTGCAGCTTGGCAGCCGTCTTGCATCCCTTTAGCCTCACGATGACAAAGTCAGCTCATATGCATGTTATGAGAACTACGTCACTTTAGAAACATTCACAGGATTTGTGTGAAATGTACAAATGTAACATATCCATGGTTTCGAAAAACATACAATGCCAACATTTTCTTCTGCCAACTGGGCTGAGAGCACACCACCCTGCTAGTTTGTCCACGTGAGCTACACAGTGGACCCCACGTCATTAACTTTGACCCACCAAATTTCCTAATGAAACTATCAGGGGATTTATACCTTCTGGTCTCAGGATCACTTCCCTAATATAGCCATAAGGCTCATGCTGTCTAGCGTCATTCCCCTGGCACACCCCTGATAGACACCATGCTTACGCAGTCTGTTAGGCAATTAGAAACACTTAATCTTAATGGGTTTGTTTAAAATCACCAAGAAAGTGTTTAATTTCTTTAATCATAACAGAGTTACAGTCTTAATTCGAATGAACCACATGCTATGAGTTTTTCCTCAAACTGAGTTATGCACATATTTATAAACTGTGAGTATTTACTTGTTTTTGAGGCGAATCTTTCAAATACCTATCTGTGCATTTAGTTTTGCTGGTTGCTTGAATCCTTCATGCATGCTCTGTCAGCACTGTATTTTACTTTAATAGAAACCTGAAACTGAAAAATATTAAACTGCTAGACTGTTAAAACACAAGAATGTTAAGCCTCAAGGACATGCACTAGTCTTGTGCAAACACCGGCACACCTCTTTGGTATGGATCGAGCTTACGCTGAGGATCTCCAATCTGTGCACTGGTCTATTAGTATTGACCCTGAGAGTGGAAAACAAGACCCCTCATACAGAATATTGATGCCAGTGAGGCAGTGTACAGGATGATTTGTGCTGCACATGCTTCCTCATTGATTGTTTATTACAGCTGCACACTATGAAAAAAGGCTTCATCCATCACCCACCAGTAATGAGTTTTTACATGCAGACTCAATTCGGGGTCTAGGCATCTCAAATGGGCTGTCTCTGAAAAAGACAAAGATTGAGCAGCAATCATAGCTTATTATGTGACTGCAGCTCAGGACTGGAGAGAAAGCGAGGATGGGGATGGTGGATGGGAGAAGGAGGAAGGTGGGTGGAGGGGTGACCTGTAGTTGGTGCAGCCAGGGACCTTTGCTTCAAGCTACCGGTCTAGTCTTCCTCAACTTACGGGGCAAGTGCTGGATCAATGATAGGGCTTTATCACGTGGTGGCAAAGACTAATGTGCTCCCGTTAAAATGCAGACAGCAATCCTGGTGTGAGCTATGCATGTGCACTAATGAGCTGTGCTGCCGCATGTTGTCGCGGTGATTACCATCTCCTCTGGACATTGATCCCAGCAGGGTTAAAACAGGAAGGAAAAAGGAGAGCGACCAACAACGGCAGCAGCAAAACAGCACGGCACTCTACCCTGGCATCACACCAGGAAGTTCAAGGTCTTTTCAGAGATGTTCTCTCAAGCCACGGAGCCTCCTGTGGACCCTAATTTGAATTACATCAACATTTTTATTCCGTTGGATGAATGTAAATCCCAGCATGGAAATGGGAATTATTCACAGCTGTTTTTGCTCTGGAAGTTTTGGCTCCTGCCTCTTAGCGGGAAGCCAAAGATGGGTTGTGTCCTGACAGCTAATGATAACAAAGCAGAGTGCCCCTTGCCCCCTCAGGACCCACTCTACAGCCAGATGTGTTATGACTGAGCTAATGAAAATTTGTCAGGTAAATCTGATATGTTGGACTTGACGGCTAGACCAGTTGTAGTGCAGGTCTGAATCCATAGCGGCTCCATTAAAGTGGATACACTGCCTGCGCTGATCAATACGCTAACACAAATGAGAAACAGCATCATTTTTATTGATGAGGAGCTGCTTGGACTTTATAGGAAAGCTCTCAATAGACACTTGGAGGGAGGTTTGTCTTTATCACATTGTGTGTACTTGTGGTTTGATGTGCCATTGCTTAAATACACAAGCATGACTTCAAGGGATTAAAAGGTTCCCAAATGATATCTGATGCAATTATGGAGGAGCTTTCAAGATAAAATAGGAAAAGATAAAACTTTAATCATCTCTGTGGGGAGATGGTTGTTGGAGCAACAATGAGCACTAGGATACATTAGTGGAATAATACTATATGAAGAGGAAAAGAGAATATCACAGAAACAGAGTGAGTGTGGGGCTATACAAAAACACCATAGCCATGCTATAAATTTTCATTTACAGTTTATAAAAAAATGTTTGCGCAAAACAGGTTTTTCTATAAAATAAATTGCCTTGTCTTCTACTAGCATAAGACATTTACATGCAGGAAGTTCCTGTTTGTCCGCATTATTTCCTTTCTGTCTTGGAATCTAAACTGTAAACCAAGACAGCAACGAAACTGGATTTTTTTTTTCTGGTGTGTATTGTGTACATTGACAGTAACATGGATAGTAGGAAGGCAGAGCCGCTGAATCAAATGAGCTTTGCATGTTTTGCTGCGGAGACACAACAGGCCTGTTGTACACAGTCTGTCATTTGCAATCTGGTCGATCTGCAATGAATAGCCTGTTCCGCAGGGCTGCCTCCAGAGAATGGAAGCTCATACAGCTCTGAAGCCTAAAACAACAGAGAAGAATCTCTCATATTGTATCTCTGGGTATAAATTTACATTTCTAATTTCTCTCTGGCGTTTAGCAGGCAGCCCCACAGGCCAATACAGATGTCTCTGGCAATGACCTAACTCTTCATTAATATGTATGCTGACAACCAACCAAAAAGAATAATAAAATTGCTCCTCTCCAGTTACAGTTTCTCTGGGCTCCCAGAGTACCAGGGAGAGCGAAGAGCTGTCCAAGTGTACATCATGAATTCCCCGCTCCTCTCAACTCCTTTGCTTCTTCTCCCCTGATCCATCTGGACCAAGTGGGGTGGTCGGCTCTTATTAAGAGACATTTAAAGAGGATCCTTTACCCGCTTCTCCTTTAATGTAATTGTTTAAGTATCAGAGCTCACATCATACCATGTCAGAGAGGGAAACCTCTTTTGTTGGAAAGGAGGAAACAGTGATGTGATTGTTCAGTGTTTTTCTTTTTTCTTCGGTCACATCTTAGACAAGTTAACCTCTTTAATTAAGAGTACTTAGCTGTGTGGGCCCGGATGGGGCAGGAAGCGATTGTTGAGACCCTGCCAAGCTGGATCGGGTTTCTCGGCGGCCCATGCCTCCAGCCAAGGCTGAATGGGAGGCTGGCTTGTCAGCAGATGCTGTGCTCAGGGATCAGTGTCTCTCTGTTGGGTTACAAGAGCCCTTTTCCTCAAGACAAGAGAGGAGGGAAAAAAACAGAGGACGAGTAAAGGGTGTAGTGGCGAAACAAGGATGAGGGGAAACTTGTATTGTGAGATATGTGCTCTGATGTTAGAAACTGAATACTTGGCATAGTCTGTCAGTTTGTTTCTGGCCCAGTGAGCATGTCAGCACAGCATTGTCCTCTGTTGGGATATCATCAGTAGCAGTGCAGTATATCAAAATTGTCTTAAGAGCACGACACAAGCCAGTCACTTAGCATGAGAGCAGGAATTTGCCCTAAACGCTGCCGTGTTGTACAGCAGCAGCAGAACACAGTTTAAACATGTACTCTGGGACAAAATCAAAGAAAAACAAACTCTGGTTGAGAAATTAGATGTTTTGCTTAAACACTGCGGCGCACTGTGGTTAATGTGAGCTGATCGCACTTACATGGCTGTCAAAAATAAATATGAATGCTCTGCATCCATAAAAGATGTGCGGAGCTGTTCTGAATTTTTCATCTCACATATAAGTCCCATATAATGAATCACGGTTCTAAGTCTTCTGTTCCGGCAATAATAAGATCCAGCCTGCTGTGTTCGCATGGTAATTTCATCCAGCGTCTAACCCTAAATGAATACATACGTCATGTGGTTTATATACTGTATCTGTATTAGTTTCCCCAGAGCTCCGAGAAAGACGCCTCTAATTTCAGTTTTTGATATCCTAAGTATGCTTTATGCTTGTGGTGACATGGAATGTTCTAAGGGGACAACCCCATAATCTCCATGTTTATTGGTCTGTTTGCCAGACACAAGAGTGAGACGACTGCGCTCAGAAACTTTCCAGTGTAGAAAGAGACACGGCATAACATGGTTACAACCAAAGAAGCGAGCAAACATTTTTAATGTTACAGTAAAAAAGCATTATTTATTTAACTTTATCAGCTGGTGACTTCTCTCTAGTTAAATTTATTTATATGAATTGTTGTAAGGGAGTCAGGATGCTTATTCTGAAATGCTTTTTTCATTAGTTTTTCACTTTTTTTTCTATCTTGTCTATTCATTTTGTAAATAATTGTACTGTTTGTCTTGTTAATAATTCATATTAACATAGGTTATCAGTGATAGATAAAATACTCCATCACAGTGTATAAATTTTTTTGATATTTGATATCCGTATACATCTTAATATGGTCCATTTTCTGCTTAATAAATCAAGAAAGAAAGTCATGTTGACATGAGCACAGATATTTATTTTTATTATATTTATATCCATATTTTTTATCTTGTATTTACATTTTGTAAATGTTTAGATTGTTTATCTCATTTTATAAAATCCTCTATCACAGAAACTTTAATAGATAAAATTAATAAATGGGAATGTCTAGATTTGAATTTTGTAAATTTGATATATCACAGATTAAGTTACCTTAATTACCCTAACCAAAAAATATATAAAAATTTATATTAAAAAAAAATCCAATCTTACCATTAAGTACTCCAGCCCATTGTTTTGCTGCATTGCTAAAAGTCTGATACACACAGAAATATTAAAAAGGCCGCTACCTCAAAATAAACAGTATGAATGTTATGCAATTCATGGTATGTATCTTCATATTTTCCAGCCTTATATTATTTACTCCTCTTAATCTATTTGGATGTGTTGTAACAATTTTGTGTCAGTAACGTGTTCATAGTAATTTTCTTAAATTTGTAAACATTACTTGATTCACATAAACGCATGAGTGTGTATGTACAGCATGTGTCTGTGTGGTGCCCCTGACTACCAGGTGCCCTGGACTGACAATGTGTCCTGTCCATTATCTCCTTAATGGTGACTTCTTCTTTACCTAAGCACGCTGTGAACTGAACCTGGCCACCCTCTAAGTGTATCAGTGTACTGAAACACACCCATATAGAGTTTCCCTGTCATGAACGAACATATACACACCGGGGTCTACAAGAGTTCAAAGTTCTTGGGTGTCCTAGGGGACAAACCAGAGTGAAAGGATAGACTTATTTTGGTCTAAATTACTTCAAATGACTTTAAAATTACACCCTCCAAAGTCTAGACTCTTTGAAAATGCACTATATGGTAATAACATCCATTAAAATGAGGCGTGCGGCCCCAGTGAAATCTCAGCTAGAGCCGTATCTTTATCTTTTTAAGGGAAAAAGTGTGCCGAAGGTAACATTTAAAATTTGCACCTGCAGATGTCACCTAAGTGTTTCCTGTACAACATTTTTTAGTGATCTGAGGGAGATTACAAATGAAATGGATGACTGTGTCTAATTGGCTATTCCCTTTGATCTGCGATCAATCTTTACCATATGAGCTGTGGTTTTGGTTGAAGGGAAAATTGAGAGGGATGGCAACCTCATTTCCCAAGTTTACCACAAGGTTCAAGCGTCTATAGCCTGTGGTCAGTGCCTTCTTGTATGCTCTGGTTATGTCTGTCTGCTACCCTCTCTTCCTCCTCCTCCTCCTCCTCCTCCTCCTCCTCTTCTGCTCGTTTCTCGGTGCTCTCTCAGGAATATAGTGACCCTGCAGGGCCATTGAAGTATTCACCTTTAAGACCTCTTGAAGCTAAAGGTGGCGGCCTCGCTCATATCTCACAGATTAACAACTAACCACATCCAACATGACGCACATGTCCGCACTCTGCAGTGAGCCCACTCCTGTATTCTATGCCTGTGCTTGATTTGTATTCATTCAAAACAATGTGACCTCGGGGTAATGAGCATAGATAAAATAAAAAGCATGAGTCTTTTTTTCTTAAGTTCTCTGCACCTACAACAGACCCTCCATTGTTATAGCGTCCCGCTATCCAACATGCACAGAGATATTTTTGCATCTTGAGATGTTTAATGGCAATGTCAACAGCAGCAGCAGCAGCTCAATTGAAATGGAAAAGTACTCTGAAATCAGAAAGGGGCTCTAGCTTGCTGCCTGCGAAAGCACTCAGGCTCATCTGGAGCTGTGGGCCGCAGCGCAGGGGAATTCAAACCCCACCTGTAACTCATTATACCCGGGCCCAGCACTATGCACCATCCACATTTTGATCTTTCTCCATTTCATCTGAAATAAGTTCCATGAAAAAGAGCAGCGCATTCAGGGCGTCAGTGTGTTAGGCTCAGCGGCCGACACAGCTGCCTACACCGACTTCCTCTCCCCCTAGCTGGCCCCTGACTGT
Organism: Cephalopholis sonnerati; assembly: GCA_019142605.1. Lineage (NCBI taxonomy): Eukaryota > Metazoa > Chordata > Actinopteri > Perciformes > Serranidae > Cephalopholis > Cephalopholis sonnerati. The sequence continues at coordinate 27,862,685 of JAGQAX010000007.1, forward strand.
GGAAGATTAGAGACAGATTGCAGCTTGGGACTCTGGCCGCGCTGTATTGAGAAAATGACAAGGAACATTCACCATCACTAGTCTGCAGATTTTGTACTGATTTAGTGTTTATTTTACAGTTAAAGCAAAGGATTGAAAGCATGAAACAGCAGCAGGTTGGTATTTGATGTTCTTTCTTTTTGCATTGTTCAGGAGGATGGGAGAGTTGCACTTGGCTGCAGATGCTTGTAATGAAATTGTGACAGTTTAAAACAAACATCTTGTACCTCTGCGGTGCTGCTTTGCAATGAAACTATGCAGACATTTCTGTTTTGCATAGTGCATGCATAAAAATGTAGAGCACTGTCTGGAATATATTAAGTTTCATTATAATGAGATCATTTAAACAGACGAATTATAAAAGCTCCTCTTAAGTCACTGCTTTGTTATTAACAATGCAGTTTCTTAATTCAATATTTGATTAAAGTAAGCAACTGAAAGATCAAGTATTCTTTTTAATTATCATTTCATATTTTTTCAACATGCTTACTAAATGTCTGTGGAATGGCTGCATTTTACGAACGTATAGAACCCCCAGGGCAGGGGTTTCAGGTTTGGCTTTCCCTGTCTGACAGCTATAATGCTAAAAACTTGGCATCGCTGCTGTCTGGGCTGCATTCCAGAAAGCCCAAAAATGCTCCAAAATTTTCAATGTCGATCCCTCATTCTCTAGTTTAGACACAACATTAACAAGCGCGCTGCCTGCCGCAGAGTCAGATGGATTGAGTTAAATAAAATGAGCCGTACTAATATGATTATTATATAAAGCATTTAATGGGGGTTGCTGATAGTGTTCTGCTGAATATACAAGGTGTATGGGATTCTGGTTGACTCAGGTATGTTTAGCATTCAGCATATTCCTTACTGTAAGGCAAATTGCCTTTTGTGTCTTTTATGGAAAATATGTTCTCTGCAACAACTGGCTGACAAAGTAGCAATTTGCCACTAAAATGGTGCTCGTTGGGTATTTTTGTTTCCCTCATCAGCACAATTAGGCCCATTTATTTCTTCCATCTTCTGCTAACCAGCCGTTTTCCTTTGGAGAGCCAATTCCATCTCAGTATGAGTATGCTGTTTAGTCAGGTTTAATAAATACGCAGAGCACAAACCAATTTGATAATAAATTTCTTTTGCTGGGAAGGTCACTACAAAACAACTGGGAAAACAATGCTCAGCTATACTGGGGCAGCACATTTTTAGCAGAGTGCATAAACATTTATATTTTGCATTAGTAAATGTAAAACCACGGAAAACATATTGTATTTGATCAAAGCTATTGAGATTGTGTAATTAATTTTCCAAACAACAGCAAGAAACAAACAGAATGAGTCTATAAGCTTTATCACACTCCTCCAGAGAATTCCTTAAACACTTGAAATAATGGCAAAGTACTTTTGATAGTAGCTAACAGTTATACATGTGCACTGTATGGGCACAAATGATGGCAGGTGTTTGGTTACTTACAGGAAGGTTTTCATGTGTCTTTCTGACCTTGGGCTCATTTCCCTGTTGGCACACCCCTGCAGCATACAGGAGCCCTCTGTGAGATGACTCATGCTTGACCCAAACACGTGCATGCATGGGTAGAGAAACATCATTGCAGTCCTCATGTATTAATACAACATGTATTTGTCTGTGCGTTTTTTTTTCTTGTTTGAAGAGTTTTGTGGAGCAATTTAAAAGCAGTCATTGGGGAGCTTTTAGAGGACTGTTTCTGATGTTCATTATCAAACTTATGCAAAAAAAAAAAAACAACCTTGTGGATTAGATTTATGCTTCTTTGGTGTTTTTATTAGCAACATACTTTAACTATTTAACTACTCTCCATCAGACATGGATAACTTTGCTCTGCAGGTGATATAAAAACAGTGGTGTAACTATGAGAAGAGAACATAAAGCCAGTGTGCATGCATCTCTCTGTCCATTTTCAGTATCTCCTCATTTGTATTAAGCACCTGGCCAGTACTTTGAATGTACCTGACACTCTCTCGCTGCTGAAAATCAAAATGAAACAAACATGCCAGTGTTCCCCCCAGACACCTTGTGCGAGTGTCTTTCCGAGACAGGACGGAGTCTGAATGAACTCCCTGTGGAGTTGCCAGAAGGAGAGTCCGGCTCAGCAAGGCCAGGTGATCTTACCTGCCGACAGATGATAGCTGCATTGTTCTCTCTGACTCCTCTGTTTGAAAAGTCCTCTGGATTCAATCGTGAATGCCCCCGCTGCTTTGATACAGTTGCCTGGATACCAAGTCCACCTGGACTAGCATATGGTCACAGCATGCCGCTCTTCATGTGAGACAACCGCTCAGCCAAAACAGTCTTTTCCTTCCTCTCTCGCTCCCTCCTTCCTCTTCTCGGTGTCTCTCTGCCTTTCTGTTGATATCTTACTTTTTTTTTGTCCCACTGAAAATTATTTTTTCATGTGATATAATGGTGTGAATAACTTATGCAAAAATAACAAGATTATACAGCAACAACATAGCTGCAAAGGGAGAGGAAATAAATGGGGAAAAAACGCAACGCCCCCAGCTTGGAGCTGATACACCTCAAAGTGTCTCAGAGGTCTTAATTCTGTCACTGATGAGGTTGGCCTGCATGTCTCCAGCTCTAATCACTTCTGCAGATAGTCTGAGAATAGACATGCACGGGTCTCGCCCTTCTTCTGAACACAGCTTGCGAAAGTTACAGTGACAGGCGGAGAGGTAGCTGTACAGAGTAATTATACACCAGATGATGGATGGGTCATAGCCAGTGACTGACAAGAGGGATATGGGGTAAGGTTACACTGCACAGCCCCTTGGAGACTGTCTTAAAGACGTAAAGAACCAGGCAACTGAGATGAAAATCATTAGATGTTGTACTGACTGTCGGGGATGATGCGGAGCAGACAGAGACTGCGTGGGCCCCGCAGGGAGTTTCATCGTAGAACAATAAGCAGCTAGTCACAGAAGAATGCATATCAATTCATCTGACTGACCCGCTGATGGAGATAACAGCTTGTGTCTGTATATGACTAAGTGCTTTGTATAACTAAAAAAACGCTTTTTATGGACTCTGGACGAGTTGTATCATAATATATGTCTTTGCTGGGTAGTAAAGTTCCGATTTTTAGGCAGCTTAGATTTCAGCAGAAAAAGACTGCATCAGACAATTAAAGGCTTTTATGTATAGTCACAGTCAGTCTTAACTCTATGAGACAGTGTTAATCATGCCTGTGCGTAATCATCAAATATGAATGGAAACAAAAAGCATTTAGACACCAGCGTTTTATCAAAGCTCGTGTATTCAAGTTCAAACACAGCGTAAATGAATGAATGAGTGCATTTCCTGCTGAATGACTCGCACAAGTGTCTGTGATACAACATGTATGGCTATTGTGACTTCAAAGACATCTTCATACGCCGACATTTTTCTCTTTGAACTGTCTCATTACATTTACTGTCACAGTTTGTTGTTCGTTTTTGTATGTATAAGGCTGTTCTGTGTGTCTTCTTTGGTCAAAAGGAAATGTGACAAAATTGTAATGAAGACACAGAAATGATTACCTCCGCCAAGGAGGTTATGTTTTCAGTGCAATTTGTTTGTCAGCAGGATTATGGAAAAAACTACCAGTCCAATTTTCATGACACTTGGTGGAAGGGTGTAATGTGCGCCAAAGAGGAATCCATTAAATTTCGGAGCTGATCCGAATCATAGGGTGGATACACAAAGTAGTTTTCACTTTTTTGTAACATTGCCAGATAGAGTATTTGGCCTTGGTAGAATAAATGCAACACATCCTGAAATCCAGTAGATGGTAGTAAAGTTCAATAGCAACTAAACATGCGATAACTCCATATCACAATCCAAGTTCACAAGCACTAGTAATCCTCCAGGGTAGCCCACAAATGTAACTGTTCAAACCTTAACAGAAAGCATTCGTTACGGAGCTCTCGGGGACCGTGGTTTCAGGGGAGAACTGGTTATTTTAGTGTAACTTTTTGCCACCATCCGCAACTGAATTTCCACCAACATGTTACGTAGCGCCCTCACACGAGAAGAAAACACAGGCAATCTGGAAAACTACTGGAAAAAATAGACACAAAATAGTTTATTTGATAAATTTGATTCCATTCTTTGTAAACAATGCGACATCACTATTCCAATATATCCCCATGCTTGTTACGTTTCACCGTCCTGCCATTCTGTTGGACTGTTTTGTGTTTTTCCAGTGCCGTCCAAAAGCTGTTTTACATGTGCTCTCTACTGTTTGCCTAAATTCCATGTGCACACAGCAAAAGGTGTCGCTATGGAAACTTAAATACATCTAAATGTGAATTCTCTGCAATAAACTCCACCAGAGATATTAAAGAAATATATCAGACATATTGGCTGGGCTTACAGATTAGCATATCATAGAAGACTGGACTGTTGGCCTTGCCGGATGTCTGCGCTCTCTGAGTGCCCCTCCTGTTTATAAAGAATTTGCCTTTTCTTTTGAACTCGCCTTTTATGAGATTTCTGCACATGAACACACGCAGACACAAACTCAACACTCTAGTTTAGTGAGTGTTGCTGCGGGGAGTGATGAGAGATGAGATCAGAGGTCAGCGGTACATATGGTGAACTCTGTGGATGGCTCAGGTTAGACAACAGATGCAAACACCTGCAGCTGCAACACACTCACCTCTGTCAGACTGATGTTGGCACAACCACTTACTGATTACATTAGCATTTGTGGGGGGAAAAAAACAGTGTGAAGCTTTTAGATTAGAAGATTATTAAACATTCTGTGGATTTATATACAGGTATGAGGAAATACTGGTTGATGTTGACAGCAGCAGTCAAAACTGTGAAGTGAATGAAGCATTTGTTGGACTATTTTGAGGATTTTTGAGGCTTAAAGTTAGACAGGATCACCTTTGGTGTTGCACTTGTGTGTTTTACCATACCAGGAAAATTCCAGGTAATTCATAACAGTACTGTTGACATTTTGTTTTTATTCCCCTGTACTACAGTGTCCAGAGAGCCCCTCCATGGATTTTATGTCATCTTAACTGTGTATTGTAAGACATACCTGTAGCTGTTGTGAGAGTTAATGCATTAGTTTCCTTTTTAAAGGTAACTGATTGTATCTTTGAGTACATTTAGCCCAGTTAATTTCCACTTGTGCAATGGCCATTACCTCATTGTTGCATGGCTTTAATGATTTATAATTCATGAACCTTTACATGCTTCATGTTTTAAGTTACACCTGGTGTACAGTATAACATATAAACCCTTAGATTGGCTGACTCTGGTAGATAACTAAATAAATAAACAGTGAAAAATATTTTATACACTTTGCAAATCATTATTAAAAAATGTTGAATTTCAAATATGCACTGCAATTTACTGAACCCAATTTAAATACCTTATCAGTCATCTATAATGGATTATGTTCTCAAGGTAATTTTCAATTGTGTATGCAAAGTCAGCATTCCTCTAAACATCTGTTTTGACCAAAAAAATGTATATATATTGGTAGCATACCTTTCTCTGGCTCTGCTAAAGTGTCTGCATAACAAGTGATGCTACCAGGATTTTTTTCTATCTTTTTAATATTTCCTTGTCGCTTGAATACACACACAGATTAGTCTAAGAGAAAATTTTTCTGGGCTCACCTTTGTCAAAATGGACAATTATAGGGAGAAGTAGTCCAAAAACTGTTAAATAATTCAGTGCTGACAATGACAATTTATTCTAAATTCCTACTATTATTACTTTACTTTAAACTGTAGTTTTATCTCAGTGTTTCTATAAAAACCTCCCAACATTTGTCTTTGGGTGGTTGCAGCTCATGAAGCGGCCGGATGAATAAAACATGACTGGGGTGCATCGTTTAGCCGATTCTGCATCAAATCTGGTCTGTGCTCAGCTTGAATAATGTAGATGGGTCCCATCGAAAAGGTCATTGGATATTACCTTTCATTTTGAGCTTTAATGTATTTTCTCCAAACAGGTGGTATCTATTGCAAACAATGTAAAGTCAGCAGGCTTCTCCAGAGCCACCCAAGCAGATCTGAGTTGTTGGAATCTCAATGCACAGTGACTGCTGCACTGTAAAATATTTGACTGGAAGTTTACAGGGAAAAAATACTAGCTACTAGTTGCATTTCTTTCACTGTGGTATTACTGTATTTAACTGGGATTTTACAGTACTATACCCCTCAGATTACAGTAATGCCTAGGGCTGCCCCTGACTAAGAATTTTCCTAGTCGACCAATAGTTGTCATTTAGAGCCATTAGTCGACAAGTCACCCACATGTTTATGATATTAATGTAATTATTAAATGATATATTTTGGGCGGGGCAACACAATGGTTTGAGTTCAAGGTGTGAGAGAGAATAGTATCAGTAACATTGTTAACACTGTGCTACATTACAGAGAAATACAAAACCGTACTAATGAACCTTCATTAATATAGGCCTATATTTTATCTACAAGTGCACGTCACACACTGAGCGAGCCGCCTGTTCATGACGCTGTCGGCTAATGGGCATGTAGCTACTTCCATGTTTCAGATGATACGTCATGTTTGTAGTCGACCAATGAAGATGAGTGTACATATCACCTTGGGTTGGTCCTTCACCTTCTCACAATGGTCCCACACTGTGGATTTCCTGCCCGACATGTTATTAACTAGCCTGTGGAATAACCGCAGGTACCAGCCCTGGAAATCAGGGGCCGTACACATGTTGCGTCTTTAACCACCTGTAAACAAGAGGTCAGGTGCTGGGTGCTACTCTTGTGCCTTTTTTGTGGAAGCTTTCAAAAGCGCAGCGGCAGGTTGCATCTAAACTTGCTAAGCAACGTTAACAAGCATCATATAGCCTATTTACCTGCAATCCTGAGTGCAGAGCTGATCTTCTTCCAGGAACTGTTTATAAGTGTGTGGGCATATTGTCCGTGGGACAGATGTAAAGCTCTGGGTAGCCCTGCACTAACATGATCAACTTTTCTGTATTTATCAGACCGAATATTTACAGAGGAAAGAAAAGATATCTGTCGACTGTGACTGGTTTGTAACGTGACTCCTGTCTGACTGCTGAGCGTGGCCTCTCCTTGTGTCTGTCCTTTCAATTTAAATTCCCACATGGTCCAGTCATATAGGTTTTGTTTTTGTTTTTCCCTGTGACTAAGTGACCAATGAAATCTTGCTGACTAATGACCCCTTTGGTCAACCAACGTTAAGTCAACATTAGGGGGGCTGTAGAATTACAATAAAAAGTAATGCAGCTCAGTAGCCAGTAATTAACTGCAAATTTACATTTTAAATAATGCCGTAACATAATGCAAATTTGACTTTTAATCTGTAAAACCATCATAAATCTAAAACACTGATAAGATAATCCTGTGTAATCCTCACACCTGCACTGATTTCACAATAAAATTATGAATACAGTATAATATTGTGGAAAATACATAGTGTGTGTTGTGCTCATATCAGAAAAACAGATGCGAAAGGGAAAATTAAATATTCAAAGTTCAAACTCAGGTGTTCTCTTAATTACAAATAACACAACATAAGCAATGACTACAAGTTGCACACAGAGCAGAGCTTTCTTGGATTTAATAAATCATACTTTTCTTCTGAACTGCTCCGAGCAGCAGATCTCATCTGTGATAATGGCTGCTGATAGTGTCCTAAAAGGATTACATAACAGTTGTGTCTAAATAATTTTTGTCACTCTTACTTATTTCAGATAATGGGTCCCCGTGTGCCCTGTCATCTTCATGAACTTCTGCCACAGGTGCCAATGACACCGCTCTCATCACACTAAATTAAACAATCATTTCTAAAATCATAACGGGCTGCAATTAGTTAATTACACAAGCAAGAGCAATTAGGAGGTGAGGCAAACAATGCGTCGTGACTGGTAACAGCCAAGGGAGTTCTCTTCTTGTCAACACTGATTAATTCAGCTGAACGCTAAACTTATTTGTCCCACAGAGAACAGTGCCTGTGACAGCTCACGTGTCACTTACAATTCGTGTCACATCCAATGAGAGATGATATGTTATGATATTGACAGATTCTCCGGGTGGTGAAAAGAGGCAGGGGGTCATTAAGAAGTGATTTCTGGTCAAGTGGAAATGCCCCTTCTCGTCTCCTTTACCAGCTGTTTTTTTGGTAAGAGGAGACTCTCAACATCTTCACCAGCAGGTGTTTGACAGGTAATTTGCTGCTAATTTATTTGCCGCTTTAAATCATGTGGCAGTTTTGGGCAAGCCCGGATCCCGGGTCACAGTTCAACCTGGACATCCTGTAAAAGTGTCACCGAAGCAGATTGGCTCGACGGTCTCCACTGAGAGGGTGAATAGCTGGAGGGGAATGAGACCGAGAGAGAGGGAGAGGAGTTGATGTAGTCAAAGGGACAGAAAGAGAGACAGATAAGAGCGCCAGAGCGAAGAGCGAAGAGATCGCCCATGGGCAAATTCACGCCAGCCTGAGGCTTCCAGACAAAGCGTCAAAGCAGGGTGGAAATGTATAAAAATGTGCATTTGTAGCCATAGCTGGAGTGGACTGGAGTTTAACTGACAGCAATTTCTCATAGGTATAGCAGAGAACAGACACAGCACCTCAAAACCGCCACACAGCTGCTGCAGCAATACCTTAAATGAGGCATTAATGGCAAGGAGGCGTGAGAGGGAACAGATCAGACACATCCAGGTTTAGTGCTTTCAGTTAACATATGTCTAATTATGAGGATTGATACTGTTCTAATATATGCTTCACCTCTTTACACCCTCTTACTATTCTAGTCATCCATTCTTGATGTACACATGCACATTGAGTACACACACCCACACACACACGCAAAGTTTTAATTAGATTATATGTATTAATTTCTCTTTTTTTTCCAAAGTCAATAGAAGTCCACACAGTATTAATTTGTTTCAGGTAATTGAAAAGGATGTGATTAAACCGGCGGAATATCAGAGACAGGGCCTCGAAAGGAAGTTTGCATCTCCAGCCACTTAACATTCTTTCTATTGATCGTTTTTTTGACTAATGCTGATCGATCTTACCTCTCGGTCCATACCACTCTTCTCTGCTCAGATGGCTGGAGTCTTGTCAGTTGTCTGTTTCCCCTCCATTGGGTTGTCCTGTCAGCTTTTAGCCAACCTCCATCACCAGCATTATCTTTGCCTCTCCCCTTCAATATCCATCTCTTCCTTTCACACCCCATAATACTGGACAGGATGGCCCCTCAGCCGACCGGCCAATACAGTGGCTGTCTCAACCAATTAGAGTTCAATAAAAGTCCTGTTAGAGCAGAGAGAGTAGTCCATTTGTCAAATTGTAGATATCGTTTGGAGCAGCGTCTTGGGTCATAATGAGCAAGTGCCAGTGTAAATGTAGGCTATGCACCTGCATGCAGCCTATAGGGTCTCTGAAATGTATAATATTGTGCATATTTAAATCAAAATAAATTACAAATTGATATCTGCTCTGAGGTTTACACAAATTTTGAATATCACAAGTCTGTAAAGTAGTTTGTAAAATATTAAGGATAGTTTAAAATATTTTTTATTCAGTATTATACTGACCAAATTGCCATGATGTTGTGCTAAAAACACAGTCACTTGCTGGTACACAACTGGCAATTGATTTAAGTGGCGGAGATATGTAAAATCGGCAAACTTTTTTCAGCCATAATTGTAACGTTTAAAGATATTAACTTAAACTCTGTGGTCTGATGTGACATTTCTTCTGTGCTTATTTTATGCACTTTGTTGCTCTGTTAGTGCCTACCAGCACAGAAGCTTTTCAATTTACGTATTTTAACCACCCACTTAAAAAAATCTATATCAGTTTAAGTGTATGCTATATTTAGACTATTTTCCCTGCTTTACCTTGCACACTAACAAACTCCCTTGTTCTAAAATTCCTATTTTGGTCAAGGTAATCTAGTGGCTTTGAGATAACAGCTTCAGCTCCCCATCAGAAATGGCTCCCTAACAGCAAGGTAAAGCGGTAAAATATTCTAAATATAGTGTACACTTAAAGTGATATTGATTTTTTTAGGGTTGGCCTTTCTTGCGTGGCTAAAAACTAATCAATGGAGGCAGCGTTAGCTCAGCACCATTTCATATGTGATGCACAGATTTCTACCAAGAAGTAAACAAACATAGTGATTTGCTTTATATAATTTGTTTATAAAGTACAGAATAATGTATCAACTGTCCAGTAATGACAGACGGAAATTATAAAAATCACTATGTCTAAGTTTTATGTACTGCAGGCAGGCCCTTACTTCAGCTTAGAGCATAAGATTGTGTGTAGCTATATGCTTGGATTGATCTTACTATGATATGGTAAATATAGGAGTCAAAGGACCAGTGTGAATTATACAGATTATCCCATTTTGCATTTTACCTTTGACAACCAATATGTAAGCTGTTAAGCTCAGGAGGAGACCCTTAACATTAAACTGTTCATCTGCTGTGAGATCCTTGAACTCTGAGTAGCTGCTCCATATAATAACTCTCTCACACACAAACACACACACCCACACACACACACACACACACACACACACACACACAGATGTGTACTCAAACACTTGTGAGGACCTTCACTGAAATACGGCATCTTCTAGCCTTTAACCCTAACCTTTGCCATTACAAATATCTGCCTAACCGTAGTTATCATAACCTCAACCTGTCCTCTCCAAGAAAAAAGAAACATCAATCGCTGCAGTAAATCCCTCAAAATGAGATATGTTCATGCACCAGTGACCAAGTCCTCTAGTAGCCATGGTAATTATGACTTTTGTTGGTCAGGGAGCAAAGAAGGAAGTCGGGTGGTGTTGTCATAGAGCCACAATGTCTGCATAGGCAGAAAATCGGGTGGATGGGTGGGTCAACAAAACGCTGCCACGGGAATTTCCTATTTCCCTTTTCCAACCGATTATTAACCAACCATTATATTCCCTAATCTCATCCAAATGCTTATTTTTGTTTGCATGACTATGAAGGTCCCGTAACCTTAACGAGGTTGTAATTTTAAACCAAACCACAATGTTTCCCCAACCTTAACCAAGTCGTGTTTGCGCCTAAGCCTAAACGGACCTTAACCATAGAGTCCTCACATCATAAAAGAGAGTTATTTCTGCCACATTGATTTATAATATTTTTGGAAGGCAGACAAATAATGTCATCCTTCTAAAAGAGGTGTCAGGTGAGAAAAAGCTTATATTTTCTGTTCTGGTTGGCAGTTTGAAACAATGTCTTTTGTCATTTAATTTGTTGGAATTCTGACTCTTGTGCATTGGAAGGAAAAAAGGAAATAGTGTGACACTGTTAGAGAACCACAGAGTCCACAAAGGGAGGAGGTTAGGGGGTTCATGGGTCAGCTACACTTTAGACTTTTCCTACCATCAGTTATACTTTCCCTAACCCTTTTTCCTTTTTTTGTGTCTACACCAAATCAAAGCTTCATCTTATCTGCATCAGGTTAGATTTTTGTTATCGTGATTTGTCTGTTTTGGAAGGATCTAATTAATGAAAATAATGAGTAAAGTTGTCGTGCAAATATGGGTGTCAGATCAGAAAATGTTCTGTATTGTGTCCTGTTACTTGGGGACTAGCTGCTTTCAATTATTTTTAGTTTTATTTGTTTTTCGTGCATAATTACAAAACAAAAAGAAATGAAAATATTTCTAAAAAGTGCATGTGAGGGTGTGGTAAAAACCTGTACAGGCTTATATGAAAACCCAGAAGACATAAATGTGTTAAAATACAACAGTCAAATATGTCAATACATTTTAAATACTAGAATTCAGGAAAAAAAATCACCATATAAGGATTCAGTTAAAATTTAAATAATTATTAAATAATTGTTACACTAACAGCATGAACAGTAGGTCCTAATAATGATCAGTGTTGTTGTAAATCAAATAATTTTGACAGCAGAGCACTTTTTTTTTTTTTAAATATGACATTTGACAAAGTGAGGACTGGTCAACTGTTCTTGCTTTACAAAAATGTCCTCAGTTATGTGGTCCAAAGTTCCAAGATAAAAGTACAAGAGAACACATACATACTGTACACTGTTATCTCCCTCCTCCCTATCTATCTCCGTAATGGAAAAAATCAGTCTTCTTCTGTTTTTAATTCGCATGTTTTATACTGTACATTGTAGGGACTGCACAAGTCCTAACATTGGTGCATTGAGACGTAATCCTTATACAGTTCTATTTATACCATGGCCAGTTCAGCCTTGTGTACACCATACTGTTAATGGTATATTTCTCCTTATCATTATATTTCTGCAATATCAAACACTTGTGCATAGGCATAGAAAAATGTAAATAAACACGCATATACATGTTGACACACTATGCCAAGTAAGCCCACACATTCAAATGTGAACAAATACACCCATGCAGTAACATGTGCACTCTCACACAAATCTGGGAGGTGAATAACCATCTGGCTTCTGTTTCCCTGCACTGTGTGATTTACACACTGAGGCAGAAGTCTGAAACTTTAGCTTGACGTTGCACAGTGTGCTGCTCCAATCAGGGCCTCCATCTTCTGTTTATGGATCGCAGCTACCAGCTGTTAAGCACTTCCACTTGAACTACAGTCATTTCCTGGCAGAGACCGAAGGAGGCCAGCTAGTCAAAGGTTCACTCTGACCCAGGAGGAACAAGGAATGCTTGATTCAAAGTTCATTGCTGAAAGAAGTTTCTTTTAGGTAGATTCAAGCAATGAGGTCAGGGAATGTAGTCCACCTATATGTATAGTAGGGTTGGACCAGTGTATACATTTTCAAACTGGTTTGATGTTAAGCCAAGCACCGGACTGGTGTACTAAAATGTACCACTAGGTGTCGCAGTTGACTTAGCAGCCGCTCCTGAGTGGAGCATATTGATACAGAGCCCATGAATGAGAGCGTAGCAGCTACGGCCCACTTGGTCACGGTAATGCACCTCTAAGCTGGTTTGCCAAGCGCTAACAAACACGAAAGATGAGATGAAGCAGAACATGAAGCAGCTCTCAAAATGAGACTAGCAGAGAAAATAGACTTGGCGCCAAAACTATTATTATGGAGCTCCGTGCTGCTGTGTGTTCCGTCTGAGCAGCCAACTCGGTTAACATAGCCACCAAAACGAAGCGGGCAGTGCTTCCCGGCGCTTCGGGGTGCTTCCACCTCCTGTCTGCGTCTGCCCTATTCTGCCATGTTTTGTCTCGTCACCCCAAAAAACACATGAACTTTCTATTGAACAAACACAGTGTGCACCATGCGCATCTTACTCCCTCCCTCCTCTACGGAAACTTGATCCTTATGTTGCTGTTCTTGGCTCTTTTCAGACACCACTGGCTTTGTTAACCTGACTCTGTTTATGAACACACAAAATATTACGTTTATCAAAATCATAGTGTGTGCGTGTGTGCGTATGTGTATCTGTCAGTCAACAGCTAATCTCACATACTACTGGACCTATCAGCCTCATATTTTCTGCGCACATTTATGGCTATATGCTCGAGGACGTCTTGTAGCTGTGGTGATAAACAATTTAAAAAGAAAAAAACAGTATTATTGACCGTTTTAAATCGTCATTAAATGCTGACTCCTCACTCCTCTAAACCAGTGGTTCCCAGCTGGTGGGTCATGGTCCAAAAGTGGGTTGCGGGTCACTTCTGAATGGACTGCAAGTGACTTGAAAATGTGAAAAAACACTCTTTATTTTTTAAATTAAGTGAATTTCTGGCACAAGCTTTTAATTTGAGGAGGAGTTTCCTTTTAAAGAGTAAGTAAATAACTACTTAACAGCGACAGCAAACTAGCTCAATGACACGGCCAAATGCAAGTATGACACTGGATATATTAAACTCTGTGGACCTTGAACTAATGACTAAAGAGAAATCTGGACACCATGGCTGGAACAGTTGGGAACCACTCCTTTAAACCAGCTGGTAAGGGCCACGAGTGATCAACAAAATCACTTTGCAAAAGCATAGAGCAAGAGACATTTCTGGCAGTTGGCTTGGCTATAAACAACAGAACCTACTTAGTCTGTTAACAGCCTTACTTTGGCCTTTGTTGTGGCTCAAAAACTGACATTCATAGAACATATTGGTCTCATATTGAACTGGAACACATGCAGATTAATTCCAAATCCAATATGTTATGAGCCACTAAAGCTGGGCATGATACAACATGAATAAAGGCCCATTTTGGTTATCTTTGCCGCCATTTTGACTTTAAGGGAGCCGGGAGGGCTGTGGTTTCCAACTGGTCCAGCCACAGGGTCCAGATTTCTCCTTAGTCAGTAGTTCAAGGTCCATACAGTTTAATACAGCGTCATACTTGAGGTTGGCCATGTCATCGAGCTACTTTGTTGTCTCGGTCAAGTAGCTGTCCATTAGTAACTCACTCTACAGCAGGAACAGTGCTTCAAAATAAAAGCTCTGTGCCAGAAATTCACTGTTCTTAAAAATAAAGGATGTTTTTTACAAACTCAACACTTTTGCGAGCCATTTGCAGTCCATCGAGAATGAACCCATGACCCACTTTTGGACTGAGACCCACCAGTTGGGAACCACTGGTCTGGAGTGACCGCGATCAGCTCTGGGAGTTGCATCACAGCCCGACCACAGACGCATAGATTTGCTTTCTACAAAATGCACTTCTCTAGTTTTAACTTATGCGGTTTTGCTTCATGTTTTAAAGTATTTTAAAAAACACCGTAATTCAAACTTTGTTTTAAATGTACCAAATTGAAAGACAGAAATCTCTCTTTATGCTGTTTGCTCATTTCTGAAGTTACTCATCACATTTCCTCCCATTGAAACCTAATTAAAGCTCTTCAATGAAGATTAGTATATTATTTTTGATTCTGGTTCAGCATTAATATTGTTATTTTTTTACAGTGTGAATGTTATTTTAATTAACTTGCAGAGGCATCATTTTAGAAATTACAATACCATGGTAAGCTCTCCCCTCGGTTTCCATCTATTTGCATATGTATTAGATGAGAGGGAAGGAATCTTCATCTGCATGAAGGCAATACAGCAAAAATGAATACATGACAATGATCCAACCCTGTCTCCCAGAGTTATGTTTATATGGCACTAAATTGTTTTCCCAATAGTTGTGGTTAGAGAAGTAATGGCTGTCTAGATTATGTTAAGAGCCGCACCGGATTCACAGGAAGGTGGGTGTACAAAGTACAGGACTTTGACCCCAGAGACCGAGATTCACATCCTGACTCCTGTCTGTGGTTACGTTTAGGCAACAAAAGCACTCAGGTTTTATGTTTGGAAAGATCCTGAGTTGGGTTAAATGTTTAAAGATGCATGCGTCAAGCCACTGCAGAGTTTCCCTAACATCGTAAACGTTGATAATGCTGTAGCCAGTAAAAGTGAATTATCTATTTTAAGATCTGTTTTTTTTTTTTTTTTTTTTTTTTGGTGTAAAACAAATTAAATATCTTGTCAGTTCAGATTTTATTAACATGTTCCGTTTTGCAACTTGCCATTCATGTTAAATAACAATGTTTCCCTATTATGTTAACAGCAGAAACCAAATCTGGTCTGCATTATGTTTACTTAAAAATAATTTGACATTGCCAAGTAGTTCATAAATGTAGTTTCATGGAGACAGAGCTCAATAATTATGCTGATAATCTCCTGAGAATAGAGCTTAGTATTGTTTAAACAATCAATACTAGCTCATACCTAAGTTTTAGGGCTAATACCAAAACAATGCTTTCTTTGATACCTGACTTAAGAAATCCAAACATGCTTTTCCATGAAACCCTTTCTTCATTCAACAAAATTAAGCAAACGTCTCAAATGTTACGTTTTGTCTAAACACAAGCAGCTGTACGACGACTTTGCCAAAAATAAAGTGCAGTCTAAAGTTATGATTTAAAACAGTAAATATCCAATTAAAGAATAAGTAAACAAGATTACAGATCTGAGCAAGCATGCCAAAAAGATGAACATTTGCAACTGCAATCAATCTCACAATATGTCCTGTTTATCTTTCAGTTTGGATACACTCTTTCAGGAGTACTATGTGCATATTTTAGACAGCTCTACATATTTCTAAACATAGTTTTCTTTGAGGGCACAGTTACATTCTGAGAGGGTCAGCAAGATGTGAATCTGAAATTGAGTTTTCTTCATACTGCATACGTGTTACAAGTCCTCTTTTGTTTGCAACCTTAAGGCAACCTGGAGCCACAGAATGATCTCCAAAAGTCATGTTGGTCATTGGTTGCTAAGTAACCGGTCATTGCATTTGTGTTGTATCTCTGACGATTCTACTTGAGACCAATCAGAGCTCTGGGTGGCTGCATAAATAGCACTTCCACTTACATCCAGACAGAATGTGCATGATATTTCTGTTTCCCAAATAATTGCCTCTGAAAAGAAGCAGATACGGAGAGAGAAAGTGAGAGCCGGTGAGTGACAGAACCACAAAAGAAATCGAAAAAAGAAACAGGATTATAAAAAATCTGAGCTCACATCCACGTGCGGTACATGAATGACGCAATGCACTGTAATGAATATTTTGTTTAAAATTCTTACATGTGCAATTCCCCTGAATGATCCTGATTAGACGGATGTGAGATTAATAACATAAAGACACATCATGATTCGGAATGCATTGTGTAGTGTCTGGCTCCTGGTCAGGTTTATATGCCACAGGCGATCCTTAGGAGCTGAGCCAGTTTTCTCCCCTGGATAAACCTCCAGCATTATGATTCCGCACGCACTGCCAAATCAATGGCAACTCCTAACCTAACCCAGCCACTGATCTTAAATTACAATTTGCGCTACTCATTTATGAGAGTTCTGTGTGTTTGCTATGACAGCAGGAGCACTTGCAAGTGTTTCAAGGTTTATGCTGAGGTATTGTGCGCGCAAGGTCCACAACATATTTATTTGCAATGAATTCCTATCCCGAACTCAACACAAACTGAATGGTGGCTTTTTCTTCTCCACACAGAAGGACACAGTGCTTTAACCTGGGATGTGCACATACAAATCAGTTGCAGAACCATCATGCTTTTGATGCTGATTAGCATGTAAATGCCCTCAAGTGGTACCAGAGCAGCTAAACACTCTGAAATGAAAACCTTGTGTTATGCTGCAAGGATTGAAGTCTTGTGTTTCAAACAGCAATGCCATAATTGCTATAGTCTAGCATAACTACAGTCAAGCATGCAGCTGCGCAAATTCTAAGCTCACACAGTCTTCTTGCATTAATTCAATTTAAGATTTGTATCCCTCTGGGAGTTAAAATAAGGATCCTGTCTGTGATGGATTTGTAAACTAATCAGATTGAAACATCAGAAAAACTCAAGGGGACTCATCAAGGTGTCCATGACATGCACATGGCAGGACTTCGGCTGGCTTTTACAGGCAAACATGGAATACAAAAACATGATGAATAAAAATGAGTTGAACAGGAAAATGAATGGGATGCAGGAGGCGGTCAACATAACACAGAGGGAGGATGCAAGAGAGGGAAAGAGAAAGAGGCAGAGAATGAGAAAGCAATGACGGTGTAAATCTCTCTGTGAGCATGTAGTCTCCTCCATAATGGAAATGGGAAAATGCATTTTCATGATTCATGGTGGGCATTTCCACTTATGGTCTGCAAATCATTAGAGCAACAGACGTCATATTTCTGTGGCCTAAATGGCAGCTGAAATGCTCAGATGCTGGAGAAGAAAGAAGCACAGGGAGAGAAAGAGTCAGATAAAGGATGTCAGAGGAAATAGGTTTGGATGGATGGATGACGCAGTGCTGGCTTTGCCCACTGGCTCCTGTCTGGTAACTAGTAAATACAGCATTGTACCACATAACCACTGGCAACCGCAAGCTTTAGTGGCTTCCAAACACACATATAGGTGTATTTAAAGCCGAGGGTGTGTTTTGGTCCGGTTTAGTGTATCAAGAACAGGCTTTAGAACAAGAACCCTGGTGAGAGCATGGATTTACTGTAGTGGGAGTAATATTCAACACTAACATAGTTTCTGAGCTTCTTTTCATGTCGTAGACTGAAACTCTGCTGTGGTTACCTCCTGTGAGCCTGTCTCTCCGAGCTGCCACATCAGCACAGTATTTTATCCAAATGCCTGGCAAAGTCTTAGTAACATTAGGAAACGCACAAGTCATAACCACAAACATATGGATGCGCACAAAAACACAGACGATCACATATATACTTAATTCCAACAGATGGGCACACACACAGGAGAGGGAGGGAGGAGAAGGGAGAGTCATAGTAAAAGGGAAAGTAACATTGCAGTTGGTATTACAGCGGGTAACATAAGGGATCCATGTATTCCAGTTCCAAGAGAAATTTAATCTGTCCAATCTGTTGCAAAATACTAGTTTTAAGGAACATTAGTTTTCAAGGAAGTGTCGAAAAATAAGCTAAAGACAAACTGGGTACAGGGAAAAATGTGTTTGTCAATCAGCAAGATTTTCAAAACATTAAACATGTTTATTTAATCAGAATTGTTAAAAAAAAATAAGGCGGCAGGGAGGTGCAGTGGTTAGTATTGTTCCTGGTTCGAACCCAGGGTAGGGGAGCCCTTCTGTGTGAAGTCTGCATGTTCTCCAGCTCCAGCCCCCCTGTAAGAATTTTAATTTCCATTTATTCTTAAAAACAAGTATGTTTAAACATGTTTGAACTTAACATAAAAGAAAGTAATGCTCTCACACACTGTCAAAACATAATAGCACTAATTACTAGTACCACAGCAGAATGAATTTTGTATGTCTCTGTCCTGTCTTGTTGTGTTTAACTCTTCTCTTATTGGGAAAATTGACAAACTCTCTCCTCTGGCTTGGTGAAAGGTATGAAGGATTTTCAAGTCAAATGGCTCAAGTCCAAGACAAGTCATGAGTCATTGGTGTTAAAGTCCAAGGCAGTTGCTTGGACTAAAGTCCGAGGTAGAGCAGGTTGTCTATCAATCGGAAGATTGGCGGTTCAATCCCAGGCTCTTCCAGTCCGCATGTCGAAGAATCTTTGGGCAAGAAACTAAACCCCAAATTGCTCCTGATGGCTGTTCCATTGGTGTGTGAGTGAGTGTGAATGGTTACTGAATGGCAAGTGGCACCATGTATGGGAGCCTTCGCCACCAGTGTGTGAATGGGTGGATGTGACTCATAGTGTAAAGGCACTTTGAGTGGTCGGAAGACTAGAAAATTGCAATAAAAGTTCAGGTCCATTTACCATTCCATTGCCAAGTCAAGGTGCACCTTTTTGATTTTGTCAAGCAGAGTCTAAAGTCATCAGATTTGTGATGGGAGTCCAGCTCCAGTCCAAGTCATGTGACTTAGGTCCACACTAGGCAGTATCATTGTACTAGGGTAAACCGGGGTATTTTTTAAATCCTGAAAGCATGAATTTCAAAACTGTCAAAAATGCAGATGCTCTTCTTTCTATTAGACTGATGTGGAGATGCTGTATCGAGGCAATGTAGTGCAACACACGCACCACCAGAGGTCAGTCCTTGCTGGTGAATCAGGTGGCTTAGCTGAGAAAGGTGACGATAATGTTAGGGACTCGTTAAAAAGAAAAATACCTCTGCACGCGTTTGAGAGTATATAACTTTATCTTGAGATAACTTCTTCCAGCTACAAAGCAGTTAATTAGCCACATGATGACATTTAACACATTATATCTGTTCAGCCGCTGATGTGTTGGTATCCACTGTAGCAACAAGTGTCATCGGGTTCTCCAGCAAAAAGGGCGCTTATCTCCTATCTGTTCATTATTCTATGGGCCATAGGTATTTGAACCCAGCAGGACTTGTGTAAGTAGGCTAATTACATATTTGAAACACAGCATTGTAGAGAATAACATACATGTTACGATGACTTCTGTCACCAGTAGTTCAGCTTTTGCATTTTTTTTGTTTTATATATGTATATTTTTAACACATGTACCTTCATATACTGTATAGTCTGGTGAGATGTCAGGAGGGTGTGAAGGTATGAAAAAATAGATACCACCCAAGCCTAGTTTACACCTCTGCTAATTGAAAGAATGTACAGTTGTACTTGGAGACAGAGAGCTATTTCTATATGGCAGACCTTAGCTTATTTGAAAATAAAGCCTACACCTATTCATCTGAACCTTATAGGAAAGCATGTATTGTTCTACATGCATGAGAAGAACCCCTAATATATATATATTTTGTAGAGTTAAATATAAAATGGACCATTTATTTGGATCCTAAGGTCCTGCAGGCCTGAGCAACTGTGAAATTGTAGTGATCAAAAACATTTCACTATAATGGACCATGGAAATTTAATATTTCCGCAGGATTCCCATATGCACACGTTTTATTTCTTTTTGTTTAATTTTTTAAAGTATTTTTGTTTATTGTGCACAGCATATTCAATCATAGTGGGACTTTACTGACAGCCTTGTAAAACAGCTCTTCATTTACAAGAGCTCTCTGACAGGAACAAGTCAATGATCCTTAAAGGTCTTAATACCTCTCTCTTACTCGCACACACACACACACATACACACACTGAGGGGAAATCTTACTTTGTTAGCCTCCAAACATTTTGACATATTAAGGTTAATTATAGTGCAACATCATCAGGTTTATAATAGGAATTTGCATATTTCATTACAGCCATTTGGTTGTATACTGCAACTTACATGACACCTTCAAAACGCTGCCTATTAAACTGACAGCCTCCATTGGTCGCTGGCTATTTGGGACAATTTGTATCTGCATGGCTGGGGTTTAATTGAGCTGCGATTGCTCCCACAGAGTACAGAGGAAGGCAAGGTCAGAATGCTAATATGTACGCTCATTCTAGCACACAAAAGGGAACATAAATCATATTTTCTTAAGAAAAAAACGCTTGAACTTGCAGTTAAGATGTGACTAAGGCTGTGCAGACACTTTCAATTGATGCATCCGGCTCTAATTTTTTTTTGGGAAATCGTAGCCTCTCTGTCTCCACTCTTGTGTCTTCCCTCTTTGAACTTGTCCGTCTTTAGAACTGAACGATGTCTTTCTCTCATTTGTCCATTCATCTCCATTTACTGTATTTCCCCTAGTGCTGACCCTGTGCACTTTCTCAGCCCTGATTGGTGGACAGCTCCGCGCGGCCTGACATCACACTCTGATCTCTAGCCGAAGACAGTTTCCACTCCCTCGTCTTGAGGATGACAATTAATTGCCCTGACATCTCTCGTGTAAAATCAAAGCCCAAGACAGAAGCACAGAAGATAAAAGGAGCAAAGAATCGTGTTGCCACATAATTGACAGAGAAAAAAAATACACATCAATATACTGAAATGTTATCAAAGACAGAAAGTGGGACACATTGTGCCTGTACAGTCTCATAATATTCCTTTGTTGGTCCTTAAGAAAAAAGTCTAGACAAAAACATCAGACAGAAAAAAAAAAAAATTCAAGAGGCTTTTATTATCTCGTAGGCTTCTGGAGCATTTCCTTCCTTGCCTTTACTGGGTGTTAACTTCTTGGACCTGTACTGTTAAGTGATGTTTAAAATCCCACTTGTGCGACTGCCTCGTCTCCGCTGTACAATCTCATATCCCCTCTCATCTTTCTGTCTAAACTGCTGTTTTAGAGCAGAGTCACAACCCCGCGCTCCTCGCTCACTGTTGAGGTCTGGCTCACAGTTTGTCTGCCGCCACTCCTATATATAAAAACACAGGTCTACTCTTCTCCACCTCTTGTCTCGAGAGGCCCTTCTCGCCGCGTCTCAGCTGCTTGTTCTCTGTGATTGCGATCTCCGTGCCTTTGGTGGTGCCCTCCGCATCCCGTGCTCCCCTGTTTCGGAGGAGCTTTATCGCCCACCGCACACCCCGCGTCCCTGGACTAATATTCAGGTGGCTGTTACTGTTTCCCTCAGGGGGGGCGTCTATCAGATGGAGATAGACAACACAGAGAAACACACTTACAGGAGAAGACACACGCTCACATGCAGATGTGAATTTGTGTGTTCTCAAAATAAAGGCATTGTCGGTTGTTATCAGTCAGTCTCTGTCACATTGAAACCGGCTGAGACACAGATAAATCTAAACAAGTCATTCATAGCCGAATAACCACAGAGAGGAGCTTGTTTAATTCCCTCTTTAATATCTGTCTCAGCTTTCATGAGCACATCTCAAAAACATCTACGGAGACACAGCTCCGCTGATAGCCGTATGAGAAGGCAGAGAATAGAAGTTACAGCATCCCAGAGTAGCATATAACGGCGCTCCTGCTAGAGGCCTGCTCAGCATGGGGTGCAGAAATGACTACTGCAGAAAAGGAAAAGGAATCCCTGCAAAAAGGAGGAAGTTAATTGCTCAGAGAGGAAGAGTAAGGCTTGCCAAAATTACAGACACTCTCTGAGAGGCGTTCACAAATTCTTCTCAGAGCAGGTTGGGTTTAGATGGGAGTTTGAGGTTGCCTCTTGATGGTGTTCTATTGTTAGGTACTGCGGGTTTGTTTGCTTTGGTGGCGGGGCAGTGTACAAAAAATGTGGTGGGATTCACTCACACAGGTTGGCAGCGATGGTCAGCATCCTGCTAGGAGAACAGATCTAATATCCAACAGCCTGGGAAACACACACATGAACACAAACAGAACCAGGCAGCTGTAGACTTACTAAGCTCTATGCCAGCTTGTCCTCCAGAGACCAGCTAGGGATAGCTGTAACACAGCTAAATCTGCTCCTGCATTATGGCTTTATTCAGGCCCTGTTTACACATGTACAGATATTTTTGAAAATTGATATTTTTCTTCTCTGTTTAAAAAATAATTCCTCCACACAACATTAATTTTACAAAATATTCCATCCACGCTAGAGCACAAAAATGACCCCAAACCTTCATAGGCATTAGCTGTCATCAGCAGCCTCCCCTTGTCACAAAGATAGTAAAGTGTAGCTACAAGGTAACATTACCTTTTTCAAAACACGCACTGGAGATCGAATCACTTGATGTCCATTTGATATGAGGATGCAGGAGTTGACTCAAACATACACATGATGCTTTGGACATGCCAAAGTTTTCCTTCCACTCCTCATTGACAACAATCCCACCCTGGAGATTGTCCCACCATCTGCTGCTTCAACTGGGCATGATCTAAAGCTGTCGCTTCTGCTGGACTTCAAACCGCAGATATTGAGGTGGAGCAAAAACTCTGGGCACTGAAAATGTGTCCATTCATCTGTGAGGCTGATCCATATGTACTGGCTGTGCCCTCACTTACAAATGTTTTGGAAAGATATTTTCCATACCCTGTCTGAAATCCAAAAAGAAAAAATAGCCCTAGACTCTCTTGTTGCCTTGTTTGACATTGCTGGTGGAAACAACCCCAACTTGACATGTGAGGAGCACGGTATGGTGACTTTTGCTCTGCTTTTGGCCAGACGCAGCATCTTGCTTAAATGGAAGGAGGCTGCCCTGTCCACATCTGGCCAGTGGCTTTGAGACGCAATGTCCTGCCTAAAATTAGAGATGCTGTGCTTCTCTGCCAGTGGTTCAGACAAAACATTTTTTTAGACCTGGGGACCCTTTTTGTCTCACTTTAGCCCTGTTTCCACCAAGCAGTATGGTTCAGTTCAGTTCAGTTCAGTTCAGTTTGGTACGCTTTTTTCCAGTTTCCACTGTGAAAAGTTGTGGATGGTACCAATGGAACAGTTCCATACTGTCCCATTTTTGGTCCCCCCTCTGTTGGGGTACCTAGCACACAGATCTGGTACTAAAAGGTGGAGCTGTGAACACTGCAGTCTGTTGATTGGTCAATAGCAGACGGTCACTCTGCTCAGTGCTGAGTTGTGGCTGGTTTTGAGGCTCATGTAACCACTGTTCATACCGTGAAGAGTTTGATTAGTAGACTGTAACTATACAGAATATAAGGATGTTTTGCTGCCTCTTGCAGCAGCTGTAGTCTTAGGAAAAAATAGCTTCATTCACAGGGCTGACTGCTGGTGACTTTTAAGGTGGAACGTTAACTTGTAACGGTACTCAATGCATGAGGTGAAGGTGTTTATCAATCACATACCTTAAATTTCAATGTGACAACTTTGACCATCACTTTAGTTTTTATATATGACATACACTTTTAATAATGAAGCTTTTTATATATATATATTAATTGCTGCCGTGTAATGTGACAGATTACATGTATGAGTATGAGTTCCTGTGGGCTTCAGCAACACTAAACCCCCAAACTTGCGTGAAAAGGACCAGATGCATAAACCTGCTATTTTTAAATGTCCCATGGAGAGAGACTCTCACTGCAGCCTGTTTTGTTCTGAAAATGTCGGCGTGCAGCCTCGTTCTGTGGACGATAAATGAGGTGCAGACTTCCATCTCTGTTACGTTAATACAGTGAGTGCTCGATGGAGCAGTGAGTGACAACAACCCCGCCCACATTTAAGGGTACTGTTTGCAGTGGAAACGCTAGGGTCTAGGAACCATGTCTGAAGGGTTACTTTTGGTTCCGAAGATACTATACCAAAAGTGTTTAGTGGAAACATGGCTTTTCATAACTTCCAAACAACATCAACTCTCAGTGCATTTCAATCCAGCCCTTGACATAAAGAACTTGAAAGAAAAACTTATAAAGTAAAACCTGACTCCATGGATGTTGCTACTCTGCATTATAAATTCTAGACATTGTGCCTTAGAAATAGGAAGGAAAAAAACTGGGGCTGTTGTATCACAGAAGGTATTACTTTAATCGCCTCAGGGCCATGTCTACTTTTGTTTGTTCTGCACACTGATGTAAACTGTGTGGTGTGTCTGCCCAACACTGGCATTTTTGAAAGCCTTTATAAAAATATTTTGAAATAAAAAATGTAAAAAAAAATCAACGATGGGCATGTGCAAATTGAAGGGATGATTTCATAATTTCCTAAGGACTAACCACAGATCTGAAAAATTTGCACCTTGGAAGGTGTGTGTTTCAGTGACCTAAAATTTTGTCTGTGCGTGGACGAGATGCCAGAACATAGAGGAAAATGTCAGTTTTCAAAAATATCTCTGTGCCTCAGTGTGCACTGTTAGATGGCTTTTCTTTTTCTTTTCTTTTTGCAAGCACACTGCAAATAAGTGGACAGTGGAGCAGAGTGGGACAGCATCAGATGAGCAATGACCAGTGACTGGGATCATCCATCCAAACTGTGGTCATCTGTTCCATTTGTTTTATTGGAACACCTACACTTAAATTCAAATATGTCCACTAATGCAGCACTATAACTACCAACGGGCCATTTCACTCATCCTGACTGCAGTGTGAGGGAGGGGATCAACAGTGACTCCCTTCAACTTCCACTGATAACATACAGCCATTGGTTTTATTGCAGTAAATACAGTGGAAGATAATGTAGGAGTCCGCCCACTAATGGATCTGTCTCGAAGTGTTACAGGATTTTCCAAAAAGATCCTTCAGGGAGTTTAGCAACAGTGTTAGAGAGAGGAGATGTATGAGGTGGTACTTGTACGATAGCTGTGTGTCAGTGTTAACCACACTGCTGCTGAAGCAAGGTGTTTGTGCAGCTGTGCAACGCTCGAAGCCTGCAGTTATCATGATATATCAACTGCCTGTTTCACAATCAGCAGTCGAAGCTGGTATAGCAAATCACTCACTTAGGCTCATCAGAAAATGTTATCATCTCATTTGTTGTGGTTTTTAGCCCAAATTAGTTAAGGGATTCTGGGATTAGATGAGAATGGGGATTATACCAGCTACAACATGGGGATCCAGGAGTGTATGTGTGTGTGTGTGTGTGTGTGTGTGTGTGTGTGTGTGTGTGTGTGTGCTGTGACTCAAAGAACGAGAGCATTTTTATCTGCTTGTCAGCTTGTGTGTGTTTGTGACACAGAGAAAAAAGATGAGTGCCTGTGTATATGTTAGCTTTTGTGAGTTTGTATATATATATATTCATGCGTGTGCGTGTGTTTGAGTGCGTGCGATTGATCCATAACCACACAGCACTCTCCATCACAGATGGTGCAAATACGGATGCCAGCGTGATGATTCTTCCAACCCCAGTGGGGGCCAGAATGATTGTCTGAGATCTTGGAAGAGCTTGAAGACAGAATGAGGCACAAATTAGACTTGTTAACGAAGGACAATGAGTCTGACATGCAGCTGTCCAATCTCATATCTTTTGAAGCATGCAGAGAACATTCAGAAGAGAGCTGCCTCTCAGATAGAGGCCAATAACATGTTCTGTCTGTAGCAAAAGGCACTTGCCGAGCCATATTCCGTCTGAAGATCTGGCGTGACATGTCGGATATTACACAACGGGGAAAAGCACTTTATTCATCCACTCATTTCTCCACGTTCAGATCATAAATCAGTCACTGTGTTACTGCGTCCGGTCTCAAAGGTTTCACTTGTTTGACTGTGGTTGGAAGCACATTCAGATCCCACTAAGAAATCAGCGCTGATGCCTTGGAAATGTCACTGGATTAAGAGACACCATATTTATTGCTGCTAGCAAGCAAGAGCAAAATGTGAGGTTATGGTGCTAAATCAGAATGTCTGTGCTGGTAAAGAGCATCTAACAACAGTGTTTGTGTGCGTTTTATCTGCTCCACTGACACTCACATGTAGTTACTGCTGCTGCTGCTGCTGCTGGATGACTTGGCCAATCTATGAAAGCTGCCTGCCAAGAATTGGCCACCATCACTTAGCATTTATAGCTGGGATATAAACTCTGAAAGATATAACAATATCTCATACCAAACCAGAAATGAAGAAGAACAACTGAGTCATTTTCCATAAGTCCCTCCTTTTGGGTCTCTTTTCTTTTCCTGTTGTATTCTCACACTTTATATCACCCCAAAAATGGATTCAGAGACATATGAAGTCATGTGAAGGGTCAGTTAATAATTATGGTGCAGCACTCATACATTAATGTGGAAATCATACATTGTATTTAGATAAAAACCAAAATGATCACTGCTGATGTTACAAGATATTCTACACAAGATGGAGCATTTATCATACACATCATATTAAAGCTATCTCATAAAGTTAGCGAATCCAGAATTGGAGTGTGGGATTTGGATTTCACCACACACTTCTTGGCCTCATATTTACTTTTTTTGGCATGAGTGGAAGCCGAACTTTGAACCCACTACAGTCTCCAGAGTTTTCAAAGCGTTCACAGACCAATCACAGGAGGCGTGGATGTGAGATGTTAGAATTTCAGCACAGTGCTTCATAGCCAAAAGCACTTAATGTTATTTCTTCCCCTCTGTCAGGGATTACAAGGAGACAAGTTTAAGAGTTATAATGTTCTCTTACATGACCTTACAAGACCAAGCTGAATGATTTTAATGTGGCTGTTCATATGAGTTATATTCCTCCTCTCCTCCCTTACAGGGAGATTCATCCCCTCTGCCACTTCATAGCTGTTGTGGTTGAGGCCCGTGGTTAGACGAGCCTTGTCAACAACTGTGGGACAATGACTTTAATATCTCTTCATCTGAAAGTGAAGCAAATATCACCACAAAGGATAAATTGTCTGAACTATTATAATGAATGGGGGGCATAATAAGATTCTACAAATTGCCTTTCATTGTGTTCTCCCCTTTGGATCATTAGCCGTAGTCCCACATGACACAGCAGATCAGGAAACTACATGTAACCGTTGGACTACCAGTCAAGCACATTTTAGGGCTCATTTGTGCAGCATGTGAGGAATGTGGAGCTAAGAGCTTGCAAGTCTGGTGATTAACGCCCGGCTCCATTTTATACTTCATGAAAATGGATTACTTCAAAATAATCCCATTTATGGGATCATAAATATCTTAACTCTGAATTCATTTGTCTTGGAGCCTTTGGATGTTTGTGGCAGGCAAATGTTGCTCTATTTCACATCTGGAATTACTTTTTTTTTTTTTTTTCGCAAGAGATGCACATGTAGGCATGTGTGCACATACACACACATCATGTTGATATTGCTCAAACAATAGCCATTGTTTTAGCATTTGAATAGGAAACTGGGACATTGTCTCAACTAGCCAGGTCTTTTTAAAAATGTGCAAATGGAAGCGGCAGCGGTGTGAGCTTGGGTCCCAAGCTTTTCCTTTAGACTGGGCTGGGTATCAGAGTTGACCCTACAGTCCCCAGTCACATTTAATTACCACTATGACTCAGCGAGCGGGACAGCCAGCCAGTCAGTTCGCCCGCCTGCCCGGTCCAACCCGGAGCCACAGCAGAACAGAGCAGACTAAGAGACCAAAGCTTTGACATTTTGAGAGATAGCAGCCGCACGGCAGTCTGGGGTTTGCACCAACTGTCTTTCTTGGCCCTGGGTAGTGGGGCCCGTAATATTCAGCACATTTCCTACACGGCTAATATCTTCTGGACAGTGTCGGAGCCAGTAAAAATACACTCATTTCCAGGCCTTGAAGCTGGTTTGCATCCAGGTCTCCTTGACAATTTATGGAAAAATATGAGAGTAGGAAGGAGGGGGGGTGAAGGGAAGTTTCGTTTCTTGCATAGGGTGATGTTATTTGACTGCCACAAAGAAAAACAGTAGCATCCAGCATTTAATATAATAAATCATGAGGTAGAGGAGAAGGAAGGGACCACTTTTAAATATGATCTTCTTACTGTGCATGCATAAAAATGGATGAGACTCATGAAATGAACAATTACAGGTCTAGTGTGAAGGATTTAGTGGCATCTAGCGGTGAGGTTGCAAAACTCAAACTTCGCCCTGTGTGCCAAGTTTGTAGGAGAACCACTGTGACCGGCGCAAAAATGTGAATGGCCCTGTCTAGAGCCATTTTTTGCTTTGTCCCACTCTGGACAACTGTAGAGCAACATGGCAGACTCCATAGAAGAGGATCCACTTCCTATGTAGATATAAGCAGCTCATTCTAAGGTAATAAAAAGACAGTGATTCTTACATGTGGGTGCTTATAAACTAATGAAAACATTGTTATGAATATTATACACCATCTCTGCCAATAGATGACCCTAAATCCTACACACTGGACCTTCAACGTAACAAGCAAAAATATTTTCAAAAGAGATTTTATCTCAAAGAAAATGGCAGTGAACAGTGTGATGTAAGAATTTTATTATACTAGAGAGCTAACAACAGGTAGCATATCTCCTGACACCCAAACTTTTTTTTTGGTCTGCATTTTTCAGTTTCTTCTAGCTATGTGGGATCAGTAGGACCTGATAAGTAAAAAAAAAACTAAACAAAAAACTAAACATTGTCATGATAATAAAGTCCCAGTGTCCTCAAATGAGACAACAATAAAGTCCCAACATTGTCAAACAAGTATGTACTGGTTTACTGTGTTTTAGCTTGTTACTGTTGCTAAAATTGGTCAAATTTGTTGCCATATCAAACTACAAACATCATTAATCGTACATAAACAAGCTTCAACCTTAAAATTTGATCAGGGTTTGGACGTTGTCCTTTATTGTGTCGGGATCAGCTGCAGACTGACTTGGCAGAGATGGCTGCCATCTTGTTTGTACATGGAGTAGGGTATTGTGCTTTTACTACCTTGTCCCCAAACGAGGACAACATGTCTAAGTCGAGTAAAATGAAGTATAAGGTCAAGTAAACCCAAAATGTGATGTCCTCATATGAGGACACAGGGTCTCAGAAAGATATAGTGTAGTGTGCACAGTCAGAATCATCACTACAAGCAACATCTCCTCGTGCAACAGTTTGTATGATATCTTAATAATTAGTGCCCCTTCCAGTTAGGTGAGATTTAGGAAAATTATCACTGTTGGGTGTGTTACGTGAGGCAAGGTGACATGACGTGACGTGACAGGATGAGATATTATGTGCTGTAA
Organism: Cephalopholis sonnerati; assembly: GCA_019142605.1. NCBI lineage: Eukaryota > Metazoa > Chordata > Actinopteri > Perciformes > Serranidae > Cephalopholis > Cephalopholis sonnerati. The sequence continues at coordinate 27,892,557 of JAGQAX010000007.1, forward strand.
GTACGAATATTTGAAAAAACTTTACATTGACTGGGTCAAAGTCCTGTGTTTGTTTGACCCGTCCTCCACCCAGACCACCTCCAAAAAAAGACTTTGTCGATCTTTATACTATATCACCTGACTTTTGCTCCCATCATATAAGGGAGGACAGCCTGCAGTGCATAGGTCACATGATCACAGATTATTTTTCCTGGTTTTTAAATACTGTTATGTAGTTATGTAGTTTTCAGATCTTACCAGACTGTTCAAGATGTTCTATTCTTTACCTTTACTTAGTCATTATATCCACATTACTAATGATTTTTAATCAAAAATCTCATTGTGTAACTATTTTGTGAGAACAGCAACATCATCACAATAGTGACAGTGAGGTATTTGGTCAAAAATATTGTTTCTCTCCATTTCTCCTAGCCCTAAGAACAGCCCTCTAATGTCTGACTGTAGGCTTAGCCAGATATGCAGATGTGCGGATTCACATTTATACACACACTGAAGTAGACACATAAAATCCAAGCAATATGTTGGAAATACAATTTCAGCGGTTCTCATTGAAAGATGTTTGCTGTTACTAATCTGCTGGATTGAACCAATGTGAACTCGTCCCAGCCTGTTTCCCAGCTTTCAGCCAAACTTGGCTCCAGCTCAAACTGCTGCGGTTTGCATTCTTGTGGGACATATTGGACATGATGGTGGACAGTTAGAGTTGTACCAACATTCTCTGTATATTTCCCCAAATCTATTGGTCATCAGAAAACACTTAGGCTGAATCTGTTCAGTTGTTTTTGGACACACTCGGGCATCCCACATGAAACGGGCAAAGTTTCAATGATCAATATCTCCACGTCTGCCTGTCAGCATGTGATAATCAATTTTGTCTGCTGAAATATCAGTTTATGGATTCAAAGGCAGTCATTGGTGGTGTTCCTGTTACGCGCGTTATGATGTTTTGACATTAGAGCGCTGTTAAAGGAAACCAATCTCTTGCCTGCCTCAGGTCAAGATGGATGTGTTGAGAGCCACAGCCCAGACCAGATTCCCCATGGTCGTTGAGCAACTAGCCCATTCTGAGCTCCCCTCTTCCTGCCTTTTCCTTCCCCTCATCTATCCCCTCTGCTTCGCCTCCCAGGGACTATTCCACCTCGAGCGGCTGGAAATCCCCCTGTCTGTTGAAAGGCATCCTTCACTGGTACTCAGCAGCCATTTCAGACAGACATGTGATTTGGCCCAGAATGAATACAACAAGCATCTCAATCTTTCAGACGCTGCGAAATGACTACTGACTGGTTTAGGGGAAGGAAATACTTTGACAGGAAAAATGTTTATGCCCTGATGACTCAAGACGTGTAAGCATGGATTAGGGACAATATTTCAGGGGTCGAGCCGTCAAACTGAACAGGATCATGTTTGCCTATCTTGACAAACTGGACAAGGGTTAAACAGCATGTTTTCTATCCAAATAACTATCATGTTTAGCTACCGAGAACTATATTGTTTTAGGGACAAAGAACAATGTACTGTAATGCTGCAGTAAAGTAAATGGTACAACGGCCAAGGACCAAATCCGCTGCCAAATAAGAGGCAATGAGTGTTTTGCACATTTTTACTATATAATAAACTGAGCTAATGGTGGTGCAGGGTACATTTCAAATAATTAAGACAGCTTTGCCTTGGAAATACACCAAATAGTGCCAAGGCATTTAATCTGCTGTAAAAGAAGTTGGTTTTCTGTGTACTTGATTCTAAAGTGGAACTGGCTTGAGGTCTAAAAATATGACTATATTATATAATGTTATTTAAAATCCAGCCTCCCTCCATTTTACTAGGTCCAGTGTTATATGGCTCTAGATGCCTGTCTCCAGACTCAGGTTTATGATTCTAGCTGTTGTACCCCAGAGGTATGTTTTGTCTCAGCATCTATCCCCATTTCACTTTTTAACACTCCTTGTCAGAAAGGGGATATGTCATTTCCCTCTGTAAATCTGAGTGGAACGTTAGCTTCCCCTGGAAACACATCTTTTACCTTTACAGACCTGATGAAGGTTATAGCCTCTCAGTCATCGTAATATCACACTCTGACACACGAGAATGCAATTTCACATGCACAAGCTCTCACACAGAGACGCACGCTCACACGTTTACACACACTCACAAGACGCACAACAAGCCTTCTGCTCGGCAAGAGTGATATCATGTGACAGTGCTACAGGCCTTCGATGGCGCCCCATAGTGAAACTGTGAAATGTTATTATTTAGTTCCTTGCCAGTGGTCTGTGACGCTATGAAGGACGGCAGGGCATACAGAGGAGGGGCTCTGGGTTAAACACATGGTGCTAAGCACTGAAAGCTCCAGCTTTACACACACACACACACACACACACACACACAGTCCAACTTATTTCAACTAGTGCACTGCATTTCAACTATGAACCGGAGCTACATGTTTTTATTCCTTTGCTTGAAACTGCATTAAATTACATTACACACTCAGTCAGGTCTGATATACATCCGATGAGTTTCTTTTTAGCTGCAAAATAATGAAATTATCAAGTTTTTGTTTTTTCCCAACTCACTTTCCCATTATCATTTTCCCAGTGACCTCTGTGGTAATTGCTCGAATAATTTCCCATTAGCCACAAGTGTTTGCTTGAGTTCAATGGCCTTGACTAACTGTATCTCAAGGTGGAATTTCAGTTTGAGGACAGACTTTGGATGGATAATGTCTGTGGGAGAGTACGCTGACACAATTACTTTAACCATTAAGGTTGGTATAGGCTTACACTAGACCAGTGATTAAATTAATGCTTAGAAGAGGAGGGGCGGATGGCCTAACAGCCAATTACACCAACCCTGAACCGCTGGACCGCATTATCTAATGAGCACTTACTCACACATAGCACAACAAAGGAGCAGGTGACAGGAAGGCCCGTACTGTAAGAAACTTTAACCCCCCGCTGTTACAATTTGTGTGAAAGTAGGAGATTTGCTGCAACTTTGAATGGATTTCACATCCTGGCCACCACTCACAAGCATGATTGCTTCCTGTGGTGTGTGAAGCAACTTCCCCCCTACCTTTCTCCTTCTTAAACACACACACACACATAGGGGAATGTCTAATTGATAAAATATGGCATTCATTAAACCTAATGGGCCCTCTTTTCAACTGCACACATGATATGGAGAGGCAAAATGGCTTCACCTGTGCCCTGCTCCACACAGGCACACATCTCAGGGTTCACCATAATGGAAGCAGGGCGCTAGTTACAGGAGACATTTTAAGTGCACAATTTCAAGGTCTGTAACCGGATACAGTTCGAGGAAACACTCAGCGCTCCTCCAAAGAGCACAGGGAACTGCAGTTTTGAAAAACTTTTTACATAAGCAAATCAACGAAACCCCCTGTTTCCTCAGTAAATCCATTTGGATAGATTTGTGTGGAGGAGATTAGATTCTCTACATGAGTATTCTCACAAAATTCGATTCAAAAATCACTGCATGGAAGCATTGAAGATTTTATTTTATTCTAATTATATTGTCTCTATTTTATACTGGCGTGTGTCTGTTTATCTATGGATCAGTTTCTCTGTCTCTGTGTGTGAATACAATATAAATTTAAAGGCAGATATGCATTATTACCATGACCATATCATTCAAAGTAGAGCTAAAACTAAAAAAAAATTCCTTTACATACCTACATCTTGTACAGCTGTTTAACAATATATGCAGAAAAAAATCTATTTCTTTGTATTCTTATATAAAAGATTCCTTCCTGTAAAAAAAACATGACGTGTGCTTATGTAGGCTAGTAACCAATTTCAACCAATAATATCATGACATCCACCCATCAATTAATCTTGTAGCCACACAGTGCTAGTTAGCTAGCAAATGCATGCTACATTGGCATGTCTTTCTTCCCCCAAAATATCATGCTTACAGGCCGCGGGACATAATTTAACTTAAGTGAAGTGGTATGGGTGGCAGCTCCAGATCATGCGTAAAGGCATTTCACTAACGTAAGCCTACCATGTGCTTAATCTTCTCTCTGACGGATATAACTAATGTACTACTGTCACCTTTTCACCATCAGGGCCTAACTGTCATGACACTCCCACTTTTCAATGATCAAACCTTTGCAACCTTTCTACTTTAAAATCCCGTCTTTAAACACACCTTCTCAAGTTGGCATATTCGGTCTGATTTAATGGTGACACACATATTAGGACTTGTACTGATGATGATTTTATAATTATGGTTTTATTCTTAATATTTATAATTCTGCTTTTTTTTTGTCATTTTATTCACTTTTATTTTGTATTATGGAATTGTTTTTATGATCTATGGATACATTGTGACATTAATACATTTTTCTTTTTCTTTAACTGTCTTGTAAGGTGTCCTTGAGTGCGTTGAAAGGCGCCATTATTATAATTATTAATATAATCAAACCTGCCCTCTTTTTAGTGGTCCAATCAAATACAAAGGATTTGATTTAAATCCCTCTTGTAACTGTACACCAATCAAATATTCCGTTTTACTGGAAAATACATCAGTAAACAGAAGCTACAGAAACTCAAACTTCTGTTTCCCTGGGACTTTAACAATGAATGAATATAAACATCCTCAGTTTGACTTTTCCTCTTCAGGGTTGAAGCTGAACAGAGCTAGCAGAGCACCGCGTCTCTTGTTATAGTTGGCAGGACAGACAATAAGTGATCATTGAGGTAATGATGTGCAAACCAGCTCCTCTCCCTGTTAGTCTGCTAGCCTGACCTGGCTCAGGGCACTGCAGCTGTGGACAGAAACTGTGCCAACACACCAGTGCTAAGGTTGGTGGATAAAAAAAGACGGTTGTGGGGACATAAAAATAATACAGAAGTAACGCTGCATCCTAATATGTGACAGTAGTGTGCTTTTCTTGTCGTCTTTTGTAATAATACTTTCTGTCGCTGCGTGATCACTCAGGGATGTGCAGTTTTCAAGTTTTATATCACAAAATAATTTCTGAAATAAAATTATCACTCTCCATTTTAACAGTGCATACAGAAACACCTTTGATGAATAATCATATTTAGACATACAGGCAGTAGTAAAGTATGTTTTTTTGTATATCTTACTGGGTGTGTTTATTATTGTTTATGCAACCCAAGTAAGAAAAGTACAATTCTACCACACCAAGGCGAATGCACCACATACAGCGACTGATTTATTTCACGCAGCGTCTCATAGATGTATGATGAATGGAGTTAATTTATTTCTAATCTGTTACAGATCTAGCCGGAGAGGAATAATGAAAAGTGATCATGCAAACTAATCCAGCCAACCACATCAGTTAACACCGAGGTCGGCAGCCTTTGTACCACCGACAAGAACGTATAATACCTCGTTGGGTTTGCGGCTCACAATGCTATTGCACGGGCAAACGGAGAAATATGCTTGCGCATGATCAATTTTAAGATTTGGAAAAGTCTGTCAAAGGAAGACTGATAAGGAAAGGGAAAAAAAAAAATCTGTGATCAATCATGTGCAACTGCAGTGATGATAACTTCTCTGTGTCATTTGATTCATTTGGAGCATTAGAAATCAGGATGTGAAACACCAATTTTACCATGATTGAAGTGTGTGTGTGAGGGCGAATGTGTTAGTGCCCAGAGTAATGTGTGTGCAGTTATCTATTACCCTACAGCACAATTAATGATTTTCCAACCACAAGACAGGGATTATACATCAGTGAGCAGACAGACCACGATAGCCACCTTATCTTGCACAGACCATATAGTAAATGTACTGTCAATAAATTATATTGGCACATTTTCATTGATCAGGTGAAGACCCTCTATCCCAATAACAAAAAGAAAAAAGTATGGGGGGGGAGAAAAATCAATACATGATGGGGCTATACTTCTACACAAATTACAGATTCAAGATGAGAAAAAAACAAGAAGTTGCAACTCATAAATTAGGACATCTACTGTGAGGAAAAAAGAATCAAGAAGAAACTCTTTTCCCCTGCTTGGTAGTGCTCTCATTTTGTGGTGATGTATTCAGCACAGTGATGTGATTGCAAAATCCCATCTCGTTCTTCCAGACCCTATAAAAAGCGAGTATGACGGCGGCAATACTGATGTGTGACTGTATGGCCCTGAGCGCACCACCAGGTGAATGTCCCAGAAAAGCCAGAAAACACAATTTCGCTCTGAACTGGGGATTCTGTGGCCTCTTTCCGAGAAAGGAAGAGAAAACCTACAATTTCATTCATGTCTGTGGAATTCCACACATATTTTCTTTTGGTTTTAAAGAAAGAGGAATGAATCAGTTGGCCTCATGGGGCTGGAAATTAAGGGTAATGTGCAATATTGACCTATCTAGGTATTTTTTGAGAAATGAAAGCTTCCTTTTCTAGTGTTTTTCACTATGCCTTAGTTTGGAATTTATTAGATTTGTTTTTAAAGGAGGGACTAGGTGAAGGGAGAGAGACAGCATGACAATACTGGGAGTGAATCCACAACCAAAGCAACCCTCTGTGACCTTGAGATGAGCTGTTGGCACTGTGCATAGCAGGGCCACAGGAGAATGAGGGCAAGATCATAACAATAAAAGAAAATAAAGCCATGAAATGTCCAGGAGAGAGCGAGAGTGGGGGTTCAAATGTGGATGCATTTGTGCATGTTTGTGTGCCTGTGTGGAGTAGGGGCTGGAAGAGAGTTGAGGGTCTTGAGTGGTCCCCCTTACGAAGAAAAAAAATCTACACACCTCAATTAGTGGTACTTAACAGGGCTCTAAGAGAACCAGCTTGAAAGCAGTTGAAGTGGTTCAAGCGAGGTGGAACTGGTGGAAATCAAAGACATTTCTAAGCAGAAGGAGGCCGTATATGCTTTTATAGCTAGGCTTAGGTTTTTTAGTTAGTGGGAGGGCTGTGTGATGCTTGGAGTAAAGCTTGATACAGGCTCTGAAAGCTTTTTACGATGATACGGAAAGTAGATTCTAGCGTCCGAGTGTGTTCTAATAGGACCCACATTACTGCCATGGCAACAGAGACACCAAATATAAAGTCACAAAACAATACGAGAGGAATATAATTGAGATCAGGAGAAGGAAAAAAGCGTTCCCTGGATGAAGTGTATCATCTGAAGTAAAAGACTAGTTTGTGGTCTACAGTGGGAGAGAGTTCTCCCCCAAAGGAGCTTATTATCCACATATAGACACATCACTTTCCTTCTGAATGACATAGAAGATTGGGGCTAGCTACAGTAGATCTCACACACATACATGCATGGACACACACACACACACACACACACACACACACACGCTGAGACTGGTTTTAAAGCAGACATACTACTGAGAGAGTTTCCACCATGTTTGACCACCCTGCTAATCTAAGATGATGAAGTGTCGGTTGCTCTCTGCTGTGGGAAACACATGTGCCGGAGTATATGTGTATATTTCTGGGTGTGTTTATACGGCAACATATGCGTGTGTGTGAGTGTCTTAATCTATTTGAATCTTGCTTGTTTCCTCACTGTAAATAATTGCTTGCCAAGAGAGGTTGGTTTTGGGGTGTTTTCCTTTTCTTTCTTTTTTGTAGATTTAGTGACAGGGTTTAAATGGGCCTCAAAAAGCTTCCGCTGGAATGTTGGATCTAGAGTTTTATTGCATCTACGGGAATGGCTGTTTGGATGAATGACCTCAGATATAACCTCTTGTGCTGGGGATCAACAGGTACTTTCCCAGTGTGTCACCGGCCAAAGGAGATTTGTGTGCAGGGAAAGATCTCTTCTTGACCCAGCAATCCAAGTAGGGTGGTTTGAAGTTGATTCGGTTCACACAGGTCAGCTAGATGCCGTGGCTTAGTCGAAGACTGACTGGGTTACTGTTGCATGGAAAAATCATTTCGATTTTGGTTTCACGCTTGGTGCAAACTCAGATTCACACGGGGTTATTGAAACATTTTGATCTCAACAAAAACATGGTCACTATGGATGAGATAATGTGGACCAATGCTGAGATTTTTTTTTCCCCTTGTGTATGTAAGTAGCAGCAGTTAGGTTTAAACAGCAAAACTACTTGGTTAGGGTTAGGATGAGATTGTGGTTGGCTGATAATGACTCACATGACTAACGACTCATGCGACAAAAAAACTTGACTCTAGGAAAGGAACACCAGTCTCCTGGGTTAAAGTCCTGTGCTTGTTTGACCGATCAACCTCCCGCCCCGCCACCCTAAGCAGACTTTTACGCTCTTTATACTACGTCCGTTGCAATGAATATCTAATAATGACGTGAATGGGTTGACAGTGGAGCTGGTTGGAAGCCTGGTGCATCTCATACAGATGCTAAAGGGTGGTCAGTAGAGGTGGGGGAAAAAATCGATACTTGGTATTGCGATTTTTTTGAGTGGCAATATTGTATCATCACACAGTGCCAAGTGTTGATTTTTTTATTATATGAATTATTTCTATTACAAATACAAGTTAAACTTTAGCTAGCCTACTAAAATAATATAATCAATTGCTTTTCCAGTCCACAAGATACGTTTTACAGGCGGCAAAAAATGGCTGAAGTGAGATGAACAGACTGAAAACTTTATTTTAAATGTTAAAACAGGTGTTGAGAAAGTTTCCCTTTTGGGACATAATTTACAGTTGAGAAAAGATAATATATCGCAATACATATTTCAAATTGCAATAATATTGTATTATGACTTAAGTATCGTGATAATATCATATCATGGCTCAACCCTTAGTGCTCAAGCTGCGTATTTTGATGCTGTAGAAGAGAGACTAGTGCTGTGTCTCAAATCACGTACTTCTGTACTTACACTTAATATTTTGATTGCATAAATGCGTTGACACTGAGAAGTATGGAAAAATGCAGTGCACTATGAGTACCTGGATGGTGCACTCAAAACAGTCAAGAAGTTGAGGGTGGAACTATGGACACTTCTCGCCCACAATGGTGGCCATCTTGGCTACGTAGCGGAAGGGGAGGGACCACTTTTCAAACTGGAAATGGCGATCGAGGACTGTGCGACCGTGAACGTTGCTGCATTGTACAAATATAAATTATACATGTGTTTTTTGCACTACGCACCACTATACTGTTGTCGGATATAAGCCAGCAGTATGTTTATTGGGTTAATTTAGCAGTCTGTAATGATTTGGTACCACAAACGATAATGTGAATGCAAATACTAGTTTGATAACTAGCTAACAGCTGCACATTTCCAGTCGTCATTTCCAGTAAGTGCACAATGGCCGTGTTTGGTTTGAGGCAACACTACCCTGTGGAACTTCGCGCACTACGCCAATAAGTACATAGTGCACATAGCATACTACATGGAAGTGTACTAACAGTGATTAGTATGTGATTATATGATTTGAGACACACTATAGGCTGATCATTCAGTCTGTGGACAGGAATATTCATTTAAATGTTTTACTCATGGCAACTGGGGAAAATTAGAGATTGGCAGGTTATTAAAAGCTGTGTATGAGACTTAACTCACACTAGACCTTAACCAGATTATAACTAATTGCTGAGTTACTCTGTACATGTAGGCATAACCATGAAGTCAGTCACAACCTCCTGAACTGAAACCTCCCTGCAGTGGAGCAAGCATGCTTCTTAGGAAATTAAATCTGAAGGGAGGAATATCATTATTTTCATTAAATCAAAAGGCTTATCAAAGCAACATGCTGTAAACGTAGCTTTCACATCGCCATGTAATCATCTAAAGCGAAGGAAATCTGATTTGTGTTTCAAATCTGATATTTCAAGCTTATTTTCCACACTTTTGTTCAAGTGAGCAAAATTACTGTGACATAGTGGAGCAGTTCTTTCTGGCTGCGTCTACATTGGTTATTATAGGCACTATGCAGGCATGCATCCTTCTATGGAAGAGATTTTAATCTCACTCTCTGAGTCAGCGGCCTTGTTTCGGCTCTGTTTGACCTTGGGTTTAACAAATTGTTATTTCCACGCAGGTTTGTGTGCAGTGTTTTGGCCAGCAGGCGTTGGTGGAGGTTGATGCTCACCTGCATTGTTTGGTGCTAGATGGTAAAACTAAGTTGCCATATTTTTGCTGTTTTGCCCTCACAGTTTATGACTAAGCATCACACAGACTAAAAATATCTTGGAGACACATTCCCATAACTGCGTATTACATCTGCAGCCACATACAAAAGTGGGTCATGCAGTTTTAAATGACTGAATTTCTGATGTGACATAACTGTAGGTAAAGAGTTTCCCATGGAGTATGAATATCATGTTACTTTGGGGCAGCAAGGTGGCTAAATGGTTAGCACTGTCGCCTCACAGCAAGAACGTCCCGTGTCCAAATCTCAGAGTGCAGTTTCCATGTTCTCCCTGTCTTCACATGGATTTCTTCCAGGTGCTGGACTGACAATCTGTTCACGATATTTCCCAGCCTTTAGCCCAGTGCATGCTGGATCTGCTCCATGCCACCTGTGAACCTCAATAAGTGGGTGTAGAAAATGCATGAATGAACAATTAATTCTGTGCACACCACGTGATTAACCACCACCTTTGGTGAATACAGTTTGAAAATGAATGATATGTTTCTTACTATTCTTAAAAGAATTCTCTGCATCCCCTTTTGTCTTTAGATGTCTCTGGTCTGCTCAGTTTATTTTGGCCATCAATCTCCATCAGGAGACTCTCTCCACTTCTTTCATTGGAAATGCTGCATACTTAATGGGCATTATTTGAAGACTAAAGGGTTACATTGCTCTAAGTGGGCAAGATAGAAATAAATGAACTGAAAACACCATTATCTGGAGGAAGAGATTAAAATGCTTATAGGCTGTTAGGCCCAAAATAAAGCAGGAGAAAAAAAACACTTTATGTGACTATTTCTTTCTGTATGCATTTAGTAATGGTGCACATAAACTGATTATTTCTCTAATCCTTTCAGGATTAGGGCTCTTTTAAGACTTGACTGTTTGTGATTATACCCCACGCAGTCAGCTCTGCCTGGCTCAGCCCAGAACATGTGTTTAAACACTTCATTGAGAGTTTCCATGGTCGCTCCGGCTTCCAAGATGAACTGCGATTCTGGCTTTTTTAATGTCCTCCAATAAAAATTCACAGTAGTCCATTTATCTCAAATGCTGGTGTGTGTGATGTGTGCCACAACGCTGCGGCTGGATCCAGGGAGGTTTTCTTTTTTTTCATCACAATGCTTTCAATCCTTCCCAGGTGCCCTAGAACTTAGTCAAAATGTCTGCTCACGCACACCAAAAGAAGGCACCCTTATGTTTGCGACCACACACAGTTCTCTCCATTTAATTTTTTACTGTCCTCTTCTGCCCACGTTCCTCGCATCAACATATTCATGCTCATCGATTTGTCAATATTAACATGATGTCTGTAAAAGAAAAAAAAATCAAAGCTATATAATAAAAGCGGTCCAGTGATGTAAGTCTGATCAATACTGTCGAGACAGTGGGATCAGAGACAGCCCTAAAACTAAACAGCTTTAATGGTGTTTTGGGAGAAATAACATCTAAGGGCACTTTGCCTTCGACATATGGGTATTATTCATAGTTATTACGCTGTGTCATCACAGTCATCACAAATCATTTTTATCCACTGAATAAACTTTTAGACACACAACACATTAGAAATGAGCACATGGAGCCTGTTCTGTTATGCATCAGTAGATCACTAATGTGTATATAGACTCTCACTCTTCCAGGCGAAGGTAACAAGAAGCTAGCACTTTGTTATGCAATTAAAGCAACACCAAATATATATTTTATTTTTATCACATCTGAGATAAATAACAGGGTAAATGAGCATTCCAGCGCAGGGGGTGAAATAGGGGAAAATCAATAGCCCTATTATAATTCAGGGAATGAGCATTATTTAGAGGAAGAAATGGATATAAGTCATCTACCCTCGGGGACCAAAGCCAGATGATATCATTGAGAGCCTGTTGACGTCAAGCATCAGCCACAGTAATATAAAAGCAGGGTAAGTAGCGTGAACTGCCAGAGTTCATTTGTATAGTGTATTTCTGTTTACATTATGCAAATAAGGGAGTGAACTTGACGGCATGAAATTTAGTGTTCCCTTTGCTACAAATCATTACTTTGTTTTCTACATTTTGACATATAACTATTATTATTATTATTACTGTCATGACACCTACTCACTGCTGAATACATTTCATTACTGAGTTTTTGCCTGCAGAGGCACTGAGATCACCTCAGCATGGAGCCTGGTCAAGTTGACCGGAGCCAAGCCATGATGTTTAGTCTTTCACATAATCCACATTACACAGCTCTCATACAATGACAATAAGCTTGTTCAATTTTACCGAACATGGAGGGTCAAACTGACTCAATTTAACAACAGTGCTACGCGGTGGCCATCTGAGGGGGCAGAAATGCATCAGAGTGGTTATTGAATTGTTTGGTATCTGGTTTCAGCGATAGACGCGAGTGATAAATTATTGTGTGAAACGGGCCTTGACATTGGTGCCACGATTTTGATGAATAGTCTTTTCATATATTACTCCTATGTGATTCAATGTAGGCCAGAAAGTGATGTGAAAAAACAGCTACTTCTGTTAGGGTCTGATTTAAAAAACTCATGATGCACAGTTGCCCTGCACAGCTGTTAACCAGTGATATGAATTCTGTAATAAATGCTGTAGGGCAGAGAGGACAGAGAGGAAACATGTGAGTACGCTTTGTGTGTTGTTCACTTGGAGCATAAGCTCTATTTCTGGAGGTAATTTACTCCCCCGTCCTTCATTCATGCACAGTATTATAGAAACCACCGCCTGACTTTTAACTCATCTTACCGCTTTGTAGCACTTAATTTCACTGGTCTGTCACTGCCTAAGAATTTTCCTGAAAAGCATAATGTAATTTGGTACTAATTGTGTGTAAAAATGGAGACAGTGTTTAATTGGTACACTTTCAAATAATTAATTCCAGTTAATTGCTAAAGTAACCTATAAAGTCTTTTAGTCAGTGCGCAGCAGGTCAGCTGAATATGAATACATGTAAAAATGTTGCATTTCTCTACAGGAAAGCATATACCACTAACAAACCAGTGATGAATGGGCTTAAATAAAGCAGTTATTCCTCTGGAAATGAACATCTGCTCAGCTAGTAAATTCTAACTGTATCAAAAGTTTCTTTATTTCCCCAACATTAAGTAACAAATTGCATAGTTCTTCTCAGAAAATATCTTGAGACATTATAGGAAAATAAGTCAGCCCAAGAAAGATCTTAAAATTAAAGGTACAGTTGTGCATGCTGTTGATGCTACCTATTGGTCCACTGGTTTCAGTTCCTTGACATGTTCACTGTTATGTTGCACCATTTTGCCGTGTGTGTACTTGAAGAAATCTTTGATACATGCCCTTGTATTTGCAATTTACATTTTTGCCTACCAGCAGTTTTGCAGTAAAGAGACAGTTCTTTCACACAATTTTCATATAAACAAGGAGGATAAATGCTAGAGCTGATATGATATGCTTATGTCCCGATTTGGTACTATTATGATACTTGGGTGCCGATTAAATGTAGTTTTTAGTATTGCAATTCTACAAGTATTGAGATTTAATATTCCGATTTATTGCAACTTCTGGACCCTGGCAAAAGGTTACATCACTTTACTACACAATTTGCAGGAAAACCCAATCAGTCTTTGTTCAGCACTGGCAGAATAAAAACAAAATCGGGGAGTGCAGTGAATTGCCGCCTGCCTACTTTTGTTCATACAGAATGTGCCTTTTGCAGGGCAATGGGGGGTGTGTGCAAGTAACAAAACGTGTGACGTAAACAGTGACGTCGTTGTTTGCGTTTCCCTCTTGCTACTAGCTGCTCATTCCCGCCATCAGCTGTTTCAGTGGGTTGCACGTGCGGTGTCATCAACAGCCCCTCCCATGGCGGAAGGGCGCCTCTTTCTTTTAAAACCAAAAAGGTTCCGCCAATATGTTAACCCCTAAGTGGCGGAAAATTGGGCACCTCAGATCAGCCAATATGTTTACCCCTACGTAGTGGAAAATTGGGCACCTTGGATCAACTCACCAATCCAGCTCTGTGTGTCTAAACACTCGCAGCTTGCCTGCAAAATGGCCCAACATTTGCCGAAAATCTGGCAGTGTAAAAGGGGCTTCTGACTTTTATTTAAGTAGCATCATATGGTGCATAGAAAATTGGTAAATAAAATTACGTGTACAATAAAATAAATAAAAAATAAAATAAATCAAGCCGGTGCAGTGCTTCCCATACCTTAATTAATTTGTGGCAGCTGCCACAGTATCAACATTGACTGCCACATATTGATTTTTCTCTTTTCTTTCTTTTTTTACTGGTTAAAATGGGTAAAATCTCACTCTGTGTAGCTGCATGCAGCACATCTATTTGTTTAGCCTGTCCTTGTCTCGCTCTCGTGCTCTCTTTTTAGACACAGATGACTCACCACAAATGGCCGCACACCTGCGGTACCACCCCCTCACTCCTTACCACTAGGATACTACTTTGGCAGAGGGGAAGTTGGCTGCAGCTCTGTAGATGGACCTTCATTTAGGCTGTGGCAACTCAGATTTAGCTGGCACAAACTCCAGTACGGGGGGAGTCACAGCAAACTGAGTCTAACCTCTGTAATGGCAGCAACAGAAAGTTTGCTGATCACAGGGAATCCATGTGTTATGAGATTAGACCCTGGTTCTGGGGTTTGCGCTGGCTGAATTAAAGTTGCCACAGCCACTAACTGAAAATCCTGTGTCCTCAGATTGTCCACCAATTCCTGCTTCCTCAATTCATCTTGCTTCAGCTTTGTTTTTCTTGAAATAGATATGATGTCACATTACTTATAGACTACCACAGTAAAAGCAGTAACTTAGAAATGAAGCTGCTGAATTTTAATTATAATTATTCAGGCATTAAAAAATAGATTAAAAAAAAACAAAACATAAAAAACAGTCACAATACAATCATTTTCTTTTCACAACACTAAAGAAATACTGCTGAAATGTTCTTGTCTGTCAAGTTTTAGGTTTCTGGCCAGAGTCTTTGGGGATTTATCCTTGATATATCATGTCTCTGATCTTCGCATACTGTACTACACCCTCAGATCCTGGCATGGGTTTGTGGTTTTAGCCTCACATTACCACAGTTCACTGTGCTTTTATCTGGAATTAGTAGCTAAGCCTACCTAAGAGGTGCCCACCTGCCTGCTTAAAGCATATTACACTGCACACCTTTGCTCTGTCATCATCCACCTACCCAACAAACCCACAACCATGCCAACACATACTCAACCACTCACTCAAAAGCTTAAACATACACAGGCTATGAGTGCACAAAATCTAATACACACACAAGCGCGCACACACACTTCACTCAACAGCTACATTCCAGGTGGGTTACCTAATTTAATTTTCTGCATCTAGTGGCTTGGGTCTCCTTTGTCCTTGACCCCGTTGCCGCTGGTCACCACCCCCCTGCCAAGGGGCCTGCCTGACTGGCATATTTATAACTAGGCAGGACAGAGACAACAACACTCACACCAAGTGCTAAAAAAACACAGACCTCAAACCTGGGCATCTGCCAGTCATCGTTCCATTTTCAATAATTACACAAAATCGACACATACAAGCAAAGATAGCCACTCTGTTGACAGGCTAATGGAGGAGGAGTGCTGCAGGTTAAACAGAATGAAATGCGGCTCCAGCTGGAAAGAGAGTTTTGTGATGTTGTTGACACATCCAAACATATCAACTCTCCATGATTTTAGTCACATGAGTCACGTCCTTACATGAAAAGCTGAAAGGGTGCAAGTGTTATCACATAGAGCCCCCTCATAGACAGAGAATGCGTTTCTAAATGTAAAAATACAGAGAATACAACACGTCCTCTCAATGAGTTTTATTGTTTTTACTCTGAAAACCAGGTCAGTCCAAGTTGTTCAGGTTTCGGCGCCCTTGTCGTTGTGATCATATTACATCAACAATGTGAAACACCGACATGACTAATCCTCCTACACCCCATCCCAAACTTTTGTATCTGACCATAAGGTTATAGTCATGACAGGTACTGAAGTGCACAGCATTAGCTCTCACAGTGTATGCAAAATCCCTGTCATATCGGCTGCCCACACACCAAGCGGGGCCTACTGCACCTGTCAGATAACATCTGTTCATCTGTCCTCTGTCTTTCTGTGCGCTCTCTCTCCCTCGCACTCTCAGTTACTCTCACAAGTATTTCTGGGTCTGATTTTTTTTCTCTACAACTGAAAAAGTCTAGAACTTCTACACTGTTTTTATACAATCACACAAATGTGATCCAGGCTGTTAAAATATTTGTGACACACCCCCTGTTTGCTTTTCCCTGTACACACGCTACTCGACATGAGTAGGTCTTTCAGTAAACTAAATAATGCAGTGTGATGTGATATGATAATTGCTCTGTTTCAACAACCTGCGTGGAGGCTTGCAAGAGTGTCCAGACGTAAAATGCTGATAATTAAGTCCCCACAACAGCAGGACAGGACCCGGTGAAAACAACAGTTGCCTCACAAGAGTTTTCGCTGAAATTGCTCCCTTAGTTATTTCACGCAGTGTGCAGAACTACATTATTTTTCCAAATTAGGTGCATTGAATATTTTACTTATAACTGTTGCTCCAAAGCACCTTTTTAGAAATACGTTAAGGCTTTCAACTATGTGAAGTCTCTGTTCTGTGGTACCAGAAGGATGTTAATACTGTAGCCTTGCCATTGGTTTCATCAGCCTTACCTTCCCAGTGAAGAAAGAGATTTTCAACAGTTCATGAGAAATGGGCAGCAATACATTTAGATGGCTTAAAATATTGCGCTAGCCCATGTGTCCTTGATCTATCTTGCACATCACTCTGGGAGCTAATACACATCCAGCATGTATTCAGGTTTTATGCTACATGTATCTGCTGCATTGAAAGGGACTGGCATACAAATATAAAAGTATATCAATGTCTATAACTCATACAACGGAACAGCTTGCATATTTACTGTTCCCTATTCTGTTTATACTTAGTATCTCTAATGCTGCCGAATTACTTTAATGTTTTCATAGACATACCTTTAGTATTTAGACTGATAAGAGGTAGCACATAAATACCATATATCTGTATCTGTGTATACTGTACGCCTACACCCAAGGCATGGTAACATTGTGCGGCACTGCATCAGCTATAGGCGACAAAGGCGGACGTTTAGGGCACCACCTAGGCTTTTTTTTTGGGCATTCAAAAATATATCACAGAGGTGGAAACAAGGAAATGGAGCGTATGTGGAGAGCATTAAAGTAAGAGAAATGAAATGGCAAAAACCATCCAGGGTGCAGTAAGAAAAAAGAAGAATGCACATACTGTATTCTTTTATTGTTTCATAATAAATACAATACAATAATATAAATGATGAGTTTGGGGGTTGGTGGAGCTTGCCTAGGGTGCTCAATGTGCTAGGTCTGGCACTGTCAGCTGGGACAACTCATGTAGGTCTTCTTTACTTTGGCAGTTAATGTACATGCAAGCACTGACGGCCATATTTAAATGCTGACCTTGTGACCCCTGACATTTAGGATCGACCCCTCAGGGGTAATACTGGAGCGCTTAGCAACCAGACTAAAAAGTCAGGGGTCAGTGAAGGCAGCAGACATGTAAAGATGTGAGTTCAATGAAGACTTGCAGTCGTGGGTGCCTACAAAGCTGTCGAAGGCAGTGTAATATATATTATATTATATATTAAACTATGACTGTAAGATCTGATGTTGTGTAATGCTGGTTAATGACACAAACAACCCTTTTAACCTGCACATTATATTAATTTGCGTGTGTATATTCTATGTGATAGAAAGTCTAATGTGAAGTGGAAGTGCTTGCCAACCTTTCTGATAAAAAAAAAAAAAAAATCTTTAAATACAAGTGAGAGGCCAATTTAAGAGAATTTATCTCAGTCTAGTGTGTGTGTGTGTGTGTGTGTGTGTGTGTGTAGGTAAAAAAGCAGGAGAGAGGACAGCAGGGAGACACACAGTGAGAGGCAAAAGTTAGAAAGGTCGTTTGCATGATCTTTGGAAATATTGCCATAGCCTCAGGCTTTTACTAAGAATACTGAGCTTACAGAAAACTGAGTTATTTTCCATACTGTGTGTCCACTCTGCCAGGTCAAGATTAATAAATGCACTTCCATGGTGCATTAAGACAACCATATAAGGCAGAACTTTCACGATTAGCTCTGCCTTTTCCCTTAATTAATGTTATTCAGTAACACTTCAGGATAATGACATTTAATAAGATCCACTAAGAATATGATTCCAGATGCATAATTTGGACAGTATTACCATAACAGATTCATTAGAATTTTTTATTACAGACCTTCGTTACCTTCTTTGGGGACTTATCTAATTCTCAGTGATGCAAATGGTGTATGAATTCGAGATGATTATATAAAAAAGTAACATTTTAATATGAAATACTGTATGTATGTTGCATTACTGTGTTTGATTGTATCATAGAACAGTTTAAATATTAATTAAAGGCAGTAATGTATATTTTATCTTTAGAATATAAAAGGGATAAAAAAGCAGTGGCAGTCTGATTTACATCATACTTAGTGTAAGAAACTGTGTGTTTGTACAACAGCAGAAGCAAAAATGTACAAATAATTTTGCCCAATGATATCTAAGACCAGATGGTTGATGCAAATCAAAGACTACAGAAGGGCCAGTTCATCCATGAAATATTAAAATGTAAGTAAGGCTTGTGAATATTCTTCATTCTAATTTACCAATTACCAGTTATTCAAGTTTTATGAGTTAAAGCTACAGTTGGGGACTTTTATGAAAATAATTTTTTCTCATATTTGCTCAAACTGTCACTATACTCCGAGGCAGATAATCTGTCTCTCCTCCTCCTCTTCCTACTGCTTCTAATAGCATTTCCTAGAATCTACTGCGGCGCACTGAAAACAACCAATCAGAGCCGAGAAGTCTCTCACGCAGCTGTCAATCATGTCAGTCACTTGTCAAACTGTCAAACTAGGCAGTTCTGATTAAATATAAATCAAGATTCTGTTAAAGCATGGCCTATTTCTCTCCTCAAATGTTTCCAGAAACATATTTTTAGTGTACTGTTTAGCTGTAAAATGAGATTTTTTTTTTTTTTTTTTTCCCAGGCCGGTCAGTTGTATCTTGTTTGGGCTCTAACTTTGTTTTCTTCACTGCGGCCGGGTGCAAACTATGTTCCTGAAAGAATTTGAGGCGAAAAATAGGCAATGTCATAACAGAATCTTGATTTATATTTAATCAGCGCTGCCAAGTTTGACAGTTTGACTGCAGTTAACTGAGTGATTGACATGATTGACGGCTGCGTGAGAGACTTCTTGGCTCTGATTGGTTGTTTTTTGTTCATGTACAGTAATAGCATTACAGTAGAGACGCTACAAGACATAGAGTAGGCAGAGGAAGATTTATTTTTGTCATATATTATCTGTCAGTGTGAATATAGTGACAGTTTCAGAAAGTATGACAAAAGTTATTTTTCATAAAAGTTTCCAAGTACAGCTTTAAAGGAGTGAAAGAGCCTAATTCTAAAATGACTGAAGGTCATCAGTTTGTTTTAACTTTAATGAGTTTGTATGTTTTTATGCCATAAAATGTAGAAATATTACTTCAGCTGCAGTCCAAAATATTCTGTATTTTCATACAGGCAATTATAATGTGTTAGTGTCAGCTTTCTTTTTATTGTCTTGATGTCTTGTTACAAACTGAACCTTCAATATTTATTCCTGGATTAATGAAAAGATGGAACACTAACTCGAGCTGTCTGCTAATCTGATCTCACCGTTCTGCATTCTTATTTGAAATACAATATGATGCTATCAAGCACAGCAGTGATTATCCACCTGAAGACACATTTGCAGAGATGACGGCTTCCGAGAAATGGCGAAAGAGTGACGTGAAATATTGTCAGAGGAGGAAAGTCTTGAATTAAGAATCAGATTAAAGTTATGGCGAGCTTCATGAATAATGCAGCCAACGTTTATTTCCCAGGAAGTCAACTGTAAGACACAGTCCTCTGGCCAAGTCTCCCTGCTCTCAGTGCTCTCCCTACATTTCATCCACACCAGTAATGATGGATGACATTTTAAAGTAAACTAATTAAGCCAGAAAAAGAAAATGAATTGTGACGATATTTCATCGCATCAACATCGTAATGGCGCGAGTGTCAGACTATTCCTTGCCATCAAAAAATTAAAAGCATAAATCAAAGGTTATGGAGGCAAAAAAATAAGACTGGGTTTGAAAGTTATTGTTTAAACAGGATGACAAAATCATTAGAATCTAATTTATGACCCCGGGGCAAAGACTTTCCTATGATCTACTGTTGGCATGTCAGTGTAATATCCCTGTCATCGCTTTTGCCTCATTCATTCAATGGGCACTGGCAGGAAATACTTTCATTTCAATGGCACACTTACTCTGAGTGGAACGAGCTGCTCAGAAGATGACCAAGGCTCTCTCCCCCCTGGCAAAGCTGGCAAACTGGTGTGCTCCAACTCCACAGCAGAACGCCACAAATATAACTCATCCATTTTGTGAGGGAGGAAGCAGATAGACGTGCAGGATATAATTCTGACTCTGGTATCTGATTTTGGCATTGCAAAGTCATCGGCGATAATTAAATTCTGTTACTGTAAAAAATAAACTGGACTCAGTGCAGTTTCTGTGAGTCCACACCCCTGAAGTTTATTTAACAGTGCTTTGAAACACAGGAACTGATTATCAGCTTCATCAGCGGAAAAACAACTCTCTGATCAACACTTTAAAGAAATGTTATTGGAAGTCAACCCTTCCTGACAGTGGAAAATGTGCCGTGTAAATTTTATTGCAATCTTGTGACACTTGACAAACTAATTTTATTGCATCCAGTTTTGTGTGTTGGTTTGTTACAAAGCAAACAAGCCACCCACTGTTCATGCTCTAACCACAGTACTGTTGGTTTCGCTGTGAAACTTTTGGGTCACATCTTCCTGTGAAATTAGCTGTCACTTCAAATGAGGAAATCTTCATTTCTGCATGTGTGAATACTTACTGTAACACATCAGACGTGGTGTGAAACACTGTGTGAAAACCTGCTGTTTTCATAGCTCTTCATAGCATCTGACTGCCTACGCACAGCACTGAAAACAATCCATTCTACTGTAGTTCACATCTCACTGGGATGTTTTTTTTCCCCCTTTTAGTGAATATCTGAAAATGAAGACTACTGTACAATATCAGACACATAAGCTTGAGTCATAAAGCATACAGACGCGCGATACTCGGTCTCAGGCGTCACCTTCCACCATCGCCTCGTTCAATCTCTGTCTCATTTCCCTTGAAGTTGATATTTTGTAGTGGCGTCACATCTTCTCGTAATCCTCCTCTGGATTGGCTGCAGCCCCTCATCTCTCAGGCCTGAAGGTCAACATGTGAGAGGCATCAGTAAAAGAAAATGACCTGCGTAAAACACGTTGCAGTAACCTCCACCTGAGCTGAGGGTAACCTACCCTGGATTTATAGAAAGACAGGCAGAGAGAGAGAGAGAGAGAGAGAGAGAGAAGCCTCTGTCATTTGAGGCTGATCATTGATTGAAAAACACTTGTACAAATAAAAGTGCTTTGAAACCTACTGCAGAACATTACCTTCAAGGCCCAGTGTGTAGGATTAAGGGGGATATATGGCAGAAATTGAATATAATATAGTAAGTATGTTTACTTTGGTGTAGCTGAGAATTAGACGTTTTCGTTTCCTTAGAATGAGCTGTTGATTTCTACATAGAGAGCACGTCCTCACCCATGAAGGTCACCATGTTGCACTGCCATGTTTCTACAGTAGCCCAGAATGGACAAACAAAACACTGACTCTAGATAGGGCTGTTTACAGTTTCACATCAGCCATCGTAGTTAACGATCCCTCCGCGATGTGAGCACTGGAAAAACTTTTTTCTTTTATTTTATTCAGTGTTTTTACAGCAAATGATCTGCGGATAATTCAGCTCCTGTTGAAAACCTCCTGAACGTCTGGATTTGAACTTATCAGAGGAAAAAAGTAAGCATACATTAGCATGTGCTCGGCTAGCGGCCCGACTCTGACAAATTAAACAGCATAGGAGACACTGATTTATAATGTGAAACTGCTTTGCTCAGTGTTTTAACGGTTTTAATGGGTTGATTTGTTTTGTAGAGTAGGAAACCTCTGGCAATGATTTTGTTCCTATCAAACCTCCCGAAAGTCTCCATTAGAAAAAAGGTTAGTGAACATTAGCAAGTGCTGGGCTAGCGGCCCATCTCTAATAAGCCAAGTGTCAGAGAAGATACTGATTTGCAACCGTGAAACTGCTTTATTCAGCTTTTTCATCGGTTTTAATGAGGGATACACTGATTTATGGCTCAACATCGGTATTGGCAGATATTCTCCTCGTTGACTGCCATCAGCCTATCATTAAGTACAGATGCTATTGATAGTAGCTGATGTTTTTATATTGTCACATCAATTTTGTGCATGCTTCAAAGTAGGGCTCGAGACAGACAACCACAAACTTAAATTTATGAGCAGGTACGAGAATTATACAATGACTATTTGGCAAATGGGCTCTGTGATCTCACTGTTGTGTGACGAGACAGCTAGTAGCAGTCGGCACCCCATCATCCCGGGAACAATAGAAACAAGTTTGGGATGAACAGATATCTCCCGTTGGACACCTTCAGGATAAACACACTAGTGTCATGTCAGAGGATGCACTGTTGTTTCCCTGATAATGCTACATTGTGAACAACAAATCTGTGTTAAAATCGGCAGGAGGAGAGTTAGTTAACTTTAGCTCTGAGCAGCCCATGACCACAACTAATAGCTCACAGAGGTTGCATCAGTTACATTATGATGTGTTCAGGTTCTATTCTAAATGAGAATTTGGCAGGGTAAATTAAAACGTTGTCATGATGTGTTTAATGTATTCTTGTAAAATGTAGTTTAAATACAGTTGCTTGAAGGATTCATTTGTTGAAGTTTCCATAGCAATATGAATTAGATTTTGGAGAGAGAATTGTGATGTATTACAAAAAGTCACAAGGCTTTTGAAGCAGTTTTTTTAAAGGATGCTGTTCATGTGAAAGATTATATTAAAGTTTGTTTCATAAATTTAAAAAATTGAATTTGTGCTCGTTCAAAGGTAGTGTTTTAATTACTTTCGGTAACAGTTCATTTTGTGTAGATTTCTTTTTTTCCTTGCACAAAAAGGGAAGAAGTAACAACAAAAGCAAAATAAACAACAATATAAAAACATATCGGTATCGCTATTGGCCCGATTTTTATTTTAAACACCAGTATCGGCCCAGAATTTCAAAACCGGTGCATCCCCAGTTTTAATCACCTGTTCTGTTTGTTTTCGAGAGGAAGAGACCCAAGAGATCCCATTAAAACCTGTTGAGCAATGGACACTAAAGGAATTTTAACCGGGAGAAGTTTAAGATGGTTGCAGTCTGCTTTATCGCCACTAGATGCCACTAAGTCTCCCTAAATCTTACACACTGGACCTTTAAAGCCTTTGCAACAGATGTGTTTCACCTTCGTGTTTACAGGATGTTGTCCTCTAGTATTTTGAGCCTGAGACCGTTCAAGGGTTGAGTCAGTTTATTATTTGGTGGTAATTCTGCAACTCATTTTGCGAGATCTGTGACTTTCTGTTTTCTCTGAGGTTCTGACTCTGCAAGTACAATGAAAGTAACTAAAACATTCAGTTTTGATGGGTATTGATCAGACACAGCTGAGTGGAAAGATACATCGCGCCTGCCTTGACAGAGACAACATGTTTCAAATAAATAGGTTTTGTGCTGATAAATCTGCTGCAAAGCAACGGGCTGATGGCTTTGTTCAAAAATCTCTTTTTTCCTCCTCCAGCCAGCATTTTCTATTTTATTTTTACTTCCCCTCTCTATAATTATTTCAATTTTTCTTTCTGAACTTGTTCTTGAAACATGTCAGAGCTGTCATAAATCATAAATCCTGACCTTGAATTCAGTTCCAACTTTCTAACCCAGTAACACTGTGACATTCCACAGTGTGACTGAGACTCTGAAAATGTATTCAGCTTATCAGTTATTTCTGGCACAAGCAGCCACCCCCCAACTCCCTCTCAATAAATATGGGGTTGACTAAGTTGATATGCCTCGGAGGCATTTTAAATATTCCCCCAAAAATATCTATTCATAAAGCGGGGCAACATAATTGGGTGATTTATGACCTTTTCACACCACTGGAGCGATTAACTGAAGACATCATTCAGAGCTGTCAATCAAACTGATTGTTCACATGGAAACGAAACACCAATAAGGCAGCCAGCTGACTTGAGAATGATGCCTTCAAAAGCCTTTCACTGAAGTGGCCTCTTCAAGTCTGTCAGTAACGCTGTTATTGTGTTAGGAAAAAACTTCTTCTATCAGAGGGCTACACCAGCAAAAAGAGAACTGGAATCAAAGGCGCAGGTAAATCTGTGTGCATTCATGTCAGCATCTCAAAGGTGACATGGTTTCAGCTGAACATCTCATCCCGGTGCCCTCCTCTCACTCACTGCTGGTCACAGACCTTGACTATGTTCATAGCTTAATAGTTCATCTGGGACACATCTTCACATAAAGCTATCATTACCTCAGATTTAATGATCAGGCACAGTGATTTGTCTTTATTGGTCTTCATAGACACACACACCTGCATCTCCAGAGCCTTCCTTTGGTAATAACACCAGGAAGAACAACTTGACACTAATTGGCTCATCATGTCAAGTGTGTTCATGCATAAAGAAATTCTTCTTTGGATGCTTCAGAAAAAGGACCAGCTTTGGAAAACGATGAGATTGGAGAGGATTGCATCCTGGATCAGATTTCATGACTTTTGCTGCAACACGAAGCGATTTCTGCCTAATCTTGACTGTAACCCAGTGCTGCCGAAAAAAGCCTTTCATAGCAAAGACATACTGGCAGCATAATTTACCTGTATGAATCCGACTTTTCTTTATTTTATCTATCAAATTCTCTCTCTACTTCCTATATGACAAGTAGTGTTTGTATTCTGTAAAATCAAATTCCGCTGATCTTCATAACATAGCTACAATTGGCTTATCAGGAGGCCTCCCCCCCCTTTGGTCCTTAGGGCTTGCTGGCTCTCAGTCTAATTACCAGAGATAATGGAGGGTGAAGCTAAATGGCGCTGATGGGGTCCAGCAGAAGGTTATTAGGTGTCCTCATTAGTGCCCGACTGAAGTGAAAGGAGGTTTAAGGTCTTATTCTGATCCTGATGGATGGTGTTCCACTCAGTCTGTCTTTAGAGGGTGTGATTCCACAGCGTGGACAGCCAGGCAGAGGCATGGATAGGGAGATACATAAAGAGGGGAAAGTGTGTGTGTGTGTGTGTGTGTGTGTGTGTGTGTGTATAGTGATGGTGCATTCAATTTGGCTCATGATGAGACATGATTCTGCCTGAGTGAGAGGTGTATTTTAATTTAGGTACAGTGGCAATGTTTAATGCAGCATCCATACCTAATGTGCTGACAAATTTGACAGCGCTTCTGATTTCATGACTAACGCCATGATCACAGTACATGTCAGTTGTCCTTTCATTCCTCTGGAAATGGTTTAACCTTCTCTACGCCACCCCTCCCTACCATAGACCCATTTTTGTCCTTTTTAGGGGGGACAGAGAATCTTTAGGGGAAGGTAGCAGGGGAACAGTTTATGCCACATAGAAGTCGTATACATCATCTGAAAGCAGGGAACCTGAAGAGTAATTTGAGATGCAGCTCAGCATTCTGTGTCAATATTTGCTGGTCATAAATCTGTCTTAAACATTAAGTTTTGGTTAGGTACCTACTCAGACTGAACTGTTGCATTGATTAGCTCTTAAATTTGCGTATTTTTAACAAGTTTAATAAGAATTGATAAAAAAAATGGTCAGAACACCATAGCAAAAATGTATGCTGTCATTTAGTATGAAAAACTTGACATTTAGAGATTCATGCAATGATATTTTTGTTTGGAGTTTTCATTAAATCCACAAGGGTCTTAGCTTCCCAGTCATATCCAATTTATGCAATTCAAAGACTGTTTAGGGACCCCAGTAGGCAGAAATATTCAAATACAATAGGCGAAAATAACACTTTTGTACTTGGAAAAAGCTGCACGGTTTTTGCCCAAAACTGCATGGGATTAGCATAAAGTGAGCATGTCTGCAAAGAGGAGACCCATTTTCAATCAGATATCCTGAGGTAAGAGATCAAGGGACCCCAATGAAAATGTCCGTGCCAGTTTTCCCTCACCAAAAGCTCACCTAACTTTGGAGCATTATTTACCCTGTCCCTGACATGCTAGCATGACATGTTTGTTACCAGTGGATCCTTGAGGCTTTCTTATTTCATATGATACCAGTATTTTCTAGTTTTAAAGCAGTACAGTCTGTGAAACACGGTAGTGTTGGCCGAGGATGCCGGCGTCCATGCAGAGTGGAAAAGGTTAAAGAGGAGAAAAGAGCAGCACAATGATCCAAAGCAATGTATTTCCGTTTTATTGTATTACTCATAGTTGCTCAGACACGTGTATATACAAATACAGATAATTTTTTGTCAAATTTTTTTGTTGTTGTTTATATACTGTAAAAGAGCAGGTTGGAAATATTCCCCACTGATGGCAAAGTGGGAGCGGGGTTCAAAGGTGAGGGAAGAAGGACAGCAGGTGGTGTGGTGGAGGTTATACAAGCACGAGAAGAATGGGACAGGACAGGTGCACAAAATGAACAAGTGGCCCATCAGCAAGAGATGAGCCGAAGAAAAGAGAGGCTTTGCCCTGTACGCACAGAACCTGGATCGATGATAGGCTTTACCCCGCGAACAATCCAGTTTAGGATTTTGGTGGATGGGGGTGCACTAATCCTTGAACTGTGCCCAGGACCAACGTCTACCGTAGGGAGAAGTGATTCAGGGTTGTTAAAAAGGGAGAGAAAGTGAAGGGCCCTGTTGTAGTCTCTTCGACGCCAGCAGCCGTTCCGTGTAAAAGCACAATGGCAGAAAGCTTCTTGTACACAGACAGGGCTGCCAGGGCAGAGGCTGAAGGGCTAAGGCATGGGAAACACTCTTCGTTGCCAAAGAGGGTTGCCGCTTCCCATTCACTGCGGCAACAGCAAATGAGACACGCACACACACAAACTCAAAGGTCTCACACATTTTTTTTCCACACTGAAAAACGTCCACACACTGATGTATACACTCCCAAAACGCCTCCTCTTGGGAGAGCAGAAAGAGGATGAATAGTCAGAAGAGACAGACTGCAACTACATGGGATGAATTCAGTAGATGGGTACAGAAAGAGTCATTCTTAGGAGGAAAAAAAAAAGTTGCTTTTGAACTACAAAATGACCGACCCCCACTGTAACTTCACAACAATGGTTTGTGTTATGTACATTTGTCATCTGTCACTACACAGCTTTAATGACATCACTCAAATGGGGATGCAAAAAACACACAACATGAAAGTGATCTGAAAATCTAACACGTCTTAAAGAAAAAGAAAAATAAGAGCAAAAGAAAAACTTTCTTTTTAAAACTTTTTCGATATTTTTTTTTGTTTTTACATGTCATCAAGTTCATGCGCATGCCACATAATGAAACTGGCAAGATCCTTCCATTAAAAAGCAAACAGTCCACTCATGGCAGATCTTTGAGCTGACCAACATGCTTTCAAACACTGAAGGCAAAAAAGTACAAATAAGCCGTCCGTTAAGTCCAAAGTGTTTCTTTCCAAGGCAGGATCCTTATGAAGAGATGTGAAGGTTGGTGACTGGTTTGAAACATGTAACAGGTGAGCCACTTGTTTGGCTAATGTTCAGCCTTCTGTACACTGGTGTACAGCTCCCACAGGTTTCCCCTTCATATTAGCTCAAAGTTTCATTAGGCATTGAGGATCAAAGCACACAATGCATTGTTTGAGGACAGTACACACTCCGCAAAACCCAGAGATAATACCGTATTCATTTTTTAGAAAAGACATAAGAACCAAATTAATACTTTAATATCAAACACTATTTACATCAAGAAGTTTTCCTAATAATAATAGTCATAATCATCATCATCATAACAATAATAATAATTATACAGTTTTAACAATGATCTAATTTTTTTCTTTTGTCCTCCAGAAAGGTACAAAACAGATACTAACCTAACACTACTTGTTTTATGGTTGACTACCTCAGGATACACAGTATCCAGTTTATAAGTTGATCCTCATTTCCCAGGTTAAGGTGTGTACAGAATAAACCATGGTAATAATAGCAATAATGACAAATAGTAGTATTGGTAATTATAAGAGAGTACAATTGAAGCTGGTTTCTGATAAAAGTCTAGTGTTAATCTGCTGACAGGCGTCCATTTTGAATCTTATGCGGTGCTCATTCCCTGTGGTGTTCTCCTGAAAATTAGTACCTCATTAAATGGCCTCATCTCCTATTACCCCCCATAGCTGAGCTGCTATTCCGCTGTAATAGCATTGTTACCGTAGCGCAAAAGAACAAATGGCAAAAGGCAAAGGCAGTCTTTCTGGGGAAAAGAAAAAACACAGAAAAAAAGGCAGCCATAAAAATTAAAAAAAAGAAAGCAAAAACAAAACAGTGCACGCCTGTTTGAGACAGAATGATACTGAACAATAGGTTTGTCATTGAATCAGGTGTTCCTTTCAGTAGTGTTGCATGAGTTTTTAGTTGTTTTGTCTTGTTTTGTTTAGTTAGGCACTCTAGTCACACTACCTTCAGTTACCTCCCATGTCTTTCTATCTCTCGCTGTGTGTGTGCGTCTCTCCCTTTAATTCTCTGCGTCTCCTTCACTAACCAATTCACTCAAACTGCAAGGTCATTGGTGCTTTAAACCCCCCCCACGGTGGAAATCTACACCCCCCTCCCGAGACCCCCCAAGCCTTCCACCATCTATTTTTAATACCAGGAATAACTCCCCTTGCCACAACATGGGGTCCACATGCCTGTCATTTTGAACCTCATTAAAGAGTCACTTAAACCTGTAACACTGGGAGCTGAAGGTGGACACGCAATTGCTCCTGTGCTCCTTTTCTTGCTCTATTTCTCTCTTTGTAAATGTCTTTCCAAAAACCAATTGGCGTCCTATTTCTCATACAAAAACCCGGCTCTTAAAAGGAAGGAGTTAATTTCTCTATCTGTCCATATTTCTTTGAAAGCAAAAGAAACAAGTCCCCTCCGTTTGAAAAAAAGACATAATAGCTTTCATTATGCTAACTCACCATGTGCATCTGTGGGAGCTGAAGGACGCTGAATATCATTATAACACAGTGGATTCCTTTTCATTTAAGTGCTAACATAAACCTGGCAAGACTAAATAGAGCTGCGCATTGCCTTGAATTAAATGGATAGTTTCTTTATTCACGCTATGTGTTCTCAACTAATTGGAGCTATGCATCAGTCCTGTAAACGCTGCACTAACTGCAGCAATAAACTGAGTGTGATAACCAGCTAACTAATATTTGATGAGTGAAAGCTGCAGTTTAAGTGACATCAAGAAAAATAACGGTATTGCAAATTGAAGTGTCTGTTCAAACACTTTCTCGTGACATCTGTTATTGTTCTATCTGAGTGGATTTCAGACGGTACGAAAATACCAAGTTTACAGTGTCTCTACTGTCAAAGACAATGTTTGGAGACGCCATTTGCAAAGTAAAAAATTATAGTCTCCAATGTAACTGTGAATCTTTTTTTAAACAATCATTTTAACAGTCAATATCAGAGAAAAAAAAAGCTGTGGATGCAAATGTTTATAGGAGTGTTAATATTGACTAATACTCAAATGGAACAGGGAGAACAATTGTGGCCCTGCTCAGTAAACACTGCATAAAATGACTGTGACTGTTGCCGTGAAATTGTGTGATCAACTCTCAAAAGATATCGATCCTTGATCTTAATAGCAGTCTACAAAGTGTCTGGTGAGAAAGTTTCAATTTAGCTGTTCTGTGAGTCACGGTGAACCAAATGTGTTGTTTTATTGAGCAGAGCTGGCGTGCTCTACACAAAGAAGGGCGAGAGAGAGTTGTCTCGTGGCTCCATAGGTTTCTAAGCTCTAAGCTGCTTATGCACCTATACACACACTTTGTATTCAAGAGAAAATTGGGCGCTATCTTTGACAGTCTGAAGGTCAGCGGGCTAAGGTGCATGCCATGTACAGATATCTCAGTGCTGTGGTTTCCAGTCTGACCTCTTTTCCTGCATCTTCATCTTTCAGCTTTGTACTTCAATGGAGGTGCAAAATCTGCTTCTTTCTGTATGACCCCGCAGAACTTCAAAGTATTTCCTGAAAGGCTTTTTGAGAGGTCTCGGGAGAACTATTTATTTGTGTATGTACAGTTTTTTCTAAGGCCTAGAATCTTCACTTTCCTACTGTGTACTGTCGCTACTGTATACAACTGTAAAACCCTATTACTATTGACTGTTAGTGTAGTGTATTGCATTCGACTCTCTAAGCGTGTGTCTGCGTGTATGTGTGTGTGTGGGTAAACATCAGTGCTGCAATGACATAAACATGATGTAAAGGGATGTCAAAAGTCACCGGAAAATAAGAATCACTAAGTGTCAAAAAACGGGATTTGGCATCTTAGTTGAAGGTTTGAGAGGGGGAACTGTCTCTCCCACTTCCAACATCAACTTTTTTCACTCACAGACGGAGAAAGACCACTTAAATATATTTCTGAAAAAAATAGAGGGTTCCTTGAGAAGCCTGCGCTGATGCCCAATTCAAGCAAACACGCTCCACCCAAATCCCACCCCCTTCCCTGCAGCCTCGGGCAGATTCAGGCCACGCTAGGTGTAAAATGCCCTCCGGGACAGAGGGAGGCGCTATAAAGTGATGAGTGCTGATAGGCAGACCAGCAACAAAGCCAGGAGTGGACATGTTTTCTGCAGGTGCGGCGCAGCATTCGTTTCCTGACTTCGGGAAGGCTCAGCCGGTTCGTGGCTGGTATCATCTGAGGAATAAGAAATAGAAACAAGATGAGCTGTTATTTATGGTACAAACTGCTCTTTTGCAACAGTGCATCAAAGACAAAAAGACAATGCAGTTAATGGATATTGTGGTGTACAAAGCCTTATTTCAAAATCAGTAACAATAGTGGAGACATCAGAGCATTACTGTGATGTTTGGGCTCATGTTTGTTACGCTCATGAAGTTGTATTAGCGAAGTTGCCATATGAACTTGGGTTGCTGTGTCACACTTAGAATCTTGTCAGAGTCATTTTTAATTCAACTCTCAGGTGAGCTGCCTGTCGTGTCTGGCAGTGGCATCAGTATCTGTGAGCAGCCATGTGCCCTCTGCACCATGGAGAAAGTAGCTGAACCATGCACAGCAAAGGACAGATAGACAGAACAGAGGACCGGCCAGTTATATAACTGTTCAAGTGTGTATGTGTGTGTGAGAGAGGGAGAGAGAGAGATAGGGGATGGAGGGACATGGCAACAGTAGATGAGGGACGAATGCTTTAATATCTGTCCTTTGGAGAGAAACTTGTGCGGGGATGATGATTTTTGTAGGCCAACCTGGAAGTTAACATCGCCCTGGTTCCCTTGTCAAAACCTCAATGGAATTTTTCTACTGGATTTTGGATTATTGCAGAAAATAAGATCTGTGGCAAACATGAATTCATGGTACTTATCTTGGAGATGTCCTGATTTGATCTCAAAAATCAGTATCAGGACCAATCAAGGCATTTTTTAACCAATCATGTGACACCACATGCCATAAATGACAGCAAAATGCGTTTGTTTATATTATATCTCAAAGTTATAAGCACTTGTTTCATTTCTGGTCAGTGGTAGAGTCTCTGTGTTTTACTGCTGTGTCTATTGCATGGTGTTTCACTGCACTGCTCTAAGGGAAGACAGACAGCAATCTGTCACACACTACGGCAAGTGCAACAAAAGCCCCACAAGCAAAAAAACAACAAGAGTAGCCAAATTTGTTCATATTTTCAGTGCAAAAAATGTACAGACGACAAAAATAAACACTAAATGGAATACAGTTAGTTCAGGTATCACATGCTGCACTGAAACAGCACATGAGAATACTCTTTTAAAGGGATAAAGGAATTCCTTCGAAATAGTGACAAGGCCAAAAAGATTAAAGATAGGGCTTGTAATTTTATACTTTATTTTATACAAATTAGTAATAATAAAAATTACATTACAGTTTGGACAGTTTTTTTGAACTCGATATTTTGCAGAGCCATTCAATTGTCATACATATATATTGGATTGATTTTAATAACCTAAAGTGCGCACTGTGAAGCTGTATATCCAGAGAAATAGAGGGATCGGATTGGGACTCGGTATTGGCAGATACTTAGTATTATATGACTTGGATCAGGATCGGGGGCAAAGAAATTTGATCAGGACATCCCTCTGTATATGTTTTGTTGAGCAAGATAATCTTCACAAACGAAAACCACTTTTAGGATTTTTGAAGCGTAAATGAAGTTACGAAAAAGTTAAACGTTAGGCTTTTAACAAACTACAGCACGGTCACATGACTGAAGCATCACCCCAACAACAAGGCTGCAAAGCCTGGTTTGGCGGCAGTGGTCTCATTTAGCCACTTGTCAGCTACTGCCTTTTTTAAGAAACATAAAAGCTTCAAAATTCCCAAGTGGGATATGTACTAATGTATTTTATGTTGTAGAACAAAATGTGCAAATCTCTTTAAGCTTGTGTTAACCACAGATCTTAGTTCAAGCATCTAACAAAGAACCCAGTGACTTTGAAACAAGGGAACAGGAAATGTACAAATGCTAACTAATTTCCAGGTTATGGGACCCAGTCTTGCATCACACTAGAAATGAATGAGCATGCAAAGTGAGAGGCAGCCATCAAAGATGCAGGCAGGTTAGCAAGGCAGGCAAATCGGCGGATAGAAAATCGAGTAGCAGGAGAGGCAGATGGGCATCACAAATGTGCTGGGATCTGGCCTTATGTATGTGTGTGTATCCCATTTAGATGGCACTCTGTGATAAATTCAGATCTTCACAGTGGATAAAATAGATCTCATTTTCAAATTAATAACATCCATAAACATCTTTTTTTAAATGTTCTACATTTGACAGGTTGTTTTATAAATACAGTCCCAGTGGGGTGGTCTTTGTGTTGTTTCAGATCAGAGGGTGAGCTGTTGCTGGGAATGAGACATCAGCATGTGGGTGATGTGGAGTGTTTCAGTTCAGTGACTGGGTTAGACTCATGTATGAAGACATAAAAAATGCTGTGCGTTCTGAGCACAGAAAATAATCAATGCTGCCCTACAGAGCCAAACAGCAAGTCAGTGAGGAGTGAAACAGAAAATTAAAAATTGCCAAATGTATCGTTGCTGCGTAAATGCAAGTGTACTGTATATGTATACATCTTGTTTCTTTCACACTGGTCAGATTAATTAAAGCACTCCAGTGACTGGTGCAGAGTGATTTCAGTAGAAAATCAAGTCTAATGATATGGAGCACAGCATGCATTTGAGAGTGCTTGCTGAATTAGTGAAAAGGTTTGAAAACAGTGCGAGAATGTGAAACATGCACATCTGTGAAAACATCACACGCACTGACACATGAATGTGATATATATGTGATTAATTATATACACTACGTTTGGAGTGTATATACAAACATACAGCAGCATAGCCCATCAGTATAACATGCAAGCAACAGTAGCATGACGAACATCTGGAGAGGAATCAGGGTAAGAGAAGCATCAGGCAGGGATATGGAAGGACAAATTTCCTTCCAGTCAAACAGCATTAGGGAAGGAAACAGGCACAGAACAGGAGACACATGTACAGATGTACGGAGGTCATACTGAAGAGAATCAAAAAAGCAGGAAGCCATACTAACCTCGTGGTTCTAATGTATTGTCTACTTTGTCGTTTACGTCAAAAACGCGGTCATGTACGCCTATAGTTTTCACACAGCTGTCTATAACAGAAAATAGGGAGAATGACAGATCATTAGACGTTTATGCCAAATAGGTTAGTGACACCTGAACCCACCCACCCCCCTCACAGCCCTGAAATTAAACATCCCAAGCAACAAAGCTCATGGCAACATTCAGATGAGGTATGAAGTGACCTGGATTTCATTTGATGTGATCATCTATCATCCTTTTCATGTTTCCAAAAAAAACTTTCTTAGCAAGTTTTGTGATAAATGAAAGGGGTATGTTGGACAGTGAGCAAAAAGGTAATTGAGGAGGAAGTGAGGTAACCAGAGAAGCAGACATAAACTGTTTTGATTTTCAATCCAAATGTGTACTTCAACAAGCTCTATTACAAAGCCTTGTGCTGCATGCAAACACTTACTTGATGGTCGGACGAAAACTTTGAGCTTCAGGCACGTTTTCCTGCCGTTCTCAGCAATGGTGGAGGCTGCAAAGATGTAAGAGACAGGTGAGAAGGTGTTAACATAACACTACATGTAGTGTCACATGTGCACTTAACAGGTTTCAGACAGCGTGTTCTCTTAATATAACAAGTCTGCATGAATAGATTTTTAATAATGAATATATTTTCCTCCCCGCTGATAACAGTTAAAACTGAGGTAGTTTATTGGGGAAAAAAAAATACAGTTAATGTCGACTCTTAAGTGGATTTTGTAGGGTTAGTCATGGTTCTTGTGAAATTATAGCCAGAAAGTATTTACAGATGTGCTAGGGAAATGTCTCAGGGGAAAGTGGAGTGCTTTGCTCACAGTTTAATTGTAGCATTTTAGATTTTACAACTGGCAGCAGCTTAATAAGGATCAAGGAATTTGCATCCTTAAAAAAAAAAAAAAAACACTCAAAACTGGAAGATATCATGTTGTGCAAATACTTCATATGTAGACATTTATGTATTTTTCCTCTCTAAAAACCTCAACGCTCGTCAAGAGACACGCAGTTCGCACACGGAGGATGTATGTGCTGCATGTGCGGATGGTTTGCGGTTGCTGTCAGGAAATGGATCCCTTCCTGTCAAGCCCATGGGGTGTGAATCTCTGAGCGTTAGCTACCATAGTGGTTGTATCACATCCCCTAAAAATATCTCATGTGGAGAGCGTGTGCAAGAGCGTGCGTGCATGTGTGTGTATGTGTGTGTGGTTGACCACTAATGGTGTTGTGGTGAGGCACCAGGTGCTGTCTCCTGTAGACGAGGATAGGGGTCAAACACATGTCACTTGGAGCATGGTGGGTGCGTAATGCCTGCATCCATCACGGCAGGAGAAAGTACAGTAGTTAAAAAATATGTGGCATTGTCTTGTGTTAGGGCCTCATAGTAAATGGAGGGTATTTTATGCTTTTCTCACTATTATGATATATTAATGCTATTTACTGTAAACTAGTTTTCATTTCTACCATCCCCTTCAGCTCCATAGAGACCATATTGTCCGCGAAGACGTCTTCCGGGCATCATTTTATGTCTTCTGTGGATCATTCCACAGCTGATGCAATGAAGCCAAGCATTTCCAAAGCCTACCATTTGGGATCTGTCAACTCCTCTCTAGTGAACCTTTACCTAACCCCTCCCATCCCTTCCCTCTCTCCCAGCTGTGTCACCCTCTCTTCTCGTCTGTCAGCGTGGCTGTATCCATTCATCAAAGCTCAACTGACTCGCCTTCACCTTATTTTACAGCAATGTGTGCACATACACAAGATACACATTTCAAATATCTGTCTGGAAGTGTTGCTCCACGTCCTCTTAAATAACAGTATTTACAATTCTCTGATCTCTCCCTGTCTGCGGAATGTTTTACATTCAAAAATGTCTCTGTACACAACGCTGTAATCGATGTCCCAGCATCTATTTCGTGTTGAGGCAGTGGAAAAAGCAATGAGCTGTCTCTGTAGCTAGGGGATATGTTCATTAAGAATATTATTGACTAATAACTATGGAAAAGGGTCAGAGGAGATGGAAATCTATTCCTTTCTCGCACGCTCTCTATGCCCGATTTACCCTGAGATCAAGATGCCAGCTTTTCATCAAATGCATACCGCATACTCTTTCAATCACTCTCATTTTGCGA
Source organism: Cephalopholis sonnerati (assembly GCA_019142605.1). Taxonomy (NCBI): domain Eukaryota; kingdom Metazoa; phylum Chordata; class Actinopteri; order Perciformes; family Serranidae; genus Cephalopholis; species Cephalopholis sonnerati. The sequence continues at coordinate 27,928,694 of JAGQAX010000007.1, forward strand.
AGCCTTCTCTGCAGCTCATCAAGCTGTCTCTCTATCCCCCTCGCCTCTCGACCTCGCTGGTACCATTTTAATGTTGTCGCTTCATCAGCTGTTATCTGTTTCTTAGTCATGTGTCAGTGTGCAAGAGAGGTGACTTGAGATCTTGAGACTCCCTTTTTTCACAGCTCAGTTCATATTTAGCAGATGCAGAGGTGGAAGAGAGGGAGAAGGCCTTATTATTTCGGTGTGGAGGCAGCCGATGACACGCTAATGAACCTTGACCACGGTCGCTCACCCACTCAGTCATGTATACACACCAGTACCCACACAATTTATGTCACTCTTCTTATTGCTCCACTTTTCTTTTCCATCACTACTTAATGCACCCATATTCAATGTATATGGCCAAGCAGACACACACACACACACACACACACATACACACACACATACACACAAGCGCACATCTCCAGATGCCTTATCTTCATCATCGTTGTGGGCAGAGCTGAGTCACAGCCATCGACACCATCCACTTAGCAAAGGCAGCTGATCATGAGAGAAGTATGGCCCCGATGAAAACGGCGAAAAGCATGTGGGCGTCTCTGTCATGATGACAGTTAGTGAAGCTGTTGTGATGTTTATAGATTTGGGCCATAACACGCTATCCACCTCCTACACAAGGAGAGTCATGGACATAAGGTGCAAGAGTTAACAGTTATCATGATTACATACTTACACTGGAATTCATTATTTCTGTGTTTTCTTTAGCAGTTTGCAGCTTTTTTTATACATACAATATATGAAAATAGCTGCATTTACATGTACACTAATATTCCACTAATAATCAGAATAATAACCCAATCAGAGTAAATATACCTCACGTAACCACCTCAGTCTGAAGAGACTGGACTGATCCAGCCTGACTGATAATCATTGTAAACCATGTAAACGCTTACTTCAGTCATTCTCTTGGATTTGAATTTTTTTTTTTTTTCTGCATGCGTTGTCCCCATGTGGGAGTAACAACAGTTAACTTGCTTGGTGTGCCACACATGACATGCCGCAACAGCTGTTTCTATAGTCTCCCTCTGCTGATTTTAAGACAGAATCATAATTATAAAACATATCCAGTACTCTGCTAGTGCTACGTTCTTATGTGAGTACTCTGATTAAAGATACAATTGGCGACTTTTTTTACTTGCTGAAACTGTCACTGTATTCTGAAAGAAGTACATGAGACAGATAGTCTGGGGAAAAACTAATGTCCCCTCCCCCCTACTGCCTCTTATGGTAGTCACTCAAATCAGACTGCAGCGCGGTCAACAACAACCAATCAGAGCAGGGGATTCTCTAACGTAGCTGTCAATCATGTCAATCGCAGCATAAATGGCTGTCAAATAATTGTCAAACAAGGCAGTGCTGATCGATTATGAATCAATGTTCTGTTACTGCATTGCCTAATTTAGTACACTGTTTAGCTGTAAAATGAGAAGGTTGGTTCCGGCAGGTGGAAGGTGCTTGGTACTCTCTTTAATTGAATTCAACATGGCAGCCGGTTCACAAACTTTCTCATTTTACAGCTAAACAGTACACTAAAATATGTTTCTGACAGCTGCTTTAGAGACTCCTCTGCTCTGATAGTTCCAGCAAATATTTAAAAAAAGGACTATTGTAATGCCTACGGATAGCCTGCATGTGAGGTTTTTAGGGGACATCTGTAATTTGTAGCTACAGAAAAAAATTGGGTTACACTTTCGTTACTTACTACTAAATTGTATGAACAGTCAAAACCGCTCCTTCTCCTTCTCTACTTAATGTATTGCATGAATTTAATTTTCTCAATAGGGTTGAAAAAATAAACTTTTGTTTAATATCTGGCATATAGACGCTTTAGGTGTGCAGAACAACTTTACGCAAGTCAAAGTAGTCAAGTAAGCACATCTTATTGGATCAACTTATTTAGCATCCAGGTAAACAGTTCGGTTGGAATATTTAATCAGAATGATTTCAGATTGAAGAAATATTGTCCATGTAACCACAGCTAATGATGCCAATGTGAGAAAAGTCAACTAAATGAGTTCAAGTGAGCTTAGACGTGGCCATTGTGTTGGCATGCTGCAGATGACTGAGGTGTGTTGCTGTACATTCTTGACTACAAAGGAAAGATTAGGCTTTGGCTCTACATTCCTTTCTTGGTAGCAGCTCTTCATACTCTTGTGTTTGATGAGGATCCCTCCACCCGGGGCCCAAATTGTCCGCGCCAGTGCCTGTTTATTTTGGATTAACATGCTGCTGAGGGCCAGCTTATTGTTCTTGTAGGCCGTAACATCAACACCTGCTATTCTGGTTCCCATCAGGCCAGCAGCCTCAACCATCAATCCATCCAGCCTGAGCAAGTGGCTGCTTTGAAGGACAGAGGCCCTGAAAAGATGTCCCAGAGACGGGGAGGGGGGAGGGGTGGTGGCGGTGGGGTGGGGCGGCGAGGTCGGGTTACTCCTCCAAGCCTTGTCCCCTGGCTAGTAATGGCTGGTCCCCTCAGTACACTGCATTATGCATCAGCATTAAGGCAAATGGAATGAAGCAGAATCCAATTACGGAAGAACAAACAGGTGGGCTCAGTGCGGCTTAGGCACAGTATTGTTTCAATCACAGCCCAAGCCAAGCTTTATTGCAACTGTAATGTTATCTGGAAAACACATTTCCGTTGCCTTTCAATGAAAGATTCAGCAGCCCATTCCAGACATGAGGACATAAAACCATGTGTCTGTACTGATGGGGAGCTAAAAGCAAAGTTTAAGCTGGCTAAATACAGTAGATAATATCATGGTAGGATATTGATTTCTTATCCATCATTTAGGCGGCGTAATGGCTTAGCTGTAAAAGAACACTGCAGGGTGAGTCAATCAGACTGCGAGAAGAGGCTTTGTTTGTTATTTTCTTTAAACATTAAATCACGTGTCGTCTGGGGTCTTCTCATAGTCGGTGAATCATTACCATGATGTGGACATTTGGCAGTATCACCATAACCACAAGGCTTAATGCAATATAGCAGAGTAGCAAGCGATGTGGCACGAATGGTTTAAAATCATTTGTAGAGTGAAAGTTTCAGGTTTCCTCTTTTGACAACTATGTTTAAGTTACTCGTCGTCTACCACAACATCAGTAAACAATCTATTGAGACCACTTGTTCCAAATGTCCAAAAATCTAAACACACTTTGACAACAAACTGTTGACGTTTTATATAAAAGCATTTTTTGCAAAGAATTAAAGTTTGAAAGCCAAGCTTTGCATAGACTTGTTTGCCATGATGTGAACATGTAACATTAATAGCATCATGTTAGCATGCCTCCAGTCGGCGTCAGGTCTCCAGCTGGCTTTAATAATGGCGCTCTAATCCTTTGATCCCTGCTTATTTGTTAGGATGGGGCGGGTTAAACAGAATGCCCTGTAATGTTGTGTCCAGCGCTGAGCATTCCTAGCGAGCTAATTCTGCCAGCTCTCTGAAAAAAAGCCCGCTGGCCTTGTCTTTGATTCACTGAGATTACTCATGTGGCTAACACTGTGCAAACTCATCGGAGTTTAGGTCCAGGAGTCCAGGAGTCTGAGTTTATATAAACCGGTGTCCAAGAGAGAGGACACACATTGACAAAAACACACAAGCAGTGTTACTTTCTTGAACCTTTGTGCCATCTTCTACCCACATCTCCATCTAGCTAATTAGACAGTTTGCAGCCAGAATACATTTCTTCTATTCCATGTACAAAAATCACTGCTGGGATTCATTAACGTTTGTCCTTCAGTTTCAGGGTGTGGAGTCAGTCAAAGAGGACAATGCTCAACTAAACACATGGAAGAAAACCTTGAATTCAAGAGACTACAGGGAGGCTCAGACACAGAAAGATAGAGTGAATATTTATATGACCCTTTCAATAGGTAATATCAACTGCTACACCGTCCAAAATAATCTCTTTAATGCCTACAATAGCACACACATACAGTACAGCGCAAACCCATGTGCAATAGAAGTTGTACAGACACTCGAAATTACTAAATGTCCTTCATAATCTGTCCTTCCCACATTCAACCAGATACAAAGAAGTGTGCTTTTCTACCAAGAAATCTTAGACAGAGGGAATATATAGTAAAATAATGAAAGAATTCAAAACCCACAGACCAGCACGTACAAAATATCTGTATATGTGTTCGTATGCCCACACAAAATGTGCGTGTGTAAGAAGATGGAAGAGACTATCCACTGAAGAGGCCCATTAACCAGATGCTACTACAGCGAACACACAATAGGAGGGAATGAGGGAGCTAGGGGGAGCGGTGAAAGAGGAGGACTTGGATTCAGGCAGCAGAGGGAACATAAACTCTCTCCCCCGGAGATAGCTGGCCTTTTGCTCTTCCCTTGCATCTTTCAACCTCCGCCAAAAGTGAACCAAAGTCATTCCTCATGCAGCGTGCTCCGAGGTGACGAGGTCACAAGCAATGAGGAAAAGAGTGAGAGAAACAAGGGATGGGGGGGGAGGGAGCAGTAAGTCGAGAGGGAGAAGTGAGTTAAAATCGATAATGCCTAATTAAACATTGCACCAGTTTCCTCACACTATTGTATATCAATGCAAGTGTGGCAATACAATTATTTCCCTTCGCTATTATGTCAATCCACATCAAGCATCATAATTTCATGAAAGATCGCATAATGATAATCTGACAAATTGCTCTATCTTCTTGAAAATGAAAAGCGACTGAATGTCTGAAAACCCTTGAAATTCATCAGCTCCTTCATGTCTTCACACTCAAATTACAATAAACTTGGTGATTTATTAATCTAAGGGGGAGTTCAGCGTTTTAACGTAGCCACGGCATAATAATCGCTGTACGTAATAATGGTTCATTATTGCATTTAGTGTATCCTGTAGATTCAAAATATTATTGTCATGGCCTGAGTACGCACCCACTGAATAAATGAGAAAAACTGTGCATGTGCACAAATGTGTGTAATAGAGGAAGAATGAAAAAGAATGAATAAATGAACAATAACCAATTAAACATAATGACCAATTCACTGGGTTAATAATATATGTATTAATGGCCAAGGATAAAATGCCCTTGTCTTTGTGATAGTGAAGCATAATCAGCTCCTGGAAACGACTGTTAGAAGCGTGAATCATATTAAGCTGAGAGGAACCTTGTGCCCTCTCTGACTCACAGCCCTCGCCTGCCCTACTTTTCCTCTGATCTCTTGGCTTTTCACAGCCTTTCTGTTTCTCTGCAGACAACGTGATGACTACTTTATTGGCGGTCGAACTCAAAGTAACTTGATTAGAGACTTTTCTCTCTCGCCTCGCTTTCTCTGGGCTGTCAACAAGTGCGCCGTGACTTAGCTCATGGTCTATTATTAGCCAAGTGTGGCCAATGGGCTAGCTCACTGGTCGACTGTTTTCAGTTTATTTTTGAAAGGGGACTCTTGAAACTTCGAGTTTGTCATTGCCAGGCCCTTTAACTTTATTTTCATGTTATTGGAGCCAGTAGACAGAACTTGTGGATTTGTTACTTTTTTTCTGATTTGTGTTTGATGTGCATATTTAGACTGGTGATAAATTTAAGACATTTTAAAATGAAGTGTTCTGGTAAGGTGTCAGGCCACCATGTGCTCCTAAAAGAGCTTCAGTGCAGCTTAACTTGATTCTATAAGTTTTGTGAACGCTACTAGAGGGCTGGAGAAACAGGAGAAACAAAATGGTCGCATATGCAACCATTTTTTGTGAGTGGGTGGGGTAAAATTTTACATGTTGACGATCAATGCGAGCGCATGATGATCATTATCACTGGTACCCCCGCCAGCTCTTGGTGTACTATGCTCTTTGCATATTGTTATTGTGTGTACATCCTGAAGCCCAGTGTTGCTCTACAACTTCTCTCAGGTTTATCGGTGAAGTGTATGAACTACAAACACTGCAGAATGAGGACTACAATGACAAACAAAGTGACAGCAGGTCCAGCATAGGTTAAATGGAACTGCAAATGGTAAATGGACCTGTGCACTACGAGTCACATTCACTTATTCATACGCTGGTGGCCGAGGCTACCTAGGCGCCACCTGCTTGTCAGTTTTTTACACACTCGCACACTGATGGAACAGCCAACAGAAGATGCCACAGCTATCAGGCGCCAATTGCGCAAGGATACTTTGACATGCGGACTGGAGGAGCTGGGGATCGAACCGCTCTACTTCCTGAGCCACAGGCGTCCCCTAGTGCTAGTGTTGGTTGAATGTACATCAGTTATATACGTCTGGTGTATGATATATCTGTACTGTCACAGCGCGTTTTTATAAATTATAATGATAAATGATAAACCTGTCACATCTCTTGCCCACGTCCAGGCGCTGTCGCACCCCCTCTTCTTCTCTTTGCAGTTCTCATACTCATAGAACTTAAGTTTCATCAGGTAACTACTAATCCTAACACCAGGACACAGGGGAAACACTGGGTGTTTTTGCAACTTTAATGTAGAAGATTGTGATGCTTCCTGCAAAATCCTACACAAGAATGGGGGACTGTGGTTGTAACAGACAACACTTCTAACATAGGTGTTGTCATTCAATTGGCAGGATACCTGCATATCTGTGCCGCAGAGGGCGTTAAATCTGCCAACAGTTCAGTTTGTCAGGTGTATGCAGCATGTCTGACAGGTTTTATGGCAGTGGTGGTCAGTCTGTCTGCTTTGCACCCAATTTTGCTGCAATTAAGTCGGATGAACAGACTGTCAACATCAATTTTACCTCGTAAGATACAGTTTTCAAAGTTTTTCTTTGGGGGAAGTACTTTGCAGTTGGGGAAAAAGGTAATAAATTGCAATATATCACAAGATATTTATCGCAATTCTCAGCATATCACAATATCGCAGAGCAAAAAGAGTGCATTTTTAATTAATTTGTATTATCAGAAGATAAATAAATAATTTTCAAAAATGGTGGCGACCAAATCATGTGCTGGTGCAACCAAGTGAGAAATGTAGTAGTACCAGCACTACCAGTGAAGAAAGTTAGTCTGGAGCCCTGCAAATGATATTCCATCATCAGCTGTTTTTGATGAAGGATGTGAGGAGTGGTGCCAAACACTCTCATAAGCATTCAATTTGACTAAAATCTTGTGACGCTTAAGGCCATTTCACATGATTTTCAAACGCCAACAAATCATGCAGTGACCCCCCTATGCCCTGTATGAAAGCACATGATTTTTATGCTTTATTCAGTCTTATCCTTTAATTCGTCACCAGTCTGTGCATGTCCAGGATGCACGTGTCTGTAGCAATCTGGAGGGCAAAATCACAGCTGAAAGTTATCTGGTGCAAAAGAGACACAGGGAGTGTTGGTTTGGTAGTATTGTCCCAAAATCCATAGAGAGAGATGGGATAAAAAAGGGGAGACAAGAGAGGATGTAGTAACCAGGGGAGGCGGAGGTGGTGGAATGTCTATCCATCTATCAGGATTATCATAATGCATTCCAGACAGCGTGCATCTGCGTGGCTCTTATGTATGTCAGTTCATGCATGTGTATGCATATTGTACATGACTGCATGTGTATCCATGCAAGTGTGTGCGTGGCTTTCTGTCACATTACTCCATGTTGTTGGATCATTTCTGAATCCCGATGACAGGGTTGATTTTTCATGTGAATGAATGAAAGGGCTGAGTTATGATGGTGTCCATATGCATGTTCCCTCCCTGTACCACAAATGGAACAGCACTGGCTCTTTATCATTATTAGCAGACCTCCCATTGCTCTAACAAAATACAGACTGCGTACACTGTCCCCTGTCTCTATTTCATTTGTCCATTAATGCCATTTTCCTGCTGCCGCCTGCTCTACCTTCTCGACTCCTCTCTCCTCTTGAGAGCGGCTTGAAGGCGCATGGTGCATCATAGGATTTATGATCAATGAGGCGACAGCTAGAGTCCATGTCTTGGAGAATCTGTTTTGAGCTTTGAGTTTGAGCATGTACAAGTCTAGTAAAGTAAAAAATACCTTGTGAGATGTAGTGGAAAAAAACCTTATGAATATCAAAAGGTTTTCTTGTATGATCAGTCTCAGTCTTGTGTTGCATTTTGCATATTGGCCTATGGGCATTAACGCAGTGATTGAAGCCTCACTAAATGCTTTTCATTTTGTAATCTAACATGGGTAGACTCATCGCCCACCCTCTGTGTTTTGTTGGCCATTTAGCAAGTGTTCATTTGATATCAGAAACAGACTCTCCCAAGGTCTCTGTGTTACTGTAATATCTGTCTTTCTCGCAGTATCAGACCCAGAAATATCTATAAAATAACTCCATCCACAAGTGCGACGCAAAGGTGTTATTGATTGTGTTTTCCCTGAGAAGCAGCACCAGCTGCAGTAGGTGAACAAGTCAGACGGCAAGAAAACGACATCTGTTCTGCCGACAATCCGCCACTGCATGATCACACCAAGTGGTTTCCTATTTGCCACACATCTTACACGCCTAAAAACACCATAACTCGGCTCACTCATCTCTTGCACTGAGCTGCCACCTGATATTGGATTTCTGCCCTTTTCAGATTAAAATCACTCAAATACCAGATTGTGGATTGTGTCCATATTAGACAAACGTGCTTGCATCAGCATTCTGCGAGATGGGTTTCACTTAAACCACGAATGCACTGTGAACTTTGACCTGAGAAGTGCTCCAACTGTCCGCTTATCCCTCCTGTCTGTCCGTCACAGAGGCAGACACTTCTGAGCTGTAACTCACTCACAGCAAATCCTGCTGTTTTTGCTGAATTGCTTGCATATGTGCCCAGCATTATATTACTCTCTGCATCTCCCAGAGTCTGGCAAATTTCACATCTTTAATGTATTCCTCTGTTAATTATTTCTCTCTGTGTCCTGTCTTGTGTTGGACAGTAGAGAAAACACAGCTGGGTGTTGTCTCCACAAAAATCAGGCTCCTGACTGACTCCAGCTTTCCTCTTGTGCTCAGTTACCTGCCTCAGACAGACAGAAGAGGCTGACGCTAACAAAAATGAAGAATTATGACCTCCATTTGAGTAAATTCCCTCCGTCCTGCTCGCGTTGATTAAGCTGTTTCTGTTGTTGAAGCAGATGACAGCAGAACCCTGTCTCCTCTCTCTAATTTTATCAGAGATGCAACAAATCAACCCTCGACCCGCATCGAACTCGTAGGGCGAAAGCACCATTAACGGGCATTTTCTCCGCAGGAATATGATTTGACAGCTTAATTTTCATCTACAAACAAGAAAGCTAATCAATCACGTCACTGAGGGCAGATTTTTCATCCCCCATTCCCTCAGGTCATTTGGCTACAGAAAGTTATTAGAGATGAGGAAAAGATTAATATTCTGATACTGTATATATGAGCACTGTTTATACATAAGGTCTCTGCTGTACTGTGTGTAGTTAAACATTAGTTACTCTACATGAATACCAGAGTGAAATCAGTGAAATATTGATTGTGAATAGATATTCTGTCTTCATTAAGACTTTATTTCTACAGCAGTGCTATAAAACTACAGATATTATGCCTTTCATGAGCCCCCTGGATGGTATGTCTTGAGTGCCTGAGCCCATTTGCAGTTAACTATTGCTAACCTCTGCCTCCTGTGCCCGTGGATAGTGGCCTCTGCCTTGGGACACATTGACATTTCTGTTTAGCACAGGTGTGCAGTATAGCCAGCTTCAGCAGGTAATGATGCATAAGATTTTCTCTGTTAGCCACGCTACACTACTCATCCACACAATATAGGCAAATGGGCTACAAGGGCAAAGTCTGACCACAGCGTGTTGTGCTGAACTGCAGATATCATCGCACCTAGTACAGTAGAAATGTCTTTGCTATGTTGAAGCTAGTTGTAGCCACAATTTGTAGTGTCATGTCACCACTGACTGAGTTTAAAATTTGACCTATTACAGGTTTTATATCAATAAAAGATGGTTATTAAATATTTTAAAGGTAAAGTAATCAGTCATTAATTACTGTCTTAGAATCATTTTCACATTTGGCCGTGGGTACTTGAACATTTCAATTTAATGATCCCTATGAAAAAAATGGGTACGTTCAGGTTGTGAACCAGAGCAGGTCATAAAGGACATTCGACTCCCCCACTTCATAGGCCCTAAAGACTATTATACCAAAATATCTTAATTCAATTAATTTAAGAGGTGATATCTACACCCCTACAAGCCTCACTGCACAAGTGCAAGGCTTAGTTCAAGTGATGACATGGCAGTTTTGAGTAGGAGACATGAGCTTTATGTTGACTCTATTGTTCACGTTACATCTCAGCCACTGTTCTTCGCATCCTTGCTACTGATATAACATGCATGCGATCCTGTCTGGCTTATTGTTTGTCTGAATATTGTAAGCGCTAACTGTGGCAACCCAATATCTGCAACACTGAAAATGGACTCAAGTGGGATGGCCATGTTGTTCCACTCCTGTACTGGATTATGAAAGTGATGTCGCTAAATGTTTTGTTAGCGTGCAAGTCAAAAGAAATTAAATGAATACTTCACCCACAAAATCGGTTACTCACGTCGTGTTATGTTGGGTTTGTGAAGAAATGTTTTTCTCGCATGCCTCCAGAGAACGAAGAATCCAAAACCAGAAAATTCTTGATGGATTCAAGTAAAGGGGGCCACATTTAACAACCTCAAAACTGTATCAAAACTTAAGTTTACAGAGTCTCACACAACTCCTGCAGTATAATCTAACTCTCATTTGCCCAGTTGTAAGCTCAGTACTTCCCAAACACATACATTTTTGCTAAAACCTTACTATTTGGAGCTCTAGTGTGTTGTGCACCCCTGGGCAAGCACGTGCATTTAAACTCCACTTGTGCTTTCCACTGAGCAGAGCCTAACGCACATGCTTGCCCAGGTGTGCTGCTACAGTGTGTAGGATGTAGGTGGATACATTGGCACAAATTCATAACTATGTTGTATAAATATGTTTATTATCACCTGAAACTAAAAATCATTGTGTTCTCTTTACCTTGTTACCTAGTTGCGATAATGTTTCTACAGTTGCCCAGAATGGACAAACCAAACACTGACTCCAGATAGGGCCATTGCGTGTTTGCTTTGACCACCGTAGTTTTCATATGACTTGGCACACAGAAGTTTTGGTTGGTCCCAATCTGCAACCTCACTGCTAGATATCACTAAATCCTGTATAGTAGACTTTTAAAATAGCAAGGTTTTAGTAAAAATGTTGTTTTTGGGGGAAGTACTGAGCGTACAGCTGGATAAATGTGCTTGGATTACACTGCACAAGTTTTACGAGAGTTTGTAAATGAGTGTTTTGATATAGTTTTGCTGTTCTTAAACATGGCCTCTTTAATTTCAGTTAATCAAGAACTTTCTTTGTTTTTGGATTCTTCGTTCACTGTGGAGCCATGCAAGAATAACAAGGTTTTCCTCATGCATTCAACTTAACACCAGGAAAATGACTGAAATACAAATGATCTTTCTGAGTGTGAAGTACACCTTCAATAAGCAAACGCCAAGTGAGGAACAACGAGCTCCAGTTCTTCACTCAGTCCTGTCACTTTGTGAAACAGTAGAGACAGAGGATCACACAGGAATTTTTTTCACCATCTAATTATATGAAGTTATTGTGAGCGTGGAGGAATAGCAGTAAAACAAACGTGACAAGCGGTTGGACCTAGTTTGGTGTTAATGAACTGTGTATGTAAGCATGCAGCACACACAGGAAATTGAACTTGAAAAATCTGCCTGAAACATTTACTCCAACTCAAATGACCAGAAGCTGTAGTTGATGCTTAGCAGCCCTGCTGGTGCACCGTGGTGTTCAGTTTACTCTTTTAAGAAAAGATTAGAGATAAAAGATTGGAGATATTAAAGTCTAAGCCAGTGTTTTTAATTTATTTTTGACATCTTAACTCTTGAATATTTATAATAATAGTATGTTAAGCCAAAACGTAATCCCTGAGAAAATCACGGTAATTAGGTTACTCTTTTGAAAAATTCCCTGTTGTGATTGAATTTTCCAGCATGTTTACTTATCCCTCAGTCAGAAAGTTGTATTTATCGCTGAATTCTTATGATTAAAGCAGAGTAAAACTGATGTAACCCAATGCAACCTGAAAGGTCGTGTCTGTTTCCACTGCTAGGGCATGAGGAAGATTCCCTCCTGGTGATGGTGATGATGATGGTAGCACTAGAAACAGATGTTCGAGATAAATTGGCAGGTGTAGTAATGTAACTACCTCTCTCCCTCTCTCAATCCTCCTCCTTCAGATCTACATTCTGTCCTCTACAGAGACTGTCCAATCCATCAGCAGCCATCTCCCCTGCTACTTACGGACATTCAGGCCGGACACAATGGCAGTGGGAAATCACATGTCAGACGACTTCATGGTAGATGACTTTAATATCCGCCACAGTAGCCAGAGAGGCTATACGCTAGAATCATTCAATAGCCAATGAAGCCGCGGGCCACTAAACCAATATGGCGTGCTACAGCAGAATGGATGTGTTCCATGGAAGCCCTGTCGGTCGCAGTGTAATTTAATCCAGCCCTTAGGACAAGCATCTCTCAACAGAAATGGAAAAAAATATATATGTTAGAAATAGGGACTTGAGGGAGTGGATGAATTGTATAACCCTTCGCTAACCCCCATCTACGCTCACAACTTCTGAGACTTCCATTTTTCCCCTTGCTCATTTAGTATGACTGTCAATGCAAATTGGCTATAAAAGCAAAGGGAAATCTGGTTACTTTTTAACAGACGAATGGCCAAACACCTGGTTGTTGAAAGGCCTCTGGAAAGGATCTTTGGCTATTTGTTTTATGGACAAGCTTGAGAGAAAAAACACCTACTCACCACGGAAACAACGGCAAACATCAGGGAGGTTCTCTTTGTTTTGTTTTTTTTTTACTCCGCTCTCTTAACTCTTAAATGTAACGGAGCAGGGAGGCAGAGCGAAACACGTGAAATGAATAAAGGACAGAAGTCTGGGCTGGCTGTCAGGTTAACTGCTTCATAAAAAGGTGCCAATTTAGAAAACAGATCTCAGCGTGTAGAGCTCGGCTCAGCTACGCTCCTGACTCTTTCAACGCTGTCTCGGAGAAGAAGGAGAAAACACAAAGACACGGGGGTTTGACAGCCACCTAGAGCTGCATTAACACCACAGGCCAAATTTTACAGATAAACAGATACAAGTATAGTATAACCAGCAGCGTTTAGCAGGAGGGTGTTAACTGTCAAAACTGACACCCCCTCGCTGAGAAGGAATTTATACAGTTTTTCTCATACATCGGCCCACAAAGTGCCTTTAAACTTTTCCTTCAACAGCTGAAGCAATAATGCATTACGCTGCGTGATATTGCACTAATGCCACCGATATGAGAACATAACCATGCTTCCTATTTTGTAATATCAGCGTATCCCTGTGACAAATGTGTTTTGTGTGGCGACTGCGCCTACTGACAGTAACTCCTCCGTATAGTCAGTGGTGGGAGGACAAACTCAACTCAATTCCACTCTATCACCTTGCTTTGATAAAACCTAATTTCCCAGGGGCTTCAACTTCAGATGAACTCAGTTAGGCTCAGTTTCTATGCCAAGAAGCAGACAACTTAACATCTAGCGCGAGCTGAATAAGAGCATAACATAATGCAGAGAGGAGGGCACTCCTTTTTGAGGGATACAGTATATTGTACAGCGGGGGAAGTGAGGTATTACTTTCAAACTGTCTCAATTTAACTCCCCCGTGAATTCCATTGCCATTTTTGGGAAGAGTTCTCCACGAGCGATGAGAGCAGCGTGAAAAGCTTGGCTGAAAGCACAGCATGAAAGCGTCTACGAGGATCACTGTAATGCCACTCTCAAAGCTCTGTGGTGAAGTTGTGAAAACATGGGTTAGGAGTAGTGTGTGTGTGTGTCTCTATCTCGCTCACTCTGTTGTATAGAAAAAACATTAGGTCAGGAAAGGGCCATCTAGGTTTGTAATTCATGTCAAGTTATTTTTCTGTGAATGCATGGGGGTATTTTGTGCAGCTTTTGAAATCATACCACACAACATCTCAGTGCTTCTGTTATTGATATGAAAATGAGATAGAGATTAGCTTTGACAGCAAAACTGCAGCTCCATGATATGTAACTAATGTTACTGCTCTGTGCTGTATGTGCAGATGGGGGATAAATTAAAGGAAAGGCCCAACACTTTACCTAAGTTGTTTTGTGATATGAACTCCAAACACTGTCTGGAGGTGCCCTTTCACACATGTAGCACACAATGCATTGTCTGTGTTGGACGCTTTCTCACCTACTAGAAATACTGTGTTTGGTTTAGGTGAGGGATGCAGTAGACAGGACATGATGCAAAAAGTATGTGTTTTATTGACGGAGCCGGTTCCTAAACAACCAAGTTTATTGAGATTCCTTGAATTTGTCTGACGATTTTGATTAGAGATGTTCCAGTACCGTTTTTTCCTTCTCGATATTGATTACGATACCTGAAGATACTGAGTATTGATACAATATCATCAAAACAAAGAAAGTGGTTAGCATTGTTGCCTCACAGCAAGAGGGTTTTCGATTCAAATTCAGGGTGGCGGGTTCAAACCCCAGGGTGGGGAAGCCCTTCTGTGCGGAGTTTGCATGTTCTCCCCATGTCAGCGTGAGTTTTTTTCTGGGTACTCTAGCTTCCCCCCACAGTCCAAAGACATGCAGGTTAATTGGTGACTCTAAATTGCCCGTAGGTGTGAATGTGAGTGTGAATGGTTGTCTGTCTCTATGTGCCAACCTGACGATAGTCTGGCGACCTGTCCAGGGTGTACCCTGCCTTTCACCCAACATCAGCTGGGATAGGTTCCTGCTACTGCTAACCCTGTATAGATGTAAAATGATTGCAATCTTTGCGTGGCATGGCTCAGATTAAACCCTTTGTAAAACATGAACAATATACAGAGAATGAATGCCATAGAGATTTCTTTTAATTTGACTGGAATAAAAACCAATGACTTGAATAATTAATAACAGTTTCTTTAAATTTCAAAGGAAATACTTGTGCCACCCTGGTTGGACTTTCCAGTGTGAAATATTGCCAAATTGCTGACATTTTGCGAGAGGTTAATTTTACACTGTTTACCAGAAATCAATTCTTCTTTGCTGCTCTAAAACAGTAGCTGCCAGTGGCTGCACAACACAACTTGCTGTGTAGTCTACTGTTTTAGAGTGATGAAGAAGAATTGATTTTCAGGGAAAACTGCTGTGAAACTGCTTTAAAGGTTATTAATAAATTACATGATATTGGATTGGTGCATAGACTCGCATATTCCCAGATAACCAATCCAGTATTTTAGGCAGTATCTGAGTCATTTCCAGTACTTGCATGGGTTTTGGATCAACTCTGATTTCACATTACCGACAGAAGTTACTTAATCTTGTAATATCACCAGCTAGACATTTTTGTTGGTGTCTTCATTTAAATGACTCTTTTTCATCCTTGGTTGTATTCTTCTGGTTTTCCAGTCGTTTAATAGAAATATCATGAGCATGCCTATTTGCTCACTGTGAATTCACTGGACATTGACCTACTCTGTTCAAACATGGGCTGAACAGGACATTACACAGACTTTATACTAGGGAGCAAGAGGGATAAAGTCTGTTAAATATTTGATTCAACTAACTTGGACATTTGCGTTCTAACAGAGCTCCTCTTGGTAATGTCTAGATAGGTTCAGGGATGCTGTGCATGTGTGAAAGGGGCTTCAGACACTTAATGTTTTTCCCTTAATTTGTCCCCCATCTGTGTGCATGTATGTATGCTGTGTAGAAAGTGCTCATGATGGAGACTCACAGATGTAGTAGTATTCTCTGCCCGGTCTGAACTCAAAGCCCAAGGAGAAGGGAGTGAAGAGCTGGAACTTCTCTGAAAACTTGAGCGGTCCATTCGGGGAGTGCGGCCTGTTGCACTCCCAGCGTTTGAAGCCCTTGGCGGTGTGGTCGCACGTGCTGTAGCCGTCGTAGTTAACCATGTAGAGGACATAGCGCTCCGTCCGCTCCTCAGGCACTGTGTCTTCATAGTGAGGACAGTAGACATCCAGGTAGTCATTTATGCACACGTCGATGTGGTAGTCTCCACGATGGAACCTGGTTGTAAAACAGAAGAGAGGAGAGACAGGGAAGGGTTAACTTTTAAATATTTCTACAGGTATGTTACTTAGACAAATCTGCGTGTTGACGCGTCAACGTTGCTTCACATATCACGGATAAAAGGCTGTTTGAATTGAGCACATATGCGGGGAATGCAGGTTTGATCTCTTGGCACTCTTTCAATGTTGTGTGGAAATTTACAAGCACCAGCGCTCTCATCTTCTGGCTTCAATAAATTTGGGTGGGTTGGTTTATCTATAAATCTATCATTGCAGCAGATATTTACTCACACGTACACACATCTGCCTTCCCAATGATAGCAAACTCAAGAATCCAAGTCTGAGAAAATGTGCTCACAAGAAAACAGTTTTAGGTCTCTTAAGGAAAAAGAACACATTTTCTTGAGGATTTTTTTCCATTAAAAACAAAAACATACACACAGACAACCGAAATGATCACAGGGATGCAGGACGGTCCAGACAGTAAATGTCATGAAAGGAAAAATACAGAGCCTGGCTGTCTCTAAGGGCTGTGCGGTGAGGCATCTTTACAACTGCAATGATCTAGAACAGGCCACACAGGGTCAGAGGGCTTCAATACATACAGGCAGATTCATCAAAAGGCCACACACTGTCACAAGCCCCTATCTACACACACACACACACACACACACACACACACACACACACACACACACACACACACACACACACACTCACACAATTTCCTCTCTGCTGCCCACAAAATAGCTCCCTCACCTGTGGATTTTTCACAGCTACCAAAATTAGACAGCAATTGTGTTGTGAGTTTCTGGCTGGGTCTTGGATGCTGCGACCCTAACCTCGGGGATCACAGGGGGTCTCATAGAGAAAACACTGAGCACCTGTAAACTTGCTAGGGATGCCCTCAATTTAGCACACACACTTGAAACGCTCTCACAGCGGCAATGCAAGCCACGGAGTTGCACACACAGCTGGTGTCACTGACTCATTTCACCCAGAAGCCAGGTGGTGTGAGTTTATAATTGAGACCCAGTCTTTAGTGGTGTAAGTGCACAACCTGACGAGAGTTTTGACAGAACTTTTAATTGAAAACCACCACTGCTGTCTATAAGAAGGGCTCCTCGCACTCCAGAATGCACAAGGGGCTGAGCGTATAACAGGCTAAAATAATTTTTATCCCAAGGACTCTGGGGCCTCAGGATTAACATAGTGAATCAGTATACACGCGGCATGGTGACCTCATTCTCTCGCCACTTAGTTTTGTGAGTTAGTGTACTAATCTGTCCTTTTTTCACTTCCCTACGATGGAGAGGAGGTCATGTAGCTCAAGTCGCATTTGTTTGGCACTAGGAAGTTGCTCAACGGTTGTTTACAATCTATCTTTAGTTTTGTTATGCTGATTGATCATATTGTAATATTACTGTTTTAGTTGTTCTCTACACATGACATCTACTGCATGTCTGTTGGTCCAGGGAAAGCGATCCGTCCTCTGTTGCTCTTCCTAAGGTTTCTTCTATTTTTGCTATGTTAAAGGATTATTTGGGGGAGTTTTTCCTTATCTGAATTGAGGGTTGACAGGCTTACCTATGCTCAACACAAGACACAGACACTGGTAAAGCGTTCTGTCCATACACTGTGTTCATTCATTCACTCTTTTTCCGTAATCATTTATCCTGTCAGGGGTTACGGGGGGCTGAAGCCTATCCCAGCTGACATTGGGCAAGAGGCGGGGTACACCCTGGACAGGTCATCAGTCTATCCAGACTATTCACGCTCATATTCACACCTACAGGCAATTTAGAGTCACCAATTAACCTGCATGTCTTTGGTTTGTGCGAGGAAGCTAGAGTACCCAGAGAAAACCCAACCTGAGAAAAACATGCAAACTCCACACAGAAGGGCTCCCCCACCCTGGGTTCAAACCAGGAACCCTCTTGCTGTGGGATAACAATGCTAACCACTGCACCACCGTGCCGCCCACTGTGTTCATTTAGTCTGTATTTGTGCATGTTTTCTGACAGCTTACAGATACGCACAAAACGCAGCAGTACCACAGGTGATCGTCGGGACAGTGAAGTGTAGTATAAGCGAGATGCAACTTTAGGACATGACAAAGACATTTTCAAAATTGTAGAACAGATTGGGTAGTTAATATAGGAAAGAGAATTCTCCATCCACATGTTATGATGTATTAATCGGCCTCACAGACCATGGCCGTCTAAAGCGCTGCCTCCGTTAAAACGTACATCATTATGACCTCCTCCACCATCACCATGTTTGTTGTCAGAAATGTATGACTCTGCCCTCTTGTGCTATCTATTGGCTGTATCTGTGCCAACATAAAGGATACATAGAAATATGTGGGCAGTGCTGAAATGAACGTTTCTATCTTTGCATAAAGGGAGTGTAAATGTGCCTTGTGAATGAGGGGGTGAAATGCTGTATGGTCAGATTTCAGATTAGAGATATTGGGCCATATACATAAAACTGATTTGACTTTTCTGAAGCTCTCATGCATAAAATGCCCATTATGTCATAAAGATTTTGTACAGAAAGCAACAATTCAGCAAGAGAGCTTCAATAGAGAGACAATTCTTGCATTCTTGCAGTTGGTCTAAAAATACCAGAGGAATCTTCAGATGCTGATGAAAATACTATGCTGCACAATGGTATAAAAACATCTGTACTTTCCTTTATCCTCCTTTTCCCCGTCAATGTCTTCCCACCCACTTATTTGCTTTATCTATTCAAAACTACGGCTCTGCTCGTTATCTCAATGTGATGTTTGAGAGTTTTGATTCTAAAGAATGGATTTTCTGAGATCAAATCGCTTTACATGCGCTGAAAACGCTTATCCTGCTTGGCTGCGTTTGCTTCAATCTGCGGTGCGTCTAGACAAACTACACTGAATTACAATCACAATGCAAACCAGACCACTTGTTTTGAAGATCAAATAGCAATTTGAGCAAAATCTGCTTTCGGGCGCCTTCTCTTGTCACTTAATTCATGTTGCTATTTCGAATGATTAATGTAACAATCAAGCGACAAATCGAACCACAGCCATTTCTCATTAATGTGATCATGTGTGTCTGCGGTTTCTGCTCTGTGTATTTGTTTATGTGCGAGTGTGTATGTGAGAATGCGCTAGCATGAAATGTTGCTTTTCTGTGTTTACCCGTGTAGGGTAAATACCACTGTGAGGGTGTTTACAACCAAGGCATGGAGTAGCTCATCTGTAACATCTCATTTAAAACATGTCTGTGGAGGTCCAGGAAGAGCCATGCATCTCCCTCACTGCTTTAAAATGTCACTGACTTAATGGTCACATCCTCCCATCCGCTCGCCCCAGCGTGTGTATGTGTGTGTGTTTAAGTGTACTGTGTGTGTATGTGAGTGTGAGAGAGAGAAAAGAATGAGTGTGTGTGTATATATGTGCATGTCTCTGTATGTGTGTGAGTGTGTGTGTGATGTTTCAGCTGCCCTTCTCTCCCTGCCTCAGCAGTCAGAATAGTGGCTCGTGGCCCTGACTGCAAATGAAGCAGAGGATGTTTGGGTGAGTGAGCACATAAAAGGGACAGAACAGGCATTTGTAACATGTAACACACTCACTCACATACATATATGCAACAAACACACGCCCAGTACACACCTCCACGCGCACACATACACGCCCACGCAGATACATTAGGTTTGTGTTATCAGCTCAGTGAGCTCCCTGGCACATTGGCAAAGGAACAGCAGTGAGACAGCCAGAAGCTGCTAATGGCACCGAGTGAGAAAGAGAGCGATGGTGAGAAACAGACAGGGTGGGAGAGAGAAAGGGACCTGGTTCCAAAAGAAGGTGAGGGAATACAAAAAAACAGGCAGCAAGACTGAATAATGCAGATAGTATTGCGAGGCTCCCACTGAATCCAAGTCTTTGCGGGAGTTATTCAACCATGCATTTATCATTAAAGCAGATTCTACGAAAACTGTATGTGTATGACATGACTGTGTTTGGAGCCAGAGCTGTAAATTTTTCTCTGAGTCTTTTCAGTACGGGATCACCACTAAGATGTCCCCTGGAAAACTTCTTGTATTTTGTAGAAAGCCGTGTTTATTGTCCTTATAAAAACCCCGTCATCAAGGGACTAATGTGGGAGTTTTAGATGCGGCTGGCGTCTTGTTTATAGCGATGGTAGCTTTAATCGGCTGCTGCTGTTCTATAAACAGTCCCCACTTTTCAGCAGAAAGAGGAAACGGTTCTTCACCGTGAAACGGACGTGTGTTGTTCAAACATACATCAGTCTCTGTATAGGAAACAGGAGGACCAAGAGGTTTCACCAATGGAATGTAAATCAAGGCTGCGCTCTGTAAGAATCCCAAAGAGTGAAATATTAGCAGGAGAGACGGTACAGTAACACTCGGGTCAATAGAAGAGAGTAATTGCAAAGATACTGCCGGATCGACTAATTCAGTGGGCACAAAAGAAAATGTAAATTAAAGCTGTATCAAAACTGGCTGTTTTGTGCATTTGTGTCAGCGATATATTGTGACTAAAATGCGCTTTCAGAATAATTATACATTTATTTTCTCAGTGTTTAAAGGTTTACTATTCAGGGATTGCCAGTTACTATTTGTAAACAATGTCGCCAGCGAAAATCAAAGTTAAAGCCAACCACAGTTACTTTCTCGATTACTATATTTGCGGACCTCACCTGCACTCTGTGCCCAAGAATGTCCAAAACATAGTAAAAAAAGAAAAGAAGAAACCTAGTCAAAGCACACTTTTGGTAGGTAGGTAAACTAATGATAACTAATGATGATGGCAGAAATAGAATATAATATTCATAGCTATGTTTTCTTTTAACTATAATCAACTGAAAATAAGAATTAGTGTAGTTTCTTTGACCTAGAATGAGCAGTTTCTATCTACATACAGAGTGGTACCTCTTCCACAGAGTTGGCTATGATATTTTATGGTAGCCCAGAATGGACAAACCAAACGCTGGCTCTAGAAAGCACCATTTTCAAATTGGATCATAGCTCACCCTATTTGTTAGCGCAGGATAAGAGTTTCAGTTGGTTGCGATCTGCAAACCTAACTGCTAGATGCCACTAAGTTCTGCACACTGGTGGGTCATGGTCTAAGAGTGGGTCGGGGGTCCATTCTAAATGGACCGCAAGTGACTTGCAAACATGTCAAGTTTGTGAAAAAACACACTATTTTTAAGTGCGGTGAATCTCCTGCACAGAGCTTTTACTTCGAAGTGCCGTTTCCTGCTGTACTAATGAACAGCTACTTGACAGAGACAGCTAACTAGCTTGACAACGTGGCCAACCACAAGTATGTATTTGACTGTGTGGATCTTGAACCAAAGATAAGGGGGAAATCTAGACCCTGTGGCTGGACCAGTTGGGAACCACTGCACTAGACATTTAAATTGGCCAAAAAAAAATTATATTTCCCAATTATGTCTTTAAACGTTAAATATATATTAAACCTTTGGTGTTTATTGTTGAGCTCTGACACAATGACTCCCCCACCTGTTACTGTGTACAAAAGAAGGTGATGTGCAACACATAACAACTGGCCAATCAGAGATGTTGCTCCATTGGACTCCATTTAATTTGTAGGTAACACATTGCTTGTAGCTTTAAACTCAAAGAGAGTGGAATCTAAATTAAAGGCATTACAAAATGTTAGCTTTAAATTTTAAAGAAGGAGGAAAATTAATTGTGAAATACCATATGACAGGCTAGCACATTAGCAAATGAAATAAATGCTAATTCAACATATAAATATTCAATGCTTTTTTTTAATGTATCACTTTAATAGGTGTTTTAATTATTATATGTTATAGCCATTTCGGTGGCACGCTCCAGAATCCATAAAGTTATAGCTTACGTGTTTATTCCCATTAATGTTCCTACCGAGCGAGCCAAAAGCTGGTACAAATCACATAAGAAATAGTCCAGATGGAGTTGGCGCTGAGTTGCCCTCGCTCCTCCAGCAATGCCACACACACCAACGCACTCCACCCAACCACCACAATCACTCCCTATTTTACGACATACTAATGGCAACATCATGAGCGACAATCTTTTCCATTCTTGTGAGTAAAGACTAGCAGCTGAGAGTGGCAGCGGAGGCCTTCTAGCAGTAAAATAGGTAATTAAGGAGCAAAGTTGGATGGAAGGCTAATTGTCAAATGGTGATAATTACATGTCTTTGTTATGCCACAGCTGTCCCAGCGAGCTGTGGGTCACAACACAAAGCCAGGGAAATCAGCTGGACACAGAGCGTGGGTGCATATGTGTGCATGTGTGTATGTGTGTGAGTCAGTGAGTAAGTGAGTAAGTGAGTGAGTGAGAAAGAGAGGGAGATAATCTTTATTACCAACTGATTACATTTTCACACCACCTCCTCAGGCCCTCAGGGCTGAAACTGGAGGGCCAAGTATTGTCAGCACAAACACACCCAAACACACTCACTCACACAGATACATAGAGACACTCACACACGCAAACACAGAGTCACAAACAGAGAGAGTGAGTTTGGGAGAGCTGGAACAGTGAAGTGAATGCAGGGTAAGGTGGCACACCACTGCAGTCGCTGATTGGCTCATTTCCATTTCAATTACACAGCCCAGTGACATCGCTGTGCACACACACACACTCACAGAGAGACAAACACACATGCACAACCACACTGACGCGCACGGGCTCTGCGCGCACGCACACACTGTACCCAATGAACTCCCATCAGCCACCTCTCTGAGCTGTGCACCGGTGGCTGCAGACAGAAAGCAAGGAGGACAGGGAGAGATAGCTAACCTGAGTGAAAGAGAAAGACAGAGAAAAGGAGGAGAGCAAGAGCTCAGTGGCAGGTATAGAGGCAGAGAGCAATCCAAGTCATCTAACCAGTTGAATAAGTGAAATTCAATAGAAAGAGGAACTTTTCAATGTGCCACCAAAGCAGTGTGCTCCTCTAAATACCACCGCGCAAAAGGTGTGACCCCGGGAGAGCCAGAGAGTGATTACTCACACAGAGATTTATAAAGATCCTGTATGAAATGTTTTTCTTATTTAGTATGGGAAAGATGCTACAAAATGCTCACTCTTCAGTGCTTGCCTTCTGTCTCCTGTGTTGTTTAGACACAAAGGGCAACACAGTATGAAATGATAGCAACACCATGCAAGCCAATATGCACTTCTCAAGGCTAAACCTTAGGGCATCTGTGGATAAAACAGCATGCACTGTGAGAGAGACTGTCATTGTTGTCACCGCAAAACTGTAAAGACAACATTTTGACTTTAAGGATGGACAATTGATGAATGCCAGACTGAAGCTTTTATGTAAAAAAGAAATGCCTGAAACAAAAGCTGAAGACTTTGACAGGAACTGTCAAGACCGTGGCGCTTACACACCGCTGACAGCTGCATGCATTACAAAGTCAAAGCCCCCTCTACCTGAGTAGAAAAGATCATCTTTGTTTGTCTCTACCTCTTTTCCACTCTGTTCTCTCTGTATTTCCTCGCTCCCACCCCTTCTCTTTCCTGATTCTCTCCGCCTGCCTGAGTTTCTCGCTCGGCCCAGTCGCGCTCATGACCCCAAATCAGATCTATTTACATTATTTCACCTCTCCCTGTTGAAATTCATACATCTGATATATTTTCAATTCAGTATCCTCAGGCAATGTTCCGTTGCTTGATAAATCAAATCACAGTAACCTAGAAACTAGAAATGCACTGGGACCTTAAAAGGCAAACTTGTGATATCCTGTTGAGTGTGTGTACGCATACGCGGAGGTGTGTGTGTGTGTGTGTGTGTGTGTGTGTGTGTGTATGTGTGCATGTTCCTGGAGTGAAAGATCATTTGTTGATTTTGGTCCGAAGGGAAAATATGTTTGGCCAGGAGGAGGTGAACTCTGACTGAACCGCGACTAAAGTACACATGTTAAGGCCTATTCAAGACCTTTCAACACACAGGCCACAAACGCACATCGCAAACACTTCTCGATTTAGTTTGTGCAGTTGTCTAATTGCAGATGATTGGTTTGAGGTCAGAGGATGAAAGAGAGAGGAGAGCAGAGAGAGAGAATTGAAAGACAGAGGGAGGCAGAGGGGGAGAAGGCAGAGACTGATCATGGCAGTTCTTAACAGCGGTCAGAAAAGGACTCGCCTTCTGTCCGCAGAGGTTTTCACCTCGTTATTACTGATGGCAAAGGAGTGTAATGGAAGAGCGAGGAGAGGCACGAGGCACAGATAACTGCATCCAATACTTCCACTCCACAATCATCTTGACTGTAAAATTAAATTCCTCACCAGACCACCATTTCAGCAGCTCTCTTTTCTTTGGGACCTGAAGATGGAAAACATTTTTCTTTTTGTCTGAGGGACTGGAAAGAAATGACAATACCACCCTCTGAGACACTCATATTACAGCTCATAATACACAACAGACTATTTCTCTACCAGTCTAACAATCACACGAACCAGGCGGCAACAACCTCAGCTGTAACTGGGCTCCAACACTGCTCAGAAAGATACAGTGTCAGAAAAGGGGCGAGGTGTCTTTAAAGAATATTTTTGGCTTATTATAACATACAAATAACAAAAGAACAATGGAATATAGAATGTACAACAAAATCTGATGGGATCAAGAAAGAAAGAAAGAAAGTATTCAGACAGGTTGTACACAAGCCAGAGGTTTAGAAAGATTATCTAAACTGTCTGAAATGTTGGAAACAAATCCCTCATTGGACAATAAAAGTGTGTGTGTATGCACACAGGGTACATTATAGTTGAACTAGAAGTAGGTCTGTATTATGGTTGGGCACCGTTTACAACTGAACTGATACCAGTATCTGAAATTTGGTCCTGGTGCCATATGGTACCTTTATTCAGCACTTTAGTTTCTCCATAATAACAAAAATTTAGTTTTTGAACAAGATGCAGGGGTGACATAGTAGATTAAAAAGAAATTCTGGCCCTTTGCTCTTTTCTAATCGCACATATGGCTAATGTTCCGTCTCTGTCTGTTTCCTCCTCCTCTGAGTGTGTGTGTGTGTCTGCTTGTCTAACAGTGATACTAGGCTGGTGCTAAAATAATATAGAGCAGGAAGAAGACCAGACGCCGAAACTATCGCTGCAGATCAGCACTGCAGAGACAGTATTGGCTCGTTGTAAAGCCGATGGCGCGGCTGAGGAGCTTCATGGCTGGCTTCCAGGCTTTGGGACGGTCTGTGGCAATTCTGCCTCTTGTCTTAACCTGGCGTTCTCACCCAAATGTGCTCTCAGGTACCAACATTAGACACCTATGGATTTAACGTGAATTGATACTCTTTAGTACTGACTTAATTCGGTCAGTATCATTAAAAGTACCGAGTTTGGTACCCAACCCCTGTTGTCTGGGCTTGTTTTCCTCCAAAAAAGCTGAGCAAGGGGTTTGTGCTTGTGTCTCTTGCCCTGTCGGAATTGGCTGTAGTAAAGTTGCCATGTTCCTAGATCCAATTAACTTGGTCCGATACACAGTTCGTAGCTTACAGATAGGAATGATGGCCAAAACTGAAAATGAACCAGGGTTATCATCTAAAACCTAAGATCTTCTTTGAAGTTCTCACTCTACTCTGATTTGGTCGTATCCTCTTTCGAGATGTTTTTTTTTTTTAAATCAAAGAACACAGTAATACTGTGAGGGGAAGAAATGCAACCCCCAAAATGCTTGTAATGAGGTAGAGAGACGACTAAGGAGGAGAGCAGTAAAGTCAGGGGAAGAACATGTGAGAGTGTCGATGTTATATGAGTTGACAGTCACATTCCTTGCTGGCTAACTGGCCGATAGGCTTACAGCGCTCGGAGGGGATGGGGAGAAGACACGGAGACATCAGACCTATAGAGTATCACATATTACTGGTTTTGCCTCCGGGACATGAAGGAGAGCAGGGCTGTGTGTGTGAATGTAGGCATATTTTAATATATTTATACAGGATATGTGCTGTAATGGACAACACACACACACACACACTCACACACACACATGAATGCATAGCTGCTGGTCATGGTGCATTTTACTGTGTCCATCTGCTGTGGCTTTATGGAGGGTGTACTGCAGGCTCAGAGCAGGTGGTCAGCCCAGTATAATATACTGACTGTCAGCAGTGAGGGACACAGGGACGTACCCATGCATTCCTTCATCTCCCTTTCTCACATGTAGATTCATTCAACCTCCCATCTCCACCGTTTGTCCCACACTGTCTGTCCCTCTTCTTCGTCTCTCCATCCCTCGCCCCCCTCTGATTCCAGCTCTTCTCACCCATCTTTCTCCCACCGCCACCCTTGACTGTGATCTTACGATATTCATTTCTGCCATTTATGTCTGTCAGCGCTCATTTTGCCCCAGGGAGACAATGAATTAAGAGCAGTGACAGACAAGTTCTTGTTCTGCTCTTGGTGCTGAGTGAAACAGCGAGATGTAGGGCTCCACTGAGTGTTTGATGTAGTCTGCATTAGCATGCTGCAGCTCAAGTCCAAAACAGAGAAGAAGAAAAAAAGACAGACAGATACTTCCTCTGAGCTCATCTACTCACTACTCTGCCAAATAACCATTTTTATGGGTGTATAACACTGATGTGTGTAGGCTATATATGTGAGTGAATGGCTGAGTGTGTGTATGTGGGTCTGTGTATATCTCTGTGTGTGTAAAAGGATTTCTTTATGTCTCTGCTCGTCACCAAGGGAGTCAGGGAAAAATGACACATCCCCCAACATCCTGTCAGACCCTGGGGCCATTCTCCTGAATCATTGCTGCCCCAAACCCACTTCAATCCCTTTGTAAATACTGTACGCTCTGACATGTTTACCAGGACCGGAGTGGGTGTGTGCATGCCCGTAGATGCATTTGAGTTTATGCACGGTCACACATGGGCAGTTAGTGTCAATTAATAGCTATACATCATTGAGGGGGAGACGTGTTTGCCATTAATCATAAGTCATTGTTTTATAGTGACAGGGTATTTGGCAGCTGAGACAGAACAGCAGCAATGAAACGTCTCTGAGCCGTGTAACATGTCTTCCTAATGTGAGAGAGAGAAGGACATCCTATACAGATGGGGACGGAGCTGAAGCCTTGGTCTGTTGTCTACTCCAATACCTGCACTCAGCTCTGAATAGCCAGCTAGCTGCGACTCTGTTCCAGGAGGATAGATAAACTCAAATACCCCACATGGGTGTGAAAAGTTGCCATGTGTCTGCAGCAATTGATGCTTACATAAGTTTAAATGACACATCTAAACACTTTGATAGGTGAGGTAACATGAATATCTTAACAAAGATACAAGCAAAAATTGCCACATGTCCTGTTACTGTCCTGGAACCAGCATTTTCAAAAGGTAACGGCACGCTAATCCTCTTTCCTACAACGACTGGAGAACAAACCGTGTTAAACACACCACCTGTTACATCTCAAAGGTAATAACGTGATCATACCTCTGCCATTTCTGACAGCCATCTCAAAGCACTAGTTGTTTTCCTTTTTAACCAGTTGGATTAGCAATAAGCTCGCCTTTCTTAATTAATTTAACAGAGCTATGCTGGCCTACGGTAAACATCTACTCCTTCTGAAAGATGATTTATGATTTCTTACGACTTAAAAACAGACAACAGACTAACTCATTCTGCGCACATTTAACATAATTTGGTATCAATTTAAGCTCCATATAAAGTGAGTAATTGTGATGTTTTCCAGATAACGCTCTGCTCGTCTGCATTAACAACATAGTTTACACATTTTATAAGTGCTGATTTACTAAATTAGAAACATGTTGCTGAATTTAGCAGAAAACCTCAGTATCATAAAGTAGTTGTACATTAAATGACTTTAGGTGTTTACTTTTATGATGTGATGTTTACAATTTATGCCGCTGAGTTTCTTGCGGTGTGTGGCGTATTTATATTGGGCGATTATCTAATGTAGGCTGAGAATGCAGTCAGACAGGGTCATCATGTACTGATGTTGAGTGACAACAGACTTGTAATTATAGATGTCATTCTCTTAAGCAAATTTGATTTAATACTTCTCTACCATGCCCCATGAAACTCCATGCCTCGAGGTTTTAATATTTCATATGTCAGTCCAGGCATGTGAAAACGTAGTGTATGTATTAGAGTGGGGTCAGCATGAAAATACAGCACAAATCACATCCTGTATTAATTCAGTGAGGGACAGTGCATTTTATCATTCACTACGGGATCTCATATTATACGGAATGGTTGGCAACATATTCCTTGCCTGTAAGCAGACAATGAAAAGTGGACCATTGGTTACAGGAACCATCCCCTTTTGTTCTGGCTGCATGTTCAGCACACAAATTTAGCTTAGGCAGGTTCATAGTACAGCTACCAACATCGCAACAGGTACCAAAGCTCTGCAAATAATTTTAAATAAAGCTGATTTAATTGCAGTTTCACCGTTAAGCTGACAGCAGAGTGACTTAAAATGGCTTTTGGAACACCAGCATGCTATCTAGAATCACAGACTGGGGCAGCATTGTACCAGTGATCTTTTGGTTCAGTGTAATGCTGGGATCTTGTTTGCAACGTTACTGTAGAATCTCTGTTTAAAATGGGCAACTGATTCAAACCCTAAACAAAACCAAAAGGGCCTCAGCAGCCGAGCCAGTCACTAGATTGGGAAAAAATGTTGAAATTAAAATGCACAGCATTTTCCATCACTTTAATTTCTTCTCAAGATCATTATATGCACAATACAATGCTTAGGTCCATTACATAATGTCCCGGGTGTAGACCTTAAACGGAACTAAGAGATTCTCTTCAAAGGGGGTGAAGCCATGGCTGGATTAAGTAAAAAGCTTTTCTAAATTAAAATAAAACTTTCTCTCATACTTTTGAGAAGATCACTGCACTCAGGAAACAAAGCTTGTGTGCAAGAAGGCCAAAAACTCCACTTTGGAGAATAGAGGGCTCTGCACTCTTCCAATCCAAGAATTTAATTAAACCGGGACCATCATCTGGGCAAACGTGCAGAACAGCTCAATAAATGGCTTTTAAACAATATACTTCTTAAAGCATCTGTAGATAATCATCGTAGCACATTTTGGAAACACTCTAATCAAGCAAGATGACGTCCTTACAGACTGACACAACAATAGTGGATCTGAATAGACTGACATGTCCTTTAACGTTGCTTTGTGACCTCCTTCCTGACCTGGTTTGAACACAAACTGGATGCTACTCTGCTTTGCTGAACACTGTGGCATTTCTATTCATGATGAAGTTTTTATTCTGTATTGACATTCTATAACCTAGCTACCGATTTGTCTAAGAAAGACAGCATGTGTTCAGTAGACCTACGTCATATCTCCTGTGTGAAAGGACCATTACGCACATTCCTCTCCCCCTTCTTTTAACTTCATCCGCCTCCTCCTGTTGCCCACCTGTACATGGCACCTTACAGAAGAATGTCAGCCCACTTTTTCTCTGTTGTTGCTATGTAAGCCCCCCTCACTCCTTGTCTCCCTCTGTCTCTTAGGACAAATGATCAGCAGATGGATGGAGGAGTGAAATGAGTGGGAAAACTGGCAAAAAGGGCAGAGATGGACCAAAAAAAAGAAAAGGGAAGCATACCATGTGGGAGAGGCAGGGGAGATCCAGTGTGGGAGGAGGGAAAAAGAAGAAAGGCATGTATGAAGGTTTAAAAGATGGTGGGGAACATAAAGTGAAAAGGTAAACATGTGGGTAGAAGAAAATATAGTAGCGAGGATGAAAAGAAGACACACAAACATGTGTGTCCTGTTTTTTTTCATCGCAGCGAACCTGTGTTTTCCCCCCATTGCACTGGTCATTAAGTCTGGCATCACAGCCATGAACACACACATGCGCATACTGACCCAAGCTGACACCCCCATATATATATCCTTACAGTAAATGCACACGGACAAACATGCACTGACCTTCAAGGTAGGTTGCCATGGAGCTGTGTCAGGATGTTATAATGTCACCACTTTCATAAAACCCTCGCCCCTTTCACAGTTCACAAACCACTGACTGTGTACTGCTGTACTGTACGTGTTACTGGATGCATGCATGCACAGTGTGTGTGTCAGGCTTTCTGTGATTGCAGCAGATTGTGGCCGGAGTTAGGTTTGTAACATTTGAAGAGGGAGCCATGGGAAGCCAAATGGTAACTGCGATGCGTTTCTCCGTGGGATGTAACTGCTTTACTGACAGATTGTAGCTATAGTTGTGCCTGTCTATACATCACTGTTATCATGTGTAGATTCCCTCCTTGAGGGATCCTTCCATCCTCGAGGGAAACCTCAACAGCTAATACAACCCTTGCTAATTTCCCCTGTTGTGGGATGAATAGAGGATTATCTTGTTTTAGGATTATCTTATCTTATCCAGTTCCGTCAGATAGCATTAAAAAGGTTTTGTATAAAGCTACCAAAAAAGGCTGATTTGTATCATTTGTGCTCAGAGATCTAAAATCTAATCTGGACTCAAGTTTTACTAAACTGAGACTGAAGCCCTGTCCACACATGTACAGATATTTTTGAAATATGTGTAGGCCTCTTGTCAACACGCGAACACAGTTTTACGTCACTAAAACAACGATTTTTAGAATTCCTTCTAAGGAACAGATTTTTTTAAAAACTCTGCTTACTTTTTATCCGTTTGGACATATAAATGGAACGATGGGAAACGATGATGTCATCTTCTAAATTCTTGCATGCCTGATCAACCCGGCCTCACTTCAAAGTCGTCGAAATCCGGCACTTGGGCAATGACTTGCGGCCTCAGACACCGCCGAAAAAAGGCATCCTTTAATGTCTGCATGATACACGGCCAGTCGCCATTATAGTTTCATTTTACTATAGTTTCGGCGAGACAAGAGCGAAAGTTATGGTGGCGAAAGTCTGAGTGGGGCGGGTGGGAAAGGTGGTGGATGGTCCAACAAACACAGACTCCCACCCCGGAGGCCTGTGTTTGTGTCCCATAACATTATAACGCCAAACCCTGTTCGTTTTTCCTAAACCCAACCACATGCTTTTGTTATTGAAAGAAAAAAAAAAAGTCAATTCACGGCGTTGTACTGGCGTAGTGCGTTTATTTTGAAAGACACTGTATGTAAGCGGTAAATTTACTGTGAAAACAGAGTATTTTGAAAGACGACAATGCATGTGACAGGCACAATTTGACACAGCATCCCAGAACATCAACATCTGATGTACCCACGATACCTTTCACTTTGTGACTCTGGACATGGAAAGTCCATGACCAAACGTTGATATGTGACGCGGTCAAAGTGAGAATGTGTTGGCCTGATTGTTGCTTTGTGTAATGAACATGATTCAAAAACAGTATGGTGAACTACCAGTTTGTTTACAGTTTGTTAGCACTGCTTGTTCAAATGACTACGTCACACTTAAAGTTAGTATTAGTGCACCAATTTATGGATGAACGGAGCCGTCTACTGAGGCTAGTGTTATTTGGTCCACCTCAGTGTCCGTGGTTTTAAGTCCGCCACAAACGAAAGTCTTGGATTTGGACCGATCAAACCAGCAGTTGTTAATGAGGAGTGAAAGTAAATCTATCAAATGTCTACAGCATTACTTGTGCTTTTAAGTGAGCTCCTTCATCCTTGTCAAAGATGAATCAGCAGAGATGAGATCTCCTGTCTGTGTTTTGAAAAAAGGTAACGTTAGCCTTCACACTCAGCTGCCAACAACCTTTGCAATGATGGAGGACTGCAAAAGACGGCGAGCATTTGGAGTTGTTTTTTCATTGTAGTGTGGACAAAGATATTCTGTAAAATGAAGGTCGTATGGACAGAATTTTTTACAGAGATAGAGGTGGAAAATACCCTTTTCAAAAATATCTGTATGTTCCAATACAGTACAAATGTACTGTAATTTGATGTTAGATTATTACAAAGATTACAACAAATATTATCCATTTATATAAGTTTGCCACCTCATTTGGAGTTGTATATGTACGTGGACTCATCCTGGCATGCAGCCTTTTAATGAAAATTATTGATCTACTGTACATTAAATTGTATAGCAGCTTATAAAGAGATGAGCAAGTGCAGCTGGGAGTCTTGCGGATGTAAACAGTCTTGTTAGAGGTCTCCATTGGTTTATACTCTGTCTGCCTCGCTCGGCTTAACTCTCATATTTCCAGGGTCACTGCTAGATTTCAGTTTTGATTGCTCCTGGATAATTTCATATTGCATGAGACCGATTTTATCTAAACCAGACTTTTGGAGATGTTTTGTTAGGCATCAAGCTCCCATCCCGCTGAGTTAAAACTTTATGACAAAGCTTGTTGGGATTCTCATCACAAATGTTTGCTCTGAGTTGATTTTCTCAAGGTTTCTTATCTAATTTATATCTTTCCTCCTCTAGTTCTCCCACGCTTGTACCCCTCATAAAAGTTACAAAGTATTTAATTTAATGGATTTAGCTTGTTCACATAACGAGATGATACGTCAACCATTCATTTTTACACTAATTACTGTCCTAAGGCAATACAAGTGGGCTGTGAAGTGAAATGTAGTACAACACTGGCATCTTACATTAGAGGAAACCAGCCCGGGATCTAAACTCACCCCAGCTAATGTCTGAATAGTCTGATTCACTCTCTCCGTGTTGCTCAACAGACAGAGGAACGCTTGAACTCTGCCAGCGTTTTTAGTTTATTGTATTCCCATGGACACTTGCAATAAAAGTGTGTTGTTTCAGTGTACTGAAGGATTAATTGAATAGGTACTTGGGCCAACAGTTATGTGATGACACGTTTTATCACGTCATGTCATGTTTTGCCTCCTCTATTATCTGAATCAGTCTAGACAGTGTACACCTGTCTTAGTCATAGCGTAGTCTGCACAATACAGCCCTAAGAGACAGTGTTGACACATCCATAAGATAACAGAAAAACAGCAATATTCCCTGATAGCTATCATCCTGGGAGCTATCCAAATCAAGTTTTAAGTTTTGAAACTAGGGTTTACAAAGGGCTAATACATGCTTTCATCTTAACAGTGAAAATCTATCACAGTGATAACAATCAGATTACAGGGGCTGCCTGGCCCTGCCTTCCCTCCAGTCAGATAACAACTTTCAAGTTCAATCATAACTTTTAAGAACAATCGAAATTCACCAACGTCCTCAGTGTTATGACTCTGTTATTGAACCGCAGATCTGGCAGACAAGAGATGTGGTTGATGTGGCAGTGGAGGGGAAGAGGAGGTAATTTCCAGAGCATCTGCTGATTGTAAAAGGCAGAGTGTTTTAAGAGCAGATGGTTATGGAGAGATGATGGAATTCCTTCATAACAAGCCCCGGCACAAGACAACAGCAGAAATGTTTTCCAACAAGGGAGTGCTGTTTCCAGACACGAGAAAGATGTTTTTTAATCATTTGTGCAGCTGTAAAACAAGCGTGTATGAATGCACGCTCAGATAGTCAAGCACGGTCTTCATGTTTGTAGGCTACAAATGCCTTAAGCTTTCAACTATTTTCATCATCTGTTAATGTTTTTAACAAATTAATTAATCATTTAGTCAACTAAATGTGGTGGGGAAAGTGAAAAATGCACACCACATTTTCCCAAAGCCCAAGGTGATGTCTTCACACTGCTTGTTTTGTTTAGAAAAACACTCCAAAACTTTAAAATATTCAATTTGCAATAATAAAAAAACAGAAACGCAACAAATATTTATATTTACGACACTGGAATCAGTGATATTTTGGAGCTATTTTTGATGCAGTTTTACATATTTGTGTTTACATATATGTCAGTGTGTGTGTCAGAGGAAGATATATAGAAGCGGTCAGGAGGACAGAGCAGTAGCTGTAACTCCAGAGGGATCAACAGTGTTTTTGTCAGTGGGGGGCTGACACACGGGCTTCTTTGCTAATTCCTCAAGCTTGTTTAAAAGCTATATGGTCCTTTAGCTCCTACTCTGTATGCGCACGTGTGTGCATGCATGTGTAGTCAGTATTAATGCATTGGGTTTGTGTGTGTGTGTGTGTGTGTGTTTGGTATGAACAAAGCATTTTCCGGGACCTTCAGGGTCAGCCTCCTATGGAGAAGCTGTCAAGGTCCCAGGCAGGGGGTTAAGCGGTGTGTCGGGTACTTGTGCTGTGTGTCTTATGTGGGCAATGTCTGCGTTATATAGGGCAGCAAAGGTCAATATGTAATATAGACGTAAGCACGCACACAATCACACACCCACACACACACAAATCTGAATGCATACATGCACATGTCATGCATCTGCACACATAAATCCCTAGAAGTTAAACGGTATAGTTCAGGGCCGGTTTGCAGTTATCCTTGTGTTGCTCTCATTATAAATGGCTTACATTACTGAGGCCTTGGTCGGGAGACATTTTTTGTATTTATTGCAGGCAGACCTTGTTTAGTGTTAATATACAGTGAGACTGTTTATTTTGTGTATCTGGCAGAAAACCTAATTCAATAGAAAATGATTCAAAAGGTTTACAAGAGCACAAACAAGTGCTCTATTAAGAACCTTGTGTGGTTAATTAGGTTGCTGTAATAATCAAAATGTGTTGCAGTCTCATTGTATGTTTGAATTCCTATTAAAGTCCTGTTTGATAAATATTCTTGCAGCAGTTTACGCATCATATTTTAAAACAGCCTAATCAATGCATCACAGCATTATGAAAACCTCACCAGCGTAAATGACCTCCAAGTGAAAATGGTAACAATTGACAAGGTTTCTTCCCTCGTTGGTTGTGACGGCACCTGTTTATGAATACTTTGCACGAATGGTGAAACTTTCTTTCCCTTTTCTGTTTCCCTCTGAAGAGACTAAGTGTGTTTCTCTTTGGAAAGAGCAGCAAACAGGATCAAACCGTGCAAAGTGGGAGCAGTCAGTGCTGTCCTTGCCTTTGATCCCAACTCAGCCCTGTTTAAAAGGCCCAGTTTGACGGAGCAGGAACTCTGTCAGTTTAACGGAGCTTTGTGTCACGTCGAACAAGCTAAAAGATGCTCAGCGGGCCTTTGTTCTGCTGTCCTGGAGAGCGAGCCGCGGGCGATTAGTGGTACAAACGTGCCGTGTGTGAGAGGTGACCTTACTGTATATGCATAATGTGTGTGCGCATTTGTGTGGATATCTTTGAGTGTCTGTACTCCCTTCACAACAGCGGGAAAACTCTCCAAACCATTCAGTAGGAAGAGGAAAACGCACCTAAAAAAAAGGCGATAGCCTCTTTTTTCTGTGTTTTCAAGGCGGGTATTGCAGGCTATTATTCCACTTTGCTGTTCTGTATAAACGGTAAGATCACAGAATACTGGGGACAGAGTTGTCTCGCCTTACGACAGCAGTGGAGGTAGTAATGGCACCGAATTGATGTCTGTGTAAAAGGGACAACTAGCATGACGGGACCATGGATAGGACAGGACCAGTGTGACATCTTGACAATGTAAAATGTGTGTGACCTACAGTCGCGGGCTTTATAAAGGGAAGCCTGACTCGAAACAGAACAGCAGCTGAAAATGTCCACAAATTAGGAAAACACTGACATCTAGGAGCTGCTTACCCTCTGATTAGAGAGTGTGATTAGTGACCATATAACGCGATTGTTATTGCCGTAATATGTCATTGCTGTTGTTTATAAAGCCCTGCTGATGCATATGTTATTATCAAACTAGAGGCCAACGCTGTGGTGATACATGTCACGCCCGTCACGCCACTGTGCCATCTAAAAATCACACACTCAGGCGGCATATTGCCGGGGTTGTTTGGTTCTGTATGAAACAGAAGGAACTTAGTGGCGGCCCTGCTGCAGTATCTGTGTAACAAGGGCTAAAGTTGAACATCCTGTGTTACCTTCGTGCGCACAGAGCCCAAAACCTCATCTTTTCACTTATCCAAATATATGCACACACCCACACACACAAATCCCTTCCCCAATCACATCCCTCTGATAATAGAAATCTGATTGATTCTTGCTGAACCAAAACTAGTTCTGCATTGAAACTAATTGGCCTAGTTGAGTTTCCCCGTGTGTAGAGACATGGAGGGTTTTTGGCACTGAAACAAGGTCTGTAGGTCATGTCTTGGTGGGCACAAGCTACATTCTGTTCACACTTCCAACTGTGAGTGTGTGAACTTTTGAACTCGCAAAGCAGAGCAGGAAATTGAAACAATAAGCTTCTGGAAAGAAAATGAAATTTAAACACAGAGACAGGATTTGTTATACTAGCAAATGATTTGGCCCCTTTGTGCTGTTTATTTATGCACTCTCGTCGGTTTGGGCAAACAGAGAAATGCTCCCCAATTGACGCGCGCACACATTCACACTCACAAAGGGGGTTTTATGGAAGCAAGTGGTGACACGCTGTGGACAGGTTTTGGGAGGTTTACCGACATGTGTGGTCTAAAGTTAGCGCAGTTGGAGAATGCCTTCCGTCCCGGCGTCCATCCATCCCTGAACATACACTCCTCCCCAGCTGTCTCCTTCATCTCATCCTCTGACCTGAGCGAGCTGTCAGGGCCTCTTGCTTCAACACAGCATACTGCACGTTCACCACATACCACGGCTGGGTACTGCAAGACCTCATAAAATAAAATTACTATCAATCAGAATTATAAAAGAGGGTCAAATTATTACTTAACGACTAAATCTAGGACCATATGTTGTACAGCATATGGTAAATATGGCGTATTATTACAATAATCTTTAACAGTTTGGAGTTGCATTGATTTCAAATGTATTTTTCAACCTTTTCGTGAGTTTACTGCAGCAGAGTTGTTCATGTTTATATTTACAACAGAATAATCAGTCTGTCCAACATTATCCCTTCTGCCTGTCCTCCATTTTGTGCCTGTCTCACTCCACCTGCTGCTCCCTCTCCACACTCTGATGCTAGTGTGTCGAAAGCCTAAACCGCCTGGTATTGATGTCCCCATCAGGGCACAGCAGGGGCCCCTTCATCACGGACACACACGCAGACACACAGATGCCTGGGTGAGATGTCCCAGTTGAGGCATTAGTCAAGTGTGTGTGTGTATATGTGCAAGGAGATGGTCCATATCAAGTCAGCAGCCTAGGCTTAGTAGGGTTGGCTGAAACCTCCCACAGGTGCTAAGGATCAATTCAAACACAAATCATTTTGTACAGTAATCCCCACTCACACCCTCACCTGCATGTTTTACAGTTTCTGACATTACACAGCTGTTAACAGATATCTCCTCCTTGTTTTCAACTGAGAAAAGTCAAGCAATGAGATAAAAAAAAAAAAAATCACGTATTCCCATAAATACTGCTGACCTTTTGTTTCTGTTACAGGAAAAAAAAACATCAGGCAGATATTTGGGGAGTGAGCAAAAGACAGATCAAGATAAGGAAAAGAAGAACAAGACGACATGATCCAAGACAAACTTTAAGACTATTTCTGTCATGAACAAAAAACTTAATATTTCAAACGGTGTGAGCAGAAGAAATATGATTATGAAAGAATGTCATAAGGTAACAGACAAAAGAAATAAAGGGAAGGAGATTATCAAAGTGGAGAATGAAAATCATATGTTGCTATCTAAATGACCATCTCTGAAGTTCAGCACATCAGCATGACGTATGAGGAATATGCAAGGGTTGCTTTAATATTAGACTCTGGTTTCATGCTGTTTGACTGAAATAGCCTTGTGAAGGAGGGACAGAGGGTGGGGGGGTGATTTAGGAGATTTTTTTTGTTTTGGATTATTCAAATATTGAAGTTACAGCTGATAAAGAGAGACAATAATACAAAGCCAAATTGCTTCCACTGACTTAAGCACCGCGTCAACACACTCTGATGCAGGTAGGTTGCAATAAAGTTGGTTTGCGATTCACCAATAAACCAAGAGAAGAAGTAAAAGAATAAGTGCAGCATGCTGGCTAGAGAGCCAAATACGTCGTAGCTGGTGTGGACATTTTCATAGTTCCAGAGTAAGACAGCATGATTGCAATTTGCAATACATGTTCTGCAAGCATTTCAAGAGAAGGGGAAAAAGTCTACGAGTTTTAACGCAACAAACTCTATAGGTCACCTGAAAAGTTTTCACTGCAACAAAGATGTATTACAGGTATACAGTCCAGCAGCTAGTGTTGGCACAAAGTTAAAAGGTAATAACAACTGAATATTTAGCAAAGTCTTACAGGTTGGTTTATCTACATAAGGAAGCTGCCTGTTTCATTTCACTCAATATCTAATGGAGAGGGGGTGGGATTTAGTAACTTTATACTTCCTCTCACTCCTTTTCTGATGTGTGAATCAAAGTAACGATACACTGACAGTTGCTTTTCACTATTGTTAATACTGCTTTCTTTCTGTCTGTCATCTTGTTTGTATGTTCACACTGTCTTTTTTTCACACTGAAATAAATGTGAAACATAAAAAGCAAGTGTGGTAGTGCCTACTCAGCAGGCATTTGAAAACTACAGCAAGTTTACTAGAGATAGGCCAAAGGCTAAAGCAATTAATGACAAACTTGCCACTACTTTGCACACTCGTCCCTCCCTACCTGCCCTGTATGATGTGGTCGCAACGAATATTCATAGTCTGATCGATACTAATGTAAGTCAATGCTCTATTAAAGCAAAAGTATGATTGTGAAGTTTTCTGATTTATTTACTAGAAAAAATAAATGAAGTCTTGTAAAGCAAGAAAAGTTCTTTGTTTTTGTTGTGTTAACAACAGTGATGTCAGTTAGATTTGATTTTGTCAGAGATTTGTAATATTAAATCATCCATCTTTGCCTTTCTTACCCTCAGGTGTCCATAAACTACAGGTTCTGAACTTCTTTTAAAAATACAAAAATGTGAAAAAATCTGTTATGTTATTGTATCGGCCATTAGAAGAAACTAATTTTCGGTTATTGGCTGAAAAAAATCCATATCATGCACCCCTAGCAGAGAGGAGGATCTGTTAAACTACAGAGAGTACCTGCACATCTCATTTAAGCAAATTTGACAGGTGACAATGGATCAAAGTAACACCAGAAAAATCAGTGTTTCACAAAATACTACCAAAGTCAAGGCTGCCGTTAAACTCACTGGCTGATGTTACAGATGGGCTTTGAGACACACACACACACACACACACACACACACACACACACACACACACACACACACACACACACACACACACACACACACACACACACACAGGCGTAACGTCACAGACACTTTCATTATTCATCAGCCTCGGCTCAATATATTTCTCGATGAATGGTGAAATATTTGAAGTGGATGCATCATGAATAAACAGCGGAGGAAATGATTGGCTGGAAAAGCTTATTTATCGGGAGGATGCGACAGGGGTGGAGAGGAGACGGGGGGCGGGGGGGCAGTAGAAGGAGGGAAACTTGGGATTTAGTGAAAGGGATTGTGGGTAATATTTCCACGGTCACAGTTGGTTGGCCTTAAATTAAACCGGCACACAGGAGGGCACGGCGACACATTGGAGCATGCATGCATGTACACAAACACACACAAGAACCAAAATAACATGCATACACTGTACAAACAAGACTTTTAAAACATGTACAGCCCAGCGATGGACTGAGTGCATCAATGCAATATGTGTTTATGTACCTACATCCAACTGAGCCACTCAGATTTTCATCATCGGCGTCTACACTAAATAAATACTCTCTCACATTAAAAACAAACTGATGGCCAACCACCGACGGGCATTGTGAGGTAAACACGCTGAAATGCATACACTTAGGGAACGCTGTAATATAGCAGACATACGCATCTGAAGCTGAGCGTGCTCTTGCATAAAACATCAGGCGTTGAGCATTTTAAGTGCTTCTATTGTAATCAGGCCAAAGCCATAACAGCTCCCATAAAGGCCTGGTGAGAGTGGCTGAAGGTCCATTTAGGCGTCCAGAACAAAGAGCATCACTTGATCAATAGACATCCTCGTTAGGGCAATATGCTGTGGCGGGCACATTCTGAGGCACAAGGGGATGCTGGGAGGTGGGCGTGACAGGGGAGGGGGTCGATGGAAGACGGTCTCTGTGGTGTTCCTCAATGCACATGGGTTTGAGCAGAAAAGGAACAGCGTGCAAAATTAATATACAGACGTGAACCAACGTGCATGAAAGAGTGTCCAACGATCACTAACCAAGTGCTTTGTGCTCCTGAAAAACTCTAATGAGGCCCGCGTGTGTGTTTGTGTGTACGCATGTGTGTGTGTGTGTGTGTGTGTGTGTGTGTGTGATCGAAAGCCACTAAAAGCTCTTTAGGGGCACCTTAGGGAGCTATACTTCATGACTTATCAACTAGGCAGACAGGCAAAAGTGTGCATACACATACACACACACACTTACATGCACTTATACACACAAAGTGGATCCTTAATGAACCCTTGTCAGTATGAAGGGAACAAAGGTTAGAGAGGAAGAAAAGGGGGAAGAGGAGCAGAGGAGTGGAGAGTGGAAAACAGAAGAATAGAGTGGAGGTGAGGGGGGAAAGGGAGGGGGATCCTCCCTGGGCTGTTTGGCCTTGAGATCGATCGCTTATCACTGTCACCTAATCTGTCCATCTCCCCCTCTCTCCCCCTCTCTGTTTCTTTCTCCCTCCCTTCCTCCACCTCACTCCAGTGCAGAAAGGTGTAGAGAAAATGAAGGGCAGACAGAGATATAGGGAGACAGAATGATGGAGTGTGCAGCTCTCATGAATAGAATTAGAGAGGAGAAAGAGGGAGAGGAAGTCAGTGCGGAGATGGAGTAAAAAACAAAGGCAAATAAAGACCAACAGAAAGCGAAGTAGAATGACAGTAAGCACAAAGTGACAGAGAAACACAGAGAGAGGAGAGGGGATGCTGTGTGCAGCCTACCAATAAATCTACAGTAAATCTTCTCAGAAGCACAGCAGCACACTTCAGTTATATGAACAAAACAAAGAGACTCAAACTAAAACGCTAAAGGCACAGCCAGGTATTTGGTTGGAACTACCGCTCAAATCCATCCATGTCTGATCATATAAGTATGGGTAAAAATAATCCTAATAATAAACCATTTTATATAAACACCTTTCCTGAGCGAGTGTTTTATAAATCACCAAGCACAAAAACATTCAAACAGGAGAAAACAGAGACTAAAAATTTAGAATGGATCACACAAGAACCCTATACATCACTGTAGTGTTGTCATTTGAAATGGTTTTAATACTCACTTTCCACAACATTGATACACTGCTACCAGCTGCGCTTTGCTTTCTCTTATTGTTAATGTTTACCACAGTCAGTCTGCTGTTCTCTGCTTCTAACCAAGAAAAGAAGAAGATATTGATATGTTATAGCCCTATTGTATTTATCTTTTAATAAAAGTAAATACATTTTATGTCCTCAGTGTCAGTTTTTCCTCTTGGTATCGAAAATGGTACCAAATATCAATATTTGTCAAGGTATCATATCACAGTTAGAAATTACGGTATCATGACAACACTAGATACATGTTGGTTCCTAATGACCAGCATGACCAAGACAACTACATATCGCCAACAACAAGGCCCGATCAAATCAAATAAA
The DNA here is from genome assembly GCA_019142605.1 of Cephalopholis sonnerati. Taxonomy (NCBI): domain Eukaryota; kingdom Metazoa; phylum Chordata; class Actinopteri; order Perciformes; family Serranidae; genus Cephalopholis; species Cephalopholis sonnerati. The sequence goes on from JAGQAX010000007.1 coordinate 27,970,404, forward strand.
ATGTAGGAACACATGGCTAGAGATTTTACTAAAACCAAACAACTTAAATATCACTAGAAAAACTTGAAGAGTAATAAAACCCTTCCACTCAGAGTGAAAATGATATATTTTACAATGTATTCCATTTTCATTTTCCGTCCATTTTCCATAACCTGGTTATCCCGTTAGGGGTCGCGGTACACCCTGGACAGGTCCCCAGACTATCACAGGGCTGTCACATAGAGACAGACAACCATTCACACTCATATTCACACCTATGAGTAATTTAGAGTCACCAATTAACCTGCACATCTTTGGACTGTGGAAGGAAGCTGAAGTACGAGGAGAAAGCCCACGCTGACATGGGGAGAACATGCAAACTCTGCACAGAGGGGCTCCCCCAACGAGGGATTCCAACCCCCCACCCCGGGTTCAAACCAGGAACCCTGTTGCTGTGAGGCGCTAATGCTAACCACTGTACCACCATGCCACAATTATTTTTATTTTACCTCACAACCATAAATTGACCGTAACTCATTTAAGATTCTCCAAAAAACAAAAGTAGAGTTTTCAATCTGCCTTCCAGACAACATTAACCTGTTTGACATAATAGAAATCTCTACATCACATGAATGAATGTGTTAACAGCAAGCAGCAACCTCCAGGGCTGAAAAATGAAGCCAACGCTGAAGTGCTAAAAACTGCAGTGCCTTGAATGGCCACTTGAGGCTGGCTCCAAAAGCGAGTCAGTCCTTACAGACCCCCATAATAAAATGCCCAACTTTACAGCAGAAATAAACATGTTTACAGCCTGGTACAAAGAACAGTTTTGGTCTCTATAGCTAATTTCAGCATACATGACACCTGTATGGGGGGTGAATTTTCATACAATTAACCTGTTTACATTTTATTAAGGCTTTAAGTTACGCATAATTAAACGCAGGGCTGCTTTCAGTGACAGGCTGTCCGCAAGGCATCACCACAGTCTATGAGTCAGATCTACCCTTCACTCCTCCACAGCCCCATTCTCTCATATGGTCACCTCTGGCTCAAAAAACCCAAGATGATGACAGCCAAAATTGTAAACTTGAGGCTTTAAAACAGCAGTCCACAAACCAATGGGTGACGTCATGGTGGCTATGGACATTATTTTTATACAGTCTATGGTTAACGGCACAAAAATTGTTGTGATTAATTACTCTTAAGAGATGAACAGAAATGGCACCTACACACAGGAGTACCAAAAGGGTTACTTTGTAAAACTGTATCAGACTGAAATCAACACCCCCCCAAAAATCAGATATTTATTATATATGATGTTATTTTTTCCAGCGTAATTCAAAATTTAAGAACATCTAAAGCTACACCTGCAGCTCCCTGAATGGGCACAGCACAGCAGGTGAAAACCATTGCTCTGTACTTTTCTCAGCTCCCCTCTATTGCACAATTATTACACACTGCTCCCCCTCTCCTCCCTCTATCTCCCTTTCCATCCTTCCTTCCTTCCTTTCCTCCCTGTTATTACCCCGCTCCTATTCCCTGCCTCCTGGCTGTCTTTTGGCAGCACAGGAGGGATGACAGATGAGAGGGAAGAAACAAGAGACGGAGACATCAAGGAGAGAAAGAATGGGCTGTTGTATGGTGTTGCACCTCGAACATCTTACAGCAAACTATGAAGATTTTACTCCCATGCTCACATTCAAAGTCCTGTAAACAACAGTAATGAAACAGCCCTGTGTGCAATTTTGATAAATTTCCCAAATTTTCACCAGCCTCAGAAAGCTGATATATATATCACAGCAAATGTGCCAATAACCTTGTGCAAGAGACAGAGAGAGGCAGTGAGACAGGAGTCGACAGAGATGTGAAGTGGCCCGCTGTATTTCCCACAGGGTTGCTTTGAAACAATAGAGGACAGATGACGGTGTGAGAGACAGAATAAAGGACATTAAGGATGGTGTGAAAATTCCCTCTTTAGCTGCAGTGGGGGCTCCACTTAGGGCTGCAATTAACCTGAACACTTAACCCCCATCAGGGAGAGACAGACAGAGACGGAGGCAGCGAGAGAGGAAGACAGTCAAAAACTGAGAAAAAGCAAAAAGTTCCCACTTTCCTCAGACAGCACAGAATAAATGGAAACTTACCACACATGAGCCCATTAAAGAAAGAAGAGCAGACACTGACCATCGAATGAAAAGACGATATTTGAGGAATTGAACAGCAAAATTGCACAAACTACATCCTCAGTGAGCGAGCACTTTTGTCTTGTCTCTTGAGTGTGTTTCTCAACAAGCTGTATTAAAAGCACACCACGCCAAACTGCCAAGCCCACAGCACGTCTCCACTTCAGACACAACTGATTTCTACTCTGTGGTTGAATTTGTTATGACTCTGACGTGGTTTGTTAGACGTCTTCCTTTTACTTTCCTCTTTCAGTGAGAGGATTTGTTACTTTTTTTTATGAGATTTCCTTTTTTTTCAAATCCTCACATCGATCCAAGCCAAAAATCTGAGAATAAATTCCTCTGGCAGGGTGATAAGCAGCTGAAGTATTGCCCTGACAGCAGGAAAGGAAGCAGAGTTTTAGTCTCTCCTTTTGTTTTCTTGCACTCAATTCTGTCCCATCGAGTGAGGCTTTAGTGGCATGACCATTACGGGTTTACCGGTACACAACAGTCACAGTCCGCTTCATACCTCGGTTTGGGAGGCACAGTGTGGTGTGAGTTCGGCAATGTGGAAAAATAACCCAAAAAATAAGGATAGGTTTCATTTCCAACAGATAGTGGTGCAAGTGTCAAAAAAAAGATGACATCCTCTTGCTGGAGAGAAGAAACATATCAAAAACTTCTGTATAACACTGTGCACTGAACAAAGTCTTTCCCAGAAGGCAACAGGTCACAGTAGGCTACAAAACTGGAAAGCATCTCCTATGCCATAAAACTGAAAATACCAAAATATATAGCATGATAATAAAACAAAACTTATGCATAAGGGTGAGTGTTTTAATTGGTTCCACCTTGGCTATGCATGGCAAAGCACGTAAGCTGTGTTTCTATTGCATACCCTACAACAGTGGTTCCCAACTGGTCCAGCCATGGGGTCCAAATTTCTCCTTAGGCATTAGTTCGAGGTCCACACAGTTTGGCGTTTGGCCATGTCATTGAGCTAGTTGCTGTCTCTGTCAAATAGCTGTCGGTTAGTCACTCACTTCACAGCAGAAAATGGCACTTCAAAATAAAAGCCCTGTGCTGGAAATTTACTGTACCTAAAAATAAGGTGTGTTTTTTACAAACTTGACACATTTGCGAGTCACATGCGGTCCATTCAGAATGGGCCCGCCACCCACTTTTGGACCGTGACCCACCAGTTGGGAACCACTGCCCTACAACATTGGAGCAATGCCGCCACACCGCCCTCATCTTACACACAGCTCCATCTTCCATGCTGTTGTAGCACACTGGGAACCCGCAGGTGGGTGTTATAGCTGCGACATTTAATTTACGCTCGCCATAGTGCAGCTGACTCACGCTAATCTGCTTGTTGTGCTAACCTTGGCACACGTTGCTAACGACATACAGCCAAAAGTGTCTCAAGCAGGACTTGGGCTTGTGAATTTTGGTTCCACATTATATTCATCAATGTACATACTGTGTATTTTGTGTGTGATTGCGTGTACCAGACCATGACAGTTCAGTTCAAATACACAAACTATTACAGCCCTAATGACCGTTAATAAAAGTATTGCCAAAAAGCATCACACAGCTGAGTGTAGACAGGACAAAGACATACAAAAGGAAAAAGAAACAATAAGCAGACTGTGAGTGTAAGGTGTGAAGTCAGGAAGTTTGAAAAAGACAACAAAAATAAAGACAGACACTGTAACACAGTGTACCTGTGTTTGTGACAAGCATACACACACTCAAGCATACACTCACACACATATTCTTCCTGCTCTGTTCCTGTCTCCTCCTCACAAACTGTCTTCCTTGCCGGCCTTGAAACAACTCTCTACACATCTGTCCATCCATTCCCTCTGCCTGCACAAATCGGTCTGAATGTGTATCTCCACTTAGCGCTCCACCTTGCCACTTTATCGCACTTTCCTCCTGTCATTATATCACACTTATCCATCCTCCTACAACTCTCATAATGCAAATGCAAATGTGTATGCATACAGACACTCTCACACACACAGTGGGAAGCCCTCTTAGCTGTGGTTTCTAAGATACTTGAGGGAGAAAGTGGGCAATACTGCAACAGAGGGCAATACTGGAAAGAACTACGTTAAGTATTATTACTCATAATTGTAGCCCAAAAGCACTGAGAATGTTTATTTAGTCTCAGCGTCCACTAAGTTTCTGTCCTCTTGTTTAATCGCCTGCTAGACACAGCTGTGATAAGACAGACGTGCTCCTGTTTAAATGCCTTCTCGTGCTGCTGACCTCGTCTGGGATGTCCCAGTCATTAAGAAACATGTCTGACATTTTCATCAGTGGTCTTGTATTTCCAGTGGTAGAGTGAGCTGCATTATCACTCAGCCAGTATCAAGACGGAAATTATTCTGGGTGATGTGATGTGAGATGTCCTCTGATGGAAAAACATAGTGAATGCCTGGATTAAGACATTGGCACACTTTCTATCGCCTCACCACCTTCAGAAGCCAGAGCCATTTTAACCTGAGGTGTGCGTTAATTACATGTAACTACAGCTAATCCAATACTGTTCCTAAGAACAAAGATAAGTGGTAATCTCATTAGGTATTTCTATACTTGCTTCACTGTACTGTATTTCAGCCAGAGTAATTAATGTGACAGTGAAGAAAAAAAAAACCATCAGTTCATAGAGGTAAACTGATGTTTACAGGAATGCATCACCCACATAATGAACAAAAGATCTGCAACAAGATGAGTTGAAACATGCAGTGCGCCTTTCTGCAACGTTCCAGAAACCTGCCAGTTCACACCAATGCAACTAGAGGAGACTGTGCATCATCTCTATGCAACAACTCTCTGTACTTCTGTTCTGATTTCCAGCTTTTCAGGCTTTTTTGTGGCTGAATATAATTTGTAACTTCTTAAAATATGAATGAGGATAGTGATAGTGAGATACTGGCTACAGTACAGTACAGTACACTGCAACTTTCTAAAATGGTTTCGTCTCGTCGTTAATTATTGGTCTGAACTGGGCTTAAGGAAACACACAATGAGTAATTGTTATACAAATGGTCATTTTGCAGGTGAAGTATTCTTTAAAATACTCTATGACTTAATCTAAAAATGATCAAAACCATAAACTACAAATAATCTAAGATAGAGCTGTGAATTGTGATTGGGGAAAATGTAAAATCACAATAATATCTAAGTTCAAATTTATGAGTCATTTAAGGGGAAAACAAAGTGTTAACTAAAGAGAAATCTGAAGATTACTTCAAGGTAATCCTACTGAAAGCAAGCTGGACCATTTTGTAATCTGGGATGGATTCATCATGTAATGAGTAAAGAGTAATCTGAGAGAGCTCATCACTGTGATATATTACCAAATACCATCTGGCAGGGAGGACCACAGTTAAATGTTGACAGTAATGACAATTTAGTTCACCGGCCTTATTAAATAAAGAGCTCATTTGTGCAGACATATGGCCAATCAACTCATTGCCTGGCACTTCATCATGCACGCACACACACCCATGTGCGTGCATGCACACACAAAGAAAAATACAAAGAAATACACTAAATGCACTCACATAAACATGCAGATGAAGAGTTATCAAGATATGCCTTTGGCTGAACACCTACTGTGACATGTTTCGTTTGAAGCCAAGTCCCGTTTGCTTACACTTTGACACCACAACCGTAGGCGTACTAGAAGATTAGTTAAAGACACATGCTGGCAAATAAAAACATGTAGTTTGTCGGTTCACATGGTTGTTCAAAAACATGTAGTTTTTTGGCCGAGGCTCTTCCCTCACCAAACACATAAATCAAGCGTTTGCCCATTTGCTACCAAGTTTAAGCTACGGATGGGAATATTTTTTTAAAAAACAGAACCAAATCCTCCAGGAATATTGTCACATGAGTCTTAAAGCCCAAGACAAAAAAACTGTTTATCACACACAGACACACACATCACTCATGCAAGCATTTTACCACAGATTTTAAGACTTTGTGGAAGCAAAAAAAAGTTGTGTGATTATTGGTGTTGGGACTTGGAGAAAGGACAGACAGACAGCTGGGACTATCTTTATTGGATTCCACATAAACACTCCAAAGTGTTTGTGAGAGTGGGTGTCTGTCTGTCTGTCTTCCACATGCCTGGTTTGTGGGGTGTGTGCAGGTGTTGATCTGTGTAAAATGCCCATGACGCAGCTCCTGTTTTCCACACTTGCAACTGGCATTCAGCTCTAAATGAGTGAACATACACACACACACGCACAGGGATGAGTGGAAGAACATGAGAGCGACAGAAGGAAGAGAGCGGGAGGGAGACAAATATCCTTTGTGTTCTTCCAACACAACCAACTGCATCATCCATCTAATCTTTTGCCTTTTCTGCCGTTCTATCCATCCTCTGCTCCTCTTTAGCTTTCAGCAGCCTCCAGGAACACAATGTGATAATCTATTAGCTTGTTGTGTCTGTGACAGGAGGGAGCAGGTTAGCACATTGAACGGAAAAAACAATACAAGCCGAAACTCCAGTAAAGCTCTACATACTCATTTAGATCAGGCTGAAAACATCAATAATGTTGTCGCAGCTTTCCACACTGTACCCTCTGTTTAAGCCAACATGACTGCTTTTGCATTTGACTGAAGCCTTATCACAGCAGCTGAGAAAATCCCACATCATAGCATCTCTCAAACAAAAGGAAATGTTGCACTTAACTGGTTCAAGAAATTGGCAAGAAATCCAGCAATGTTTTCCCAGACTTCTTTGCTCATCTCGTTCTAAATAGTGACTCACATTTTTGTATTCTGTTGATTCACAAGAGTAAAACCTGTTCTGTTCTGTGTTACCATTCTTATGCTCGGCAGCAGTGCTGGCAAGCATTTCTAGGTTCCAGTTTTGGGCAAGTAAGAGCAAGAACTCTGTCTGATTTGACTGTAGAGCAGTAGAAATTTATAAAGATGGTGGTGCTGCCGATGAAATACATTTTTGTGTTGGATGAAAGTGAATGTGATGATGAATATTTCATGAAACGGAGAAATAGGTTTGAAATGAAGTCATTCTCAACTATACATTGCCAAAACCTATTTAACTGTCCAAAACCAGCTAAAGATACATCATACAAGTGTTTTGGGATCATTTTTGCCACATTAGTTGGACCACAGTTGTTTTTTAATCAGTACATGCCAATTTGATTTTCTGATTGTGAGAGCTCAGATGCACCAAACTGACACAGAAGAAAGAACTGACAAAGAACTGGTGGTGACAAAGGCCAACTGTTGCGCAGCCTCACATCTCCTGTTTCAGCCAAATTGTTGCATTTGAAAACACTGCAAAAACTGCAGCTAATGGCCAACTAGCATAAATTCTATGCCTAAGTAAGAGGAAGAACTCTAAACCAAGCAGCATTAGTCTGTATTCTTGATTAAAGAAGGGTAAATGAAAGACCGACAGGATGGATTTTAGACACTTTTTAGCCAGTTTACACATTAACAACACAGCCCAATGTTGCACTAGGTGGCAGAAACAATTACAAACTATTTCTGCCGAAGAGCTCAGTGGCTAATAATATAATCTAACCTAATATAACAAGTTTGCTTCAGTCTCACACGATCCTGACTTTAACTATGTGTTTGCTTTCCTTACTTCTGTTTCTCCTCTCATGCACAGAGTTGAACTGCCAGTCAGAGTGATTTCATTCACCGTGGGGCTCCACCAGCTCTGACGCCAATTCAACATGCTGAATCAGCCAGGAAAAAAAGCCTAGAAGGGCTGACAGGGGCCGACAAGGGCCGACAAGGGCCGACAAGGGCCAACTAGTGCCAACGTTGCAGGACACAGTGTAAAAACTAGGGCGATAGCCGCTCACCCACAGCCCAAAATTGACCAACAACCAACCGTGGGCTTGGTGTGTCAGGGCCCTGAGAGCCAACTCCTGAGTTGTTTTTGTGCACAGTCACAAATGTAAAGTTGTGGAGCTCAGGAAGAATAGCTGCCACAGTGCAGTAGCTACAGTAATAGCAATCCTAATAATCTAAACTAAACTAAACTTTATGCTATATCCATTCGCAATTCTCTCTCTATTCCACTCCCACTGCTTGCACCAATCAGCCAACTATGAGTGTTCCCCCTCCTGGTTAGCCAGTCAAACTTTGCCACCATCTCCTTCAGCCATTTATGTTACTGCTGCAAACTTTAAATCTGTTCTCCTCTCTGCTCCTGTCAGCTGCACTTTAAGCGGAGTTGTCGCACCCTCCTCCACCCCATTCACCTCCAGTCACCTCATCCAGAGCCCAGAACGAGCTCATCAAAAGCCCATTCCTCTTCACATCCAGATCCTCAGCTCCCTCTTCATCTCATCACCGCCATTACCACCACCAGCGTCTAGACTCCATGGGGGGGTTCCCTAATCTACGTCTTTACCACCCTCCTGGGATAGATGACATCACGATGGGGTCTAATTGCAAAAGACTTTTCACATTTCTCATGCTTATATGTACATGTAAATAAATATTATCTCTCCTGATTGAAATGGACTTTCTTCGTGTCCAGATGTAGACACTTGTCAGAATTTTCCCTTGAGACTGTGTCTGACAGTCAGAAAACATCTTGGTGCTACATCTATCGCAGATTCTCATACCTGATAACATACAGTGTAACACTTACTGAGCTTTCAATTATTCTTCTTACACCGTGTATTCTTCTGTTATTTCAGTCACGGTTTCTTTACTCGCCAACTCTCTCTTTCTTATCCTCACACCTCTTGTATCTCCTATCCTTGCCTATCAGCATGTCATTCTCTGCTCTACCCTCCAACTTTTCTGTACACATTCTTCATCTATCCATTTTCCGTTTTGCATTACTCTCCTTTCTCTCTCTGTTCGCACCTCTCTCTCCCCTGTCCTCACCTCCCTTTCTTCTCCACTCTCCTTTGCTCTCAGGTGTAGTTTAGATAAGGCTAGAGGAGGGGATTAGTGAGAGCTCTCTGCCATGTTTGCCTTTGGCACAGAGGACAAAAGGACTGGGACGTTTTCACTGCTCCGCCATCTCCATTCACCTGCCTGTGTGTGTGTGGAAAACAGCCACGCAAGGACACACACACACTCACCTGTGTAATGACTGTGTCACCGTGCCCCAGTTATGAACTGAATCAGCATAATCCCTTCACACTCCATTAATCAAGAAAAGGCAGGGTGTAGTCTCACAAAAATGCACAAACACACACACACACACACACACACAGAAAATACAGTGCTGACACATATCCTCACCCTGTGTGGTCTGCCAATTTTAGCAGGTCCCATGGGCTGGTGTTACTGGTCTACTGAACCACGTCAGACACAATAGCATGCAAAGTCTACAGGTGTGTACATGGGTGTGTGTGTGTAGGCCCATATATTTTTAAAAGTGTATGATTCATGCTACTGAAGACGACATACCATGCATGGATATTACAATATGATTGGCCTTGTCTCCACTGCAGGGCCTTGCAAAGCTTAGCAGGTGGTTCTCATTATTGTAATATTTGATATCTCTCAGCATTTCTGCGATTCCCTTTTCATCTTGTTTCCTGCTGAGATGATTAGTCAGCTCGCACTTCAGCCTTTAATGAAGAAATTTGACTTTTGATCATGTGCTATAAACATCCGATACACATAGCGCCGGCCATATGACTGCTGCAGAGAGGACCAGTCGTGTTCGCAGTGACAGTTCCCTCATAGTACCTGTCATCCATATCACTCCTCACTCTGCCTATTACAGCTCAAATACTGCAATTGCTCAAGCATGTGCGTGTGCCAGCTGCTGTCTAGAGAGATGATGGATTTCAAAAGTGTGGACTTTTCAGCAACAGAGAAAAGTGGTCATGATTTTACCTCTGTGGTAATGCTCTTTGACGAGTCCAATGGGCTCTGAAAGACTTTCATTAGCCTTAAGTATAAGACTAACCACAAAGCTAATTTTGGAGGTAGAAATGAGGTGAAAATGCTTACGGCACTTCTGCCAAGGCTTTATGACAGAATTTCATGAACACACAGAGAGAAATTAGACAGGAATCTAGATGAAAACAACAGAAAGAACCGCACTTTGTGGTAAGTTTTGAGATCAGCTAATGTGCAGGCTGTCTCACTACAGGCTCAGACACACCCAACCAACATCTAGTGGCGATAAAGGCCGACTATTGAGTTGCCTTATGTCGCCAGTTATCCTGAACACACTACAAGGTCTACAGCCAACAGCCAACTATCACGTCTGTTCTGTGCCTGCGTGAGAGGACAAAGCTCTCCATACCAGCAGGTGTTAGTAGTCTGTATTCGTCATTCAAAAAGGGAAACCATGAGACTCAAGAAGCTACTTAGCCCGTTAGCACATTAACAATACAACCTGATGTTGAAAAAACAAAGGATTTACTGTGTCCTAGTGAACAGCAGCACAACCAATAACAAACCGTTGCTGCTAAAAAGCTCAGTGACTAAAAAAATAATTTTCTTTCAAACTCACACCCTCTTGACTTGAGTCATCGGTTTGCTTTGCACGGAGCTGAACTGCCAATCAGAGTGATTTCATTCACCGATGGGCTCCACCGTCTCTGATGCCGATTCACCATGGTGAATTGGCTTAAAAAAAATTTGTCAAGGGTCGACTAGTGCCAACAGGGCTGGACACACTGCAAAAACTAGGGTGACAAACGCTCACTGATGGCACACAGCTTACCAACGGCCAACTGTTGGCCCTGACATGCACATGGTCTACACACACATTACTTATTTGCTGCAGCGGTCAAAAATTCACATGAACAAAGCTGGCAATGCTGGCTTTCCATTCAATATGAATTTTTAGAAGCAGAAAAGTTCTAATGTTAATGGAGCCCAATCAGAGTGGTATTTTAGGTAAGAGAAATCCTCCTATATTATCTGTTCTGATCACTGACTATTCATCGTTTGCAGAACGCTCAGTTTCCATTTGTCCTCCTACATGCCTTTGAAAAAACAACAAAACCAGTGCAACATGATTCTCCAGCGCAGACCGACGATGACTAATCCTTTACCAATCACTACTGGGACATCATTGCTGTTAGAAGGTCAAGTGAACAAGGCTAAACATCCATATCATGGTGCCAATTTATACTGGAGTATTTTTCAAGCCAATTATGCCACCCACATTCTTAACTATCTGCTACCTGTCCATCTATCCATCAGTCTGTCAGTCCCAGCTGAAAAGAGCCTCAGGGCTGAATTGGTCGGTGGTCCAGGGCAGACTGTAATCTGGAGCTCGTATCATCGGGGATCCGCTCGTCTGCCTGTGTGATCAGGCAGACAGAGCGCTGAGCATTTGATCAGCCTGATAGCGAGCCCAGTGGGCAATGAGCCACCGCGGAGAGACACGACAATCAGTGAAATATATATACACAACGAGACCAGAGCGCATAAGTACGGATTTACGCACATACACACACACACACACACAAGCCACAAGAAATGGTATACATGAAAATAGACTGATCCAGTGAGTGGGCCGAAACAATATTGAGTTTGTGAGAGAAAAACAAAGACAGAGAAAAAAGAAAATAAGCAAGGGAGGAGGAGGGATATGTGAGTCTCTGTGTTTGTGTGCAAGAGAGACAACTCTTGTATTTCTGTTTGCTATCGGGCGAGAGTGTGTGTTGTTTTTCTAGCACCCACCTATCAGTCAGGGCCTGCAGGCAGGGAGCAGAGCAGTGTGGGTAGGAGAGGTGTCAGCTAATCTACAGTGATTGATGTGCAAGTCCCAAACTGATGAAACTTTACTGTACATTGCAAAGGTCTACGTATCATCACACACATATATTCGTCCGCACGTATATATATATATATATATATATAAAAAATGCAGCAGCGGAATCATACATACATGATAATGGCATGTGCACTTTGATCCACTGCCTCTGTGTGCATCCTCTAAAGCTGGAGATTTCCTGCCATAACTGAGGTTTCAGTGAGACATGCTCTCTATTTCACCTAATTGGCCATGAAAAATGGATGACAAACATAAACAGCGGCTGTCATTATGTGTGTATGTGTGACTGGTGTGACGAGACGGAGGCTTTGCGCACGTGTGTACGTTGGTATTTATGTATGGAAACTGGCAAGCGTAAACTGAAGGTATTCTATTTGTTTTTAAGCCTAATTGCCGAAATAACAGTGTACTTTCAAACAGCGCCCAGATGTGGTGAGAACACCCACACAGAACTGAGAGAGAAAAGGGGAGAGGGACAGAGAGAGAAATAAACAGGGGAGGAAAGAGAGAGAATTTTCTTCTTCTCTGTCAGAAGCTGGTTTTCAGAAAGTAATCACTGAAAATGAATACAGAGACTGAAAAGAAAAGATACAGCTGCTATCTACCTCGTCTCTTCCCTCTTGTAATAAAATCTTATTCTCCATTAAACGAGCTACAACTTCACATGTACCACACACACCTTTTACATGCATAAAATGCAACCTCCTGGGTGCTGATGTCATCCGTGCGAGAAGTGAGCAACAAGCGCTGCAGAAAAAGTTTTGTGTTTTTCGTTGTTGGCAATGATTCATCTGGATAGTTCTCAATCAGTGTTTAAGAAGAAAAAAACATCACTAAATACGCTAAAGGCTTCTGCTTTGAAGCAGTTTGAACAAGTGAGCAAATATCTTTAAATATAAGCCTTTAACTATTTACATAATGACTCATTCCTTGTTTTCTAAAGAGCACTTTTTAAAATCACCATTGCGGTCTTCTGCAACACTCTTGTATTTCTTGTTAATTCTTCTCTCTTCCCTGGAGGCTTTGAATCATAACCAGACTTTGTGCTGGATTGTGGTCAGCCGCTGCACTGCACAGATACAGCCTTCTCTATCCAAAGCCACGCAGGAACAGTTTATACAGTGGTGTGCAGGGTGTAGGTGTTGCTATCTGAACACAATCTGTGCAGGTCAATGGCAGATTCTGTACAGTACAAATGTAAGCACACACACGCTGACAGTAGCTAAAGATGAGAGGGGAGTAAGGTGCAAGGTGTCATTTCTTACAGTGTGAAATGAAAGAATGATGCCGATATTGAGGTTAAAAGGCCTTCTAAAAAGACTTTTATGATCATAACTAAAAAGCTTCATATGACTGTCTCTTTATCTGCCACCTCTGTGGTATAAGTATATTTCAGATTAGGCAACTTGCTTATGGTTAAGGTACGTTAACGACTATGGTCATGATTGAAAGAGACCAATGTTAACTGTCAGTAGGAGACAAAGGCTACATCCACGCTACGATGTTTTCATTTTAAAATGAGCATTTTAACACTGCTTTAGAAATCATCACTGTCCATACTCACAAAATACTGCAGAGGAAGAACAGCAATGGCAGAAAGTAAGACCAGAGATCTCTTTGTTTGGACTCACAAAGTGGAACTGTTACTTAAAGTAACACCAGTCTTAATAGCAAGAACATGCATCTTATTTAAATGGATTAAGCCCAGATCTACTGTTATCCAGTGGTATGGAGACATTTTTTAAGTTTTGCCAATGCAGCACTTGGCCTTAGTCTTACAGGCGAATGAGAGTTTTGCTAAATTGTGGACACCTTTTCTAAACCACCTTTCAAACTGTACAGCAGACCTAGTACACGGGGGCACTGTACTGGCATCTTTCCAGTGCCCTCGTGAATGTCTGAAGCTCTCTCCTGGATATTTTGCTGCTCTGTATTAGCTGTGTACTCCCTGATCTGTGCAATTTATTTAAGCTCTGAGACCTCTGTATAATGGATTCCTATGGAATGTGTATGCCTGCATGCCATGCTGCCCTTTACCTCTTCTGCTTGTTTGTGTTTTGCTCATATCTAGCTCTGCTGTCATGTCTTTTTTTCGTGTTCTACTGGGAAAAAAAGTAGGTAGTAAAAAGTAAAAGGGGGTCAAGGCGGTGAAAAGCATAGACTGGGGGTCGTTGCATGTCTGCGTCATCATTTTAAAAGTCTCTGTTTCCGCCTGTTGAGACTAAAATGCAAAGTTTTTAAACTTTGCATTATCAAAATGATATGTTTAAAGGGTTAAAAAAATGCTAGAGTCGTGTGGATGCTAGGCATAAACATAGCAGAAGTCATGTGTTTTAAGTCAAACATGTATTAGTGTGGATATAGCCTGAGTATTTGTCACAATCTGACATTCTGCGCACCCAACCAACTACTCCACCCTTATCCCTATAACTTTTTAAGGAGCTGTAACAATGTCACACCACATATGTCATTGCTTCTGGGACTGAACCGTCATTGTTCTAAAAATATGCTCTAAGTTGCATGTTGTCTTTGTAACACAAACAGCTAAACTCAAAAGGCAACAAACTTGCGAGGACAGGCCTTGAACCCTAAAACTTTCTCCCACCTCATGCCCTATTTGCTGCCTGAAGTGTGTGTATGTGTGTATGTGTGTAAGCGAGAGCGTTGAGTGGTGATGCTCAGAACTGAACATTATGCAGGAATGTTTTTGTTCTCATTTTAACCAAATCCAAATTCCCACCGGCACTTACAAACACTGTCACACATACACACACGCACACGTTTGAACACATGGGACGCACGTATACGCACACATTGAAACAGCGCAGGTTCGCTCTTTCTTTCCCCATTGCAATTAAAACTTAGAACACCAGGCAGGCACAAAACAAGGAGCCAAATGCAAAGGTCCTGCAAATTTCAAAAGCCTCCCAAACAAATCTTTAGTTGGTCCCCAGAGAGAGGGGGCCTGGGTTAGGATTAGAATCAGAATCAGTAGTAAAGGACATTGACATTCTACACGAGGTCTGGTGATGGGAAACTTTGGCAGGCTTGTACGGTCGTGCCAGGCTGGAATTCCTGATGAGTCGATGTTTATCTTATCTGGGAGAGATCGTCATTTCTGAAGTGTTTTACATCAATTCAACTAATTCAAATGGGGTTTGGACAAACAGCAGTGCTGCATCCAATCAAACAGGGAATGCTGCCACACATAAAACCCCCCAAGCAGCATGGCAAACACACTCACATGCACACAAACACATGCCCTTAACGGCCAAAGCCTCGTAAACCGT
The DNA here is from genome assembly GCA_019142605.1 of Cephalopholis sonnerati. Lineage (NCBI taxonomy): Eukaryota > Metazoa > Chordata > Actinopteri > Perciformes > Serranidae > Cephalopholis > Cephalopholis sonnerati. The sequence continues at coordinate 27,985,607 of JAGQAX010000007.1, forward strand.
GTTCCCGCTCCGGGTGGGATGCAGAGTGAGAGCGGTAACAGCGGTCCTGCTGCAGGACAGGAATGAGAAGAAAGTGTCCTCCTTCAGCAGTGAGTCTCTCGAGGGCCAATTAGTCAGAGGAGCCATGGTTAAAGTTACACAACCCTCTTCTCTGCTTTATTTCCTTTGATGGCTCCTTTACCCACTATTAAAACATGGTGCAACAAAGCAGAGCAAATTGGTGAAGACAGTCATTCAGAAATCTCAGCATTTCACACACGGTGAAACGTGCAGCAATTCTCAACACTGGATTCAGATACTGTTTTGTGGATGTCATGCAAATGTGCATTGTTTTTCCTGAATACAGACACTTAAACTGCTTAACATGTATTCTAAAAGGTATTGATGTCTACCTTCCAAAATGTGCATATTGATACGTCTGACGAAGCTTTAATCAGAGGTCTGACGCCTGATTGGTTCTCGTTGGCTTCCTTCCTGCTCTCTACCGGCATTCTTTCCTGGTGCAACAAAAGTAATTACCAGAGACCTCTACCTCGCCCTAGGGACAGAGAGGAGAGCATATGCTATCAAACACACACACCCACATCCCCCTACACACACTTCTAGTAATACTGTCCAATACGTGTTCACCAGCTCCAGCTCCCCGGCCACTGAATGACAGCCTAGCTAATTAGAATCTGATTTACCCATTTAATGAAAAAAGGAATAATTAGATAGCTAGATAGCAGCCAGGAGACATTTATTCTGTATGCGTTTGGAGTCACGGAGTCACTCTGTGTGTGTGTGTGTGTGTGTGTGTGAGTGTGTGAGTGAGTGACCTGGGGGGAATAGAGTTTTGAAATGGGATGCCTGATTGCACCGCCCATCTAACTGCTTGCTAAATGAAATTACTGTTCATTAGATACACATATGTAAATGCTCACGCTCATAAGCATTCTCTCTCTCAGTTGCGCGCACACACACACACACACACACACACACACACTCTCATGCACACACATACAGTATATGCAGAGATGAAAGTGGCAGAGGGCTATGTAAACATGTAACTGTTTCCCATGACAAAGCGGTTACACTTCTGCCTCTGCTATGTAACAGTGACAAGATGTCTCCTCCGTCAATGTCCGTTTCCTTTTTCCATATGGTTTTCTCTTTAAATTGGTGTGCATTTCCATATCAGATTGTGATTGGACACAGGCTAATTTGATTTAGACATTGGGAATCCATTTTTCCACAACTCCTAGAAGTGCCTCAAAAGAGGCTGCATGCAGTTTGCTGCTTCATGAAGTCAGAGTTGTCTCGCCGCCACGATACCTACTGTGTGTGGGGTTTTTGTCATTACCAGCGGGGCTTGCCTAAATCCATCTCTAAAGGGAATGACACATCTTTTTGAGTTAAAGAAGATGAGCATTATTGTCTTAAATTCGGTTGAGGATGATGGATGGGATGAAGGTGGTGTGGATAATACAGTGCACGAGGCAACATACGAAACATAACTGTCACAGTTGATAGTTAAATTGTTAATCCTGACTGGATTTGAAATGATGTGTGTAGTCTTAAAGGATTATAGTAAACTCTACGCCTGTGTTTAAAGCAGCGGCGGTGATAGTCAGCTCCTTTTAGAGGGGAGGATGAAATTTTAAAAATCTTCAAAAGGCACAAACTTTGTGTTGAAGCATCCAAGTTTTTTTTTATCAAATTATAGCTCATAAAGTAAGCAAAGCACATTGGTTATTGGATGAATTTGGTGCACTCCCTCGCTTGAAGCAAGCTTCGGCATCCAAGATTCAAGAGTCAGCTGCCAAAAAGCATTACCTTTACAAGCTACGCTGTCAGAAAATCAATTCTGGATTTAAGAAAAAACATACATGGATGATGTAAAAAGGATAATGAGAATTTAGTCGTTTCTTGCTGAAGGAAGATTGCTGTTTAGTGGTAGAATATTAAGTTTTCGATGCTAGCTGCCAACTGAGAAAGTTGTCAAAACAGTCCCTTCTTGCAACCATCCCATCCAGATATAATGCACCCTTTTACGTTAAAAAAACAAAAACAAATCTGTCTTAAAACTTATAGTATGCATCTAAAAATCTTTGGCACCAGACGTGAACTGTGCATGATTTGTGTAATTGTCTAAAACATGCAAAATAACAGGTACAACCATAGAAAGCCACGGACAGTTTAGGACATTTGAGTAAATAAACAAATGAATGCAAATTATTTAACTACGGAAACCTGCACACAGATGGACTGAGAGGCGCTTGCCCCTTGTCCTTGAACACGATGCTTAGGTAAATACCCATAATGGGAGGCTTCCAGGTGTGAGTATATATGTATGTGTCCGATCCTTTCTCCCTTTGCAGCTCTCCCTCTGGCCTTTGCCGTACATACTAATGTGAACCGGTGAACCTACCAGCGCTAATAAGAGGTAAGATTTAAAATTAAATTTCAATGAGAAGGTCAAAAGTATTCAGGATGTAAAATGAGTCAAAGCCTTCTTTTACCCTTCTGGCTCCAAACTCTCCATATGGTGTAAACAAACACAAAGAAGGACATTTGGTAATGAGATGGCATTGTTACAGTTTCCTCAAGTTGTGGGCATGAGAGGACTCTCTTTCTTTCAGGGCCACACACATCCTAACACAAGAGAATATAACTAATGTGTGAACGTGTTGGGGTGAGAGACAAATTGTCACCGAGGCAGCCTCAAAGAAAACATGCACACAGAAGTTTGCAGTGCTGCATACCACAATGTGGCTCTGGTCCGTGTCTGCTGCCAGATTAATTACCTGTTATGCTGGAATTGTGTCAAATACAATCAATGTGGCACACTGTGGCTTCTGCTTTTTATTTGTTTTGTTTTTTTTTCCTACTTAATCTTGGCTCTGCACTGTGGAGAGAGCACTGGACAGCGGGTAAAAAGCAACACAAGCCCACTGGCCTGAAGTGAAATGCCAAAAAAAGCTTTGTTCCCATCCAAAACCTTCCAAAGGACCACTTTCTATGCTGGAAGTTTGAGTAAGCTGCTCTTGAGGCAGAAATGCCCGCCCATCCTCAGAGAGTTGATGGAGCATTCACCTTATGCCTCATTGAGCTGACTCACTGTAGCATTGCAGAGGATACAGCATATGGGAGGAAATAAATAAACAAATGCCCCAAGTGTCCTCTCTCCATCTTGGCTCTGTGTCGACTCGCAGCCGGAGGGCTGTTTCCCCTCCCTTCACTCAGCTCTAGTGAGAGCAGCCCCAAGCGGCTACTGGGCCCTGTGTTTATCCATCATGGTTCATCATCATGCTGGATCAACCACCATCCTGATGCCTGAAGAGAAGAGCCGCGTGCCTCACAGAGAAATCTGTCACACTCGTCTTTTTATTCCTGTCTTACTCTCACTCTCTTCTTCTCTGTCTCTTCCTGTCTCACTTCTTTTTCTTCTTTACACACACCTCTATACACACCTGGTCAAACAATGTATCCCCTCCTTGCCATGCCCTCCAGCTTGCTCCGTTTGCCTGTCAGGAAACTGTCTCACACTTCCAAGACAAGCACACCAACACCTTAAATATATCCAAAAACACACAATGTAACTGGTAGGCCGGCTGCAAGACAGGTCGACAATTTGGTACATGGCAGGACAGGTAGACGGTTATGTCCTCGGGGCCACTGATTAGGTGACTTACTGCTGGCAAGGATTGCGGCATGTATGATGCATCAGTATCATGTAACTTCCAATCACAAGACCTTCCTTGTTTCTAGTAAAGCTTCAAAAACATCCCATCGTGACGCAAATACAAGAAATTGGACATTTGCCTGGGAGGGAAAAAGATGTCTACGTGGGTATGTGTGTACACCTTGTGTTGTTTGTGAAAATGCAACTGAAACCTGCCTGCGTGAGTGTACAAACACTCCTGTATGTGAGTGCAGTCTTTCGACGCAAAGTCTGAAACTTGCCCGGGGCAACGTGCTGGCTTGGAGTCACACCACTGAGAGGGAAAGAGAGATAGAGTGATTGGCATCAGGGTGTTTACAGTAAACAAGAACAAGGACTGGCAGGCTGGCTGGCTATTACGCAGGAATGCACCCTGCTCTCATCTTCATTCTTTGTTTTTACATTTTTTTCCATCTTTGGCTGCCTCCAGCCACATCTGAAACACCAACACAGTAGGATATTGTCGCTCTGACATATGTGTGAATTATCTATGTGGTGCCTACACATGACAAGGCTGACCACAATAGTGTGTGTGTGGCAGCATGTTGAGTATACAGTGTGCATTTAATTAGGAGAGGAGAGAAGAGTTGGCAGAATAACTATCTATCTTTGGCTATCTGTGATAAAAAATGTCTGAATACACTGAGTACATTTAAATGCACAAATACTCCAGTTTCAGCCCTTCTTCAAAAACAGACAATATTCCTTCTAAGCTGTTTACAGTGCTAAAAAAAATTAATTTTCCATTTATATTCTCGTTTACATGCAACCATTCATACTCCCATTAATGTGCTCTAACATGTCATTTATCATGTCAAGATGAAAAAAGTGAAAGGTGAAAAAGTAGAACAGGTGGAGCAACTTGTGCTATTTAACTCTTTCCATGCTTTCTACCAGTGGCAGACTTGTTTGACTGTGCAAACACAGCCTCCCTCTTCTCTCTTTCCATTAAACACCATCTCAGAAAGGTGGAGGTTGCCATATTTGTGTATATCCAAAAACCTGTTGATATCCAAGTCTTCCATAAGGCTTAAAAGTAGGTTTCTTTCTTCTTCTGACCAGAAATGTGAGCTTTTCTTTTAGCCATGCATCTCTACACCAGCCTTGCAAACTGCTAGCTAGTTAGTTTATAAGTAATCAAGTGATGTCCTATGGCCCAAAAACACAATTTCATATTGACTTACATGGCAAAAGAGACATCTCTGAATTAAAAGATGCATCATAGTCCCTGACAAATGACTTGTTTCACTTTTAGAGGTTGATCCATTCAGTGCAATAACATTTGGAAAGTCTAGAAGAGCTACACGATTGAAGCATTTTATCCCCATGCAAGTTAGCAGCATGCTAAACTGAAAGTAGCCGGCTCGGCCAGCGGAAGTCTCTAGTGCGCCTGCTCTGTGAGCCACGAAGAACGGAAGCAGTGCCAATAATCCAAGGCACTAAATGTAAATGTGTTGCAAACTGTGGTAAAAAACCCAAAAGCAACATATTTTCTGAATGTGCTACATACATGTCCAAGGAATGGTCCTAAAACCAAAATATTATCTGCATATCCACCATGTCTTAATCAGAATTTTACTTGAAATATCAGTGTGCATGTAAACCTAGTCACTGATCTATAAGCTATTTGCATGTTAAAGGTCAAATAACTTCATCCAGCTCTAAATTAGAAAGTGTGAACAAAGATCTTGAGACACCACTGAGAATTTCTCTGCATGGGTTTTAGCGCGGTATCTATATTTTCATAAAAAATACACCAGGCATACTGTGTGTGACTATTATTAATAAATATCCTACTGGCACATCTTGTCTTTTCCTACAACTGACAAACAGGTGGTGCCGCTGTCATTTGTAATCATTATCTCTTCTTCTTTGACAAGTGGCTCTCAATCAAACAAATTCACAAACGCATTTATATATAGGTGTATGTTCACAGGCAAGCACACACACACACACACACACACACACACACACACACACACACACACACACACACACACACACACACACACACACACACACGCTGTCTTTCATTTGGCTCCCTCACATCCATCTGCCAATTTTTTCCTCTCTATCTGTTTGTAGGTAGGGATGTTAATTATCTTAAGTCAGGGGTGGCACCACCAAGACAATTTTGAGATATGATCTAATCTCTTCGTCTTTGATCCCTTTCCTTCTCTTCCTGTCTACCTGTGTTCCAAGCCAACCGCGCTCACCAACTTCATAAACACATGACATACTGTTGTTAAGCAATGACTCGGGGCGTCATTGATATAAAGTGTTATTTATAGTGGGGTGTATTTGCCGTGCAATTTTTGACTCACTGTAATTCTTCCGAAAACCACCCTCTGTATTTAATAACTGCTGTTTACTGTATATTTCTGATCCTATTATCTATTGTTCTTTCAGGAAACAGTCCTCCACTTATCTGCACTATTCCCTCATGCTAGATGAGATGAATACTTAAACACACAAAGCGATTACACGTAAGCTTACTCATATATACAGATGGTTTTCCTCTGATCTCTGAGCTCGTGGTGTCCCAGATGAGTTCCCTCACTCACAGTTTGTATTACAAAAACTGCTATTGTAACAAAAGCCAAAACTTAACACGTCTGCATGTACACATTGCATATAGTGCAGATAATGCAGCTAAACTGCGAACATATGCACATGCACGCACAGCCATTTATCCTCATTTTCCTTGCTGGACACAGTGGTTTTGTCAACATGGCAAATCAATAGGAAGACAAACAAAAGTTTTTTTTTTTTCTGATTGATCATGGTTGTTTTGGAGCAGTGGTGTGGTGCATGAGAAAGGGCACAAACAGGGGAAGCTGGTGCAAGTCAGGGGAAAACTAGAGAGCCGTGCATTCTTCCATCATTTCTGAATTCATTCTCACATTATTCTTCCCTACTCTTGCTCCCTCCCTTTCCTACCTGCCTTCCTCTCATCCCTCACCCTGTTTCACCTCCATCCTCCCTGCCATCATTTCCCACTCCACCTCTTCGCGACTTCATTCCAATCCGACCCCTTCACCTCTTCGCCCCTCGTCGGTGTTCTCCGCTACCCCTGGCCTGACATCGCCTTGGGAGCCTCAAGCTCGATTGGATCGCACAAAGATCATCAGCTGACATTTCTCGCTCTCATTCCAACACCACCACCCTCACCTCCACCCTTTTCTCATCGCCACTTTGTTCCAAAATGTCTGTTCTGGTTTACTGTCTGGCCTACATTCCTTTGCTCTGCCTCAGCCCTCACATCATCCCAAGACAGGGTCCAACTCCTCTCTCATAACAGGGTGTGTCCTCGTGTCCTGGTTTCGGGCCAACCCTTTTCATCACTTTCCCTTTTTTTCCCCTATTAGTCTCCTCTCTGTATACTATCCACTTCCAGTCCTCTTCATCTCCTCCCCTCATCCTATCTCCCCTATAGCCCAGCCTTCTAAGAAGTGTACTAAATCCCTGTTGTTGTCCCTTTGCTGGTCCATAGAGAACCAAACCACAGTACCCTTTTCCTAATCAAAGTGTATTTTCCCCTTTCAGTCTTTTAAAGGAAATCAAACAAAGAGAGAAGAAATGCATAGCTGGTCCCGGTTGCTAGGAGACCCTGTGTCCACGCTTCAAGCAGCTATTCACAAGCTTTTATTTACTCCTCTCTCCCTCTCTTCTCTCCCTCCATCCCTCCCTCTTTTTCTGCCTCTTTCTATTTTACTCTGATTCACTGTATCTGTTTATTGTCCTATTACTTCATCTCTCGCTATCTGGCAAACTAAGAGAAAGAGAGAGGACAGAGGGGCAGATAAACTCAGATGGAACAAGAGCTGGTAAAAGGGAGAGATGGCTGTGAGAGGGTTTCTCCCTGTATGTCGCAGAAAAATGAAGGGAAACTTAAAGAGGAGGGAAAGAAAGTCAGACTATTGATTTTTCTCCCTTCTCCTCCCATCTCCTGCTTTGTGTCACACAAGGGGGCAGTTGTGAAATCAAAAGGCCCTGTACAATTTCTCTTTTTTCTTGCTTATTTCCTACCCTTCCCCCCTTTTTTCTTGTTCTTCCTACCTGTTTTTTCCTTTCTCTCCACTTCCCAATTTCAGTATCCGTTTTCTCTGCCAGATTTCTATCCTCATCTATCTCCACTCCCCTCCCCTCCAGTCACACACAGCCCCTCCTCCCTGTATATTTTTCTGTCTGACAGCAGCGCCGGGGGCCTGGGGCAGTGGAAGGGAGGTGTGGTAGCCATTAGCCAAGCACCTTTCGTCTGCTACAGGGTGGGAGGATGAAGGAGGTAAAAAAGGAAGAAGAGGAGGATGTAGTTTTACCGATCCAAGATGATCTGCATCATCTCATCAGTTGCATGGTTCCTCCTCTGCTCTGTTCCATTTCGTTTTGTCCTTCCCCTGCATGCTCCTAATGGCTTCCTAATGACAGCTTGCAGGCACAACACACCCAGCCATTTATAACCATCTAGACAGAGAGACTGGGTGTGTGTGTGGAGTGTTTAGGAGACAGGGGGACATTAAAAAGCAGATGCACCTCATCCGCAACACACACATGCTGTTAGCCATTAGCCGACGCTGTCCCTGTTTAAACAACACTAGCCCGGGGCGGCTCTACATGAACCTGGAGGTGACACAAAGAGTTTTAGCGTCTTAACAGGATTCATCCTATAGCCACGTGTTATGTGAAAAACCATCATTAGCAAAGGCTAGTTTGTTTAAATACCTGCAGGCTATTTTTTCTTGCAATTCACAATCTGGCTCTATCTCTCGTTCTTTCTCCACATGCAGCTCACACAGAGGTGCAAACAAACCAACAACTTGGCACCAAACTGTCAGATTTTTCGCTACTGGTTGTGAAAGTAATTGTTGACCTGTGACTAATAAAGCAAGAGGTGTGAAACAGCTCCCACTTATGCTCTCTCTGTATTCCAGTTGCCATTCAAATCCACTGTTTAGTCAAGAAGACTGTTTATATGGTTACACTTGCCGATACAGGCTCTGCTGTGTAGAGCACTGGCTGCATTAATCCAGCAGCATGCTAAAGATTTAACTCACCCCCCCAGGGGTAAGAGAAGACAACACAGCAAACACTTATTATTGACATATGGATTACATAACTTCCAGAGACAAGCCCTGCCATGACAAGTATAGTATTTCATTAGGAAATGGACTGGAGGAAGCTCGGGTGGCGGAGGCGGTACTCGGCATATCAGCAACAACAGCAGTGTATGTCAAGTAAGAACCACAGGGATGAATGAAGAGCTGGGAGATTCAGTGGTTGCTTTTTTGACTGTCAGCTGATGAGTCTACATGACTTGAGTGTTGCGTCTAAATGTAAACAATGTTTCTTTGGCAGGAAGTGAACTCGCTGGTGAAGTTCATTTCAGGAGAAGATGTTTGTGGAAGAAACAAGACACCATTGGGACTTTGGACCCCGTCCAATATACAGTGACCTGGCAGAAGAAGTCTGGCCTCAGCTTTGTGAATGTCTGTGCTTTGTTTACATTTTTTTGGCACTTAATACGTGCAACAGTTCTCATCATTTGTTAACTTCAAACTTAAAAAGTTGGCAATCATTTAAACAAAAAGAAAAGTGGCTAAATGCAAATGAGAAACAGGCACGCACACAAATACAAACACAGGGAAAAGGAGCTCTATGTTAACATCCTACCTGCATGGTGTATGTGGGACAAGTGAGATCCTATCTGTGTCTGAAAATCATTAACTACATTCCTCCTGGACTGGAAGGGAAATCCCTCAGCAGATAAAGAGCGCGTACGTCTGCGTGTGTATTTGTGTGTGTTAGGGGTGTGGGATCAAATCAACACCTTCTCACAGGCTCCCTCTCTGATGTCTCAGCATGTGTTGAAAAGGTGCGCCACCCCAGTCAGACAATCTGTGACCACACACAAAATCAGACGCACCAGTTATCTGAGAGCAGGATAAAGGCGTGTCTTCCTGAGATCAGCTTATTTCTTTAAGACCTCAAATTTTTACTTTGTTTATATTCCAATATTCATATTCCTGATACAGAACAGCCAATATCAGCCTTTTCTTATTTCCAGCAAATTAATCCCTCAATGTTCTCCTGAGTCTTTGATTCTCCTGAGATTACAAAACACAGAGTTGCCATTGAAAGCGCATCCTCAGCTGTTAGCGGAGCCGGTAGCGGCCATATGATCACAGTGTTGACAGCTCTCCATGACCTCATCCATTTAAGTCCATTTTCGGCTCAGAAAAGGAAAAAAAGGAAGAAAGAAGGGAGTGAATAGAAGAATTGAAAAAGAAGAAGAAGAAAAGGGCAGGAAGACAAATAGGGAGCCAGAGAACAGGTAAGGAGAGTCACAGAGATCTACATGGGGAAAGATTTTGAAAAAAATGCAGAAGGGAACAAAGGAGAGGGAGAATGAAGAGGAGTAAGAGCACCTGGCAGCCAGTCACAATGCAAATACACTTCAAAGCACTGCTGCAAAAGGTGGGATCAGATAGTGAGTGCAGCAGAGAGAATGGGGTTCTAGGAGGTGACTTGGAAACTTAACCTGCATCTTGAAAACGCATGCAAACGCTCCTGTGCACCTGAGCAAGCATACGCAGAATAAAAGGAAGGGAATTCTAGGAAGAAACTCCAGGAGGAAAGCAAGTAAAAGAGCATGCATACAGTGTGTATATGATGAAGTCGTGAAGGTTCAAGTAAGGTAATCGAATCCGACACGAGGATCGAGGGGGTTATTGTTATTATTTTGTGGACGTTTGATAAACACCACCTTAATGCTCTCTTTAAAGTCGTGTCAGCTTCTCACACCGGCTGTCTAATCAGCCTCTTCTCTTTCAGTTCTAATTCACTTAACATGGCCGAGATGAGAAAAAAGAGCTGATGGGCGAGATAATGGAGCTGACTCGCAACCTGTCTATAGACCAGTGTGTACATGAGGCCCTCCCCCACACACACACACACACACACACACTGGCATGCACATTCGTTGGAGGATGCACACTCACTCATGCATATACCTGCAAGCGCCCAGACAGATGCACACGGCCACAAGACGGCGATCAGGATGGAGTGGATAATGAAACTGCTTCTGACCCTGTCCACTTATGATCTTCTGTCCATTACCCAAATGGACACCACTCTCTCTTATTGATCACGGCCCCTTCTCTTTCACTTCTCCGTTGCTCTTGTCGTTTTTCATCTCGTTACCTCTCCGCTCATCTGCATCGCTCCGCTGATGGTTTCCGTGGCCGTTGATGGGACAATAAATCAGGGGCCGCGCCTAGCGATTATCACCACGGAGACCAACTGAGCACACACTCCTCGACCCTGAAAACCCTGAATGTCCTCATTGGGAATGATACACACCTCCTCAGACATGCACAATGGTTGTCCAGTGGGCGGGTGTCCTCTAGCTCAAGTCTACCTTTTGGGAATAAGTGGTAGACAATGTGTGTGTGTGTGTGTGTGTGTGTGTGTGTGTGTGTGACAGAGAGTTATGAGTTACGAGAGCAGTAATGGAATCCCTTCCTTGATGCGAGGTGCTCGGCCCATTCGAAGTCCCGTCAACCGTGAAAATGTCAGCCATGATCTAGAGGGGCTGGAGCAGGTTTATGACATCATCAGTGTGCTGCCATAGCAGAGATATGGCACCAGAGCCCCTGACAGTCTGATCTATCCACAAGGTCTCAAGTCGTGCAAACAGTCACAAAATGTTGGAACACAACTTGTTCTCTAAGTGCTTCATTCTTTCCCAAACAGAATGAGATGCTTCGGATAGCGAGGCAGCATGGAGAGCGGTTTGAACTCAATCAAAAAGGTACACACTGAAAGCCAAACAGGAAACCTACGAGTGTGTTGTGGGTGAGACAGAGGGACACTGGATATAGGCATTTTAGCCTGGTATTTAGTCTGTGGCAGGAGTTTGGCTACTTGTCTGGTGTCTGCCTGTGCCACTTCTGGTGCCAATTCAAGCAAACTAGCAAGGCTGTAATCAGAACAGGACAATCACAGGGGATTAATACGAGCATACACCCATCACCACATACGCACATTAAGACACTTAAAAATATGCAAGTGCATACACAAGCATACGCACTTGGGCGTACGCGCAAAGGAGCCCACAGATGTACACAGTGGGCACTCTAACCCTCCTGATTTCTAAACATATGGTTGCCTCCACTTTGCCTGTGGAAATGCGAGAGGCTGAGCTTATGGAAATGATGTTTCACTCACTGTCAGGAGACTAATGTAAATAAATGTTCTCACAACAAGGCCTCACACCCACTGGGAGTTTGAATTTAACATGTGGAGAAAGCATCGCTTCTCGATGTATCCTGGACAGACAAATGATGCTGGTTGCTATTCAAGGCCTCCGCCCCGATCGTTGTTTACCATTTTTTCTTAGTAACACCGAGTCCACGCTGTCATCAGTGCCAAAGGTCAAGGTCATACATCTTTTCAACACGGTAAAATAAACACCAGCGTGTCTTTTTAGATATACTTTCCTCAGATGTGTGGATGTGTTACCTTTCCCGAGAAGAAAAACACCGTAGCCTACTTGGAAATGAAATTTTTATCACACCCGGGACCCTTACAAGGATGCAACATAACACTGGAGACATCAGGAGAACCACAGGTGGAGAAACAGAGAGGCATAATTGAGAAAAAATGAGTAAGAAAGCAGAGACCTGGTTGGGGAAAAAAAGGGAGGAAAGAGAGCGCACGAATGAGCAGGACAGAGTAGGAGTAAAAAGAGCGCTATGTGGATAGTGGTAAATGATAGGGTACAACTAAATGAGGGTATGTAATTTGGGGTGTTTAGTAATTACACTGGTTTGACAGAGCCATGTCAAACCATCCCTTTGTTGATCTCCCACCGCTCGACTGCCTGCTTTTCTGCCAGCATCCTCATGTTTTCCACATTTAGCTCTTCTCACTCTCTCTTTCCCGCTCTCCCTCCCACTTGCTGTAGCTTTAAATGCTCCACTCCGGTCTGCAAGCATCAGTCAAAAAGTTTTACCAGCTGTATGTCCCGGCTGCCCCCCCTTCATTTGACAAGCTTGAAATATAGAGGAAAATGTTAATATATGTTTTTTAGTTGCTGGCCAGGTCTATGAAATTCATTTATATTGGTGGATGCTGTGCCAAGGAGTTGACGGCGGGTTCGTGTGATCTTGTGGTGATTTATTTTATCCCAAAAGCATATTATTCTGAAGTGTGAATGTGGTGAGTGTGCGTGCGTGTGTTCGTGTGTGTGTACGTGTAGGTGTGTGTGTGTGTGTCTGAAAGAGAGAGAACCAGTGTTTATGTGTTTATATTGTACCGGACTTAAGTGTGTCCAAGAACATATTCCTAAATCTCGAGCACCAACTGTGTCATGGAGGGTTTCGTTGGAAATTTTCAAAAAGGGGAAATGTTACTTTTTCGCTCAAACATCAATATCCACATGCTGAGTTGATAAAATCCACATTAGTGAGGCAGGAAACCGGCAATAAAACCCAACACATGGAAACAGTCAGGCTCCTGTGATTTCACAGTAGTATATGGGCTCTCCAATGAATATAAACTATGATATACCAATGATGAAAGACTAAACTGAGAATAGAGTGGGGTATGGAGGGGATAAAGAAATAAAGACAGAGACATGTTGTGTGAATGTGTGTGTGTGTCTGATTATCTTGGATACAGTAACAGTTGATGTCACTAAACACTGGGGTCATGAAAATACAGAAACTCCGTCCGGCTCTATTGAAGATTCCAATCCTAAGTTTTTCTTCCTCATGAATGGTAAACACATTTAACTTAGTTTGGCTGTTTCCATACACTGATACCGGACAAATGATAATGAGTCCCTGCCGCAATGTGGAACCCAAGTAACCACACAAACACACACATACATACACACAGGTAGAAAAGGACTGAGAGGGTGTTGAAATGAACATAAAGCCAGCATTAGTTTAACCACCCTAAAACCCTGGGAGAGCCGTTCTTTTAAACCCACCCCCTTATTACATTACATGACCACAGATTTTTAACAACTGCTCACACCAGCATATAAACACATATCCACATATCCAGGCGCACACACACATGCACAAAAACATATGCACTACGCTGCTTCCCAGTTCTATTTGACTGCCCCGGGCCCCTTACAGTGTTTGAACCCTGACCTTGTCACATTCGAGTGGGTCCAAGAGGGAAGGGGGGGTTCTAAGGGTTCGATTTTACATGGAGGAGGTCGCGGAGGGCCCGATCCTCACACAAAAGCCCCGGTTGTGGCGGGTGTCTGCAGGTCAGGGTGGGTCACGGGTCAGCCCCACACCCTAACCCTCTTTCTGTCTCTTGCCTTCTTCCCTTCCTCTCTTCCATCCATCTCTCTTTTCAATGCAGAGGACGATCCGGGCGGAACAATGGCCTTCTTCTGCCCCCACTATCATCCCAACAGTGGGGATGCATACTGAACAGGGGCCACAGCGAGCCAAGGGGTTCCTCTCGCTGCTTAGCCCATTTTCTCCTCTTCTCCATGCTCTCGCCTCCCCTTGCCCATTAAACCATCCACCCTCCATCTCCGCCACCCGCCCCTCCTCCTTCCCACGATACCCTCATTCTGCCTCCGCCTGTTACAATCTGCAACAAACTAACCAATGTTGTTTTTCTTATCTGAAAGCATCGCCTGCGTTTTATGTGTTATGTGATGAAATAAAAATTGCACGATCAGATAGTAAACCTATGTCGCCTCCGCATCATTTCCTGCAACCCACTCCAACCCACCACCACCGCCCCCACCTTTCATTCATTCTCTCTCGCCTTCCTTTTTTTTTTCCCCAAGTCTGCCTATCCAGTGGGCCTCACAGGCCTCTCTCCAGCTGGCACTACAAGCTGACCTTTGCCACAACAAAACAGCTAGAACGCTCTCCGTCTCTGCCTCCACGCACGCAAACACACACTCACGCAGACACACAAAGACACGTGGACCTACTACTACAAATGCAGCAGGAATGCCAGCAGGAGCACGAAAGAGGCCATGGTAGAATACAAAATGACAGCCTTGTTCCTCTTTGAGCTGAGGGTTAAACTAAAGAGTTCCCCCTGTTCTTCCCTCAGCCCTCCATTTTGTGCTTGTCTGACCCCTCTAGTCCTTCCAGTTGCACCTTAGCAAGGGGGCTCACTCTGAAAAGTGGCAGCCAATCTGGGTCCAAATGTGATTAATTTGCTGCATTCACCAGGGTTGTTCTCCACGCACAATAGAAATGGACTGTCTAGGAGTCCATTAAAAAGCCTCACAAGCCAGAGGGCCCCCATCCCAGGCACTTGGCAACGACCAGGAGGTCACACACTGCAGTCAAGAAGTTTTTAAAGGTGTGTGTGTATGTGAGAGAGAGAGGGTGTCCACGGCAGGGTGTGCATGTGTGTATACTTTAAAGTTTCTTTAACTGGAGAAATAATATTTTGATAGCCTGGCACGTCACAATATCTGACAATAATGTAGCGGAACAAGAGGTGCTTCTACTGTGCGATGGAAGCCCATTAAAAGAAATTCCTGAGGTAATCAATCATGAAAGGCGATTAATGCGGAGGAAAATCATGGAAAGCCCTTGTTAAGCTACATTTTAAATATTTGTGCTGTGCATTCTGTTTGCTTGCGTGTTATTGGAGCTCCAGCTCAGCCAGAGATCATCATCTCTGTTCTCGAAAGCAGTGCATTTAATGCTAAATTCATCCTAGAGAGAACGCGCTGGGAAGTAAATTCATATTAAAATAGAAGGTTCAGTTTAAGTAACAGAGGAGGGATCATAATACAGGAATTCCCCCGAGGCTTGTAGAACTACACAGAGCATAGATATACAATTTTTTTTTTTTTATACGCTGCACATCTTCACTTGCATTGCATTCTTCTACTCTGCTTATAAAGCGTCTCTGTTTCTTTGTTTCTCTCCCTCTCTCACCCACTCGGTCTCATTTGCTGAAACAACGCTGAGTGCCGGAACAATGTCATAATTAGTCCTGATTGATGTAGCATATTAAGCAGCAAACAATTAGCATACACTATATTGCTACTCTGGCCATCTGAGAATGACTGATGTGACTGACCCACACTAAGCACAAGCTCAATAACACAGTGTGAGAGAGAGGCACAAACACTGAGAGGAGAGAGGCAGAGAGCGTTGCTTCATGCTTCAGATTACAGCACGTTATGTTGGAAACTTTTTTTTGTTCTGTTATTTCTCTCTCAAACAAATCAATTTAATGTGTGAGGTAAAGGGTTGAAAGCTCTCATGAGTGATTTTAACACCGTTTTGTATTCTAAATAAGAGTGTTTTTTGCCTCAGTTTGCCAGATAGGTTGACTGGAGTGAAAAATCGTCCACAATTCATTATGCACTTACTGTATATTGTACATACAGAGACAGAGTGAATTAAAGGACTTAAGAGACAAAGATGAAAAGATTAGGAACGAGGCATATTTCAACTCTATTTCTTATTGTTCTCTCACAGTTAAGTGCAGTCTGTCATTAAGCACTAAGAATGCTCCATTCACACACAAGAGCCTGCCTATTGTAAAGTTGTCTATCAAAGCTGAAAGTTTACACCTAGGCTGCATAACAAAGCAGAAAAGATTACAGGGTGTATATGTTTGGCTACTGAAAGGCACTCAGCAGATCAGTAAAAACGCACCATGAAGGCAAAAGAGACAGAAATGACACACAGCTTACATTTACTCACACACTGTTTTAGCTGAATCAAAGTGAAACCAGCGTGGAACAAGTACGAGACATTTTGTTTGCATTTCTGCCTGTTTGAATGCCTGTGTGTGTGAGCGCGATTATGCTTGTTGGTGCATTCATGTGGACACATATGTGTGCACAGGAAGCCGCCTGTGTCCGAAAGGCCACATGAGCCGCGCAAGCGAAACTGAAGGGGGTCAATTATCCAGCTTTGTTCTTAGCGTGGGACATCATCTTATCCCTGTACAAAGCAGAGGCCGAGACGGGGCCTCCGTAACTACTGCGACCAATTGTTCTCTCTCTGTCAGACAAATGGGAGGCAGGGGTTCATATGTAGGAGGGGTTCATGGCAAACATGCCGGGGGCCTTTACATTTCCATTCCAGCAGTGTAGATTTACAACCGAATACAAATGTTTATAATCCTAAATGTGCAGAAAACCACTTACTCCCTGATTTTCTGTTCTGACTCTTCTCCCCTCTGTCTCTCATGCACTCTATTTCTGCCCACTCGCCTTCTGCCTTTCCCTCTGGTGCAACACAAGACCTTGTGCAGCTACTACCAGGTCTCTAGAGCTTGCAAATCCCTGTGAGGGCTCCCACGGCAGCTACAAGCCCAGCCTAGGGCTCCCTACCTGCGGCTCTGTGCTTTGGATGTTTCCTTTGGGAGCCGGAGACATGGGGGAGGCAGGCTGGAGGGATAAACACAAATTTAATACTACTGGGAGGATTTAAGAGGTGAGAGTAAGGGGGAGAGCGCGGGAGGTTATGAAAGCAGATGAAGTCAGAGAATAACTGAGTCAGAATAGTGGAGAAAGGCGAGGATGAGAAAAGGATAAGTAAAGCCGTTGCTAGCAAATCAGTCTTCTCTGTGATCAAAGTACGCCACTGTTTCCCCTGGGCATGGGTAGGTATGACTGGGCAGGTTTCCCAAATGCAAATTAAACAACAGATGAGAGCGAGTGAATGAGGTGTCTTTCTTTAAAAGAACAATGGCTTGCTTCGAACACCCGACAAGTTCCTGCGTTTTATAGAGCCGTCCAGCCTGTTTCTAGTTTCAGCTACAGCAGAAGACATTTCATTATCAGATATTTTAACTAAACAAATCGGCCTTTTTTTTAATCTATTTGTAGCATAAATGGATTAAAACAGGCGCAGGGCTGACACCTCTGAGTGTTGTCCGTTAAAATATGTGTGTGGGCGGATTACTGATTCTGCCATTTATCTGGCATTTGAGAGAACGCTGACTATGCCTTGAGTATATGCACGTAGATGTGTGTATTTGTGTGTGTGTGTGTGTGTGTGTGTGTGTGTGTGTGTGTGTGTTCTTCTGTGAAGCACCATGGTGTTGAAAGAATGCTAGCATAAAGCCACAGGGGATGCAGGGCACTCCTCATCTCCCGCCAACAGAAAAGGTCAAGCTCCTCAATATTAACTCTGGCTCAGGTCACCACACTGATTAACGCTACAATAACCATTTTACACACTGCATCTATGGACCCCCTACACCCCCACACATACACACACTTTTTACTCTGCCCGTCCTCACACGTCCATTTGGAATTAAAACCCACCCCGAGAGAGAGAGAGCCCTTTCGGCGCCCCATGCAGACATACATAAACACATTCTCACACAATCGTCCGCAATCACAATCCTTTATAATGGTCCTAGCATAAACCCCGAGCCCTCAGGGACCCCTTGCTCCCCATGCTACACCACACAGTGGAATTATAAGTTGATATCGTAGAAGTGTGAAAATGCAGACTGACATACATGCACACGCACAGAGTGCAGAAGGCACGAATGCAACACACCATTAGAGCTGGAAGAATGTTGTAGGTTTACACGGGGGACTTGACATAACCTCCAGCCATGGCCTGATCTCAGCATTTCTTCACACGACGCCAGATTGGAGCTAGATTAGGCTAAGACTTAAACCCCTTCACCCCTCTCAGTGCTCCCATCCTGCCATTCCCCCAATCCCCTGACAACAAAAATGACTTTTTCCCCACCAAACTTCAACAGAGAGAAGTGCGGAGTGAGGAAAAATGCCACCGTGAATTATGGCATGCTGCAACATTTCGGGACAGATGACGTAAAACTGTTTTGATTCATGATTCTGACCAGTTAGGAAATGTGGTCACTGTTTCACTGCATGCGCATGTAAACTATCTGACATGAAGTAAACTGTCTAGATGATAGTAAATCATGGTTTCTTGGCAAACCTGTTGACAGAGCAAGCTTCTGCAGGCTTCAAAGAAACCAGTAATGGGCATGTGTGAGTGTTTCAAACACACCCCCCACCCTCCCCTCATGTCAATAATTACAGAGATGAAATAGACTAATTTTCTTGCAAATTAGTGGTATTCTGATTGCTGCCACATTGAAAAAAAAAGACTGGAATTAAATAAATCCATTAAAACTGCGAGGAATGCAAAAAAAGAGAGACAGGGGAACAAATGCAACGAGGGTAAATATATAAATAAAGAGAATGAAAAGAGCAGAAGTCATCATGAGTGAATTAATTTCAGCTCAGCAGTGGAGCTGTATTAAATGACACCTAGTGAAACGTGTGGCTAAAGCTGTCATCTGCGGCGCCTCCTTTCTACACTGAATCACCCTAATCCTGTCTAATACTGTACTGCTAAATGTCTGTCTTTGCTGCCTACAATGTCTTATATTAGCCTAGTGTTGTGTTAAATTATGTGGCTGAGCTTTTCCTCCTATTATGGTCGGAGAGAAAAGGAATGCAGTGGTGCGGATACAAATAGAACATGATTATATTTAATGCTATTATGCCATCATGGTCATAAGGTGTCCTGGTGAGTAACAGTGGCAGGTCGGTATTTGAATTTTTCCATTTTTCTTGAGTATTTTAGTCAAAACAACCTCATTCTAAAACTGCTCTGTAAACTGTTATATGTCACAATGCCACATTACATTTTTTAGATGACACATTTTGGACAAAAAAGGAACAGAAGTGACTTTATGTCTTTCTTTTCTGCACACACAAATAAGCAGAAATGGACTTCTCGATCGATTTCAACACTAAAAACTCCCCCCGCGTTTGGCCAGAAGCGTCTCCGTCATCATCACTGCTGATTCAGAGTTGAGCTAGCAGATAAATCAGTGTTAATTGTGAGTCTGGCCGCTCCTATAGCCACGTTGGCCACCAGCAAGCAACAGCTTAGTGGATAAATCACATTTACCACTAAGAGATGCCACACACTCGCCTATCCAGGAGCTGAAAAATGACTTCCAGGTAGAAAGGGGAGTCGTGACGGATCTCCTCCCTGGTCTCATATCTGCTCCTACTGTGATCTGGGCCATCCGTGGGTGAGGGATGAGACTCTGGGAGCACGGTAGAAACACTTTGTCATCTCTGACGATGAGAAGGAGGAACTGTCAGGTATAATCAGCGGGGTGACAGGGGTGGAAGCAGAGAGGGGCACAATTTGAGGATGGATGAAAGGAGGCTGGCATCTCTCTTGTTAACACAAATTATTAATCCCGCTCTGTTGGCTGCAGAGTTTAGAGTAAAACAAGAGGGAAAGCTATAATTTACCTGTCACAATCCCCTTTGGGACTTTTTTTTTTTTAACAAATTGCCCACTGGGTGCAATCACAATGTATGTTCTGACACAGTTTCTCCACACTGCTAGGATTGATACTGTGACCGTGACCTCTACATGATCGCATTAAGCAAAAACACAGCCAGGTCTTAATGGCAATCGGTTGCATAAAGAACACATTATACAAAACAGTGGACGAAACTCTGCACGTGAAGAATTGTCCTCCGTGTGTTTGACTAACCATCTTCTTTTCCTTTCAAATGAATCGCCGTGCAGACCATTGTTTAAGTTAGCAGGATAAAAGTAGAACAACCCTGAGTGAACTTGTTTGTTTCAGGAACAATAAAGAAATTCACTGAATCTGCCTCTACACACACCCCCACTATGCCTCTGTGTATTTTCAAAACTACAATGACATGTAAAACAGCAGATCATCTTTACTTTTTTGATATCATTTTGCCTATTTGATGGCAAAACAGAGCCTATGATATTGCCTTAAATTAATTATCTACCCATTTTCCCCATGAGGAATATAGATAAATAATCTCTGCCAATAAACAAGCTTTAGTTACAGAGCACAGACGGCGTAAGCAGTGAACAAAAGGGGAAAAGGATCATTTTAAGCAATCAATTACCTCATTTGATTCCCTGGCTGTAACAGAGACAGTGTGAGCCAGGAAGCCCCAGGGCAGACCACAATATGATTCATAACAGTACAAAATATAAAAAAACAACACAGTATTACCACGACTGAGCTGCTACTGAAGAACTGAACGAAACAGAAACAAAACGCAATGAAAAGGGCATTATAGACCTGTCTGTGTCTTGGATTCATTACGATCATGCACCAATGTGAATAAATTAAACGTATACAAGATTGCGCAGAAACTAGATTTCACCATATTGAATCTTCATATTCAAATTCATCAAGCTTCACAGGCCTCCATTTCAGTTTTATATACATAATATTCAAATAGTCTCAATTATACAGCCTTCCCTATTTAATTCCCACAGTCTCTTGCTCTCTCAGTCTCTCAAGTGTGCAACCACACACACACACACACACACACACATACACTATACTCACAAAAACAGAAACCTGATGTTCTGACCACAAGGGAAAGAATGCTTTATCACAGAAGATACGGAGTGAATAAAATACCTTTATTAGCTTATAAACTGCTGTAGTGCTGCAATTACTTTATAACTAAACCCCGAAACAAAAAGACACACACATATACACTCGTGCATGCACACACACACACGTTCCCATGCCCATGTGCTCTCGTCTCCAACCTGCACGCCTCATTGTGTTAAAGAATGTGTGTGCATTTGCAGAGCAGGATCTGTTGACCCTTTCATTAAAAGAAGAGCTCACCATTCAGCTAACTGAATTTGCAAAGCAATCCCAGGCTGGATCTTATTTTGCTGCAGCAAAGCACATTTCTTAATTTCTATTGATTGAGGAAGATTGACGAGAAGAGCAGAACTGCAGAACAAAGTTTTTACCTTTCTGTCAGGCTGGAGGCCTTAAAGAGAGTGCAGCGTGTAATATGTGAATGTAGAGAGAGAGAGAGAGATCTCTTTTTATCTCTTTTCCACTCACTGACCTCCAGATGGAATCAGGGAGCTGTCGTGAAGCACAGTGCCCAATGAGGGCAGAGGTTCCTGGGCTACCTTTTCACCGCGTGGACCCTACGACCACAGTCCCCTCGCGGGAATGAAAGAGGAGAGACAGATGAAAGCAGCAAAGAGGGGATGACTCCCCCGATCCCCTCCTGTCTTCTCCGTCACCCACCCGGAGGAAAATTTAATAAAGTCCACATACCAAGAGCCACACAAGAGAGAGATGAGAATACATGAAAGGAGAGATGGAGAGATGGAGAGAGGAGGAGATGGAGGGGTGGCAGTGATGACTGACCCCTCTCCCACGGTGTCATCTCTGACCTTCAGAATAGCCAGAGAGCATTGAACCCCAGGAGGCAGGATGAAACACAGAGATGCCACAAACATACCTACAAACACACACACACGCGGGTAAAACACAAACAACGCTGACACAAAAATAGAGCTTGTGCACCAACTCCAAACACACACATACCGCTGACACAAGCACACTCCCTCACACACAAGTATGCACACATTTATTTAAGTTCAGCATCAATTCCTGTGAAATTGCTCTGCGGATTATATGCCAATTTCAAAAATAGGATTTGAAAAATATGCCAGTGATTCAGCAGAGAATGGGCCCTATTCATAAAGGTACAAGAAAGCAAGAGTCATTGGATCAGCAACAGACTGAGATCTACACACACACACACACACACACACACACACACACACACACACACACACACACACACACACATAGCGTCTAGTCCAAGTGACTGTGACCTTGAGGAGGGATTTGGTGAGTGTGTGAGGAGGGGGTGCTGAGGGGGAAACAAAGTGGGCCATGTTGGCATCATGGGCCACTCAGACGGCGACACACACACGTGCACAGAGCGAACACTGTTAGCTTTGGTAACATTAATGTGTCCTCTTTCATAGATGATTACTCCCAGCAGGAGAGGGGGCATCTCTTTAATGACAGTCTTTCACACCCAAACACTCCCACCAGACAGGAGGGAGGGAACGAGGCAGATATTTAAGGAGGGAGGAAAGCAAGAGTTGAGGATAAAGGACACATACAGAGAGGGAGGACATGATGAAGTGGGGGAGCACAAAGAGAGGGGAGAAGAAGAGGGGAGGGCAAATGAGAGTACAGTATGGGAAAGCAGGAGAGGGATGGCAGAAGTAAACAGAGGGAGGAAGAAAAACAAGATGAAGTGAAAGACTCAGAGCAAAGTCAGGAAAGATGAAACAACAAAAACACAAAGGTGAAGGTGGGAGAAGCTAAGGAGAAAGAAAATGAGTAAATAATGTAGAAAAAGGTGAACAGTGCAACAGATGTGTCAGATGTGTGTAAGGCTGTCCAAGTGTTTGTGTGTGTGGGCAGAAGAAGGGAATGCGTTTGTCAAGTGCCAGCCAACAGATGGTGTCTAATCTATGGAGGGCACCCCCCCCCCCCCCCCCCCCCTCAGGGCACAGCGGGAGCTAAGGACCCCAAGTGGTGCTCACACAGTCATCAACCACCATTAGACTTGCTCTCTAAAAAGAGCAACACACACAAACACACAAGACTCATGCATGCAGACGTGAAAATAGATTTAAATACACTCTGTGCCTAAAGGTCCAGTGTGTGGGATTTAGGGGGATGTGTTGTCAGAAATGGAATATAATATAATAAGTGTGTTTTCTTTAGTTTCTAATCACCTGACAATAGAGTTGTTGTTTTCAAAACCTTAATGAGCTGTTTATATCTACATAGGGAGCGGGTACTTGTCCACTGAGATCGCCATGAACAGACAAACCAAACACTGGCTCTAAAAAGGGCCATTTCTGTGACGAGAGCACCAAAAAACACTGATAAAACAACTTTATTTGGTGTTTTTACTGATTTCAATCACGGGGTCCGTTTGTTTTGAAGAGGAAGAGACCTCTGCAGATAACTTGGCTCATGATAAAAACCTTCTAACCATGAAACATGAACACTGAGGGAATTCAGCCAGTTGCAATTTGCAATCCTCACTGCTAGAGGCCACTAAATCCCCCTAAATCTTACACACTCCACCTCTAAACACTCATCAATATACAGTATGATTGTGTTGACACACCAATCAAAGGTTCAGTTCACTTAAAAACTCATTAATGTATGTAGCCATGCACAGACTTTTGGTATTTTTATTTATTTATTTATTGTTTAGCTTTCCATCTCTGTGATTTCAACATGTTACAGAATGCAATTTCAATGTTTTGTCATTGGGAACACTTTTTACAGCTACTTTTTTAATTAAATAATGTATATTAAAACTGTTGTGGTGTTATAGATTATCCAAAGCAACAGGGATGTTGCTGAATAGGTGGGAGAAGGTGAAGGCAGAAGTCTCAGAAAAGGGTATCTCTGAAAACTTTTTGCATGTATGACTAGATACTGTACAACTAGATGTAAGCCTGTATTTTTTCCTGTGATTTGGGTGAACTGAGCCTTTTTAGTTTGAGGTTAATTCATTTTCCCACGGAGTTAATTCCAGAGGTGAATTTTCTTCAGAATCAAATCACTAAAAAACATTTTGTCATCAAACGGCTGTCATATCCAATCTGTCACATAATTAGGCGGCTTAGACGACACTTTTATCCGGGCCGAATTACGATGAATGAGCAGGTGAGGGTACAACATCAAGAGCACTCAACGCTAAACACTGGCTGTCAAATCTGTGACTTCTCGTTTATGGCACTGTCTGTCTAACCGCAAGGCCACCCTGTCTGCCCTTGTGAAATAATATAGAAAATACGGCATACATTTTGGTTGAATACAGGAAAAAAGTGAATTAACCTCAACCACTGATGCATGCTCAGACACATATGCGCACAGCCCCCCAACACACACTCACTTACACACACAGCATAATGTGTCTACGTGGCTTTGCATGGTGTCTGCCTGGCGTAGCCCCCACTGCTGATGCTGCTGTGACAGCTGTCTGAATCAGCAAGATCCAGCATTGACTGACTGACTGGGGAAGGTACAGCCAAGCAGGAGCCGAGGGTGAAGGTGTGGGCTCGCGTACACATGTAAATGTGTGTCTTTGTCTGTGTTTGCATGTACGAGACTGCTCTGTCTGTGTGTGTGCGCAGGTATAATCTGTGACGTGTGTGTATAAATGTGAAAATGAATGAAAAAAAGGGAAGAAAATGAGAGGAGGAACCATGTGGGATGAATTAAGGCATTTCTGTTTAAAAAATGGAGGTCTTGAAGGCCTGATGAAAACCTTGGTGTGAACAAAGAGGAACTGTTAGTCACACCGGCCCCCCTTGGGCTGCCCCGTCCTGTGACAAGCAGTGAATCAGAGGCCATTTACTCAGTAATACACAGAAATAATAGCGTCTCCAATCAGCTGCTATTCTAATAGGCCTAAATTACTCAGCAATACCACCCTGTCAATTTTGAAGTTATTTTTCCTTGAGCCAAATGTCTAACGGGAGCCTTTTGTATTCCTTGTCTAGCCAAAGGAGTCTGCAGAAACTGCAGAAATGCTCTAAATCTACTAGGAATTTCCTCTAAGCACTGTGCTGCAATGAGCTTCAATGTGTCCAATAGGTGTGTCTATTTAATATATCTGAACTGTACATAGAGACAGGGTGTATCTTGCTGTGACAAATATTTGCTGAACTAAATGCCTGTTCACCTGACACTACTGCTGATGTTTTAGCTACATGGTTCACGGTACAAATACACACATCGCATATTGTAATACAAAGTAAAGGTGACTGAAAGAACAGAGAGGTGAATGAGGTTCTCGTTGCTTCAAAAGGGTTCATTTCTCACAGATATGGGTCATTCTACCTCTCTGTGACTCGTTTTTTTTCCCCTTTCTTTACCACCTTCCACCGGTGCCTTTTTTAAATTCAGTCCATATAACCGGGCACTTTACACTATTAAACCCTCCCTCACCCCGCCCCCACGGCAGCTCCCAGTGTCTGATCTAGAGACACAGGTCATTTGTCATCAGAGAGGGGAGCTCGAGGAAACAGCAAGCCCAGCATGGGAGCTCCACACTGGGCCTGACAGCTCTCAATGCTGCTCTACAGAATCGCTGAATACAGTCAAGTAGTCAAGGAGCAGTCAGAGAGAAAGAGAGACAGGGATGGAGAAGTGGTGTCAGTGTGTTTCCGACTGTGTGTCAGTCCTCCATGACTGCTTTGCTGTGAAGGGTCCGTGTGTGTGTGAGTGTTTGGGCCCACATGTGCTCCCCTGTTTGTGTTTTCTCTCCGGACGTAGCTTTACTGGGGACAAAGAGAAGGTTAACGCGGAGAGGACTGCAGATAGAGTCAGCTCTGCATATATAGTGTAACCTACACACACACACACTAAAATGCACATGCGCTTATACCCATGCACAATATCCACGCAGCGTATGGGGTTATAATGGTGAGTGTCTTTCTCTGTTGTGCATACTCGCTCTCGCTGACCCCGTAAGAACCGATATCACTCTCATTACTTCCACACACAACACACCCACATACACGCATTCAGACTGTCATTACAAGCCATCCCAGGGAGGAGGAGGGGGAGGAGGAGCAGGAGAAGAGGGGCACTGTAAATGCATTTTCTGTCTCTTAACTTTCTCACCTTTCTGCATTACATCTTAGCTTCAATGAGAGGGAGGTAGCGAGGAAGGAGAGGAGGCACGTAAACCAAATGAAATAATCAAGAAGGTGGGTGTAGAGAGTGGAGAAGAGGAGGCTGAGGAAAGACACCGGGACAAACACAGCTCACAATAGGCAGAGAAAACAGGTAAAAAGGATGAAGAACAAGAGGAGGCTGGCTTAAGAATAGCCGACCCCCGCTGTGACACTGTTATAGTGTGTGCTTGTATTTTATCCCAGTGTACATGCAGATACTGTATTGATTTGGGCTGTGAGGGGTAGGCAATGGCAGAGGGGTATTAAATAAAAGAAAGGGGGGGAGAGAAAGGATGAGAAAATCAATTCTCCCTGCTTTAATGGCAGACGGAAAAAGAGGAGAGAAAAAGAAACAGAGGAGAGAGAAAAAGGAGATGAAGGAAGGGAAGAAATAAAATAGAGGAGTGTTGGTCAGCAAGCCATGCCGGTCCATTTGAGCCAGGCTGTTTATGGTATATCTACTTTCTCTGCACCCTTGCCTCAGCCCACACTCCTCGCTCCTTTTGTCGCTGGATGCCCTGGTCAGCACATTCTGCCTCTTTGTCTGCAGAACCTTCAACTTTCCTTCTGTTGTCAATAACTGTATTGCTACCAAGGGTGGGTGGAAAGGCACCGAGCCACACTTGGATGCACACGCATACACACACAGGTGGGGAACACACAGCAACACACACCAATAGACATGGATACAGACATGCGCACAAAATGCACAACACAGCACATAGTTGCCCGCCTCATTCAGGTTAGAAGCCGGTTAAATACTGGCTTTCTGTGTCACCAGATGTCAAAAGCGTGTGTATGTGTCTGTCTGTGAATGTACAGTAGGAGCCCGTCTATAAGGTGTGTGTGTGTGTGTGTGTGTACAGTTCAAAACATAGCGTGCCAAGAATCACCCAGGGAGATCTTTATGTGGGCCGACCACGTGACCCAGCCTACCCCAGCCTACATCGACAGCGTAAACCAGACATCGACCACTTATCTACTGGCCGCCACCTCCTCCTCCTCCTCCTCCTCTCTACGCCCTCCACACTCCACCCTCCGCCCTCCACCCAAACCCCATCAACGACACAGGACCAGGCAAGCGTGAGAGAAGGGCTGGCGATAGACACGAAATGTGGCACGAAATGCAGAAACGGAGCCCCTCAGACACACATAGAGTCGAGCACACAGACGTCTCAGCCTTCCAGCCAAGCCTACAGTGTGGTTAACTTCTGGCATGCCATGCAGGACCAGAGGCAGCTGTTCTTAACAGAGACGCCATGGCTGGATGGAAAAAATCTTCCTGGTGTCAAAGAAACCGAGAGGACTATTCTACTTGAGTCTAAAATGTTCAAAATAGCACAGTATGTACCTATCAAACTAAAATACCCTTTGTGCACGACAATACAGCAGTGTACTCTCATCTAATACAAATCATGTAATGAAATGAGCATATTTGCGTCTTTATTCTTTTTTGAAAGGACAAATATTTTACATGGTGTAATCTAAATGATGCTTTAAAGCAAGTTTCAGCTCGATTTTAAAATTCAATTCTTAAATCAGTTCGTCATGCAATATTCTCCATCCAGATGGCTAATATAATAACAGGAAAATTACATCTTTATGTCTGCGGGTGGGTTTGGATAACCTTTAAATCTGCAGTATGCGGGTGATCTCCTGCTACTCTGAAACACGTCCCCCTGACCTTCCAATTAGAGCTCACTACCCAACAGCGGCAACACACTAAATCTCCCCCAGGCTGCAGGTTTGGACACCGGTATAAAACAGCCTGCTATAAAATCATTACTAGGCTGTAAAACACTGGAAAAATTCACAATTAAAAGACCAGTAGAGACACACACAAAAAAAAACAAAGCCAGGAGGTGAGGAATTATTCCGTGTCCAGATATGTGGAAGTAAAACATTTGCACAACAGACACAATAACGTACAACTCTTCTGGGGAGATCAGCGTGTGCAGAAGTAATGTTTTCTCTGCGGGTTTCAAGGGCAGGGATGGAAAAAATTAAATTACCGCTAAGATATAAACCACTCATAGTCTAATAATGGAAGTGTTTATGCATAAATCCATATGATAAGCCGTGACAAGCAAATAATACCACATCAATCATAAATCTATTGCCTTTCTTCTCAAACTCTCATACATCTCAATATGCTCTGTGAGCAAATAAACATATGGCTAATCTGAGCTTCGCCGTGACATTTAATTAATTGGCTGTTTACGTAAAAAACTGCACATAAATAACACATGTTCAGACAAATGTATCAAAAAGACAGTGGCTCATCTTCCAATCAGCCATGTGGGCATTTAAACTAAATGCCATCCGTGGGCATTAGCAGTGGCATTTCCTGATGAGACTTTTTCTTGATAATACACTAATTAGGTCTAGAAAATTGTTCACAGTGTTGCAAGGGGAGAAATAAATTTCTATTGCATTGCTGCTGTATGGAAATACATAAAGCCATGTAGAATAATTGCACAGTTACATGTAAATATGCAAACTATTAGCGAAGCAATTAATGGCAGAATAGGATGATGACACATCTAACTGCTGCACAATCTAATTAGTGACACCGTAATAAGCCATTATATCATATTAATAGCATTACATTAATGGCGACTGGGGGGCTGGGGGGTTTGATGAGGAGGGCTCGTTTCAGACGGAGCGTGTAAAAGGTCACAGAGAAATGATTTATCGGATGCAGTCTCATCAGATTGGCGTCAGAAATCGTCAAGCGAAATTAAAAGCGATACTGTAGTGCTTTGTAAGCTGAGTCTGCAGGCAGATCTGAGACATTCCCAGTCCACTGTGGGAGGAGGATTCCCTCAATTAACTTCACAGTGAGACAGAAAGGGGTCTAATCCATACCTGCTAGTGCCAATGGCGTTCCAGCTCCGGCACACTGAGCCAAGCAGTAAATAAATAAGAATATAAGCTCAACTAGGCGTACTGGCCCTATTCACATGTCCTACTGCTGGATGACCAAGAATGTATTTCACAGGGGACCGCCGCTATTGTTTCCACGCACCAGAGCAGCAGCGTTGTTTACTTAATATTGAAGTGTTGATTATTGTTTCCTTTAATTAAAATTCCTTTCTCATTTGGGATATCTAAAAACGAATTAGTCGCATATAAAAAGAATAATTGCAATAAAAAGCATTCTGGTCCGTGCAATTTCTCTTTTAATAAGATAAAGGCGAGTCTCTTAAGAATTTAAACACTACAAAAGATAAAAACATTCATTCCAGACGACCAGTGCAAAAACAGCTCAATGCAGCATTTAGCCTGTAGGAAGAAAACAATAAAACAAATCAATAGTAAGCTTGTAAATGCTGCAATTTTAGTTTGAAAAGGAGAGCCTCAATTGGAAATAACTGGGGAAGTCCACGATTAACAGGCCCTCTATCACTTATCGATCCACATTTATTACTTTTAAATGTGGGTAATTGGGAGAGTTTGGTGCAATCTCTGTCTGCATCTTTATAGAATGGCTCCAGTAGGTGTATGGGCCTTAAGTGCACTCGTAAATTGGTTTTATGAGTTTCTGAGACATATCGCTGCTAATGTTTCCACTCGACGGTTTTATGGCCACATTGTAGCGACTCTGGTGAAAGATACTTTCTAATATATTGCAAAAGTGATGTTGACAAAAAAAATATATAGCTTGGATGTGGAGCTTTCGTTTAAATGATAACAGCGTGTTTGGCACTGAATACAAGAAAATGGTGAAGAGCTGCGAAGAAATGTCTCTTTTAAATTCAGTGAAAATTAATAGGCCGGTATGTATTCATTTATCTGTGACCAGGCGAGGTCAGTATATTTGCATACATGTAGAAACTGAAGTAATTGAGCCAATAATTAACTTTTGTTGTGATTAGAGGGGAAAATTGCTGAATTAATCAGCAAAATCAAGAGATGATCATAAAAAGAACAGCATGCATGATACTATCAGAGTGTATGTGAGTATGTGTGTGTGTGAGTGAGTGAGCATTAGCGCACACTGCGCACAACTCCCTGCGTTATTCCCCAGATGTTCTCTTTCACAGCTCCGTAAAAAGACTACCGGCATTCAGCCGCCTTTCTATTTTCCGTCATCCCCATTCCTCCTACTCACACCATCCGATCCCTCCATCAAAGCGGGCCACTTTGCCAAACATGATCCCTGCCTGTTGTGTGTTGGTTTGGTTTCGAGAAGCGGATTAAACAGTTCCCACCAACTCTCTGATGTGGACCTTATCTCAGGTTTCTCTTGACACTGGCAGTGCTGTGGTGTTATTAGAAGCTAAAGGGCTTTGTTATGGAACACAAAAGGCAGAGCTAGGCAGCAGTTAGTAAGGCTTTGTTAAGGGTCAGAGAGGTGTTAAATAGACTACACCTGGGGCTGTGTTAACACCTTCACCTGAGACATTCAAACTTACATGGAAGGGTGTTCCGTTCAATTGAGGGCGCTGACAGAAATAACTGGATGGAGGTGTGAGGAGGCAGGAAAAAATAATTTCTGACAGAAATATCAAGCCATATAAATATCTAACTGTAGAAAATAAAGCAGGAATAAATCCTTTGAGGAACTGTGTAGAGATGAAGATAAAAAATGGCAGGTTACTTTAAATAAAATATAGAACAGACTGCATTTTTTTCTGTTTCCAAGAGTGGAGTATTGTCTTGAAACATTTTCAAAAGGTTGTCTCACTCAATTTCCCAATAGATGGCCTCTCTTTACGACTGGAACTGAGCCAATCGCTGCTCTTCTCTGGAGGTTGCTGTTTATTGATCATTGTATCGTATGGTTGTAATGTGATGTCAATGCCTCTCTTACCTGCCTGAGCAAGCAGGTAATGAAAAAACTTGCTGGATTAGGTCCAAACGAAAACCAAACCCGCGAGTACAAATCTACTGTGCAGATAACAGAGCAGTCGTGATTACTCCACCTCGATAATTTAAAAGACAGAAACAAACGCTCTCATTCCAAAATCAAGTTCAATTCGATTTCAAACATACATTTGCACATAGCGGAGCCTCGGAGTAACTTTGGGGGAGAAACAGACCACATTCTGGGCCAGCTCAGCGTCAGGCCTTGTTACTCTGTATCCCCATCTCCTCTCCCTCCCACCTCCTTTCATCCCCCTCTTATCCCCCTCTTATCCCCCTCTCCGCTCCCCCCCTAGACTAGTCTGGCTGGCCTACACACGCGATCCTCACGCTAGCTGGACCTAAGCCCCGTAAAGGCTAACACAAGCTCAGTGTAAAAACTCCTATAGGGGCCCACCTCCGTCCCGCTAACCCCCTCACTACCCCACCAATCCCCCTCTTCCCTTCTTGTGCTGCCTGACTACACTTTCGCTTTGCATTACTTCTGCTATTCTAACTTTTCCACTTCTGAGCACTATCAATTATGCACTAGAATAACAGTGGGGCCAGGCTTGGCAGCAGGACATAAAGGCCGATTATGAGTGTGAATAATTCAGCCATCTTCGTGCCATGTTCCTCTTACCAGTGATACAGGCAGGAAGGCTTTGCTGCTAATGTACGACGGCAGACGCAATCTGACCTGGTCTTAATGTAAGGACAGCTCTCTACACTCCCAGAGAAAGGAGAGGATGGAGAGCCGGAGAGGACATAAAAAGTGTGGCTGCGCTGCATTATTAAAGCAGCCGTGAGCCTGATGTCACTCAGGTTGACGAGTCTGACACCGTCACAGACCTGGCGACTGACACCCGTCAATCTGTTAACAAGAAAGGTGGGAATCCAGGGCAAATCTTTGAACAAATTCAGCATGATATTTATATTACTCAACTTAAAAGAAGTACAAAAAAGTAAAATAATAAATCCTGAGAACAGACAAAGAACAATCTCCCATAGAGGAAGCGTGCACAGGCGAACCTGACATGACGAATGCTTTGAGTTAAGGTCATATCAACCAGACAGGCAGACAACCTTCCATCACATTCATGCTCACATGTCTACCTTGACTTCATTTTTCATGAATTGCGTGCAAAGGTTTGCAAGTGCTACTCTTCTTAGACATTACAAACAGTAATGAATATTTCATCACTTCACCCAAAGCCAAGCGCGCACTCTAATCCAATGCGAGAAATATGATGCATCTCTTTTCCCACAGGCTAATAATCTACTTCAACCCTGTACCTCATGAAAAATAATACCACTGAAACATCTGCAAATTGTCAGGCTTTTCCATAAAAGGTGTAATGAACAGAAGGCAAATTAGCATTTTATAAAGCTAAGCCAAAATTAAAAATGTAGAAACTTTCAAATGCATTAGAACTGACTGGGTAAAATATATATTTATGACTATCTGTTCATTAAAAAAATAATTTAAAATAAAGAGCAGAAAATAGGGAGCAAGTACAAACAAATATGGCCAAAGAAAAAAAAAAAGACGGTATGGTAAAATATAAAAATGTATAAAATTCTTTTGTACTAGATTGCATTTTTGTGTATGATGTTATTTTATTAATCACAAAATTGTCCGAATATAAAATTACAAAAATAAACATAATGCGTAAAAGGAAAAAATGGAACGCAATTTTGAGAATTTAAATTTTTATTATTATTATTCTATGACAGCAGCTTCTACTTCTTTAATATATTTCTTCTTTTTAATTTTAAAATGTTGAACTTTTTTTAGAATTTATTCTAATTGTAAACTGACGTAATAAAAATCTGTTTTTAATCTTATTTGTATTCACCAATAAACTTTTAAAATTGTGTCTTCGATGGCAAAATGCTTGTAGGAACCACAAATTCTGAGATTGAATTTCACACAAAATTGCATTGCGCGTTAAAATATCAGAAGTAATATTAACCCTAAAACAGCCAGGCCAAACAGTGTGTCTTTTATGAAAAAAAAACGCCCCTTGACTGCCTCTTATTTGTGCTTCCGTTTGCCATGCACGCTCTAATCCTGGCTGGAATGTCTCCGGTCGTGGAGTCCTGCGGCCCTGAGGAACAGAACAGCAGGTGAAACTGAACTCTCCGAGGACTTGTCCCGCCTCACAGCTACTCAAGTAGTTCCACTGATATAGTTAAACCAGAGCCCCTGTTACACAAGAGCCCAAATGTGCGGGAAAGCTACTCTTTCATGTTTTCTCTAAAGCAGGAATATAAAAACAAACTATTTTTTAAAATCTAATCAATTACATTAACTTTAATTTTTAAACAAATTGTTATTCTTAAATGTCTGTCTTCATTTCTAGTGTCCTAACTGACCCCTGACATCTGCACCTTTTGAATAACGGGCAGATTATTACAGATTATAGATGATTTAATTTGCCTATGAAGGTTATCCTTGCTAAGTAGCTTTAATCACTGTTGCCTAATTAATCCAATTTTCAAACATGGAACAGTTCAGATCAAAAACTGATTCAAACATTGCTGCCATATTTACCTCTTTGTGTGTGGCTGCTGCCACATTTTTATTCTTCTCGGTTTGGCCGCCATGTTTCATTACACACACATGCGCGCACACACACACTGTAGCTCTTGTCTCTCTGTCTTGGAGGTGAGATCTTGAGTAGAAATTAGGAGGGAGGTAGGATTGTGCATGTTTTTAAAAAAGATTAAAAGGACATAAAACAGACAGAAGACAGGAGGAACGAGAAAGAGAGTGTCAGTCAAGTGCTGCAGCCACAACACTGAACCTAATGCTGACAGTGGGCATGCTGGGTCACCTCAGCAGGACCCCCAGAGCCAAGGACATGGTTGGTACAGTTAAGGATCTGGTAATCCCAGAGACAGGAGAGAGGAAGGGAGGGAGGATGGCAAAAAGAAGGAGAGGACAATATGGCACAAAGAGCAAAAGAGCGGGAGGACGCCGCCTGGCCTATATTCCAGGGTTACTTGGCGGGGTGAGGAACAGAGGGCATGAGCCGACTGGGAGGGAGGGATTAGGACAAAGGAGGGTGTTATCGAGGAAAAGACCTGATGTTGGTCAAATTCATAGACACACAAACTTCTCAACCCCTTCACGAGCCCAGAGCCAAACCAAAATCATGAAACCTTGACATTTATGAGGTGAGGTGATGACTGTCCCTTCAATAATTCTATTTTAGTGATGTTTTGGTTTCAAAGCTCAGCAGTGAGATTAGGGACATTAAAAACTTTTGTATGCATGACTATGCGGGAAAAAAACACTACTGAGGATGTGGCCATAGGCAGCGCTCATCACCTCTGTTTATCCGGAGGGCTTAGGCCACTTTGGGGACTCCCCTTAAGTCTCACTTATCTCATTAGACCCTTAAAACTGATTAATATGAATGCCAGCAGAGGCCAGCTCAAGGCATTCTTAAGAAAGGAGGGAAGGAGGAAAAGAGAAGAGAAGGATGGGGGGGATTTTAGAGGAAGGGGGTTTTTGTGTCTCCGGACAATGAGCTGATGGCTTTTTAAGCCTCTCAGTGGCTCTGGGTTAATACCCAGGGCTGCAGTCATGGGATAGGCCGCGGTTCAAAGGCTGCTGCACTCCGAGGCCCGCTGCTCGCTGATTTAGAAGAAGAAAATAAACAAGCAGAATAAATACCACATCTCCTGCAACTTGAACCTCACTAAAGAAATAATGAACTACCCTTCTAAACCAGAGAGTGTGTGTGTGTGTGTGTGTATGTGTGTGTTTGTGTGCATAAGTGTGTCTGTCCGTCTATGTACTTTAGGGTGTCATATTTGGTTATGTGGGATAATGTTTGGAATAAGCCAGACCAGTCAAAGCTGGGCTCAGATGAGAGGAGAGGGTGAAGATGGGATTTATCACACATTCCGGGGATCAATCGTTTTCCCTTCAGGGGGAAAAAAATACACAGTACAGTTTCACACAGGAATACCAACCACTACACGTAAACAAAGACCGACATGCACACGCACACACACACACACACACACTGCAACTTCACAAAATGGGAAAACTATCAAGCAGCTCTCAGAGGAGCAGGCTCAGAGAATTGGGTCAAGAATAGTGCTGCGCTCTGCTATAGTAACGGGTGTGTGTTTCTGCTGCTTCATTAAAGCGGGCCTCGATGCAGAGGTCGGCTCAGGATAACCACGCACGCACACACACATTTACGCATGCGCACGAGTGACTACACACGTGTGCATGCGCACCAGTTGCAGGCAAACGCGCGGACACGCAGGCACACAAACACAGAAACCCACAAACACAAAACACTTGCTCGTTTTTAACTTCAAACCCAGATTCATCTGAAGACGTCAGATTCAGTTCTGTGTTATACATTTTTAAACATGATTCATTATCTGCTTGATTCCAGACTCTTCTTAGAGCTCAGATCAGACGAGCATCTGTTGCCTAATAAAAGACTTGGATCGAGGAAAGTAGATCTGAAAAAGAGCTTTTCATGCCAAAGGAGAAGTCATTGAAGTTCGGTTTAGCTGATTTTACATTTTGA
Organism: Cephalopholis sonnerati; assembly: GCA_019142605.1. Lineage (NCBI taxonomy): Eukaryota > Metazoa > Chordata > Actinopteri > Perciformes > Serranidae > Cephalopholis > Cephalopholis sonnerati. The sequence goes on from JAGQAX010000007.1 coordinate 28,021,291, forward strand.
CAGGAGTCTTTTTTTTATATACAGTGCAGTTGATCTAAAAAAATTAATTTCGCATTTTATTTTTGGTCAAAAACACTTAGCCCTCTTAGACCCCGAGCCTTCGAACTGATGCAGCGAGAGAGACAAGCTGAGTCCAATACAAATACGAAGAGATTTGTTACAAAATGAGATATCCACCGTTTGAATTACAATCATGCATAATTATACACATTATTCATCACAATGAAAGGAACGCATCATTTTATGACCTTCGCTTGCAAAGTAGATCTACTGCTGAGGACAAAAACAGCTCATTCTTATTGCACCAATTTGTCTCCGCAGCAGATATATAGCATTTTGGAATGAAACCCTCCATTAAGCCGCTACATTGCACACACCCTGGCTTTCCGACTGTGATACATGCATTTCAGTGGAAAATGCACTTTCAAGGGCACAGTGTGCAATGTGTCACAGTAGTTAAGACCGAGATGCAACTTAGTGCCACAGCACCAACCCCCAAGTAAACACAGCCCTGTGTGTGGGAGTCTTCAGTGTCAGAGGAAACAAAGCAGGGGTCTAAACCTGAGCGGCTTTAATCCTGTCTCTGTAGAAAATAGCCCCAGTGTCACTAAACCCGGACCGCAAAGACAGACACCTCCTCGGGGTGACGACCCAGTGTCCGTCCCCTGGAGAACCACCACCGACTAACCAACCACGGTCACCACCAGGGAGACAGACAGAGAGCCAGCAAGCCACATGCATCTTTAAACTCTGGCAAGGATAGACAAGGCGGGGAGGTGGGGCTGGGGAGCTGGATGGTGAAGAGGGAGGCAGATGACAGAGGATGGATAAAGCTAGTTGGAAATGAGGGAAACTGCCACCTCTTCTTTTCCACACTCGATGTCACTCCTGGCTACTACATGCCTCTCCCCTCGTGTCTGGCGCTCGTATTATACTCCTCCTCTCCTCCCTTTTTCTGTCCGAAAGCGTACTACAACTTCAGCTGTGCACTCCCCGAGCCATTCACACCATTCTCCCTCACTCCTCTCCTTTGCCCTCCCTTTTTTTTTTTCTCCTCGCTCCGTTTAAAGCGCATGCATTACTTTCAGCCCTGGCTATGTGGAGTGGACAGAGGGAGCAGAACAATGGCCGCCTTTCAGTCTCACGGCCCAGCGTTGGGGGGGCATTGGCTGCTAGTATTTTTCTCTACTGTCAATTCAAACAGGCTAATGCAGATAGCTTATTATTGGCACGCCTCGCCACAACGGTAGACTGAACAAAGTGAAAGCAACATTGTTTGTTTATTTATATTTATGTCAGTGGAAAATTGTAGCAGCAGTGGGAACTTTACAAAGAGGTGCTCATGTGAAAAACAAGGCCAGGGAATCAATTAGTCTTTTCACCTTTCCATGATTTTGCCAACACAAACAAAGAAACGCCAAACGAAAGCACGTGAAGCTGTATGAGCGATCCATGGATGCTCACTTCATGCGGGTTAGGAGGTGATAATACCATCTCTGGCTAAAAAGCAGCACTTTAGGACTTTTAAAAATTCTATTTGAGGATATAAAAGTTTGGAAACCAAATAGATCTCAATTCCAAAGGGAAAGCAGACCATACAATCGTACAGTCCCTCTGTGTGTTTCTCAGTCTGTCTGTGAAGACGAATTACCTCATGAGTCATTTACAACTGGCTACAACCCGTCAATTAGGTCTTTATTCACAAGCTGGAGATGTGTTCTCTTCTGGGATCTATTCTCCACACTGCTGCCCAGCTAGAAAAACATCCAGTCACTCCCCCGCAGCCCCCCAAGTTAAATAAGGAAAACGGCAGTGTAAGGTCCGAAGCCAGCCTACCATGAAAGGAATTATCTGTGGAAAATGTGTCTGGCAAAAAGCGAACAGTCTCAATCGTTCCCGTCACATTTTCCAGTTGAATAGTGAACGGTGACAGTAAGAGAAAAAAAAAAATTTTTGAAACCCATCAGTCGTTTTGGCCCTTACATGCTGGTGTAGTTCCTGTAAATATAATATGACTTTGACAGTAAATGAGTTTAACGAGGTCAAATCAAGCAAAGCAGAAAGAGCTGGTTTAAATCAAGCAAATGTATGTAGCTTTCACTCCAACTGTACTCTTGAAATGCTTTAGGCTGTGAGCAGAGGGCACAAGAGGGTATCAGACCTCTCTCAGTAGCGCCCCTTTCTGGTCAGGGATGATAGATCAGCCAAGCGTTACTACAGTAACAGCTGCTTCTAAGCCTCCATCTTACAGAGGGGAGCAGAGGAGGTGAAGGATATGGTAGCGCCATTTTCAGCCACGAACGAGGACTTGTAATACACGATAGCGAGATTCCAGGAGTGGCGCTGCGACGCTTATTGGACCTGCAGCAGTCCTGTATTCCTGTTATTCACTCATTTTTGCTCTTAAAAGGAAACATAATCTTTTCTGATATGGGAGCCAGTCAGCAAAATAGTTTTTTCCTCTGTCTTTCAACTACAAGTCTACTCAGGTGTTCACAGTAAAATACAACTTTGGACTGCTAGAGCTGTTCCCACAGCTGCACAGAGTAACTTTAGGAGAAATAAAGAAACAGTTGGAGAAAAAAACTTTCCACAACTTTGAAATTTCAAGTGAAACTGATACAGTGCGAGCAGGGATAGAGAAAAAAATTAGGCCGCTGAATAAACAAGCACATGCATCTAGTAGCAACCAACGAGCAAAACATGGGAGCAATATTTTCATCATTGGCAGAACATAGGTTTTGCATCTCGCTTTTCACATGTGGGCGTTGCATAAGCTGGTTAATACTTTATTGTTTCCAAGTAGAGCTATACGGAGCCTTCCCCTGAAAGCCACGGGTTGAATGGGGGCTAAAAGACAGATCGCCCAGCTGATAGCAGCGTTTCAGCACTCCATCTGACCTTGGAGTGATTACTCTGAAAACAAAAACCTGGACATTAAAATCTGGTTCCCCAGGCAAGGGAGGGGAAACATGTGCAACTGGAGTAAAGCTGCCATTCAATATTGTCCATTTCTGTCAGTGTAATCACAGATCCTGTCTGCTCTTTGGTGGATAACCAAACATTTAAGTTGACGGTGGTATTTTTAAGGCTCTTAGTACCAATTCAACACTATCAGCCTTGGTCGCAGTACGAGTAATATTTATTTCATCATGAGCAAACACAGGTTTTCTGACGCTGTGTTTGGAGTGATAAATCACCAAAATGAAGGTTAAAAAAAGAGTCTTAATTGTTTAAAAGTAAGCGCTAGTCATATTTTAAAAATGTTTTACTGTATTCATTAACAAAGAAATAACCCATCACTTTTGTCGAAAAAATATTTTTTTATACTGTAATTTGTATAAATATAATTAAATCAACAATAATCCACTCTAAAATATAATTTCAAATACACAATAAAAATAATAAATGTTGGGAATGTCTTTCTGTTCAGTTGTAGGCTGCCTTTGCTTCAGTAGGATTAGCATATCCAAGACTACAGCCTGACCACCAGGCACCCCCGGCGACAGGGCTGCTTCTGTCCGCCGCATAGCACCTCCACAAGGGTCACGGCCAAGAGTCCTCCCCCTCTTCCACCGCGCGCTGAAGAACAGCTGCTCTGCCAAGCACATTGACTAAGCATTGACTACTGCCTGCTGGGCTCATTTTCTAGTTAATAGAAAAAAATCTAATTTAAATGGAAAGTGCATTTACAGGTCTGGTGAGAAAACACAGAGTGCCATTTAAACCTAATATAAGTATAACATCGCACAACGCCATCATTTCAGTTTGCTGGTTTTCCGTCAGGTCCTGTGTTTATTTTTCTACATCCTCGTCCTCGCTCTCTTTGTGTCCCCTGCACTCGCTTGTCCCCGCAGCTCGGCCGGTGCTTGTGCTTGCCAATGCCACAGGCATAAAAGAATGACAGAGCAAGGGGTCATTAACGAGAACTAATCAGCCCTCAGACAGAAAGACGGAGGGAGAGAACGAGAGCCAGAGCAGAGGAGAGAGTAAAACACAGCTCAAAGCGAGTAAGTGTAAAAATGATAAGGGGGACAGAAAAGACTAGCATGGGGTCAAAAACGACCCACTTGAGCAATCAAAGGAAATATAAAGTTGATTTTAAAAATCACAGGTTTTCAGAATTTTTATTATAAAAAAGTTAACATTGCACTATATCATTTTCACATCTGTTAGACACAGATGGGTGTATGGGTTAACTTCCAGCCTCCATGTGTGCTCGCCTTTGTTAGTGTACAGTCAGCGTTTGCACACACGCACACACACATACAAGCACAGATTGACAAGACGCTTATTCATGTCCCACTGGTCTGTGACAGGTAATGAGAAGTCCAAGGGAGAAAGATGTAATTATTCTGGTATCTATGAGTCTGAGGGAGAGGAAACAAGCCCTATATGACCTCGTGGCTCATTTGGCACATTGCGTGCGCACACACAAGCACACTAAAACACAAAAACATGCATAGACAAAGACGAGCCAGGCACGACTGCAACAAAGGAAAGTTGTCTTTGTAACCAGCGACACAGCTACTGTACGTATGGCCTCCAGTTACAGCACGTTAAGAAATTGCTTTCCAGGCTGTTTGTTGAGCTACAAATTATGCAGCAAAATACAAATCACCTTGAGCAATTTGCATGACCACAACCGCATCAAACTGTTAATGTTAATAACGCCGTACACTTCAAGGAGAGTTCTAGTTACTAGTTTGTCATTCACAGGCCAACTTTCTGCTTCGTTATTCCTCGCCATATGTGTGTGACCTCTCCCTGAGCTCCTCTCAGAGTGTGCCTGACCTCTGCGCGTCTTTCTTCACCATCAACCGTGGAGGGACTCCCGAAATATCTAATTGTATTCATTCATTTTCTGTGCCCGGCAAGGAGAGACAGACAGAGGGAGAGGGAAAGAGAGGGAGAGGAAGGGAGGGAGGGAGAGAGAAAGAGACGGGGAGAGGCAGAGCGCTGAGAGGCAACACGGGAGAAAGGCGAGGAGGGATATGGGGAAGAAGAAAGGGCAGAGGGGGAGAAAGGAAGGGAAGGGCCCGTCTCTTCGGCATTACAGCTGAGACATCATTAGAGCCACTGGCTGTCCCCTCATTAGAATAAATACTCACAAGCAAAGACAGTCAGCGAGATAGCAGAGGGCAGAATCCAGAGAGTGAAATGTTCCTATATTTTAAGTTACTTTAAGCTGAAGAGACTCTCTGAGGACTGATAGAACTTCACTTCACTAAACTGTCTCTGAAAATAACTTTTCGATGGGCAAAATGCTGAAAAGCTAAAAAAAAAAAATCACTACTAAAAGAGAAGCGTGGTTGCGTTAAAGCTAGAGATGGGTGAACAAATACAAGATGAAGATATTGTTCAGAAATATTAAACCGCTAGCAAGTTTCTGCTCTCATGCTGTAGCTGTGAAACACAAGGGTGGACTGAAGCCAACAGCACACCATGGAAATCCCCTCAGCCCCGAACCCCAAACACCAACAACACAAACACCCAGCAGAAGGAACCGGGGCACCGCTAACGAAAATTACGATAAACCAATAAAACATTCCACGCTAATCTACCAATGGCCTATAATTCTCGCTGGAAAATCAAATAGCGAAAACCTTCTTTTTTTGACAAAATGTCCCATTTCAAACACAAAAAAATCCTTATTTGAGACTCCCCTTTATACTTCTGACATTTAAAGCTGTAAACGTGTCTACATGTCTACGTTTTGTCACCACTGACTCAGTCAACACCAGAAGTGACTTTTTGAGTCTTTAACCCTTTTGCTTATTTTCTGTCTACATCTACTCCACCCTTTCTCCAATCACTTTGCAATACAAGCCACATGTAATGAGTCAATGTCATATTTTACTCTGTTTCTGGCCACTTTTTAAAAACAAATTTTTAGTTTTAAACGTCAAATTTATTGTAGGAAACAGGTGTGACAAAGTTTCTGAGTAAAACAGCTTTTTAGTTGCCATTTCCATTTCAGGTGATTAAGTAAGCAGAGCAGAACGCACTGCACACGCTGACGTGAAACATTCAACTTGAGCACAATGATTTCAAGGCAAAACAGATTTAGTGACAAAACCAAACTCAAACTACAGCTTTAGTGTGATGGATTATCTGGCGAGGGCAATTTTCAAGCCTGTGGAAGCTGCAGCAGTTTCGTACGGTGCAAAAATGAATGGCAACAAATCGCTTATTTTGAAAGTAGTAAAACCAGCCCTGAACGACTGTGTTCAGGCAACAACAAGAGAGTCAAACTTCAAGAAATTATTTAAGTTAGCTGCTAATTTTATTTATGACAAATTACAGTATTAATTTGAATTGATTGCCATCATAAAGTCACATATGTGCCTGTCTGAGTGCGTGGAGCATTCACACAGTAAATTATGGGGCAGCAGAAGTTTCAGTATGACTGTGAAGCCTCAGAACAAAGGCAGACATGTTGCAAGTTACGCTGCAGTGCCACACCAGTAATGCATGAAGAAAGGGACTCAATATTTATTAACTGAGTCATCAATAAGACACATTTTCTATCTCTCCCTCTCTCTGTCTCCTTCCTGCTGTTGCGTTACCTGTCTGGCTTCCTGCCTCAGGCCTGTAGGGGTGAGAGTCAAACAAACTCTATTTAGAGTAAGTAGAACGGAGTGACTGGTGTTAGCAGCATTACAGCCTCTGTGAAAACCTGTTTCCTTTCCTCGGGCAAGTCAAGGCCTCAGTAACGGATCAGGCTCAGGAAGCTATCTATTTCTCTGATTTGACTTTGGATGCAAAGAGAGTAAAAGACACAACATGCAGGCAGCCAAGGGGATCACAAAGTTCTTGTTTTCTGCCCTCTCTGTTCCAGCGTTAGTGTGTCAGGTCTGAGATTAACAGATTTACTTAAATTTCCCTTTTTTTTCTAACAACACTTTTTTCCTTCACTGAAAGTGAGAAAACTTGTCAGCACATCTGGAAGATATCAAGTTAACTGAGCGGCCAGTCAAGTCAAAACTTTTTTGTTAGAAAAAAAAATGCACTTTCTAATGAAAGTATGTCTATCAACAGCAGAAATCTAGCTTCGACTCAAAATTGTGTTTGCCTCTGTTGAAGAAAGCGCTCCATAAATAAACAGCCTGGGTAAGTCGGAGTAAAGACCTTAGACCACAACAGTCATGGTCTACGGTATATCAGGCCGAGAATCTACGCACCCCGCTAGACTTGCCCCGACTTCAGGAGAGGGCTTACAGTCAGCCCTCCGTTTGTACCCCTGACCACTAATTGCTTCAAGCAATAAATCATGTTTTCCGAAACTTCAAACTGAATATAAATAGTTGTGCAACAAATTCAGCATGTGCTATTAATGGCTTTGTGTGCACTTGGAGGCTAAGCTGAGGATTTTATTCAACAAATACTAAGTGCCCTTGGCAGTTGAGTGAAAGATCTCTGTAAACTCCACCAGCAGTGTTTAGACTTAATAAGCCGGGGACAAGGCTGTACAGTCTGACTCCATAAGGGACTTTTAGTGGGAAACGCTGTCTCGACAAACATGTACACTCAACACTGAAGTTGACTGGAGCCTGTCCGAGTGGAGAGGCGTTTGACTCGAGGATTGTGGCACATCTGAGGAACTTTTATTTTAACTTTGCTGACGTTCTCTCCTGTGGCCCACCTTAGCACATAAAGTCCTCACTTCACTATTAACAGAGCTGCGTCTAATGTTGAACGCACACTTGTCTTTTTATATGTGTAAATGAAAAGTGAAAAGCGTACACTTTTCATTCCTAAACCGTTTATCAATATTTAAATTAATTGTTTAAGTATTTTTACTTTAAGACAGGTCAGGAAATGATTTGTGCCCCTGGACTTATAAATGAGCACCCATTCATGTTCACTAAAACTAGAAAAAAATCAATATGTAATTTTTACTTGTGTCTATTTTAGAAGAGTAGGCAGCACACTGTTGCACAGAGTTGAAGTTTTCAAAAGTTTTGAATGGGATAGTTCCTTGTTTCCACGCTACACTTGGTCGAAATAAAAACCCTTTCACGGTTTTATACAATAACGCTACGCTGGGTTTTATGATCCAGAATTTATTTTCATTAGTTAGGGTTTAATGTTAGCAAATCTATTATTTGATCTCTAAAAACTTCAAAAAAAACGTCTTCACTAAATTTCTTTGGATTTCTTTTTTTTACAGTAATGTGCTCCAAATTTCAATGATCCAACATGATAATGCAGCACAAAAACAGTATTGTTGCTTCTGAACTGAACTAAAAATTAATAGTATTTTGCTCAAGGGAACGTTTCTACAAAGAAAAAGTTATTCGAGAACTATTTTAAAGACGAATAGAAGAAAAATGACACAATATTCCACTGGGGCTCCAGCCTACTGTGTGTCTTTGCTACTTTGGGATGAGTTTGTGAGACATTTGTCTGCCACGGTGCCTTTATAATATTCCTGAAGCACTGCTTTATGTAGCTGTGCTTAGACGGTTGTATGCCCATAAATTACAGTGTGGTAACTGCACTGAATTTTGTTAAAAAAAAGGAGCTTTTTATTACTGACTGATACTTTATGTTCTCACTGCCTACATTTAGTGTCGGTAGTTAATGAAGAAGCCACACAGTAAATGTCCTAAACACAGGTCCACATTTAAAAGCTGCCTTTAATTCTCACTACACAGGTCTAAGACGTTTGGCCTTCAACTTTCTGAAACAGGGCAACGAACATACGCAGTGTGAAGTGAGTAAATGAAGAGCAGCATTTAATGGACTTTATAGATTTGTGCTGATAGTTAGGTGTCCAGCCTGGTTGAGACTAGTTAGATACTGGTGTTAATGGGTCCAGTGGGGTCGTGTAAATACCCAGCCTGAGTCCGCCGGACAGAGAAACAACACAAGATAATGCTCCAGGTTTTCCAGCCTTTTCCAGCTCTGAACCTGTGCCTACAGCTACAATAACTCACAGTGAAACGGCGAATTTCCTTATCTGGACAATATTGACAGCGGGTGCAACAGCAGACGATGAATGTAACGCTCGGGCCTTATTACGCACGGTTTTAATCTATAGTTTCCTAGAGAGACGCGCTGGTAATGAGCAGTCACGTATTGAAAATAAGACACAGTAGCCTTTTTACACTCCTGTTCCCATCCTCAGCTATAGCCTGTACCTACAGCTACTGGCTCACTGCCCTCACTGCGGAGAATAAACACCGATGTGGTCCAGCAAACCTGCGAACCCCGTGGTTCATGCAGATGCGAGGAGACGGAACATCGCCGACTCTCCGCGGCAAAACCTGCCCGGTGTGAGGCCACTTACTTGGCGTTGGTCCGGTTCCAGAAGACGGCGTAGCGGTCGGCCACCACTTTGGAACTGGGCTCCTGGCTAAATACACACATCAACAGCACCAGGCAGACGAAGAGGACCATTTCCATTTGCAGCATCACTACAGCGAAACTTCGGCACGTATTCCTCTTCAGTGTCGGTCAGTCAGTCGAGTTGTAACGGGCGCTTCAACCGGGACAGGTGATGAGTCTCATTCACATGTGGCCGCGTGTTGCTGGCGCAGTTTGTGAATGCTAAACAAACAGAAATGCGCACAACATAGAAAACGCGAAGGGAGTAGCGAGAATGTGACCATTCGAGGGGGACACTTGAGATGACACTTGTTCAGGTTGACGGGAATTTAAAGTTACAAAACCGACGCGTCACTGTGTTGCCTCTCTGCTGCAGGTCGAGGGTCCAGATGAATCACAGGCTTTATGTTATGCAGGATGTCAGCTCTGACAAATCCGTGGTGGGCTGACAAAATATTTCTCCCACTAATGCACAAACAGTGAGATCAGCAGCAGCAGCAGCGGCACACAAATGCGCAGCACAACAGGCAGTGTCTTCTACGGTGTGGTAACGTCCCCCCTTATGCAGGGAGCTACTGGATGTAGCCTGTGTCAGGGCAAATGACAACTGCTGAACACTTCTTCTTACTCCAAACCCAAAGCGCAGGGGATTAGTCAGTCCAAGATGTGATGGGGAAAAGAGAGAGAGGCTCAATGTGTCCAATGACGCCGTGTGGCGCACGTCAGATGTCCATGTTCTCCAGGCAACTTTTTAAAGCCATACAGCCAGTCAGTCACTGGCAGATGAATGGTAATGTTAGACTCGGTCTTTTGTCTCCAGCGTAAAAAAAAGACTGTTTGTTATCCTTTCTCTGCGATTTACCGGAGGTGTCACTGCCGAGGTGGGGAGGAGTCCTTCTCGGTGTCGGAGAGAGGACGGACAGCGTTGTGTTTTCTCATGCGCTTCTCTCCGTGGAGACGCTTGTTTATGTCCGCATCCCAAAGTGTCCTCCTCATATATAAGCCATCGTGCGACGTGCAGGTTTAGAAAAAATCTTGCGTTCTCCCATGTGCGCGCTGTGTAGTCTTCCTCTTTCTTGTGTTTGGGTTTAAGACGCCGGGACACGCAGGAAGGTGAGGGCAAAGGCAGGCAGCTCCAGACGCCGACTGAGAGAGTGGGTTTGGTTACGGCGGAGCGGGGGATAGTCCCATTGGTTTGAAATTATTTGAATGGGCGTCGCTCGAACAAAGCCAAGCCCCTCCCCCGCCTAAAACCGAGCTAATTCAATTACCGAGAGGTAGAGCTGGAAGGGGACTGGGGGAAGAGGTGCACAGGACAGGGACCGCTTTTAGAAACTCCACTGTCAGATCCGACCGATAAGTGCGCGCGGTGCTATTTAATTACATGCAAACGGACGCAGCGGAGCAAAGAAGACCATGGACTCCTGTTACTCTCTCACTTCAACTCTACTCAATTCAAATTAATAACTGGAAACAGGCCTGAGTTTAGGTAATATAGACTGGACATTAAAATAGTCTAATTAATTCTATAGAAATTATATTAGCCTATATTTAAAAAAATAATATATAATAAACAAACAAAAAAAGTTGAAAATGTGCAATTGGGCTGTTCCACTGACTCAACCACGGTGCATTAATTCCCCCCCACTATTTCTAATTCAAAACGTTTTTTTTTAGTTCATATTTAATCTGTAATTCCAAAAAGGTCACATATATCCCACAGCTTTACAAAGACAGAGAGGCGGAGGTTACTGCTGGTGCCTCACAACCTCCTTGTGATGGCGTAATGCTGAGAGATGATGGCCATGCAGGGCTCCGGGTAGATGTGACAGGGCAGCCTGTTGCGGGGAGCAGACTGACGGGGGTTCAGGGCGCCGCTCCAGCGCCCAGACGCCCCGCAGTGGCGAGCAGACGGGATAGCTGACTCAGCCGGGGACAAATCCAAGTTCGAGTGCGCCAGGGGAACCGCGTCTGTCGTCGCCTTAAATCAGACAAGTGCTCACAAGGAGGATTTATGAAACTTTAGAAAATGAGCAGCAGGCCTAAATTCAGGTGGGAAATCCCTAACGAAAATAACTGTAACATGAATTCATACGGATACAATGTGCAGGCGAATTTATAGTGACCTGGCCTTATGGCATGTATAAAAAAAAATATTTCTCCAGACTTTTTCTTTTTTTTTTTTTTTTAGTTATGTGTGTGTGTTTAAAGTGAGGGACTAGATTTGAAAAATACAATTTTGAAAAGACACGTGAACTTAATTATAAATTTCCCCTTCTGTCCATAGGTCATGCAGAGCAACAATACAGTTTAAGTAGAAGAGGAAAAAAAAGTTTAAGGTTGCAGAAGCAAAGTGCAAGAGCATGCAAGCACAAAGCAGTAGGAGATGAAATATAAATCAAAAATAAAATGTAAGTAAAGTTATAAAAGCAATAAAAATTATAAGCATAAGAACCTCAAAGGTGGTGATTCACAAGAGGTAAGTGAATACTTTCTTTTAGTACACTCTCCTTAATTCCCTCTTACTTCTGTATGTGTCTGTCAGCAAATAAGAAATACATAAAAGATAAAAAATGAAACAGTAAGAAAGACCTCGAATTTTACGTCAATATTTTATCCTTGTAAAGGCCGAAAATATCTGATGCAGTTAGTCCTAAATGCATATTGCATTTGTGTGTATGTGTGTGTGTGCAACAGGTGCTGTTTGCCATCAAGGATACAGGAAGAGAGAGAAAAAGCAGAAGGAAGACAGAAAGAGGGAGGGAAGGGCTGAGAGGGCAACTAATATTTTAAGATAATCCTCTTGACCTATTCCCTTGGACTTTTGTAAACTCAGACCACTACGCAAACTCTGGCAAGTATCGTCACGTACTCAGATTTTTCTCAAGCATTTTTTGCAAGGCACACACACACACACACACACTCATGCACACACACACACACACACACATACACAGGCCACTATCAACCACCAGGGGAGGAGGGGTGGGGAGGTCAGCCTGGAGGTCAGTGAACATGGCTGTTTTCACACCCACTTTACAGCCATGACTGCATTCCTCTCCTGCTGTGTCCCGTCTCTCTCTCTCGCTCTCTCTCCCTCTCTCCCTCTCTCCCTCACACACACTCACATACAAAAACACACTTGATAACAAGCATATATGACTGGCTCGAGCGCACAGCGCATACCCCCAGCTGCTTTCATTTTCTCTGGCAAAGAAACAGAGCTTTCCCTCCCCATCCCCGTCTCTTAACCCGCTGTCACTATCATAGTGGGCTGCGTTGATTACTTCTCATGCGGGCCTATTTTCTCCCTCGCCCCCGTCCACATGTTCCAGCAGAGCGGTGCAAAGATGACTCGAACTCTATTTCCAAAAAGCTGGGTTTATTTTTTCTATTTGATTGATTAGTGAGGAGGAAAACAACACTAACATGGCTATCAGTGATGAGGTGATGTGTTTTTTTTTTTTAAAGGGATGAAAATTTGACAGACTCTTTCATGCGCACACACTTATTTCTCCTCCCGCTTTCTCTTACATCTTTTCAGCTCCCTTTTGTTATTGTCTTTCATAAATTGTACACACATCTTATGCACGCAAAGTGCCTTTTAATTTTACCGCAGAGCCTCGTCTTTCCATCCAAAAAACTATTTAACTTTGAGGTTTTATTGTCCAATTCAATTTTAGTCGTGATTCTGGTAATGCCTTTTTGATACAGGATAACTGGTTTCATCAAGAGCTTCAATTTGATATATAGAAGTCATTCTGGCCAAAATGACAAGTGTCTGGCTTCAAGCCCGAGATTTTCCTCCTCTTGCACTCAGTAATCTGTACGCTCACACAGCCAGGGTCACAGCAGGGTGAGATGGGAGGGCTGACTGGCTGGGTGGTTCGTACCTTTTTTTTTTTTTTTTTTAAATGTTATTGTTCTTTTGCCAGCAGCACAATTAGAGACCGCATCATAACACAGGCTCATTAAAAAGATGTGAAAAATGCGGCTCGGTATGTCTGGTGTCAACACGGCAGGTCAGGCATGCCAACAGGCAATTACGGACATGAAAAGCAAAAAGGATCCTTTGAACGAGTTCTCTTGAAAATATCTGTCAATTAGGGGTGTGTGACAGCGGTAAAAACATGTCATCCTATTTGGCAAAGCAGTAATTAAAACTAATCTTATCACCTTTTTTCCGAATTGAGATTTATTGAATTCATTAGATGTGTGTTTCGCTAATCAGTCAACGAGATGCCTTTACATCAAAAGAGATATAAAACTAAATTACTGTGTGGATACAGACAAAGTGGCACCTTACAGGTATAATGGCTTGCTTTTAATACCTTAAACCATAAAAAGGAAACATTAGATCTGCTCTCAAGACACCTTTAAAATCATCCTCCCTCATCATCAAATTTCTATAAAGTATCCCTACGGTTTTACAGTACATTACTACTGTATGCATTACGTGGTATAGCATTTCCCTAATGTTATGTCTGTTTACCGAGACACAGAGCAGCGTTGGGATACAGCCGGTCGAGCACTGTACTGGAGATCTTTGTAATGATCTATTCAGACAGTGTAGCACTGAATCTCATTGATACACAGCTCACACATCCATAAATATGATGCTCTCTCACAAGCCCAGGCAATGGGATAGTTGTCAGTTAGAATTACTGAGAGCACTGTGCATGCATTGTGCCCTGTAACCCCATTCACACTATCACATGCTTCAAACTGCGAGTGCAGATTAGGCTGGGTTACGTATGAGGAGAAAATAGGATTTCGCCTCTTCAGAGCACAGATGTGATATTTTCATGGCCATTTGAGAGGATGATAATCATATTCCTGCTTTATGCAAAAAGAGATGGGCTCCACAAGGAGTTAAAAATATGCACTTGGTACCTGTGTATGTTCACAATTTGAAGAGAAGTTTGACAATCCATTTAATTCCATATCTTACGCGTGAAATCACATATTCATCAGTCAGGATCAAAAAGCGAGCGTACCATTCTTCAGTGTCTGTATCCTGTATATTCATAAACTTGACACAAACCTTTCTCATTACATCTGAGCTCATCGAGAACATTACCTCCCGTCTCTGTCTCGCTCCCTCACTCGCTCTTAATTCTCCACCGCCTCCCTCTTTAGGATGCATATTAGATTAAAGATTTTATTGTCACACTCAATGCACTTAGAGCGTTGGCAAACTAAATCACAGGGAGACAGCATGTCATAGAAGAGACACCTTGGGTTGACTAAGTCATGACGAGCCAGCACAAATCGATGAGAGGGACTAATCGGATGTATCTGCTGGGACGGGCCCTGCCCTGAATCCAAATGATGGACACCAGATGGGGACTGATGTTGCCATTAGTACACCATCAGTGCAGTAGACAGAGCGATGTAAGGACAAGGGCTTCCTATTCAATGAGGAATCAGGTTTTCAATAGGGACAGCCAAGGTCCTTTTATTCATAGAGGGAAAGCAGGAGCCTACAGTGGCGATGGCTTGCCTGTGTTTGTGCGGGTGTAAGAGAAAAAGAGAAAGTACGACATGACGAGTGTGTGCATTTGTTCTCGTGTGGTTATACTTTCGAGGACCCCATGTCCTCAGGATTGGATAGAAAGATGAAGACGATATCGGCAATCCCAAAAAGACTATATAAGGATTTAGACTAAACAACAACACAGATCCAAACCCATGTGACTGGAAAGACAATGATTCATGTGAGCGTTTTCCGATCCACCCTCTCTTGGATTAAGTTTTGGTTACATTTAGGCAACAACATCTACTTGGATAAAGCATGGGAAAGACTGCGGTCATGTTTAAAAGAAATTAACACTGACTTGCAGGAGACAGGATGCAAACTGCGGTCACAAGTGTCAAAATCAGACAGACAACAAACAATCAGCGCTGCCCTTTTTCTGGTTAGGATAATCTCAGTACAGACAAAGTATGAATTCTTCTAACTGTCAAAGTTAGGTATGCAGGGGCGAGGATTAGAATAAGGGCTTAAAGGTTGAGAGAAAAGTTCGAAATGTAGAAGATATTCTTATTCCCATTCTTGCCAAGAGTTAGATGAGAAGATCAATCAGTAGATAGGAGGTTATTGCCAGCAGCTGGTTAGCTCAACACAGCAAAAAGACTGTAAACACTTTGGTTCCTACAAAAAACAGAGTGTAAAAGCAACGTATTGTGGTTTTGAAGAAGATTATTTGACACACTGTTTCGTGACTGGAAGGGCTGGGACAGAGCCAGGCTAGCTGTTTCCTCCTGTTTCCAGTCTGGTGCTAAGCTAAGCAACCAGCTGCAGGGATATTTACTGTATGGACATAAGAGTCATATCGATCTTATCATCTAAAGCCAGAGATGTACTTGCTTTTGAACCACATGGTCATGTAAACAATCAGCTGAATCTTGAATGGAATCATTCATATAAGCCTCATTATACTCATATAGTACCTTTGGAACCAAAGTAACCCTTCAGACATGGTACCTAGACCCTAGCGTTTCCATCACAAACATCACTCTTTCATGTGGGCAGGGTTGTTGTCACTCACTGCTCCGTCCAGCACTCACTGTATTTCAGTCTGCACCTCATTGATCATCCACAGAACATTTTCAGAACAAAATAGAACAGGCTGCAGTGAGAGTCTCTCTCTAAGGGATATTTAAAAATAGCAGGTTTGTGCATTTAGTCCTCAGACAAGCTCAGGGGTTTAGTGTTGCCGGAGCCCAAAGGAGCGACGCTCAGTGAAGGTTTTTGTTCTCCGAGTGAGGGACATATGCAGTTCACATAATCCGATCAAAATTAATATATATTTTTAAATGACTGAAGATCCACTCATTACTAAAAGTGTATGTCATCTAAGAGAGACAATAAAATCTAAAGTAATGGTTAAAGTTGTCACATTGAAATCTAAGGTGTGCTAATGAATTCATGTCATCAACTCATGCATTGAGTAACATTACAAGTAAACATTCAACCTTAAAAGTTGCCGGCAGTCGGCCCAGTGAATTAAGTTATTTTTTCTCAGACTACAGCTGCTGCAAGAGGCAACAAAAACATCCTTTATTTCATAGTTAAAGTTTAGTAATATATGTAAAACTCTCCACAGTATGAACAGTGGTTACATGAGCCTCAAAACCAGCCACAACTCAGCCCTGAGCAGAGTGACCGTCTGTTACTGACCAGGCAACTGACTGCAGTGTTCACAGCTCCACCTTTTAGTACAGATCTGTGTGCTAGGTACCCCAACAGAGGGGGGACCAAAAATGGGGACGTATGGAACAGTTCCATTGGTACCATCCACAACTTTTCACAGTGGAAACTGGAAAAAAGCGTACTGAACTGAACTGTACCGTACTGCTCAGTGGAAATGGCGCTATACATGCCTGCGTACCACATGTGTTAGATGAGGATTCCACAAGAGGTCACAGCAGAGAACTCAGGCTGTATAGATCTTCCAGATTGTCATGATGTAAACAATAAACGGAAAACAATGGTGACACTCAAGGAGGTTTTTGTCGCCTGCAATTTGACAAGGTTATTTGTCACTGTGTAGCAGCAGTGACGCATGTACAAATAAAGGTAAATGCAAACTTTCTACCATTGGTGTCGCTGCTTACAGACCCCTGACCCTGTCACATCATCATACTGCCCGTATGCTCCTCCTACCGTTCATGTGCATCTTGGGGCCGTGCAGCGTCAATTCTGAAGATGTTCATTATCAACGCACCAAACAGACGCAGGATACATGAGGCAGCCATCATGCGCAGGCAAACATGTAGTTAAAGCAAGCATATCTTTGGCTTAACTCTCTGCACAACAGTAAGAATAGTGTTTCCCAAAATGTCTAACTATTTCTGTGATGAATTCCCTCCCTCAGTCTCCCAAATTGAACAGATTTTTTTTTTTTGCCCTCACTAAAGGAAGGTCACTCACAGGTCCTCACAATTATAGGGAGTGCATGTGTGTAATGCATGTGGGAGCCTCTACGTACATACATACCACATATCTGTGTATTTAAGATCAATCATATAAGTCTCAGAGAGAGTTTTGCTTTTAAAGTCTTGAGTCTTATCTCACATCACAAAGCAAATATTCCGAAAAGCAGTTTTACTTTCTTGGATGAATGAGAATGTCCACACAGGCTTGTTTCTCCAGGGGTTTGGGACATACCATCAGCCGATAAAGAATTAATAAGAACATTCTTCATTCTTCAGCTGGACGTTATCAGCCGACGCTGGTGTGAAAACAGTTGTTTTATGTCCTGACCCACACCCAGTTTTTCAGCAGCCTCACAGTAACGCTGTCTGCTTTTTTTCCTCCCATTCCGTCCACAGTTAAATGAACGAAGGCTCACTCTCACACACGGACACACACACACAGACACAAACCACAAACAGCCCTATGCCCCAGAAGTATAAATGTTTATTTGGCCTGCAACAAAGCAGTTTGTTTCTTAATGTCTATGTTTGATGCATTGTGTTGTGTGATATTTTATCACACCGCGCACTAATGACATCAGCTCCAGCTGTGTACTGCGTGTGTTCCCAACTTCAATGAGAAACAAACTATATCACTCTGTGCGTGTGCTCATGCGTGGAGCATACACACTATGCATGTGTACTTGTGTGCACTCCTCTGTGAGTGTGCTTAAAATTTAAGGGTTATATTACCTACGACTGTATTGAGTTACCTTTTTTTTTCCTGTTGTTGTTTTAAACCAAACTCTTTCCATTTATTACCCTTAAGTGTATTACTTCCAGTGGGTAAATGCAGGGTTAATGATAAAGAGTACAGTGCATGGTGGCATTTTATCCTTAGATCTAATTCAGAGAAGTCTAACTTATCCTCATTATAGGGACCTGTAGAGGAGCAAATGACAAATCACAGTATGCGATAATAAAGGTGACACTGTGAAAATCCCTTGGCTGGGATCCATCTCATCATTATGAGAGCATTATGAATGGATGTAATAAAAGTGAATTAAGACAGGACACCGCTGATATAGATATTATGAGCACATTGTCCCTTCCCTAATGTGAACGGTGCTTCAGCAGGCTTCTGCAATAAGGGCCTCAATTTGGAGAGGCTATCCTCAACTCTGAGTAATACTTACATACAATCAGGACCAAAAAGCTGGGAGGAGAGAGGGTGGGCAACTATCGAGTCCTCTTTTGTACTCTCGCTGCTCTTTCATTATAGCAATGAATGTAAAAAAGCCTTTGATATCCCTGGCTACAGTGTGCAACGCAGCAGTCATTCGGTTCTACGGGGCCTCACGTCTCTCTTTGAAGTCCCAGGAAGAAATTGATGTTCCACTGTCCCTTTATGACTCTTCTGTCGAAAGGAAATATAGATTCATAGGCCCAGGACAAAGCTAATAGCCAGACTTGTTCAAAGCAAAGGAGCAGAATAATAGTGCAGTGTGTCAGTTCAAGCCAAAGAACATTAATCTCTTATTAATACCAGTTGATTCTCTTTTCAAACTGTACTTTCTCTGCTTCTGTCTTTCCTTCTCTCTCATCCTCTGGCGGGTGTTGCTCTGTGGAAAAGGCCACCATTGACGAGCTCAGCTATACATCATTGATGAGGGTACAATAGCATTAGTGTATGCTTAGCCTGCTAATTCTCGCTGCCATTATGGAAAGTTTTCTAATCGGGCCATTTGTAATTCCGCACATAAAAGGATAAGCTGAGATCGGAGCTTGCAAGAGGGCTTATGACGCTGATCAAATTAAGATCATTTTCTCCCAACAGGAATACCTGATAATGAGAAATACAATTGCCACAGAGAGTATCACTGACAGGCTATTGACAAAGAGATTTGCCCTGCGGTATTTATGAGTAGGTATTTGTTATGCACATTGCATATGCAGGAATGTTTCCAGCTACGGGGCCATCCATTTTCATATACAGTGCCTTTTGCTTTCTAGAGGTGTTATTACAAACATCAAACTTCAACAAAATAATGTCATTTTATGTGTGTTTATTAATGAATCTTGGCCTCATTGTGTCAGTCATGCATTCCTGACTGTATGAATGTGAGAATGTTTCATATCCCCCTGACGCCACAGTAATCCTCCCTCTCCAGATATCACTCAGTCACTGAGATAGACCATTTCCCTCTCGTGTTCTTAATTTGTCTTTTTTAGTGGAGGGAATGAGGGACACGCAAGAGCTCGGGGTAAACTCGAATCTGATTTCTACACATGCACACGCAAAGTCATTACGACGACATGCAGCGCAGATTCATGTTTGACTGCTTGTGCACACCGAAACACATGTAGATGAAGAAGGGCTCACATTCTCACATGCATAATCATAGACACAGAGACATGAAAATACAGCCTTTGGAAATTATGGGGTGGAAACCTTCAGGATGTGTTTTTCCTCAGAGAAAATGTTTAGTGTAATCACAACTGAAAGGAAAGTGAGAAACCACATTATTTGGTGTTGGCAAACTCTTTAGAATAATGAAGATACAGCGTTATGAGCAAATGTGACTCAATTCAGCTCCATACTTTATACTGTATGCACAAACACGCTGCTGTGACTTACGACTTTCTGTTTTGGGAGCGATGCCCGTTGCACCTGTGTTGTAATGTCATCAATTTTCTTACTCAGGTCTATATGAAATATGATGTCATCATTCAGCGCCCCGTCCAATGATAGGATCCAGGGAAATGTGAGGTCACTCCACTTTCCCCAAATGTAACATCAATCACAACGACTTCCAGAAAAATCAAAGCGCAGCCCAAGGCAGGGCTGTGTTCAGAGTGGATCAGCACCTCCTAAACACACGGATCAGGAAAATAATGTCTCTGCCGTTTTGATTTAATACGGCGTTGGCCTTAAACTGCCGCAGTATGACATTTTAATTACTATGATTAGTACCAGGGCAACATGCGCACAGTATTTGTTGTGCTCGAACAGAGCATCTCACACATTCACTGAAGCATCTATTCAAAATGTGAAGCTCTTCAGGGTCTTTGCAAACTGCAAAAAAACCCATTTGTTTCACTTAGCTCTAGCTTTGGTTATATGATACAAACACAATGGAAGTGAATGGATTTTTGTTTTGTGGTTTGTACAGCACTGAAAAATTGAGTTCATTGAAAACCCCTTTGTGTTGAGGAAATAGTGCCTATAGAAAAGTGTCAGTGAACTCTTTGGATTATAGCATCAAGGACATTGTCTCTGCAGAGATGCTGCTGTTGAATTTTTTAAATGTTATCACCACAAACAAATTTGTATTCACCTCCGCTGTATTTGGTTGGCAGCAGAACTCTCAGTACCATATACTGTATCAGCCCTGTCTCCTAGAAAGTACTTTTAAATACAAATAATTTGAAACAGCAAACACACGGGAAAATGCAATGCTGACCAAAGTATGTGTTCTATTAATATAATGAGGACATGCTGGTAATTAACATACTCATTTTCTGCCAAAATAGGCAATGTTGCAACACACTACCCCCCATAGTGACTACAGATGTTTTGATTACCTTATTTATTTACATTTAATCAAAATCCCCAGCCATCATTTGTACATGGGGCCCATGTGGGTAGTAAATGGGTTGAAAAATGGGCCCTCTATTGGACTGTCCATGGGTTCCATATTGGCCCCATTTCTATGGCCCACATTGATGGCTTTACCCAAGTGGGTCCCACATGGTTATGCTAGGGCTGCCTGGGTATGGACCTAAAATGGGCACCTCACCTGGGGCCCACTTAGGTAAACCCACACATGTGGGAAACTGGAATGGAGCCAATATGGAACCCATGAACAACCCCATATAGGGCCCATTTTTTAGCCTGTTTACTACCCACATGGGCCCCACATACAGATGTTGGCTGGGTCACGATCTCTCCTTGACCTAATAATAATAATAATAATAATAATAATAATAAAACTTATATAGCACCTTTCATACTAAAAATGCAGCACAAATTGCTTTACTATAAGGGCAGTATAAGCACTGAGTGCTTCACATGAAAATAAAGGGACATTTAAAACAATTTAAAACATGGATTAACTGATTCATAAAATCATAGAAATGTAAAACTATAATCATACAATCATGTAAGATTTTTAAAGAGTTGCAGCAGCGTGAAGCGTAAATAGAAAGTAAAAGTGTATAAAGAGAGTTTCAGGAATGTATCAGGAAAGTCAGAGCTAGTTAAAGGCTAAGTGAACAGATTCGTTTTTAGCTTTCTTTTAAAAATATTCAGTGAGCTAGCTTCCCTGATTTCTATAGGTAGAGTGTTCCATAGCTTTGGGGTGCAACTGACAAAGGCTGCATCCCTGATCTTCTTCCAGCTGTTTCTTAACCAGATTTCCTCATTGCATAAACCTAAGACAGGAGTCTGGACCCAAACCTGAAGTTCTGGTGTCAAGATCCTGCACTTTGTACGTCCACCATCCTCTGCAACCACCTCTTTCCAAAGCCTACGTTTATGTGGTACATGAATGTACCTGAAAGAAACTTTGTCTCTAAACATAATCCAGGCAGCGATTACACTGCCACAACTTCATTACGACAGCAGCTTAGTAACATACAAACGGAATTTCTAGGAGACAAGTTCGACTGTATATGTCATAAAACCTGGGGAAATAAAACCAGAAGTATCTGCATGGTCAGATACTAGAGGTAAGTCCGATAATATGGTTTTTGGCCAGTCTTTTAGGAGTACTTTGGATTTGGGAAGGCTGACAGTTTCAGAATTTTGGACAAGATTCTCTCCCAAAGGGGAGTAAAGCACATAAAACAGTGTTCACATTACAAAACCCAGCCATCCCTGTGTGATAAGTATCAGTATTACACATCCACCCACCCGACTCTCACACCTGCTGGCCAGCGGGCCAGCAGAACACAGAGCCGCCCTCTGAACCGACATGTTTGACTAATACCAACTTGTCAGCACTATGTATCCCTGCAGCTCAGGATATTGGAGCAATTACCTTCATGCAGCACCCCCTAGGAGCACAGGGGTCGTTGGAGCCCAATTCATCTGTAGGACCCAGTCAAACAGACCTAACAGCGCCAACGCTGACTTGTTAGGGAACAAGGAGCCTGTCATAATTAGCAGTGACATTTGCTGACAGAGAGGCCAAGCAGGCCTGGCCTCCACTGAGATGTTTTAGCATAGAGAAAGAGAGAGAGAGAGATCTATCAGATAGAGAGAGGTCTTTCACCCGCCTCTCAAATGGATGCTGTTGCCTAAGGGGCCATTGTGCCAATCAGCAACTTTCCAACCAAATCATTTGCATCATAAACAGTCTCTCATGATGTGCTGTGAATTAATTTGTTGTTCAGTTAAACACTGGAATGAAAAAAAGTTTAAAGAGTTTGTAACAAAAATGATTCAAATCAGACATTCATGTTATGATTACAGGGTCCAAAACCCTACTTAAAAGCCCCCGAAAGTTCTGCTTCCCAAAGTTTTATTCAAAAATAACTGCCGATTGTCTAATTCATTTAAATCCATTAAAAACAATAAGAGTATATTTCCCCCTTTTTGCCCTTCTGACTCCTTTAACAGTACATGAAAGAGTTTATTCAAGTGCTGCTGCAGCTGGCAACTCCAGCGACAGTTATCAACAGTTGCGGTGCGTGCTTATTATCAACCCCCAGGGGAACAGCGATAATAACGCCCTTCTCTGTTATGAATCTTTACCTTTCTCCCCTGCCTCGTCAAACAGTACCATCTCCATGGGTGGACCAGTATGAGAGCAGTGTGTATGAGAAAGCTCAGTGGTGTCTGACTGATAATGCACTGATGAGCGTGTTGGTATTGTTAGCCCTGTGTTTCTCTGCATGGGACCCATTCACACCACCAGAAACACCAGGGAGGGAGGGATGAAAGCAGAAGAAAGGCACAGACTGCTAAAAGAAATGTGGACGTCTCCATGTACTGTACTGTACACTTTGCACTGCAGAATACTGCATGCATATGACGGTTAACATGCGTCCATAAAAACACATCTGGTGTCCATCAGAAACTTTTTCTTGGGTCAGGGGGCCACAGGATATTTAAAATTTCCATCAAAGAATCCAGATGACAAGGTAATGTCTTGGACAGGGACATACGCTCATTAAATTACTTGTATTACTCTTGTCTCTTGTGATCCAGAAGAAAAATGACAGTAATCATTTTTAAGACCATGAAACATAACATTGTCACAGTCCAGAAGATTGATTTCCTCACCCAAGTTTCTCATGTAGTGTACAAGTTCATGCACGACCAAATAGTGAACATTTTTGCATCCCATTGTGTTTGCCTCGAGGCAGAAATGTAACACGCATTACACTAAATATATGTTAAGTAAAGGAGCCTCACATCAGCCGTTTCTCTGGCATGTGTCATGACAGTAAAATAAAACAGATCTCCTCTCACGTCAATCACTCTCACATCTGAAGGAAATGATGCGGCGATGAGAGGGAAAGGATGAGGCATTTTTCAAAGATAAATGAGCGCGAGCGTGTCTTGATTTGCTCGCTGTCCGCCACCCATGAAGTATGTTCACTTTCTCACCTGTAGCAATGTCTCGCTGGCCTTTCTTTCTTTCTCCCTCTGTCTCTCACTTCCTTGCCCTCAGGCGGAACATGGGACCACCTGCCACTGGTGAGGCAGGAACACAAGGCAGCAATGACAGCTCTCCTATGGATTTGTACACTACTGCAGGCCTCGAGGCCCTGTGGTGAAGGGGAGAGGGAGAGAGTGGGAGAGCAAGAGAAAAGAGGTTAGAGAGACTGTTCAACTGCGAACCATGGGAACGAGCCAATTAATTATCCAAATCACACAGTGACTTTTTAACATATGGCAGAGGTACATGCTGCACAGTAATTGATCATTTACAGTAACATATATGATAAAGTAATGGGGTTGTAACTGACTTCACTTGGGTCACATACCCATGGAAATCAATTGTTGCTATGACAAAAAAACATAGGAATCTTTTTGTACCATTTTTTTTGTCATTTACAGTGTTGCTGTCATGATGGTTTTTGTATTAAAGAGAGCGTCCTCACCGGGAAAATTACACCATCAGTCAATCATTTAAAACTCCTTTTGGTTTCAAGTTCAGTTTCAAAACTGTGCTCCTCCTTGTTCTTGAGATATCAGCCATACTTTACTGTTTACCATTGGCTTTACAGCATTATTAGAGCTATGTTCAGTTACTACTAATGCAATCTGAGCATTTCACAATAAAAGGCTTCCACCTTGAGGCTTTTATTGTGAAGCCTTAGCGGAACTAAAAAGAAAAAAACTAACTAAAAAGTTAACTTACACAAGAAATGGACACATTTGGAGCTATTTGGTCAGCAAATTAGCTTGCTCATGGTTCAGCGCTGCACAAGTATCCCCATCCTGATCAAAAAACATTTGTCACCAAACATAAACCAAACACTGAAGGAGCACTATGTAGGATTTATGGCATCTAATGGTGAAGATTGCAGATTGCAACCAGCTGAAACTTCTCCCATGTGCCAAGCATCAACTCCCAGTACGAATTCCCTCAGTGTTCAGTCTTCCTTCAGGAGGTTTTAACTGGGAGCTGAAGTCTCTTCCTCTCCAAAACAAATGGAGCAGGCTATTTAAACCGGTAAAAACACTAAATAAAGCAGTTTTAAGTTACAAATCAGTGTCTCTCCAACACTGTTTGGCTCAGTGCAGACAGGCTGCTAGCCAAGCATCTGCTATTGTGTGCTCACCTTTTACTCTGATAACTCAAGATCCAGATGTTCAGGAGGTTTTCAGTGGGAGCAGAATCATCCACAGAGGTCTCTTCCTTTCCAAAACAAACAGACACAGCGATTAAAACCAGTAAAAACACTGAATAAAGCAGTTACATATTAAAATTGAGTGTTTTTCCGATGCTGTTTGGTCTTATTGTGAAAGGGCTGCTAACTACGGTGGCTAACGTAAAAAAGGCGAATGGCCCGACCTAGAGCCAGTGTTTGGTTTGTCTGTTCTGGGCTACTGCAGAATCATGGCGATGCCACACGGCGGACCCCATGGACGAGGATCTGCTCCCTTATTCTAAGATAAACAAAAATTCAGCTATTCTTATTGTCATGTTATTAAAGACAACATACTTATTACATTATTTTCCTTTTCTGCCAATAAATCCCCCTACATCCCAAACGCTGAACTTTTAACCACAGATATCAGACAACACTCATATGAATGACTTCTTGCATTTTGTAAGGTATTTTTGATATCCTGTGGATAGAAAACACGCACATGTCGAAAGGCAAAGAGAAACAACCTGTTTTATCATTTAATTTAAAGGGCTTGTTTTACACACAAATAACTTTTTGAACTCGTTTTTTCTCAGAGTTACGATATAGCTGCCATGACGCATTTTATTAAAAGACATACATTTTCATTATTGCTTAGCGCTAAGTCCCAGCCCCAGTATTACCAGTATCTATTACAATCGGTTATTGGTTGTTTTACACATTGTCAGCCGTTCTCTTGCTATTCCCTGGCCCATTTAGACCAATCGCAGGCTGACAAACCTGAGAGAGATTTATCGCCTGTTCCATTACAGACTTGACACAGGATATATTTCAGATAGGCTCTCTGTGCCTGTGAAACAATAGCACATCAGACACGCCACGTCTAATGTTTTTTCTGGTATTAACTGGAATCAGCTGGGGATTTTCCTCCTGGTGCTCCGAGGGTCCTGCAATCCTTGTGCGACTGTTCAGTTCACAAGTGCTTGCTGTACAGGAATGTGTGTGTGTGTGTGTGTGTGTGTGTGTGTGTGTGTGTTAGCATGCATGTGGGTATACTCTCTTCGAGGGTCTACCCGTGTAGGCATGACAGCACTAGCAAGATAAAGGGGATAAGAAAATGGAGAGAGACAGAGAATGAGGCAATATATATGGAAGATATGGACAAAGCTTGATTCTGAGACAAGAGATCCCCTTTGAAAGTCTCTGATCATAAATTAAACATATGCATCTTAATAACGCTGCATGGGAAAATGAACACCACCCTGACTGGGATCTCCGGTGCTTTCTGCAGTCGTGGTGAATCAGATGCCTGCCTCCTACAAGGACAGAATGCATGAACACCGCAACAAGGGCTGCATCCGCATCTCAGGGCTATGGATGAATAGGAGAGGACAGATTGAGGAGAGTTTGATGGCGATAGGGGGGCGGAGGGGTAGAACAGTCATTGTTTTGGCAGGCAAACAAATAATGGAAAAAAGTTAGACAATGAAGTAGGGTCATTAAAGGGGAAAAACAGTAAGTCTTGAGGAAGGATGTGATCTAATTGCTTAAAAATGCCATTAAATTCAGATTTTTTGCAATGCCACCAAGTTGCTCCTTGACTTACCGAGGTTTCCTGAGGTCTCCGCTACCACAGGAGATAGGAAAACAAACCATTTGATTCACACAAACTGCTAACCCCCCTATCTTCCATATATTAAAAAAATATAAAGGTTTAGGGTACTGTCAAGTGTCCTTATTTTTTACAGATTTTTTTCTGTCATGGCCGTGCAAGTGAGAGGTACACTGCTGTTGTTGTTTGTTCTCTTCTTGTCTTCCTACACAAGTATCTGTGCACCTGTTGGGGTATGTGTTCACGTCAGAGGAATATATTGTTTGTGTGTACACAGCGCAGCTAGAGCGAAAGCTGCAGGAGCAGACAGATCGGAGCTCTCTGCACAGTGGTGCCAGAGGCAAACCATTAATTAAGCAAAGAGATAGAAATTGACCCAGCTGGTGGTACAACATATACACATGAAATACTCAGAGTGTACGCCCACATACAATCTGCACACACGCACGCTCATGCATGTATTTACATACGCTTACCCCCACAAAAACAGCACAAATGTGAACATGAACAAACAGCAAATGCACGTACACACTTCAATCTACACTGATGAGTCTGCAGCCGAGAAACAATTAGCCAGTGAGCAAGGAAACACTGTCAGGTAACGATTTCCTCTTCATCGTCCAACTGCGTCTAGTTTTTTTTTGTGTGGGAATGTTTAGCCGCATGTAGCCGACTTTATGACAGCTCCTCCTCTGTTCCACAATCGAACGTGCTGTTAAAATATATGTGCGTGTTACTGGTTGCATAGACAGGCCCGCATGTACGGAGCTAACGATTGGTTGTGAAAAGAGAGGAGACTTTTATGGCTTGGCTGTGGGGCTCCCAGGGAGCCACTGGGGCTTTGGTTTATCTCTTACTTTACATCTTTGTCCCATTCATCATGTCAAAGACTGATAGTGAAAAGCTTTACTCACATACACATAGGCCGCTCTGCCACATTGTCTACATAGAGCTACCTACATCTACCTCTCTGTGTCTTTCTCTCACACACACACACACACACACACACACACACACACACACACACACACACACACACACACACACACACACACACACACAGTCAAACTGAGGAAAAGAAGTTAAATCAGGTTGTTTAGATTGGCTGTCTCAGAGTAAATCCTCAGTCCTGGACCCTATGGAGTGAGGTCATGGAAGAGCAGTCAATATGGATTAAGGCAAATTGCTGGGTTGTCTATGGGAGGAGAGGAGAGGAGAGGAGAGGAGAGGAGAGGAGAGGAGAGGAGAGGAGAGGAGAGGAGAGGAGAGGAGAGGAGAGGAGAGGAGAGGAGAGGAGAGGAGAGGAGACGAGACGAGAAGAGAGGAGAAGAGAGGAGAGGACAGGTATGAAGAGAGCTTTGATTTTGAATTTGATACCTTAAAGTTGACCTGGAGCCAAACACACACCCATACTAATAAAATTAATAACAGCAACAAGCACACACACACACATACACACTTAAAGATATACTATGCAGGAATTTGTGAAAAATACAAAACAATAAATAGACTCATACAGAAGGCATCCCTCTCAATCATCACTTACGACCCACTAGAAGTGTGCGGTGGTGTCTTTTTCTGCAGTGTTCGGAACATTTATGGGCGTGTACCCCCACAGCGCTCAGGTGAAGTCAGATCTTAAAAAAAAAAAATTGTAGCGACCAGGTGCCAGACCGTAAACAGCAGGCATCCAAAAGACACAGCGCTGGAAAAATGCAAATATAGCGAGGCAGAATGCCAAACAAGACTGAATCTGGGGTCGGCTTTTACTTCCACTTTCGCTGACGAGCGTGTTCACAAACAGCAACTGACAATCCTGCATAGTATACCTTTAATATGTCACTTAAAACACAAAAGCTGCACACATAATGAAAAAAGAAACCTCAACATGCCGACTTGGTCACAGCACACACCTGCACCCACACAGACACTACATACAAATCTACACACACACATGCACAATTAAAAGAAATATACCCATTATAAACAAGTCTCCACACAGTCACCAGCACTCTCACACACACACTCAAAAAAAGACAGAAACACGCACACATTCCTTCTGTTTCTTATTATCTGGGCATCACGAGATATTTTGTGGGTGACATTTCCAAAGATCTGTCACTCTTAACTCTTTCAACTGCCCCTCTGGAATGTGGAGCATTATGTAAAAAAAAAAAATGGTGCCCCTGCTGTCTTTGCTTCACACGTCCACAAAGCTCCATAATGGTAATTACTCTTCACATCATGATTAGAACATATGCAGCCAGTGAATGGCCAACAGATGTGGCCTGATAATCCTGTGATTTTGGGATGAAGATAATTCTAACCTAGCCTTGAATACACAATCACCCCCCCTTTGAGAATTTCTGCGGCTCTGTTTTCACCGTCCCGTTGTGGCATTTGCAGAAGTGATGTATGGGTTTGGTTACCTCTTTAACTGAGGAAAGATGCGCCCAAGAGTTTATTTGCACTTTCGATTAAGGGGACTCAAGGAGTCTGATGCCACTTAGACTTTTAAAATAAGATACTGATACACATTTTCTCACACAAACATCAGTGCAGTTTGAAGAGGCAGTGAAAATGTAATCTGCCTGACCTTATCTTGTCCACATCTGTCTGCTCATTTCGCCCATTTATCCAAGTATCTCCGAGTGCTGATCTAGCTTGTTTGTCTTGGCCGGTGCTGCCATGTACAGTTATTTCCTTATGTTGCCTGTTACTGCTGTACTTTTCCCATCTCTTTTACCCAAATTTAACCCGCAGAACATTCAGATTGCATTCACTCAGGGCTGGAACATCAGAGGTTTACCCAGTGTGACCCACATGTTTTTCACATTTAGTCACTGACAAGAAATGAAGTCATGAAGCTAGATATCTAGTCAAATGAACGCAGAGATCAACAGCTGGATAGGCAGTTAAATACACTAAAAGATGATTTACATGTTTGGTACACAAAAACATTTTATGTTTATAGTCACAGTTTGTCCGGTGCAGGTGGGCAGGTTTCTCCCCTCAGTCACAGAAGAAGGATCAAATTACTCTCACTGAATTCTAACCTGGACAATTAAAGGATCACACGCTAAACTGGTCCTCTATCAGCATGTGACTGACACCGTGCCACAGTCCTCAGGAAGGGCCTTGGGCTCCATGGAGTAATATCCATTACCCATCAAGCACCATGGCAGCCCTGGGCTGCCCATCACAAATGAAACCATCTGCCTCCTCCATCTGCACTCATTTTGTTCATTATTCTTGGGCCAAAAACAATCCTTCCCTCCATCCTCTCCCTCATGCTCCACAACTCTTTACACACCACCTTTTGCAATTACTCTCAGTGCTTATTTAAAGACACGTTTGCATATTTATGCACAATCGTTTTGTCCTTGTGTGTTATTATGTTGTCACAGCCCTTAAAGGAATACTTCACCCACAAAATGACCATTTGTTTGTCAGTTAGTCATGCTGTGTTACCTTGAATTCCTGAAGACAACTTTGTTTTCTCACATGCCCCCACAGAAAGCAGTGAACATGTTGATTTACTTTTAACAAAAGCAAAACTATATAAAAAACGTCCATTTAAAAACTCTCACACAACTTTTGTAGTATAATCTAAGCCTCATTGATCCAGTCATATGCTCAGTACTTCCTGAGCACTTGCATTTTTGCTAAAACCTTACTATTTAAAACTGAACCAAAACTAAAAGTTATCTATGCTCTTTTCAAAGTCTGGCTCCAATACTAAGGTTTTTTAGAGTCCTTTCAGACCTAGAGTTCACTTGCTTTGGTCTGAGTCAGGGACTAATTTTGTTACAAAGTTGCATAATTGCCTAGAGTTGGTTCGTATTCTCACGGCAGCATTTACAAGCAGACCAGATAAAATGCCTTGCTCGAGAAAGCTGCTCTTGATTGGTCAGAATTTCCATGTGGGAAAAATCCAGGAAGTAAACAAAACGTTGAAGAAGAGTACACTTGCAAGATAAATGTGACACTTTCTAATGTCACAATGGAGGGACAACTACGCAGGTTGATTTTAGCGCTGCTCATCGTGGACTATATTGCTGTCATTGTTCATTTGAGTCAAACCATACAGTTTGAAAACGAGGCGCGGCTCCAACTAGAAAACAATGTTTTGATGCATTGGATGTGCTGAATGTGCATATTAAGGCAGAACAGGAGGAGGCGCACATTAATAATCCTCCAGGACTGTAACATGCTCATGTTTAACCCAAACAATGTGTCATGAGACTGCAGTTGGTTCAGATCCAGGTCGGAACATGTTCTCACCACAAACAAACAGCACCAGAGTTTGTTTTTAACCGGACCGAGACCACCTCTTCAAGAAGGTCTCGGCAAACAAACTTGAGTTCGACTGAACCGATCCAAACAGGGCAGGTGTGACAGCACTCATAGTGAAAATGCATGTTTGGGAAGCATATGACTGATTAAATTAGATTATACTGCATGAGTTGTGTGGGTGTTTGTAAATGGAAGTTTGGATATAGTTTTGCTGTTGTTAAACTGTGCCTGTGGAGGCATGTGAATTCCACACAAACTCAATGTAACACAGCATGACTAATTGATTTACAAATTGTCATTTTGTGGGTGAAGTTTTCCTTTAAAGCCTGTCACTCTTCCTCATTCTGGTTTTTGTGTGTAGCCATTCATAAAGCAAATTCCCCCTGTGTGTCAGGCCCTACTGTACGTGTGACTGAGAGCGAGTGTGTGTGTGTGGCTTAAAGTCAATGTGTCTTTCAACATCTTAATAAAGATGGAGATTGCATCGCATCCCAACTTATTAATCAGCCATCCCCGCTGCATCACTCAGCACGTCTGCATGTGAACTTGTGTGTCTCCATATATTAAACTTCATAAAGCTCTTATCTGATTAAGTGATTAACATCTGTTTAAGCAGTAAGTAGCCGTAGGTGGTTCACATTCATTAATACGGGCATGTTGAGAATACTACAGTGTTGTTCCTTGCCTCAAATCATGCCCCCGATTTTTTATGTTAATTATTTATTTAGCGATATTTTATTGAAATTCAACAAATAATTAATTTGGTCACATATCAATTAGAGTCTACTTCAAACATCAGCCTTGACACCTCACCAGTGTATTGGTTTTATATCTATTTAACTCATCAGTCGGTGGGATGTGGTGAGCGCAGTCCTGAGCAGCCACCAATGTCTGCATCCTTGATTAGCTGGATGATTCAGATGTCCACACTGGTAGTGTTTGTGGTGGCGGTGTGATTGAGATTTACCAACACAGCGTCCTCCTGACTCTCACAAGATTAATCTCTTAAATCTCATTTGATTAACTTGGAAGAAAATATATTTTTTTCAGTTTCAATCAAGCGGAGTCGGAGGAGGAGGAGGAGGAGGAGGAGGAGGAGGAGGAGGTGCGTGGATGTGTTGATGATATACTTCAACATCTGGGAGAGGGGTGGTGATGCTGTCGTATATCCTAATTAATCAGCTGGCTTGCAACATGACAGGAGATATTGGCTTCTAGGACGTTAATGGGAGTGTTTGAGGAATTTCAGGGTTGAAAATGTTCATGTTCAGATTGTCAAGATGTTAAATGAATCATTTGGGGAGGCTGGATAAGTATTGACCCTTCGTGAGATCTATAAAAGAACTCTCCTTTGGGGTAAATTATAAAGCAAACTCAGGTCTCCCTCTCTAAACCTTTGTTTCCCCTCTCCACTCTCTGACTTCCTTCCCTAACGTCTTATATTCTTCTTCACCTCATTTTTTCCGTCTCTACCTCCACTTTTCATATGTTTTGAATTCCTTCCTTACCTCCTACTTTCGTTCCACTCTTCCTCATTTCCTGCCCCCTTCATCTATTCTTTCCCACCTTATTTCATTGTCTACCTACAGGGAAGGACGGCAGAGGAGATACCTGCACACCAATACACCTGGACAGCCACAAAAAAGGTTCACAGGCTGAGATCAATGCAAAACAGCATAGCCCTTCTGGATATGCTTTGTCATATTTTGAATTTCCTTTCATTATTTTTTATTTTTATTTATTTATTTCTGTGTATAGTTGTGTTTTTTTGTACATTTGTATATGTTCAGCTATCATACATTGGTGTTTGAGCATGTTGTGATTTGTACAATACTCACTGGACAGGTCGTTGTGATTTGGTAGTCAGGCCTCTGCTCCTCAGAGTTGATCTCATCTAATTCGTGGCACTAGCTGACTGAGTCATCACATCATGGACTGAAACATTTGCTGCTGTTTTTATTCACATTTTATTTGTATTTTTTTTTGTGCATGGATGTTCTAAATTAATTTAAAAAGATTTTTGCATTGACTTTAGCCTGTGAACCTTTTTTGTGGCTGTCCAGCTCAGTTGTATTGGTGTGCAGGTATCTCCTCTGCCTGTCCTTACCCGGGTGTCCATTGTACCTACACACCCAAGATAAACTTCTTTGTTGCCCTAAGACTTTGCAAAAATGGACGAACTAATCTTTTTGAACAACTCCCTTACTGGCTGGTATGTACGGGGTCAGCCTGTCGAACATCCCAGTACTCTAAAATTCTCGGCTTTTCCCACATGACCACTTGCTCTTATCGTAGGCTTCTGCCAACGCTACTTGCTACGCTGAGTGAAAGAGAAGTGATTAATTCAGACTCAATTTAAGTCCTCCACCAGCTGAGGTAAATGGTGCATTCATTTGCTCCTCAGATGCCCTTTCGTCCAACTTTGGCATGGTCATGAGCTTTAAGTCTTGATGTGGAAACAGCATGGATGCTACAAAGAAGACGTTGCGCAGAGTGTTTAAACAAAGGATCTGGTTGTTCAGATTATTCTGACACCATATGAATGCAGCACAAGGCTGCAAAGGTAATTGGGACGTCTGTTATTTTCCCCTCAAAGAACGACAAATTGCTGATCAGAGACATTTCTGTCACATTGTATTGAGCTTACATAGCTTATGTACACACTAGTGGATGCTGAATCAATGCATTAAAATGAATATTTTATCTTAATTTATGTAAATGTGATGACTGGTAATGCACTGAGGAGTTTTGTGGCTGTCGAACGTACATCTGCTATAACAGAGTGTCAATGAAAAACTGACACCAGCATTTGCAAAAGTATCAAAACTTGAAAGATTCAAAAAGGTTGATATTTTTATATGTGTCAACCCGAGAGCACTGATACTTCGAAAAGAATCAGTCCGCCCATCACAGCTTCTCTCTCTTCCTTATCTGTCTCCTCATTTCCTGTCCTAGCTCCTCAGCCTCAATTTAGGGCAAAAGATTATATTTATATAAATGGGCTTGTTTATTTTTTCACAAACTCAAACTTAAACACAAATCCAAATGAATGTTGCAATCGTGATGCAACATGCTACAATAAAACACTTTTCTGAAATGGCATAAACCTGCACATGAATCACGCTTGGACCAAATTTTGGAAATAACTGAGTATGAGTATAAATTATCAGGGTGTGTGTCTGTGTGTGAGTGTGTGTGTTTGGAGGAAAAGTTTGGAGATATACAGCAGGAGTGGAGCTGGAGAGTGTTAGATGCAGGAGTTTTACAGCCTGGGGCATTGACTGGGGGAGTGTTTTATTAAAGTTAACGAGAGAAGGCCGCGCCCCTTCCACTGCCCGTGCCCGGGCTTAAGTGCTTGTTGCCCCGTTACTCTGCAGATGTGTAAATCTCCCTCCCTCTTTTTCTCACTCTCTGTCTCTCCCTCAGATGAGAAAGTGCAAACAGGACAGAGGAGTGTCCAATAAAATCTCTCGCTGCGTTGAGAGGGGTGTTTTGGGATTCACGGGGCATTTTGTGTCTTTTGATATGTTTATGACAGCAGCATGTCCAGCTGTAAACACCTCAGTGTTCACATTTACACACGCGCACATGCCAAATTGCTGTGATTGACTCCCATGACCTCTTTACGTCAAACTCGACATGTAAAAGTTGCAATCCAATTTGCGAGCGTGTGAAGAGACGGAATAAAGAAAAGGAGTAAAAGGGCAAAGATTGTATAAACTGGTTGTAAAAATGACCCTATATATGTCAAAGTGAGATGTGTTTTCAGCCTCCTTATCTGGGTTTACAAGTTGTCTAAGTTGTCTGTGCCTCTGTGTGGTATTAGGAGGAGGAGGAAGACGGTGTGAGAGACTGTAAGAGAGGGAGCGAGATGAGAAATCAATAAGGCAGAAAATGAGATCATAAAAAATGATAAAGGACAAAGAGTAATGTGTCTCTTGCCATTGGTGCATATTGCTCTTTCACACTAATACCGCCATATTAACTTGTTGATGAATAATGAGTCAGCAATGGGACTTGAGGAGATTTTTGCTGTAAGACAATTGAGGCTATTGAACTGCCAGGTTATCCAAATTTTAGGCTGAGGAAACTGTGCCAGTGAACCACAGCTAAGACTGGGTTTAAATACTAATGTGCACATGTACCTGGAGTATTACAGCTAAAGCCACAAGAGCATGAGCCGCTACACTGTGCCACAGAGTCATTTTTAGCCGTGGCAGCTGAGGCGGCACATCAGTTTAACATTGTGTTAATCATCTCCGTGTTTTAACACCAGCACTGCTCCTGCAGCACTTTGGTGTTTAGCTACTTTAAAAGCCGATAATGAAGCACATAACAGAAGGAATTAGTTAAACTAGTAAAACTTGTTTCTTTATTAACAGAGTACAGTGGCAAATGCTATAAAACAAATGGTGTTGCATTTATTGCATTCATGAAAGTGCCTCAGGCCATACTGAACTCCAGGTGGGTCTTTACTCACGTGGCATGTAAAGAACAGCGCAGAATCTGGAGCTTTCGACTTCTGTCGAGATTCATAAAATGAAAATATATATAATAATAAAACTGCGGTCTAGCAGAAACACGATGCAACTGATATACAAAACCACAAGAAGAAAAAGGAGGAAAATAACCAGAAGTAGTCGATGTCTCAAATTCAAAGAGAGAGGAAAAAAGACCAGACAGACTAGCTTGACTTATTGTTGTGGATTTGGGATGAAAAGCTGTCTGGATTGTCAATCTTTAGGATGGAAAGTTCACAACCCACCATTGTTTTTTTGTTTTTTTTTGTAGTGATGTTTAAATCTCTGAGGATCCACAGAAAGCTTTTAGGGAGCCTACACAGTCTTTGGGGAAAGTACAGTCCCACAGGCATTAGCATTTCCAAAAAGGAAGTCAGATTTTTTTAGATTTACAACTCTTAAACAGTAACCCTGTTAGAAAAATCGATATCTTTTAATTTTTTCCTTGGCATTTTTATGTTTTTATTAGATAGTCGGAGCAGAGAGATCACAGAAAATGAGGAGAGTAGAGAAAGAGGGACCCACATGCAACAAAGGTCACCAGACTTGAATCGGGGACATTGTAGTCCATGGATAGAGCCTTAACCCTGAAACTACCGGGCGCCCCAAAGGCTGATATTCTTACATCTAGAGCCGGCAATATGTCTTCCAATTCAACCTTTTTTTGTGGAAATTTTAATTATTTTTTGGCAAGCTCAAGGTTTCAAGCAAAATATTTCAGGGATTTGTTGAATTTGTGTCACAGCAGTTCATTTCCAAAGTGGCTAAAAATGCTAAAATACCATCGCATGTATTTATTAAGAGAAAAAGTAATACGCTAAGACAATATAGTATATATGATATTGGCCTCTGAAGGTATTTATGTTTCATCCAACATGTTTCTTTGTCACTGATTTGAAGGTACACCTGAGCCAAGCCTTGGGAACGCTGCTGTGCCTCAGCACGTCGACACAGAAGCATTGATTTACACTCGCTGCTTGTCTGCTGGGATTGGTCCAGAGTGGAGCAACACCGCGCATGGTGTGAACTGAAAAACACTAAAGAAGGCAGAGTACCGTAGCATGTTGATGGTGATGCCTGCATGCCTGCAAAGTAAAGAAACATTCTCTTTTTTTTTTAAAGGAGACACACAGACCACATTATTGTGTTGGTATCTGTTATGGTGTCTTTTACATTGATATTTACTGTTGCAATCGGCTCTCTCTTTCTTCTCCCTCATTCCTAAAAGTTTGGGGATCCGCTGCAGTCAAGTTATTGGCACAGACTAGTCCGAGAAGAGACCTCTCTTCACCTTCCCAGTCAGTATCTATTCACTCCAGCTGGGACTGCTTGCATGCTCTGTAGGAGCTCTCTTTCACACTTTTCTCTCTTTTTTCTTGCGTGTTTGTGACTGTTTGTGCGTTAATCACTGCGTCTGTGTGTCACATGCATGCATATGTACGCATATGTGTGTATAGATGACTTGTTGGGGATTGGCAAACAGCCACATATGAGAGGCATGAGGAAATAAAATCAAACACAGAAAATTAGGTGAAAAAAGAGACAGTGGGAGGCAGGACGGGGTCAGATGGAAAAGAAGTTTCGTGTTTAGTGAGAAACCTACCAGACAGAGGAAAGGAAAGAGGTCAGACATTTTAGCTCTCTGCTCTTTGCTTCTCCTATAACTTTCAGAAAGGGCACAAAAAAAAACGAGGAGCAAGAGGAGATGGAATGAAAAACAAGAACGAGAGCCCCTGGAAGAACGTGATGGAAAAAGAGGAGATGGGGAAAGCCGAAAGAACCCTGATGGAATAATAAAAAAAACAGATTGTGAAATACAATATAAGAAAGAGGGTTAGGTTTTTTTTAAAGGCAGATAAGATCAGATATGTGTATAGAGGAGATGGGTGAGGAGAAAAATGATGAAGAAATGGAAAGAAAAAGGGGATGAAGAAGGGTGGGAAGTGCAGAAGTCAGTAGGGTGGAGTATAAATACAGCAGGGATTATAAAGTCACCCTGTTCTGCTTTCTGCTCACCATCTCTTGTGACAGAACACAGAAAGAGGCTTACTACTGAGTTATGCATTGCAAACAGGGTGTGTGTGTGTGTGTGTGTGTGTGTGTGTGTGTGCCCATGGCCATTAATAACATCTTTAAGGGATCCAGTCAGGCACCGCCTTGTCCTCTGCGCCCTGTCCCAGGCTGCATACCACTGACTTCATAGGCTCCCAGTCTATTTATCCACCCATGCAGAAAGATAACAAATGGACATTAATGCCATCTTTTTTCTCTCTGTTTCACACTCATATACACAGACATAGCCACACAAACCCGGAGCGGGTGCATACACTCACATTGGCCTACTCCACTATAGCTCAGTGGGTAATGGCAGCCTGGCCAGCGTCCAAAATTTGATTTCACTTATCAAAATAAATGATAAAACACCAGAACAGTCGATAACAAGCTATTGAGACGCTATTTCATATCAGCAAGTTGGTGGCTGTCTAAAATGTCTGGATGAATGACTCTCCATCAGACCTTTTAAACACTCCCAGGCCCAACTGTACGACATCGTAACAAACAGCCGCCTGAGCTCAGACGCCACTCAGGTTTATTTAGAAGATATTGATTTTATGCCACGGCGGAAGAAATATCACAGCCTTACAGTAAATATCATAAGCATGTATTTAGATGTGAACTAAACAACAATAAATATTTTTAAAATTCAACTAAGCTGATGTAGCAATCTGGCTGCTGAGTGCAATGAGCCCAGCCAAGTTGTTTTCTATTGGTTTAAAAGCATGTTGTTACATGCCAGTGAAAAACACAGAGCAGCCACATGCTTATGTCAGTGAGGGTCGACGGGGGCTTCCATGTGAACTGAGAGGTACAGTGTGACAAGATGAGAGCTTATGCATTAAGCTCGTCGAGCTGAAATTGAAGCCAGTGAAATTAGTAGCCTATGGTAACTAATTATTTCAGCCAAACCTGATTAGGGGCGTTTAAGACTAAACCTGACTTAATTTCCTAATTTCCTCCAGCATTAAGGCATCCATTACAGCAAACACAATGTAACTTAATGACTGGAAACTTCCACCTTGACGTGGTGAAAGGTGGACTGCCAGGCTGCATTTCTGGCTTCCCAGAGTGTGTTTGCATGGACATGACTCGCCTGTTTATGAGGCTTATCCCGGTCAAATCATCACCCCTTAGTTGACCAAGTGTCTTTAAGTTAAGCAGTCTTTCTTATTTTTTTTGTTTTCTGTCAGTCAGAGTACAGTGTACTCCTAGGGGCATTTCGGGTCCCAAATTTAGGTGCACATTGAGCACTCCTTGCTTTCACGCTGCTCTCGGGTACAGGCAGCTGCAGACCCAGACCCAAGGTGAGTCTGAGTGAGATGGAGGCAGCTTCCTGGAGAAAGAGAGGCTCTGCATGACGAGTGTTCCTGACTGAACTGTTTTTAGCATAGTTAGCATTCATTAGCTCAGAGGGCTTTCTCAGCTTGTTTAACATAATGCAAACGTCCCTGTCATCCTGAACGCCCCGCACCCATTAAAACTCTCAAATTCTGTATGGAATAGTCGGATATTTGTATTGGACAGCCAGATCCAATTCAGTGACACAATTCTGAGTCGGGTACAGCCCTGGTCTATCTGTGCAGGCATGTGATTTTCACAAAAACAAACCAAGTTACAAGAAATTTTAAACACTACTCTGTACATTTACCACTTGATAACTTAACTGTGAATGACCTCTTTGCTCCAATCGCCAACAGCTGACTGCTCCGAGCACCAACCACCATCTCTTTCTCTCTCTCAGCCACACACACACACACACACTATGTACTCACTCAAGGAGCTATACACTAGCTATAACACTGCTCTCCACACCGGTGCCAGCCTGGCACTGTCACTACCACCATGCAGGACAGGGGAGCAGTGGATGAAGATACTCAGTTTCTTCATGGCTCCAGAAATGAGACACTTTTGCTGCCACCATTGTGTGTATTTCTGTTACACTTGGCTGAAGCCACACCTGCACAGGTCGCTGTCGGCTCTTAGTAACCAAGATAAGATGTTTACATGCAACAGTATCACCGTTTCTTTTGGAGTGCTCCAGCTTGCATATTCAGGTTGGTCATAAACAGGATAAGGGTTCATACAGATTTCTGTAAATTGGATATGGTGTTTACATGTTTAATTACATAAACAGGAAACTTGATCATCATGCCCATGTAAACGCACAAACTGATTAACATTCTAGGTCATTAAACGCTCGCCATCCTTATAAAACTACATTATCAGCTCTCATTCTGTGGCCTTCCTTTCTGTCATTGATGATTTTCAGTTGTGCATTCCTGCGTTTGTCATCTGACTGCACAGACCAGAGAAATCACAAGTTATTTTAGTGAAACTAATGTTATCCAGAATACAACGTCATACTTAATGAAGCAAGACTTTTATTGATACGTCTCGCATTTTCCCCCTTTATAAAATACTTTGGAATAATGCCGGAGCAGAATGTAGAGATGAACTCTTTGCTCTTAACAGAGTGGATTCCTCAGAGTTTTTTTTTAAAGATGTAAAGAATTGGCTGCTACTGTCGTTTTCCAAACAAATACAGACTTCTACTTTTTTTTTTTTTAACAACTGAGCATAATCACCCAGATTATATGTTTTCTTTTGTGCAAAGACCTTGCAGAATACATACAGTACAAGATAGAGGAGGTCTTCTGTCCTTGAGCAAAAAGAACAAGTTTGTGCGTTGACTTGAACCACAGAGTAAAACTGTTGGACGCCATAATTTGTTATTTAAGAGAAAAGAGTAACAGCTTTAAATGGGCTGAGTATCTTGGAGTCCTACAAATTCTTTAACTGCAAAAAAAGCCTCTTGTCAAAAAGCAGCAGGTACTAAATGGTTTTTAAAAATTTCAAGCTGACAGGGTGATCAGCGGTAGAGTGGCATTACTGCACTTGAACAGAAAAACCTCCAGCCTACGCGATGATAAGACACATCTTGGTGGTTATTATACAGGCTAAAATAGAAATTACAAGTCAGGCCACAAGCTTTTTTTTTCTTAAGAGTTTAAAGTTAACTGTCC
This sequence comes from Cephalopholis sonnerati, assembly GCA_019142605.1. Lineage (NCBI taxonomy): Eukaryota > Metazoa > Chordata > Actinopteri > Perciformes > Serranidae > Cephalopholis > Cephalopholis sonnerati. The sequence continues at coordinate 28,061,880 of JAGQAX010000007.1, forward strand.
CTGCCTTATGTTAAGCAGCATTTGTGAAGGATTTTATCTTCCTACTGTTAACAGCACCCCACTGCCCAGGAGACAGGGATCAATGCTCCAGAGACACCTCTCCGTATTTATGGCCCTTATGACGAGCACTCTGATGCTCTCAGTCAATAGCCCATACAATCAATTATAAGGTTAGCTAATCAGAGAGAGTGCATCGACAAGGCTATTTTCTCAGGTCAATAAAAATATCATTGATTGGCATAAGTGGCATTGCTTCCTGTCCTGTCCTGTTAGTCATGGACACAAGCTGTGTACATAGATCTACACTGCAGTAACACCCATAAGACAGCCTGGGCTCAAATCAGGGTTGTCTGGTTTTGCTGTTTTCCACTCCAGTTCCTTCTTTCACCATGTTAATTTGTATCAAATTCTGAATGGCCTCCCCACTTGTGAGCACAGTTCAGTGAATGGATGAATGTCTGTGAGCTGAAGCACAAAAATAATGATTGTAACCTACTGACCTCTTAAACTTAACCTCTGCTGTAACCTCTGACCCTGATTTGAGATCAAACAGAGAGTGTATTTACTTATTAGCATTCATGACACTGACATACCCTGTCTGCCATAACCTTTTAGTTACTGACCTCCAGAGAACTCAGGGTCCTCAAACTATGGCTAGGGGGCTGTAAGAGGTTTAAAGGAACAGTTCACCCCAAAATCAATAATACTTTTTTCTTCCTTCTTACTTGTATCAGTCTAGATCGTTTTGGTGTGAGTTGCCGAGTGTTGGAGATATCAGCTGTAGAGATGTCTGCCTTTTCTCAAACATAACGGAACTAGATGGCGCTCAGCTGGCGGTGCTCAAGGTGCCCCAAAAAACTTAAAAGCAATGTTTCTTTCGAGAAACCATGACCCGGTTACTCCAGATAATCCACAGACCTTGCTGTGTGCAGTTTCATGTAGGAGCTATTTTCTTTCTACTGACCTACACCTGTCAACTGTATCACCATGCAGAAGTAAGTGTGCATCTACTGCTAGCTCACCTAGCACCACTGAGCTAGCTAACGTTACAGCAACGGAGGAGGACATCTTTAATGTTTACAGCTCATGCTGTCATGTGCAGGGGCCTCTCATCCATGAGTAGATGCACGCTTTCTTCTGTGCAGTGATATGATTCAGGTTGTTCCCATTCACTATTTATACATTTTCTTACAATTGTAATACACCAAAATGTGTACATATCCCACATAATGATGAGTTAGTAATTCATGCGTAACCCACGTATTTTGGAAAGCTGCGATCACGTGACCAATGCCCTGATGGGGGTAAAGAAGGAAGTGACCCCTACAGCCTAGTTAGGAGGTTGGTTAAGGCGGTGGATGGGTCACAAAACACATGACTTTCCCACATAGACCAGTACTCGGAGCCACGTGAACTTTGAGTGAAATTTTAGTCATTTTAAGGTTCGTCCTCACCATTTGTCTTTTCTTAAACCTAACCGCAGTAAGCCTGCTTGCCTAAACTTAACCTCCATAATTTTACGTTAATTATGTCACTATACCTTAAGTACAAAACATAATTTGTCAACACATTCTCACTCCGACCTCGTCACATATCAGCGTTTGTTCATGGACTTTCCACGTCTAGATATGATGTGAAAGGTACCCTGGGTGCATTGGTTTTTGACATTCTGGGATGCTATGTCAAGTTCTGCCTGTGACATGCATTGTCTTCTTTCAAAATACACTTCCATTTTCACGGGAAATTTTCTGTTTACATACAGTCTCTTTCAAAATAAAAGCACTACGTCAGTACAACAACGCGAATTGACGGTTTTTTTTTTTCCACCAACAACTAACACACGTGGTTGGGATTCAGAAAAAAAAAAGAACATATGGCTTTATAATCTTAGGGGATGCAGACACTGCTCCTCAGGGTGAAAGTCAGTGTTTGTTGGGGCTGGTTGGCGGGTGTAGTTCAGTAGAAAGAAAATAGTTCTACATCAAACTGCTCACAACAAGGTCTGTGGATTATCTTAAGTAACTGGGTCATGATTTCTGGAAAGAGACATTGCTGTTGAGTTTTCTCAAATGTAATTTTTGGCACTTTGAGCACCACAAGCCAAGTGTCATCTAGTTCCATTATGTTTGACAGAAGGCAGACATCTCTACAGCCGATATCTACAACACTTGGCAACTCACACTAAAATAATCTTGATGCCTAAAAAGTAGTGTCCCTTTAAAAGAACATTTCAACACAAAATGAAATTTCAGTAATTATAGCTTCCTTGTTGGAGTGGTGCACACTTCCCCTTTTCAAACCTACCATCAGCGTCCATATGGTCTATACTCTAAATACAGTTCATTTAGTTAAGTGTACACGTTTGAGAAATTTAGACTATTTGGATCATACAGACTCTAACAACTTTGAACTCCCTCAACTCTTTAAAATTAAAATGAATAATCCCAACAGCTCATGCAGCGTAATCAAATTGCTCAGCACAGAAACCCTGCAGTTTATGTCTTGACAGTGCACTAAGTATATATTTTGGTGTATCCAGTGTTCCAACTTAACATTGTAGGAAGCAGCTTCAAGTACATTAAAATTATACTGAAATACAGCAGCTATTTGCTCTGTGTTTGGTTTTTGGGTGACCTTATTGGAAATTTAGTCTGACTTTGGGAGTGAGTAATCAACAATTAAGTTTTCATTTAGGGGTGAAACATTTTATTAAAGAGGTATGAGACTGAAATCAATGGGAAGTGTACACGGAAGGCCCCATAAAAAAGTTAGCCAACCATTTGGGACCTAAATTCATCTCTGTCACCGCCATCCTCTCACGGACTCAGACAGGTTCAAAAAAGTATGACACGTCAGTAATAGAACTGTCTCTGAATCAACTGTAGGAAACCCACTTAGGTACCTTGGCAGTTGTTCCACCCTCACAATCCCAAACTAACCCTGAGGGATAACACTTGCCAATCAGAAACACTAGATTGGTCACAGTCCTTCAGAAATGTTTCTTTACCTCCTTCCCTCCTCTTCCTCTCCTCCCCGTGGGTGGACGACAGTACATTATAAGTGTAAGATTTTACTTTACACGAGTCTTTTCAAGTGATAGCTGTTAGCGCTCTTCTTCAATGATGGTCTCCCTTAGAACAGAGTGTCACATTGAAATATTGTCATTTTGACGTCCTGGAATGAACTGTTTCATCTCCTTGTCAATCACATCTATTGTCTATTCCCAATACACAGTCTTTTATTTAGTATAATGCATCCTAAAGTATTCTTTCCTTCAAAGGAAATATATTTTCCCTCATTTTCTCTTGGTAATTATCATTCACAGCATTTTATTCATCACTCCTTCTGTTCAGTTTTTTCTCTGTTTGTGAGCCGTGATGTTTATTCATCCGTCTGTCTTTCCTTCATGCACGCAAAATCATCACAGGACATGTATTAAATATGTCAATCAGATCATGACTCAGACAGTAAAAACATGTGCAAACACACACACACACACACACACACACACAACACACACACTCACACACACAAAGACCACACCACATCACACCTTCTACTCACATTGCACATCTTAGGGGATTGCAGTAGCACCAGGCATCATGTGCATATCCAATATTCCTTCCTCAACGCTGATGTTTGTTCCCTCTTTTTTTTTTTTTTCTTCTGGTGCCTCAGTGAAGAAAGAGAACGTGCGTGAGGGGAATCTGGCAGTGATAGTGTATCGAGGTGGGGGCAGGACAACACTCACCTCCAGTCACCTCATATGCACTGTGTATTCTGGTCAGGACTCAATGCTGATGGGAAGTGGAAGTCAACTTTACATTTCAAGGTGTGAGAGAAAATTCAGCCTACTGAGATGCAAAAATGCTATCGCTCCTTTCGATATTCCATCTCTGACTGTCTCTGAGCGTCCCAAGTGTGCGCACTCATCTATTTATGTGCAGAATATATGCATGCGTGTGCCTGTCTGATCATTTGTTTGTGTTTTGTAGTGTGGTTGCTTGCAGGACTGCAAGTGCAGGCTCACCGTCTATGTGTGTATCCATGTGTGTTCAGGTGTCCGGCATCCCTGGCCTGCCTCCATAGGGAAATCTCTCCTACCCCCTAACTGTCTGCTTGGACACGGTGTATCTGTGTTCGGACTGTCGCTCCCGGTCGGGGCTCTGTGCCCCGATGTACTCGTCATGCAGCTTTAGTTTACCTCTCGTCCCCTACCACTCTCTCTCTTCCTTTCTTTCTCTTTTTCTCCCTCTGTCTCTCTCTTCCACTGTCTGTTCCTCTCTGAGTCCCACAGCAGCCAGACACACAAACACTCACAGCACACAGAGGTATACAAGCACCAGAGCATTCATGCGGATATTCACATTCAAGTACACGTACATGCATTACTCATTCAGTTGCACTCAGGGATATATGACTGACAATATCTCAGACAACTGGTAGCCTACCTGCCAGAGGTGGAGCAAACTCATGAGTCAGCTTCAACTCAAGTCCCACGTCAAGCTCATAATAGCAAAGTTTACGTTTCAAATATAAAAGGAGTTACAATGCATTCTTCACCACACTTCTTACAATGACACGTCATAAATGGCACCTGCGCCAAACTAGAGTCAACTGAAGCGCATTTAATGAAGAGGATAATTGAAATTTTGACAGGCATTGCCTTCATTTCTGACACCTACATGTGTAAATGCCTGTCTTCGGAGATGCAGTTACCTTGGGCTCAATAACACAACTGTCAAATACACTCAGGGATGGATCGCCATTTCCTGCAATTGTATAGATCTGTTTTCAGAAATACCACAGGGATCAAATCAAACAAAAGGAAAAATGTGAGTTAAGACGAATATAATGAACACAGTGTGCTGATAAGGTTTCTAGAGACTGCACGCACTGAAGTTTCCTGACAGTTGCTTTCAGAGTGCTCGCACTGGCGTAGGTAATATTGTGATCAAATTAAGACATCGGGATTCTCCCTTTGGATGTTGGCAAGCTCGGTGAACTATACTCGGGTGTATTTGACAATTGTGTTATTTAGCCTGGGACTGGGGTGTTTTTCTAGGCAGATGTTTCTCAGAGATACCTATCAACGTGGTAATATCCTCTGAGGCATAAATGCATGAACAGATGTCTAGTATAGTGTATCAAGTAGGCATACTGTGCTCTAGCATAACATTGAAAATCCTAAGTCATATACAGCTTATCACATTCATAAAACTCCCCTCTTTTCTTTCTCCACTTGTTTTTGTCCGGGGATCCATAGGTGGCTTAATGAACTGGCCTACTGGGCACAGGCTCACGGGCTCAAAGTGTCAAGGGCCCCCAGGCTTTACCTGCACAATGTAACTCAAACTAATTCATACTGACAAGGAGGAGACAAACAATGACAAGGAGACACAAAATAACCTCAAAGAGACACAAAAATCTCCTTGAATTGACACAAACATACCTCAAAGGGGCACAAAATGACCCCAGAAAGACACAAAATGAGTGACAAGAAACACAAAACAACCAAAAAAGACACAAATTGACCTCAGAGATACACAAAGTGACAACAGAGAAACACAAATTACCCTAAAGAGACATAAAATGATGAATAAAAGACAAAATAACTACAAAGAGACATAAAACAACCAAAGAAGGCACAAAATTACCTCAAGGAGACACAAAATTGCCTCAAACTGACACAAACATACCTCAAAGAGGCACAAAATTAATCCGATAAGGCACAAAAATACCTCAAAGAGACATAAAACAACCAAAAGGAAAAACGTAATGACTAACAAGAAACACAAAACAACCAAAAAAGACACACATTTACCTCAGAGATACACAAAGTGACAACAAAGAAACACAAATTACCTTAAAGAGACACAAAATGACTAACAAGAGACACAAAACCACCACAAAGTCTGTGTGTCCCGCTCCCATGTAGGAGAGGTGGTGGGGCCTTTTGTACATCTATGCCCAGGGGCCCATTTGTCTCATGATCTGGCCATGCAAGGACCCATATGTGACAGCAGTATAGAGGTCAAACTACTTCTATTGTGCATAGCGAGCGCTTTCTAGCACTCTTACAAGAGTAATCTTTTTAACATGCCCTCGTATTTCATTAAAAATGTCACATTGTGTGCCTCTTCTCACCACATTTCTGAAAATGTGAACATGTCTTAAATCATTTTTTCCTCTAAAAATGGTGCAAATGGAAAATGGAGGGAATGCTTCAAAAAACAGCAGGTTATATAAAAGTCCAGCTTGTGAAAAAAGATGATGGTGTAGCGCTAAAAGGCCCTCAGAAAATCCAGCTTTCTTGCATCACATTTTATCAGTTTGAGCTTCATGGGGAAATAAGTTATTGCTGCTGTGCAATGATGTGACCAAAAAAGGCAAACCAGTGAGAGTAGTCTGTATAAGTTATTATACTAAAGTATTTTAATTTAAGGTAATAAAAAGAGAAGTGATTAATGGTACATATTCGCTGTCCACATACTCGCCATTGGGATTTATTTTTGACATGAGGTTGACTTTTCGAAAGGCCGTGGAGGTTTTCATATCTGGAAATGCCATTTGGATGGGATCTCTTCTATATCACTATCAAGATTTATAAGCAGCACTGGTGATGTGGATTTAAACCTACGCAAACTTCAGAAACCAGAGTATCACGAGATCTGTCTAGACATTAGACACCAGGTGTGTCCTCATGATCCGTTTCCTAAATCCATCCTGCCACAACCTTGTTCCCTGACAAAGAGTCAGAAACACGAGCGGGACAGATTGAGAAGTTGCACTCCAGCTCTCTCTCTCTTTCCTCATTTGCAGCCTTGAAAAACAGCGGTTAACACGGAAATGGAACCAAAGCAGCGTTTCATTCCGCCCGTTCCTATCCTTTAGGCAGTGATTGAATTTTCCCGTTGCCTGCACAAAGCCAGTCCCCCACAGGAGCATTGGCATAAATGCTGTTGGAAGCCTGCCTGTTAATCCGCTAAGGAGAAGCATGTGATGAGATGTATCATGTTCGTCATGCCCGTCGCATCAGACACACACAGACACTCACACGTCTGTCCATTGGGCGGTGGAGGGCCGGGTATGGATAATGCCCATGATAGTGGAGAGAACGCATCAGCTGACCTGTGGGAAATAAAGAGCGCTCTCTGGTTAGTCAGACCTGCATCTAACACCAATCTCTGCCTGTTTGCAGGAGTAGCTTAAATGGCTTCTCTCTCAGTATGGTTTCTATCTACTGTATGTAGGAAAGCAAGAGAGATGAGAGATAGAGGACGCCAAGATAGAGAAAGGGCGACGAGGGTGTGTGGTGCTGCAGGGGAGAAAGACAGCGTGACTTTGACCTCCAGATAGAGACAGATGGTGACAGTTAAATACTATAAAGTAATGCCTCTGCTACTTACTCAGTGCATACACTGTCTGCATTTAGTGCAGTCGTAGAGAGCGCCCGTAGAGCCTGGAGATGCTGCTGACAAGCACAGCGTCTCCATTAGATATTTCACATTCCTCTGAAAAGCGGGAGATAAGTTACTCTCAAGATCAGGACGCTGATCAAACTATAAAGGTTTACCAGACTGTGCGCCGGTGCACCTATGTGTGTATGTATGTGTGCATCATGTGTGCCATTCCTCGCGTTACACAGCAGGTCTTTGATGTGATTGATGCGATTGGACTTGATCCACTCTTTCATCAACATCAAATAAATAAGCAAAGAATAAATTCAGCCCTCTCGGAGCAATGGCACAAAGGGACTTAGATAGGTGGTGTTTACTGAGGGTGTTTCTGTGTGCAAGTGTGCTCACAGTCAGTATTTATCACTATACTGTGTAAGCACAGCCTGGTGCTCTGCTATGCTAATGTTGCCTGAGATATACAATAAGAGGGTATGAAAACACAGCATTATGCAACCTTGTTCCCTTTAAAATATGCTCATATGCATTTGTAGTTTTGTGGGAAATGAAAAGCCACTAAGATTTGTTTTTTTTAGCAACATAATGAGGAAAAGTTTACAGAACAGATCTGTCACATCAAAATGTTCACACTTGAAGTACAATGTCTGCTTCTAAAGCAAATAAAGCCTTTTTATGGTGATGCTTAAGCAACTCAAAAGACTTATGGGAAGAGAGTGGCTTAGGTTAAATGCTGAGAAAATAAATGCTGCCTCCAAGCATGAGACAAAATGTGTTGCCTTGCTAGTTATTTAACCAAAACCCACAATCTAAACAAGCCTAAACCCATGACAAAGTCCTCTGCTTTGTACGCCAAAACCTCCTCCCTATACAATATAAGGATGCCACACTGCTTGGACTGTAAAGAAAAACATTGCAGAATGTGATCCAAGCAGCAATTACATATCTTTCAAACACACTGGCAAATCAGAGTAGCAGTACTTGCAGGAGATATGGTTGCACTAAAGCCGCAGATACACACCGAGAAAATATTAAAGAAAACACAGCAGCCCAAGATTTACACAGGCCATAGAAAAAAATCCCACTGGCTTTCACACATTTCCTCAATTTCCAATATGTTTTCCATGCTCGCACTTGATCCCAGGATCATCGAGTATGTCTCAGCTCCTGGCAATCCTGGTATAGTGACTGTCTCATTGTTCTGCACAAATAAGTCTTTTAAAAACGCTGACCGCTGACCCCTGAGAGGATTAACATAGCTACATTGCATGACACAGTCACACCCGGCTGTTTACCGAATGTCTCGGGTCTGACAGAGTCTCTCATTCCAGCAGTTTAACACTAAAACTGCCATCTGAATGGGGAGATATGTGCATGTGAACTGTTTTCACGCCGTTTGAATCGTTATTTCCATACAAGGTCTCATATCTCGTGCAGTGCAAGATGCACTCACCTCTGTGTGAACATAAGCCTGTTCACATAAATTTCACTGAGGGCCCATACAGTAGCTTTCAGGTCCTCTTGTGTATGTGTTGGAGAAAATATCCTCTGCCGGTGTTATTAGGCCGCCTGTGTGTTTGCTCCTAGTAGAATAAACACTATGGCTGCTTTGATAAACCATGAAGCCTTCATTTCACTTTGTATATCTGGGCTCCAGCCGAAACTCATCCGCAAGAAATTTGCTGTGCCGTTCTCAGGGAGATTGGTTTGGCTGTGCTGCTTTTTGAAAGGACTGGGGCTAAACACTGGGTCTGCATGTTAAATGCCAGCGCTCTTTCCTCCAGGGAGGTCTCTTAGCTCTTAATCGGCATTTTGTTTCGAATTTCAATTTACTGGGAAAAAAGCTTTATTCTTTTGAATAATATGAACAGAGACAGTGAGGTCCCTCCTGGCCCCCAGCCACTCTCGCAGTGCACCACTGGCCCCGGGGTCAAAACACGTGCCGAGTTTGTGTTACACGTGGCTATACGGGTGTACACGAACATGTCCGTGAGCTCTCCGAGGGTTTGAGTTTACGTTCTCGGCATCGAAACAAAAAGGAGAAGCACTTAACTTGGGCTTCTTTTCAGCTGAGCTCAGACATACCCTCCGTGGCTTAATGACTCACATTAAGTGTTGCACTTGGAACTATTCAGTGCTTCTATTAATGCATTTCAACGGCAAACAAAAGTCAAATAACGGCGTATGAATGCATATGTCTGGCGTCTGGTGAGTGTTTTAACATTTTTGTGCGTGTATGAATGCGTGAACTTGCGTATGTGTGTGTTTATTAACCTTTTGCCCCTGTCTCTGTCTTATGTCTTTCAGGTCCCAGGAGCCCGAAACTGGGCCACTTCACACATGCATGCGCTGACATCACAGGACATGACGCCCAGTACACACAAAAACACACACTTGGATGCAAAAACAAAAAACAGCGTGGCAAAGTGGAACCGTTCAAAAGAGAAAGAGAGACAGATTAAAGAAGTTAGGTTAAAATCGTTAAAAGTTGCTTGAAGATTACGCAACAATTGAGTCATAATAAACAAAAAATAATAATAATTAAGCTGCATTGTTAAACATGTGGCCCCTGGGCAACCCATGTAATTACTGTGTTAAGAAAATGTTCCATCATCCACTGTTTTTTTTGGAGGAGAGACAAAGACTCTTTTGAGCAATAACAATCACTGGCCTTTCATAAGTTTTCTATTTGTTCTCTGTTTCCCAAATACACATCTGTGCACATACTGTACTCACTAGGATGTGTCACTCAGTTCTCATTGTGCATGTGTGTGTTTGTGTGCGCGCACATGTTTCCTCGCAGGTATGCATGCGTGGGTGTGTGTTCCAAAATAAAACAGTCCCAGAATACAAGTTTGCTGGAAGCAGAGCAATCAAGGAGAGGAACAATACAAACAGATGGAGCCATCTCTCTCAACAACACACACTCACACACACACACAAACACAGACACCGCACCACACACAGATGTCCGTAGTTTCAAAGGTTGCTATCAAAGCATCTACTGGCACCACACTCCCCCATTAACAAGGCAGATGGTCTTAAACGGTTTTGTTTGTTAGACTGACAAACACCCACAGACAAACTGTAACACATCTGAACACCCACACACATTTGCAGCAGGTATTGTAGCTTAGTATCCATATGCTGTACTTCCTCTCCAGTGAAAGAGAGCAGTGTCACCTCTCTGGAAGAGACTGTTTTTCTAATTAAAGGCAGAGCCTGTTTCCATCTAACTGCAACAGAAAACCTGATGAGAACTATCTGCTACACACAGCCAACTTCTAGGAACAACTACAGACCAAGTTTAGGATGTATGCCTGCAACATGTATCTTTTGTGTAATTCAAAGTGATGCGCACACCTACTTCTTTTCCTGATGATAGCTACAAATGCAACTGTAACCGACAAAGTGTTTGCGAAAAGCATTCTGCCGTGGTTTCATCTTTTTTATTCTTCGTGCCAAACACGCACAACAAAGACCAGCCAGAACAGTGTTTAGTGACAATGTTGTATAAACCTTTTTTTGTACTTTTTTTAACTACAACATAATTAAAACAGCATTTTGCAAGGATGTTTTCGTGACCTCTAGTATCTAAAACTTACTTACTTACAAGAGAAAATGTTGAAGTTTAAGAAAAACATCATCACAGTCACCACAGGAAGGAAATGCTGAGGGGATGAGTACCTTAATAAGAGACACCGAGCAAGTGCCAAAAGGACAGACTTATTTAAATAGATTTTTGCTGTGACTCATGGGAGGGATTGATCTAATATTTCCAAGAAACGCTGTCAGTCTCTTAATTTTCATCAATCTCAGAGTCCTGCTACTCTACCCTTGGGTGACAAGTACCAACAGTGTGTCACGTTTCAGGTCTGGTTCTGGATGTTTTTCTCAATTTTGGGTCACTGCCAGTTCATTAGAATACATTTTTAGAAGAAGAAATTGGTCTCTGTGCATGGTGGCATGCTGTGAGTTATATTGGGACAAAATCATCAGTTATTGTGTCTTCTTCAATTCTACAGTTGTATATTATTATAGGATTTAAATTACAATAATAATTTTATCATTTATTATACTTTTACAGAGCATTAAGGTCTTTTAAAATAAATAACCATGACACCAACACTTCAGTTCGCGTCAGTGATGTTAATGGTGAACCATGTCATCCATAATTAATGACTAATCACACTATTTATAGACCCAAAGTAGGCCTGTTTCTGCACCCTAGGTCTACTCGCACAATGGCATATTTACTGCTGCTGCAAGATGTTCAGATCGTGCCCTGAGGAGGAAACATATCCTCCAGGACCAGATCTATTTGCAGAGAGTAACCGGGGCAAGCCTGGCCTCCTCCAGTGGTCAGCATCTCTCTGCTGTGTTTCACAATACATATATATTTTGATCAGTTGTGCGCCCTTCTTTGGATACAGGGTTGGTGTTATTTTATATCCATGGGTGATGCTACGAATTATGCCAGCTTATTCGGCATTCACTTCCCATGGAAGCACCTCTGCTTCACAACCATTGATTCTTTTTTTCTTTTCCATTTGCGTCCACTGCTCCACCCTCTATAGACTTTAATTTGGGCATTCTTGACTTAATTCTCTTTACTTTTCTTTTCAATTTCCATGTGTGTGCACACAGCCCTGCAGTCTCATGCCCTTTAATGGGGATTGGCAAGGCATTTACCTATGCTAATTAGGATCAACTGGCACTGGCAATGGGATTTATCATTATAAGAACACAGGTGTGAACAGCTCTGCAGTTTTTAGACCACGTCATTAATCTGACAGACTTTTCTTAGGACCTTTCTCAAGACCAAATTTAAAAAAAAAAAAACTTTGGAAGATATTGAACGAGGCCCAGTGTTTCTTCCTGTGTGTGTCAGGTTGCTCTGTGAGGAAGACACAGCAAGCCAGACAGACAGGCATGTCAGGCAGTCACAAAAGCAAGCAAGTCTACTTTAACTTTACAATATAATGCCAGCTTGACTTTGTTTCAGTTGTGCTGTACAGTCAGGCTGCTTTAGACATATAGATTGCAATCTCAAGAGATTTCATCCTGTTGAAGCAGAGGTAAAGAAAAAAGTGGCGGTACAGGTTGTACTCATTCTGGTAGGATCTAAAAGTTGCAGTAAGAAGTTGGGCTCTGGCTTCCCTTTAATGCCCAATCCCAATGCACATATTGGATGTTTCTGCAGCAAGCAATTTAAGTCCAATTCCAATATTCAGTGCCAAAGGAGTGTGCCGTTTATTTAGCGAGGCAGAAAGTATGGGTTTAGAGGTCAGGGTGGTGGTTGATTTTATAGACCAAAGTTTGTGTCTTGTTAGGTCTCCTATTGCTTTTGCTTTTTTGTTCGTCTTATAACCACAGACTTTCCCTTAACTTAACCATACTGTAGTTGCCATGCTCGGATATAGTAAACTATAGTAACTTTGTTTTTTTTTTTTAAATGTTGCCATTAAGTGTTCAAAAATGTTATAACTAAATATAATTTGGGGTTTGTGGAATAGTCCAATATCAAAGTTCTGAGTGGTGACAGGCTTGTGGATTCTGAATTGAAATTGGAATGATGAAACATACGAATTGGAATGCTGCGGATTCCTGAAATTGGAATGATGAAATGGACAAATGGGAATGTTGAGGAGTCCGAATTGGAATTGACTGTCTCTAACAACGGATCCAAATTATAATCCACAACGACTGGAGCAACTTCGATACATACAAACTGTATTACAGAGGTTAGAATACATCGGTTCTCTGAGAAACCAGAATTCAGAGACAGAAAAAAAGAGGGAAACGACAGTGTGTATTAGGCCAGTCACAAAGCTGAATTCAATGGGATGAAGGTCCTCTTCCTCTGCTTGTGAATATGCCTCACTGATACATTCCAGATAAAAGGATGCAAGTCCAGTGTGTGTTATAGAATGGCCTTCGAGTGGATTTCAATAACAATTTCATTATTACAGGTAACAGCACAGTGGCATTATGAAGTGCATGCATAATTTTCTCCATTATGACCCTTTTGTCATCATAGGTCTTAATAGAAAAACTCTCAGTGGGATTCTGATGGCACGCCACTCTTGATCCTTATTGATATGCTGTGCCATGCACTTAAGAGGTGAAGGAAAACTTTGGAGCTGCAGTTTGTCAAAGAGCACATGAACCTTGGACCATAAGGTCAGGTCAATGTGTGCCAAACTCTCCAGCAGACAGGTTTGTTTGTGTGCTGGGGAGAGTCAAGCACTGCTCGCATTCTGATCGAGAGCTTGCCTACTCTATTTCTCTCTCACGCTCAGTGGCTCTCTATACCTCTCTATGTGTCCCTGTAGCAGTCAGGTGGAGTGGAGTAAGGGGGAAGGCAGGGTGGGAGGGGTGAGAGCGTGGCATGGGGGGGAAGAAGGATGGAGGGAGGGGGGAGCTGGCTGAGGGAGGTTTCAATCAGTGAGCTTGGCAGTGGCTCCTCAGCAATGGAATGCCAGGTCACTGCTCTATTCTTTGTTCTGGGAAGTTTCTCTCCTAGCTGGAGCTCACTGGACTACTATCAGATGGCAGAGTCGACCCTGGTGGTATGGTAGAAGAGCATAAAGAGAGAAAGACAGAGAGGGAGGGAAGCAGGCAACTATTAAACTGAAGGGCCAAGCAGGTCTTGCCAGGCTCAGGGCTCAGTTCAGACATTTATAACAAGTGACTGAAAACAGCACTGATTTACTGGAATTCCCAGCCCAGTCTGACAAGTCAATTGTGTTGGAAACAGGGTGTAAACAAACTGAGTCACAGAAATGCTCGAGTAAAATGTTCATGCTGAAAGTGGGCTATCTGCGAAAGTCTCACTATCGATGAATTTAATTTGTTTTCTTGTTGTTATCTGACACCCAATGCGTGATTAACAGTGTTATAATTATGCCTAAAGGAGCTGTACAAAACATTCAGAGCATTAATATAGCACCAAACAACTTCTGGTTTGTAAAGATATAGTGGAGTAAAAGCGTCCTGAGCAGAGAGTGAAGTCACGCTACCTCTGTGTGTGTGTTGTAATCTGAGATTATCTGTTGTGCATTATGGTAGACGTCTGGCTGCATGTGCATTTCAGTGTATGTAAACCCCACACAAGTCCCTGTGTGTGTATGAAACAGCTAGCTAATTGCTGCTGCTCTGCACTGCTCTCATAAGGCGGTTGATATCAGGATGCCGTCATTGTGAAAGTTTAACATCCTCCCACTGGCCCCAGACAGCCACTCCCAGCACCATATTAGCACCGTTAGCTGCAACTCGCCAGTTCAGCCACCTCCATGTTGAGAACTGTGTGCAGTCAACCTAAATCATAAATATGCTCTGAATCTCATATAGTGCTCCTTTAAGAACTGGATTATATAAATTTAAGAAACTGTATTGACTTGAAGCATGACACGGGATGCTCTGACTTTTTTATGATTTAACCATAATACCAAAAACCAAAAAAATCACAGTCTTCCCCTAACCTTGACCAGGTGAAACTAATAGAAAGCAGGATGCAGGAAACAGACCCAAGGTCTCCAGTGTCAACATTGTGCTTCACTTTGTATGCCCAACCATTCACTCTGACCCTCTCTCCCTGACCTCTGTGTGAAGGATGGAATGGAAAAAAACGCTGTCAGTGAAAATGATGCAAGCATCAAGTGCTTTTCCTCCAAAAAGTATCAGACAAAGCAAATCAGCATGTATATAACTGTATTTTGTAGGAGACAAGAGCTCCCTAGATATGGTCAGCTCCCTGCCTGCCTGTGAAGAACTTAAAGGGGAACTACGGCCATTTTCAAAATTCATACATGTTATTCCTGTGATCTAAGACTGTCCGAAGGTATTAGTAAAATTGAACAACTTTCTCCCAAATCCAATAGCTAGAGTGCTAAAACTCAAATTTGTGATGTCATTGGGTATAAAGTCTGGAGCTGCTCCATAGACAATGAATTGATAAAGATGTTAAAGATGACAAGGAGAGCACCCAGGGGGATGTGCTTATGGGTACATTTTCTGTTTCAGAACTGAGAACAATACAATAGAATAAAGGTAATTTGGGTATTAAAGAAGAAAACAAACATTCAGGCTCCCATTCACTGTCTCTGAAGCGACTCCATACTTTATTCCCTATCCTATGATGTCACAAGTATGAGACTCGCTTCTCTGGTTTTTGGCTTTAAGAGAGAGTAGCTCATGTTCACAAATGTTGATTGAACTTTCACAGGCCATGGAAATAATATATTGGTGTTCCCCTTTAAACAATCAGTTGAGTTGGGGCTCACCACAGGATCTAAAGGTACATTCATTCATTGTCTGTAACCACTTATCATGTTAGGGGTTCCAGGGAGGCTGGAGCCTATCACAGCTGACAATGAGCGACAGGTGGGGTACACCCTGGACAGGTCTCCAAACTATCACAGGGCTGACACATAGAGACAGACAACCAGCCATACTTGCATCCACACCTACAGGCAATTTACAGTCACCAATTAACCTGCATGTCTTTGGACTGTGAAGCTGGAGTACCTGGAGAAAACCCACGCTGACACGGGGAGTACATGCACACTCTGTACAGCAGGGCTCCCCCTAGTTCAAACCCCCCACCCTGAGTTTTAACCACGAACCCTCTTGCTGTGAGGCGACAATGCTGACCACTGTTCTACCGTGCCGCCCTAAAGGTACATAATCTTAAGAAAATAAAGATTATTAAAGGCACGTAATCTTTTTTTATAAACCTAACCAAGTAGTTTGGTTGTGTTGCTTTTGAACATGGAAATTTATTTTGAAATGACACAATATGTTTAACAAGCAGAAATCAACATGCTGTCCCTGAGCATCCAAAACTGACGCTAAAGGGTTACCTCGAGTGTCATAGTTTGAAGCATAGGGCCACCAACCAAGCTGCCATATTTGATGAGTTGGGAGTGAGTATGTGTTGAAATGTCACGGCAGAATATGACAAATTGTTTCAGTGGCAAAAGTATAGGCAGAAAGCTACAATGCAACTCAACTTTCACAGCATCATTAAGAAGTTGGAGCCTTCAGATGTGTTCTTTAAAGAAGAAAAGAAAAGTCAGTAAAGACTGGCACCTAACTATTAGTTACTTTTGCAAGCCTGCTGACCGCACAGCTACAATTTCTCTTACATGTTAAGAAAGACACGGCTTCCTGCAGAATAAGCTATATTTTTTTTCATCCCACCTGTGGCTGACCCAGTGATGGATTCACAGTCTGAGTTTTCAGATTTTAATGAGTCAGTCATGTCATCGTCAAGCTAAATAACTTCATCTTGTGTCTGTGTGCGTGTGTGTGTAGGCCACCACTGGCTGGCTGTGTGGCAAATAATGAGCATGTCCGGAGCTAGCCACTCTCAACCTGGTGTGTGGAAACCAGACGAGACAGCCTCTACAGGGAGAACCTGGCTCTGTTAAAGCTCGATGAACTCCATAACCCCTCAACCTAGGCAGACTAACGGCCGGCTAAGATTGTCAAGTAAAAGCACGAGTCAGGAGACAGAAGGAGGAGATGACATGGGAGACAAAGAGAGGGGGGGAGAGTGATGAAGAGGGGAGAGGAGGTAGGGAGTATTAGAAGACAAAAGAAAAAGAGATAAGGAGGAATGTGTAGTGAAACCACAGATGGAAGAGAAACAGAAAATAGATGGCAGTAGACAGACAAATGGCAGAAGAAAAGGCAGAGGAAATAGGGAGAGTAAGACAGAAAAGAAGTGAATAAGAGAGCGATAAGGGAGACAGAAGAGACTAGAGACACAGTACACACACACACACACACACACACACACACACACACAACAGCCTGGGCGCCAAACCATCTAAATTGAGTGCAAATAAAGAACTGCAGCAGTGTTTGGCAACCTTCCAATTGCCATGCAGGAAGTGTAAAGACGGGATGATTGAGTAGTTTTTGGACTAACAACATTCTGCCTTCAGATGAGCCGAACTCTCATCCTTCATCCCCCCCAAGACAGTCAGTTATTGGAGCTGTTATGAGCGATGATGTTAATTATGTATCTGACTATTTTTACACCAAGAAACAAGGGCAGATCGGATCATTACTGGGGCTCTGGTTGCAGACAGGTTGGCAGGTAGATGGTGTGATTTGAAAGTAGAGCAGACAGATGGGCGAGTGAGGCCGTGATTACCAGAGGATGAGAGATGATTGCAGCACAGATAGCTACTGTCATTAATCAAACAATGGTCGATATGTTGCCACGGGCAGTGGCCTTGATGCATAGGCAATATTTTGAGACTAAACACTGCAGATACAACAGTTAGCAACAATCACCAACATTTTTCACATACCCTTAGATAAAATGCAATTGAGTCCAGGAACTGAGGAACAGGTACGTCTTTAGGAACACTATCATTATTTTAATGTTAGTTTTGAATGATTATAAGTCAACTGCAACCACAGAATTAGATTTTGGTTAAGGGGGAATTTCCCCATCTCCTACTTAAGCAGAAAAAAGGGAGAAGCGGGAACTCCCTACATCTTTAAACCTGCTTAAATATAAGGTGGCATACACACAGCACACCAACAAAGTGGTTGGTCCTTGCTTTTTATGTGATATTTTGTAGACTTTACAAAGAAGCTTGTACAGTATAACCTGTGTCTTTCGTGACTGTTAAAGGAACAGTTTCCCCAAAATTTTAAAAACACATGTTTTTACTCTTACCTGTAGTGATAATGATCAATCTGGAGTGCTGGAAATTGGCCACGGAAACGTCTCTTTTCTCTCCAGTGCAATGAAACCATATGGCACTTAGCCCGTGGTGTTAAAAGCACAAAACAAACAAATGAAAAACAAAGCAAAACAAAACAAAAAAACACCTATTTGAAAAACTCACCAGCAATGTCTCTTTCCAGAGATCATGACCCAGTTACTCAACACAATCCATTGCTATATTTGTGTGTCATTCATTTAATTTTTACAGCACTTTGGTCAACTGCAGCTGTTTTTTAATGTGCTATATAAATAAACTTGATTTGATTTGATTTGAGTTGATTTATCAGTCTAGATTGTTTTGGTGTGAGTTGCCGAGTGTTGCCGATATCAGCTGTACAGATGTCTGCCTTCTCTCAAATTTAATGGAACTAGATAGCGCTCGGCTTGTGGTGCTCAAAGTGCCAAAAATTACATTTGAAAAACTCAGCAGCAATGTCTCTCTCCAGAAATCAAGACCTGGTTACTCAAGATAATCCACAGACCTTGTTGTGAGCAGTTTCATGTAGGAACTATTTTTCTTACTACCACACCACACCTGCCCACTGTATCACCACACTAAAGGATGCATGCCTCTACTCATGGATGAGAGGCTCATGCTTGTGACAGCGTGAGATGTAAACACTCATGGTGTCTTTCTCAGCTGAGCAGTTATATTAGCTAGCTCAGCAGTGGATGCACGCCTCTTTCTGCGCAGTGGTACAGTTGGCGAGTGTAGTTTGGTAGACAGAAAATAATTCCAACATGAAACAGCTCACAAAAAGGTCTGTCGATTATCTTGAGTAACCAGGTCATGAATTCTGGAAAGAGACCTTGTTGTTGAGTTTTTCAAGTGTATTTTTAGGTGCTTTGAGAAAAACAAGTTGAGTGCCATCTAGTTCCATTATATTCGAGAGAAGGCAGACATCTCTCCTGCAAATATCTTCAACACTCGGCAACTCACACCAAAACAGTCTAGACTGATAAGTCAAATCAAATCAAGTTTATTTATATAGCAGATTTAAAAACCACTGCAGTTGACCAAACTGCTGTAAAAATCAAATGAATGAATATAAAACAGGATAACCTCGATAAGAACAATTACATACAGAAAAAGATTATAAAATACTAAAATATTAAAACCACTATGAGCAACCAAAGGCCACTGAGAACATTTACGTCTTAAGATTTGTCTTAGAAGTGTCAATGGAGAGGGAGCATTTGATTGAGAGTGGAGGGCTATTCCAAAGCTTTAGAGCATCTACTGCAAAGGCACGATCTCCCTTACCCACCAGCCGCGATCATGGGACAGTTAAAAGACATTCTTCTGAAGATCTAAGAGGTTGGGAGTTAGAGTAGGGGCAGAAGAGTTGAGTCTATTTGATCGGCAGCCAGCACAGAGATGCTAGCACTGGTGTAATGCTGTCTCTAAATAGCAATGCATTTTTAATCTGGGGGGAAAACTTCATAGAGCTGTAGTAGGGACAAGTTTTGGGTTGCCAGGTTGAGAAACCCCATGTGTAACTTGCTTTGTCCTTTTAGCTGTCTTTTAAATTTTTCTTCTGCAAAAGAGCATCCATTTATCAACAACTTATTAACATTTACAACTGCAGATTTAACATCTGAAACCCTTTACAGTGATGACTATTAAAACATAGACTTAACATCTATACATCATCATCCATTAATCAGTAGGTAAGAGCAGTTATGTCAGAAGTTATATTTTTTCACTCTCCTCTCTTTTACTTATGCGAACTGTTAACTTCTCTCCATGGATTTCATCTGTCGTGATTGTACGCCATGTTATTGACTGTACTCTTTAAGCTTGGTCATTCATCTTTGCAGATCCTGACTAGGGTTGTTATGCATAATCAAACATTTATATTTAGTGGGTCGAACTCTGGCTCGTGTTGAATGCTCATCTTTGACTGATGACTGCTGGTTGACAAACCATGAATAATGAACTATGCAAAGAGAAGAGAAACTCGACATGAAAACTTAGAGTTTAGAGATGTACAAATGCAGGGAAGCCTGGCTGAAAACCAGATGTAACAACAAAAAACTAGACCTGAAAGATCTATTTCCTTTTTTACAAAACAATTTAAAAGAGATAACATCTCCAGTGTGGATTCTGCACATACACATATACGAACACTGAGTATGGGAAGTCTGACCAGCAAGCACGTTTTCATCTTTCTTTTACAGCCTATCAAAGCAAGTGGTAGTCTTACAGTACAAACATAGTTTCGCCCTTTCGCGGACACTTTGACCAATCATCCAAGCAGAATGTTTTGGTCATTGATTTGTTGATTGTAGTTGAGATTAGAGAGATGAGAGATTTTTCTGTGGTGTAACGGATGGACTTGTTTGTGTGTGTTCGTGCTGCCCTGACCCTGCCTGGCAAATAAAGCACAGCTTGCTCATGCTGGAAATAAAAACACTCATTCAGACTCTCTCTCTCGCTCACACACACACACACAGACACAGACATAAACACACACACAAGTACACCAAAGCATGTGTGCACTCTCACATGTACACACACAAGCTGAGACCGCAGACTGTCTGCAAGGTCAAACCGGTGGATCAGCAGCATCCCCTGCTCCCCTCATCCTTTTCTCCATCTTTCCCCCCATCCCTGTCTCTCCCCCTCTGTCTGAGCGTGTCACCTTTCTGCCCTCATCCTCTCCTCCCTCCCTTCACTTTCTCTCCTCCATCTCCATGTGTCAGTGCTCCAGGTCCCTTCCTCCCATATCACTTTCCTCTTCCCCTCTCTTCCTCTTCCCTTCGCCCTCTCCTGGTGGGTCAACTCCTGACCTCTTGGCCTGACCCTTTGCTCCTACTCTCCTGCTCTTCCCAGTAACACCAGCTGTCAATCTAGTCTGCCCATAGCAGTTCTGCTGGAAAGGCCCAGAGCTCTAATCCAAATATAACAAAAACTGAGCCCCAGCCACAGAAAACTGACACTTGGAATTCCAAACATTTCTATTTATTTGAACACAAAACATCTGTCATATTTAGAGTCCAAAACATACTGCTCCTTTTCTCTGTGCTTACAGACCTCTCTCCAGCATAAGTGTACGTCAGCACTGCTGCAGAGAAAATAAGCAATGAGCAGCTAAGTTCCTTTTTGTTCTCAGACAAACCATTTTAAATAGGTATGTGCTGAATTCAAGGCTAACATTTACAGTGTTGATTCTTGTTACAAAGCAACAGAACAGTGTCAAATGAGCCAAGCATTTTAATTGTGAAAATGGAGACCTTAAACTTAACTTGCAGGGACACTTGACTTGAGACTTGATTACACGAAGACTTGACAGTTATTCCATTTATGCTGATGACTGAAGCAAAAACACCCATTTTGACCCAGTAAAATACTGAGCAATAACAGCTGAATAAGACAGCAGCAGACAGGCCTTGAAGGCATATTAACAACAATGGGTCTTAGAAAATCAATGAACAGGTCAAAATGAGCATTTTGATAATTATATATTCTTGGTAGGATCCCAAGGCATTCCCAGGCCAGACTGGATGTGTTACCTGATTAAGCTGCCTATTCAGATCAAATGCATCTGATAAGACTTATGATGCATCCTAACGCCTGGTAACATCACCATTTAAAACAGCATAGGCCTAATTGATCAGTGGGCTTACTCAATGCAAAATCTGACCTGCAAAACTGACCAATAAAGCCATCTTGACAGTTTTGACCTTTGCGAAAATGACAAGCCAGCGAGTCCAAAATGGGGGAAGATATTGTTATGAGCTGTGTTGCGCCATCCACTTTTATTTAACCTTCTCTGTTGGAGTATAAACTGCTCCAGATAGGAATGGTGTTATTGTCTCATTAGCAGTCGCGCTAACGAGCTTGCTAAGTGGCAGTTAGCAAGCCGTTAGCAAGCTCCTTAGCTTAGCTGGAGCTTTTTTCCCCCTCTTCAACAAAACTCTGTAGTGAATGGAGGGATGTACGATTAGACTATAAAGCCTGTGGGGAGTAACACCTCATTTCCACACAGCTTTGTGTTTGTATTTCTATATAGTTAGTCTAAACCATAGACTAGAGATGGATCTCCACTTAACAGAAATCTACAGAAATCGCTACTGCACAGACTCCAAATGATGTCACCAGGACAAGATGGCAGTGACCATATCTGGAATATTTTGGCTTCATTTTTTTCACAGTGGGAGGAAGTGGAGACATGTTGTCCATCTTTATATACAGTTATAGGTAACTGCTTGTAACTACTACCCTGCTGTGTAAGTTTCTAGAATAGGCCAAGTTTGCAAAGGTGAGCATATGGATTTTGCTGTGCCTCTTTCTGTTGTTGCCAAGCCTTTATGATTATGTCTCAAAAGACAGTTGGTATCACTTGACTAGCTCTGACTCTTCCCTGCCTGAAAGGTGATATTCCTCATCCCAAAAGCTATCGCTGCACCCAGATGCAGCTGTCTCTGCCTTTGCATATAATTGGCAATGCACCAAACCATTATGCCTATCCTTGTGGGTGGTGTCCCACATGGCAGCCGCATTGTTTCTCTGGGCTGTATCGGGACCTGTGCCTTGTGTGACCTGACTCGAGACTAGGACTTGCATCGAATTCTTTGAGATTCGACTTGAACTTCCCCCAAAGACTTAACAACGGCTCTGTAAATAAGCCGTCGGCTCTATATTGCTGAAATATCACATCTACGCTTTTTTTTGTCCCTGTTAACTTCACCTTTCTTTCCCAGCTGCACCACATATTTGTCTATCTGAATGTTTTTCCACACAGACCTCAGAACCCCTCTTATCCTCCCAGTCCAGCCTGGCCCAGACCTGGCCAACTTATCACCCAGGCCAACCCATCTTCTCTCCATTACACCACAAACAAATTGGTCTGTTACACCTCTGTCTGGGCCCAGATTGCATTTCTCTTCTCATCCCTCACTGCCTAAACAGTCTTTCTTCTTCACTGTGACATTTTCAGCTCCCTGTGTCCACGCTCTCACATTGCCCTCCCCGGTCGCACACCTTCCCTCTCTTCATGTGTGCCCTCGCTGCTTAACTGCCTTTACTTGTCAAGACTGAATCACATCTCTCTTTTGCTCTCTTTCATAGCCTACACACACACACACACACACACACACACACACACTAATGTTATTTTTGTTGACGAAAACTATAAAGAAAAATGACCTTTTTTTCCGTGACTAAGACAAGATATTGATGAGTTAACAATAGATCTTTGATAAAACTATGATGCTATGTTTTGTATTCGCTGTCAAGATGAGACCGGACTAAAATGTGCAGGGTGGACTATCTGAACTGTGCAACAAGTCTGTCTGTCAGTCAAAATATTAGCAATGACATTAGTTAAACTGATTGAGGGACGTGTGCTGATGTAATAAATCCACAGCAAGTTAATGACAACAACACAGTGGCTTCAACGCAAAAAGGGGTGGTCAGGAAAAAGAATGGATCTAAGAACACACCGTATTTTTAATTTGGCAGAATGGAAAACACAATGCACTGCTGATACCCTTTAGTAGCATAACTGAATTACTTCAAATCAGTCAAAAAACGATGTTCGAGCGCTGCTTGGATGGAGACTAACGGTATTTTATGGTGGTTCATCACTGCATCGTGCAAAGAGGCTAAAATTAGCACATCCACCCATGTGTCATATTTCCACGCTGCCGATCGAAGCCGATCAGAGCTGGAGCTGCTAAATACTCGTGACTACAGCAGAGTAATTTGTCCCGATGAACGCGAATGTTGATTATAACCTTTCCCATTACATACAAAAGCCAGATGTTAGCGAGTGTTAGCTGTTTTTTGTCCAGTGGGAAAAGAACTATACAGACATGAGAGTGGAAAAGTGCTTTAAGAAAGCTCTTGTGATATACAGCATACTTTATGTATGCACTTAAATACAACTGAAGGTCTCACATTTGTGTAGGCTGCATGGGCAGCTGAGCTTTTAGCTTACACAGCCCGAAATCTCCCGAAATCTTTTTCCACTTGTACTCCCTCCAAGTCTTTGACCGGTCTCAGGTCACATGTGAGGTCTTGTCAGTGAGTTAAAGTCTTAACTGTAGCTTTGGTTTTTCTTCCAATGCTCTCCACTGAGTAAAATGATTTAACCACAGGACACTATCGGCTTTCACTGCAGGCAGAGACACAGTATGACAAAAATACTCCACCACTTACTAACATACATCAAACCACACACCCACATAAACACTCATGATGTACTCATATACCCGAAATCACATGCTTTACGCCCTCCCCTGAGTTTGATGACCATCATATTGAGCCACGCAATAGAGATTTGTTCTTGTTGACGCAAATCAGTCAATACGGCCTTTTAATCACACAGTCTTTCTCACCCTTTTACTCTCCCTGCCTCCCACACATTCTCCCAAAACAAACATATTGACTGGGATTTCAGGAAAGTATAAGAAAGGAAGAACAAGTACAAACTTAAGGTGCGGTGGCAGGTGATGACTGTCTGATAGACATGTACAGTCAATTTTAGTTGTGTTGTGCTGAGTGTTGGATCTGGCCTGGCTCTGTGAGGCTGCATTAATGATCTGGCCCGAGCAGGGCCATGCTTCAAGCCCCCATACTTCTGTGTGCACTCGCATGTATGGACATCAATGTGAACATATGAGGATGAAAGTTCAATCATAGGCATCTCAGAGGAAAGACAGAAAGCCTCTGCGAGCACAGACGAGAGTTCTGTAACAGGGGCAGACACATAGAAGGTTACAAGGGTTAATATAACATGGGACTGAGAGTTGTAGGACGGTGTGGGAAGAATGTAAATGTTTCATCTCAAAACGTCCTTGAGGTATATCTGATCAAAAAACAGCAAACAGATATGTATAGGGTCTGAGCTCCTCACATCTATGAAGTCACAATATAAAAGTGTCTGAATAAAACAGTACCTGAATGAACAGGTTGCTTTGTATCATGAAAGAATAGAGATACATTTTCCCAGATTAGCATAGAAATTGGCACAAAAATCAGTCTGGGTCACAAGACATAAAAAACCTTTTTTAATAAATGTGGTTCCCAAGAGCAAAATCTGACAAGAACAGTGGGGCCTGAAGTGATCTCCATTTTTCATCAGTGCGCCATTCAAGCTGACCATAAAAAGCTCACAGTGGAAATCTACAGGCCGTGCCAGGATCCTGCCTGCCTCGTAACACCACACAAAGAAGAGACACAGTGATGTTTCCGTATGGAGCGTGGCCATGGAGCTGCAAGATAATCAACCCCATGGCTGCCTGTGCAAGCTTGTGACTCCCATCCACAGCCAAAAGAAAGCAGGAAGTCACCACTTATCTGTGAATGCCATCGTCATGAGATACTTGTCAAGTCAAGTTCATTTAAATAGTCAAAATTCACAAGTCTGTCCCAGAAGGTTTGCAATCTGTGGTTATTGACACACTCTATCCGTACTCCATACATTAAAAATAACTCAACCTATCTCACAGACAGGACTGATAGGTCTCATATAAACAGAGTGGACAGAAGAGTCAGAGAGCTACAGATGGCAGATGCTGCTCACATGCATTATCTCCCATAAAAATCGATAAAATACTGTTCTGCTTTCAAGTTATTTCATCCGGTTTCAATGATACAGTACGTGACTAATATGCACTTATTAGAGTAAAAGGAATTTTTCACCAAGCACACGACATGTACTAGATTATGTGACTTGGTAGAAATAAAGATAATCTAGTGCAGAACCCAGGTCAGCTAAAAGCCCTAATTTTTTATTCACAGTTTTCTTGTGTACAGAAAAAGGGTTTTCAAAAGGAGAAGTGGAAATGTTGATTCACACTCTTTTGGGAATGTTGATTCACTCTGAACACTCTGAGGGGAGGTCAGGGTAGGGTCACACTGTCTGTAGAGACAGACCAATATTAAACTAACACTTTAACTGACATACACTTTTTGTCACCTGAAAAACTATGCTAGTGCTAGTAAGCAGTGGAAATGGCACATTGTGGTTAATACTTTACTTGAATTATTCATTTTGTAATCAGTTTTTACAGTAATTTGACATTTTTGGATATACTTTTATTTCTTGCTGAAAATTACTTTCTTGTCTGTTTGGTAGTCTAAGTGTAACAGCTGGTTAGCTTAGCTTAGTTTAGCACAAAGACTAAAAACGGGGACAACAGCAAGCTTGGGAATAGAGACCTCCATCTGAGTAGACTTTTGTTGTTGGACATAATTTAGTGCTAATTTTAAGTGTCAGTATATTTTAACACTATTTAGATGTACACACATATTTTCCAGTTTAACTCTGGTCAATTTGAAAATGTAGGGATGACACCAATAAGGCTATAACCTATGTCGCAATCTTCCATAAATAACATGAGCAGGGATGTTCACTCTGTTCTTGGATCCTCGTTGTTTATCTGTTAGCCATGAGTCAGATCACTACAGCTTATGTTAGGACAGTAAACAGTTTGCAAATCTGCATTAGTTTGTTTGTTGGTCCACTCTTGCCTGGCCTCTTGCCCTGTCACTCTCTCTTTTTCTGCCATTTGTTTACTGTCAGTGTTCTCTTCGCCTCTGGCATAGCCCAAATGTCTGTACTATGGCTGCGTAGCTCATGTTTATGACATCGGAGGTTGTGAACACAAACTCATGAGCTCAGAGGTCTTAGAAAATTTCCACTTATGAGACTGTGAATACCACAACAGGGGGGCGTTCATAGGGACTTTACTCATACACATGGTAAACATGGCCCCATGCCAACGCAGTAGTAGAATACCAAGCTAGCTCCCTTTTTTTAAATCTTTATTTCAAACTGTCGGCATCCACAGTTTTGAAGGAGAGCATCAGAATCATGCAGATACAGATGAAGCATTGAGAAAACAGAACAAAAAGCCGTGCCACGCAGCCAGCTAGCAGGTGGTGTGTGACGTAGTTCTGTAAAGTGTTATCGTACTTTCAGTACCGTACCTTTGAAACCAAAAGTAACCCTTCAGACATGGTACGTGGACCCTTGGTCCACTTAGCGTTTCACTGCAAACAGCACTCTTTTGTGTGGGCGGGGTTGTTGTCACTCACTGCTCCGTCCAGCACTCACTGTATTTCCTCCTTTATCAGTCTGCACCTCGTTTATTGTCCACGGAACGAGGCTGCATGCCGACA
This sequence comes from Cephalopholis sonnerati, assembly GCA_019142605.1. Lineage (NCBI taxonomy): Eukaryota > Metazoa > Chordata > Actinopteri > Perciformes > Serranidae > Cephalopholis > Cephalopholis sonnerati. The sequence continues at coordinate 28,089,178 of JAGQAX010000007.1, forward strand.
TTTTCAGAACAAAATAGAACAGGCTGGAGTGAGAGTCTCTCTCAATGAGATATTTAAAAATAGCAGGTTTGTGTATTTAGTCCTTCTCAGGCAAGCTCAGGGGTTTAGTGTTGCCGGAGCCCACAGGAACAACACTCCGCAATGCTTTTTTTTTTTTTCTCCAAGCAAGGATTTGAACATATGCAGTTCACATAATCCAGGCAAAATGAATACATATTTTTAAACACCTGAAGATCCATTCATTACTAAAAGTCTGTGTCATCCAAAGGAGACAATAAAAACTAAAGTAATAGTCAAAGTTGTTACACTGAAATTTAAGGTGTGTCAATAGATTCACTTCATCAACTAATACATTGAGTAACGTAAGTAAATGTTCCACCTTAAAAGTTGCAGGCAGTCAGCCCAGTGAAGCTGATGTATGTAAAACTCTTCACGGTATGAACACAGCCACAAAAAAAACCAGCCACAACTCGGCCCTGAGCAAGAACGACCATCAGCTACTGACTACCTTTTAGAACCAGATCTGTGTGCTAGGTACCCCAACAGAAGGGTGACCAAAAAATGGGAAAGGTACAGAACTGTTCCATTGGTACCATCCACAACTTTTCACAGTGGAAACGTAAAAAAAGCATACTGAATTGTACCATACCGTAGTGCTTGGTGAAAACGGGGTAAAGTAACAGAGTGCAAGAACAGGTGTCAAAATGATTTTGAAGCCGTTATTGTAAGGTTGCATAATGTTGCTTTAAACAACAAGATGTACTTTGGTAATCTGTAAGCTGTGAAGGTGGTGGTAAGCAGATTTTGTTCCTTTGGACAGAGCCAGGCTAGCTGTTTCCCCCTGTTTCCAGTCTTTATGCTAAGCTAAGCTAACTCTCTGCTGGCTGTAGTGTTATATTAACCATACAGACATGAGGCTGGTATTAATCTCCTCATATAAGTCTTGGCAAGGAAACCACTAAGGGTAGTTCCCAAAAATGTCAAATTATTCCTTTAAAATATTGTAATATGTAATGAATACGTAATGAAAATATCTGTTTGAATCATGGAGTAAACAGCTACACAGCCTCACCTGTTGTTCTGATGAAAGGTTATTCTGAGGTTATGATTGTGTAATGCGTTCTACATTTGTTGCTCTGTGTGAGTCACGTACCATACAGCCCCTATACACCAGCATACCCACAGCACGTAACCACATTCTTCCACTCTGACCACAAAACTGTCTCTTCCCATGCAGGGCAAAATACTGCAGATGAACAGAGAGAAGAAAGGGCGAGTGCATCGTCTTAGTTTAGTTTCATCGTGACTTTGCTGCCCACTTGTAGAGTCATTACAGCTGTAAGAGATTTTTCTATTACCTTGCATAATTCAGATATGACTAAACTTGCTTACATGTTAGAATGTACTGGTATTTGAGATGCGGTATCTATGGTGACTCTGTGGTTGGTACATTGGGAACACATTTTTTATTTCTGGCATGTGGATTGTTTGTACCGCCATAACCCTATTTGACATAACTGGCGTTACTTTTGAGCTGAAATGAACACTCACAAGCTTTTAGGGATTAAAGGGCACCAGCTGTTGGCATCAGCTGATAATTGACGCCCTGTGTTAAATTACCAAGAGAGCTGGTACTCAATTTACCGTAATTCACTGGGGGAAAAATGAACAAACACAACAGGAGATACTGTATATGTTTCTGTGCAGCACATTATGAATAGAAATCCAAAAATCTAATATGTAATCAATGCAAAACATTTATGGTATAACCAGCTGCAGAGCAAAGTTAACTATTAAGTACAGAGTTTCAATGAGACAATACTCACTCCACCTATCCCCACATCTGTCTGGATGGATGCCATACCACAGCAGACCCAAATAATAAGCAGCGTGTCAAGTTGGGAACACTCAAACTTCTACACCTAAATCTCTGGGGGGCTCCAATGCAAACAAAACTTTTAATAATTAGATGAGCCTGTATCCGGCACAGTTAATTGCTTCATCATGTTGTCCCTCTGGATTCAAGCAGTAATGTGTCATCTTTATGCATGACAATGAAAAACACAGACATGATTGATCTGCCCTCACATTATCACACTACATACGGTATTCCAAGGCCTTTTGAGAATTTATTTCCCCCATACTGGTGTGAAGGAGCACTTGAGCATGGTGCGAGTGCTACTCAACATATCTTCACTCCTAATATTTGACTGCTGATTAGAGTCTCAAGTTGTGTGTTTGTGCAAGTAGCGAGTACTGCATATGCAATGCAAGCTTTCCACAGTGTACCGTGTGTGTTTTCTTGCATACAGTGAGTCTATAGTTGATGGAAAAGGCTCTAGGATTGGAGGCAGAGGGGGAACACAGAGAATGTGTTTGCTAAAATGAGAGGAGGCTGTAAAAACATGAGCTGCACCATTTAGCATGCCGTAAACAAAACATGGTTTTCCTCAACAAGATTCCAATTACTTTTCATGCATTTAAAAAAACTAAAAACAACTTCAGACACTTGTACTCATTGACCACGCTAGTGGTTTGTTTCCAACTTTTTTTATGACATACAGCTCTTGTTTCTATGGAATTTTAATGCATTTTATTCCCTTTGGACAAGCGTCTCTGCCACATGAATGTAATGTAATGTAAAGACTGAACTGGCTCATTGAATTACACCAACTTTTGGTGTATTGTCCTACAATAATGTTTGTATGTTTAAGTCTATAATAACCCATTTTTAAAATTCTATTTATGGCTGAGACGTTTTCAGCAATATCCATTTCATGTGTTTCCATTCTGGTTTTTGTGTTCACTTTTCCATGATGTAGTGCATGCTCACACAAAGTGGAAAAGGGGATTGATGCATGCACATACTGGACCTGATAGAGAGGATGGAGGAGCACATTTGAATGCATACATTTCACGTCATAAGAAGACACTGAATGACAATGTAAGTGTTGAATCTTCTTGGTGTGTTTGGCAGTGCTGTAAACAGCTGGATGAATTCCTCTTCATCTCATTTCTAACATCAATGCATGTCATTACAAACTGAACTCTGGGATCAAATCAACCAGGACTGAAGTCTTAATGCTAATGTGTAACTTTACCATCATACAGTGATGACAGAGTTTCAACTTACATGAGTCTTGCATCACAAAACATGGTTATACAACTCAGCGTTTGCTATACTTGGTGCTTTAGTGTCCACAAAAATGTCAAATATTCTCCATGCATGCCTTCCTTCACCACAATAGTTTGCCTATTCTGAAAACACATAAATTACATCTGTGTTTCTCTGTGGGGTCAGAAACCAAAGCTCGCAGGTTGTGGCCGCCTGGAGAGAGAAACCTCCACTTTCACATTTCAAACCCTCATTCTAACAGCGATACCCACTGCTCGCTCTATAAGATGATAGTGATAGTCAAGATGAACATGATGATAGCGAGAGTGATGGCGGCGCTGGTGGTGGTGATGAGCATGATGATGATCATGATCTGCTATTTCTGTCAATGACAGCGTCAAGTCTTTCACAGGTAAAGAGAGGCGCAGCAGATACGCTGGCTATATCAGGTTGACAGTAGGGGTCCGGGCCGGCAGCAGCAGGATAGGTGAAATCACATTAAGTGGAATGAATGTGATTGGGCCCCAGGCTTGTCATCAACACACAGGCCTCCAACTGTTTCTGGATTACATCGTGAAGGGCAGCGAAGAAGGATCCAAAAATTGCAAAGCAATTTACTGGAGGGTGTTTGGAGGTAAGTGTGTGTGTGTGGACTTGTGTATATTTGAATTTAAGACTGAGAGTTTCTCTAGTGTGAAGTTTGAACAATGAAATAGACACATGTCAGGCCTCTTAAAGGCGAAGCAGGGCAGAAAAGCATCACTTTTAAACTGTAGGAGCGCTTGTTTTTCGCCACCAGCAAAGAACACTTTGAGCCCCAGCTCTACTACTTACACTGTCAAACAGCCTCTTAAGTGTCACCCTGTCTTGTAACGACACATGCACTCTGGTGGATGTCTCTATCTCTCTGTGTCACTTTGGTTCTGACAGCTTCTCTTTAGACTCTTATTCTGTGGATGGAACCACTTTTCTGATCCATCAATCCTCGAGAAGACGTGAGGAGAGGACAGCAGAGGAGAGGACAGGAAGGGGAGAGAAGAAGACGGAGAGGAGGAGTATAGTGGATGGAAATGAGAGCAGACTTGTCAGACGTATAGAGTGTTTCTCTGATTAAAATAGCACGTTTTGGAACGACACGCCATGCTGGTTGTGAATCGGTGTGGGTATGTGAAGGCCCTGGTCGATAGCACTCCACCGCAGCGGAATATGAAAAGTATTGATCTGCTTTTTACCTCGGACAGCTTTGAGCACAACGCCTGTGATGTTTCTGTAGCCAACCTTCAAAGTCAATACACTTTTCTCTACATCACTCTGACTTGTAAAGAGAAGGAAAAGAGAGAAAAAGAGATTCCTGTCATATCAGACAGAGAGCTGCGTTTTCCTCTGAGCTTTTTGTTGGAGAGGTCAGGCTGGTTGTTGTGTTTATTACCTCATGGATCTGATGCGGTGGAAGGAGAGGGATAAGGGTGATGAGGGTTTGGGTCAGATGAAGAAAGGTTAGAACCAGAGAGAGGCAGTTTGTGGCAGGGAGGGACAAAGGCTGGATTTAGAAAGATGAGGGCTGGCCAAGGCCACGACCTCATGTCTTTCACACATGTACACATGAGGGTCACTTTCCATGTTTGTGAATTAGCCACACAAACACACAGTTTTTTCCCCTCTCTCCTTCTCTCTCTGTCTCTCTTTGAAACACATACAGAGGAAAAAAGGACAGTTTCAAATAAGCAGCTTTAAGCCTTCAGACTGTGGAAAATCAATGGAATCAAGAAGAACTGACAGACGCGTTTAAGGGCGCAGATCTCGTGTAAGAGAATCCTCCTCCACAGAGAGACCTTCTGAGAGAAACACACTCGGGACAATCCTCACTGTTAAAGCTTGCTGATCCCTGATCAGAGCAGGGGGAGGTCTGCAGGGAGTAATACAGAGAGACAGACAACCAGAAAGCACCGGAATAACAGATCGTGGAGCAGCCCCTGAGATCACAGAGTGCTGCTCCACTAAGGAAAAAACACAGACAGACGCAGAAGGAAATCGAAGTCAAGAGGCTTTTGCTCATTGAGCCTTTTTGTTGAAATTTGCATCGTTCTCATGCACAGCAACATCGCTTTTTAAAGACACTGAGGGCTATGTGGGAATACTTGTATGATGCTGCAATCACGGCCTTTAATACAGAGTCTCTCAGCCTGATTATCTCTCCTGGTCAGCGCCATCAGGTCTATTCAAGAGTCTGGGTGAGGAGATGGGAAAACAGAAAGAGACCATGATTAGAATCGAGTGAGTAAACGCACCAGGGTGGCTGAGAATTGGACACATCTGCTGTGATCAGACGAGAGGTGTGGCTCTGCGGACCTCTAAGTAGCTGGATTAACCACTGGCCACGGGGCTATTGATGTTATTGAGCTGACAGGCTGATGAATGGAGTCCTTCCGCAAGGTGTATGAGTCTGCTGCTGTAGCCGGTTAGCGTGTTCACAGGCCAGGTTGTGTGAGAGAATATAGAACTGCCAGCAATTAATTTTGAAAGCAAAAGACTTTTGTTCTGCAGCCTTTGATTATTTGGGGGGGAGTCAAAATTTGCATGATTAACAGGAAACGTGCCCTGAGGCCACATACCTCAACAACCCTCGGTTAACAGTCATTAATCCATGTTAGAAGGTTAACCTGCCGCCTGCTGCCAAATGTATGTTTGTCAATATGGACCTTTTTTGTCACCATGACCTGAGTAAATGAGTGAGGTGCACCAACAAAATTTATTGCACTGTTATAGTTAAAGTCCATCCATTTGTCCATTTTCACCCGCTCATCCGTGACCAGGTCTGCAAGGGCAGCAGGGTGAGCAAGGTACTTCAGACGTCCCTCGCCCGAGCAACACTTTTCAGCTCCTCTTGGGTGATCCCAAGATGTTACCAGGCCAGATAAGATATATAATCCAGCCAGCATGTTCTGGGTCTACTCCCGGGCCCCCTACCAGTTGGACGTGCCAGGAAAACCCAGGAGACATTCAGTTCAGATGCCTGAACCACCTTAACTGGCCCCTTTCAATGCAAAGAAGCAGCAACTCTACTCTGAGGACCCTCTGGATGTCAGTGGTGGCAGGTATCTCTAAGGTTGAGCCCAGCCACCCTGCGGAGGAAACTCAGTTTGGCCGCTTGTATCCACGATTCTTTCAGTCACTACCAAAAGCTCATGACCATTGGTGAGGGTCGGGACCCAGATGGACCAATAAAACAAGAGCTTTGCCTTCTGGCTCAGCTCCTTATTCACTCCGACAGTCTGATGCATTGCCCACATCACTGCTGCAGGCCACGCCAAACAACCTGTCCATTTTACCTTGGCTCATGACCTAGAGACCTAGAGATACTTGAACTCCTTTGCTTGAGGCTATGACTCTCTCCCAACCCATAGGGGGCAATACACCACTTTCCGGCACAGGACCATGACCTCAGACTAGTAGGTACTGACCTGAGCCAGGCTACTTAACACTCAACTGCAAACCGCCCCAGTGTGTGCTGGAGGTCATGGTGTGATGACGCCAACAGAACCACATCATCTGCAAAGAGCAGAGATGCAATTCTGAGATCTCCAAACTGGGCACTCTCCTCCCTGCGGCTACACCTCGAGATCCTTTCCATGAATATCGCAAACAGAATCGGCGACAAGGGACAGCCACTGAGAACCTGTTGGAGCTTGTGCCGAGTATGCGAACAGTATAAACTATAGAGACAATAAACATTTCTTCACATTGAGCAGCTGTTTTGCTGTGTGTAGCGTCACTAATCTGAGCAAGGAAGAGCTTGATAAAGTGTGAGAAAATACATTGTCTTCATTTAAATATCCCATTCTGCAGACCTGACTTTCCGTTTTGACGGAGAGTCAATTAGACAGTCAAAGATTCACTCCAATTACTTCTTAATGTAATGTGCCGAGTTAATTTTCTTCTCTTAGCACAATATGTAGTCATCTGGGAAAGCTTACAGTGAATGAAGTATCCAGCAGGTGATTTTGTTTCTATAGAGTAGCTAAAATGGTACAACTAGCCAAGGAAGTCATTTCACAGTCACTTAGAGTAATTATAATAACATAGTGTTTATGTATCAGTCATCAGCGTTTTGCTGTATTACATATAAATTGGAATATTTTGAGCGACTGTGTTTAATTACTTTCTCGACATTTCTGATTAGGGCAGGACAACACGCTGCACCTGTAGAGGTGAACAAACAATATCATTTTTCTCAGCTTACACTTTGTGGCTGTCTTTCACTTTCTTGTGTGCAAGAGCTTGTGTGGGCACACACACTTGCATGTAAAATACAATCGCAAACAGACAGAGACACTTTCTTGCTGTCTAATCACACACAGTCAAACAGGCAACAAGTGTCATTCTTTCTTTTCTAATATTTGCATGGCACCAGAGGTTCCTGAGGGGGTTGTTTAGCTAATCCAATGATAAGGTCAGGAGGATTACTCATATTGGTCTCCCCATTCCTCCTCTCTGCCTGACAGGGAGAGGCTAGATACAGTCAGCTGAGCTCCTCCGGTGAACTGCAAATCACTTCCCATTCAGACAAGGAGTCGTCCTGACCGCATCTGACCCGGATCCTCCCGGTTACAGCGAGCAAATCTCGATCATCTGCATGACACAGTCTTAACAGACCACACCTGCCTCCTCTTTGATATACAGGCGAGAAGAGAAATGAAAGCCAAACACCAGTTCTGGAAACAAAGACACCTGAAGACAAGCCAAAGAGATGAAAGATAGAGAAAAGATCCACAGTAGGAAAAAAAGGCCCTGATGAACAACAGCAGGAAGAGTTCATCTTCTTGTATGGAAATAATTTGTTGTTGTCTATCAAGAGCGCAGAACAAACATTCCAGAGAAATATTAACTTGGCTCCCAAACAAGGCCATCAGGCCAATCAGATACAGGTGATATTTCAATGAATTTTGCCTCAGCTCTTATTTCTTCTTTACCTTGTCTTGACCCTATGTGGCGTAGCTTATCTGTGCTGGCTGAGACAGATTTGGAAGAGGCTACTCTTAATACACATTTATTACTGTTTAGGGTTTAAAGAGGAAATTAAAATATATTACATCATCACAGAAAAGTGACATGTCCATATAAAAAGCATAAATTTGGACATTATTAAAGTGAAAAAACAACAACTTCTGAATTAGTTTGGCTGAGTTTATTAAATGGTACTGTTACAAACTCTAATTAAAGTATGTCCAAAAATCTAGAGTATCCATTTTGTGAAAGTTTTGTATTGCAGCCAAGATTAAGGTTTCCCACATTCCCCGAAAGAGAACATAATTAACTCAATTTACGTATTCTTTGCTGTAATTGTTCATCAACTAAGGTGTCACTTTATAAATTGGAATCAAAGTCTCTGCTGGTTCTGCATTAGTGTGTTTTTTTTTTTTATTTCGGCAACAGCACTGACTTGACACAACGCTGACCTCTCGTCTAAAATAAGATTGCTTATGTAAAAAACCTGAATTTTAGAAAAATAAGAATGGCGAAGAACAAAAGACACGAGAAAAAACATTCAGAGAGAACAGGAAAACAGTTCCCCAAGTCTGTCCTGTCCTTTTGTTTCCTTTTATCTTTCCTGTCACTACAAACAGCGGGATCTTTAAAAAAAAAAAACCTCTGAGAATAACTGTGAGGAGACAAGTTGTCAGTGTGTTAACCACAGAAATTAATTTCCTGAATAGTGGCTTTACATGTTGTTTGTGGCGGTACAATGGTGGGAGTTGGACAGGCAGACAAGACTCCTGGAAGCTGGTCACGTACGCCTATAGGCACAGACACTGGCGCACACAGACATGTACACTTGCAGTCTGGCATCAGTGCTGGTCCCAGCGTATTGTTCAGCATGTTTAGTTTGAGATACAAATCCTGCCTCCTTTTGATGAAGTCATTTCTGGCTGTAAATGAAATGCATCACACAAGAGCAACAAAGGAAAGTTGGAAAGGCATGCTTGGTCTGTCACGTAGCTGAATGTAGCCACAGTGTTGACATGTAGACATTTAGCTAATTACACAGAGGACATGGAGCCAAATACAATGAGCTACATGTCTGCAGACATGACGTTTGTATTGAGCACGGCGAGCAGGTCATTCAGGGAGTGCTACAGAAAACTTAAAGCTTACTCACAAAAGCTTTTCTCTACTACCTATTCCTGCTCTGACCATGAGGGTAGCTCAGAGAATTGAGCTTTTGACTGGAAGGCTGTTTCCTCAAATCCCTGAGCTGGGAACATGAGGGCAGAGCAAAAGAAAAAGCCAGCACATTCCCTAGTAACTTTTGTGGAAGTGACCCTGAGCAAGGCAATTAACACCCGGCTGGTCAAGTTGAAACGCTTGGTGAACAACAGTGGGGAAACCTTGGCTCCCAGAGGTGCGAATGTGTGTAACTGAATGTGGGTGAAGCAGGGCGTTTCTGAAAAGCAGCCTAGCACGCTCGGTCAAACTAGCCTGAGTAAATAGAGGTAAATAAATAAATAAAGCCTGTTTTTCAGAGGCCAGCCACAGTGGAGGAAGCACTGTCATGCTGGTTTGAAAAAGATCCCCGAACACTGTCTAAAGAGCGCAGCGGGGAACGTTGCCTTGGCCCACATCCTGTGCAAATTCACCCCATTTCGGTTTATTCAAAACACAATATTCTCATTACGCTCAGTTGGCTCGCTGCACTGTCATTTCATCTGGCTTTCCGCACACCAGCACATTAGCCCCTTTGGTCTAGTAATGTTCAGAACATAACCCATAAAGAACCATTGTAATGTGTCTCTGCCTCATTATTGCCAGGTCAGTGTATGGAGCAACGCAGGAGAATAGGGTGCCTCGTATGGCTTGTTAATTCAACACCTCTCTCATTCAGAGCAGCATTTGTACAGCTGGCCTTTTGAAGGGAGTTCAAACTATATACTCCTACACATGCAGACACATAGATATGCAATGACACACACACACACACACACACACACACACACGCACAAATCATAGTCCCTGCTCTGACATCACTCCACACCACTGGTTCCTGCCCAACCTTCAGCCCCCACCTTGGGAAATCACCCAGAGCCTGTCCAGCCACCAGGGCGTGAAATACACACCCCTGAAAAGCAACCGAGGTGGGTGGAGGGACTGGGCGGTCGGGGTGGTGAGGGGCCAAGAGGTGGCGGGTAGCAAGTGTGAGATTTGGAGATGGAAAATGAGGGGAGAATTCAGCGAGGAAAATGCAAAGAGGAATGTGTGTGTGTGTGTGTGTGTGTGTGTGTGTGTGTGACTGTTCTGGAGGGAGCGGAGGGAGGTGTTGATTGGAGGGTTTGGGCGGCAGGAGATGGAATTGAAGCAGGATTAAATGGACACTAGGTTTCAGGAGGAGGAGGAGAGAAAGGAGGGGCCGCTTTGAAAGGAGGTCTGGGGGTGCACTCTTGGCCTTCAGACTGGGGCTCCGTCACGCCTCAGGTCTCTCCGAGCCACTTGGGCCTGGTGCTCCAGAGGGGAGTCAGCCCAACCTTTGTTACAGTGGAGGAGTGGGGAGTGACAAGGCATACCGGCATGTCTGACATGTCAGAGCAGTTGGCTGGGAGACCCTGAATCTGGTCGGGTCTGACGCTGGCCATCTGTAGCTTTAGAACAGGGCTGGACTGTTTTAATTGATGAAAAACGCCCCGGGGAGGATGTGGGATCGTGCTTCAAGGAGAAAACAAAGAGCGGTCGGTGAATCAGGCGTTGATTAAATGTGCACCGAGTTATTTCAGCGAGCAAACAAGACCAGCGTATCCTTGGAGGAACCCTAATGGTAGCTAAATCAAAGAGAGATTTTTTTTCAGCTGAAAGACAAATAGAAATATGCATGATCAGATTTGAGCACTGCTCAAGTCCCCAGTTGGATGTATTCATCCTTATTCCGTTCTCTCAAAGAGCTCCCTTTAATGTCACCCAGCGAAGGGAAGTGATGAAATGGAGCAATTATGTATCCATTTGTGCTATTCAGGTGAAACCAGGTGTAAAATTTCCAATCTGTGCACCTGCTGTATCTTTAATTCATTGTGCTTTCTCACCAGTGTTGCCTGTTAGATGGTAATATCCAAAATATGGACAAAATATTACATGCAATAAATCTATTTAGCATTATCATATTGCTTCCAAAGGGAAGGATTGTTTTTCCTGTGCAAGTTTACACCAAAAATTGCAATAGAGAAGTTATGATAGCCGAACACAAACAAATCTTACAGGAGAAACATTACAGAATTGTTGAGTTGTGCTGTAATAAGAGCATTGCAATAAAGCAAAATTGTCCTTCATCAAGAGGCAACATGTTTAATTTGATATTCAGACATTTAGGAATATGAGAAAGAAAACAACGGAGCATTGTCGGACTGAATGGGGAGAATTACACTTCTTTGGTGAAAACAGATAGCCAAGTCATCTCCCGTCGGGCTGCAGATTAATTTTCATTTTCCAAACAGTTTGTGCATATAAATATTCATGAACCACCTTGAAAAGCGATGGGCGACTTTATAAGGCGGTCAGCGGAGAAACCAACAACCCCCCCCCCTTCTCTGCAGCTGTGCTGATGAGGGGGGGGGGTTAGTTCATGATGAAAGACTCTCACTATCCACGACCTTTCCAGTCTAAAACAAAGATTTGCACAATTAACTACTTTTAAATGTCATCCAACTGCCAAATCTGCATATCAACGCCAAGCCTTGCATAAAAATTAGGATGTTTGTAGAGGAATCATTTTTCTCCCTTTTCCCATCCCAATGCCACCAAATGGGGTTCTCTCTCATTTTAGCCAGGAAGGAAATGTAAATGTCAACATATCTTGTGTGGAGATCCTTCTGTTGCTAATTAACCTTTGCCGTTTAGAAGCTAGACTGAGCTCTGCCTAAACACCGCAATTAACTCCAGCTTGAAAGACAGAGAGACAACATCTACATGGAGCCATGGAAGAGGGGGAATCACAGTGACTTCATTATCCTTGCCGACACACATACTCCACACACCTCACTTTTTTTGAGGGTACTCATTGGTTGATATTTTCCCCAGGCGTCAGGAATGAGCCTATTGGGAGGATGTCAAAATTCAGTGGATTAACAAATCTCATTTCTTTTTATCTTCATGAGGTTGGACAGGAAAGCTGGTTTAGTTGTAGCCCCTGGTGAGAGGCAAACCATTATAGAGGAATTCATACCCATAAATCTTAAAGCCGAGGACTGCCGGGGTCTATCATGTTCAAGTTCAATTTCCAGATGCAGTGACTGAGAGGAAAATTTGTCGTCCTCTAACCAACTTGGACCGTCCAAAACAAGTAAACGAGCCAGTGTAATTCAAATACTCTCTTCTGGAGTTCTCTGCGGGTCTTGTCGGGGCCTTAACTGCACAGGGCTCCTCTGGAGTCATGAAAAGCAACACTGAGCTCGCTCCTGCTGCTCAAAGGCAGTGTCAGTTACAAAGTCAACCCATTAACATCTTCACTATTCAACGCTACACTCTTTCCCCGACTGCAGAATCAACACGAGTCAATAGGCAGGCAGAATACCACAGGTAGCTAGGCAAAATACCTCCCTGCTCCCCGGGGAGTGGAGTGAGAAAAGTATATGATGATGGACAGGAAATATTTTTCTTTTATATGTTGATAAATACTGAAGCTCTTGGAGCACTCAGGCCAAATGCAGACAAATGATTGACAGATTTTTTAAGAGACAGGAAGAATCTGGGTTTGGAGAGGGCAGGGGTGACGCAGAGGGAATGCTGGGATGTGCCAGAGTAAAGTTGATTCAGTGTAGGATGAATAGGATGAAGGGAGGCTTTAGCAGAGTGGACCCTCCACAGTCAGAAAAAGAAAGAGACCTTCAGAGAAGGCATGAAGCAAAGATGACCAACTTGGTTATGCAAAATACTTGAAGACAAGACATGACTCGTCCGAGGCTTTGGCATAAAATGGAATGATGTTCCCAAACTAGAGATAGGGGCGGCACTGTATCAAATGGCTACTACAGTAGATAGGATCAAACCTTATCGTGGGCGCCACCATTGGCTGGACCAACAAGTCACTGCATGTTTGCTCGCAAGCGTCCACATCTTGTTCTGATGCATTACAAACACAAAGGCTCTGACATTTCTTGACAGCACAACAAAGCTGAAGGAGGGTGGACTGCCATGTTTCTAACACACAGCCTTCCTCATGACTAGATGCTCTGTATCAGTTCACATGAGGAAGTTCAAAGGAGCCGCTACCTTTTCAGTCGAGGACATCCGTCAATGTCAGCTATGATTAGGTCTTGAAAAATACTAATTTCTCGGGAAGACTAGACTAACGTCCTTGCAGGTCCGACATGACAAATGTCCTGTATGGTCAGCGTCAATTCTTATCAGCACCTCATTAAAAATGTAATGACCACATGAATATTTACCAAGTTTAATTACTGCTCTCTATTATTATTCTGCCGTGCCCTGCACACTCTTTTCTTTTCCGGAGGGCAGTGTCTCTCTTCCAAGTGCCGTACCAACGCCTCCTTCCACCTTGATGAATATTGCAGAAGTCCGAGGAGTGCGAGCCATCGATGGAATCCACCTCAATCAGCAGGAGAATCGATGGCATACACTCACATTTGCAGAGGCGCTAATTGGCGGCAGTAAAATTCAGCAAGCTGCATAATTTACCCGAGAGAGGAATGGGAGCGGAGAGCAAGGAGATCAGCTCATTTGTAGCAGAGATATTAAAAAACCCTGTCATTCTGAAATCAGAAGGCCTTCAACAGATGCCGAGGAGACCAAGCCAAAGGCCAAATTATTAATGTCTCTGCTTGTCAGGGCCAATGAAGTACAAGCTATTGAAGTAGGCTTTTTTCTTGCTGGAGAAGTAACATTAAAAATGTCTTCACTGAAGGTCTTTTGTCCCCTCACTGGAAATACCTGACCTTCTTCTATTTATGCTGACACATAGTAATAAATTAACACACAGCCAAACAAATGAGATAAAAAAACATCTCACAATGCAAATGCAATGACACCTAAGAAACGGCATTCAGTGAATATTTGCTTTTCTTAAAGACGGTGAAAGAACGCTTCAGGGACTCCACTTACAAAAATAATTGCTTTTTCTCACCCTGTTCATCTGATAACAGGGTTCCAACACTTATCCAGATTCAAATTTCAGATTTTTAATGACCATATTTGACATCTAAGTACAAAAAGCTAGATTTTTTTATGTAAATAAATGGTTTTAAGATCCAACTGTCAACATGTATGTTACATTTTGACTATGTATGCTATTATGTTATGTTATACAAATATATGCCAGAAGATTGTAGGCAGGTACTGTAGTTTACACAAATCAATAAAAAAAACATACTGAATAAATATTACATTATTGTTCTGCCCATATTTTTCTGTCTCTTTCATAAATAAGAGCCTAAAATGACTAAAAAAGTTACATAAAAAAGTAAGTTTTAATGGGGGAAAGAAAGTTGTAGGTCTTTTTTTTCCAGATATCTTCAAGCATAACTCTTAATAATACATTACAGATAAAAAGGAGATTCCTGATACAGCAGGAAACTGAATTGGGTACAGGCATACCACAGGACAAATGGGAGGAAGTATGCACTGGTGCACACTTAGTAACCATTTCAAATACTTGGAGGGAATTCAGATGGAACTTGGTAATGAGATTTTTTTTGGATCACAGAAATAGTGGCTAAAAGGGGCTCAACATAAATAAATGTTGGAGAAACTGTGATACACAAACTGGCAACCATGCCCACATATTTTGGACAAGCACTAAGTTAGGTACATTTGGGAAGAGATTTTTGAGGCACTTAAGAAAATATTTTACCAAAATCTCACAAAAGATTGGATCTAACATCGGAGGGCATTGATGGGAGAGCAAAAAAAAAACCTTTTACAAATACTGATAACAGCAGCACTCAAATGCATTAGAATTATGTGGTTAAAACCTGACCCCTCGACATATGATATGTGGACTGAGAAGGTATGGGAAATGTACCAGATGGAACAGATAACATACTCCTTGAGACTCCAAAAAGAAATATGTATTAAAAGATGGGGCCCTGCCATCACCATACTAACATAGCGAAGTGATTGAAATCCACATATTTTACAGTATATATGTATCTTTATCTCCCCTATCTGCTGACCCACCTCTTGATGCATATACATACATTCATGCCACTTTTTTTTTAGTCATTTTTGTCCAACCCCCCCTTTTGTTTTATTTCAAAATTAATACTTTAAGCTGGGATGTGCTTGGTTTAATTGATTGCTGTGTGTCTGTAAGCCACATAGGCACAGCTGGAAAAAAAATAGGGGAAAAAAACAGCATGGAAATTCTGAAAATGACTCACATTAACACTTGTCCATATGATTGGAGTAACACCTGCACAGCCATGCGTTTGACACTGTTGACACCACTCCTGTGCAGAGATAACACAATTTGGCATATTAGTTGGTGCAAAGTACACTACACATTTAAAAAAATTGTAAACCAAACAAAACTTCCTTGCAGAATTTAATTTCTATCAGTGGCGGCTGCTGGTCTTTCAGAGAGGGGAAGCTCATTGTCGGCTTACATCATAAAATTTGTCAATTTATTTATATGTAAATTCTGCCCTCCAAAACGATATTAAACTCCAACAAGGAAATGTTGAAATTATGCATACCTGTCAAGTTTTGGATTTGAAAATAAGGGAAATTTTCCGGCACTCGCTGCGAGCCATCCCACCACCCCAACCAAGCTCCAGTATCCCTTACATTTTAAGACAGATGTACAAGATATCTAAAAACAACTTGTCAACCGCTTACTAACTACAGTTAGGTGATCAGAATCTGATAGGCCAACCTTTGTTGACACTGAAATGCTGTGAACATTCCCAAGTTATAATACAGCCTAAATGAAAACACAAAGGGTGTATGAAGCACATTTATTTATTGTTTATAAAACGGGTGCTTCCCATCCTTAAATGTGATTGGCTGAGCCGCGTTCACTGACGTCGTAAAATCAGTGTAACCCACTGGTAGACGCAGCGTCTGTGTTGCTTGGCAACCATTCTGTCCACTCCATCTTGCTTGGTGGAAGAATGAATAGTTCTCAGTTTTATTGTTGCATTATTACCAATAAATTGATGATTTTTTCTGTGTGTGTGTTTATTTTATGGGCTATATGTAGGGTAACCGTTTTATAAAAGCTATAAGCCCCGAGAAGCCGTGAGTTACAGTGATTTTACAACGGCGGAGGGGCCCTGAACGCCCCTCAGCCGTTGTAACATCACTGTAACTCACGGCTTCTCGGGGCTTATTGCTTAAACATATTTTCAGTTCATAATGTGCCCATCCTGCTCCTCTGTAGGAAAGTAAATGCGCTGTCCCATTTTATATTTACAGGCCTTCTTTGTTTTTTTGGCAGGAATGCCTTCTCCTTCGTCACATCCATCCATCTCTGTCTGTTGTTGTTCCGGGTTTGTTCCCGTTGTCGGCACTAACCTCGCGACAACTGCCACCCAGGCTACTGCAGGTGGCAGCTCTCGCGAGACTAGGAGCTTTTGCTCCGCGCTGTTGAAGCAATCAGCCCTAGTTTTCTTGTCTTTTTTCGACATGATCGCGTTTTCGACAATCGCCTGCTCTGGCCTTCTCATGCACCCCGTGCTTGACTTGATCAGCCTGGCTGAAGTTAACGCTGATGAGGCGCAGCTGAAACGTGTTAGGCTTAATCACTTAAACGCCGCTATCATTAGCGACTTTGATGGAACACCCCCCGGTTATACTCCTCTGGTGAACTGTATGTTTACGTGGTTTCAGTAGCTTTCATAGTCGCGGTAAAGCCGGGCTAAAAGCCAGAAGGAAGGCTTTATAAGCTGCCATTTACTGTGACAAACAGCCGGCGTTTACAGCGACTTTGAAAGCTACTGAAACCACGTAAACACACACTTGTGTACTAACAAGGCTAGTGTATTTTAGCAGGAGCTACTGTTATGCTGCCTATGCTAACGAGCAACACTGTCTAACAAAACCCGATGAACAAAGTTAGCTTCAGGCTAATTTAGGCAGCACATTTGACTTACCTGTCGAAGAGAAACCTGGCAACTTCAGCGTCCCTTTTAAGATCTTCCTCCTTCATGGTCTCCTTCCACCTGGCGGAGGCCTCTTTTTTTGGATGCTCCGGTCACGCTGCCTTTTAAGTACCCTTTTTGGCTTTCTTGGCGATGGTGAAACGTCTCCTGTGCTGCTGCTGCATGTGCATGCTCCTGCATTGTGCTGCAGTGGTGCAGATTTTCAAACTTGCCGGGGCAGTAAGCCTCTCTGCTGATCTCCTCCTCCGGCCGTCTCAATCACTCTGCGCTGCCTCACAGGGAAACGCGTAGTTATTCCGCGTTGGTGCTGTTTGTCCCTTGCTGTCAGCTGTAGTTTCAAGTTTAGCAGACAGTCATGGCGCTTCCCACCGGCTTACCCGTTTTATGTATAAACAAATCTAAAATTCTTTGCTTCGAAGAATGTGTCAGATTATTAGCGGAGGTCATAATACACCAATGATAACACTAATATAAATGCAGACAGTAAGCAACAGAAAATGTTACACACTGTCCTTACTCAGACATCAAGCACACTGATCTCACACAGTGATAAATATTTTGGCTACACTGGCTGCCTAAAACAGACTGTTTGTGTGATCAATTTATTTTCAGAAAATCTGATTTTTATTGTTAGAAAACACAGCAGAGGAAATAGCCTGGAAACACATATTTTGCCACATTGTTTTCTTTTTTTCCATATTTATCCAGGCATGGAAATTACTGTACATAAATATATTTCCATACTGCGAGGAAACCCTTTGATAAGAGGGTGCAGAGGAAGTGAGATCAACAGTGAGTGCAGAGGAGAGGAAGAGTGGCCGTGGACATTTGTTGACCCCATGTTTCCTGCCCGTACCTACACCATCACTGTCTAATAACTGCCAATGATTTTTATAAAAAGAAAAACATTGAGGGATTGTTATATTGTTCCTTTGCAATTGTGACATACTTGTAGTCACACAAACAACAGCTCTTTCAGAAACTTCAGAGAAAATCTGAAGTGATACAAAACTTTACAACTGTTGTTTTGTGTTAACAATCTGCTCAGTTTCAAGCAGCTGTAGGGTTTCTATCCCTTTGTTGTGAGCGGGCGTTGTTCAAACAGTTTCAGGGGGTGGACACAACATAATGAACACCTTTGAAATCTGCTGCAATTCAACACAATAGCCCATTACTGAAACAGATACTATCTTGTGATGATTATAGTATAAGGCTGCTCCAAGGACGTATTGGGAAAAATACATCTGGAACAAAACCACAAATTACAGCCTTAAATCACACCATAGTGTTGGAGCAACACATTTCTGACACTTAAATTTAAAATTAGACGCTCACAAAGGCAGCACTTGTTTGAGGGCTTCTGTAACTGGTAGGAGATTGCACGTAGTGGTGTGTCCGTTCCCTGTACAATACCTGAGGTGAAAGATGATTTATAATAACTTAAGTTCTCCTAAACTATCTCTGCAAGTAAGAAACTGTAGGTTTTTAATTACACAACTAAGAGCTGTGGTGTATGTGTATCCGTTTGCTCCATATTTCCATGCTCATAGAAAATGAAACAGAAACTTGCTGATGAAAACAGAGCTCCCTATGCTTTTATTAAGATTAGAGAAAGCTCCTTTAGCTGCGACTCAAGTGAATTGTGCCTCGTGTTGACACAAATTGTGTTGACAACACAAAGAATGTATCAGGGAAGTACCAACCTTCGCATCCTGTTTGATGCTATCTCCCACGTTTGATCGGCAGACATGAAAATAGGCACTTGAAAGGGACAATATTGTCAAAGACTAGGGACATATTGAGTGACAGCTTTTTAGCTCTTTGAGGCCTTTGCTGGTTGCTGGGCAGCAAGCTGATGTCTCCTCGCTTTGTTTCAGATGTGAAGCTCGTGCGATTGTGGCAATAGCTCTGACCTTGACATCACAAGTATACCTTAATGGAAATGCAGGTTGATTGTTGTGTCATGGTGCTCAATAGAAAAGACATTATCAATGCATGGGCATCTGTGGAAAACATCTTTATTTCTAACAATACAGAGGCTTCGGTGTGTCATACGTGCGCATTCCAAGGCCTTTGGTTGTGATGGAAAACATGCTGGTTTCCTTATTTGCATTTTACCTGAGCATACAGATGCAATCTGTGTTGAATTTAAATTTCACCAAGTCTACCATCATAGTCATTGTGGTCTTTGTGTTGAAATGCAATCGGTGTAATAAAAAGTCCGGAAAAAACATGCAAAAAAAATGTTTAAGCAGTCCACAGATTATGTAAAATGAGCGGAAAAGTATTCCACTGTCATTTTGAATATTCCTCTCCTGCCTCAAATCCACACATACAAAAGGAAAAGAGAAAAAAAGCTTGAAGTAGTAGTGTTTTATTCATCTTTATGTAAATCCAGTCATTTACGGTTGCCTTAACAAATCAGGAATCAAGTGTGTCAACATCTAGCAGAGAAGAAAGTGCATATGGGGATTACAAAAGAACAGAAACAGAACAAAAACAGGCCAAGGGAGAAACTCTCCATCGGTTAAAGTCTACAAATCCTGACAAGGGTAAAATGAAGGTGTTTTTAATTGTCTGAAATCTCTATGTGGTGTAGAAAGTTTACAGTTCTACTCAAACCTCTAAGCTCAGTAAGCTATTGTTCATGTCTGAGTGACAGTGTGTGGAGGCTGAGCCCAGAGCTGGTTCACACCATAGAAAAATACCCTGGTTATTTGCATTTTTAACTGTACACTACTGAGTTTCTATAGAATAGATGAAAAATGATCAACTCTCTCCTACCGACTTTTACTGGCCCTGGTTATAGGCTCAAGCCAGTATTTTCTTTACATCCTAAACCACTAAGAAAGATAAATCCCTTGTCGCGTTGCTACATAGCTAAAGTTACAAGTATATGCTCAAAACCATTATTAGGCTAAGTAAATCCCACGCAGTATTTATTTATATGTATATATCAGATCAAATAATGGGAATATAGTATCAGATAAACATTTCTTCAGTAAATTCTGGGTCAATTTCAGGTCGCTAATTGGATGGCAATTACCTGCTAACCACTTAAGGCAACGTTTCCTCTTACCTGTCATCACGGCGGTTGTGGTTAATCATCTGATAACATGACCCAGGGTCTTTAAGTAAAGGCAACTTCTATTTCAAGCACTGTTTGATTTCATTCTGTGCTGACTCGGGGTGATGCTCAGTCAACCCTAAATCTACGCATGGCATCAAAAGACAGCATTGTTCCCAAGTCATACAGAGGCTCATTTCAACGTCAGGTCATCTGTAGATAGTATCTCTGTAACTGAAAGAATACCATGAGGATCTCAATGTAAACATGCAGGTTTTGAGAAATAATCAATGCTGTTTTCCGGTCATGAATTCGCCAGGGGTTTGAATCTTTCTTCTGCACCATGACAACGTGCATGTTGAGTCACAGCAAAGAGTTCAGTCCTTCAAATGGAGCCTCAACATGTTACGAGTCTACATATGCCTTTAACACTGTACTGGACATCCAAGAAAAGAAACAAAAATCTTCTAATTGGACAAAATAAACGTCACAGATTTCTCAAAATGCCTCACGTGAGGTCTGAAGCCGTGGCAGTTCAGTTGTCGTCCGGTCTGAAGTTGTGGGATGTCGTGTCCTGATCTCCAAGTCTCTGCTCTGTCCTGTCTTGTGCGATCTCGCTGCAGCAGTTGAGTTCAGTTTGAAGGATGTAAACACCGCAGAGTGCTTGGAGAATATCGACAAACCTTTTTTAATCTGTTCATCTGACCATTCCTGAATGTCTCTGATGTGATGATGCATTCATTGGATCTTTTTCACATGTTCAAAACTAGACCATCCCCCCCGCTGGTGCATCCGCTCCAACCAAGGCGATACGGACAACTTAAACTGTATGAGGCTTAACACTCTATTAACTGAGTTACTTTCGCTAAAAGTAGATATCAAATAACACTCGATGGTGCACTGCCTCGTCACTCCTGCCTAGTCACTCAAGGTTCTGGTCGAAGAAATTACATATTGTTGGATGTAATCTGACATTTTATCAGTGATGACGAGAAAGATTCAGTCAAGATAATAATAACCTATGATTGATAAAGTATGAAGTCTCACTTAATTATAAAATACCAGGAGGCCCATATTCTAATTAAATTATTAAAATGTGAGCTTCAAATGAAACAGTTGACTGGACCTTTGTCTGTGAGTGTGTAGCTACATGTTCACATGCATGTTTGAACAGTGGATGAGAGGCAAACATGACTGAGCTGCAAATATTGTGTATGTGTGTCTATACACAAAATGGGCCTCTGTGTAGCTATGTGTTTTGTGTGTGTGTGTATGTGTGGGTAAGTGTGTGTGTGAGATCCAGCAGTAGCTACGAAGTGTTCGATGTGTTGGGGCTCCAGCCCATTTGATAAGCTCTCTCCAGGGTTCTCTTGCAATCCTGCATCACCGTGCTGAAAACAATGTGAGGGTACTGGACCACCAGCCTCTCCACCGTCTCCTCGTTCACCTGCAAAACACACACACGCACTGTTAACATAATGAGCTGATTACCAATAGTACAGAATTCTTTCTATCTGCTTCCCCGGACAGAAACAGAAAGACGGAATTTTATATAAAAAAGACTATCATTTTTGGAAGATGCCCTTTCCATTTGTCTCACTTTGTCCCCCATCAATGGGGCTGCATTATGAAAAGGATCTTTTAATGGCCATCATGAAGAGAAGGAATGATAAAAGAGGAACTATTATTGCTCATTTTCAAGTTCAGGCTTGTATTTTGAGTTTCTACTAGAACATGTTTACATATTTTGCTCATACTGTTTGTGTTGGCACACCTGTATTCACCCTCTGTCTTAGACGGCTCAGTTATAGCTCCTGTCTCTTTAAGCCAACCTCCCGAAAAAGCCCAGTCTGCTCTGACTGGTCAGCGATTCTGGTTCTTTGCATCTGGGCTTCTCTGCACTGTCACTGCAGCCAGAGAATGACTGTAGCTGCATTTTCTACCTTAAAAAAAAATCACCAATAGGGCAAATTTACAACATCGGCAACCCAGGTTACATGTTTCCCTGATGTTAGCATGTAGCTACATCTAGCCGTGTATGCAATGTAAACACTTGCAGTCGTGTACTTGGACTATATAAAGAAATGTTATGAGCTGATGCCAGCTTGTTTCCAAAGTAGAGAAATAACACTGGAAACACTGGAGCAACACTGGAGTATTCACGGTCTCAAGCCTGAGGTTTTTGCTCACATAAATTTACCTCATTATTTGAAGCTCTGGCCACATCTAATATGAACATCCATCATTGTAATAGTATATATTTGACAGAAAAATAAGGAAAGGCACAATAGATCCCTTTTAAAGCTATTGTTACGTCATAGGCATTTAATGAAAACGCAATGTTAGTAAATTAGGGTTGGTGAAAGAGTCATAATGTTAGTTATTTGGTAAATTAGACCCATTTCCTGGCTCTATATTCACACACTGAGCATAACATGAGTCAACCAATCAAGCACTTTATTTCAGAATCATTCAAGAGCCATTCACTCAGTATCAGAGCTGATTTCTAGGAAGTCCTGGGTAGCTGCATTAAAAAGAGGCAATCAGCTTAAAACCAAATAAATGTAACAGAAATATTGCTTTAGGTCTAATAAATGCAGATTTTTAAATGACTTAATTTAAATGGAGTAATTTAAAAATCTGTCGACCGTCTCTGCATCGCCCCATGATGCCTTATTAAGATAATCAGAAACACAGATTGAACAGTTAGTGCCCCGTCAAAATGGCAGCGTACCAGACTAATATGAAGGAAAAGCAATTTCTTAAGAGTATACAGTGTACGCACATACGCACACATACACACCCAATTGGACTATGGTGATGGGTTTAGCACCAGAGGACAGCTGAGCTCACAAGGCTAATGAGGCCTTCATGTTCTCAGAGGGCCAGAAAGACAAGCAGCTAATAGCACTTCTTTGCCAGTCTAACACTCTGTCAGACCGTCACTGGGAGCCAAGAGTGAGAAAGCCTGAGAATCTGACAAAGAGCAGAGGCAGAGTAACCCTTGAGACCTTGAGGGGTTAACCGCAACCCACCCAGAACCAACCCCCGCCCACCCGCGAGCATGACACTTTCCAGGGGAAATGATGTATAAACACTCACACACATGTTGAGCACACAGTCATCCGTTGTTGCCAAAGCAGTGACAAAGTGTTTCGCAGTTTTCCCCGAGCTCATTGCCCGAGAGCCCCTTGGTTTCTGTGTTTTCTGGAAGAAAAGTTGCGCTGGGTAAGAGTTCCCTGGCTCTTGCTCAGGTTATGATCTGCATTGGTTGTCATTTTCAGTCTAATTCCTATTTTCTCTTCATAGAACACACTTTGCTTAAGTGTTGGGTATCAGCAATTCCTTGTTAAGTAGAGGAATTGAGAAAACAAATGGACAGACAGAGTTAGGATTAAACCAGCAGAATCACAGAGAGAAATAAGTGTGCTTGAGCGAACAGACCACCGATGCTTCTCAGGTCACAGAAGGATGATAGAAACTCTGCAGAGCACAAGTGAATTCAAGAAGACTAAAAAGCAGCAACAGCCTTCCCTTTGATTGCCAAGGAAGAAACAGCGAGCTGGAGTTCGGGTGCTTGACGCCAACACACAGAGGCTTAACAGATTCTTTCAGGATAGCGTCGATACAGAAAAAATAACATAAAACCAAGACTGCAGGGTCAAAAAGTATTTCTTATTTTCATCTCTTTTTTTGTTTTGTTTTTGTGATCAGATGCTTCGGGAAAACTTCTAAGAATAAATGCCAAAAAACAGTCTTGCTTCAGTTCTCTCTACCGTTAGTGTTTCAGCGAAAGACAACAGAGACTGGCAGAAGGTTTTAAAATTTAAAATAATACTCTGACATCTCAGCCGCTGAAAGGTGCATTAAATCGGCGGGTAAGAGTGGAAATGAGGAAATTCCAGCAACACTTTCCGTGCTGTGATCAATGATTCATTTGTAAAGCTGATGCATTAATAAAACAGGGTTTCAGGATATTGCTTTAAAGAATTCACGCTATTATTACAGTAAGAGATAATGTACATATTCAACTGGCAGACAGTTTTACAAAACAAACCACCACATTCCTCCTCTTACTGAAAAGATCAAACTCAACAAGTGAGGCTGTAATATTGGCAGTACTGTAAGTTTAACTACAGTAAGTTTATTCACATCAGGCACAAAAGAGAATGTAGCAGCCGAAGAACTCCTGCAGACACAGCTCTGAATCTCTGTGTCTTTTTATGACATCTACATGATTGCATGTGATTATGTGCATTTTCAATTTGCGCATAAAAAAGAAGTTTAAATATTACAACAAAGTTTTTACCCATGGCTGAGGTGGAGAAGTGTGACACTAGTGTGACAGCCTTGACGAATAAGTCATGAGGTTCATGACATATTTGATGCATGTTAGTAATGAGAGTAGTGATGAGAGTTGTTTTTAAAAAAATAACAGCATTGAATTAGAATGGAATGACTAATGAGGAGATTTTGCAAGCTGCTGTAACTTGTAGGTAACAAACTGGCCTTTTTTATTGTTGGTCATATGGTCACATGTTCTGCTTCTCTATGTTTTTTTTTAGGCTGAGGCAGAGATGGTTGTAAATTCTGTTATTTTTATAGATAATGCCAGGCACTGCACCAGAATTTCAATTTTGGATTGGCCATAGTAATTTTGGCTGGGCCTTTTAATTACAGTTTTTTTTACAAGTTAATACTTTTTGCCTTCCTTTGACAGTTTCCCATTGGTAGTGTTGCTGAAACAGAAATTACTGTGGAAGGCGACTCGCGCGCCTGGTTTATTATACTCCTTTTAAAACATTTCCAATGCCAAGATAGCTTATTATTTACCCATGACAGTTTGTATTCATTACAAGCAGCACATGCGGGTATATTGCTCAGATTGTGCAAAAATGAAACATAGCATCCTGTCTATTATGTTTTGTTTTTCTGCTTTGGATTGAGTAGAGCAATACATCCATTCATTTAGAACACTGACAATTTGATTCTGTTACTTCATTTTTATTTGTTTAAGTTGATTGCAGGGAGAGACTAGAGAGATCGACTGCTGGGGGACCTAGATTGACTTTTAACACAACAGAGAGCGTGGCACTGCTTAACAGCCTCCGTACCATTGACATGCATGCGCACTCTCAACAGGTAAAATGGCCTGTTTCGACTGGTCCAAACTTCACACACAATAGTAACATAATGAATGCTTTCTGAAAGGGAAGCACTTTTTTTTAGGGAAATTGTTAATTCTACTAGTTAAAAACAAAAGTGAAGAAACGATCTCTTTTCCCAGTCATTTAGGAAGGGCCACTTGTACATTGATTGATTGATTGATTGATTGATTGATTTTATTTAAGTGTCTTGCACCAAGTGGTGCCCAGCCCATATGGGCTTACAAGACACTAAACCAAACAACAGCCTGGATGGCCACATGACAGATCAATAACAAGAAGTCCACAAATCCCAAAGGAAAAGCAAACATTTCAGGACAGCCAAATTCCATAATAGAAACATCTAATTATGTAGGGTACAACGTTCTCTGTCTTAAGAGCCAGGCATTTTCTATAAAGCTTGCCGAGGCAAAGGCCTCCTCACTAAAAAGCCAACGCAACATCTCACCTCCGGATAACCAAAATAAATCAGGATTTTTCTACGTCTTTTTTTAAACAGATGGTTTCTTAAATCACAGTACAAAGGGCAATGAAACAGAAAATGATATTCATCTTCAACAATATCAAGATCACAAAAACACATATATGTTGCTGCTCCGGGATACTTTTATATTTGCCTACTTCAATAGCCAGAGGAAGGGTACCAGTTCTTAACTGGGCACAAAGGGACCTCTGTCCCCTCTTCAAATTAAAAGTTACATAATGTTATGTATGAAACCCCACTTTGATTTGAATGTAGTTTCTGAGCTTTGGTTTGGACCAGATCTCATCTATCCATTGTTCATTGTGAATCTTAACTAATTTTTCTTTCGCTATATTTGTATTACACTGCAAATTGTTCCTAAATATATGTACAAGTGGGCGGGTCCAGGCCCTTTAGGCCACCAACAAGCTGCGCCTTGTTGACGTACATTGTTTTTTTTTTTTTTTATACTTATCCTTTGGGGAGAAAAAAAGTTAAATAAATCCTGGCAAAGGCAACAAATCAAGTCATTTTTTATTAATAAACACTGGTTCTCAGAGGAAAGGATTAGTGCAGTCTCTTATTCCCCTCTTATGGGATTTGACCCAGGTGTTTGACCAAAATACTGTCTTGAATCATGAATTTGGAGCTTTTCATAGACTGTCTGGTCCGTCGACTCTTGGATCCTTTCCAACAAATTTAGCGACTGTCTCCTAAAAGTGATCATTAGCTTTTATGTTATGTTGGATCATCCTCACACCTGTTTTTTTTTCCTTTTATTATTTGTGAAAGGCACTTAATGCCTTTATAGTGGTCGTGAGGAGATGACAGGAGGAGGCCTGGGCAGATTTGAACTGGGGATGTTGCCAGTCATGGTAAGTGTCTTCACCCCTAAGACACCAGGGCGACCCTCAGAGAAACACCTGTAGTCTGCCTACAGAGATGGACACAGGTTGTCTTCGCAGAGGCATGTAAGAGTAGAGAAGCAACGTAACTGAGGCCTCTAAGAGCTGCCACTAAAGAGACAAGTTAAGTTTGTTATGACATATGGCGGAGCCTCATTAGCAGATAAAGTGACAAACCCCTGATTGCCTTCATAACATATTATGCTATATTCTTGAAAAGAGAATGAAACATCCCCCAGCTCGTTAATCAGGGCTTAATTACAATTAAAACTGATCTAAAGAATAGACCTGTCAAAGTGATGGGAGGCCATAACATTCATTAATGCTAATTTAGTGCAGCTCCACTTGCTGAGCAAACACGACACACACAAAATGGCTCCCAATCAAAACGCTGAATCATTTCCTAATTGCCGGTTGCTGCAACGCTAAATGTTTGAGTTGCAACAAGATTACTTTGATGGAAATCATGAAAAGATAACTATTTCACTGACCTATGCTGCTCTTGATGATAATACTGTAAGTGCAGAAAAAAAACTTGCAAAGGATTGGTCTTTCTATGTTGTTTTCTTAAGTTCTGAAATGTAATTACTGTCACGTACAGCAGGCGTCAAATGATTGTAATTCAAACATCTTATTATTATTACGCCAATCAAGCCTGAAGGAAAAAAAAGATTTTTCTATCAATCATATCCAAGCCAGTATAAATTTTAAATGGTTACAGCACAGCAAAGAGACTCCTTGTACCTGGTTTGATTAATTGGCATCTGTCTACACTCATTTTTAAAAACATTTTATTGCCAGTGGATAGAAAATCTTGTTGACAGAAAATCAGTTGACAGAGGCATTTATGCATCACAGCATTCATTAACTCTCCTCCACTGAGTTACTGTAAATCTTCTCAGGCCTTAAAACAACAGCCTTCTGTAAAAGAAACCCTCTCCTAGCGAGTTCCCAGAGCTCACAGCTACAGTCCTTCTTCCAGAAACAAGCCTGTGTGCCCTTTGCATGGCTCTGTGGTATGCTGAATGAGACGCGATGACATCACCACACCTGCATGGTATTTGCGGCTCAGAGCTGATGTTAGACATGAAGGTCACACCAAACGCTGTGGGTAACTGGCTGGCAGCGAGGGGAGTCCTCTGGTTACAGCAGCTCTGCCGCTGACTTCTTGAAAACCGGTGATTCAGCTGTTTCTTCCTGGAGTGAAATTTTCTTACTGGGCAAAACTGTGCTTAACGATATTTTGTTGCTAGGCAACATAAGCTTAAAAATGCTATCGGAAAGCGCTGGGGCATCTGGTGTCAGGAATGGTGCTTTAGATATATGGCTCTGGCAGGGAGGTTTTTTTTCTTTCTTTTTACTCCATGCTGTCCTCATCCAGTGTACTGTACTGTACAACCCCTCCTCCAAACCTGCTGCCAAGTCTGTAGGAGAGCCATATGATAGAGCATACTCGCTACTCACTGATGATTCTAATCTTTGAGAAGCATCTGGGAGCGCAGCCACAGCTATCTGGAGCGAGGCCTATACTTATGATATTTTCCCCCATTTTAACTTCAAAGATGCGGCCTTGTAGATCTAAGCACAGTGTAATGCATGCTGACGGGTAATGTGCCGTTGTCAGGGTTTACAAGAGGGCGAGAGAGGGATGAGGGGAAAACAAAAAGATGCATGTCTGATATGCTGCTCAGCAGAAAGCACCTTTTATTTGAACATGCTGTACAGTAAACGCGAATAGTTTACAGGGTTGTGTGTGTGTGTGTGAGCGGCTGTTGACAACTGCTTCTTTAGTTTTACATGTGAGGACTGAAGGTAAGTGACGGCACGTTCTGGAGCTGACCTCTGCTCTCTCTTTGAGTGCTCTCTTTCTTAACAGTGAGCTCTTTCTGTAAGTCTGATCCTCTGATGCAAATGCACTCTATCACCACGTAAAATATACATTTACCGCAAGAGCCGGGCCTTCCTCTAGTAAGCAGCGCAGTAAAACACGTCGTAAAGATGACTAATGCAGCAGCAGTTCACATTCTCAGTGGGAAAAAGAAGAACAGGGCCGTAAATCGATAATCAGATACACAAACACGAAGATGCATATCATATTAGACCGGCGTGGTGAGAACACCCTGTGAGTGCTCCTAGCAATCAAGGGAGGGAAATGGAATAAAGAGAGAGGGAGAGAGTTTAGGAAATAGAAGGCTAAAAAAAAATATGGCCTCCGCTCCCTCTGAATATATCAAACCCACAGAGCGCTGTAGCAACAATGACCCTGAAAAAAAGCAACAAAACACGGACTGTTGATATTGAACAACTTCAGAACTGAATTTAAATGCATGCAGATATCAGAAAACAAAGACATGTTCAGTGGCCCTTTTTATATGATGAAAAAAAAAAATTTTTTTTTTAATAAAAATGGGCCTATTTCTTTTTATTTCCTCTGTGTTTTCATTAAATCCAACACAGGTCTGCAGGGTTCTTTTTTCTTCTTTCCCCACATTTTCTTTGGCCATGTGGCAGCCATTGCTAGTCCCAGGCCCATAAAGAGAGACAAATACCCCCCGTTCCCTGTCTACTCCCATGTAGAGAGTGTATCAGTCAACCAGTAAATACATTTGGGGTAAATGTTTAAAAAGCCTGTTTAGGCAGCAGAAGAATGCAGTGCATCAGGTCTTAGTAAAAGGCAGCTTAAACAAGTCTGGATTTAAACAGGCCAGATTTATAGCCTTCTTTAAACTGCTCAGAGGAAAAGCCCCAGTTGTAAAGTTTCTAAACGAGTGACTGGACAACTGAAAGATAGTTCAGAGTCTCCGATAAGAGGAGGAGGAAGGAGGGAGAAGGGAATGAATGGAAAAAGAAAAGAAAGCAGAGGATTTCTAAAGTGTAGGGACAGAAAAGAGGTCGCCACAAACTTATTCTGAAGGATTCAATATTTCTAAATGAACTATCGATGCATTGGCTTGGAAGCTTAAGGAATAGACTTCTCTTTACCGAGGAAAGCCTGAGCTCAAACATTTTGATTTTGTCTCAGAAAGCCAAGCGACCCTCACAGAAATCTGCAGTGCATGGCTCTGAATGTGCTTTTAAAAACCAGGTCAGGCACCGCTTGCGACAACTGAGGTCTGGCCCCGCTCACACACCCTCATCCCTGCACAATATCAGACAGCAGCAGAACTGAAAAGCAGGGTGTCAGTGCATACGCTCACACACACAAACACACACAAGGAGGAATGGGGGCTCAACTGAACAGGGTCAGAGAAAGAGGTTCTGGAGGCCAGGTTTGTAAACCCCACACTCCATCACGCGTGACAAAGGTAACTAAAGGAATGTGTACGAGGCTCAGCCCAATCCCCCTTTCTACACCGGCCTTCTTATCTCTGCAGACTGGAGGAAAACATTCCATAACTCAAGAGGCTTTACACAATTTATTTGTTGGTCTCGGCAGAACACTATCACAGCTACATCTATTAGGTAGAACTAAAATAAAGCTAATTAAAATGGGAAGTGTTGTGGTGACCCGATGAACCAACAAGCTCTGGAGTTAAATTTGATGTTGTGGTAGCAATCATACTCAAACCATCCCTTTCTGTTGCATTTAATACTTCAAATTAAGTACTGTAAAGATAAAACATGCCAACGCATAGCATGAAATTATGCTTTAATTAAGAAGTGTAAAGAAAAAAAAAATTCACCACAACCATAATTAACTTCTGTCTTACGAACAATATACAGTAATTTATATGATACTGATAATAGAGTTATTCATCTTTTAACCAAATACGTCACACATGTAATATCATCTAACTGGAATAACACCTCACAGTTGAATGCCTCCACCAGCCAGACAAGTTGCAGTTTACATCCATGTCATATGAAGCAATGACAGTTTATAATGCTGCAAATATGGGCGTGTTTGCAATAAAGTTGCAAATTCTAAAAACAGATGCTTTACACGTATCTACAACCAGGCAGCACAGAGGATCTGTACAATCAGCAGTTTCAAGATGAACACCCAAGAGTAGAGTCACCAGCTCAGTATCTGACCAAATGTTATGTCACTTGCCAGAATATTATGATGTCACAGTGAAGCTGACCTTTGACCTTTTGGATATAAAATGTCATCACTGCATACTATTCTCCTGTTCGACATTTGCATGGAATTTTGTCATAACTAGCGCATTAATGCCTGAGTTGTGGCCAAAAAGGTGTTTTGTGAGATCACAGTGACCTTGACCTTTGACCTACCACCTTCAAATTCTAATCAGTTCATCCTAAGTCCAAGTTAAGGTTTGGGCCAAATTTACAGAAACTGCCTTAAGGCATTCCAGAGACATGTTCATGAGAACAGGAAGGACACAGGGTCACAGTGACCTTGACCTTTGACTAATGTTGTCATGATGCTGGAATTTCTGACTCTGATACAATAACTTGAACAGATATCGATAATTGATAGCATTTGTGGTGCCACAGGGAAAAACTGGCATTGAGGGCATACAAGTTAAAATTTGTAATAAAAGATAAATATCACAAGGCTACATCATGACAGCTTTTCTTTACTTTTGTGTTGGCAGCAGAGTACAGCAGAATGACTACAGTAAACATTAAGAGAGTGAGACAGCACAGCTGGTACCCGTCTATCGATACTGCGGAAAACGAGTATTTGAACCATTTAAAATATTCAGAATCAATATGTATTGAAGAAAAGACATTTTTGACATTGCTACTTTTGACCACCAAAATCTAATTGTTTCATCCTTTATTCTAAGTGAAGCTTTGTGCCAAATTTGAGTGAATTCCTTCCAGATGTCCTTGAGATATTGCACTCAGGAAAGTGGGACGTATGGCATGTACAAACCGACGTATGGAAGGACAAACTGCAAACATAATGCCTCTGGCCAAGGCTGTCACTGGCGCGGAGACATAATAAAATAAAGGCTATTGTGCACTAAGGTAGAGATCCTCACATGACAACTAGTTGCTAGTTCCTAGTTAACAAAATCAAGGACCTGAATCTGTCAGGATCAAAATTATACTCAGTAATCAGGTCCAGATAGGGTCCTACTCTATTGCAGCAGGTCTACTGCAGCGAGTGGATCCAAGTGGACTCTCTATGAGATGAAAAGAGTGAACTGTAAAGTGGTTTGTTTGAGTTAACCACATTTTGGATCTAATTCGGACTGACTATCCTCAAATCACTTTTCAGATGGGTTTTCTTCATGAATAATATATTATTTATGATTTCTCTCTGTTAATATTGATTTATTTTTCACAGGTCTGTTTTGGCTCAGGTCCAAAGTTTCATACCAGTGAAGACTTCTACACTAAGACTGTTTACCACACACAGTGAATCTGACAAAAACACTTGGAGTAAAAAATAAATCCAGTTATTCAAGGTATAGATTTTAGCTGCATGAAGCTTTTAAAGTGCAGTATTTAAATTCACAGCATTGTTAAAATCACACAAAGAAAAACAGAGAGAGCCCAGGTGAAAAAAAGAGACAGGTGTTGGGACACAGTGACAAACTCAGAGGGACAATAGAGATAGAGATGATGAGCTCATGTTCCTACAACAGGGACTAGTTGGGGTCATATATTGTTGTCACTGGAGGGAGTACAATAAGATAATAACAGACCTGTTGAATGCCCTGTAAGCTAAGACCACGTCTGCCTCTTTAAATGCCAAACAGCACAATGTAGTAAGGTGGGTACACACACACACATTCACACACACAGGCACACACATCTCCAGAAACTATAGGAACAAATTCCAGAGCAGCTTACTGGAGGTCAGACACAAGCAGAATTCCTTAAAGATAATCACAACAGAGCTACTGTGTTTAATGTTTTGCCTCGCATGACTCCTTTGTTCTTCAGGAATAAATAAAGAATGAGGACAGCTTGACCCTGTCCTTTTCAAAGAACACCATGATACAAAATTCATAGTGACTCTTAAGAGCAAGGAAAGCTTAGATTAGATTTGTGGACAGGTCAGAGTTACACACAAACCAGCAAGCAATACATCTGTAAGCCTAATGTGTCGACACCACCTACTGTAGAGTGATTATTCTGAAATATGGGTTAATTCTGAATAATAAAATGCAATTAAAGTCAAACTTTCCTGTATTTAATAGCTCAAAGAAAGACATTTTGTACAGAGATCTCACTGTCGGTCCAAGCACAAATCTTGACAGCATGATAAATCTGTATCTCTGTTTCTGAATTTTTTCCTCAGGGGTGAAAATTGTTCTTTTTCTCAAATGTTCACTGAGCAGCCACAGGTCACAGAAACACTATTTCTGGCAACACATTTTTTCTCTGCAAAACACAGCAAAACTTAATAAAAGCTTTCACATCCATCGGCTATTCTGTTTCCAATCAATTACAAAGCTGGACATCAATCAGAGGATTAATCGATCCCCAACCCAAAATTTCCCAAGCTTGCCTGGGTGTACTAAATTCATCCAGACACAACGTTCAGCGAGGGAGGGGCTACATTGTCATTAGCATTAAATAGCTAATTCATCACCAACACAGTCAGACGCTGTGCCTGCAGGCTAAAAATGGGCTGTGACCTCCCGCTGTCTGTCTCAATGTCTGAAGGAAGGAAAAAGCGTATTGAGCCAGACGTTAGTTATTGCCCAAAAACATATCAGGATTGGCAAGTCTGAGTATCCAGGCCACACTGAGTCGTGCCTACTGTCTGTCCATGACTCCATGAGATTATGTTGACCTCCGTTGTGATGAGTAAACAGCCCTGGATGAGGGAGGAAGAGAAGGAGGGGGAGAAAAAAGGGGGGATGGCTGAAAGACAAGACAGGGGGGCAACTTGAATGAACTAATTGAATGAACAAAAGATGTGAGCGGCATCCAAAATTCACAACAACCTTGGCTGTCCTTGCTTAGAGGAGGGTAAGGGAGGGAGAAACGGAGAGACAAAAAGAGGGAAAAGGGGTGAAAAATAAAGTGAGGACAAGGTGGAAAGAAACGCATCAGTGTGTATGTGAGTGCATGCGATCCAGGTGAGGTCAGGTTTAGGTGTGTGTGTCTGGTTGATTTTTGTTGAAGGGCAATTCTGAGATTCCCTTCAAATACTCAGTGAACTCTGTCGATGTCTCACTTTATTTCACCCGCTCTCCTTCACTGTCCCTTGCTCCTGCCCTTTAGAAACAAGATGAAGGGATGATCAGGAGGCGGCTTCAGTTAAGACCGCCAATCAATACAGCTCTTCTGTGTGGGATGAGACTCCAAGATTACACTGAAAATCACAAATAGCAAATGACTCTTTCAAACTACTTTCTCGACTTTGAACATTCAAGTCTGACCAAAGCCTGGAAAATAAGAACCAGAGAACCTGCCCGTTTCGCACTCGATGCTGTGCATGCAGTATCTTCCTCCTAATTCCCCTTCGCTTTAGCAGCCTTTACACTAAGAATCCCTGCCGTTCACAATAACAACACTCATCAAAGAAAGTTTTGCCCAACTCCCAAACTCTCATTTCCTAAACGAGAGTTAAAATGCCTCCTAACTCTTCACCATACTTCATCTTTGTTTTCCTCACTCCAAACCTCCAGGCCCTGAACAATTAGGCCCTTGTTTATGTCTGCAAATTGCTGTGCCGTGCCTATCTGTGTATAGTCCCCGGCAGCTGGATGCACCAGTGGAACGACTATATTGATTGGGATGTCTGTTCTTTTAACAAGGTCTGTCTGGTTGCTCTATCTGGGGGTGCAGCAGCGCTCATACCTGTTCCCCAAACGCCGCTCCACCTCAGTTCAGGTAATGGGCGCACACTTCAAAACTGCTTACACAAAACACTTTTTTCGGGGGCCATTTGTAAAGGGAATAGCCAGCACTCATCCTATTGTTTCCTTTTATCTAATTTTCTTTTTATTTTCTCTTGGTTTCCGTCATTCGTTAAATCCTTCTCTCATTCTTTTTTTTTTTTCCTTCTCCTCCCTCATCTCCTCCATTACTATGATAACTCTTACTCTATCCACCAGCTGTCCCTGAAGGGGCCAGTAGCAGTCAGTGTCATTATTTTCCTAGTCCGGCTTCATGCTGACGGTGTGAGTTTGCTTCCCTCTCAGTTTCACAACCTGGACTGCCCATTTGTTTTCACTCTAATGAAGTAGTGGAAAAGAAGCAGGGAAAAAAAGAAGGCAGATGAAAAGAGAGGAAAGGGGAAAGGTAAAGAAGGTGAGGGGAGAAGAGCGGAGGACGGAGACATGAGAAGAGGGAATGGACAGGAGAAGACAGAAGATGAGAGGGGAAAAAGAGGTGCAGTTGAGCAAGCTGTGAAAATGCTTCTTAAGAAAACATTCCACTGAAAAAGGCTGAAAAAGATCAAAATCCCAGAAGTGATACATCAACGGAGGATGAAGGCTCTGAATGTTCAGTGGCCAGAAGGGCCCATTATAGAACACAGCAACTTAACACATATAGGAGACATGTGAAAACAATGTCAAGATAAGGAGTGCAATGAGTTACACTGTACAGTGCTAGAAAGTACAGTGTGTTTCTGCACAAATCAGAAGGATCTACAGCTGGATCTCTGCGTCTGGACACTTGTCTTAACTTTGTGGTTAGCCAAAAAAAGCTATAAATATTACAGCATTAGCATTTGGTGAGTTTGGCATGTTTATGTGCGTTTGTGTTTCAGCGTCTCCGTGTCTGCCCAGTCCAATGAGCAGAATGTTGTTACTACATCGCTATAATTTTAGTTGAAAATTACCTCTGACGCCAGTGCACTGAGTTTCACCACTCGAAAGCATCGCCTGGATTAATGCATAATGTTCCATTGTGTTTGTGGAAGTGTAGAAAGATGAATTCTCCCCACAGAGAGGACCAAACATTTAACAGTAGACTCACTGGGGAGCCGGGCTTTTCTGTGACACACGCACTGACATATGCGCCGCTGCCGAGCAAAAAGGATCCGTTTTTCAGAAGATTAAGGCACTTTTTCCTTGAGTCTTTCAGCTGAATACTTCAAAAGACTGGCGCAGAGTCGTAGCTGAAAGAGGACGAAATGAATTGATTTGATTATTTTTGGGTGAGTCTGGATCAATCGCATTCTTTCCCCTCGTCAGAACAGGGTCGTTTGGCCCTGAGGGCAGAGGGGTGTAATCATTTGAGGCAGGCGGAGCACGCCATTTGCCCAGGCCTGGAGGGGTTCTGATTTCAATGCTCCATTATGAGCCGTGTTAACAGCAAATAACATAAATTCCTCTCGCAGAACACACACTGTTACACACAGACACGTCGAATTTGAGCATGTATAAACACACTGAGACACAAAGAAAATCCTTCAGACGGACAGGAAAGAAAAAAAGTCCGTGGGACAAATGGACACATTCCTTACTATTACAAACGTATATCAACCAGCTCCTGAAAGGAGAATCTAAATAAGAAAACACTCTGACAATCAACCAGACTTCACTCAGTTCTGCGCTTGTGTTACGTCTGTGTTTGTACAGATTTTTTTTTTAATCTAAATTTCTTCATATCAGTCCAAATGGCAGTGGACACAAAATTCAGGCTCCCTGGCAGTAAAATGTATACAGTACGGAAGCACGTTTGTATAAACTGTGACGGAGGAAATCGATCCTTCACACTGCTCCACATGAGGAGAGCCAGATGGATCCTGTTAACAGTTCTTAAATAGATTCTACACTTTCTAAGTCCTGTGACATTCAGGGAAGCTGTTACATTAAAATTCCCAGCGTTTTGACAATTCCAAACAAATTTACACAGGCTGAGCCGCGCTGCCGAGGCGGACGGCTGACTGGGTTGTCCGCACTGTGTGTCAAGGTTATCACAAGACTGTATTTGTCTAAGACTGACAGGACCCAGTCTGAAACCTTACTCTACATCAGTTAGTGTGGGAGGAAGCTTTTTTGGGGGGAGAAGGGGAAAAAAGAGAGGGAGGGGGAGACAAAGAAATAGAGACTGAAGCCATGATTTATTTTAAATAGCCAAATGTAGGCTGCAGAAGTTACCTGAACATCTGTAAGACAGACATGCTTCAGCTAGCCCTAATGCTGATTAGGCCATGAACGACTGGAGAGGAGGTCTGTTTCTTACTGTGATATTTTCAGTACCCAGTTTTTTTTCTACCTGTGTTGCAGTTATTTGTACTCAATTCCTGAAACATACACATCCTGCACCAAAACCAAGCAAAGTCCTTGTAAGGGAAATATTAACTTTGGAATATTTGCAATATGTCCAGAACACTGTCAACACAGCTCCCACGAGGAATAACTGCCTGCCAACGCAGACCACTTTGTGTAAGTGTATGTAACAATTTATTGTCGCAATGCAAACATTCGCGGTTGTACGCAAAGCAAAATGACTCGAGGCTGAGACCACTGTCAATGATCTAGAGTATGTTTGCTTCGACAGTAGTTGGTTAATGGGTAAATATTGAGATGGTTCCTCAAGTGTGTAGATCCTGGGGCTGAGCTAAACAAACAAAGGTTGCTTAGGGTCACGCTAAGAGTGTTAGGGTCCTGACACACCAAGGCGACAGTCAGTCGGTGGTCAATGCCTGGCCATCAGTCAGTGCCTGTCGCCCCCGTTTTTGCAGCACGTGTTGGCACTAGTCAGCCCTTGTTAACTTTTTTCAGGTTGATTTCCCATGCTGAAGTGGCAGCAGAGCTGGCAGTGCCCGTTTGTGAGTGAAATCACTCTGATTGGCAATTCAGCTCAGTGTACTACAGGAGAAATGCAAGTGAAGAAACGGCTTAGGTCAAGAGGGTGTGAGATAAAAAAAAACTTGTTATATTAGGGAGGATTATTTTAGCCATTGAGCTCTTCAGCAGAAATCAGAAAAGTTTGTGTTTTTGTTCACTGGCGCACAATAAATATCCTCTTTTCTTTCAATATTGTTGCTAATACGCTAACTGGCCTACTAGCGCATTGAATCCGTCCTGTCAACCTTCCGCTTTCCATTTCTGAATGACAACTGCCTGCCGGTATGAAGAGTTATCTCCTTTCAAATGCAGAGTGTATGTGCTTGTTGGCCGCTGGCTGCAGTCTCTGTGGTGTGTTCAGGTGCAACTTATAGGCTGAGACACAGGTGACGTGAAGCGACGCAACCATTGGTCTCCGTTGGAACTAGTTCTTTGATGTCAGTCTGTGTGTAGGCCTCTAGACCAATTAAAATCAATCAGGCTCAATCATAGGAAACATTTTAAGGTAAAGTAGTTTTGCCCGTAATCCCATCTTGTTTTTATCCCCTGTTTTATCATAGAATGTAACCTTCAATACAGTTCTTGAAAAACCTAAGAGCTCAGAAGAAACATGCACTTCACTGAAGAAGTACTGCTGACCTTACATGCAGGTCATTCATGCTGTCAACACTCAGCTAAGGAAAGAAAGAGACAAACAGATGCATGGAGAAAGCTGTGCCTTACATCTTATTTTAAACAATGAAGAATTTAATAAAATGAGGCATGAGGAAAAAAAAATTCAAATGGATTTGTCAACATAAAGAAGCGACGCTGTGGCTGAGAGAAATCTAAAGTTAAGTAATTTGCACAAGACTTTCATTATGTGGGAACCTTGTGGAATTGAGAGTTATCCCCCAGCTTCTGCGTTTTCCCAGAACTGCATTAAGTGCAGAGATGAGATTAGTTTGCCCCGAGATTGAATTGGACATGCCTCCGGATTTTACTGCTGTGATACACAAATAAAGCATGATACAACATTGCTAGAGGCTGAAATGTCAAATGCAAACCAGAAATAAAATCACAACTGAATTGAATGCGTTGCCTATAGTAAAAACAATTTTGCAAATTACTTAGAAATATTGATTTGGTTCATTTATGAGACGCAGCATGCAATATAAATTAAACCCACTATGAGACCTTTCAAATTTTTCACCAAGCAGCGGTCAAAGCACTTATTATTGGTGCAAAAATTACTGTGAAGTCATTTTTTTTTGACAAATGAAGTATGTCATTTGATCAGATTTTAGAAGTCACTTGGCTCCCTCAAGCAAAGAGAAGAAGTGAAGCAGCAGTGTGACCGAGGGGTTGAAGCATCAGTTCTACAACAGAAAAGTCACACGCTCAAATTGGACATCAGCCAATAAAGACCCTGTCAAAGTGACCCTGAAAAACATATCGAACAGCCCCCACTGCGAGTTGTTTTGGAGAGGAGTGTCAGTAACAGGGTTCCTGCAGCTTAAGGCAAGTTAGATTTAAGACTTTTTTAGACTTTTTTTAAATGCCACTTGCAATGAAATGTAACACCAAAAAAAGGGAGTAAACCAGAACTGGGAAACACCTGCCGTTTGTTGGCAAGTTTTCTTACCAATTTTGGCTTTTCTTACTGTGCCTTCATTTCCATCATGCCGAGTTTGAAAAACTTTCTGCATTAATTAAACCAAGCCTCGTATGCTTTGCCTTGTCCTGGTTTCAGCCAAGAAGCAAAATCTGGGTCAAATAGTTCACTTTCATTGAATTTGCTCTTAACATGTCGTCTACGATATAGTGACAGCTAGCTAGCAGACAGTGAATCCTCTGCTCTGAGCGTCTCGGCTGGAAACAAAATATGAGTGTTGTTGGTTCTGCTATGCCTCTGTGATGACAATAATGTGACAGGCATTTGGGATTTTTTTTTTTTTAATAGATGAAACCGATTATTTTGACATTTTACAATGCAATGTCATGAACATGTTAAAGACAGTTGACAACTTATTTTAAGAATCAAAATCAAAAATATTTTTGACATTTTTGAATACAATGGAATTAAAATAAATAAGTTAGAATACCTTAAATAAAATAGTTTGACCGCTAAATTTCACCACAACTTTTAGACAATGTTAAGTTGGTTCGACTTAATCAAGCTTTTTTTTTTTTTTTTGCATGCAAATTGTTACCTTTTTTTAAGTTGAACCAGTGGGTTCATTTTTAGAGTGCACTTCCCATATCTTAGTATTTTTAAGTCTTTTGAAAGAGCGATTTAACACATTTCAATACCAATTACAGCCTTGTATTTGGATTAACAAATTCAATGCCTTTTGAGACTTTTTAAGGATCCACAGGAACCCTGAGTTATGCCAAAAATGGTTAAATTTGTAAAAATTCTGATGAAATATCAGAGAGAAAACAGAAGCATGGCTCTTTGGTTTGGGCGACTGAAGAATCTCAAGAGGAGAGCAGGAGGGCCAAGAGGTTTGAGAGATGGAGGTAAGGAGAGAGATGAGAGTATCAGGTTAGAAGCCAGAGTATGGTCACCGCTGCCCCTGGGCTGACTTGTAGATAACCACAATTCTCTGCCTCTCACCTTTTTACCTCTTTAATTCGCTCTGTAGTTCTCAGGTTTTCCCCGTGACCTCAGTAATAACAACCTATTTCTGTTTATTTGTTTCCCTCTGAGCAAACTTCGTATTACCCCAATTCCTCTCACCCTCTCCTCCTGAAACCTGACTTCATCCACTGTAACTCCCTTTCACAGCAAACATAATGAAAAACAACAAAACATCAACAACAACAACTACAACAGAGAAAGTAGCTGCTGTGGGCTGGTCTATTTCCCACACAGGCCTGACCAATCCTCACCAGTACTCCTGGCTCATTTGCAATGCTAAACACAATTGTAGGACTCGAAACACTGAAAACAGTGAAATGGGTGAAGGGGGCAAGCATGCAGTGAATTAATGCTGTGATTCAGAGCTGGTAACGTACCTGACCTTGGAAACTGTCAAACTCTTCTCTCTGCTCGATTCACACTCCATTACAACTCTAATAGCACCAATTACAGCTTTATTTAGCTCTGTCATCCCCAAATTCCCCCTTCAGAGCAGAGGGAGAATAATTATTTATCTTTCCATCCTCCAGGCTAAATTATGAGTATGAATATCACATCTGAAGAGAGAGATGGAAAGATAAATAAGGGCAGAAGGATGGGTGAATTTGTTCGTTGAGGAGGTCAGGAGCGTGAAAGCATATGGCGGAGAGAAACTAAGAAAAATTGTTATTCCAGTAAAGATGTAGGTCATTCCAGAACAGATTTTTATTAGCATGGCTGTAGATATCGATTGTTGGGTCAGTGAGTCGGCAAGGCAGGAGGGAACTAAATGAAAATGGAATCTAAGTGATCACCTGCTATGTAATGCAGTTACTCTTTATTACTCCTAGATAAATATGATAGATACACATTCATGTCTGCAATAATGTGAATTGAGTACGCCGCTTCATCACTGAGACCTTACATATGGGGTCACTGTCAGACCCTCATACGTTTTAATTTCATTACAGCATAAATAGATAAATATGATACACTGATGTTCTTGTCGCACTTAACGATCTCCGGGCAGGCATTTTTATCAGAAAAATCCATAGGGGTCAACCTTGAGGCCGCGACACGCAGATATCACTGATTTTATAATGTAGAAATAAAAATGATGAGTTCCCAACCTGGTGAAAGGCCTCGGCTATAAGTCAAAATCCCTCCTCCCTCCTTTTTCCTCCCTGCCAACTTCCACTTGCACTTTTTACTGCACAGCAGGGGCTTTTAAATTTGTTCAGCCCAAAACCCAAATGTAAAATTTAGCCTCAATCTGAAAACGAAAGGCTCATTAAAACATACTGTTACACTCACCATATGCAGGCCCACCAGCACTGGGATTATGGCCTGTGCAGTGTACCAGGCTACAGTACAAGACACCGTGCTGTACTAAATCAGTACAGGCTAAAGTTTCTGGGTTAAGGCAGCTGTTCACTTTCCCTTCCTTGTCTGCCCTCATCCCACTCATGTCAGACTGAATGATCCCACACTAAGTGGATGCATCTGTGTGGTAGGAGCTCCACTGAACCAATTGGAGAGGTGGGTGGAGTTGTTACCATGGCACTACCACTAAATGTGCTTCCATCAGGTTAGTGATTGGACGGGTAAGAGGCCATAGGAGAGTTTAAGGGTGACTTTGGAAAGATCGTCCCTCAGACCCAGAGGCAAGTAGGTCTGAGAGGGGTCATTATGTCACTTTACTTCTGTTATCACCCAACTGGCTGATCACATGGACACACTGAGCACAGGCGGCAGTGGCTTAGCCACTCCACACGCTCTCCTCTGGATACTTTTTATTGGCCGGTTGCCCTGGCCTGGGTCTTTTGAGGGTTCATGTGCGTGTGTTTGATTATTTCTCTGTGTTCTGCATTTGCACTAGAGTTGGGCAATAGACATAAACCATAAGATGGCAGACATGTGTCAGACTATCAAACATTTTCATATACCAAGGTCTTCTTAAAGTATCTGGGTGTATCAGCCAGTGTGGGCATCACTGAGCTGGACTGCTTCATGCATATACTGGACTGAAATGATTTTTGCATATGATTGAATTATTACTATTACATTTTCTATGTATTATTAATAATTCATATTTATTTTTCTGATAACAAAAAGACTGTATTATTGCCCAGTTCTCCTTACAATGCATACAGACACAAACATACACATATTAAGCACATTCAGAGCACAAAAAGGGGGGTTGCAACTGTATAAAGGAGCACATCACCCCCAAAATGACCATTTGTATATAAATCACTCATCCTGTGTTACACTGAATTCATGACGAAGACTTTGCTTGACTGAGTAAATGAGACTTGGATTATACAGCAGGAGTTGTCTGAGACTTTGTCAACAGATGTTTTGATATAACTAATAATAATTAACTAACTAAATAAACTCCAATACTTTCAAAACTCTGCTACCCGTCTGCTCACCCATTCCCGCTCCTGCTATCACATCACCCCTGTCCATCAGAGCCTCCACTGGCCCCCTGTCCCACAACGCATCTGACTGAAAGTCCCTCTCCTCACTCACAAAGCTCTCCATAACCAGGCCCCCTGCTACCTCACTGACCTGCTCCACTGCCACACTCCTTCCCGCAGCTTTCACTCCTCTGATGCCAACCCCCTCCTGATGCCACCACTCAGGACCAAGCACTGGATCTGGGGTGACAGAGCCCTCTCCACAGCTGCTCCCTCCCTCTGGAACACTGCATCGATCTCTCCCAAATCAAATCACTCATCAAAACTCATCTTTTCAAAGCGGCTTTTACTGTGAGAATGTGTGTATTTTACTGTATTTTTAACTAATGTTAAGTGTCTCTGAGTGACATGAAAAGCAATCTACAATCTATTATTATTAATATTTATCTTACAACAATTTTTTCTTCTTTTTCTGCAAATTCCCTCCAAAATTTTTTGCAGTACACATAACAAAAAAACTGATTTGCTGCGTTTCAAAACATTTCCAGAAGCATCTTTT
Organism: Cephalopholis sonnerati; assembly: GCA_019142605.1. Lineage (NCBI taxonomy): Eukaryota > Metazoa > Chordata > Actinopteri > Perciformes > Serranidae > Cephalopholis > Cephalopholis sonnerati. The sequence goes on from JAGQAX010000007.1 coordinate 28,132,252, forward strand.
GATAGCGCGCCGCACACACAGTACGGTATACTTTATCGTACTGACAGGCAACCAGAAAGCAGTAGACATTATGGGCTGAGCCTTGTTACCTTGTCACATCTCATGAGGCCCAGGTAGCGAAGGGACTTGCTGCTCTGAGCGATCTGTGTGGCTCCCTGGTCTGTGATGTCCTTACACCAGCCGGCATCCACAGTCTCTATGGTACTGCTGTACTGGCCTATGGCTATCAGAGCTGTGGCCACAGGAGGAAGACAGAGAAATGGGGGACGAGGAGGGGGGGTGGGGAAGGAGGGAGGGAGAGAAACAAGAAAAGGTGTTAGTCTGACAACCTTTCTCATGCAAATGTGGCAGCATGGGCCTCCCAAAGAGATGCACAGAAATTCGAGATAAAACCAGGGCAAGTCATCTGGCCAGCTGTGACACATAATTCCAATGTTTGCACAACACCTTGAAAATGTACACACACGCACAGGGTAACACACTGACACACACATGCATACACACAAATCTCACACACACCCATGTTTGCTCAGACTGCTGCAGGATTCATCCATTAGAGCTTTGGCATGAGTCACAGCACTGAAAGGCAATGACACCGTGCCAGGGTAAAGTGTGACTCCATGCCAGTGTATGATTTAATTCTGCTTGCGTGTGTGTGTGTGTGTGTGTGTGTGTGTGTGTGTGTGTGTGTGTGTGTGTGTGTGTGTGAGTGTGTGATTATGGGTGTGTTTACTGCTGCCAGGGCAGAAACATAGTGCCAGGGTAAAGAGTATCCACCGAAACAAATATCTGTCAGTGTCTGGGGGCTTTGTTACACCTCGGAGCATGTGTGCATACATACCTTCACACACATGCACACGCACAGACACACACATACGTGCACGCACACACACACACTCGTGTTGTTCTTTTGATACTTTCTTCATGTATTTTTAAGCAGAGCACAAATTAAAATGTAGAGCTGACAAACAAGATAAGATTAAATCTTCTGTAATCTATCTCAAATAAAGACATACTCTCTGTTGCATTAACACACACACACACACACACACACACACACACACACACACACACACACACACACACACACACACACACAGGGACACAACAATCTTCCTCATCAATCTTTGACCCGTCAATCGTTGGGCAGATGGAGGAGACCTGTGCTCCACCAGTCGATTGATAGTGCTGCTCGGTGATCGATTGGCAGGGCCTGGGCTTTGTTCTCCCCTCTCTCACAACCATCACTAATGAGAGTGGGAAGGAAGGAGGAGGAGCGAGGGATGAGAGAAAGATGAAAGGAGGAGAGTAAAGACAGAGAAAGCCTTTGACAGCACCTTCAAATAGTTACTTAGCCCTGATGTTGTTTTTTCATTTGCAGAAATCCATTTCACTTCAAACTTTTTCGCAAACAAGCTTGAGACTCAATCGTCTACACTTCAACAAGGAGGGAAAAATTTGTCTTTACAAACTTGTTTTCATGTAGGAACCTCTCCCTCTCCACCCTTTCTCTCTTTCATTACCAGCACTTTTCAAAATACCTCCTCATATTACAGTATTAAATAACGTGCAATCAGCAGATTGTTGATGTCACTGCACACTGGGTAAAGTGTGAGTGAGTGTGTGTGTATGTGTGTGCGTGTGTGTGTGTGTGTGTGTGTGTGTGTGTGTGTGTGTGTGTAAGGGATGTTGATGGGTTAACCATAGAGACTACTTTTGAGCAGTTACACATGCTGGTCTACATGTTCATTTTTATACTTTACATTTTACTGCACTGCACACCAGCTGGGTCTGGTGGAAGCTAATTAGCTAGCATAGCCACTCATTCTGCAATTACCCTAGTTACCCCGTACCAACCCAACAGTGTTGCTCTGGAAACATGGTGCTCACCCTCTGGTCTCTTCCCAGGTCGTCCTGGTGAGTAGGCAGCTGCAAATCCCTGTTAGCATTGTTCACTATGTTAGCACCAGCAGCTATGCTGATGATGCAAACAGTGCTAAAAGAGCTGGTTTGCAATGCTACAGGGAGTTTGTGGCCCAAAATGAAGCCCCTTGCTTACTGTGGCTACCTGTGGGGAGACTAGAGGGTGGCTGCCGTGTTTTTGCAGCAAATGTCCTGCAATTGGGACTGCATTACAACGTTACCTAACCTAACCAGTTGGAGTTAAGCAGTGGGCAAAAAGCACGACACTGGAACACAAAACATTCAAATTTCACAACCTCTAAATGGATAGCACTTTGAAATGTGGCGCTGAAGCTCACTGAGTCAATGAGGTGCCGAACTAAAAGGTAAAGGCCTCTTGTGTTTCACATCATCATGCTCTTTTGTCTTAAAAATTTAATCGGTTTGTTACTTATTAATAGGTGTCGGGCTAGTGAAGGTAAAATTAACCAAAAGTGACATCTCTAGTGTGTGTGTGTGTACATGTATACAAGTGTGCGCTTACACTGTGGAGCAGGAGCTTGTTCCCACGGGAGAGGGGAAATGAATAATCTTATGCTTTTTATATCAACTGTATGTATTTAACCTTCTTTCCTCCTGTCCAGCTGGAGCTATGTAATGTAGTCTCCTCTACACACACACACAGGCACACACACAGGCACACACACACACACACTACAAACCATCTTGTGTACAGTATGTAACATATGTAATATATAGCTTTGGGCTCTTGGAGTGCTCCACATGTGGTTCCCTTTGTGCTCCAGCATGCTCTTGGATGCCATGCATAATGGCACATTATGACTGAACAGGCAGTAACATGGCTTTGAAGCTACAGAACGTTTCATGTAAAACGGCACCATGGGGAAGAGGCTCCATCAGGCCAGATGGGTGAACAGCGCACGGAGTAGCCATGCTGTTTTTTGACTAGTGGTGACCTGGTGAAGCATTCTAAAAATGGAGAAACTCGTGTTTTTGTATGTGTGCTTGAGTGTGTGAGAGACTGGAGAGACGTCAGGTGATTGGCTCCCCATCCTGTTCCCCTTGTCATGTCCAATCACATGATCCCAAACTAGATTGCCTGGGCTCAGACCTCTCGTCTGTTAAAACACACATATTGCTGCGGTTAAAACCCCCTTTCAGTGCGATTGGGAGTTTTCTGAGGAACAGGGAGGTCAAATAAAAAGAGGAGAGCTTCACAGTTAACCGAACCAAACAACAGAACTCCCTCTACTTCCCCTTGAGCAACTCCAAGTCCCTGTTTCTTCCACTTCAACGTTACTTCTTTCAACCTGACAGAGTGAGGGGATTGAAGCAGACAGGTGCCTACCACGGTGAATGTTTAAGAAGTGCGAGTGAATACATTGTCCATGCATTTCCTGATTACTGTGCAGCACTCACCTAAGCACACAACCTTCCTACTCTAAATTACTGAATTACAGGCTCCAGACTTTATAAAGAAAACATGTGGCAGTTTGAGATAGCTGCAGGGAGAACGAGACAAGCAAATAACACTAAACATCATTTTGTTATGCTCTCAAGTTGGTCAACTGGAGAGTCAGATAATGCCTTTGTCAGAACGAGCTAAGTGTTAGGCTATTTGGACTTGTTTAGTACTCTATCAACGAGTTCATCTGGTCGCCATTACAGTCTAATATCCCTGTGTGTTCAGCCTCTCTCTCTCTCTTCCTTTGATCTTCTATCAGGAGACTGTAAACTCCAGCTGCTCCTGGTGGCAAATGGAAATCGTTGGCTACTTTTGCAAAGCAGAAGAGCTTTCAGTAAAACCTTTTAACTACAGTCGAACTGTTGTGTTCACCGTGTCAGAGATAAAGAGTGCAGCTGAAGCTCGGTGCCTTTGTTTTGGAAGAGAGAGTATATAAATGCACAAAGAAAAATGTGTAAAGAGGTGTTTTATTTATGATGAAAGCACTTTAATTGTACTATGATTTTGTTTGTGAGAAAACACAATGGTACTGCTGCTTCATGCTTTGGTTAACCTAAAGTAATGTAAATTCATCCAAAATAAAACAAATAAATTAGTGAGTATAAGCAGAGCTAGCTATAACAGAAATAAGTGGCTTTTATTCCATTGGAAACCAGGTTTCTTGATGACTTTTGACAGTATAATACACAGTGCTAATGACATATTCACATTCATACATATTGTGTAAATCTGTGAGACAGTCTTTCATTTGTTTTAGTAATTTAAGCTCGCCTTTTGTCCTTTGAAAGGTCACATTAGACTGTTGAGTGTGTGAGAGGTTTCCTAAAACCTACATCTTTGTATAGTAACAGGACTCTTAAGCCCAGTTTAGACCAAAGATTCATGATGAGATTAAACCATTTTAGAACGTTGAAGAGAAAAGTTGCAGCAGTGTGAACTGACCATCTGAGCCCGACTCAAGCCAGCTGATGGTGTCACCTGCAACTGAGCTTGTCAAATCGGCGTTGGCTGGTTTTAGAACATACGGCCGCTCAACTGTTTCTACATCCAGTTGGCTTGTAGTGAAGTCCGCTGTTCAAGTCAAAATGGCCGCAGACGGCATGTTCGCTTGCTGCGGCAGGTGCTCCGTCCTGGCCGAGCTCTCTGTTTCTGTCCTCATGTGAGGCACACACACACATACTCACTGACTGATTAATTGGCGCTGTTTATTTATATTACAGTAGCATATTTATTATGAATACAGTCCATTTGATGCCCGTTTTGTTTGTTTTTTGCCTTTTCATCACTACTACAAAGGCAACCGTAGGTAGTACCTCACTCTCACTATCCTCATTCATATTTTAAGAAGCTACAGATTATGTTCAGCCACAGAATAACCCTGAAAGGTTGGAAGTCAGAACCAAAGTACAGAGAGTTGCTGCATAGAGATGATACACCCTCTCACCCAGTTGCATTGGTGTAAACCAGTAGCTTTTCAGAACGCTGCGGTGGTGCATTGCAACTCATCTCGTCACGAATCTTTGGTCTGAGCTGGACTTTACAGTAAACAGCACTTTGTTGAAGGTATGTCCATCGGGAAAGGTCAACCAATAAAAGAAATACTTTGTCTGCAAAATGACCATTTCCATAACATTTCAAGGTCACCCCTTGTTACCTTGAATTTGTGAAGAAAACTGAGTATAGTGATATTATACAATAGTGAACAGAGAATCCAAATTACACAAATATTCTTCATAAATTAAAGTAAACAGGGGGCCGCGTTCAGCAACAGCAGAACTATATCAAAACATGTGCTTACAAACTCTCACACAGCTCGTGCAGTATAATCCAAGTCTCATTTATCCTAATTTATTCTTAGTACCTCACAAACATGCATTTTTTCGGAAATATTACAATGTTAAACATGTCAAACTGTCTCATGCACAGCTGAGTGGTGTCCCTGGGCTTGCATGTGCATCTGAACTCTGCACAAGCGAAGCTCACACACAAGCCAAGGCACACTCGGGGCGCGCAGTTGGAGGGCAGGAGTGTTAAACATTGTAATGTTTTCGTGAAAATGCATGTGTTTGGGGAGCACTAGGAATACAACTGGATAAATGAGACCTTGACTATACTGCATGAGTTGTGTGAGAGTTTGTTTGTTATAGATGTTTTTATATGGTTTTGCCATTGTTAAATGTGGACCATATTCACTTGAATTCATGATGAATGTTCACCTTTTTTGGACTCTCTGTTGACTAAGAACACGTGCAAGAAAAACGGGTTTTCTTCAAGAATTCAAGGTAACACATATTTTGTAATTTACCATACAAATTTAAGTATTTTTTTTAGTCACCATATGTTAAATTAGCCACACACCGACTGAGTCCAATATTACAGCATGCTGATGGCTACAGGTGTGGACTTAAATTGATTAATTCTTAGGCCATATTTTATGATATCTACATAATGTCGAATAAAACAAATCATTCAAAATTCCTCAGTTTGCTTTTTAGGACATCTGCGATTAAGTGCCAATTACATCGCTTGACATTTAACCAAAACCTGTTAAAATATAGGGTTTTCAAAAACTTTTGACTGGCAGTGTATAAGGGACCATAGGAGCAGGAAATTGTCTTTCCTGACTGATAATGATTTTCTGTCTGAGAAATAGATGAAGCGATATGCAAGAGAAGTTAAGGTGAAAAAGAGGTGGAAGAGTCAGAGGAGAAGAGAGGGGAAAATCCCATTCTGGCAGCAGGAGCTGTGACTGAGTGGTGACTACACACTCACAGACGGTAATGAGGACACACTCTGCTGCCCTGCCTGAAAATGGCTTTAGGATCTGGCTCTGCGTGTGTGTATGTGCGTATGTGTGTGTATACACTCCCTCTTTAGTGTGAAAAGAAGCAGAGAGAGACAGAGATTGACCTTAAATCCCGGATATCATTCATTCTGAACATGGCACATTTCACCTGCCTTTTACCAAATCGGTCATTTGGGGATAAAAACGACGTCATCATACGAGAAACAGGTGGGGATCACATTTAAAACCAACTGCTTCAGTTTATTTAAGCATCTCCTGGGATTTGGGTCGACGTATCTTTGTGTCAATCAGTCACCAAACAATAAATCAATCACCAGATCAATACAAAGAGGGTCATGGAACATTTAGTGCCTTTAGGAATGATATCCCTGTGTCGAAATCAGAGCCTGCATCTGCTCGCGGAGGTATGCCTTGCGATTCTTTTATTACAGCTTTCTCAGATTTAAGTGTAGGGTGCTACTTATAGCTTTCAGTTAGGAACCAAACTGACAAATGTCAAGCAAAGCTGAATAACCGAGTTAAAGCTCATATCTTTGGTGTTCCATTAACTTCTATATTATCTCCAGACAGAGATTCATAACCTATTACTTTCCCATATCAGGCACAAGCTGTTATCAAACGCCATAAATAGCGGATTTATCCAAACATAGGAGAGGCTCTAGGCTAAGGTAACCGCACTCTAACAGCGGGGTCAGGAGTTGGTCAATCCTGTGATGACCGCAACGTGAGAAGAAACCTTCCTTAATCAGCTTATTCTCCTATCTCTGTACCTGACCTCAGAGCTTCAGGGGTTAAGCATCTTTTACAGGCTTATTAGATATTCACTTATTACATTCTCCTAAATGATGGTGTGCCATTACTGCTATCTTATTGCTCTGAAGCCATCCCCATGCCTGTCTGCTGTAACCCTATACACCATATTTTAGCCGCTGATGAAGACAGAATGCTTACGAAAGAAGTGATGGTATATGCTTAAGATTTAGTGCGGTTCAGTGTGTGCACAGTGTGTGTTTGTGTGTGTGTGCATGAATATGGCAGCAGGGGACAACACAAAAAAAGCCTTATTATGGCTGATGTATTCCAGAGAGCAAAACTGTCATGTCTAATGTGAAAGACATTCACTTGGTTCTTTGTGTTGCGTTTAAAAACTTGGCCTCAGCTTTGCCCTCTCCACTGTGCTGCTGTTTGCCCAAAACCAAAAGAAACCCCCTTTTCACTTCTCATCCTTTTAGATTGTGGAAGTTACAAGGGATGCAAAAGCTATTTTCTCAGCGGATATTACAATCTGTATTTTTTTCCTCCCACTTTAGCCAAAACTCTTACCAATACTGACATGCATTTCTGCAACAAAGACGTCAAGTTATTTTCAATTCGGCTGTATGTTGTAAGATTCTTGAAAAGAAAAGTTATACAAACAGGGTCTTGCCAACAGGGTGGCAAGACTAAGATACAGCTTTCATAACTTTGGTTTGGAAATAGGAAGTCCCTGACCTTCCGCTGTCCTCTATGGGACTTTATTTCAGAAAAAATATAAAAGGTAGTCAACAGTAAGAGATAAATAAAGATTTGGTCCTTGAATTGTGCCATGAATTACACATATGATGTTTGTCAATTAAAAGCATAAGTTTGCAAGTCAAGAAAGTCAGTTTACCTAGGTTTGTCATAGTACCATTTAGTTTTGTGTGAAACCGACCATTGGACTTTTTTTCTTGTCTTGTACAATATACATTACAAACACCAACTAACTAAATACATTTGAAACAATGTTGTTTTCGCACCACTCTGAGAAGTATATGTGCATCAATTTGTGGGGTGATTTTGTGGAACGCACTGGGTGAAGAGATAAAAAAAAGGAAAGGTATCAGACAGTTTAAAAAGAGGTACAAAGGCAGTATCTTCACAAAGTATGGAAATGACTAGAGGGAATGAAAAGCACACTAAGGGTAATACTGTTGTCGGTATTCTCAATTCATATTTTTGTATTTGTTTTAGACACGGGGTAAAGTTGGTTATCAGGTATTAAGAAGTGCAGTGGTGTAAATGTGTGGTCGACTGACGGTGAGGAGAGTGTATTTATGTAACAGTCTGCTTAGTGATGGAATAGCATAGTTTGGGATTGGGGGTAGGACTAGACAAGCATGTTGGTTCTTTCTACTCCTTTTAGGACATGAAATGTTAATTTATATTTCTGATTGTAAGTCTGTTCATGATTTCTTGTTTGTCTCTGTTTTGTAGGCTTTTTTTCGAACAATATATTCTATCTTATTTTATTATTACAATTATTATTTTTTAAATAAATAAATCAAATAAACCTAGCTAGGTAGATAACTTTGCTATGTTACACACACAAATGCAACATTATCCAACCTGATGCAAGACCTGCTGCTCCTGTGAGTATATCACAGCACAAAACACACACAGGCATCGCAGCTTCAGCGATAGAGAAAGTCATGACGTCACATATGCGACTCGTGCAGCCTTTCTAATTACATATTTTCACAGTCTTATACTTTAACAGTTTTACAACAAACTGCAACTTTCTTGACTTGCAAAATTATCTTTTAAATTAACAAACATCATACATGCAATTCATTGCACAAAAAATTATTAGTCTCTTTTCTACTGTACATATTTTTTTTCCAAAATAGGGTGCCACAGTGGTTCACTGGAAGGGGAGGGACTATGCCTTTCTATATACTGTAGGTGAGAAGATATAAATATATATGCCATCTGGAATTTTACCATACTGTTAATAGAATATTATGTGACTTGCTAACATATGAACTTTGCAAAAAACACACTTTATTTTTAAGTACAGTGAATTTCCAGCACAGAGCTTTTATTTAGAAGTGCCATTTCCTGCTGTAGAGTGAGTGATTAATGGACAGCTACTCAACAGAGACAGCAAACTAGCTTGAGACATGGCCAGATGCAAGTATGGCGCTGAATGTATTAAACTGTATGGACCTTGAACTAATGACTAAGGAGAAATCTGGACCCTGCAGCTGGACCAGTTGGGAACCAGAAAATGTTTCTTCAGTAAATACAGAAGTAGAGGATTATTTCCATATAACTGTATCAAAGTTTATCCTGCATGAAGGAAAACTTGAATTTTGATGGCTGTGTAGTGCTCTGGACTCTGTTCTCTGAGTGAGTATGTATACACGTGTATGTTTCCTTGTGTGTTGGTAACATGATAATCATTTGTGTACTGGTTGTCAACATGTACAGAAATGGGAAAACGCTCTCACAGCGGTATGTTTACATGCGTGTAAATATACATGCATGAGCACACATCCATCATACAAGAGTGTAAAACCTGTGTCAGGAGACCTCAATGAGCACCATGTGGATGTCACTTAACTCCTTTGATGCCTGTCTGACCTGGCCAAGCGTTGGCCTCACAGTCTGATTGATTAACACACTGTGCTCATCTTCAAAGTACTCAAGCGAGCCCACTGAGGTCACACAGAGTGCCAAAACTAATGCGGTAAACAACATGCCAAATAAAGCACTCGAAACACACGCAAAGAGAAAATGAGGGACTGTTGCTTTGGCCTGTGGTGAACTGAGAATTAACAAATTAAAAGCTGTGAGAACCAGAGGGAACTGGAGAAGGCACACAGACAATCCCTCGATTTAGAGGAGAAACAATCCTGCTGGGCCGTGGACATGAACATGAACTCCACGTGACAAAAACTGAGCAGCATCTTCCAAGCCAGATAAAAATATTCAGATACAAAAAAAAGAGAAATAGAAAATGGGAATGGGAAAGAGAAGAAAGGGAAAATGAGAGAGGCAGAGGTTCTGCGAGGTGACGTTCTTTGCCCTGACATTTTGGGCAAACGCAATCAAAGGCCAGGGGAACTGAAATGAGCCAGGCTCCGCAGAGAGACACAGGAGAGAGGAGGAACAGATTGAGTGCGACACAAGAAGGAGGGAGAGCACTTTATGGTGGGACATGCTCGATCTGGGAAATTAATTAGCCAGAGGGCAGGGAGAAGGCAGTGTGCCTTCTTGTGTGTGTGAGCACTGAGGGCATTTTCCCAATCAGCCTCTGATCTGATGTAAACCAGCTGACACATACCATTTTGTGGCAGTGTGTGCTTGTATGGTTTTATGTGATTTTTGGTTATGTGTGTGTGCGAGAGAGAAAGAGGGAGGCAGAGAGAGAAACAGAGGCAATCAGTAGACCCTGAAATGTTTAAGTGGTGAGGTAGAGACAGTGCAACAAAAAAAGTGACTTTGATGTTTTATGGTGGTCTAGCATCTGAAAATAATACACTTGCACACACACACACACGCGCATACACACACAAAGACTGTTTTAGTGGTTGATGTGCGATAACCTTGTGGAGGGGATGTGAAGTTTGGAGAGGAAGATTGGAAAGGTGAGTGAGTGGCAGCGAGAGGGGGAGATAGAGAGGAAGAGTGATGGGCAAGGACAGATAGACAGAGTGAAGGGGTGATAAGGAGAGATGGAGCTATCACAGAGGTGACCTACAACAGGCTTTCCTTCACCACTGAGAGCAGGCACTCGTCACCCATTCAAACACACATGCACGGGTCAACGGGGCACTTAACAGGTCGGCATTATTCATCAAGACTCAATTAGGTTGAACAGCGCTATGGTCCGAGATAGGAGCAGTCGATTTTGTTCAATTAAAAGAGAATTCAATGAGTAAGAATGAGTTCCAACAAGATGCACTCACAATTCAAGTGTTCTCAGAAACTTTAAATCCTCTGATCATTTATTATCACAAGTATATCAGGGCTGCACAATTCTGGAGACCTTGTTTGCCCATATTGGATCATTCTGCACGTCATGATTTGCGTCCAATGCCATGTGACGACCCCTCTCGTGTCTCTGCTCCGCCTGGCCTGCCTTTGTTTTCTCCTGCTCTTGCAGGAAGTGGGCTGGCAGAGTGCAGGTTGTTAGTGAGCCTGCTCACCCTGGGCGGATGAGCTGGCAAGCCTGAAGTTGGCCAGTTCAATCAGCATTGCTCTCTCTTTGTCTCAGCTCCCGTACGATCTCTTGGTTTGTTTTTCCTTTTGTCTTTTCTTTTAGCACGCGACATCAAAACACTATGTTCCACTCACATACATCATAGATGTTACCAGTTGTTCACATCTCATTCATTTCGTTTTGTAAACAACTTAATTTAACAAACTGTTTCTTTTATTGACCTCCAGTTTTTGTGCGCTCTCCTTCCTTTTTTGCCCTGGACTGTGAGCCAGTGCATGACAGCCAACCATCAGTGCCAGCACAGGAAGTATCACGCTCTACGTGTAGTGACGACGGAAGAAAGGGTGTGGAGATGTGTGGTGGTGCAGTATACAGGCGTGTAGCACATCCGATTTTCATGCAGGAGACCAATATCCTTGCTTCCATTACAGCATTTCAGTTCCTAAACTCAACCATATTTAGTTAACGGCATACTGTTGTGTCACGTAGTTGTCTAAAGTGAGAAATTTAAAAATGTTGGCACTGGATGTAAACGAAAAAAAAAAGATGTTGCTGATTATAATCTGAGGTTTTGCAGAATACTCCAATAACAATGTTGATGCTGGATAAGAGTTTGGGGCAGTTGTGTATTCAAGGTTACAGAAGCTGGCTTGTGACTGCTGGCTTTAACCAGATCTGCAGAATAACTCCAGGAGGAGAAAGTGAATGAGCAGCACTTAAACAGATGGACAGACTTGCGCTTGTATAATGCCTTTCTATTCTTCCGACCACTCAAAGCGCTTCTACACAACTCATCACATTCACCTTTTCATGCGGCCAAGGCTACCTGCTACTCAGTTAACCATTCATACACAATCACGCACCAATTTAGAGTTCAGTATCTAGCCCTTACTTCAACATGCAGACTTGAGGAGCTGGCGGTTGAATAGCCAATCTTCTGATTAGTGGACAAACACCTCTTACCCCTCCCTCAGTGCCACAGCTAATATACACTCGAGCACGGCCCTTAACCTCCAGCTGTTCCTGTAAAGCAGGTAAAAAAACTTTTGTGTTAACTGGGCGTTCCTGAAAAAAGAGAGCATTGCTCCCAATGAAATTTTGTGGATAATAAGGCTTTAAAAAAGTAATCTCTGAGCTTGTCATGTTCCATGATGAAATGCAGATGGCTACAATTTTCTGCGCTGATAGTTTCACAAGACTGTATTTTATGGTGACTTTTCGGGTAGTTGTATAAATTTGTGCTATTATACCTCCCTACTGTCATTACTGCCTTTGAATCCGAAAATGTTCCACACAACAAAGAGGGACACTTTTTCTCTCTCTTTTTTTGAGTACAGGCACAACGTTTTTGTCACAACTAAGTTTGGATAATTCTATTTCTTCCTCACTCTCGATAGCAGGGTTGTTGAAATTCTGACTCGTTTTGTTTTGGAAAGTTTTTCTCCCACCGTTCCATCACTCCATCACATTAGAAGTATTTTTGTGCATAGTTCAGTTTGTGATGTGGATTAATGCTGTCTTGTCATTCAGTGATACAGTTTTGGGAAAAATTGGGAGTGACTTTGATTGATCGAGACCGGTCTTACTGCTAAATGAAAATGCAGCACAGTTGTGGTCATGTCAGAATGTGATTGCAAAGAGGTAAGAATCAAAATCTTTTTTTAAATTTTTATCATAATTCAAGCTTTTATTGGTTTGAGAGGCTCGGTACATGGCATACATATATTATTTTCCGGGCATACAAGACTACAAGCCATGTATTTTTGGTACATAAAGAAAAATTAACAAATAAATCTGAAAGGAAAGAGAACAAACAAACAAACAATAAGATGTCACACATCCTCACACATCACTCTACAGGGTCACACAGTCACAGAGCAAGTTCATAATTATGTAGGCTTATATTCAGTCTTGATATGAGTCCATCACCTGTCCCTTTCTCCTGATCACCATTTCTTCTACTGAGCATACACTCATAAGATGCTATTTCCACTATTGCATAAACGTATTCTTTCAATCCCAGGGCCTATGTTGCCTTCCAGTGTCTTAGAATAACTTGGTATGTGCGACCTGATCCCCCAGTAAACACACCTTTGGACTTAAAGGGATTTCTGAACTAAACCAACACCTTCAAATGTCTAATACTCTGATTCATAGTGGTCTGACCAAACTACATTCCCATATAGAGTGCAGGAAAGTTCCTATTTCAGTTTTTCATTTCCAACAGCTATTGTTATTTAACAACTTCATTTTGTAGAGTCGTAACGGTGTATGATAATATCTATGCAAATATCTATGCAAAATCTTGATTTTAATACAATTAACCAGGCAACCCAGATGTATAGGTTATATAAATATGGAGAAATTCCTATAAAAGGGCCCATTAAATGTTAATCATAACATACTCACTGGCCTATGGTATTTTCTCTGTGTGTATTGTTATGTGTATAATCTATGTGGAAATAGTGTTTTTTATGTCTTCATCCTTCTTCTTCAAAGACAACATCAACAAGGAGAAAATAGAAACACACACACACACACACACACACACACACACACACACACACACATACAAACTGAGGTTCCCATTGCCATCAGCAGTAAAAGCAGGATATTAAGCTCTATTTCAAACCAACAGCACCTCTGCTCCTATGCACCTCTCCTTTGAGGATATTAATCCTCCCCACCTTTTCTCTTTCTCTCTCTCTCTCTCTCTCTCTCTGTCTCTTTTTCCGTCACTCTCACTCTCTCCCTTGCTCTATTTTGGATTGTGTACAACAGGAAAACTGCTCTCCAATTCTGACATCACAGATGGAGGGGCATAAAGCTTAACAACTTCAATTTGAAATGAGAAGGTGAGAGAGAAGCGGAGAGGAAGTGAAGAGGAGGAAAGAAGACGAAAATGAAGACAGACGGCATCCCAGTCACTGAACTGCGTGTTGCATGCGTCTGACTGGAATTAACGTAGCGTAGCAATAGTTATGGCTTTGGTTATGGATTACGGCTAATCCTTTAGCATAGGGAGCAGGTTTTAAAGGTAATTACACGCTACTATTGGATCCAGAGCCCAGAAATGGGCCTCTCTTACATCACGCTTATTAAGATCCAGAAGAAAACTGGCTGCTCTTACATACTGCTTAGACAGAGTACAGGTTAACGCACCATGGCATTCTCTGCCAATCTTAATACCACTTAAACCCGTCTGGAAGGTAAAAGAGCATTGTTGCTGATCTCAGCTGTTCTCTTACTTCTGTGATGGAAAGAGGGAAAGCATGGCTTAAGGATACAAAAATCTCTTTGTTTGTATCTGTAATCATCTGAGTAGGAATTAATTTAGGCATCATCAAAAACAGAATAGTGGAGTGTTCAGCCACACAGGGTAATTAGCTAATTAGCAGCTCAGTTCTCAGTGAATATTCTGACAGACAGGAAGATGAACACACTGGACACTTTTTTCCCCTCTCTTAATTTAGTCATTTGCCCTGCCCACACTTTTTTTTTTACCCATTCCTCCTCAAAATCCCCCTCTGACTGTCTAATGGACACAGTCAGCCCTCCAAGTGCAGCTAAATCTGTTTCTATGCCTTATCTCGAGCCTTTAAAAGTCCACTCTGTCCGCTTGAACCCAGTGGGAATCATTAACGCACACTTCCTCTTCCCTTACCACAATGACAAAACCCTCCACAGGACACTGTGTGTGTGTGTGTGTGTGTGTGTGTGTGTGTGTGTCTGTGTGTGTGTTTTAGTCTGCGTATGAATTAGGGATCTACTTAACCCCTGAAACAACCTTAAAACAAATGACCCATTACCAATTAGTAGCACAACAATTAGGTTAGTAGACCGTTAATAGCAGGCAGACCCACCCAGGGCAAGGCATGAGTTATGCTCATTCCCGTCTTCACTCAGAAAATCTCAACCTTAACTTCTATTTGACCACCCAAAGCCAAATTTAACCCAGAAGCAAAGCTCTTAAAAAGTCAAGCACAAAATTTCCTCAGCTAACAGACCTCTCCCTCATCTTTCAATTCTCTTTGGAATAAAAAGACTTAAACAAAGAAGTACATCATTAATAGACACTCGTTCTTTAATTTGAAGTATTGATTATGGTGGCAGTGGTGTTGCTCCTACGTCCCCAGCTTGACATCACGTGTTGGAAAGTCAACGTTGGGGAAAAGAAAAAGAAAAAAAAAGCAGTTTCTGATTGATTTCTAAGTAGGGAAGATGAAATGAGATCAGTAAGAAAGTCTTGACTGCATTGGAACTGCAAAGATTAACTGATGCATTGATTGGTTGTCAGCTATTAAATGAATCGGCAATTATTTTGATAATTAATTGATTAGTTTCAGTAATTTTTCAAGAATAGAAAATTCAAAATTTCCAATTTAAGCCTCTTAAATGTGAATATTTTCTTTTTTTTACTCCTATATATCAGTAAACTGAATATCATGGCTAAAACATGATGCTATATGACATCATCTTGGGCTTTGGGAAACACTTTTTCACCATTTCTGACATTTTATAGACCAAAAAACTAGTCAATTAATCAAGAAAATAATCAACAATAAAAATAATCATTAGTTGCATCCCTGAACTGCATAAAGGTAAAAATAGATGATTTGCATTACAAACTAGTCCAGTTATGTTGATATACGAACAGGAATAATACATTAAGAGAGAAGTCAAAGATCTCAACAAGGTCTTAAAACTATAGTATATGAGAGAAGGAAAATAAAGAGAGTTGGATACGTATTGCTAAAAAAAAGATTTAAAAAGGCAGAAAATACAATTGTCACCGTTTAAGAGTGGCATGTGTGTCTGAAAAGAAAACTGACATTCAAAAAGCTCTTTCCTTTTCTTACTGTTCTCCATTCGTCCCACTTTGGTCTCTTTTATACAAAGTCCTAATGGCTCATGAGTCTGTAACAGCACTTCGTCAGGTCTCACCAAAAGCTCTTTAGCAAAGTTTAAAGCTCCCGTGATGTTTTCTGATCGATACCTGGCCATAACTCAAATCACACGTCAAGTGCCATTACTGTATGCACTGCACACTCTCAACCAAAGTGCACCTACGCACACAAACATACACGCATGTACATTTTCATGAGCTTAGACAGTGTTTTTGATCAATACCTGGCTATAGATCAAACACCTTTTTCAGTTTATGGCTAACCTTTCCCAAGGCTCATTTCAGACGCACACAGAGTAACTCATGTCTTACTTGAGACTGCTGCTTTGACTGCGTCTATGAAATTGATAAGTGCTCTTAAATGCAAAATGACAGTTTAAGAACCTTGTTTTTGTGCCACGGCGTAGTCAGAATGTCTCATAAAAACACAAAGCACTTTTCTCCAGGAGGTAACTTCATAGTCGCTGCCAGAGAGAGAAATACACAACAGACCAAATGTGCAGCTAAAGAGTAGAAACTGCGTAAGAGTTATTCTTTAAAGGATCATTTGTCCAAATGTAACAAGGGGGAACGGTGCGCTGGGAAACTATTTCCCCCTCATATTTTTCATTTTATGTAGAATTCAAGAAATAGATGAGTTTGTTTCACCACAAATATTTAATATACCTGCGGATTACTAACTTTGAATTTTTTTCCTGAAGGTTTTAGGGATCCTGCTGACAACTGCAACAAGGGTGCTTTCATTTAGCTTAAATACAATCAGCCAAGAATCTTATTGAGGAAAACTTAAAAATGAAATCACCATGCAGCGAGAAATAACTTTCAGTTCTTCATATCTGAAAGTCTAGCTCAGCAAATAGACAGGGGGCTACATTTCTGACTATCTGCCTTTCATTGATTTCTCAAACAGCATGTGGGCTATTGTATTGTGTGCCTAAAAATCACAGCTACTCAATCTCTCAAAAACTGCTTCACTATCAAGCCTCTCATCTACCCTGTACAGTCAACCTGAATAAAGTAAATGCATAAACCAGTGCTTTATGCATTTGTATCTTTCTCAGCAACTATTTCATTCCCTTTTCTTTTGCTTTGCCCATCATCTCATCTCTTCTCACAGCCTCCTTTCTCTCATTCTGTCACACCTCCATCGACTCTTGTGCCACATCCACACTGATACACTTTCTGTTGAAACGCCCTTTTCAAACGAAAACAATCTCTGTACACATGAGCATTTTAGCATTGTTTAAAATAATCTCTGTCCATACTAACACGTATGAAATGCACATCAAATGGCCATTCATGTGCACTTGTCATGCACATACCAGTGTAAACAGGAAGCAGATTTTCTCTCTGATTGGTTGCTTAGCTACTGAAAATGTGACGAAGACAGAGAAATCTATTTACTGAGACGCGGTCAGTAAGTAATTTGTCAGGCTCAGGGAAACGGAGATCTGTGTGGGCACATGAGACCCTAAACCAGCTGGTCCAGGAGCTTCGCCTCGATGATAGCTGTTCCCAGGCATATTTTAGGATGACTTGGGGGCAGTTTGACAACCTTCTGTCTGTCATCGGGCTGTATAGCTGTAGGTATTCAGAAACCATGACCACCAGTTTCTCCTCCTTTGTTTACCATCTGTAAACTTGTTGTTGTGACCACCACAGAAGGCCCGCCTCTCAAATCATCCGATAGGACAATGGGAAAAAAGATGACGAAAAAAGAGATGACGCGGGGCAACCCCAAAGTGTTCAAGCTAAAACAGGGTCAGCAGTGTTTATCAAAAGTCTCTGTTTTAGAGGTTCCAAACCCCTGGTTGACGCTGGGCATAAACATTAGCAACAATTATGTACTTTAAAACAAAAGCATATTAGTGTGGATGAAGCCCCTACTTCTTCCCCTTTTCTTCCTGCCTCATTCTAATGTTTGCGTTACCCTCATCCTCTCTCCCTTCCCCCTCTCTGTCTTTATCCTCCTCCTCCTCCTGATCCTCTCTAAAGGATGTTCCTGTGTTCAGGGTCACTGTCACCCCCTCAGTAGCTCTGTTGATCTTTAACCTCTTTACAACTAAGGTCAGTGCCTGTCGCCATGGTGTTTAACATCCCCGTGGGAGGCTATCCATATACGTGGGTTATAGTGTACAACTCTAACATGCTCATACACATTATTTATAATGTCAGAGGCATGCGCCGTTGACCTTTTTCGTTCACTTTAATCTTCAACTCAGGTTACGAGCCAAGGCAGACAACAGTCAGAGCATCCAACAAACCTCCCCCACTGTTTGCTTCAACATCTTTTACTCGTTCTTTTATCCAGCCTCCCTCCATGAACGTTTCATTCTTTCCCTTCCTCCTTTGTTGCCCTCCCTTACTCCCCGTCTCCCTGTGGTCCAAACAGGTCTCTTTCTCTTTGGATGTTCGCGTCTCTGTGGCTTTCAACTGCAGGCTATTGGGTTACACAGCCACACTAGAAAGACATCCCACAATGACAATTATCCTGTGTAGCGATGGCTGTAACCTGTGCCTGGGAACCAAAGAAGAACATTTATGAAAACAGCTCTTCCTGCTGAAATGAAGAGCTCAGTGGCAGCATAAAGCAAACAGGCCAATTTCAGGTTTCTGCAGTTTTCCTCTCAGTTAACAACCTCAATCTAGTGAACATGCGGTGATTTTCTTTTTTGCCTCCTAAGGGTAATGTTTAGACGCACTTCCATTTTCTAATATATGCACATGTGGAATCTAATAAGGGATTTAGCACAAATTATGGAGCTGTGCAATTTTGTCAATATAAGGATTACACTTAACACACACATGAACTCCCACTTTTTACATTTTAAATTCACATAAAATTAGGAAACAAAATGCTTGTCTGGTTACAAAGTATAATGACTTAATATAATCATCCCCCAGGTGGGTCATCTGTTTTGGTTTTAAACACATTTTTGCATAGTCTGGGTGACGCCATATGACATCAGAAATATGCTTCAATTTTAATCGGTGCAGCTGGCTACAGACGTTGCTCAACACCCTCATTTTTCCACTCAAAACATTTTTTATATCACAAGACCTTACATAAGTGTATGATTGTGTAGTGGGGTGTGTGTGTGTGCTAGGGCACGTTAGTACTGTGGGTGAACAGATCCAATGTGTACACCAACAGAGAACTCACAGCTGTTGCTGTCGCGCTACTTTGGCTGCATGGCTGGGGTAGAAAAGGTGTTCCTCTTCAGTGTGTCATTATGGGCACTTCTCTCAGTGTGTGTGTGTATGCAGTATGTAGCTACTTACTTTTGAGGGGTGTCTGTTTGTGTTTGCACTTGGCTCTGACAGTGTATGCATGTGTTTCCAGAGGGAGTGGGTGAGCTCGGGGAGGCCAAACACTCAATGGCCAAATGATACAAGTTCTGCACTCCTCCTCCATAAATTACCAGCTCATTACAGTAATGCAGCCCATTTAGTATAGGAAGGAGGGATGGAGAAAGGAGGGAGACGTAAGAATGGATTGCAGAAAAAAAGTGTTTGGGGGCAGCAGGATTCATAAGGGGAGCAGCAGATAAAGCATAAATGTCAAGAAAGAAAATTGGGTAAGGACAGAGAGGAGGAAGAAGGGAGAGATAAGGCAGGGAAATAAGGACGGAGGAAGTAGGAGGAGGAGAAAGCAAGGGAGAGAAACAGGAGAGGAGGAGGAGGAAAAGACAGAGGGTTTGCTGTGATGTGTTTAAGGAGCTTTTCAATCTCAACAGAAGTGCTTTTCATTAGGTTAAAATCTATCATCTATGCTGCTGCAGGAAAAAAAAAACAATGGGGAAATATTAATATAGATAGTGGCTACAGTAGGAGACAGAGATATAGACCCAGACAGAGTGAGAGAGTGGAGGAGAGAAAGGGAGGAAGGGAGAGGAGAGAGAGAGAATGGGATGAGATGTAACAGTTGTAATTGAATAGTGAACTAGAGAGGGCCTGAGTGCAAGCACTGATTAATACAATTCAAATTGATTGTCTCCTAGTAGCTGTGAGAACATCTCATTCTGACTTTCATATTTGAATGTTCAGCATGTTCTCTGTGTGCATGAGTGCGTGTAAGTGTGTGTGTGTGTGTGTGGTGTAACAGAGAGGAGTTGTGAGGGGTAGAGAGACAGAGAGTGCCCTCTAGTGCTTGCTGCTTCTTTTACCCCACCTGTATGTGGTGATATTTGGTTGATTTGTGTTCTTTGTCGAGTTTGTGGCAAGTTTCCCTTCTCCTTTGTATCGCTCACAGTGGTTGTGTACACACACAGTAAGCATTGCTGGTTACATCATCCTCCCAGGAAAAGCCATCTGCTGTTTTTTATTTTTGTCCAGCATAAAAAAAAAATCTTCACTGACTTGAAAATTAGCCACACAAGACATCCCATCACAGTAAACATGAAGTTTTAATTAGGTTTTGTCTGTTACTATATTGTAAATGAGCTGTGGGGTTTTTTTTTTCAATGCAGTGTGGCATGCTCTGCTTACTGTCAGTCAGAGGAAAACGCACGTCTCCATAGGTACAATCTCAAAAACACATTTTCCTTTCACTCAACAAGGTGGATTACTGTCACCTATCCTCTTCAGTCTGTATGTGGATAATCTCTAAAAGTTAAGAGAGTGCAGGACTGGATGTATAATGCTGATCACTTAGACGTCCTGTCTCCTTGAAGTGCTGGCTTACAGAAACTGCTCCATCTGCTCAAGTTATGGTGTGCAATAAAACATGTTTAACCAACACGTTCTTATCCCAACTCGTCAAATATCGCCACTTTGTCAGCGCTGTTCACATATACATTTTAAATGCTAGGCATCCTCCTGCATTTGTTGTTGATGTTCCGGGACGGCATGTCAATTCACACCCCATTAAATGTCTTGTATCTTCTCGAAATACATGTCCACTTTTACAAGAAAAGCACAGATTCTGCTCATTAGATGCATACAGTCTTTTTCAAAATTCACTTATGTCAGTAAAACACCTTGTATTTGTATTTATTTCCTTGTGCAACACAAGCACATGGTTAGGATTAGCAAAAAACATCATGGTTTGGCTCGACATTCTCACAGGAAGCAAACAGCTAACTCCTAGGTGAAAGTCCTGAGTGTGTTGGACACATCCACCGTGATTAGTACTGTTCCTACTCTTAATGCTGTGTTGAATAATTTTATGTATAAATTTATGTGTCGATTAAATTATATATATTTTTTTTAATATGTAATGGCATTAACTAAGCCCAGTAAAACTGACACAAGGTACTCTTGATTTTTGGAAACACTGGAACAAATGTCTGCGTGTGTTTTGATGACGTGTGATTTCTCTGTGATGTCCTTGTATTAATTTAATTTAATTTTACTTTATTTAGTTTGGTTTAATTTAATTTATTTTTATTTTACTTAATTTTACTTTATTTAGTTTAGTTTAATTCTATTTTTTATTTCACTGATTTTGTTTTATTTTATTTTACTTTATTTCATTTTATCAAATTTGATTTTATTTCACTTTATTTTATTTAATTTTATTTAATTTTTATACTGATATGGTCCAATGTGTCTGAAATAAAGTCGATTTGAATTGAGCCGAATTTAATCTCTATTGTCAGATCGGCTTTGATTTATTTGGCATGGTTTTGATGGATATAGCGCCAGTTAATGTCAGGCTGCAACTGACACCGCAAACGACAAAAAATTGACAATTGTTAACATTGAATAACATCCAGCACTTAAAACGGCTGGGTGAAATGCTACAGTACATGTATAGACAGTAACAAATGTGTTTTCCATTTACACCATTTTCCTCCCAACTTTATCTCTCCGTCTATTCCTCTATATAAATTACAAAGATAGCGCCGGAGAGGCACTGCACAATCATATAGATGAGAGTGAAGATGGCTAAGAGAGGCTCGAGTTCCATTTGCACCTCAGGAGTAACGGAGAAGGATTTATAGTTGGGGTGTGAAACAATCATTCACGTTAGCGAGTCAGGCCCTGCGTTCAATTAGCAATAGCCTGTGTCTCACACTAATTCCCTCCGCCTGTGAGCCAGAAAATCCAGTCAGCATTGTGAACACAGACAGCTCAAGCTTTTCTACCAAGACCTCCCACAATTCATTGCTATTCTACCTGCTTGCCAACAGTGGGCATTTAGACCATTTAGACGTCTACCTGCGCCACACTTTTGAGAAACTATATTAATTTTGCCTAGTAAGGTACATCCTGTCAAAATACCTCAGGAGAGAAGGAAGGTTGGTGAGAAGGGAGAAAGGAATAGAAAAACTGAAGTGAGAGAGGCTGTTTGAAGAACAAGAAAGAGGGAAAGAGAGAAAATGAGCCTCTAAAATATCTGTCACAAAGACACTCTGTGGGAAGAAAAGTTTCCTCCTCTGCACCTCTGTCTCCCTCTGTCTGTCAGTCCATCTTCTTTTTATCAGTCGTCAGCCTTTAATCTCTTTTTCTCACAATACGATGCACTCTCTGCAGGTAAACTACATCGAGAAGAGGTGTCACTGAAATTAAACTAAATACTTTCATGTCTGATTGTCCTCATCATATTAAAAAACTATGTGCTGACGATGGTGAGCAAATTATGAAAGGCTTTATCCCTGTCTTTCATGTATTTGTTTCATCACTTTTTAAACCTGCCCCTGTTTCAGGATGAGATGTGACCAGGTAAGTGCACTTTATGATATTTGGGTTATTTAATTCAGCGGAATAGCCTGAGGAAGCCCCGGGGGGCTTGGCCATCAGGTGACCGGATGAGTGCCTTCTAATTTCACTTGAAATGAAGAAAGTTTAAAAAATGACAAAATTATTTTACTTTTAATTATCTAAAAAAAATTCAAGGTGCCCCTGGGACTTTGAAAACTAGGTTAGTTCTTAGATATCCGTGTTGAGGTACTGCAGGAAGTGGCCAGGAGGTCTATTAAAAGAATAAAAAAAAGCCATATTCAGTGATGTTAATTATCAGATGCATTATTAAGAGAGATGAAATGATCCTCTCTTCGCTCCAAAAAAAAAAATGGGCTAATTTGTTCAATCTAACACAAAATCGGACTTCATGTGTACATTTCCTCTTTCTTTTGTTCGCTAATTATCAATCAATGCCTTTAAATGCAAAAGTGAAGCTCAGATTAGCCCAGAACAGACTAACATGGATTCTTTCCTTTTCCTTTCTACTGTAGGTTCTCCTGGCTGATTTTCTTTCTCTCACAGACACACGCCAACATACCTCTCTCTCGTCGTAGAAAAGATGCAATTATTCTCTCATTTATAAACCGTGGGAGGGTTCAGGTGGAAAAATAAAGGACTGAGAGGCCAGGGCCAATTACTGTATTTTATTGCCACTTCAGACAAGAGGTGTGGACAAAGCAGTCTGTTGTGCCGGACAACAGGAACCTATTTTTCTGACAGACGCGCTGCACTTCAGAATGTAACATGCATTTTTATCTCCCTTGTACTGGAAAACACTTCCTGCTTCTTCTTTGAAAATATCATTATTAGTATTATTATCATTATTATCATTAGGTGCTGAATTAAAAAAATGCACTGCAAAGAACAACACCTCATGAATACTAAAGAAAGATACACCTTTTCCAAAACACTGAAATATACAGTGGTCCAAAATCTCCAAAAATGTGTGGTTTTCCACACATTATCTCCCTTTTCCTCCAAGAGCCCTGCAGACAAGAATGAGCAGGTACTCGTCAAATAAATGACAATGTTTGGAGGTTAGGTGTCAAGTACGTACAACCTAGGAGAGTGTGCAAGGTATTGATCCAGGCAGCTGATCAAACCCTTCATTTATTATGGAGAAAGAGAGGAGAGGCAAAGGCTTCATGCACATGAATGATTTAGAGACCGCCCTTGTGTACAGCATGTGTGAAATGTGTGTCTGTGCCCGTGTCAGCCTGTAGAAACTCGGAAACAAAAGAAAGAGGGAACCAGCTACCTACGCAACTCAGTACAGTAACTCACTGAGAAACTTGGACAACCTACAAGAAATGAAAGTATGCAGACAAACTGTAGGCACCCACACATGAACACTGCACCAACCTTTCAAACCAAGTGAAAGAGGGGTCTTTGAGCTCGTCTCAACTGCTCCTTTCAGTCTTTTATCCCTTTTATACTCAAATCGTCTCCATACTTCCAAAGCAGCTTTTGTATACAGCTTAACTGGTAATACAACGAGCAATATCTGTGGTCAAACAACGCCTCGCTGGATTTGACGGTATAACCCCGAAACATTTTGTAAATTATAAAAGAGATAAATCTTGTATTTAATGAATACAACCTTCCTTCACCGTGTTTAAGCCCCTAAACCCGAACAACTCCCACCCTCCAATTAACTACTCTTAACTCTTGTGAGTCTTTAAGCTCAGAAAAAAAAAAAAGCTCAGCTAATGTGATGTGTACTCTAGACCAGTCGACAATGTTGGATGGACTGCTGCTCAATAGAACATAATGGCCAATTATCCTGCATGTACGCTAATGGCCCACATTAACTGGCTGGAATATGGGGGTGGGAAGTGGATTATTTAGTAAAACAATGTTTTCTACCCATCTGGAGTTGCGTTGCACAGACGCAGGCAGTTCGGGGAATTGGTACACTGCAGCCTGCACAGGTAAGGTTGAATCATTCATCAAACCACAGTTGCAGACATTTAAAAGACCAAGGTCTGCTCACATTTTGCAGCATCATGCCTCAGAGCCCCAACACGCAGAGCAGAACATTTGCAGTGCAGTTCTGCAACATGCTGAAATCTTCTACAACCAGCTTGCTGTACTTTCATAATGTGTTTCGAAACTTACAGTGTACTAAAGTTATGCTTTTCATGCTTTTTTCCTGCCATGCTAAAGGGTAGAGTTGGAATATGGGAATTATTATAAACTGTTCTTGTTCTTGGGGAATAGGGCTGCAACTAAAGAATATTTTCACTGTCATTTATTCAGTCATTTTCTTGTTTAACAGCTAGCTGTTTGGTCTATAAAATGGCAGAAAACAATGTAAAATGTCCATCAGTGTTTCCCACAGCACAAGATGGCATCCTCAAATGTCTTGTTTTGTCCACAACCCAAAGATATTCACTTTACTGTCATAGAGGAGTAAAGAAACCAGAAAATATTAATATTTAAAAAGCTGGAATGGAGAATTTGGACCTTTTGTTTTCTTAAAAAAAAAAAACAACAACTTAAACTGATTCATCAAATATCAAATTAGTTGGTAATAAATTTAATAACACAACTAACTGATTTAACATTCCAACTCCATTTGGGATATGATTTTTATAAAAAAATTTTTGTTTGTTTTGTTTGGTGACTATCTGTGGCTTTAATAAATAAACAAATTAATGAAATAAAATAAAATGAAATAAAACTAAACTAAACTAAACTAAACTAAAATAAAATAAATTAAAATTATACAATAACCTTGATCAGGACTAGTAAGCTACTGGTTTTCCTGACAGTGTTAAGTCCTTTTATGTCTTATATACAATTGACTGGCCTAAGTGTAAAATCATCCTTTGCTAGCACAAAGCAGACTGCAGTAAGAGTCTAAAAATAAGCCTAAAAGTTTGAATATTGTATGAGCAGCATCAGGCTTATTCTTCCACAGGTGATTATTGAACCCAAAGTGCATCCAAATACCTTTTCTCATTTCAAACGGTTGAATATATTTATTTTCCCTCCTTCAGGACATCATGGAGTTCAGGTAAGGTGCATTTGGTTCCTCCAAATTAATGTGATGTAATGTAATATTAGGACATTAACTTCTTGTAATATCTTCCCTTAAGTGATAAAACTTGTAAAATGACCACAGCCTGTTTGCAGCGCTGCTCTGTCGATGACAGACAATAAATTTAGATGATTTTTTTCCACCATTAAAACCACGTAGTCGGAATATGGCTATTGTTTATTCTTTTTCTTTATGCCTCCTCCCACATATTGTTTATACATGAACACTCTCGCAGCTGATACCTGCTCATGCGTAAACACAAACACAAGCATGCCAACAGCCAACACCTCCTACACATACACACCTACTGTAGAACCTGTTCACCCTCAGCATCTCCCTTCACAATCACCTCCACCGCAATTAATCAAAGCTTGTTCTTTTTCCTCCACGAGTTAAGCCTGTCACACTTACCTCTCACTCTTTCATCATCCCTTGCTTCTTAAAGAGCCACGTGGCGGACAATATGAGCCCTGCGGGGGCGGTGATATGACACAACGTCGACAGAAAGTAGCGGCCGTGGTTTAAATCATACTGACGTGCAGATTTATCACTGTTTAACTTGTCCAAAGTGTCTCCTCTAGTTGGTGCAGATCTGACTGTGTGAGCTGGTTGGCTTTCCTCGGGGAGGGCCCAAAGTCCCAGCCAGGCTCAACTCAGTTCTGTTCTGTTCAGCTCAGTTCAGCACACAGTCGCTGCTACAGCACACACAGACCTAGAGCTTATTCACTTCACAAAGGGTCATTCCCACTGTCAACACTTTTGAAAGGCAGGTTCTTGAGCTTGACTCTAGCTCTGTCACAATGCTGACCATATTTGTACGAACTTGATATAAATATTTAATGGACAGTCTTTCTCACTTACTTTAACGGTGACTTAATGTTAGAAAATTGAGCAAATAATGCTTTTACAAATTATCAACTGTGGAAACGTGAGTATGGACATAAAATCCAGTACTGGGCTATTGTTCCTCCTCCCAGTTATACAAAATACAAGATTATAGCTGACCTGTTGGGGAATGTCCAAAGGCAATCTGGATAATGTAAGGAATCAGCAACCAAAACATAGGTGGACAAGTATTTTTTAAATACAATGGATACAGCAAAACGGTAAATTAAAAACACTTCATCATAATAATAACTGTTGGAATGCCCCTATTATCTCAGACACATGATACAGAACAGTGTAAGACGATCCAAGAATAAAATGTTCCTTTCCAATTCTCTTGTCAATTGTAATCTAAAAAGGAAAGTCATTTTTATTAGGCCAACTGTAACAAAGCTACACGTTTCTCATGATATCCCCTGCTTGTAATTTCCTACACATTTGTCCTTCCTGCCCTTTCCCCTTAAAAGCCCAGCTGTGCAGGATTTAGGGGCATCTATTGGCAAAAATGGAATGTAACGCTCATAATTATGTTTTCATTGGTTCATAATTGTGCTGCACACGACACAGTGATTCAGTGGTTAGCACTGTCGCCTCACAGCAAGCGAGTTCTTGGTTCAAACCCAGGGTGGGCAGTGTGAATCTTGAGGTAGAGGAGCCCTTTTGTGTGGACTTTGCATGTTTTCCCCATGACAGCATGGGTTTCCTGCAGGTGCTCCGGTTTCCTCCCACAGTCCAAAGACATCTGCCATGTTGTTCTACATTAGTCCAAAGCAGACAACAAAACTCTGGCTCTTGACGGGGCCATTTGAGTTTTGTGTTGGCTACTGTAGCTCTCCTACATGCTTAGCTAACAGGAGAGGTTTCAGCTCTGCAACCTCACTGCCAGATGCACTAAATCCTACATACTGGACCTTTAAGGACAACTCATTTAATTCTGTCGACAAACACATCACGTCAACAAAAATGTGAAATGTTTATAGAATATTATCTAATTCGGTAACTAATTGTATATGAGCTAATTGGAGGCTTCTAAACTTCCTGTTATGTCTTTATCCTCTCAAAGATATTGCGTCAATAATGACCCAGTTCGTTTCTGTGTCCTTCTGCAGACAGTGTTAATGACAATACAATGCAGTGTCCTTCATGCTTCAGTTTCTAGCTACAAAGAGTTCCAGATACCATTGTTGTTGGTCCCCTGACAATCATGCATAATTCATCAAGAATGCAGAGCACCTCCTGCAAACACAAAGTACATTTACTGTACATGTGAGCTCACATGCACACATAAGTACCGCCACGCTCCGGTCTGACTGTGCATGATGGATGTGATGGTAAACTGAATCACACAGGACCACTGTGGAAGGAAAGAAAGCAGGAAAAGAATAGTGCAATGAAAGTGAGTAAACCTGGACCAGATGAGGGACAAAAAGCATGGCTGATAAAGTTTAAGGTAAGATTATGTGGTTTATGCTAAGTTAGGTGGCCTTAATGTAGGGGGTTGATAAAACTGCCACAAAAAAAAAAGGAACTGTAAGTTCTGAAATGTTCTTCACTGGTTAACTGGTTCTTAACCTTCCCCTTTTCCTCAGGGCTTGTTCAATACATGTAAATTTTAAAATGTGAGAACTGTGAGAAGAATTCATTCCCACAATTTTGAGTAAGTTGAGAAGGTGTTTTTAAGCTACTGTTTGTAACCCAGGGACAAAATAATAGTGTGGTGCACACCCTTCCTTTCAGCAATCAATGCTATTGTGGAACTGCCAGATCAAAGTGGAGACATGCATCATTCTATCATGTTTAATCAAAATCCAGCGAGTGGTGTCTCAGATATTGCAAGTGACGGATGGATAAACAAACAACCAGATGGAGACCAATTCTCAGTCCAAGACAGAAAGGGCCATTTGCCCACAGATACAAAGAGAAATGCGCACAGGCACAGTGAACCTTACAGCACAGAGTGAGCAATTCAGAGATGGAAGGCAGCCGTGGAGGGAGGGGGGGGAGAAGGTAAGCAGCCTTGTTGTGCGAGGCGACAGGGGGTCTGCCTTTAGATGGATGGGTCCCAGCTATTGATAAGGTCAGACCTCATTTGCGCCAGACCTTTTACATTTTGCGAAATGTTGGCCTAGCCATTGGACTGTCAGGAGCAATTCGTCCCCGTGAAAAATGGACTGGCTCATTGAAAACCGTGACTCCATCGTAAAAGCATGAGGCCCTGGCGCTGTGCTGCTACTGTAACTCGTCATATAAAACCCTCACAGCCCAGCCTCTGCTTATTTCAAATCTCCACTATGCTGCTGTCTACAATCTGGCTAACTCCCCCTCCACATCATAGCAATATTGTCCTGATGTCAGGATTTTCTAGCCCCTATTTTCCCCAACATCACAGGTTGTCATTCTGGCTTTTTTTTTTCTTCCAAAACCTATTCTCAAGTGCAACCCACCAGTTTTTTCTTTCAACTCACCTCCCCTATCTATTGCTGTCTTCCTTTTCCTCCTGATTGTAGCTCAGAAAAGGTGTGAAAATCCAAGATGACAGTAAAAACACAAAACAGAAACAATGGTCCTTTCAAGTAAGAAAAAAAGTCCACAGGTCTAATTTAATTAACCTGACAATCAGGCTTTCACAGCGAGCATTAGTCAAGATGCTTGTGGACTACATCATGGTCAAGGTCAAATAAGGCAGATGTGTAGGTGTGTGCGAGCACATCCATGCAGTCATTTATGTGTGTGACACAGTGGTGAGATCTGTCTTATACTGTAAGTAGGGGGAGCATATTAACCTAGCAGGGATAAAAGAACAAGGCGGAGAAAAAAATGGTGTGCAATCAGAGAAGTGGTGGTCAGAGAGAAGGTATACCTGTCATTTAACCCCTACTGACCCAAAGACTGTCATCATCCCTGTGTTAAACTAAGGTCAGCTACCACCATCAATGAAATGCTACACTTACAAAATGTCCCGCACTTCTGTGTAGTCATGCACCACAGTGTTGTTACAGTGTGTACTTTACAGTAAGCACACATGTATTTCACACATTTTAATAAGATTAACACCACCTCATTATTCTTGCAGGTTTTCCAATTTTATAACTTAAGGCAACTATGAAAATGAGGCTTTACTCTTAAACAAATTTCCAATCTATTTCTTCCACAGAGCCTGTGTGGCCCGTATGACAAAGCTATGCCTAAGTGGTAATTCATTTACTTGTGGAGAGAAACATTCAAGGCCCATTAATTTATGCAGCAGATGCTTATACCAGCGTAAAGCACATTTCCTAGACTGTCCAGCGCACATTTCAGATGAGCACGGCATCTAATTTGTTTAAAAACCAGCCGATC
Organism: Cephalopholis sonnerati; assembly: GCA_019142605.1. NCBI lineage: Eukaryota > Metazoa > Chordata > Actinopteri > Perciformes > Serranidae > Cephalopholis > Cephalopholis sonnerati. The sequence goes on from JAGQAX010000007.1 coordinate 28,162,272, forward strand.
CATGTCAGCTTTTAATGTAAAATACAACCTCTTTTGATTAAATTGGACTTTGTGCATCACAAACAACCCCATATATCAAAGAGTAAAGGAATTCGCTTTATTTCACTTGTTTTTCATCCGTTCATCATTAAAGTACATAAAAAGCTGACCCCTCCTACTCCTTTGAACAAGGACATATAACTTGAGTCCAGAGGACTGTAACTCCCTACACCAGGACACCAATCTGGCCAAGCTCCAAGGCACAGTAAAAACAGCTACCATAAAATAATGCTACCATCAGTGTTTCAGATATGCAATCCAATTGCATCTCATCAGCCCACTGGTCACTTCCATAAAAGAGTGCTGTCTGCACAATTCCCCGAGTTCAGAGTTTATGCAACAGCATTTCTGAAGGGTTTAAGACACAACAGATCAGCCAGCTTCACATAAGAGAATCCGCCAGAGACGCTGTGCAGCGAGCATCCACTCACTAACAAGGTGAGTAAGGAGTTTGCCCGGCTCTGGGTGGAGGACATTTCAACCATATCCACCTTAATCAAAAATACAGATGTACTTTCAGCTCCAATATGCCTATTTAAAAAATATGCAGCAGCAGCAGCAGCAGCACAGAGCTGTAACGGTACATTGTCACAGATCAAAGAGGCGGCGGCCAACTGAAGGTAATGAGAGGGCTGCATGTTAAAAAACACAAGGCGCTGTACAGTAATGAGTTCTACAAAACAGATGAAAACGCTAAGGGCACCAGTGTTGTCTTTGATGCTGTATAGAGGTAGATGTCTTGCCAGGTAGAGGAAACTAAGTCCTGTAATCCCATCCACCATAGGCCGCAGACAGCTGGCGTGACTGAGGCTGATACAGACCTCAGGCTAACTGACATAACAGGCCAGATCGGTGTGTCTGCACGACCTGGCCTCCTAATGTTTACATTGGAACTGACTCACCATTAGTCATTAGGGGCGCAAGGAAAAACCAAATGGAGCGAAACGACACTGTCATGGATCCATGCAAACATCATATACACACGTATGAATATATTTCTTAAATTCTTTGACGACATCTCATTCCTGACAAGAGCCAACGCAAAATAAAGCCTCTGTGCTTCTGCTTTGAGGCATAAATCAACACCACACCAGTATGAGGCGCAGGTTCACACCCAGTTAAACAAACTACAGTGTGTTTGTTGTAGCTGACTGAGGTAAAGTTTTATCACCATAAAGTAGTACCTGCAACCCAAATAGTTAGGCAAGAAAAAAGAAAGAAGCCTTATCATACAGAGGGCCAGCGAGCCCCCTTGGTTTTAACACTCTGCCTCTACCCTTTGGCACTTAGCTCACATGTTTCATGAAAACTGTATTAAAAATGAATTCATGAGTGATGGAAAGAAAAAAATCTATTAAATCCAGACAAGCTGCTGCCATCTAGGTTACCACATACAGTTGTTCTTCCTGGCACCGTGTGAAGTTAATCGAGCACGAAAATGGGGGAGGCAGTCATGGACCAAATTCCAGCAATGTAAGCTTTCCATGTCAAATCATATTATTGCAAACTTTATTCTACCAATTTCAACGTGAAATTATAAATGCTCTATCATCATGAATCTTAAGCAACTTAAGCTGAATTCAAGAGGTACAATCAAGTTTCCATTTGAAGTTCAAAATGCTTTTAGAGAACTTCAATAACTGCAAAAACGTTGCCTGAAGACTCAAAATATCAGTCGGTACAAACTGCAGGTACAACACAGTGAGATTCCTCTGTCTCTTCTGCACTGTTTCCTGTGGGCATGATCTGTTCCCAGCATGATGTCATAGACTTGCAGTGCACGTATCATATCCTTGATTCTGAATGGCCATGACGATAATATTGTCTTCTCTCGCATCTCCCTTTCCAGGCTAATAGCCTGCTAGCTCTAGCTTAGGTGGCTGGTTGACCCTGACTGCTGCCATATCAGGCAGAGACCTCTGAGCTGAAATCAATAGCCGGTGCTGAGGATAGAGCTTGTTTGTCATGCTGTCCCTGGTCTGTCAGTCACCATCCTGCATGTCCTCCATCTGCTGCAGTCATGTAACCTGGCTGTTGGACTGTCCATGACAGAGCCCTTGGAAAGACAGAATGTCCGATAATTTTCGATTAGGACGCTGCTAATTGCAAGATCCATTAGTTCACGTTTGCTAAGGGAATACGGCTCTAAGACTGACCCAGCAATTTCTGAATATGGGTCGGTGAGACATTCCTAAACCAGCAGACCAGACTGGAGAAAACAAGGGCTCATACCTGTGCTGCCATGCAAAGGAAAAAAACCTCAACTTCACTTTGGGCAGATATAACTTTTTGTAATTTTTGGAACAATAAAGATCTATAAATCTGGCTTTGTTGTGTTGCACTTAGAATGCTTTTTTTTTTTTTTTACCTGTAAATGAGGTTACAGGGGTTTTTTTTGTTTGTTTTGTGTTGCAACTTGTAATTTTGAGAGTCAGGAAACACAATATTATAAGGTTTTTCAGGTTTTTATCTAATACACATATTAGTTTACCTAATTTGGTCCTAATGATGTGAGTTGTTAACATACCATCAAAAGACAATCAAGTAAATTGATTTAAAAAACCCTACACATTGATTGACTTATTTATATTCATATTATATAATGAGGATAGTTTCATGGGGGTCCTCAAAGTTACTGCAGCGGGGCAGCCAATATTATTGCTTGATAATTTTTGGATCCCCATTATATATGATGGCCCTGCTCTGTCTCTCTTTCAGCTAAGGGGTCTTTAGCCTGAAAAACATTGAAAACCGCTGATTTAGGTCATCACTATTATCATTGTAATCAACAACAAAATGAGAGATCAAATGGAAGTTAATGCCTTTTGCATGACCACTTATTATTTTTCAGACAATGCAAAGGCGGAGGAGCTTCAAAGTGTTGTATGTTACTATGATGAAATATAGCTGATTGTTGAGTCTCATTCCCAGGTCGTCAGAAATCAACACTTTGGGTTGGTAGTCAGGACAAACCATGAACCCAGAATATAACGATTAGGACATAGTGATTTCCACATGTAAACACTGACCACCTGTACAGTCTATTCATTATTTTTTATCAGAAAGAAACATCATTATTCCCTGAACCACAGTTCTATGAGTACGTATGTTTATCCATTGAAAGAGGTTCTCTAAAATCAGCAGCTAACCTTTAAACACTACATCAAAGAATAAAAATTTTGCATTCACATGCTCAATGAGTATAATCAATCTTATAGGTAGCACCTTTATTAAAGGGCATGGATCATCCAACTTCTCATCCATAATGTCTGACTCATTTCAGGGTTCTCTGTGTGATGCTTATGTAACACACACATGTAACACATCAACATGGCAGATCTCTATCCCAACACACATCTCACACCCACAGATGGTGCTCACAGGAGCTGGGCAAAATGCACCAACTTTTGCCAGCCTGTGTAGCCAGCATTCTCACCAGAGGGAAATATGCAAATATAAAAACAAAAAACACACACTCACCCAAAAAAAAAAAGCTTTCATCTCGTCACTGTCCCCTTGCTTGCTCATGAGGAAATGTTGGGTCTCTATAAATAAAAACTGTGGTTTTGGCCTGCTGTGAAAAGTATCATAAGACATAAGATAACTTCTGTTGTGAATTGGCACTATTTACATTAAATTGGTTTGATCTGACTTTCACATAGTCTCTTTGTTACTCTTTCTAAAACTCCCCACCTTGTACTGCATTTCCGTCAGTTGTTCATAAAAGGAAAGTGAATTAAGTAAATCTATATAAAGAAAATGGACGCTGACAAGTGTTGCACCTCTCTGAAAAGTTGATTTTAACCTGAAGCGTCATGAAGTGTTTGCACAAGAAAGGCCACAGGCTCTTAAGAAAAGTTGCAGGTGCTCAGAGGTATTTGGAGGTGGCTACGGGCACTTTGAAAGAATTGATAAAAGCTAAAAAAAGACACTGCCCAACAGCTTTAACAGCTCATTTGAAGGGGTGTCAAGAACCACCAGCAACTCCACTTATCACTGGATGCTGGCACCTCACTCCCTGTAGGAAATGTTTCAGCAGAGTGGTTGAAAACCAATCTCTCCTCCAACCCAACATAAGAACAGATTTCTGGCACATGGCAATTGATAGTAGAATGTGACAGACTCCTCTTTAATAGAAGCTGAACAAAGGAGAGCACAGATCCGATGGAATCAAGTCTTCTCTCCTTCTGGAACTGCTAAAACCTCTCTGCAGGCAGTACTGCATTCGCTTGCACTGGATTAACTCAGTGGAAGACTATCCTTGACACACCTGCCAGAACCCCTAAGGGTCCAAGCCTTGAGGAGCTGCCCCAGGTAAGGTCCCGCACCTATAACACTGTTCCTGAAAAATCTCCTTGATATTTGGGATCGAGGAAGCCAGTGGTAGCGGGGTCCACTGTGGCCCTCACACTGGAGGACGAATGTTGGTGGGAATGTTAGAATATGCTCTTTTGTGGCACCTGAAGGTCAAGCTAGCCATAGAAACACATTCTGTGGACCTGAGAATACTGGGCGGACGTTCTTTGTGTTGGATGGGGGCATGATGTAGCATGACACCTGCCAAGCTGAAGACCACTGCAGACCACTGCAAACTGACAACACCAACTGTTTTTTGGTGACATTCTGCAGCATTTCCAAGTGGGTTTGAGCCACTGAACCTCGGTGTTTTTCAGCGACACATTGCAGCTTTTCCCAGCTGAACTGTGCCATGGAACCTGGGTGTTTTTCAGCGACGTATTGCGGCATTTCTTGGCAGCGTCTGAGCCACTGGACCTGGTGTTCGTCAGCAAAACATTGTGGCATTTCCCAGCTGCATTTAAGCCGCCGAACCTGTGTATTTTTCAGCAACACATTGTAGCATTTCCTAGTGACATTTGAGCCTCTCAACCTGGGTGTTCTTAGTGGCACATTGCAGCATTTTCCAGCAGCGTCTAAGCCACCAAACCTCGGGTGTTTTTCAGAGGCACATTGCGGCGTTTCCCATCAGAGTTTGCGCCACCCAGTGTAGGTGTTTTTTACTGACCCGTCCCTGCTTTTTCGGCGATGTTTGTGTCACCAAATGTGGGTGTTTTAAGCCAAAACATGAGCTTTTGTGCCTTTACCTAATCACAACCACACCTTCGCCACATAATTTTGAGTTTTAATGTATCCCCTACAAATTAATGTACAAAAACAATGTATCTGTTATTTTAAAAGAACATGTGACACAAACATTATTTTCTGGCAACTGGGTTGAAGCCAGCTAGAAACTGAAGCACCAATCATGTGTATGGGAGTGTCCAATCACCAGGATTTCACTTAGATTTGTCTCCTTTTTCCTCTTGTCTCTGTATGTTTATTAAACAAATTCATAAAGCCTTGGAAGAGGCATAATGTCTTTACTTGCATCTAATCGCACCCACTCATAACTCTCTTATCCATTGACTTTTGTATGCTGCCTCCATTAGGAGCAGCCTCCAATGATCTACAAAGGCCTGACATGATTGGTTTAGATGAGTGGGCTGAGGAGTAAAACATACAGAGCCTCATTTTAGGACAAAGCTTTTTTGAACTCAAACTGGGATGTCAGGTCAGTTGACAATTTTACAAGTGAGTGCCTGGCTTTTTTTCTGACTGAAGTGATTTGACATTAAAATCTTTGGCGTTATAGTGGATTTCACACACAGCTTGTAAGCATCTTAAATCATAACCCTTAACCCCTGCTATTACATAAGAGGGCTGTTACACTGTCATATACATTTTATGAATTTGCTCAAAAGTTTTATGGATCAGAGCTCTGAAGATGGAAAAACTGTGAGAACTGTAGAGAAGTGTTCGTTAAAATGTGACTTTGGATACTCCCAACATTGAATCATGTGAGTCATTTTAGTGTTTGTGTTTCTATCTCAGAGCACATGTGCAAACACTCAAAGGACATACACGCTCATGCATGCATACACACACACAAACACAGACACACACACACACACACACACACACACACAGAACTTGCCATGTTGCCTCTACTCAGAGCATATGGTGGATATTTAATATATTTTCCGAATGTCAGCGAAGCCTGTTCACAAGTGTCACCACCAAATCCCTTTTGGGATTTAAAAATAAAAATAAAAATAAAAAGCAGAGTGAGCCAAATGAAACCAAATGCGGAGCTCACTTTTGACCTCACCATTTGGAGGAGACTATTAAGGGAAACAAGTCTGCAAGAGATGGAAAAAAAAAAGTATGAGGAAATATTGATATGTGAACAAATGTGAATCAAGTAGAGCCTTTAAGTGTTTTTCCTTATAGGCACTTCACTGCGCACACACACACACACACACACACACACACACACACACATACACACACACGTCTCCTGCATGCATATAACATGAACATTCATTTCATTAAGCCTCCAATCTCTCTAGTCACAAGAAACATTTCAATAAAGTCTCTTAATTAACATGCACACCGATTAGAATGTCATGTTTCAGAATGTGCAGCAATCTGTCTTCCTGTCACTCTCTCCTTCACACACACACACACACACACACCCACCCATCCACACATACACACACACACATACACACACACACACACACACACACACACACACACACACACACACACACACACACACACACACACACTCACAAGCCTCCCAGCCAGTGACTTAATGGCTTTTTTCACCTGCACTTAGCAATGGACTATAGTCTGTGAATAATAAGTGGCAAGAAAAAGTAAAAACAGGAGAAGGGGGAGACAGAGTGGGAGTGAGAGCGACAAAGAGATGTATTTCATGGTTTGACTGTCAATGTAAACGCCATATTCTATTGAGCATTTCATATTTCTGCCCCTATTTCCCCTAATTCTACTTTATTCATGCATGTACTAGGAGTATTTCTCTGAAAATGGCCGGGACTGATATTAATGGATGTTGTCTGCGCAGGCCTACTTTATAATTGACAGAATTTCAGGGAAAAATGGAGGCAGACACTGAAAAGTCCATTACAACCTTTTTGACTTAACAATAGAGACACAAACACAGCCCAGTTTCAATGCATTCTCTCGACAGCCGGCATCACTCCCCTCCACTACAACATAATGCCCTTTCTCTGGCTACATTTAAGGGTATTGAGGAAAGAACAGGCTGTGTGCATCTGTATATTTGTGAATATGTATGTATACATTCATTGTATTAGCCAGAAGCCAAGGCCACTCAGATACATCTGATTGTACTCAGAGGAGTGGAGAAATAGGTGTCGATAAAATGCGTCTCATGCCACAATGGAGGCGCGTTTGCTGCATTCCAATGGGGCTGCTTTGTTGAGCACCTGCGGCACAGCGCAGTCATACAGAGTGGAGAGGCACTCAAAACAATCGGCGGGCCCCTGAGTCTCACAAACATAATCTTTAGAGACAAAGGAGGAAAACACATATCCGCAATTACAGCTAAGAAATGAGGTTTCGTTGTCATCAGCGTTAGAAATACACTGCTAATGCGTGCATCCTTTGTGTTGGTTGAGCAACTGTACATGCAGGTGTGGTCACGTACAGTGTGTCTCCCAAATGCTCCAGTTGAAAACACATGACAGTATTTTCAGACGAGAGCTACAGTTTCCATCATATAAACTGTGTTGAGACTGCAGATGTAAAAAAAAAAAAAAAAAAAATCGACTATGTCATAGCCTATAACCAAACAATAAACATAAAAACACAGAGCCAATGTTTACCTGAGCTCCCCGGGGCATGCCCATTGGCGTGAGGCAGAATCCCGATTGCCAGTTTGGTGAGCTTATAGCTCTGCAAGCCTGTGTATTAGTGTGGGTGTATGTTTATGTAAAATCTCCCATGAGGTTTAATGTAGACTAATAAGAAGTAATAAAGGTAATGTTGACCTTGTAATAGCTGGTTTCCTGCCAAACTGTGCACCTGAAAGGATGTCTTTGTGTGATGCAGGGTGCTGTTTAGGTAGATCACTAGAATGGTTAACTAAACCGAGACTGAAGAAGACCTTTCTATATCAAAGCAGTCAGCCATGCTTTTAAAGTGAAACACACAAACACAAAATTGCATGTTTTACTGACTGGCATGTGGAGCACATGCTCAGTAAGATTTGCTATAATGTTTAGGACAAGTCTGGTGTGTGGATAGTTGTGCTGCATTGACCAGTGATTTTCAAACTTTTTACTTGCTGTTTGTGTGTCATGTCATCATATCATCATCAGTTTACATCTTAATGTGAATTTAACGTCAGTTGGCTCAACATTTACATCAGTATAAACCCATGCACTTACATATTAACAAACATATAAGAGATTGATGGATACATCCTCAACAATTGTGAATATAAATGATCCACTTTGTGGTGAAAAGATGCACTGTCACTAACTGCTTGTGGCCTCTCACTTGAAAGGTTACTCTGGTTAAGAGCAGAGCAGTAAGGCTGCATTTTGCACCAAATAAGGGATTGCAGCGAAAACACTAGTCCGCCCATTGATGTGAATACATCTCGGCTGTGGCGCTTCGTCCACAGGGGATGCCGGAGAAAACCTGACGTCACGCTGCAGTGGCCAATCACACAATGACCACAGGAAGAAGTAATACAAGCACTTTCTATTGTTAAATATCACACTGAGTTAAAGGAATAAAGTATTTATTAGCAGCTTGCGTGTGCTACCCTACAAAGGAGAGCACTTGGTTTGCTGTCCGTGTCTCTTAAGTGGCAGTGAAGATATTCAAAATGAGTTCTACAAATCATTTAAGCCAACATAAACAAACTTACAGATGACAAATACTCAGTCACTGAGATAGGAAGATTGGTTTTCTAGAATTGGTCTCCACCCTCCACTCCCTCACAAATAGGTCATTTAAGTGACACTCCCACACCATCACACAACCCTGTGGCTAATCGCTGCAATGCCTGCTTTGGTGTGACGCAGTCAAAGGCAGCATTTCCTGGTGCCTCTGGTCAATGAATCAGTTGTATGAATATTGCATTTCTTATGTCGACATCATAAGCAATGTCATACCGCTGTTTTTAGGAAATTCCTGCAGAGTATACCTTTAATAAAGCTTGTTCTAACAAATCTTGTGAGCTTTTACGAGTTACTTTTTTAGGAAAACAGGAAAGTAAAAACAAGCAGTGACTGTCTAGAATCTCAGGGGCAGGTGGTTCCTCTCGTGTTAACAGCTGATAGTGGTCATATTGGAACATTGTTGTGTTACAAAAACACCATCTGCCACTCAGCACAGACACTTGGATCACTGGCTCTTACCACACTTAATCACTTTATTTAGCCACTTATGGTTAAGTATGGGCAAAAGCAGGTAGATAATGATCAGACATCACCTTGAGACTTGTGCAGCAGACACCTGGGAGTTCACTTCATCAAGTTTAGACAAAAGTAAGCAACTCGCTATTGAGACAAAAAGTCACAGTTATTCACTTGATGTAACATGCGAGTAATTACTGGCAGTAAAAGAATTCGAGAAATGGTCAAATGATACATGAAAAAAAAAAAAAAAAAACGTAATAGTATTAGCATCAAATAAAACTTTGCTGTTTGTACCGGAGGCTGCATGATAACGAAGCAGAAAAGCAAGGTCGACTTGTGCTGTGATTTTTTGCTAAAGGTTACACGCCTCTACGGGACAATACAGCAGATGAATATTCTATCTGCAGAGGTAGGCAGCCTTGAAGCAGTGAACTCCAGCAGCAGAGATGTTCAAACACTATTCATTGTTTGCTCTCTCGAGCTCACCTTTTCATGCTTCATCTGATTCCACCCTGGTGTCTCTGTGGGCCCAACGCCAAAGAGCCTAACCATAAGCTTTGAATGGCCTTGAAAGTCGAATGGAAAAGGGCTGGATCTACATAGCCCCTTCGTGCCCTCCACATTGTACTCCTGGTTGAAATAAAACTCGTGGATGAAGGTTTTACAAAGATTTCACTTTCAAATACTTATTGTTATATTATATCTCTACAATCTTTGATGTCAATATATCGCAAAATTTAATTAATTCAGACCTACTAAGCCTTCATGATATACGTGTGCACAATTCAAGAACACCCATCGCCAGCCTTTAGAGAATACTCCTGAACTTTTTGGCATTCACCTGTGGATCTGGGTGCACACAGAAATAGTAATCATAAAATAGTGCTTTAGAAGTACCACTCACTCCTTATTCAGCTTGACCTGATGCTCTACAATCTTTTTTTTTTTCTCTATGCCCGCCTTTCTTTCACTACACAAACTCTTGAGCAGCAAACATTAACAATAAACATAGAAGCCACGCAACCAAACACATTCGAGGATGACACTCAGACACACGAGCGAAAAACACAAACAGGCCTCCCAAGTGTCTCTTTCCTGCGTCTGGGTGTCGGGCATATAATTGAGGGCTTACAATGCGCTCCCCTTCTGCTAAGCCTTGCTATCTATCAGGCCACACGCTGCTCTCACAAACTGTCCTCCACTGGTACATATCTGATTAGGGCTCCTCTGTAAATGAAGCTTTACAGGACAAACCGATAACGGAAGGAGAGTGGATAGGAGGAGGAGAGGGAAAAGAAAGATTACAATATGTAAAGAGGAGACGAGGCGTGGACAGACTTGAGTGCCAAACAAGAACGCTGAGGTGGGAACAAGTGTGGGAGGAATGTGATACTAGGGTGAGGTAAGCCTCTTTCACACATAGTTTCCGGTAAATTACTGGGATAACCTTTAAGGGACCACCAGTGATTTACACTGTACACATATCCACTTCAGTCAGGAGCATTTCCGTAACACCTTTTCACGCATGGCATGGCAGTACCAGAAAATATGGGGCAAGGGACAGTCAAGCACATAGTGGTAATGCAACACTTACACCATGTCTGAACTGAATGTGACATGAGCAAGTGGAGCAATGGATGAGTAATGGCTAATTCTTGAAGTTGATATGAGGAGTTATCTATACAACACCTCCTCATTTAACTAAAAACACCTAAATAAAGTGGCAGCTGGCTGAAGGGAGATCGCCAGGGAGCTGAACGTTTCTGGTAAATGACGCCTGCTAAGAAGAACCTACTTGCTGTTGGCTATATTGTTTGTCATTTCCAGTAAATTTCACGATGTAAAACCTGTCGTCGGTTTAAAAGTACAAACGTAGGAATATAGCAAGTAGTCATCTATGTTTTAGGTGGTACTTCTCCAGTCTGATTTTGAGCACACAGCTGATACATGGTTTGTTTTTTGACATAAGTGACTATTTTATCACCCACAAAACTCTTGGCATGAATGCTAAACTGTAAACAAGTCGCAGATTCAAATACGTCATAAGCGGAGTCTCGCAGTCGGTTCACTTACTCCATGTGAAAGCGTCTATTACTGCTTTCATTTACAACAGAGCCATACCTACATCTTCCCAGAAAGGTAACTAGGTCTTGAAGAAGGAAATTGGCAGCACAGAGTTTCCTAAATATCGATCCCTGCTCCCATTCACACATGACCCCATGCAAGAAATGTTCCCGAACATTTCAGACTGCTTGTGTGAAAGAAGCTTTAGAGTGAGATCATGACACACTGCGTTGGCACTATCACATAAAAAAGGGACATTTCTCCATTCACATCGATTAAGGACCCATTTGCTGAAAATGTGATCGCTTGACATTTTTTATGATTGATGGGACTGGCATCACTGACTTTAACAATGGCTCCTTGCATTCATAATTGAGCCAATAATGTTTTACAGTAATTTTCACTTTAAAATGGCCAATCAGAAATATCTGAACAGCTCCTTCATACAGATTCTTATGAGTACAGTCAGCATATCGTAGGGGACATATGCGACATCTTGAAGCAATATTTCATTTTGATAGAGCATTTTAACATTTCAATTAACTTTGAATGAATCCACATAGTTAATCATCTATTTTATATCACCCCCAGGAGTTTAATTAATCACTTTTCACCTGTTTTTCATTCATTAACCTGAACTGAGGAGCCAGGGCTACTCAACTGAGAGCCTTAAGTCATTTCAGATAGTCCCTTTGATTTGTTTTGAGCCAGTAATCGAATATAATATTAATTTATTCTATAAAAAATAATCAAGCGCCTTAAGGTATAAAAAAAAGGAGAAGTTGTTGTTCCAAATGTTAATAAGCAATAAATTTAAGCTGGCTGTCCAACAAAACAGTCTTCCAGAAAAGCATAACTCCGTTGTTGAAAGACAATACAACCAATGGCACTGCTTTTTGGAGCCAAACCCATACAATGATTATTAGTTTTACTGTATGTTTATAATAAGCTTTACTAGGTCATGAAATATTACTAGTTGAATGTGCTTTTATCGTCATTAACCAAAACTGATTCATCATAATGGCCTGGCCTACAAAAAATGGAACACTTGTTTAAGTGCAGTAATTATTCGTTAAGTGGTTAAAAGTGTGGAAACTAACATTGTAAATAAAAGAAGCTGGCTCCTCCACAAACCCTATTTAGAGTCTGGCTTCATCCTTAGAATCAGCAGCCTTTATGTAAGCCATTTAATACTGGATACTATTTTTTTTTATAGCACATCCAAAATAACTCCTCTTGCTTCTTTTACTAAAGAGAATTACAGCTTCTTACTGGGGGCAACAACCTTACTGCCAGTCGAACAATCCCATGCAGATCCTGCCCATTATACAAAACAGACACATGCTGAATGAAGCACATATGCTGTGTTGCAGTAAATCACGGTTGTGCCAAGACAGCAACCCCCCGCTGCCTTTTATGTATAAAGAGCAGTGATTTACACATGCCTTTTATCATATACTTTCACTGTGTACGTACACACGAAAAGAATGCACACACACACAAAGTATAATAGTGGGGGTTTTGCTCTGCTTTATCAGTGACATTGATCACATGATGAGGGGGAATAGCCAGCACCCCTTGTGACAGTGTGGCTATTTGCCAGAGCTGCTGCTGAAACACATTCAAGAGTCATAAGCTAAGCCATTTAAACATGGCTGTTGCGTTATGCATTATAGCCATTCCCTGTCAAGAGGATGATGTACAGTACTTTTGTAAAACAATGGAGTAACAGCAGGAAAAGACATCATATGGACAAAGAGAGGAAAAAAGGGAATAAGAGCAAAGAAGTCAAAGAGGCTGACTTCAGCAGCCAATGAAAAGTGAGGAGTGAGAAAAGAAGATGAAAGAGGATATTAGGAATCCAAATGAAAAATGACCTTTAAGTACAAATAGATTTTGCATTTAGATACTCCAGTAACCTTCCTGTAAGCAGAGGAATCCTACAGAGATAAAGACGGGGATGTTCTCTTGGACAGCGGCCACCTCGGTGGAATAAACCATGGCAACGATAGGAGGTAAATGACAGGTCAAGGGTCAGAGCCAGCAGAAGGAAATGACATCAGCAGGAAGTATGAATAAACAGTGGGGTACAATCATCCAATACAAGCACTGACCTTGCAAGGGATTAGCAGCAGCATTATCTCTCGAATATACAGATGTAGAAAAATGAGCTAGAGGGTGACCTTCCAAAAAGAAAGTTTGTAATTTCAAGTTTTATGCTGGACAGAAACATAGATACATATTCTACACGACAGCATGCTGCTATTAACTTAGAGCAGATTGAGAGATAAAAGCACATTACTATTATTAAACTTAATTGTTCAAACTAAGAAAGAAAAAGATATTTAAACTAGATATCTTATTTTTGAATTAAGTGAAGACATTTTTAAAGATGTTTTGCTATTCATCTTTTATTGAACTATGTGAACACACACAACACTCCTGACATGCTATTAGTAATTTATACAGTATATTGTGATGGTTGAAATTTTGCATATCCTACATGTTTACGATTTCTTTGACTGTAATGTTTATTTGGCTTTAACGCAACTGTTTTAACAAGTCAGACAAGAATCCAACCAGATTTTCAGTATCCTCTATAGACAGATATCTGTATATGTATGTATACCAAGAAGTATTGGCTGAAATGATATCTCAGAATCTATGAGCTATCCCAGCCAACATTTGTATGTGGGGCCCATGTGGGTAGGGGCTGAAAAATGGGCCCTATATTGATTTGTACATGTGTTCCATATTGACTCCATGACATTTGCCCACATAGGTGGGTTTGCCCACATGGGTCATGCTGGGTATGCTACCTGGGTACAAAGTGAGTATGGGTCCAAAATGAGCATCTTATCTGGGGCCCACTTGGGTAAACTCACCCACGTGGGCAAATGTCATGGGGCCAATATGGAACTTATGAACGTTCCCACATTGGGCCCATTTTTTTCAGCCTGTTTACTACACACACAGGCCCCACACACAAATGTTGGCTGGGATCCGTCAGACGGCTTTCTTTAATTTTTCTACATTCATATGCAGGTATCTGTTTATTCACATTAGCTGAAACCACTGCCGCACAGAGAAGGAAGTCTTGGCCCAGATAACTGCTTGATGCACTGGATCTCCTGAAATATTGGCTGCTGCCCCCGGAGACTTATTGTCGTCAGACTGATAGCTGATGGGTTCTGAGATTAGATTTTGAGCCTGAGTCACTGAATATGTCCTCGATGTAAAGAGAGACCTCTCTAACTGTCTCCCAAACAACTGTTCCAATAATCATTAGCTAATAGACTTGTAACCTCAGTAAAACAATATTACAAAAACAGCACAGAAAAAAAGCACATCCAAAGAAGCAGTTATTTTAAGTTCAAGTAGTTACATGCACCGCTCTTCAGAGATTATGAGAAAAAGGCAACTGCGAGCCAAGCTTAAAAAAAAAGCCATTCTTTAGGCTTCATCAGTAAAGAAGAAATCTCAATTGAAGAGCATGCCCTACAGCAAACACAGCCCCTGGCATTCTAGTTTTATTACATGCTGCTTCTGCTTTGTGTCTTTTTAAAAATCTAAAACTACAGTATCTTACTAAAACAGCTACACCGAATATTGAGTTACTTGGTGGGCTTTGACTACTGTGGTTTTATGCATTACAAACTCTTTTGTATTGCTAACCACCAAGTGAGTTAAACCAGAAAAATATCAGATATCAGAAAAATACCAAAGGCCTATTGTGACTACCGGCTGGATACTGACAGGGAAAGTATACTCATTCAAACTGTAAAGTTGGGGCTTTTTAACTTCATTGTGTCAAGACACTTAACCTTTGGAGACTTGGAGGACGCTATTATGAGCTGTTTGCATTTTAAAATTTGTCCACCTGCATTCCAGAAAAGTTGGGCAGGAGCAGAAAAGTGTGCCTCGCTGTTCCTCTCTTTGTTAGTGTGTAGAAAACCAGCTTTGTTGGAAGCCTTAAAGAAGTCGAAAGAACACTACACACACACACATATTAAGAATTATTTTTCAAGCCATCATCCACTTTTTCTGTTGTGGGGATAAATTAGTGTAGTTTGGCTTAGCTGAAGTACAGAATAAATTCTAGTTTGTTGCATCCAGGTAATACGATGTACTTGTCTCACATGCTGAATCCTTTAACAATATTTATGCAAAATAGGATTTTTTTTTTGAGATTTTAAACAAAGCTCTCACCTGGGGCATATACATTATCTTTACTTGCATACACTTCCCCAGACTTTGCAGAAATGCTGAAAAGTTGCAAAAATATTAAATCAAAACAAAAGTGTTAAGAGGACGAAAGAAGAAGAAACTAATAAAAGGTAATCAGCAGCGGTGGTAAGACGGGACAAAAAGGGTGTAGAAGAAATAAAGAGCACTCATGTGGGCATCTCCCTGCTGAACATGATCACAGTGAGCTAACTATAGAACCCACAGCAGGGTGCTTAAACTATTAAACACTCCCAAATTTGGTCACCAACACACATCAACACCCACGTAACCTACAGGACAGCTCCATTCACACCTGAGCGATGGGAGATGAGAAGGAGAAGGATGAGGAGAGAGGGACAGAGTAAAAGAGCAAGGGGAGAGGAAGGGGGGCGGCAATCCACAAGAAAATAAAATGAGATAACCACAGAGAGGAGGAGAAGCCTCTAAGTCATTATAGCAATACTGAGCATTTTACACCTGTCCACGGGCTGTATCAGTGCTACACAGAGGCAATGGCACAGAGGATGTGATGCTGCCTCTAGAGAAATACTTGTCATATCAAGACACACATACACAGAGGCACACACACGCACACACGCAGGAACTAATACGAAAAATAAGAAAATGCAATGTCTCACTTCTATAAACAAAAACCTTATAGCCTGCAATAACGGGGACATCTTCTACAACTTACACAGCTTGGTGTTATTGAGTCCCACAGGCACACTTAAAGCACGCTGTTATTAGGAACTACAGGGCTGAGATGACGGTGAGAGAAAGAGGAGAAGCAGAGAGAAGAGAGATAGAACAAATGGACCATTTATATCAAAGCTTCATAAACACACATGGGGCCTCTTGTTGCTAAAGCTACCTCTATCAAGAACAGAAACATTATTGTCATCCAGCAGCTCATAGATACATGATTACATCCTCTGTACACACACACACACCTTTGTACACAGGGACACATACATCTGTGTAAACACAGACACACATTTACATCTAAATCTGTGTATAAACACATACACCCAAGTCATCTCAATCCTTCTTCTGCATAGACTTTAAGCCTAAAATAGCAGAGGCTTAGGCGTTTTTTTCTCCTCCAAAAGTTACGGCAAAGTGTGCACGCTGAAATTTCAGAGTGTGAGTGAAGGAAGATATTAGGATGAGCTCAAAAGTGCATCTATAATATGCACGTACTGCCTGTGTGATTGTGTTTGCATCTGTGTGTGTAAATGCAAACGGGGCTGTAATCCCCAAAGCAAAGGGTGTGTGTGCTAGTGGTTAAGAGAGAGAGAGTTAGTGTATGAGTGTGTTTGTGTGCGACCAGTAAGATGGTAGACAGCGTAAGCCCCAGCCTTCACAGCTTAAGCCCCCCTCACTTTTCTCCCCCATAAGGCAAACAGTGGATAGACCACAGGGCTTAGCTGGAGAAAGAGGAGGAGAGGACAATATATGGAAACTAATTCAATTTCAGCCTCTTTGCGCTGCTCCCCAATCTGCAAATACCACCACGGGCTGATGTAAGGAAATGGAAATCTCGACTTATATACTCAACGACACACTATGAAGAATCTGTAGATTGGAACCCTATGGAAGAGTGCTTATACACTTGAGCAGCGGTCATCCAGTTAAATGCCTTCCCTCTGTGGACGTTCAAGTCCAGCCTCCTGAGCTGTTTCTACTCCCTCCTTACCTGTCACCCTCTCAATTTTCCTGTATATCATCTAATGAACTTTCCAAACTTGCAAATGGTGGGAAAACGGTCATCCCTCTTATTCTCTACAGGCAAGCTGCTTTACAGTTTCCATGGCTAAAGCCAATGGCAATTTTTTTTTTCCTCTGAGAGGAACATTCTTTACTTAAAGGGTTTTACTTGTTGCATTCTTAAACATAGCAGTTTTAAGGGGACGAATTCTGCTCATTTTCAGCTCCATATTTGTATTGACATGCTTTAATGGTTTAAGAAGACCAAAACTTTATTTTTGTCTTACTGTCTGTGCTGGAACACCTGTATTAACCCTCTGTCAGAAATGCTCTGTAATAGCCCTTGTCTCCTTAACCCCCCCTCCTGAAAAAGCCCTGTCTGCTCTGATTGGTGAGCGTTTCCAGGACTTCTGTATCTCGGCTTTTCTGCACTGTTGTTGCAGCTGACAATGACTGTGATGCAAAATAGCAGCACTTTCTACCATGAAAAATCACTGATAAAAGCTTTGTTTTTTTAAAGATTATATTTTGGACATTTTTGCCTTTTTTTTTTAAATCAATAGGACAGTTCAGTGTGGGGGCCGCAGTAAAGGACCGCAGGCTGGAATTGAACACAAGTCGCTGCAGTAAAGGACAAAGCCTTTTTACATGGGGTGCCTGCTTCTTCATCAAAACCTTCACAACCAGACATGCTCCAGCAGGAGCATGATCCAAAATTGGGGAGAAGTTAACAACACTTACACTTCCCTGACATTAGCATGTCGCTTCATGTTGTAGTGTGAGCTATATTGATGATGACCATATAAAAAAATCCACCAGTAGCTGACGTATGTGTATGCATAGAAGGAATTTTACTCTTTTTTTTGCGTAGCTCTCAAAGTACATATATTGAATAGGCAGAAAATCTGAATTCCTTGTAAAACGGAAATACATACCAATTTTGAATCTTTGAAACCGTTTCAATACTCACTTTCCACAGTATCAAAACACCACTAGCTACACTTTCTCACAGTTAATATCTCTGCTGTTCTGTGGTACTGACCAAAAAATTAAAGTCATCATTGTAACGTTACAGCCTTCTTACATATTTATTTTTTCATAAAAATCATGGTTTCAAATACCAGTATTTTTCAAGGTACTGTGTCAAAGTTAGAAATTACAGCATTGTGACAACACTAATATAAAGACATCATTCATAGACTACAAAATGAATTGATTAATCAAAACAACAACCTGTAGATTATTTAATAATGAAATGAACTGTTACTTGCAGTCCTTGATTAAATGGGAGCATATTAGCCCCCTATGCTTCAGCATCCAGGTGGACTTGCACTTGTATTGAAGTCCAGCTCTGAGCTTGGTGTAATGCTGGTTGTTTTCCCCACGGCTCAGGCACTCTCATTGATTTGCAGAGATAATAACCCACTTTATGAGTCTTTGCCCTCGCCATGTCCAGTAGCACTCTGCAACATATGTTATTCTCTCCCTCTCCCCATCCCACAGTCTCTCCTACCCCTCAAGGAGAAAACACACAGCTTATGAATTTTCCTAGTAGGTGCTATTTCTGTGTACGACTGCTCCATTGGTTTTTAGGGTCTTGGCGTGATACGGGAAGGGGTCATGGGAGTTTGCCTATGGGCTTGGCTTCCTGCGGTTTCATTGTTTTACGCTTAATGGAATTGATGTCAGGAGGATCACGCCTGGGTAGTTCACCTGTCAAGTTGTGTTGTGATGGTTACACTCTTCAACATTTAGGTCACAGAGTGAATAAAAATGATTTACCTCTGCGGGACCAAGCCTTGGTACTGGGTTAAATCTTGAGGTCCTTCAGAAAACTAAAAGATTTAACCCAATGATATGCTAATATTCATAACCTAGTGTGACTCAAGTACAGGGGTGCAACTAAAGATTATTTCCATTGTTGATTAGTCTGTGGATTATTTTCTTGATAGATAGAATAATTTTGTGGTCTATAAAATAATCAGAAAATGACGGTCAGTGTTTACCAAAGCCTAAGATGAAGTCTTAATATGTCTTGTTTTGTCCACAACCAAAATGTACTCAGTTTACCATCACAGAAACCAGAAAATGTTCAAATTTAAAGGGACAGTTCTGCTTTTTTTTGCTGTAGATTAGGGTTGACGGCATAACATATTTTAGCCATGTAAAAAAAATAAATAAATAAAATCCTACCTAAAAAAAAATCAACATCAGCAAAAAAGGATGCTACATTAAGAATATTTTTATTGCCCTTTTCTGTGGTGCTACTTTTCCTTCGCAAAAACGCCCAACTGTGCCATGCACTGTAATACACTGCCCTAACGATTTCAAAGAGCCGGCCAATTGCCATCTGCTGTGTGTACTAAACTCAAAAAAAAGGAAGACAAAAAATATATTTTGGCAGATATACAGATGAGGAAATGTTGTTTTCGGGGAGTGCATATTTATTTTGTAACACTGGGTGGTACTTGGACAGTAAATAAACTGGGTTTATTGCTTATGTATTTAATTAGGTGATAAATAAACAGGAGATATATTAGCTGTAAATAATTTGGGGAATTTGTTGAAATAATATAAGTAATGTATGAGTTAAAAAATAAATATAAAAAAAGGGGTAGGGACATATAAGTTTTACTTCTATCTAGCCCTTTTTGGACACTGTAATCTTTGTCTTGTTTGTTTTTTATTATGTTTTTTTTTTTTTTTTTTGGTTCGAAATAAAGTAATTCACTCATTCAACTGACTATAGATAAGTACCTCTTAGAGACCCACTTCGAAAAGCCCAAACTATGCCTTTAAGAGGCTGGAATTAGAGATTTTTGACTTTTTTTTTTTTTTTTTTTAATTACTCAAACAACTTAACTCAATCAGTTATCAAATAACTTGCCTATTAATGTAATAGCTCACAACTAATTGGTTAATCGTTGCAGCTCTACTCAAGTATGCTTCCCCAGAGCACATATAAATCACCATTTCTTAATCAATATACAAATACATTTAACAAAAGTATTTTTTCTATGAATTACTTTCAATATGCTTAGAGATGTGTATTTAAGATCCTAAAATATGATTCTTAAATATCAGTCCCCATTTTGTGTACTCGTGCATGTGATGATTAACGGACCCACCCATCACTAAACTGCAAACCAAGAAACTATAACCTTTTTCTTTCACAGTGGTGATACAGACAGACAAAGATTGTCTATTGACTTGCTCCCCTTTTGCAGCCCACATAAATCTGCTGTACTGCTCTGCGCATTTTAATCGACTGCTTTAAGAGTTACATTATTTACCTAGTGAATGCCAGACAGAGAGGAGCAAACAAGCTATTACACTATCTAAGTTTACATCACATTATGTTTCACAGCACTTAGACTGTAGGTGGTGAATAACTGCTTAGTAAACAAACAAGATGGAGGAAAAAGCACACGAATGCTCAAAGAAAAACAGAGACGTGAGACACAAAGAGATAGAAGTTGATGTATGAGAACAGCCTTACCATATCACCACGAGGTTTGATCATGCCACATGTATATACAATAACTGATCCTCTCATTCTTTATTGCAGTGATTCCAATATTGTGTGACATTTTAAAAATGGCACCATGCCATTCAACCACGGCTTGCAAGAAATGGATATCATGCTGAATGGTTTGACATGTACATCAATCTCACAAACAGTGCAGAATAATAAAAAGTGAATACTGGCTTAAGGTTAAAAGCTAGCACAGTAACTCTTGAGCCTTGAGTATACCCTAATGGCCTCATCATACTGAATATGGGAGCATAACAATCACATGTCATTTTCATAGACGGTGAGATAGTTACTGTGCTGTTTCAGCTGCTTTTATGCTAAGTAACCTCACCTTGTAAAAAGCACTATGATACTCTGGGGATTGAGTGTGTATCAAAATTTCCCCAGCGGCAAGGGAAAGCTGTTAAAGTACACAGAAGCTCACACAAAGGCATGTAAACAAGCACACAGTCACACAAATACACACGCATATCGGTAAAGACGCACACATACAGCCATACTTCATTCTTGAGGTTCCGCTCAAGGCGGCGGGGAAGCCCCATCTATCAACGTTCTGTACATTTAGAGTAAAGCACCTCAGATGAAAGCGAGAGCTGAAAGATGAATGGAAAGAGGGATGAGAGGGGAAAAGAGAGGAGGTGAGGGTTTGGTGTTGGAACAGGGCTCATAGCAGGGGGGGAAAAAAAGAGTAAAAGGCAAAAAACTGTAGATGCATGTTAATTATGTGAGAGCTCTGGGGGGGTGATCAAATAAGAGAATAAGACACTAAAAATTGAATGACAACAATAATCTCACAAGCTGACAGATTGGTAAATACAGATGGACATAACAATGAAATGCACAATCTGAGTAGCTCAGTCCTTCTTATACAACAATACAACACAATCACAACAGTCTGGAAGATGGGCTGTCATTGTCAAGATTTCTTATTAGGTGAAATACAGTTGTAGAGTAGGAGGAAGTGTGTTCAGGAAGTTTTTTTTTTACACTTTTAATTCCCATTAATTATGTCCCTAATGTTCCATAACATAGATCCTCAATAGTGACCGGAGGGATTTAACTATACTATAAGATGTTGCTATGGCTCATATTAGTAGGGGTGGTAAATGGATGGAGAGTAAAGGCACTTGCACGTGTATAGCTCCTTTCTAGTCCTAGTTCCACTCAAAGAGCTTTGACACTGTAGAGCACACTGGTGGCTGAGGCTGCCATACAAGGTGCCACCTGCTCACCTAAACATTCATCCATCCATCCCTTTATCATCCACTTATCCGGGGCCGGGTTGTGGGGGCAGCAGGCCAAGCAAAGCACCCCAGACAGCTCCTCCTGGGAGACCTCAAGGCGTTCACAGGCCAGAAGAGATATGTAATCCCTCCAGCAAGTTCTGGGTCTGCTCTGGCGCCTCCTTCCAGTGGGACGTGCCCGGAACACCTCCAATGGAAGGCGCCCAGGAGGATCCTGATCAGATGCCTGAACCACCTCAACTGAACCCTTTCCACGTGAAGGAGCATCAGCTCTACTGAGAGCTCCCTCCGGATGTCCGAGCTCCTTACCCTATCTTCAAGGCTGAGCCCAGCCACCCACGGAGGAAACTCATTTTGGCCCTTGTATCCGCGATCTCATTCTTTCGGTCACTACCCAGAGCTCATGACCATAGGTGAGGGTTGGGGCGTAGATGGACCAGTAAATCGAAAGCTCCATCTTCTGGCTTAGCTTCCTCTTCATCACAACAGTCCAAGGCGGTGCCCGCATCACCGCAGAAGCCGTACCAAAACCTAAACATTCACTCACACCAATTGGAGCATTGGTAACAATTTAGGGTTCAATATCTTTACCTCTCAACATGCAGACTGGAGGAGCCAGGGATGGAACTGCTGATCTTCCGAGTAGTGGATAACCCGTTCTACTTCCAAAGCTACAGCTAAAGAACACAAGTGTCAACCCCATACAACATTATATCAATTATTTTATCATACAATTATACAGAATTTGCTAATATCGCAAAGTCTGCTACGATACAATTTCGATTCAGTTTAACAAAGAGGCCTGCGATCACTATGAGACGATATCAGTAAATATCCATGTTGTCTTTTTGCGGCAATAACATTGGATAGTTGTTGCACCTGGATCATGAAACTCAGATCAACTGTCAAACTAGGCAGTGCTGATCAAATCCAAATCAAGTTTGTGTAACTGCACTGTCTATTTCTCGCCTCCTATGTTTTCAGGAACACATTTCAGTTTTCTGTGTAGCTGTAATTTGAGAAAGTTAGTGACCAGATTGACATCTTTTTTTCTGTTTAAAAGCACACCAAGCACTGCCCCAACTTGCATTGATTTTTTTTTTTTTTTTTATTAAAATGAGTTCCAGACTAATTCACATATCTGAATAGGTCTGACCATGACAGGCGAGAACCTAAACCTGAAAGTAAACTTTTTTAAACTGCTGAATATATTATCAGATTTTTAAAAAGCTTGGCTTAGTCTGGCCTCCACTTGACGTTAACAGCGCACAACATGACAGAACTTTGTTTGTTTGTTGCTTGAAAGTGCTCATTCTGTATGGATGATTCAGCCAAGAGAATTTCATACCCATCTAAGCCTTGGACGTGCTCAAAATGCCAGTCACCTACCACTGTCTATGCCATAAATGAATAGGACTTTGACTTCCATCAGTCTGGAAGCCTGAAATAATTCCCTCCCACTTTGCAACTCTAAAGCAGCTCTGCTTGAAGTCCTCTAAAAGCAGACCAAAGCTGCTTCTTTTCTTCCCTCTCACTCATACACAGTCTCCCACAGGTGTCTCACTCGATCTTGTATTCGCACAGATGTACACAGGAGGCCATGACTGACAAGGTAAGGGATCGTGGGGAGGCGTGCGGGTGAAAGAGGAGAATTACCATATGTAAGGAACGGAGGTGCCAAGGTCTCTCTTTTTGTCTCTGGATAAAGCAGGTGGGCTACAAGGGGACAGGATAAGCGCAGGTAGATGTACACACTCACAGTAGACACACAAATGGATGCATGTGAATGCAAAACACACACGTAAGAACAAAAGATGTGGGAGGGGACGAGGAGGTATCTCTGTCTATCCAGGTGTGTTGAAGATGCAATGTGGGCCAGTATGGGTAAGTCAGTGAGGATGACAGTGGTGGTGTACAGATCTGATTAGCACTGGGAGCGAGCCTGAGTAGGGTTTCTCATCAGGATCAGCTTTCAAACCAATGTTATAGTGGTACTTTTCTGCTGGGGAGATGGGCAAGCTGAGACCACACTGCCTGTGTGCCTTTGGGAATAAGGAATAGGGGGCCCTTCCTTTTTATTTGTGACTTTCTTGCACATTGACCCTACAACACATTTTGAGTTTTAAACAGTAAACAACAAAGTTTCTAGTGGTGGGCACAAAAATACATGACAGAGCCCACTGGCCTTCCAAACTGGGAGTCCATGCTGTACTCAAGGGGCTGTCCTGGGGTGAAAACCAGCAAGGTTACGAAAACAAGCATACCCAACAACACGGTGCAGGAAGACAAGAAAATATTGTATATGTCGGGAGAACTGTGATCTTCATTTAACAAAAAAGTTAGCATATTGCTAGCCATGGACTTCACATGACAATGTTAACAATTTTATGAAAAACCCTTTTGATTCTGTTGATTGGTAGACTCCTACAGACAAAAGGAATATCAGCAGTCAAGAAATAGACACACATTTGGACTTTATGGCTGCTTCAAAGGTAGTGAGTCACCATTTTTTTCTTGTCTCTCTTGTTAACCATGGTGGTAAATGTAAATGAATTATGCTTCGGTACTCAAGGTTTCTGTGAATTGAGGTGAACGACTGTGGAGAATCTAACCGAGCTGCCCATCGTGACAAAAGTTTAAACATTTAAAGTAACAACTTGATGCGCAATGCTGAGCCACTTAGCTCAAGCAAATTGAGGGCAACCCGTTGGGTTTTAATTCTCTGAAAGCCAAAACTTTGTTTATTGAAATCAGATGAAAACCCACTGTCTCTGACCCTGCCTCACTGCTAAAAAGCCTTTCGTTTTTAATGTCAGGGAAACATAGAGGGAGGGAGGGAGAGAGCTGAGTAGGACCAGAGTGCAGTTGACAAGTGTTTGCAACTTGTCATCGTGCCTTTACAAGCCTCAAAATTTAATTCATCATCTGAATTTGGTGATAAGAGTTTTATGTTCTGAAAGCCAGGATATTGTTTGTTTAAAATCAAACAAAACCCCAAAATGACCAAAACTGGAGATGTTGACAGGAATCTACATTTATCTAGAAATGAGCCATTGCGACATCTGACTGAATTTAATAGAGCACGCAACGTTTATTACACCATGTGTGCATAGTTACAAAAAAAATGGTCCAAGTCTGGTGATCATATTTTTGAGTCACTGTGTGTTATTTTGTCAGTTGCTGAAAGAAAAGGCAAAGATATATTGTTTTTAAATGTCATTTCCCTTATCAATACTTCCCTAATGTTATCTCAAACTATTTCCATCTCATGAAATTCCAAAGGCCTGTTTTGCTTTACTCTGAATTGTTAAAAAGAGATAAGCATGCCACATGAGAGTTATACAAAATCAACAACCTCAATCTGTTTCTAGAACCCAAAATCTCCAACTCAGACTACCACCACTTAAACTGCTGTAAAACAGCAGGTTTAAATTTATAATTACTGAATGTGTTGGAAAGTGTCTTTGCAGCCCTGGAAGCCTGGAAGTGGCAGTGATAAGTGGGCACTCTGTAGATTAGGGGTTCTTACACAAAGGGTCAGGACTTGAAATTGCTCAAAGGCCTGCAGCTGGAGGGTCCCCATATGAAAAGATGAGTTGTATTATCTAAATAACCTTGGGTCCCATGGTAATGCTTAATGTAGTCCATATGGATTCCCTGTTTTTGGAATTCAAGAACCACAGAGCACTCCTGGTTAGACGAGGGCACACTCCATATACTGTATACCCTTGGCCACACTTCTGTAGTGTCAAAAGCTATAGAAATATTAATAACTGCGTAATTAATTTATATAAAATGTTAATTAAATAAAAGGTTTTTTTAAAACAAACCAATGTTGCAGTTGAAGGTCTTTTGTTATCTTCAAAATTAAGCTTGTTACTTCCCTTGTTTTTCTTCCCATAGTAGGATTGTATTGTACAGTCTGCACTTCACATTTTCTGCCTCTTTAGTCAGTCTTGTTTATGGACATTTATTGCAGTGTTGATACACATGCATATATAAAACTGCGTGTGTGGTGGGTGTTGATAGCTTTTGAAAATGTCAGGGAGACAGAGAAAAAGGCCTGAAAAGTTAGAAAACACAATGTGTGCAAAAAGAATTACCAGCACAAAGAAAACAGAGCATACAAAGAATGACAGAGGAAATGTGGAAGGAATGCTTTTAGAGGTTGAATGAAATCTTTCGGTAGCGTGATCATTATTCATCGTCAATTATCACTTACAGGTGTGAAAACCTGAAATGCATAAATCTCATGAAATATGTGAATCAAAGAATCCAGGTGTTTAACAAGTCTCTACGCAGCCTTGAATACAACCAACATGTTATTTAAGCTCATTAGTTTTCGTGTTCTTTAATGAATGAGAGAGAAGTCTAGGATGTTTTTTTTCCACAGCACTAATAGGGCTTTCAGTAAGATCATTACGCCAAAAAAGCTCCATCCTCGCTTTTTCCATTTGTTTCCTCCTTCTCGCAAAATAATCTCCGAAACCATCTGCGCTGGGAGTAAAATTACATGTTGCCCAGCTCTCTCTTTCTGTCATCTAAACCTGTCTTTATGTCTCCCTGTCTGTCTGTCCTCAAAGCTCCTATA
This sequence comes from Cephalopholis sonnerati, assembly GCA_019142605.1. NCBI lineage: Eukaryota > Metazoa > Chordata > Actinopteri > Perciformes > Serranidae > Cephalopholis > Cephalopholis sonnerati. The sequence continues at coordinate 28,188,936 of JAGQAX010000007.1, forward strand.
AAATCACACAGGAAGCAAAAGCTGGGAGGAAAAAACAGAACACTCAAACGTAAGAGGCTTGTGGACATCTCAAATGCACTCAGAGAGGCCATTAATAAAAATAATTAGCACAGGAGATGGGCGGAAAAAACGGGGGCCAGCTTGGCTGATGTAAAATCTCATTTCTGTTATTTAATTTATCAGAGACTGAAGCAGGAAATCCACCAATCATTTTGTAAGAGCACAGAGCTCCTACAACAGGCATCTCTACCCTGGAAGGCCATACACGTACACACACACGCAATCACACATAAATACACACAGATCCCATCATCAGCCAAAGGGGGCCGGAGGGGTCATTAGTGAAGGAAGAAGATCAGATATCACCAATTCATCTTGGTCAAAATGATTAGAGAGAGACACAGAGAAAGAGGGATATATAGGGGGGTGGTTGTGTGCATTCCTGGTTTAATGTACTATTGTGATCTTGGAGCCATTAATCAAACACTGGGAGACACACGCCCACATAACATTTCACACAAACTCACACGCAGTTGAGGTTCAGGTTCAGAGAGGTCAAGGTGATTATTGTCACCGTAACTCTCAGAAGTCAGCAGCAAACTGCAGCTCGTATTGGAGGGCGATCATTTAAGTCTACACGCTGTGGCGGCACATGTTACATAATCACAACCTTGTTGGGGAAATCTCTGACAATTAGTGCCTGGCATTAAACCTTTTTTCCATATCTGTTGTCACTACTTAGTAAAACCACGACATGACAGGCAAAAGAGTGGCAGCATACAGAGGGGAAAAAAGATGAGGAGTAATCTAGTTTCAGCAGAAAAGTAGCCATTAGCTAGAGCTATAAATTGCTAACCATCTAATACCCCAATCAGACAAATATAATGATGTGGCTTGCCGATAAATCTGAATGGGTCAACAACAGGAAAGCTGGATACCGCGTTTCAAGATGTTGGGCGATTCACTTCTTTGACAGTTGCTCACTGCCCACATACGCCAAAACCAATTTTCAGGCTTCCACTACAGTCCTTCTTTGGGGCGAGGAGTTGAGAGCATGCACACTAGAGACTTCCTCTGGCCAGGCCAGCTGACCAGTTTGCAAACATTTAAGCAATTATCTTGCTACCCAACTAAAACAAGTGAAAAAAGACAGCAGGAGAGAGACAGACTGTGCATCACTTGGACAGGCAAAACAACTGACACTGCAACAAGTCTCTATGAATATGGATGCACATGTGTTCAAGCCCACATCATACATCGGCCCCGGCATGAAAAGGGTGCAACACAGCATCACACCAGTCGAGTTCATCTGTACATCCCAACATCACATACAATGTCTCAGCTGGCTTTGCAGGCCCACACAAAAACAGCTCCCGACCCAGCCTAAGCTCTCTAAGCTCTCAAGAAAACACCAAGGGACTAACAAGCAGACGGCCTGTTTGTCTCTTATCTCTGTAGTCCCTTTGTGCAATTTTCAATAGGCTTATCATTCAGACAACAGCAAGTTAAAAAACAAAACAACTGAAGCAATATTATCTGGCAAAACAGGTATAAAGCCCAACCATCAAAAGCACAGGCTACTTACTTGCTTCAGTTCAAAAGAAAAATAAACTCACCTTAAGTACTTGACGAAAGAAAACTCTACTCGCCCAGCAAGTTAGTTTGGTATCTTATAGTCCTTTTGCGCAATAGTCAAAAGGCGATTCATTCAGACAGTGGTGATTAAGATAATATAAAAGCAAGAGAAAACAGGCAGGAACCCTAGCTATTAAAAGTATATCACATTTATTTGATTTGGAAGTTAAATCAAACTTAACAGTCAAACGTGAGCAAACATGCATCACTATAGTTAGAGATTTGTTTTGAACATATGATTGCTGGTGTTTTGATTTGTAAACATGACGAGAAATAGGGCTGCGTATTGGCAAAAATCTTGTGATTCAATATGTTTCACCATCAGGGGTGGGCGATATGGCCCGTAAATAATATCACAATATTTCAGGGTATTTTTGCGATAATGATATTGTTGATATGACAAATGCGTAAAAATATATGTATTTATACTTTATAATTGATTCAAGCAAATAGAATTGCAACAAAATACATGATTAAGTTTTACATGTCAACAGTTTGCCTTCAAATATTCAGTAAAAACTACACAAAAATGGTCTCTCATATTTTGAGTGTGATTCAGTTTTTGTATACAATATTAATAGTAGAACAAAATAAAATCTGCCACAAAGTACACATTTAAAGAGTTCCCAAATACAGCAAGCAGTATGTAGGCCTACATTACCAAAGATTCATGACAACATCATTTGATGACACCGACTCCCATGTGCGCATGGCGAGAAAGGAGAGGGGGGGAGATGCTGTGCTGCTGCCGGAGGAGCCGCTGAATGGGTTCCCTCTGCATGGAGGGTAACTCGCTAATAAAGTCTGAGAAGTTTGGGGCTGTTCATAAAAAACTCTGGACTCCCAGGCCTAACAACTACTGAAGCTTCTCTTTTTGGAAGCAACGTGGAGTTGGTAACAATTTCGCTTTCAGCCATGCCAGTATTGGGATAGGAATATTTCATATGAAATTAAAAATTAAAAATTACACCAGTGTTATTATCAACAAGATGATATGGCACACCCCTTATCACGATGCAGGGGTTATGATTCAATATATATCAATATGATGCGACTCTGGAAGCAAGGTGATAAATTGCAATTTTTTAAATATATAAGTTTAAGAAAACTGTCACAGTATAAAGAACACACAACCATATGCATAAAAAAGGGTTAGTCTTTGTTCTGTCCTGTAACGTTCAACATCATAGCACATATTTTTGTGCAATCTAAGCAAAAGAATTAACTTTTACCTACATCAGTAAAAGAACAAAATAAAAGCGCTTCCAGGATTCTTTAGGTAAACTAATTAAGCAAAAACCAAAGTGTAAACAGTTTAAAATCAATGCAGTGTTTTTGAGAATGAATGCAGTATCACAAACATAATATCGAAACACTTCAGTGTAGACTTTTTCTTACACCCCTAACTGGAAATAGAATAGGTGACAAAAATAACTTCATATTGTGTGTTATTGAGTCCCTCTTTAAAAAGAAAAAAAGTGGGTACCCAAAAGCAGTAGTGGGCTGCACAGCTGGAAGCTTTCATTTGTGGAACTCCCAGGGTACACACATAAACAAACAAACACACAAAAAGGCATTGCAACAACTTAACAGACAAACACTGCCACACAAGGAATCAAATAATTCATGCAAGCAGTGTTAGTCAGCATTGCAACTCCTGATGCCTCAGTACTGAAGTACTCCAACTGTGCATTGCAGTGTAGCCGATAAAAGCCTCAAATATTCTGCAAAACATATGGCAGAATGGAACCGAGCAGAGGAGGGAGGTAGTGTAAACAAAAATAAACAGGGGAGATGATGCTAGAGGGATATAAAGCCTGCCTGTCTGTATGCTGGGAAGGAAAACAGCATGTATGTCTGCTGTCAGACAATACAAATACATCTAATCCGCAAACACAAGCAAACGCATAGAAATCCTGCCAGGAGCATCACATACGTCACATACTGTGCTCTGAGACAATGCTTCCTCCCGAAGTCACAATATTTAACTTCACACATATGAATTCACACAAATTCAGCTGTCACTAACTCGTCTGTTTAAAGTAGCCCGAGCGTTGCTGCCGACTTGGTTCAGTTGAGGAAATTTCTAACTACAATATGAACTGCACCAAAGAGATCCAACGAACATTACTTTATTCTGTGTGAAACTTTTCAATAATATTTTTACTGTTTGCAGGTCTCATATGGGAGTGAGTCGTAAAATCAAATGAGTCCTGAATCATGGTAGTGACTGTGGGTAATAATGGTTATGATAATAATGTTGGAGGTTGACTGCAACAAAGGGACAGTGATTGAAAGTATCCTACCGTGGTCTGTGATTTTACAAGACACAAGGTAGAGCTCCTTCAGACTTCTCCCCTCCTTGGCGATGATTTCCACACACCTAAAGAGAGACACAGAGAAAGAACAAATGTTTAAAGTGTCACCTGAGGCGTCTTTGCTCTGTATATTGCATTTCCACTTCTGCTTGAAGGCAATTTTGACCCGCCTCAAAAACACTCACACACACATACAGCGGCTTTATTTCTCTTAAATTCCCTCTGCTACAAACACACACACACAGGGTTGCTCCGTGGTAAAGGTTAAACAGTACGGCTGCAGGGTCATAGCTGTTCACATATTCTGCCTCTGCTTCTTTTAACACATACATTAATAATTAAACACCTGATCTGATTAGAGAAGCATGCACTAACACAGTGTGAGTATATGTGTGCCTTTGTGCATGTGAGTGCACGCACTGACACACACATATATACAGTGAGCGTGCTCACTTCAAAGACGGATATCTGCATTCAGCCCAGTGCCTGAGCCCAAAGGACCTACAGAGTGTATGTGTGTGTGTGTGTGTGGGAGAGAGAGTATACACTAGGGAGGGCCAAGGGGAAGATCAGAGTATCTGTATCAAATGATTCTCTTTAAATGCCTCTAATGAGAGGAGTGTGTGCAACAACGAGATTTTGATCAACGCATTTGACCTATTAACCTTCAGGAGAAAATGTTTGATCTTTATGCTGGTGTTCCGCTATGAATATTTATGACACACACACACACACACATACTGTACAGCTCCTCTTTAATGTGAAAGCAGAGGTGGGAAAAAAAGTGATGTCGAGCTGTCTTCTATCATTGAGCCTCATGTCAAAGTGAAACACGGAACAATATTGTGTACTGTGCTTACTTCACGCAACATGACTGACAACTGCGGTTATTCTGAAATGCATTGCTTATATTCACTCGCTATCCGGTGGCTTATCTCACCGTAGGCCAAGCGTGATGTGTTAGGACTTGTTGAGAGACTTTGAGCTTCTCTTCTTTCATGTTTTTTTTTTAATGCCACATCCTCTCTATCTAACAAACAGGAGTGAAAATAGGATGCAGATCAACAGGGAATTCAGTACAGCGAAATTTCCTGTCGAACAAAGAACGGTTTGTAATGCCTGTGTGTTTTTGCTCCGGGATTCATTTAGGGAGACACAATTCCTGGATGTCACTTGACGTGTGACATATCACACCGTAGGATCATGGAGGCAAAGATGCCAGTGAGAGGAAAGTTAAAATGTGTGTCATATTTCTAAAAATTCTTATATCTGTGTGGAGCCAGAGCTGTTAAGATGTGCACTGGCCTGTCTGCTTTAGTTCAGTGGGCTGCGTCTTCATATTTCACCTTTTCTATTAAATTTCTGTTGCTGTGGCCCTGCGAGCCTCTCCATGTTATCAGGTTGTTCTCCTCCTACCATTTCATTGTCCTCCCCCCTCTCCCTGTTTATCTTTCTCCCTGCCTCTAATGCCAACCCACCCTTCTTCCTTTTTTTCATCATCCGCTCTTTTTCTCTCTCTCTGGTCCACTTTGAGAGGTGGATAAGAAAAACTCCACTTTTCATAATAGAAAAAAAGACCTGTTGCAATTGGTCATTCCTGACCTAACCTTGTGCTGCGGCCAGCCTTGGATAAGATTCAGTTAAGCCAGCAGGATCACAATATCATGCCGTGTGTCTTGGGTCTACGGCATTAGAGCTGCTAATGAATGAATGCGATGGGAAGAGTTGTTGAGGAAACAGATAAAGAAGAAAGTAGTGATTCAGGGATGCAGCTACGAAGGCCAAGACGGAGTGCATCCTCTGGGAGCTTGTTACACTGTGCCCGGGTCTCCTGGGTCAGGGCAAAAGCAATTAAATCAGACATCAATGAATGAGGGCGGGAGCGAGGAGAGATGGAAAGCGAATACAGCAGGAAACAGAGTGAGTTGAAATCTCTACACAGTCGCTAGAGGTTGAGCAGAGACAGAGGGGGTCCATCATGGGAGACTGACAGAGCTATGGTAACAAGGGAGAAAAAAGACAAAAGAGAAAGAGGCCATTAACAAGTCCGGAGTGAGGTGAAATGAGAGGACTGAGGAGACAGCAGGAGAGACGAGCGAGGCCGGAGTCAAGGTGTGGGATGTGATGGTGAAGGCATGGATCGTGCAACATGAAAGGCCGTCAAGAAGCAACAAGCTTCGACCCCACCTCCATTCAAACCACACAAGGCTCAGCTGACATGAATTAGTGATCTGCTCGCTTTCAATAATGTACAGAGCCTGTGACAAAAGCCCCGGTTGGACACAGTATGCATACTGAACATTTAGATAGAGGCGATGCTACAGGAGATAACGTTGAGAGGAGGACATTAGGATGCAGAGTAGAGAGCACATCAACAGCGTGGAGAAGATGCTTGTGAGGCTAAAAAGAGAGGAATGAGCAGTGAAAGGTGGGCTGAGGAGAAGAATGAGGAAATCAATGACAGCTTTACAAGACTCTGCAGATGGTAGGAATGTCACTTGTGGTAAATTTTACTTTTTATAGCCCGACACCCATTAACCGGTAACTTTACTGGTTAATTTTAAAGAAAAAAAAAAGAAAAATGACATGAAACACAAGAGGTCATTCCTTTTAGTCCAGCGCTCTATTGACTCACTGAGCTTTAGCGCTGCATTTCAAAGAGCTATCGGTTTAGAGGTGATGAAACTTTAATGTTTTTGTGTTGTAAATGTCCTGCCTGTTATTTTATTTTCTGTTGGCTTTGCTGACAGACAGCTTGCAAGCTGTGTTAACATGATGAAACATATACCCTTTTCAATTGTCACTCTTGGCTGCGCCGAATAAAGCCATGCCTCGCTGATTTGTGTTTTTCATTGTCATTTTAGATGTGCCATGCTGCGCCAAGCCAAGCCGGAGATGGACCTTCTCTGGAGTAGGTCCAAAAGCCAGGCCTGCATGTTCTCTAGCAGGTAGCGGTGACGTCTCGAGGACCAAAGCCAATCCTCAACAACCACCGTTCTCCCTCCCAAACAAGCGTGTGTGTAGCGAGACCCAAAGTGAAAGCCGTTTTGTGTGAAAGTCTCTCTGTACTTATGTAGCTTCTAACTGGATCTCTGTGGTTTGAAGTTTAGTTTCTCTCCTGCGTCCTGTTTTTACTTTTGATATCTGCTTAATTTTACTGTTTCATCTTGTCTTTCAGCTGTATTCAAAGTTGTGTGAAGTTGCTGCTTGAAAACTCAACATTTCTTTATTTTGCTGCTTCACAATAAAAGTTTATACATAACAAAATAACTGGAGACTTTTATTGTGAAGAAATGAAATGTTTTTATCACTGAATTAGTGGAACTTTGTTAGCAGCTGCTCATCAGTAAAACCAAGTCTAATAATGTGGCAGAGAGAAGGTAAAAGCAGAAACAGCCACAGTGCAATGTTGATGAAGAGCTGCAGACAACAGGCTCTTACTGCACCTCTGCAAACAGCTCACCTCCAACAGGTAAACTTCTTTTACCTGCCCTGCTGTGGAAAAACACATGCTGCAAAAATAACAGGGGACTTCAGCCGTGGATCAGCCCGCTACTTTTAAATGTCATCACTCAAGACAAGCCGTCATCAGGTAGCCCTGTTCTATGGAAATGAAAATCCCTGATGTGCTGGGCTCATGGCCCAAACCAAACCAAGCCAGCCCATGGCTGTCGAAAACGGGTAATACTGCCAACTGCCCACCTTGTTACTGCCTAACATTAGCATTGGCCTCTCTGCACTGTGCACAGCCTGAGTCAGGTGAGAGCTGACTAGCAATGCTATTTGGCAATGACCACTGGTAATCGCCAAATGTCGAAACATGGTGGCCACCCTCCAGTCTCCCATTCAGGTAGACCCTGTGAGTAAATGGCTTCATTTTGAGCTGCACAAACCCCTTAAACATTGCAAGCCATTTAAGCACCACTAGCTGTGCTAACGTGTTGACGCAGTGATGCTGATTATAATGTTAACAGTACCAAAGGGGGTTTGCAGGTTCAAACTGAGCTGCCTACTCACTGGGGTGACCTCGGGGGAGATTGGAGGGTGGCCACAATCTTTCCACAGTAACACTGTTAGGTCGGGAAGACGTTACAAGTGGTAATTGCCTGATGAGCAGTGCTGATAGCTAGCTCCCAACAGACCCAGCTGGTGCGCATTGCACTACCTGAAAAGCAGCAAAATTGTCCTATAGACTGAAATGCTTAACTAGACAAAAAAATTCTCAAAAGTTAACCTTTGACATCCCTAGTAGAAAGAAAACAAAACATTTCCAGAATAAAAAAGACGGGACGATGACGCGGGTATGTGGGATGAAAGATTCGGCAAAGAGGATGGGAGGAAGAAATAATGAGGTGACAAAAAGAAAATGTGTAGCAGAACACGATGACAGAAATGAAGGGGAAGTTAAGGGGAAGGTTAATTGGGATGATTTTTTAACAATAACAGAAAAATGAGCAAGACAAAGGAGTACAAGAAGATGAGGAGGAAATGATGATGACAAGTGAATAAGGCGAGAAAGTCAAGTCGAGTTGTCTCTGCCGCCACAGAGTGCAAAAGATGCTCTTATAAATATTATAGATGCATAAAAAAGTCCAGAGAAAAGCATTTTGTTACAGTTATGTAGCTTGCTAATATACAGCTCAAGGCCACTTTTTCCAATAAAATGACAATAAAACAGTCTCCATGACAACTACAGTAAGAGACTGCATGTTTAAGAGATTAGTGTAACCAGCAGGCAGGAGGGAGAGAGAGGACCGTCAGGGGTCAGTGTGTGTTTGGCTCACTGTCACCGCGCTGTCGGCACAAACAGCTAGAGGTAAACAATAAAACTGTCCCTCCTCTCTCTATCTCATTCTTACAGTCTCATACAAACACAATCAAACTTTGGTTTGCTTCTAGGCGTGTCCGGGATTTGTGGGAACTTCTCTTCCTTAAACACAAAGTCATTTTCTATCTAAATTGAATTACTGGAGCCACACAACTGGACCTTGAGGACTTTGCTTAACCCTAAAACATCTTTTATATTTAATTTTGTTTTCTTGCCAGCCAGCTAATGCTGCCTGCCAAAGAATTTAGCCTTTGTTCGACTCCACTCTGAGGATAAAAGGCTGGAGTACAGTAAAAAAGAGTTAGTCCTAACTAATGTAACGTGTCTTGTACCTGAGAGAGAGAAAAGGTTTTTACTCAAAGGAATACTTTGTACACAAAATGACCATTTGTAAATCAGTTAGTCAGTCTGTTACCTTGGATTTGTGAAGAAAATTTTGTTTTTCACACATGCCTTCACAAAAAACTATCCTCAAAGGAAAACCTCACCCACAAAATGATCATTTATACATCAGTTCATGCCATGCTGCCTTTAATTCATGAAGAAAATTTTCTTTTTCTAGCATGCCTCCATAGAAACAGCAGATATCTTGATTTATTAATTGACTGGGGACCACATTTTGCAACTGCAAAACTATATTAAAACATCAGTTTACAGACTCTCACACAACTCATGCAGCCTCATTTATCCAGTCATATGCTCAGTACTTCCAAAACACATGCATTTTCACTATAAAATCTTCTTACTGGAGTCTGGCTTTGAAGAGAGCATCAATAAGTTTCACTTTCCAGTCCAATTTCTGTTTTAAATAGTAAGGTTTTAGCAAAAATGCACGTGTTTGGACAGCACTGAGCATATGTCCGGATAGATGAGACTTGGATTATACTGCACGGGTTGTGTGAGAGTTTGTAAACGAATGTCTGGATAAAGTTTGCCTATGTTAAATGTAGTCCCAGATCAATTAATGAATCAATATGTTCGCTGTTTCTGTGAAGGCTTGCAAGAAAAACCGTTTTCAGCAGGAATTCAAGGTAACTTAACATGGCTATCTGATATACAAATGGTCAGTTTAGGGTGAAGTATTCCTTTAAAACGAGGGCAACATTTGTGAAGTATTTGTAAATGGAAGTAACAGTTTAATCATCTCTCTAAAGCATTTTTAAAGAGGTGCAGATGCAGCTATATATTTTCATTGCATCAGGAGAAAACAATTTTTTTGTCAGTAATTTGCGTTGCTGATACATAATTGCTCTTCCCTTGGAGTTTTTAAGAAGAAAACTCAATTATGTTGCTGTGAAACCATGGTAACGACATCAGCGCTAATTTATCTTGTGATTAACGAAAACATTTTCCAGGGTCTTCACATGTAAATGAGGCCCAAAGGTATGACGAGCTAAGTGGTGCAGATCAAGGTGGAAATGCCACTGACTGAGGAGGCTGGATGTTTTTAAACATCCTTTTTTTATTTCCCAGAATTAAATTTGCTCTTGGACCATTTGTCCAACCTCTGCTTCATAAAGAGTGTTAGCTGACTGAAAATTCTTTTCGGTTTTAAAAACTGCCCTGACCCCATTACCACTCATTCCTTAAAAGTTACAAATAACACGAACATAGTTCATCTTATTAAAATGTTATTTATATGCACTGAATAGCATCAGTGTAAAGAGGTTTCTTTTTAATAACTTTTAGAGGCTCCTGAATAATAAAAGGGAAATGGTAGACCAGCATTATCAGTGGGATTAAATCATATCTGTACAAAACTGAGGGTTAGGAAAATGGACTCTCTAGTCAAGGCCAAGGCAGTGATATACGTAGTTTCCTCTTCACCTTTATCCTTACGATAAGGAGCTCTAGTGAGACATCAACGCCTTAGAAAACTAGCAAAGCTTTTTTTAAAATCACTTTCTACATCTTCTTTAATATGGACTTTTACAGCCTTGACCAGTGTTTAAAAGAAACAAAGAGGATTAGCACTGAGAAAATAATCGACCAACCAGCAGAATACTGCTTCTATCTGAGCTCTATATACTGTGCTTAAAGCTGGCCTTTGACTGTATTTTGTTCGTGTGTGTGTGTGTGTGTGTGTGTGTGTGTGTGTGTGTGTGTTTTGTTGTACAACCAGAGGTTAAACCTTGACAAAGCCTAGTGATCATCCCTTAATCCCAGCTCACTGTTTGATCAAACGTAATCTCTTCTATGAGCCTGTTGCCATGGTCAAACTTTGAATTAAGAAAAAAGGAGGTTATTTAAGATTTATATTGTGCACTCTATGCTAATTTTTGTTATTTTCCATTTCTGTTTTTGTGTTATTTGTTTTTTTTCCACTGGCATCCTGTTAATAAAATGTTTAATTCTTCAGGACTCCAGAGTAATTTAACTGTTTTTTGTGTCAAATCTGCTGTCACATCCATCTATAGAAATCAACATAGAGATACAGCGTGTATTCATTCTTGTGCAATGGTTTTACTTCAACACCTTGTTTCTTATTATAATGCATCAATGGTCATTTTAACTCGGCATGTCGATACCAATACCAGTGAAATTCCATGATACTCGATACCCAATCTTATTACTATGGTAAAAAACAAACAATAAATCCCATGCACCTAAACATACAGTCCTTTACTACAAACTTTTAAATTCAATTCAAATTTTATTTTCAGTCCCTTAAAAGCAAAGTTCTACTCCATGTGGGTTCATGAGATTTTGTGCGCGAGGAAACATTTAAAAATAAAGATGGACATTAACAGTCTTAACAGTATATTAACATATTTCATCATTATTGTTGTTGTTCAGCAGCTGTACATGTGACTGATTGACTTCTACTTGTGTCCTGCACACTTACATGTGCCCACCCCTCAAGACATCATTACAATGACGTTGCAGTAACAATCAAAAGCACATGTCATTTAGCTACTCAGTCCAGAAACAGAATACTCTGCCTTCTATCCCAGGCCTGGCAAAGAAATACAGCCACAAAAAGGTTCCCTTTCCGAAACACAACTCACGTTTTTCATGATCATCCAACCAAAAGAAATCAACATACTGTGTCTTACTGAAAAGTACATTCCTTATGCCATCATATACAGTGAATCTCATTCTCAACCTGACCTCAATTACACAACAAACAAATTCTGTCCTCCTCTGGGATGGTGTTAAACCTTCCAGTCTCTATGGCTGATGGTAACGTTCCTGAGTGCACACAGGGATCTTTGTCCTTTGTTTAGATTGTACTTCACATAAGGTTCAACACTGTAGCTGTTCTTCATGAGACAATAAGTTTGTATCATATGTCAACAGACCGTTTTTCTCTAAACATGCAAAACATTTCACTCCTAATCTTCTGAAAATCACAAAATAACCTGTTCTAGAAAATAAATGACAAGTTGTTCAAATACAATAATGATTCATTAGCCCAGGGATGACAGTGGGAGGTGTCTCGATTAAGAATCTTTTTAATGAGTCTCTGATCCCACATTTTCACAAGTCTATTCCAAAGCTGAAGCATTTGACATTTATGCCTGATGTTTGGAGGCTCCCATCCCATATCTCCACTAACATGTAACATGTGTGACAATGTGGTCACGTGGTGGGCTATTTGTCCCGCCCTAAAACACTGTGACTGGACATCTGGGTAAAAAAAGACAGTGATGAGCAGCTGCAGCGTTTCACAGAGAAAAAAAAAGTGAAATCTTCAGTGCTCAGCACAGAATTTAACGCTTAGCACCTTGTCACAGTGCTGTCGTTTGTAGCAGTGTAAAAACATGGCACCCTCATGGCAAAGCATTAAAAAAATTACGCAGGTCTCAAGAAAAAACTCTTTTCTTTTCAACAAGACCTGGCAGAGCTGTCACTGCAGCTCCACTTGTCGCCATCTCCCATGTGTTGTTGTTTTTATTCCGTGCTTGTAGGTGTTCTTCTTCCTTTGGCATTTATCGGCAGACTAGAACACTTGTAGGCATACGGCTGCACTGCCAGGCCCTAAAGAATTGTGCTCCCAGTAACTACAGTTCTGGAGGAAAATGAGTACCGTCACATTCAAAAAAAAAAAAAAAATTGGTGAAATTTGTTAGGGAAGCATCGGTTCTCATGAAATCTCTCATTTTGAGTCCGACATGTGTGCTGGTTTAAAATGTGTTCCTTTTTTTCACATAAAACTGCCTTCCCTGGAACATAGGAGACTTCCAACCACCTCACTGAACATTGTCCATACAAAGCAAACTGGAAAAAGTCTACAGTGAAGCTCAACAGGGAGATGTGGGACGAGAAAGCAGGGACAAAGGAAGTGAGGGACAACCTAGTATTTGTGTGTGTGAGTGTGTCATTACGCAGAGTGTGTTGTTTGTGCTTGTGTGAATGCGTGCATGTGTCTCTCAGAGGTGAAGCTAATCTTCTTTTATGCAGCACAGCCAGAGGTATCCAAGCAGACAGGCAGCAAGAGGAAGAATAGTGACAATACTTGAGAGAAACAGAGGTCCATATTTATCACAAAGACTGCAGACAGTCTTCCAGCCAAACAACATGTGTAGCGCTTCTCTTTAGCTAGCTGATCACAATGAAGCAGGAACAAAGACGCTGCTGGGAGAATGGCTGTAGGTAGGTACACTAGCACGATTCTGACCAACACAAGGCCTCGTCTCATCCCGCTCCTCACACGGCCCACAATTACACGGCTGTCTAGCCACACAAAAGGAGCAGGGAAATAAAAATGGATGATTTTCGAGAGAAGAGGGCGAAAAAGAAAGAAAGTAAGCATGAAATGTATAAAGAAAAGCGGTTGAAGGTCTAGAGAGAGGTTGAAAACATAAAAGGAGGAGGAGGAGGAGGAGGAGGAGGAGGCAGCAGCGGTGACAGACGAGACTTCAGACTTCCATGGCTGTCTTTAGACTTAATGAAATGGAAGGGCGGAGCAGCAAAGAGGAGGAGAGCAAGGCAAGACGGGGGTTTATACTTCTGAGGAGAACGCTCTTGCAAAATGATTCTTGCTGTAAATTTTCTTTATATCACCCATAAATCCATACACAAGTGTAAGGAAGCATGGTTCTGCTTCCTCAGATGTTGTGCAACACTGACTTTCTGGAATCCTCCGGACAAAAAAAAACTTTAAGACTTTTTTCATTGGGCTAATATAAATGGATATAAAAATATCCAATACCTCAAAAGAGCCCTTCAGTAAGCAAATACTTCATAGTGAAGCAAAGCAACAATCTTAAAATGGAGCAATACAGGTTTTATTGAATGAGAGGGAACGTGTTCATTGCTTCTGAAATTGCTGACCCTCAGATAATGTGTGTAGACTTGGACTATTGTTCTGTTGCTGATTTGGGCTACAATTAAAACTGTGTTCTCAACAAGATACCAGCAAAGCGATCATTCAGTGTCAGATTTTATTGCTCGTTTTGAAAAAGCCGTTTGCTGCCAAAAATTATTTTTAACTGCAGAAAGAACAACAACTTCAACACAAGTAAAAATTGCCTGAGACAGATTTATCACAGTAATCATCAAGTCTTTTTTGGGTGTCAAATGTTGTATTTGTGATTAGTCCCTATGGATGTTATGGATGTCCTGTAAATAAAAACTTGTTGCTTTGCGTGCACTTTAACATCCACATGTTTCACTTTTTATGTCTTATATGACATTTATTTCCTGTTTCACTGTAAAATACGCAATAAAATGATGAAAAATGTGTAAATACATACTTAAAAAAGACATCTGAGAAGATTTATGTATTAGAAAATGTTCCTACTTGCTATTGTTGCTTCTTAAATGTAACCACAGCAGAGTTCACAGATGTATCACGGATTTGTTTATTGTTACGATAAAATGACAAAATTATAAATCCAGAAGCCAAGGCTGTAAGTTACACTTTTTATCCCTATTTTTGAGCGTGTGTATTTGTGTGTGTTTGCCATGTGTGTGTGTAAGTTCCAGTCGTCTGAATCAGGGTCTGCTTCAGCAATTAGGGCCTGGATGATTTCCCAGGCTAGCCTGCCGTACCCACCGCTCAAATGAGAATCACATTCCTATTGTGTTCCACCACCGTTAATCATGTTTTCAAACGACTCTGCAAAACGGCGGGGCATTCCAGCAGCTTGTCATCAGCCTGCTCAAAAATGTGCCGATGGGGTCATAACTGGAGCCATAAATGCCCATCATCCCTCGGCTGTCCTGTCCAACCTGTGCTTCTCTTTTTTTTTTTTTTTGTTTGTCTGGAAAGGGGAGGCGAGCACTGAATGAGAACACTTTTCAGGTCAATGCAACAAATTCAAAGCAGGAGCACCAAGTGTGCCACTGTCGCCTCTCATCGTCAGATTCTTTTAACGCTTGAAGCATTTTTCCCAGCTCTACGTATACAGTAATTGCAGAGTAAAACACTACGAGCACTCCACAAATGGCACAAGTTTCAATATAGAGCCGGCAGGAGCTCTACTCCGAGCAAATGGCCATTTAGTAGTTGTAGAGGTATACATTAAATAATATTGAGTTCAAAAGTGCATCAGGCTTCTGGAGATATTTTGATATATAGTCACCTGTAAACTCATGGCTGTTATTACGCACAGCAGCAGCCAACAATTTCACCATCTCCAAAAAACAAGTGTCACTTACAAACCAGCTGATTTGTCCAACAAAAACCAGGGGGAAAAAGCCAACTAAGCACTTTGTGAGGTTAAGTGGCAGTTATTCACTTTAAGCTCATCCAAATGGACAGCCTGTTGCCTTGCCAACGCTGACGGGCCTCCGTGATGCACATGCACAAACAGCATTTTAAAGCAGCTCCTCGGTTGCCAGAGTAAAACCAACTGGCCTGACATCGCTCGCATAACGTGGATCTCTGATAGCTCTTCACTCAGCAGCTGCGGATCCTTCCTCTGTTGCACTGTAGCAGTTTTCCCCCCCGAGGGCATGCAAGTGAGATACTGACCTGTAAATGAACAACTGGGTTCTGTGAAGCAATGCAATGTCCCTATCTGCCTCCACGGTCAGCCCACTGCAGCCATAACACAATAAATAACTCGGGAGAAGATGAGCACTGCCCCGTGGCAGATGGCGATAACACTTACAGCCTCAGGTCTGAGTTGACACAATGGTGTTTGTGCCTGTGTGAGTGTGTGCGTGTGCATGAGTGTGTGAGCGGGAGAGAAAGTTAGTGGAGCTCTGCCCATGTGAGACGAACAGTTAGGTTAGAGATGGTTGCTCATGATAGATGTCACTGTGGGGAATAAAAGCAGTGGACGCATCTGCTTTCTTGGTGCTTCTCTTATTTCTGGAGCATGCAGTCAGGCAGAGCAGGGGGGAAATTACTTAAAACTCCTCAGCACACTCTGCACAAGCATTTGGTTATGGCACCACAGCTTAAAAAGGCCTGTGCTTTGTTTTTTTTTTTTGTTTTTTTTACAGACAACTCTCAACTTACAGTACACATATTTAGTTTGTACCCTAAAAAACAATGTAAATTGGGATATAATAACAAACCTCTTTTGGTTTCATTGCAGTATAATTTTCTTATTACTCACTGTTGTGTCACATTGAGTCAGTCACTCTTATTTTTGTCAAACAAGTGGAACAATCTGGCAGTACAGCACAAATATTTAAACCTTTTTACAACCAAAATTAACTTCATCAAGGATTTCCTTACTTTTTTTAAGATTATTTGTTCCTGTTTTCACGAAAGGAACAGGAGAGACACAGACAGGACAAACCTGGGATAAAGAGAGGGATATGACATGTTCAAAAGTCCACAGCTGGAATCAAACTAGGGTGATGTGGTTATATGATATGCATATTAACCACAAGGCCAACAGGATGCTCTGATGCAGCATGTTATAAACTGCCAAATACTTTTTGTTTTCATGACTAGACATTAAATTCAAAAAAGCTATGCAAAAAAAGCAGCTGTTTTTATAGAGACGGTTCTCAAAAGTTTTCACTTTACTGGGAGATTTCTTAACTTTTTTTTTTTTGAGAAAGTAAGTTTATTCTGAACTCAATTATTAACAGAAACGATAAGAAAAATATATTTTTTTGCTTTTTGTTTTTGGAGCAGGCCCCTATTTCTCTAAAACCCTGTCAAAAAAATACACCTTAGCATTTCATTATGAATGTGATTTCTGCAGAGCAGATAATACAACCAATAACTAGCAGCTAATAACAGAATCTTGTTTCAGGCACTAAAGAAAACAGCCAGTCTGACTGTGATAAATTGAGGTGAGCGTGCCCCTCAGGGCTGCATATCGTAACTCTTCTGCTCCATGTCCACATGCGGAGAGAGAGGTGAACTATCACGATGTTTACCAATAGGCCTGACACAGTGGCACACGGTAACACACAGTGTACACCCTCCGCCCACTCAGCCGTGGCTAATTGCTCTGCACTTTGATTACCGCCATCTATTTTAATGAGAGCTTACCAACGCATTCTCTCCTGCCCGCTTTCTCTGTCAAACACACATGCAAACACGGTACACACATGCAGGAGTGTGTGCATGCCACTTGGATATGCATGCACACACATAAAAAAAAAAAAAAAGAAAGGAGAACAATACTGTGTACCGTGTTTGTCCCGGTGGCAGGAAATTGCAGGGTGTTCATTAGGCTAATGGATATGAAGAGGAAGGGAGAAAGGGGATGAAGATAGAACGGGGGAGGACAGGAGGGGAGGGTGGGAGGCCACTGAATTATACCACAACAAACTCTGTACAATGGCCCAACAAGTCATATTGCAGCGTGTAATTTCCTCGCTGCTATGATAGAGAGAGGAATGCTTCAATTACACAGACTGGCTTTAATTACGCTGAATTTGCCTCATAAGTCGGCTCCTGTTGAGAACGAATGAGCTGTTGCGTTTCTGGTGCTACTGCTCACTGCTCCTGCAGCTCGGCTGGATGGACTCGGCTTCATTAGGATCGCTGGTGTACCAGCACACACACCAGGATGACAAAGCCTAATCAATGGACTCACACTGTTCTAAAGACTCAGGCAGAGTCGAGACAGTAGATACCGAACTGGACAGGGTTGCTGATCGATGGTAAAAATGTGTGCTTTCCAGTCATCCTTTTATTTTCCTTTGCACACACTGTAGCTTCTGTCACTCAAGCTGTACAGAGCCTTTTCCTCAAAAGTTACAATATTTTATAGTTTTCCCCCGAGAGGGAAACGACATGAGTCGACTACGCTACGACAGCCCTTGACTAAAAGTGTGCTTCAAAAGAAACCACATGAGCAGAACGTACATAAAGAGCAAGAAAAAGTGAGGGAGACCAGAACAGGAAAAAAAATACAACACACAGAAAAGGAAAGAGAGCATTAAAGGGATGGAGCGCGACAACCGCACTACAACCACAGCTATGCCAGATCACATCGTCACACTCTGTCTCATCACTTTACGAGACGTTAGGTCGTCCATGAAACTAGTTCAACATGTCTAGTATAACAATCATCAGCACCACACACACACATGCATACACACAATAACTAAGTCGGAAAATGTTGTTCCAGGAAAACAGAGCTCCAAATTCTGCCAAGATGAGGTCAGCCCTGTGCGGTAAGTCAACTAGAAAAGGTGAATATATGTGCAACATTGGAGCAAAACGCTTGTTTATCCAAGGCTTCAAATTTCATTTCACATGTAAAAAAAACTGTAATCTTTACAGAGTGAATGAACCTCAAGCTCCTCCTCACCCTGGCAACAATCACCCCTAACTCTTGACCTGTTTGGACACCCCACACTGGCCTGACCATGACCTCTGTCTACAAACCTGGCAACTCCAGACCAAATTGCAAAGGCGAGTTAGTCTGAAACCTTTCAGTTCATTTTCGATTTCCAGGGGGCGTAGATCAATATGCCTCTGGACGCATTTGGATAGACCTTTAAGTAGTGTTGTAGTTCTTGAGATCCATCTTAGCCTTACCACTGGTCTCAAGACCACTTTTAGAGCGTCTTGATCTCGTCACATACACACACATATACAGCATAACAATGAAAGCGGTGAATGAAGAGGAGTATTCATTTGTTTTCTGTGGGTGTTTTTATGGAAATGTGGATCTTTCAGCTCAGTTTGAGGAGTGCCATGGTTTGTATGTTCCACATTTTCTTGTAACTGTGTTATGCAGTGTGGGATTTGCACTGCTCTGGTGTTGATCTTGATTTAGTCCTAACCACTTAAAGTCTAAGTGTTGTTGCGGTCTCAAAACAGTCTGGTCTTTGTCATGACTTGGTCTTGGTTTAGCTGGTCTTGTCTGCAACACTGCATTCAACCAATCGGAACCAGGAAACATGAGACAAATGTAAACAGACTACAGCATGCAGAGATGAGCTGTGATGGTGCAGGATCCATGCGTCTGAACAAGTGTTGCCGTTTTTGCCATCAGAATTTGAAAATAGTGCTTCAACAGGAAGTTCCACGTTGGTAGCAGCCATATTGGTTGTTTTTGAAAATGCCTCAAAGGCGCCTCCTTTACTGAGCTAAGTTCATGTTCACAATCGTGTCCCTGCCCCAAGGGTGGATAAAGCAAAAAAGCTGCACAAGTTGTCAGTCATCGTCTCAACCCGTCCCATATTAGATAAACGGTTGTGACTGGTTCGACCCGAGCCAGGTCAGCTGGAAATCTGTCTGAACGGGATGGGGACCAGAAGCATCTGCCAGAGCAAATAAAAAATGAGCCCGCAGATTTGTCTGGTTCCCAGGCTACCTGTCTGCCTCTGTCTCTATGGCAACATGAGCAAGGGTAGCACTTGCACACTTTAACAACCTAAAATTGTGGCACTGTCTAAGCAACTATTATTAAACCAAAAAAAAAAATCTAGGCTACACATTTCTGGAACTTTAATACAAGCAGTCGAACATCCTCTCATCTCATTTCTTTACTCTAACACCTTCTCCTACTGGATATTATCACTGAATGTCCCGTTTGTTATTCCCTTGGAGGTGTTATCATATTACTAAAGTATCACACCTTACCAATACAACATACATGGTGCACCACTTATACAACCCCCACATGAAAAATAAATAATCTGTAGTAAAGGCAGAGGGTTTCTGCATATACTGTAAAAACTAGCTGCTAATCCAATTGTTCCCTCTACGGGGATGAGAAAGAGAAAAGATCCTAATGAGAAACTGGTGGCTAAATAACCATGATGGTAATAACAGTGGGAGCGTCTCTCAGTGCAGGCGTTTGACTCTGGTGACACACAGCCATTAGGTATTCATGAAAACAGATGTTGCTTGGCTCGCCAGCTCATTGGCCCAAACACCCCTAGAAAAAGCCAGAATCCTAAATGAATCCCCCAACGGAACGCGCCGTTTGATCCCACGCCAAGAAAAAGTGAGGAGATTTTCATGCTATAGGAGAGGGGAGGAGGGGGGGAATCACAGGAGAGGGACGACGAGGAAGGGGGGAGGACAGAAGACGAGACGAGGGGTAAGAAAGAAAGGGAGAGAGAAGTGTGGTTTATCCCCCTTGAAGTTGCTGTCTTCTCTCATAATGCCTCTTCATCACCAAACCTCATCTCTTTCTCCTTATGTCCAAAGATGCCATCTATAGCATGGGCTGAAGAAACAAAATCCTATTAGCTTGACAGCAAAGTGAATTTGTTGAAGCAGTCTCAACCAGGCGACGCTCCAGTGGCTTATCACTGGCTAAGCAGACAGAGCTTAGGCAAGAGGAGGACAGAGGAGAATGGGTGAGGAGACAGACAGAGGGGGGTCCAGGGGAGTTTAGGTGCTTTTATATACAGTACTGTATAAGCAATGCCGCATAAGTAGGGCTCATTATCATCGCCTTTATCGCCTCAATCCCCTCCCCGCCAAAATCTGGAAATTTTACTAATAAATTCTGATTTTTAAAGACTGAAGTGACAATAGTTGATTTTTAAAGCTTACTTGTACCACAAAAACAACTCACACTTTTAAATTCTATTTATTATCTATGTTTATTGTTTTCCCTTCCTAGGTCAGCTGTGGTGCACAATCTGTAGCCAATACTTCTTAAAATTTGTGGGGAGTTTTTTCAGAAAATCGACAAAAGAAAATGAAAATGTATGTGCTTTTTCATCAGCGACTATATGTGAATATTGAGAGTTGGTTCATCGAGATAGGCAGCAGGTCAGTTAAAAAAGCGCCAATCAAATCTTAAACAAAGGAAAAAATGCACACTGGACGAAGGAAAAAGAAAGTTTTGAACATCTGATATTATAGGTCCATGCTATGGAAGCCTTGTGTGCATATACACATGATAAAAGGCATCCAGAGACAACAAAGAAGGCTTTCAGTAGCCTATGCAATGACGGTCCCTCATTACTGTATGTCATTATTTACTGGTTGAACATGTTTTCATTGTACTTAGTTGCATTTACCTTTTATCGATGCACCACCTCCCCCAAAGGTAAAAACTTATCTTAGAAACAGTTTGCGATGTCTTTGAAGTTTTCGTGTTTCCACTCAGGGTTTTTAAGTGCAAATTTAAAATGCACAAAAAAGAGCTGATGGGGGGTTGTGTGTCCCTGAACGCAGCACAGGCAGAACTATTCATGAGCCCTTTCTTTCCCCTTGAGCAGCAGTTTGAGGAGTTTTGAGTCGCAGGGTGGATAACTGATCAGTCAGTCCGATCAGAGCTGATCAGATCAGATTGATGGATGAATGAAGCAGCTGTTTGGGAGTGAAAGCAAACTTTTAGACCCAGCACAATAAACAGTTAAGTTTCACCTCCACTGCGCCAGGCGTTTTGCTGCTTCGTCTGTGACCAGAGTGAGCTCTCTGCTGCAAAAGTGTGGATGAATGAATAACTGAACAGTAGCAACAGCGCTCCTAATTAACGGTCCGGCTCCAAAAATAGTAAATCAAAACATGGCGACAGATGTTTCAATCGTGGCGGGCTGCCACAAATAAGTGAATGTGTGGAACTGGACTGATCCAGTATTATTTTCTAATTTGGTGGACAATAAAGTTGTATTCTCTTTTATTCTTTTGTACTTTATAGGAACATCACAAAACTTAAGTGAGTATATAGATTGTCACCCTTTCTTTACAGAGAACCAAACACAGCTGTAGTAGTTAATCATTTTCTTTTGTCTCATGTTTTGTCTTTGTCCATCTTTGTCTTTGTGGAAGAGTTAATGTCAATGAGCTGTACATTCACCTGAAAACTGAGGATGAGGACGTAGTCCAAGAGGATGGGGAACCAGATGTATAGCCTTTGTTCTCTTTCTTTTTTCAAAACTATTGATATTACAGTCATCATCCTTACAAAGATCTTCTATTTAGTGTGCTGGTGAATTGACCACGGCTGGCGGTTTGGAGAGACGGAGGGAGGAAGACAGAGTAGAAGAAGAACAGGCTTTAATAGGCAGTGTTGTTGATGGATGTGATTATAGCCTCTTCATGCTGCCCATCCATTCTCTATAGATTCCAGATGATAACAGTTCCCCCCTCTTTCTTCCTCTCCCTCACTCCCTCCCTCTCAGTGTTTTTCTCTTATCCTGTGCTTTTCAGAGCTTTATTTGAACATCCCGTCGTCTTCTCCTGACTTTCTGTTTCTGTTTAGCCTCCTTTTCTCTCCGTGGCCTTGTTCTTTCGCTCAGTTCTTCCCTCTCTCTGCTCTCTAAACCCTGTGCACTTTCTTTGATTCCCTCCTCCCCAGAACACCACCTTCTTCACACAATCACTTCCCCTCTACCCTCCTCATGTGCTTCACAGGGAGCCAACAAACCACATCACATATCCAAGACCCCCCTCCCTTTCTCCTTCCAAACAACCCCTCTTCTATCCCTACTGTCTTTTTCTCTTTACCACTGCCTCTCATCCTTTCATGGTCATCATCCCAGCGCGCTTCCTTACAGTTTACGACAGTGTTCAGTGTTCACATTTCCAAAGAAAAAATACCCCCCGATGGGTGGTACGTGTTTGCCTCGAAACACATTAGCGGTGTCGAGCAAAACGCTATGACAAATGACAGGAGACTAGCAGTGGGGATCCTGCTGGTCATTCAGCCAGCCAGCAGAAGCACTGGAGTGCGCTCTGCCACAACACTGAGGCTCAAAGTGAAACCAATCCTCCAACGCCATACAATATCTGCCTTAATCTTACTCAAGCTCCGCTCATTACACACTCAGCATGGGCCGGAGACAGGCAACACAGGGAGCTATGCGGCTGGGATTTGTGCACCAACTGTGTGAGTTTCGCGCGCGCGTGTGTGTGTGTAGACGCAACGCTGTGGTATCGCTATCATTGCAAGACGAAGCCACAGTTAAGGGGTGTGTAATACGCCATGACACTGTACGCAGATCAAGTAGATTTATAGTCCGTATCATCCCCTCACATAAGAGACAAAACCATAGAGAATGTTAATTTCCACCGCCATAAACAACCATAACAAGCATCACACTGACATGTGAGCATGTTTGCATACCTCTGTGACAATCAGCATACTGTGAGTCTGCGTACATGACATGTATGACATGCCTGTGTAGATGTTTAAGTACATGCTTTACCATATGTGCATGAACATATATGCGCATGAGTATGCGGTCATGTCTCCTTTATACCTCGTTACAAGAGTGGAAAAAAAGCCCTGACTGCGTTTTGTTCATTGCCTCAATCATGCGAGGTGAGGTCATCCAGAGTGAATTCTGACAATCCTAATTGTGCAGGGTGATAATGCACCCACATAAAGACTAACATATTTCAACCGCCAATAATACTCTCTGTAATCCAACAACTATTCAGCACCCTCCAGTATCCAGCTTACATTCAAGGACGGGCGGAGAAAGGGCTGTACCAAAAGCTGGAGGGCTGATCTGAAAAACAGAAGCAAAAATCTGAATAAAAAAGAAGTTTTGAGCTCAAAGACACACTAATACGCAAGTGAAAATCACTTCCTTGCATACATTATTTTCTCATATGGTTAAACAACCATGTACACACACACACGCATAGAGAAAGTCTACCCAAAGCAGCAGACTGGAGGGTTGGAGTGCTGCGGCTCCCAGTCTGCCAGTTCAGTTTTATGTCTCGGCTTTGATACAAATCCACACAGCATGGGAGCTCAATCCACCACCTGAGGTGTGTGTGTGTTTATGTATGTGGATGTGTGTGTGGGTGTATGCGCGGGTATGAATGTCCAATCCACCACCTGTTTGTTAGCACAGAAAGCCAAACTGCATTCACTTCCAGAGGGTCGTTCTTGGATGCATGTGTGCGTGTGCACATGAGTATTTTCATGCACATGCCCTGTATGTGAGTGTGTACCTGCGGTGTGGGATCCATTCTGTTTTCCACATGAAGCTGTTCCTCATTAATCAATTTATGGAGGGACAGCTATATGAGCTGAGGCTCTCTTCCACTCCCTCACAATAAAACCTCACTGGGCTTCTTTCCTTCTCCAGCTCACATAACCCACCTTCTGGCCAGATCAGGTCATACACAGTAACAAGAAAAACCACAATGAGGATCACCGGCCTGGGCCAAACACATGCTATAATTATTCAATTTTTCAGCTGAACTCCTGTGGGTATATATATTGTATACACTTTCAAGATATTGTTTTTATTGAAATGTTAAGATCATAATTTCCTTGCCAAATTTTCTTTTACAGCAAACTTTGTGTGAGTGACCTAATGTCTGCACTGGAAGGAGTAATAATCATATTCTGCTGCCAAATCGTGTAATTTATGGCACTTTTTCTTCTATTAACATTGTTGAATCCTGGCAGGACTGAGGTATAATGGCAATGAAGTGTGTAACAAAGACAGGTGGTCAAAAATACAAGTCAAAGAGAAAATATGTTTAAAAAATTATGCAGTGGGACACCTCCGACAGCCGTGGGCCGATCTGTTCAACCACATGTCCTGTAACCTAAACTTTTTCTCATTTCTCATGAACCCCACAGAGAGGACATGACAAATGCAGCAGAACAATGTTTTATCTCATCTGACATCCTGACAACAAGGAAATAAACATAAGCTGACAGCCAATCAGATCGCCCATCTGCTGGTCTGCCTCACAGTGGTTGGATCGGCCGACAAGTGGTGAAGGAATAATTTCTGTGAGGGACACACCCCAGAGATAAGTGGAGGAGCAGGGGGGGTTGAGGCAAAAAAAAGAAAAGAAGCAAGAGAGAGGGGATACGGAGAGAGTGAAGTGGGCAGCCACATGGCAACTCCGGGCAATTTGATTGGTGGAGGGATGCAGGCAGCCAGGCAGGAAGACCAGGAAATGTAATTCAGGGAGGCTGTCTGAATATGACATCTCTGGGAGCTATTCAATCTGCAGCCAAACCCTCAAGTGGCGCCTCGCCTGGCATGGTGGCAGGGAGGTTACAACTGTGAGCTCACTGCCTGTCAACCCCACTACACCCTCTGTGGAGAAAAAGATATGACGGCAAGGGGAGAAAGGAAGGAGAGGAGAAAGAGAGAGGAAAGAGAGGAGATGAGAAAGGACAAAGGAGAGGAGAGGAGAGGAGAGGAGAGGAGAGGAGAGGAGAGGAGAGGAGAGGAGAGGAGAGGAGAGGAGAGGAGAGGAGAGGAGTAAAAGGAGTCAAGGGGAGAGGGGAGGAGATATAAGAGAGGACAAGGGGGCAACAGAAATACTAGAATGAAGCAAAATATATTTATATACTGACAATGTAACTAAAAAAGGTGCAGCCAAGAATAAACAAGATTTAGATGGAGTGGGTGAATGTCTGAAAGGAAAGGCGGAGGGATTGCCAAGAGACGGAGGCACAATGGGACTCAGCTGAAGCTCAGGAGAATGAATGGGAGAAAGACTGAGGAAGGAAAGGTGGAGTGAGTGAGAAAGTGATCCAGGCGCCGGCTGTGATTCTTCTCTGTCAAGCACGGCTCATAGAGAGTAGTGATAATTGACAACAGTGGCTGACGTTCTTCCCCGGACCACTCTATTCATTACAAAACCAAACAATACACCCCACCTCCCCCTTACTTTGCCTTAAGATGTACATTAAGCAACGGTACTGCACAGCAGTGAAGTGGATCTAATACAGAATGCCTTGTAAAACTTGGAGCAGCGTGAAGGGACTAGATTAGGCAATGCGTTTTTGGCCAAAGGTGGAAAAGCTCACACAAACAATTTCACATATTTATTTCACTTGTAAAAATCATATGGAATCCAGCTGTTTTAAATCACATTCAATACAGACTGTGAGTGAAATGTGCAACAAAATTTTTAGACATGGGACTAAAGTAGAATACCACAAGTATTTGGGGTTTTTCCCACCTTGCATGATTTATATTTTGGCATTCAGAGACAAAGGTTTAAAGGAACACTATTCCCTCAAAATGATCCCTTTTATATCAGTTACTCACCCCATGTTATCTTAGATTCATAAGGGAAACTCGGCATGTGAAAAAAAGATACATGTGCTTTTAAGTACTGAGTTTACGACTAGATAAATGAGACTCGAATTATACAGCAAGAGTTGTGTCCGACTTTGTAAACAACGCAGTTGTCTTTTAGGGTGCATTCTAGAGTTCACTTGCTTTGGTCCGAATCAGGGACTTTTTTTTTTTTTTATAAAGTTGCATAATTGCCGAGCGTTAGTGTGTGCTCTCACAGCAGCATTTACAAGCAGATTCAGATTCAGATTCAGACACTTTATTGATCCCTAAAAGGGCAGTTCTGTTTCAGTTTCAGCCCGTCCAAGAAACATAAGAAAGACAGTGACACATAACAGGGGGAGGACAGGAGCGGGAGAACTGTGGGTCGCCATACGAACGGCGCCCCGTTAGCAGACCAGATAAAAAGTCTTGCGCGTGAAAGCTGCTCTTGTTTGGTAAGAATTTGTCATGCGGGAAAAATCCAGGAAGTAAACAAAACGTTGAAGAAGAGTACACTTGCAAGATAAATGTGACACTTTCTAATGTCACAATGGAGGGACAACTACGCAGGTTGATTTTAGCGCTGCTCATCATGGACTATATTGCTGTCATTGTTCATTTGAGTCCATACAGTTAGAAAAGACGGCGAGGCTCCAACTAGAAAACAATGTTTGATGCATTGGATGTGCTGAATGTGCATATTAAGGCAGTACAGAAGGAGGTGCACATTAATAATCCTCCAGGACTGTAACATGCTCATGTTTAACCCAAACAATGTGTCATGTGACTGCAGTTGGTTCAGATCGAGGTCGAACCACGTTCTCACCATAAACAAACTGCACCAGGGTTTGTCTGTAACCGGACGGAGACCACCTCTTCAAGAAGGTCTCAGTCTGGTTGTTTTGGTGCACACCCAAGTGTGATTGCTGTGTTCACACCTGCCCAAACGAACTGCACTGCGGGAGCAACTAACTTGAGTTTGATTGAACCGAACCAAATTCAGTGTAACACAGAGTGAATAACTGATCTGAAATCATGATTTGGTTGGGTGAAGTATTCCTTTAAAAGCCAAAGCAGAAGTCCATTTAAAATGCATCCTCTCCATGATGGCCATAAGCCACCAAAAAACAAAAGGCAAAAAACACCCCAACATAAACAAGTAAACAAATGCATACTGGTCAATAAACTCTTGACTGAGTGTAACACAATAAAAAAAGTTCCATGTATCATTCTTCATCCTGATATTTATTCATGCGTGCAGTACACTCAGCGGCAACTTTATTAGGCACACCTGTGCAGTCTAATGCAATCCCAAACAACTGTCCATAAAGTTGACTCTCATGACGCCTGTAATGTTCAGTTTTTATTGACACTTTCAAAGAGGTGTTATATTAATATCAAATAGGGGCATATTTAGGTGTAGGGATGGCATGATATAAGATTTTATGGCTGATTGCAATAAAAAAAGGCTCACAAAAAGTTGATCGTGGTGAGTTTCCATTATCAGAATAGTCGTAAATATTGTGTCCAGCAGCACCAAAGAGACTGCAGGGCAACCAACACAGACTACGAACGCACTAACCTCAAAAAATGCAACAGTTTTTAATCAATTCCTGACTTATTTCTTGTAAAAAAATATGATGCCGTTTCAAGTGGTTGAAAAGCCTGGCTTCTTAAAGTTGTCATCATTCTTGTGATGTCACCCTCAGCTCCACCCAGGCTGCCCTATTCCCCAAATTTGTGGTTACTTGCTCCAAACAAAGAAAGTGGCAGCAATGAACACAACTCAAGGCTTCAATATGTCCCTTAATAAACATTTGGATGACCTCACAACACTTGTCCCTGTTTTGAACGACATTTTACGGAACAAAAACACACTTCAACATAGCATACTGAGAACTGAACACATGTACACAGACCCACCATCATTCTCAAACATGTGATGATGTTCTCTCATATTTCAACAAAGCGCACCTGGACCATAAAGGAATGACATCATGGGAGGAAATGAGTGAGCGTCTATTGCAGCTAATAGTTCAGATGCTGCCATTCAGCTCCGCTCCCTGTTGCTCACACCCATTTGGCTTCCCCGCTGTCTTTCCTGCTGGTTCTCTGGATTTAATAGCAGTTCCTGAAGAATCTTATCAGTCAAGTTATGACTTCACTGTCTAGTCCTCGCCAGTCGGCATTCAACCCCTCAGATAGTCGATGACAGCTCACTATTGGATACAGCTCCAAAAATCTTTTATCGAGGCCATTCATTCATACTTGCATACAGATAGAGAAATTCAGGGAAACACAAAGACACACAAACAGAATCACTCACCCCTCCTCCCTCTCTCCAACACAGACGCACTCATCTACCATTTCATCCCAAAGAGACTGTACACATTCAAACAAACAGAGGAGACGGTTATTGTCCGAATGCAATTATCTTGTACTGTCCATCTCCTTGACTGCTGTGGGACAAAGGGCCCTCTGTTGATGAGGCTAGCAGCGTGTGAATAGGAGGTTAGACATCCTTGGCCTTTTCCATGGCTGTGGACATTCAATCTGCCATCCACACATCCCAGTGGATCTGATAACACACAACAAACCCCAGAGAGAGAGGGAGAGAAAAAGCCAGACGCTAATGGCTTCAGTATTGTGTGTAAATCCTCTCTTATCTGCCTGCTCTTTGTGTTAAGAGACTGGTCAAGGGCAGTGGGAAAGAATAAACTCTATTACCGCAATGTTTTCTGCCAGCGTTCACCTCAACGTAAACAGTTTAGAATAGGCCACAGCCATGCAAAGGAAAGCGCACGTTAAGAAACACACCGTGAAATTCCATAAACGAAACTCGCACAAGCACACCTACACGTATACACAAAGACTGCCATCCAGACCGATGCCAAAAAAGGCTGACCTGGCATTAGACTGGAGCTAATTATTCTCAGCCTCTCAGATTCTCCCATTGGAGTTGTCTCACATAAGCATGCACAGACACAAACACACACTCTCTCTCTCTCACACACACACACATGCATGCACACTAATTGTTGTGCTGATTCTCTCTTTAGCACTGTCTTGTCTGCGTCTCGTGGCGACAGAACAGTGAGAGGGAGAAAATTAGTGGAAAGGTAAAAGGAGCGAGGATAGGAGGAAAAGAAAAGACACGGTGGATTATCCCCCTAATCCCCCCGTCCCATTATAGGGGGGAGGCTCAGCCTCTAATACAAGAGTACAGTAGGAACCTGCTTCTCTTTCTTCCTCTACCGCTCTCACATCCCTTCCTCTGATTCTCTTTTTTCCACACCAGCAGCGCTGTCTGAGATGTTTCTTTCCTCTATAATTTTTTACTGCTGCTTTTTTGTTTGTGCTTTGTTTTGACTCATTTATTCTACCTCATGGATATCAAAAGCTGTGCTGATGCTATTTCCTGACTTTTTGTTATTTTTCAATACTTTTTGGGGACACTGTATGCATTTATGATAGTCAAAAGTGGAGAAAAGAGAGAACATGCAACAAATGTCCCAGGCCAGACACAAACTGGGCCACAGCAAGATGCCCCGCCAATACTTTAGGACTTTTTTTTTTTTTCTAAATTAACATGCTACTTTTATTAGTTTTCAAATGCTTTAATTTGTGTTCACATAATTTTCAGGAAAAAACAAATCTGCGCTTTCAGACAAATGTTTGGCCACACTGAAAGCTAGGGCTGAAACACAGGGCTTTTTTTTAACATACAAAGCTTTTATTGAGGATTTAAAAAGTCTGCTATCATTTTTATGGTTTCATCAACCTTTAAATATTTTTTTAAACAGTCAAAATCCTAAATTTGAATAAAGTGATTCATCTGATGAAATGAGTTTATGTGTTTTTATTAAATCAGCTTTTATTCAATGAATAAATGTAATTCATTGGTGCTGTTTAATACAGGTGTGCGCATCCCTTTGTGTGCAGCGAGCAGGAGAGCTTTACTGCAGTCAAATTTTGTTTTTGAAAGGTTAAACACCAACAAATATGGACTGAGGCAGAATATACTGCAAAAAACCCCCCCAAAAAAACAGAAAACAGAAACAATCCTATGCAGCTAATGCTATGGGAGAAAAAGTAAGGTTTTCTATTTTTAAATCAGCAATCGAATTTTGATTTAGAATTTGAATGTCAATGTTATGAATAAAGCCTTAAAGCTTCAAACTATTCAGTACAGCCATGGATGGATTACTGAACAGGCCTACTGGGCATAGTCTAAAGTGTCAGGGGACCCCCAAGTCTTCATTTGCAAAATGTCAAATGTCTAATTAACATGTATCAACCAGGAGGGGCCACAAAATGACCATAAAGAGATATTAAAGGATCACAAAACCACCACAGAGTCTGTATGTCTTGCTCCTATGTAGGAGAGGTGGTGGAGACCATTGCATATCTGCGCCCAGGGGCCCACTCTCTCATAATCCGCCCATGGGCATAGCCAAGAACAGTACATTGTTTTGTTTTGAATGCATGGTTTTGAATCATGTGCGTAATTCCTGTCAGAAAGAGTGACATTTAACTAACGCTCCTCATCAGAATTTTGGGGCTGTTGTTGTTTGTTTGAAAAACAAAAATGAAATTTTAACTATTACTTATTAATCAACAGTAGTAATAACAGTATTCAATGTAATAAACAAGTTATTATGGTGATCTGAGCTTTGCAGTGACTCCCTCCTTTCATTCTCTCTTCTGTTCTCTCATGCACAGTCACAAAAACAAAGTTTGTCCAGTTTCTGCTCTGTCCAAACATAAAAAGGTAACTGATTTTTTGCACGCATATTTGCAAAACACATTTATAGTTATTTTAATGCAGGGTTCATGCAGGCATTACAACATTAAATTGAAGACTTTTAAGCACATTTTTTATTTTCAAGGACTCCACTCTAAGCAAATAATTCATTTTCAAAAATCAGATTTTTAAACATAAATAAATGATGTGATCAATGTTAGTCTTTATAGTGAAGAGTTACTCCTCACACTCTTTTTAGGAATGTCTGTATTCATCAAACCTCAACAAAACAGAATATTTAAAGGGCATGCCAGCTAAGGTGCTTATATAATCTAATGCACCACTTGTTCGCACTTCAGTGTCAGCGTATCCATAGGAACTCCCCACACCATCTGACCTCCTGCACACAGTGCAAAAGGAGAGGGAAGGACACGCTGGCTGATATCAGACAGAAGTGTCAACTTGTTACAAAAAGAAGTACACATTTTGAAGAAATATAAAATCATCCTTGAAATAGAACCATTGAAAAGAGGTGCAAGGACATGACGGCAGCTGGAACTTAATGTTTTTAATTTAGTTTATTACATCAAAGCACTGCTGAAAAGAGTTTAAAAAGTCACAGTGAAATGCCTTCTCATTTAGTTAAGTCATGTTAAGTTTAGCCATGCCAACAAATGCCTTCTGGTTTTCCTAGGGTTTTAAGAGTGGAGCTAAAAAAATACAAACTGTGATGTTAGGCGGGTGGCAAGGAAACAAGGAGGGGAACAGTAACACAGAAGTAAAAGAAAAAAAAGCAAACCAATTTTTGATTCTGGGGAATTTAATGATAATGACTTCTTGAATTGTAAGGACTTTTTGAGCACTTTGTTGAAAAAGGAGCTATTTTTTTAAAGGTGCTCTAGTACTCCAGTACTTTTCTCCTCCAAATTCAAGCACTTCAAGCACCTTGTGCAAAGCCTGTGAATGTAGGAATTGGTAAATTCCGATGCTCTGTCATTGTGAAAGTTTTCTGTGCTTGCCCACAGATGTTGACAACCCAGTAGTAATAGCAGAAATTGCAAATATGCTAAACTAATTACAAAAGTAATTTGCTCTGCAGTCTCCTGCATCAAGGCTCAGTGCAGGGCAACTATACATTCATCCATCAAAGCAATCACTGCCACACTGTATGTATGAATCAATTCTAAATGTCAGGCTGCAGATTATACAGACAGGAAAGCAGTTACCACTAATCTGTGAATAACCTCCATCTCTACACTGTGCAGCAGCTACAAGAGCTCAAAGAAGAGACTGCTTACACAAATCGTATGCATCTAAGAGCAACTTCCTCCATTACAGTGACAGGATCCCATGTCTGAGAGGTCCCTCTAAATGAGGACATCTGTACTCCGGTGTCTACAACACAAAGGCAAGAAAGAGGTCTGCGGCAGCAACAATGGCCTGAGAGCTGAGACTTGGTGGAGTTGGGTGTCACCTTTTCGACAGGTTCCAAAGACGTGGGCTGTCAGAGGCTGGCAGTCTGGCTGTCTTCTTCTTAAGCTGACAACAAATGCTAGAGCCTGGGCCCTCTTAGGTGCCTTCCCCTGGGGAAAAGACTATCGCTGATGGAGTCGCTGCTACTCATTTGTACACAGTGAAAATTAAAAAAAAGAAAGGACGGTCCTTACTCTTGTAGAAAAGCTATGGTTCAGACGTCAACAATCTCTCTAGCACGCACACACAATAGCTGTCACCTTGTGTCACTCTGCAAACATCACTCCAACACAGACAGGGAAAATACAAAAAAATCATACACTTGACTTGCATGTTTCCAGCACACACACACATACACACACTTATGCACCCTCAGTGTGCATCACGATATGAAAGTAGGTGTTGGATGTAATGAGTTTGTCTACAAGCTGTTATAAAATGGCAGCTGTGAGTGTGGACCCCATCATTGGCAGATACACCCCTTTCTTCGAACACTGAACACAAGCACGCACAAACACACACTGCCGCCGCCACTGCTAGTGTACTTCCCTGACTGTATACTTCTGTCAATACCACTTGTCTTTTAGAGAGTGAGTCAACTGTTTGAGTAGAAGGGAGAAGTGTGATGGAGGTGGTTCACACCTCTGTGTGTGAGTGTGTGTGTGGATGTATGTTTGCATACACCTTACACTCAGGCGGGGTGGACAGATGTCTTCCCATGTGAGATGCGTGTGGCAGGTATGGTAATGTGTGAATTAATGTCACACGACCACACCTTGCAGTGTGCATCTCATATAGTCTCATCTCGAGGACATGATTTCACTGCCAACTACCGCACTCCGTCTCCTCCTCTCAATCATTTCCACAATCTGCCCATCAGTAATTCATTTTCAGGTACTACGCTCTCACTCTTGCGCCTTTCTTATCAGAATCATCATCAGACTCTAGGACACTTTAATTGACAGGTACAAGAAAGGAAAAATGAACTTTCTTGTCACCACTAACGCAGATATCTCGGTCAATTAAGGACAACAAGGAAGGAACACTAAGAGCCATACTATAAATAGTGCCAGTGGACAACATATTTTGCCGTAATAAATACATTCAAGATGTTCTGCATTTGAGATAATTTCCTTTCCATCCTGCAGTCTCTCCATCTTCAATTCACTACTTCTTTCTGAATGATAATCAGATACAAATCTAGGGCTGGAAAAATGAATGCATGACCACCATAAGCTCTTTGTTATTCACCTGTGAGCACTGTGTGAGGCAGAGGTTTATTAGATGGGGAAAGAGAAGAGAATCCAATAAGCATTCGCTGAGGTCCAAACAGGGCGCTCCTGCTCTCTACATCCCTCTTTCTGCCTTTCAATCTTTCTACCTTTAACAAAGTCTTTCCTCACCTCACCACTGAGCATGGTCTACCTCAAAAAGCTCTCTGAAACGCATTAATTTGCATTCTTCCACCCTGCCATCCATCCGTCCATCCATCCATCTGTCTATCCGTCTAAAAAGCAGCTCAGCTTCTCCCTCCATCCTCACCGCTCCATCTGTCCATCACCGCTCATTACTCTCCCCGATTTCCATTCCATCCTCTGTCATTTTTGTGACCATCCATCCATCTTCTTCAATAAACACAACAGAAACTGCAGCATGTAAGAATATATAAATCCTGTAGTATTGAAATAAAAGTGGCAGCACTTTTTTGACATATATCACCTCATGTGAATACTGGATCATGTTGCCACATTCTGCAGTCACTAGAGGTGGATTTCCTTGGATTGACTTGGCGTTATGTAAGTGACAACACAGATAAATAAGTCAGAAAAATCTTTACTCAAGAGTCCAGGGAGTATCTCACTCATCAACTCTAAACTAACTGCACAAGTAAGCACTTTTTAGCCCACATGTAACTCCAAAAGGATGCTAGTTTAACCTTGTATAGTAAAAGCACACACTCCCACACATACGCAATCTCAAGTTTCTATAGCGAGGGGAATTAGTCTAAACAGAAAAATAGCTGTTTATTCTCGGCTTTATCTGCAAACTAATCCAGACAAACAAAAAAGCATCTAACATCCCACTACCTGTGGCGACTTGATCTGATAAAAGTCCCCGCCAAAAAGATTCCCCTTTGTGCAAAACCAACTCATCATCTCCAAATGTGAACAATGTATCTTTCCCTGAAAACTAATTTCCCTGTGAAAATGGGGTTTTAAGTCTTTTGAGGCTCCTTTTAGATTCTAATAAACTAATTCCAAGGCCGATGCCGAGAGAGGCTTATTTCAATTTCACAAGGCTTTGTTCGAATTTGTTTTACATTATGATGCTGGTGGGCAGGGAGGAGGGTGGGGGGTGGGGGTGGGGGGGTGCAGGGGTTTGGGCGATGTTTTGTTTTAATGCATTCAGGTATCTTGTTTTGTTGTTTGCACTCCTCACACCATAAAAGAGAAAAGGAAAATGATATGTACAAACTCAGCCTTGTTCATCCTCTCTCAGTCTTTCTGTCTCTGCTGCTCTGTTATACAGACAAATACTGGGATACTTCCTCCAGACAACAATAAATAGTGTATATTAAAATCATAAAAGTCATGCTTTGAAAAATGCCTATCTACACTGGTGGAGAGGAGCCTGTGTTTGTGTGCACATGTACCATTGTCTTTCAATAAAATAGTACTTTTTGCCGCACATTACAGCAAAGTAAATCTCCATAAACCCAGTGATTATTCTCACTATTTTCCAGTCAGCCTGAATAAGCCAGCAGCCTCATACCAACTGTTGTAAGTCCCTCACAAACAAACACACACATACACACATACAAACAAACACACACACTCGTGCACACAGAGAGTGAAAGTCTGAAAAGTTGATCCCTTTCTGTTTGTTGTGAGTTGACAATAACAGCTATGGAGATGGATTTCGTCACATGAAAACAACAAATAAAGAACGTGAATGAGTAAAGTTGCAGGCACAACAACAAGCCCCCGGGGGAAAGCAGCGCATGCAACACTGTGGTTAAGATACAGGGTGCAGAGCAGTATAATAGTAATTGCAGCCACTAATGACTATAATAACATACCTTAACACTGGGCTGCTCAACTCTGGGCTGCCTCTGTTGATTGCAATCATTGTTAATTGCACGTGTTTGAGCCAATTAAGAACAGTAGCAATTTCAACTGTTGCTGCTCCGACTACGTCCGTTTCACTGTAGAAAGTTTACAGAACATCTACGCATAAAGATTTTTCATCATGAAACTTTTGGGAGAAACATAATTATGAGAACACACAAAGACAGTGTTTAGAATACTCATGAACAATCAATAACTTTAACAAAATCAGCATCATCACAGCAGCGAGCGCTTGACAGGACTTCCCCAAACATAAAGATCGTGTGTGTCTGTGTGTTCAGTTTTACAGCACTGCCTCTGTAGCAGCCATTAGTTTCCTATTATCTCTCCTGGGGCAGAATATTGTGGCTACATGGAGCGCATGTACAGCAAAACCAATAAAATGAATTTCTAAAGAGGACTTTTACCTTATGTAGGTAATCATGCATGCTCACATAAACACACAGATATAGTGCATACCTGAGGGAGACATATAGATACCTCTGCATAATTACACACATGCAGCAGGGGTGAGTTGGTCAGCCAACATGAGTGGAAAATAGATGTGCAGAGAGGGAAGGCAATAAAAGCAATACAGTAATGTATAATGTGCATTCAAATACATATACAAACACAGATGATGTTTCTGCTGCATGTTGGGTAGGCGTGAGGATTAGGGTTGTCACAATAACTGAATTTTAAAATACAATACAACACTAGCATAAAACTAGAATTACTGCTGCACAATGGTAAGCCTCAGCAAACCAGTCAAGTTACAGTTTACACCCATGTCTGTCCAGGCTCATATGTAGTCATGACAGCTGACAATGCTTCAAATATGCATGTTGCTGCAAAGAAGGCCCATATCCTAAGACACACACAACTTCAACCACACAGAAGATCTATACAACCACCACAGTGTCAAGGTGGACACCCAAGATTAGTTTCACCAATTCAGTATCCAACCAAATGTCTCCCTTCAGTTCCTGAGTTATGGCGCTGAATAACTGCCAGAAAAGTACATAACATTAAGATGTCACAGTCAAGTTGACCTTTGACTTTTTGGATATAAAATGTCATCACTTCATCATTTTATTCTATTAGATATCTGTTGTCACGTATGAATTCTTGAGTTATGGCCAGAAGAGGTCACAGTGACCTTTTGACCTTTGACAGCCAAAATCTTATCAGTTCATCCTTGAGATGTTTGTGCCAAATTTGTGGAAATTCCCTCAAGGCCTTCTTGAAATACCAATGAACATGACTGAGGAAGAGAGGGACAGATGGACAACCTGAAAACATAATGCCCTCAGCCATAGCTGTCACTGGTGTGGAGGTATACAAACAACACTTGATACCACTGCAAAAAGGGAAAGAAATATCCTTTTTTTAGCATTTTTATTTCATTTATCATTGTTGTAGGCCTAAAGAAATAATGCACCTATGCACCATATAAAAAAAAAGTTTTCACCATCTAAAATGCGCTTCAAACGTCTATGGCCTGATGCCTTTTTCTCCAAAGTTTGCCAAGCCTCAAGAGCGGTGGCTCCCTAGCTGGGCTTGCAATCCAAAAAAGTAAAGTTTTGGACGAGAATAGAAAATTTAATAGTGTGTGTACAGCTTCATTTGCTTTTACCGCCAGCTCTGCGACGTTAAAGTTCCAAATAATCATAAAGTACTCACTGAAGAATAGCCACCTTGTGGTAAAACATATCAATGAATGCTCATTTAGACCTACTTTAGACCTACTGAGTATTTATACAGGCATTCATACTTGTGTGGAGGTGTGTCTGTGACGCTCTGCAGTTACACTTCCAAAACACTAGTCTGCGGTGGGGTTTCTGTGAAGTGCTGTAAAGTTTAGTTGATTCAAAACACACCCAAAACACACATTAAAAATGGCTTACTGTAATAGCGACAATTTCAAACACAAGCACACAAATCAGCTTCACTATAACTCGCAGCATTCACAGACAAACACTTGTCTTTATCTGGACACATTTTCCCCACAAATACAACATGCTAATGTTATTAGCACAAGCCTATGGCATTTTACATTGTATAAGTTAGCCTGGCGACAAGCAGAGATTTCTTCTACTCATATAAAGCCAGGGACAACACAACATTTAACAAAGGTAACGTTACAAAATTCAGCTCACAGGATTCACCGACAAAACAACTGTCTTATAGTAAACTCGTTTTCCAAACAAATACAACATGCTAATGTTATTAGCACGAGCGACAAGTGGAGATTTCCTCTACTCATATAAAGCCAGGATAAATCATACACAAGACTTAAAATGCTATTTTGCAGGTGCTTTATTGTCTGCAAATTAAGTGAATAAAAGTTTTGTTTCCACTGAGGGAAATGGATTCAGCTTACAAAAATAGACAGGAGGTTTGCGTCGCCGTTTAAATACTCTAAGAAACTTGCAGTGTATTTACAGTGATTTGGAGTTCACAGTAGTTCGACTCTTATTCTGCTGTTCTTATATTCACCCAACATAACTGTCAGCTGCCTGACTGTTTTCTGATTTGATTTTACTGTAATTTCAATACTAAGACACTTCTTACGTAAACTGCAAACTTCCTACTGCTTCATCACAAACCATTTGAAGGGTTTTATTGTGAAACTGCTACAATAAGTGCAGTTTTTGTCACCAAGGTTTGCAGCTAACTGACTGCTGACTTCTTGCTCTACACAGCAAGAGACTGACTTCTCTCAAGGATTTTTTGTCAGGAGAAGAATGGTGAGAGAGAGAAAGGGTTGGAAAAAAAAAAGTCGCCATGGTGAACCGGTTACATGAAGAGCTGAAAGCGACAAGTGCACAACACAGCTTGGGTGAATCTCAAGCCTCCAGCATGTCACTGCTGTGCCATCTTGTCATATGGAAAACCACTTCAGTGCAGCACAGCTGCCCAAACTGTAACTGAAATCTCGCAACATTTCTTAAAGCTTTATCAGTGAACAGTCATCCATACATTTTTTTGCAGATGCTGGGTAACAACGATCTACACAAAAACACAAAAAAAAAAACCCCACCCACACACTACTATCTCGTTCCCAGTCTTCCTCGCATATTTTTCAAGCCACAACAGCAGCAGTAGGCACTGTGTCCTTTTCCTGGCCTTGTCAGCAGACAGAGTATGGTTGGACGGGTAACAGATGCATGCCTATAAAATATCACCCCTTGCCAACCTCTGGCATGATGGAACCAGCTGAGCTAGCTAGACGCTGAGGTAACATGTCATTGTGCGGAAACTAAAGCTGTTGACATGATTCCAACTGGCCTGCGCTGCTGTGAAAAACTCCCACTAAAGTTACACAGGCATATCTGAGTCATGATACAACAGCTCTCCTTGACTTTTACTGCATGCTTTTTTGGTAACATTACGGATCTTAATGCCCCTATTAAGTTTTTCCTTTACCAGCCTTTAAGGTAATATAAACTATTTAGCATGTGCTGTGTACCACAAGGCTGCTACTGTAACTGAAAAGTGATTTTCTAACCACTAAATGTCCTAAACACTGTGATTATTTAAATTATTTTAAGAGGATTGGATTATTGTTGCTGTTTGCATTCAATATTTGTGCAATATATCACCAACTTCTTTACCGACTACGGACAACAATTACTCCCATCTTTCAAAAAGAACTTGTTCTCATTTATTTCTGTCACTCAGTACATAAATGTAAATGTCACGTCATTCAAACGACAGGCATTACGAACAGAGACATTTCCCAATTAACCAAACACATCACTATCTGCAGCATGTCTTCAGTGTCATTGTTCCACAGAAGCACCCATACATCACCATTAAACCCGGGGATTTAGGTGTCTCCTTCATCATCCCCCATTTCACAGTTGCTTTTGATAACAATAGAAGCAGCTTTTACTTTATATGCATTGTGTAAAAACAACAACAATCATGTAGTTTTAAAGGATGCAAAAATTGGCAAGACTCCGTCAAGGTCTACTTTGAGTGTCCACACCCAACCTTATTTATTAGTCCTTTTGATGGGGGGAGAAAAAACGTACCTATAGTATCAATATGTTTGACAACCTTATGTTTTCATCGTGCAATCTGACTCTACTGTAAAAAGCCTCAACAGCATGGCTGCACACATACATACAGTAACACTGCTGATGTTTCCCTGTGGCCTGACAGGCCAAGCCATTACAAAATGCACCATCAAGTCCTAACAAGAGAACATTACTCGGATCAACTTTCAGTACTCTAGGTAATTCACAGTGGAGTTGCAGTGATTTGGAGTTTACAGGTTAAACCATTAAAACAAAGGATGTAGGTGTCTCCTTCATCATCCCCCATTTCACAGTTGTTTTTGATAGCAATATAACAGCTTTTACTTTATATGCATTGTGTAAAAACAATACATAAAATAAAAGTAGCTGCAAGCTTGGTGATGCCAGTTGAATGACAATCGAGCAGTTTTTAATGAAGCAAAAATTAGCAGGACTCAGGTGGCATTTAAGACTCCATCAAGGTCTGCTTTCAGTGTCCACACCCAACCTTATTCATTATTCCTTTTGATGGGGGGCTTGGTCAGTCGCTGACCATCATCTGCAAGTGTGTCAGTGAGTGTGTGTGTGTGTGTTCACTGATTGAGATTCTCGAGGGATTGAATCCTGAACCCCACCTGCTGCACACATGTAGTTTGCACGCACAGACACACACTGCCAGCAGCCATTTCACCATGCTGCTGAATGCCATTAATTCTTGTGCCACATCTTTTTAGGTGAGGAGCTGGTGACAGAAGCAACCTCAGTAAGAGAAACTCTCTCTCTCTCTCTCTGTCTTTGTATTGCCATCTCTCTCTCTCCCTCTCTCTCTCTCTCTCCCCCTCCATCCATATTCAGCAGAGCCAGGCATGTGGAATAAGGAGAGAAGGAGGAGGAGGAGGAGGAGGCTTGGGAGTGGAAGGTTGTGACGGGGAGGAGGGCGGGCTGGTGCGGGTGATTGTAAATTCAGCACCAGCTCTTCTTGTTGCGCGGGAATGACCCATCATTTCACACTGGGCCAAATGGCATGAATTCATAAATATAAATAACAGCAGCAAATTCATCTTTTCAGAATGCTGTACAGAAGCACAGACAGGGCCATATTAGAATAAAGATGCCTTCTCTCTCACTATCTTTCTATCCTCTTATTATTACCCACCACACACACCTTTTCGCCTTCTTTATCAACTTCCACATTTTCCCTGCTCCTTCTCCCTCACTTCCCTTTCCCTCTATCACTATCTGCTTTTCTTTTGTTCTTTTGGCAACCTTCACCTATCTACAGTACTCTATGATGACTCTGACTCATACAGTATGTGGGAAGAGTAGAAAGGCGCAACGGCAATATTATTTTACTGCCTTCTCTTTTTAGTCTGAAAAAATATGTATTATAATGTAAACCATTCCATACATTTTTCTATACTTGAGCTGCTGCTTGTGTGATTTCGTGCCAATTCTGTGTAGGTTTGAGGGTGAAATGAGAGTCCACAACAGTGACTTGCCAGGCTGAACTGTGAGAAGCAGCAAAAGAGTGGGCAGAGATTGGCCTGGACTGCTGACAGTTGGATTGATAAGCAGCTTGGCTCTCCGTCTGCAAAACCAACGCGTCCATTTGCCTTTTGCACAGTTCTTCAGTCCTTTCTGCTGTAAATTTCCATCTTTTCTACCCCCTTGATTGCTCAATTCTGTGGCCTTTTTTCCTCTTGGCAGCCGTCACACAAAGACACACACACACACACACACACACACAATCAAAAGTGTTATGTGGTTGTACTCACACACACAGAAAGGCACACAAAACATTAAAGCAAGGGCAGATACAACTGATTAGTCAAACTGCCACCTCTCCACACCACCAACGCTAATGGTTGCCACGGTAGTCAGAGATAAATATGGCCAATCAGAGACAATCACCAGGCGGGCTGAAGAGGCAGGTGAACTAATGACAAGGATGGAACAGAACGATGAAATTCTCTCGCAGAGCCCGACAGTCATTTGGCAGGAGTGAAAACGAGTGTTTTTCTCACGCATCAGGTGGGAGCGAACGACACCCACAGCATCTCTCTTTCTCCTTCACTCCTCTATCAGGCTCACCCCTCACTGTCGCTCGCCATCTCTCCAACTCCATTTACCACTTTTCTGTAATAGAAACTCAAACTGATAGAGATGGGATCAAATAAATGTAAATACCAGTAAAGTAGGGACAAGAATAGCACACCGCCACTCTGGCACTGAAATGTATGCAGGCTGGAGTAGAATATAGCATGCTACTGAGAGAGACTTTATTCATTCATCAGAACTATTTTACTGAAAATTAACTGAACTGCTACCTCTACAAATGCCTGACCAAAAGCCAGTATGGATATTTGAGATTATCTAAAGTTGGATAACAACATATTACCCCATATTATTTTTACACAAATGTACAACATAAACATTTTGTGGCAGAGAAATGTCTGAGAAAAGACATTAACAGCTGAATTTCATACTCAAAAATGTGAGCAATAAATAAACACAATACTCTTTAACAACAGAAACTGCTTAAACCTGAATTATTTTAAGTCATTCTAAAGGAAACACACATAAAAGTAAATTAAAATTGACTTGAGGAACGTCAAATCTAAAGTATTTCACTATATCATTATCTGTGACTGAATAATTGAATTTCATTTTTTAAAATTGTAATGTATTATTGTTTAAAGGGACAGCAAAGCCGAGTGCCATCTAGTTCCATTGTGATTGAATGGATACTTTATTTTGAGCAAAATAATTAATAAAAACAAAACAAACAAAACATCAACAGACATGCTCAAAAAGGATAAGGAAGAAGTGTACACTTAAATAATCCTACCTCCTTCTCAGTATTCATGTCTTATTTAAAAACGAAATAGTCAACAACTATCCCAAACTTATTTACCACCATTAATATAGATAAATAAATTACTGTCTTAGATATTAAGTATACAAACCGCATCTCCCCATCTATATTCAAGAGAAGGCAGACATCTCTACACCAAAACAATCTAGACTAATTAATAGCACTGCATGTAAGAGGACAAATAAGTATTTTTGAGATTTGAGGGAACTGTCCCTTTAAGAGTTTAACACTCAAAGCTCAGCTATTCGACTACCTCAACAGGGAGGGGTGTGGTAAGTTCAGATTTGATTGACAGTGGTCTGGAAGTATGATCAAACAACCCAACAACTGTCATCCCATTTGCTTCAAATATTGCTAAATCCATGCACGGATGTATGAGGCATCCTCTTTCTCTAACTGTCCACTTTAAACTAGCTAAGAGAGACCAAAAGGAAATAAATATAGAAATCTCTCTAGTGAAATCACAGAAAATTGCATGTCTGTAGGACCTCGTCGCTCATAGTAAGTAGCTGATTGAGTTAAAAAGGTTTTCAGGGCCTTTAAAGTCAAATATATATCAAAATGCTTCCGATGAATCCCTTCTCGTCTGACAGGTCACAGTAATACATCCAATAACTACTTACTGATTTGTCTGACGTCTAACTTGCATTATGATTCTGTGCCTTATAAAATATTTTATTTCCTGTGCCTTCAGTTTGGATATGAGTGAGTGTGTTTGCTCAAAAGATGCTCCGTGCTTTCTCTCTCAGTGACGCTTCGCTATTTGCTGCTTTTAATAATCGCCACAGTCTTGGAACATCTGATGAGACATGCTGGTTTTGAACTGCCCATGGGAAGAATGAACATCTATGAGTCTGTCCACTCTTGATTAAAGGCTCTGTTTTTGCTGTCTACTTCTCTCTCTTTAGAACACGCCATGTGACATTACTTTTCTCTGACTCATTCCTCCAACTGTCCTCCCTCGTCTCGCCTCTTCCCTGTGTGCGAGTGTCTCACTCTCGCAAGTTGCGATGCTGATCAGAATGCATAGATTTGTTTGGCTGAGTAGCATCAGGTGAGAGGATTTAACACATACAACTGGTCGCTGAGTTTCCTGATCTGTTCACTGTCCACTGTGTCCACATTTTTTTCTCAGCGGCAGCACATTTTTTAAATTGTTCCCAACTAAGAGAGCTTGTATGCAGCTGCCTAGAGAAATAGCACAGAGCTAACATTTGTGTCAAGATATTGTTGTCATAGAAACATACCCACACATAGCGCGTCATTTTTAAAAAGCGCAGGGAGCGCTTTCTTATGAGGCGCTAGGATGAAGCGCTCCCCAGCGTTCTGCCACCACTTTCCTGCTGAAGAAAAATGCTATGTGGACACTGTCCCTTATTGGTCTGGGTCTGGAAAGAGCTACGTCTGGGTCCTGCCCCAGGGGGTGGAGAGGGATAGCAAGTTAACAAGGAGGATGCATTATGGTCACTTTGCAAACAAGGGGGGTAGCACCCCCCATCAACCCCCTCAAGTTGCCTGCTGGTGATAACCCAATATTGGCCAATAATGCCGATCTATCAGTTGGGGTCTAATGAGCATGGCCCACTGTGAAAGGGGCCCTTTCAGCAGAGCATATAATCCATCTGAGAGGTCCTCTTCAGCCAGAGGGCCAGCACATTAATCAGGCCAATACATGCGCCATAAACCCTCTGTTGAGTGAATTTGAAATGGAAAAACAGAGCACAAGCAAAGAAGAAAATGCACTTAAGGGCACTTAATCACAGATGTGTCTCGTTGGTCTAAATCAGAAATGAATGTGGACACACTGGAACTGCATGCGACCACGGATGTACCGGCACTTTGTGGAGAGCAAAAAGGCACGGAGCTATTAATGATGAACAGCACACAGTGGCTCTTCCTTTTCCAGATTTAGAGCTTCAAGCAGTTCTTGAAATAATAATGGTTCAGAAAAGGGTCTTACCTGGGAGAACAGGGCTCACCTACTGTATAAGACTTCAGCCGAGGGCAGTGACAGAGATCTTAACTCTCTGAGCCACATGTGACCTTTCTTTTTTATGTTTTTTTTTCTCTTGCCCTCCCCCCTCTCTTCCCCTCAATTTTCCCTGAATTCGTGTTTTCTCTTGTTCCAGACTATTGCTGCTACAGGCTCTTATGGAAAATGAGCACACTGTTACATATCAAACAAAGGTCAGTACGTGTGCTTGGAATATGTGTGTGTTTCTGTGTGTCTGCATGGAAAATGAAGTCATGT
This sequence comes from Cephalopholis sonnerati, assembly GCA_019142605.1. NCBI lineage: Eukaryota > Metazoa > Chordata > Actinopteri > Perciformes > Serranidae > Cephalopholis > Cephalopholis sonnerati. Next base: position 28,233,520 of record JAGQAX010000007.1, read on the forward strand.
CACATCACAGAGAAAGGTCAGTATGACGTGCGCTTGAATTATCAGGTAGGACTTCCTGCGAGCGACTCGTGCCTTTAGTATGAAGTAATACACATGACTGCATGTGCCATTAGAGCTCATTCACAGGATCAGTGCTGCCAATCACTGAAGCACAAGCCCAAACATTTTTTAAACGTCACAAAACTACCCAAACACGACTGCGCACTGTGCACTGTGCTCTACAGTTGATAGGTAATATTTTAAATCTCAGTCTCTTACTGCACAGTGGATAAATTCATATTCATTTAAGATAATATAGCTATATATTCTACCGCTGTAATGCTGGGGCCAGTAAACCAAGCGCCCTTCAAGTGAATATTTATGTGTTTTGGCTAAACCCAAAGAAAGTAAACACAGTAGTCATCTTGTAGGTGTAACTACATCTGATGACTCTGCAGAATCACATTACAGCCGAGGAATATGAGGCCAATTTACATAATTAAGCACACCCAGTGGTGTTCCCACCATTTCCTCGTGATTTTTCCACAGATAGTTACACTTCTATGCACTCCCATCCTGTACACACCACTAAACAAATTTAAGAGCGTTGTCATTAACACATATCATTTGATTTAAACATCAGTGAAACTTTATGGGAACCTCTGGAGCATCAGATGCAACACAGCTTTCCACCCTCATCCAGGAAATGGAAGAAATTTAAAGATGATAAAGAACCATCAGTGATATGAGTGTCACTGATGACACCGGTGAAAAAAAAAAGGAAACCAGCATACTTACTAAGAGCAAGGATACAATACCAGAAATGTATTAGTCGATACAAATACCAATGAAATTTCACAATTCTTGATACCCAAGTCAAAACTATGATAAACAAAAACTCCTTTATAAAAACATTCAATTTAATATAAATGTAAATGCTATAGTCCACCTCAAACTCAGAGTATCCTTTGAGGTTTCCTCCATTGTTGTTGTTCAGCACTTGTACATTTCATTTTATTTTTTCATTTTTTTTAATTTAACCTTTATTTAACCAGTAAAACCTCTCGAGATTAAAAATCTCTTTTTCATTTCTGGCCAATACAGGCAGCAATAAAAGTTACAGACAGACAACAAAAATACAGAATAAAATGTACAGCTCTAAAACAAGCGATATAAAACACAAAATAAGATTACTATGAAGAAAAGCCAAAAGGTATGTTAATGTAAGAGAACCATAAAAATGCAAAAATGGAAACTACATGACTACAAACACCAGCTATGATACACATTGACATTGGCATATAGAAGACTGTGTACAAAAATCTTGCAACAGTGCTTCGTAACAGCCGAGAGGAACCAAAGAGTGCAACTTTAAGTCCTTCTGCAGAAGACTCCACATATAAGGAGCTGCATACATGAATGCTCGCTTACCAAACTCTGTACGTACCCACAGTACAGACAGTAAAAACATGGTCTTTTGCTTAATGTACACACATAAGTATGCTGGAGGTAGACAAGGAATAGCTTTGTAATTGAGAGAGTGCCAATGAAAAAGTCTATGAGATGTAACATGTAACGTGATGGCTGGTCTTTGTGGTAGGTTATTTATCCCACCTGTGCTGCACTGTAATTGGACAGCTGGGTGACAGAGACAAGGGCGGCATTTTACCCAAAGTTGAACATTTTTCAACTCTCAAAGGCCAGGAAAAAAAAAAACAAATGTACAAAGATGCAGTGTTCAGCACCTTGTCATGCTGCTGGCATTTTTAGCAAAGGATCAAATACATGGCCCTCCTATTATTGCAAAAAAAACAACACATGCTGGCGTCAGAAAACAAACAAACAAAAAAAAAAACAACAACAAAAAAACAAAACTCTCTTCAACGAGTCAAAGTGGACCAGTCGCTGCAACTGCACTTGTTGCCATCTTCAACATGTTGTTGTTTCTCCTCAGTGCTGGCAAACGTTCTCCATTTTTCCTTGGCAGACTAGAACACTTGTAGGCACATATGCTGCCTGTTTAGGTCCAGAGAAATTGCATCCCTGACACCTTTGGTACTGGAGTGAAATGAGTACAGTCAAGTTTTCAGAATTTTGGCATCAATTTGGTTTTGAAGTATTGTTTCTCGTGACATTCCCGCTCAGAGCTGCTTGATTTCTGTGCCACAAAGAATCTCAAATCTATCAGCTGAATAACACATTTACAGTGTTAATTTATCAGTGTAACTATCAGTTTCATTTTAAATAATCAAGACTCACCCATTTTGTATTCCCACACAGTCTTAGAGACGCATAATTTTCCATTTTCAATAAAGGACCTCGTGCCAAAAACAGTTGGAAAGTCCCTCTCTTTAAAATAGAAGGCAACATGCTGGCAACAAAGCAATAAGGTTACCTTGAGGGGAAAAACGCTTTAAATTGAAAGCCAAGGGTCCACTGCTGACACCTGAGTTCCTTTTGATGGAGCCAAGACAAACTGTTTTTATTAAAACATCAAAAAAGGTTGAAAAGGAAATAATCTTGACATGTGTGAGCTGAACTAGCATTCAACTCCACTGGCCAATGTCAATGTACTGAGGTGTTTATTTCCTAAAGAAGAAAGGGGGGAAGAAAAACCCTCAACCTGCATCGTCGACCTGGACCCATGGAAGGAAGGAGCTGAAGTACGGATAAAGGGGACGAGAGGTTGGTCAAGGTCTTCAACCCCAGTGTCAAGCAATTCTTCCCACACATACAACAACATGTGCGGACACACACCCACACACAAACTGAGCAAACTGAACAGACATCCAAAGGACCTACTGACTACTCCTGTTTTAACTAAAAACCATGAAACTAGATTCATATTTATATCTGCGCATACAGTACATGACAGAAACTAAATTAAAGCAGTCTGATGTGCTGTGGCCTGTGCACTCATCTCCCACCTATTTGATTGCTGCAGCTCCTCTCTGGTTCGGGTCAAAGTGTCATTTGGCTCTTCAGAGTTATTCAGTATAGGATACTCCTACACCTGTAGGCTCTTATTAGCCTTTATCGTACACCCTGCCCCTACTTGCCCCATGTGTAAGGAGTGAAAATAGGACTGTGAGCATGATAATTGATAAACCCTAGGGCTGAGGAATCAGTGCTAGTGTGTGAATGTGGTTTCATCATCCTGCAGATCAAAACAGATGAAGGTGCCAGGTACATTGAGGATGGTGTGTTTGATCATAAGGAGTCTTGATGTAGTTAAAGGGACAGTTCAGATCTTTTGAAGTGGGGTTGTACGAGGTACTTATCCATAGACAGTACACCTACAGTAGATTGCACTCAGTGGGCCCAAAGTTTGAAAACGCAGGATGGAGTACAACCATGGAAGCTAAGCAACATAATGCTGTGGATGGGCAAAATGTATTTTTGCCATCTATGAAGAAGTTCCACCTATAAAAAAATCATTAACAGTTGAAATATACATTGTACTGAGAATATTTTTACCACTTTCCCTTACTACAGACAGCACTTTCCAACCATAGACTATATATAAAAATGGGCGACACATCTCCACTTATCTCCAATGTAGAGAAGTGAAGCTAAAATATCCCAGATACGGCCACTGCCATCTCCCTCTGGTGATGTCATTTGAAGCCAGAGTCAGAGCAGTAGCGATTTCTCTCTGATAAAGTTTCCTGCCCACACACCCGTCCCACCAATCGTGAGCAACACCACTGAATGCAAGCCCACCGATTGGCTCGTACAGTTGTCAGTCATGCAGTAAAATCCTGGTTTTATTGCATTCAATAACTAATTAAAACCAAACTTACAAGAAAAGCAAACACTTGACCATACAATCAGCATGATAAAAACTACCTTAAATGATAGTAACCATCTTTAGGAGAAATGTATTTGAAGTGTACTTCTAGTTTTTAGTTTGGCCCATGTTCCATCCACTAACATGGTGAGAGCCGGCTTTATGACCTATACTGCAGCAGCTCATTATTTTAAACACTGATTTCATTATTTTATGTGATTGTTCATACATCATCAATACTGTGATGTGTTTCAGTTTGGAAAAACATCCCTGTAATATTGTGATACTGATGTCAACCACATCACCCGATTATATCTTAAAGTTCAACAAAGTGTCTCTCATCCTGCACAGACTACTTTTAACTTTCCACTCTTCCACTCTCCCGTCCTCTCCATCATTTTCTCCGCCCTCTTCATTCTCTGTTACTACTTCCCTGTATGGCAGCATGATGGAGTGGGGATGTCTATGGAGAGGTATGACAGTTGGATCGTTGGCTGTCACATAGACTGATGTCCATCTCTGCCCGCTCAGACAATTCTGACAGCTTAACAATGAACATCTCAATGTCCAAACACCAGGCGTGCCAACGTGTATACATACACACATACACAATCGCGACGTGGTGATCGAGAGCGATAAGGTAGGCAAACAGGCAGTCATGCATGGGTAAACACAAACATAAATACTCTGCTACACAGACAGATTAATCCTTTGAATCTATTCTGGTGGTAAACGTGGTGGGAGCGCACATCAGAGTGCTACATGATATGAAAGGTAACCCCACTTGAAACGAAAACATGCCAGGTTTTCCAAGGTAAGCAAACACTGTTTTCAACACTTCAATATTTGGTTCAAGTATTGTTTCTTAAGAGTAGCCAAGCAAAACAGCCCAGCTGCCAAAGCACTTGAACTGAATATCCTAAAGTTAAAAATTCAGAGAAATGCCCCCACTACATTAGTTTGACGGTGTTGTGAAAAACCGGGCTTCACAACTAACAACCTAGTGTCTCAAAATGCTCCAGAGTTGAAACACAGAGAGCACCACTTTACTTTACTTTAACATGCCAGAGTCCAGAGTTTTTGTTTTCCTTTGCACAGACAAAATGCCACAAGCCATTTTATTTTAGCAAGATTTTAAGTACCCAGTTAAGAAAACAGTAGCTGACAAAACAATCTCATGGCAAGTTTCGTTTAGTAGCTGTTTCGGAGCTTCCTCAGCAGATGGAATTTGCTCAGCTGATATGTAATTATAGATTGTAGAGGTTTTAAATTTTCATTTTCTGAGCACTTTTAAGTCCACTTCACACGTACACTGCAACCCTGCACTTATATAGATATTTCCTGGAGAAGCTGTATGTGAGAACGCAAATGTCTAAATCGCTTGGATTGGATATTAAACTAACCCTGCCAGGTCTCTGATAAAATGTCCTCGTAATTTCCATTTGAGCCCACGTGTGACTAGAGCAGGTCACTGTCCAAAGAATTCACAGCAATTGATTGCCCCTCTTAATGACGTTTTTATCTTGTGACTGGCACAGAACTGAAGAATACAAACATCCAAGGATGAAAACGCAGGGTCATTTACAAGAAGACGCCAATGAAAATTTCTCACTGGAGAGACGATGAGATTCGTCCAACACCCTCCATCTGCAGAGGAAGATCACTGTCCGACACCGGCACACCGTGAGGATGGAAACAGAGGGCCTGGCGGGGACAGAGCACCTGCTGTAGCAAGTGAACACACCATCTGAGGTCATTTTTGGACTTGACCAGCAGACTTCACTGCAAGCTTCACTACAATCGCCAGCCGCTGGCGATTTGACCAGCTGAGTTGCAGGTGACACCATTAGCTGGTTTGAGTCGAGCTCAGACTGGCAGGTTCACACTGCTGCTACTTTTCAATGCGATGCTGTAAAACTGTTTGGTCTCATCGCAAATCTTTGATCAGAACTGGGCTTAATACTTATGCAACTTGGCTGCTTGAGTCTGTCACTCATTACATGATCAAGCCTGAAACCAAGCTACAGGAATGAGTAAACAAAATGTTGTGAACGACCTGAAACACTCATCAAACAAATATACAGGTAAGATATTGTATATGAAAGGTATGGGGACAAATTCATAAGCACTGTAAATGTACGATGTTGTTTTAATCTTGAAATCTTGTATTCTTTAACAGGACAGGTACCTGCAGGGGTGTGTTTTCTTTCATTCCCGGTGTTTACAGTTGGACAGGGGTTTGGTAGCCTTCCTACCAGCTCAGCTTCTTCAATAATAGATGCCTATAAGACGTTACTGCTCTATCTCCGGCTAGGGGGCTATGAGCCAGTGGTTGAGATGGCTTGTGGAGGGTTATTCATAGATTGCGCGCACACACGTACACACACTCACACACACACATATGCATGCATGCACGCACTCCCCATTTCACCCATGCAATCCTGCTCTCTTCTCCCAGCTGCCCTATTAAACTGAAGAATCTCGGGAAGTGAAATGAAACTAGTAAATCTCGACTGCTTTTATGATTGACTCGATATGATTTGTATTATAATTTGGACACAGTGCTCCTTCTCTCTCTCCCGCTGCCTCCCACCAACGCACTCCCTATCCCCTTCTCACTCCTTTCATTACTTAGATTGGCTCTTGTGAAATAGGCCATAGGGTCTTCACAACGTGCATATGTCCATATGTATACACACATAAGCACAAAAAGGGCCTTGCATGCAGAGATACACACATCCACACAATTTATAACCTCCTCATCTTTTGCCGGGCAGGTCTACAAGCAAGCTGACGGCAATAGAAGGTGGACGGCTCTTAACCGTTTAGAGAGTCTCGGTTTGTGGACCAGGGGAGAAAGCACAAGTGAAATGTGGAGATGAGATGAACTGTTATAGAGGAAAACTGAGATCTGACAATCCAATCAGACCCCTCCCCGGACAGAATGGGCTGAGCTCATAAATTAATGTATGAGAAAGCCTGGAGAGATAACCAATGGGCATAAGGACCTCAGAGAGACGGGGAGAATCATTATATCGACTAAGTGATGGACTAACTGACAGACTGACTGACAGACTGATGGAGCGACTGTCTGAATAGACCCTTTGAAATGCAGGCAGTTTGAAGTTGGAAGTCTCGGGGTCTTTGACCATCAGAGTCTGAACAGACAAAAGGCGGGAGAGGGCAGCTTATTCGACTACAGGCCCTTTAGCCTTCTGTGGCCTCATCAAAAGAAATGATAACCACATCTCCGACTTCCTCTCTACTTGGCTGATGTGCCCTTGGGCGACACTTTCCTCGCTGCTCTCCCTCTGTTTGTGAGTGCATCTGTTGAAAATGAAGGCCAAGTCCTAAGTGCTGGCCCGGCCTTTCTACTTCAGACTCAGATCAGGGGCCGAAACACCTGCAGTATCCTCTCTCTGAAATTACCTTTGCCTTTGCCACTGAGCCAATGAGAGCTCAAAACTGGTCTTATCTGTAGAGCAGCAGAGCGCCGGCTTCACCTTCAGTAGCCTTCTGAGCCTCACTTTGAAGACAGCATTAATGTACAGACAGTTTACACAAACGTTGCTGTGAGTGACACTATATGCTCCGAGACTGAGTATTGTGACTTGCTCAAAGAACAGTCCGTCCTCGTCACGGTCATCAAAAGTTAGAATCCGGCTCTCTCGGACATCCTTCCCCTGCCGTCTTCCCAGTCTCTAACCACTCTACCTTTCCCAGTACAGCAAAAAATAATCCTAAAAAAGTAAAATCCAATCTCTCAGGTCTCTCTCTACAGCGAGAACCGACTCTGGCCGAGCTTCTGACACAGCCACAGAAGGGCCTGCAGCCACACATCTGTCTACAAAGCCAAATGACTCACAGAAGCCTGGGCCCAGTTACCTGCTGGGGCCCCATGTCTGTCCCAGTCGCTGACCACAGGAACACACATGTACATACTTTTACACAAGGACACAGGCAGAGTGACAAATACACACCTGCTACCCTGAACACTGACACACACACACTCACCCGTTCTGCTTTTCCAGTCTCCTGTGGATGGCAAGCGTTCTTTCAACATCCTTTCTTGCCAATATCAGCTCTTTTTAACAGAATAGGAGCAAATCATTCAGTCTATATTCTGTGGTGAGAGGCCAAGGTAAACTGGGCCTGTGGAGGCAATGGAATAGGAGCCGCTGGCACCATAAGGAGAGGAGAGGAGAGGAGAGGAGAGGAGAGGAGAGGAGAGGAGAGGAGAGGAGAGGAGAGGAAAAGGAGAGGAGAGGAGAGGAGAGGAGAGGAGAGGAGAGGAAAAGGAGACATGAGGGAGGAGATATAAAAGAAAACAGAAGTAAAAAGGGAGAAGAGAGGGGATATAGCAAGGGGAGAGGGGAGGAGAAGAAGAAGATGAGAGGAGATATATGAGGAAAAGAGAGGAGATGAGAGGAAAAACGGGAGAGACGGGGAGCGGGGAGAAGGCAGGAGAGAAGATAAGAGGAGAGGAGTTGGGGAAATGTCGGAGGAGAGGAGAGGAGAGAAGAAGAGAGGAGAGACGGAGAAGGAGATAAGAGGAGAGGAGATACAGGAGGAGTTGAGGGGAATAGGAGAGAAGAGGGGTCAAGGGGAGAGGAGAGGAGAGGAGAGGAGAGGAGAGGAGAGGAGAGGAGAGGAGAGGAGAGGAGAGGAGAGGAGAGGAGAGGAGAGGAGAGGAGAGGAGAGGAGAGGAGGAGGGGGGGCAAGGTGAAGACAGGAGAGGAGATAAGAGGAGAGCAGTGGGGGAAATGTCAGAGGAGGGGAGAAAGGGGAGAGAGTTGAGGGGAGAGGAGATGGAGAGGAGATGTGAGAGGAGAGGAAAAAGGGAAAAGAAGAGACAGGCAAAGAGAGGAGAGGTGATAAAAGAGGAGAGGAGTGGGAGAAGTATAAGAGGAGCGGAGAGGAAAAAGAGGAGAGGAGATACAAGAGGAGTCGACAGGGAGAGGAGAGGAGAGGAGAGAAGAAAGGAGGAGATACAGGAGGAGTAGGGGGAGAGGAGGTATACAAGGAGTCAAGGGAAGAGGAGAGGGGAGAAAAAAATGGGAGAGTAGAGGAGTGGAGAGGAGAGGAGAAGGGGGTGTGGCACAGGAAGCACATTAACTCTATCTGTATGGTAATGCTATTACCTCCCATCTGATCAGCATGGTCCCCTCCACACTCACTGGCTACCTTCTAGCTTTCATTAGCAACATGAATTATGGATCTGCCCTCGCATCAAAATGCTAAGCATTATGCGATTTGTGATGCAGTTTTCTACATTCTTCTCTCTCTTTCTTTCCTGTCCCTCTCCTATCTTCCTCCACTTCACTCTCCCGGTCTTTTCCAGAGCTGCCACAGACTACGATTACTGCAGAACTATTAGGGGCTGTGCTGAACAAATTTCCATACCATCATATGCCCCTTGAGATATTGATAGTGAAGAATTTGCTGATTTTGTATGCGTGCACACACACATACACACACACACACATCATGCAAAACAAAGATTTTTAGCTGCGAGATGTGACAGTACCGAAAACTGTCAGGATGCAGCTGGGAGAGAGGGATGGATGAACAAAATAAGGAAATTCTATAGACAGAAATAATGATGAAAAAAGCGTGAGGAGATGTGGAGAGACAAGAGAAGAGATATGGACTTTAAGGAAAAAGAGCCACAAGGAAGGAGGGGGGGAATGATTGAGCTCGCCTGTCTCATGCTACTAGACGTGAAGCCACATCAATAAGCCCGGTGCGAAGCAGGTTTTTAGAGGATACATCAGTGGAGAGACTGAAACTGGACACTGTGCAATAACAGCTCACTAAAAACATTACAGCCCCTCATAAAGAGCCCAAACCTGCTTTAATAGCTGCTGAGATGTTTCCTTTGGCCTAACTCAGGGGAAAGGGGACACATCAGAATAGACAGGAAGACAGCGGGTTTGTGTGTGCACTAATACAGGTCAACGGATCTGTCTTCAGCTAGATGATCCGTATGACTTCTCTGTAAAACCCCAAACCGAGTTCATCTGTCCGTCCAGCCGTCCTTTCGTTAACGGAGTCACAAATAGCCCAGCTGCGGTCGGGTGAATGACATCAACCTCTCATTGACTGTTTTACGAGCTCCTCTGACCAGCGTGAGAAACCATGGTACTCTAACCTCATGAAGGTACAGCCCAAAGACCCGGCTGAAAGTACACATGCACAAACACACACTGTTCAGCAGGGAGGAGGTACGCTAAAAGTAAATGTGCACACACACACACACAGAAACACTAAGGAACAGCACCGGCCCAGACCGCACATACTTTCCCATGTTGATGGTGGAGTTACAAAGTTTTACAAGCTGAGCTTCTCCTCCTCGCCGCATTTCTGGGTAAAACACAAGATCTTTTTTGGAAACACACACCAAAGCAGCCTTTTAACTGATGATTCAGATTGTTATGGTTGGAATGTGAACTGAGAGCAAACACACATCACAGAGAACTTAAGCTATCGCCCGATTTGTCTTCTCACCCCCCCTTGCAAACACATAAAACATCATCAGGTTACAACAGCAGGGGAAGGTCAATCAAAAGGCAAAGAATACACTGTACAGGAGCAAACTGTATAAGAGACAGACAAAAGGTGCGCTCAGACTTCATGTGAAGCTAGTAGAAAAAAAGATAAGTCCATTTGAGTTGAATGTGCCTTAACTTTGGCGAAAATAAATTCTTCTCATGCTGTTGTCTGACTCATGAACACAGAGGAAAGAGACGGGGGATTGTGAAAACACTCTAAATGTCAAATTCGTGCAAATAAGGCAAAAAAATAGCTTTAGCTTCATCTTGACTTAATACAGAGAAGTAAGGACAATGTGATGGGAGTAATGGAGGTGATAAAGAAAAACTATGGACAAAGATGGTCCTGCACTTTAAGTACAACAGAGTGACACAATTTGTGCATCTAATCGTGTTTCATTATTTTATTTTTCAAAATCAAAAGTACACCCAGGCTGTCATGATAACCGCAGTCCTGCAAAACTGAACTTTTGACGAGAACAACCACAGGGGATGACGAGAAACCGCCACCGCCGCTATGTTCATGTTTTTGTTTTTGTTGTTTTAATGGGAGTGCCATGTATTTACACCATGCTACAGAAGCAAGCAATGTGACAGGGTGCTGAGCTTCTATTCTGTGGTGAAGAGAGTTGAAATATTCAACTTTGAGTTTGACGTTGCAGCCGCTCGTCACTGTCATTTAACCAGCTGTCCAATCAGTGGAGGAGGAGCAGGACAATTACCACAAAGACCAACCTACGCATCGCTGAACAACAACAATATAGGATGCAAACAAACTGTTTTCCTCCAATCATCTATACTGAAAATCACACTAACACATTATCAAAAACTAAAATAAAAGCAGTTATAATGCGTAATAGAGAAAGCTGACAAAACTGCTCTGAGAATTGCCTACTGAAGTCCTAACAATTATCCAGACAGACACACTGGAAGCCCGTTATCGACACCACTAATCCAACACTACAGCTACAACAGGCCACTGAAACAGAGCCGTAGAGAGAAGAGGGCAAACAGATAGCACAAGATTTTAAAAGTTCAGGCAGACAATCCTCTATCTTACCTTTGAAATCCACTCTGCAAACTGCATCACGCTGCACAACCCTCATCTTTTTAGATTCAGTTGGAACTGTCAGTGCTCAGCCTTTAAATCATTCCTGATGCCATTTTAACCATCACTTTTACAAGGGTCACTTTGTGTGAAAGAGTCGGAGTCACTCAGTGAAATGAGGTAGCCTGACGTGAGCCTGCAACGCTGTGTATGATGGTTATACACTGCTTCCTCTGCATGATAAACATCAACAATTGAAACAAATAGAGTTGGGCTGTCAAGTTTCTTGTAGTTTCAAATTACATTGCCCTAAAACACTTTGTTTCCCTCAAAGTTACTCAGCTAACATGTTTATATGATGACGCTCTGCACATAAAAAGATGACAGGATAAAAAACAGAGGGGATTTCTTGCATGTTGCATTGCATTTTGGGTGATATTTGGGTTTCACCGTGCTTGCTCTGAGGGTAGAATCCAGTGAACTTGACCTGCATAATTTATAGACTGGGCCAACACTTCATGACGGGGGATAACATCCAGTTTTGATGGGGATTCCCTGAGGGCTGACAGGACTGAAACTGCCTGAGTGGGATCCTGCCACAAAGGAGTAGTGAGAAAGAGCATAAGTGAGTGAGAGAAAGGCAGGAAGAGACCTAACGCCTACCCTCCGCGTCATCATCCCTCCTCGTCTTTACTCCCAGGGGAGCTGGCTAAAAGACAGACAGGGATATGGGGCTCTTTTTTCCCCTTCATCTTTTGATAATCCCATCTTTTTTTGTGTTTGATGTTCCTCTCTATGCTCACTGAACAAATCCCCTGTCCCTGCCCCCCTAATCGCATTACCTCCTAAGGTGTAGTGTACTCTGGGTAACTGGACCTCACCGGAGCCAGCACAGTACTCCACCACGACCCAGTACTGGCTGCCAGCAAAACATGCATGCACATAGTCACACACTTGACTCCCTCTAAGACACATACAAATGAACGCTCACACACACATGCAAAAAAAAAAAAAAAAAAAAAGAGGGAAAAGACTCCAAGTTGCTTCCTGCCAAAGCGACTGACTAATACTGTGATGGTACAGGGGAGCCAGTTGGTTCAGGCTACACACTGGCAACAGGAGCAGCATCACACCTGACTACAGCAGCACATGACCCAACTACCTCTGAGTCAGCCAACTGAGTGCAGATCTCAGGACAGAAGCACTGATTTCTCCGTCAGTCTTTCTGTTACTGCTCATGACAGATGTGAAAAATTGAGATGACAGGATGAAAGAACAGAAAGAAAAAGCGGTAGGGCGGAGGGAGTGGAAGAGATGAAAAGATATGAAGCCAAAGCTGGGAGAGAAGTGTGGGTGGCGTCCAAGAGCTACTAAAACCGTTCTTCATGTGGAGCTAATAAATATAAGTGAGGTATTAAAAATGAACTTGATCAGATCAGAGAGAAAGGAGCACGTAAAAGGAAAGACATAAAAGAGAAGAAAACGTTTAAGAGAATGTGGGCTCAGTTCCTCTTTCCATAGCAACACCAAAATGTTTCTCAAACATCTTTTAGAGCAAAACCTCCCTGTTTGCTATGCATGACAGTAGACAAATTGAAATCTCTTGTTGTGCAAAGCGCCAGAAAACACCTGAATGATCAAAGCTGAAATAAGCACAGTTTTGAGAGAAATAACCTAAATAAAAAGGGGAAATAATGAGGAAATGTCTAGTTTTCTTACCTGGATTTGAAGCAGCAACATCAGCAGATACATGAAAAAGACAGAGAGCGAGACAGAGGTTACTTAAATGTTTATACAAACAGGGTAATATAAATATTCATAAGCGCTATGTTGATGTGTTTCCAGCCTCCCTGCCTGACTGCCTGTCCATTGGGAATCTTTGTTCCATGTTGCCTTGTGTGAACATGACCATGAAAACCTCCCTGATTTTGAAGTCTATATCAAAGTTGGCGATTCACAATCACACTTCTTAACCAAAGCGCTCGCCACAAAGGGGGAAATACTTTATTTTGTAGAACAGTGCGGTAATGCTTGTGTCTTAAAAGTGAGTGAGTTATTTTCAGTTGTCATTGCATTAAGTGTTGGTGTATTTTGTGTACAGTCCTGCACATTGTAAGAGAAATTTTAGTTTGGAGCTTAATACTGATAACAGAGGAGGCTGATTAAAGGCAGAAATGTGCATAATAATGAGAAAACACCAAAAAACAGATTAAGTCTGTTTCCAATCAAATAGCATTTGAGGTAAACTGCAGGATTATGTCAAAATACATCTCTGCCATTACTGAAGCTTTTCTAAAACTAAATTTGACATGTAACTTTTTTTTTACTTGCCAGGAATCTTATGTTTGCTGACTCTTTAATCCAAGGAGGGAAACTGGGTCATTATGGGTCAAGGTAATAAATGATGATAAATACTAATTTAAAGGGTTGTCAGTAACATTTTGTAAACACATTCGCCAGTGAAGGTGTGAATAGTAGAAAACCCCAGATTCACTCTCGTTTGATGTTTTGCCTCACTATATTTGCATGTTTTTCAGCACTGTGCCTGCTGTTTAAGATCTGGTACCTGGAGTCTCATTTACAAAACAATGCGTAGGATCCATACTGAAAGTGTATGTACGGTAGGGGTGGGCCATATAATCTTGTTCATGATATTACCGGGATATTTTTTAATATCATATGAAAAATTCATATTGTGACATTTGCGCTATTTTGGCTTGTTGACATGTGACAACATAGTGTTACCCACAGTGACAACAACATGGCTGAAAGCAAACTTTTTACTGACTCCGCTGTGGTTCTAAAAGAGGAGCAGCTTCAGTGGTGCGAAATAAACTGTGGCGTCCTGAATGTTTTATGAACAGCCCCGGACTCCTCAGACTCAGACTTAGCGAGTTACCGCTCAGTGGGAACTCAGTCAGCGGCTCCTCTGGCAGCAGCACATCGTCTCTCCCTCTCCTCTCTCGGTGTGCGCACACGGGAGTAGGTGTGATTAAACCTGCAAACCTTTAGTAATGCAAACCTACTTGACGCTCGCGGCTCGACAAAAAACTCCATATATGTGACTGTGCGGTAGTTTTTGTAGCATAACACCCTGTCACAGGTTACAGCGTGATGATTAGAGGAGAAATGGCAGAGCATAAAGATCCAGGTGGAAGAAGGAAATCACCTGTTGATTTATATGTAGATCCCAGGGGACATTTTTTGTATTTGGGAGCTGTTTAAATGTTTAATTAGTGGTAGATTTTATTTAGTTGAACTATTAACACTGTATAGGGAATCTGAATCTCGCTCTGAGTTACTGTTGTTGTTCACAAATTAAAGAAATGAGAGATAATTATTGTTCAGTTTTTACAGAATATTTGAAGGCAAACTATTAGGGTGACATGTAAAACTATATCACTTATTGTGTTGCAATACTGTTTTCTTAAATTAATAATAAAACATATATAAATATTTTTTGCTAATTTGTCGTATCGTCAATATGATCATTATTGCAGAAATACCCTGAAATATTGTGATATTATTTTAGGGCCACATCGCTCACCCCTAACATATGGACAAAAGCCAAAAATGCTTTGTGCCAAAAATTATTTAACAATTTCTACAATCAGGCTTCCAGCTCACCGTCTGCGTTGCCGATTTCCCATCTCCAAAATTTTTGTAAACACAGGGTCAAAAGTCTCCCATCAAGTCTGTTTTATAGATCACAAGTTTTGCGTGGGAAGTGGTGTACGCCTCTGTCAGGCCTTGTTTTGTGTCTACGCAGTGTTTATAAATGAGACCCCTGGTTGCTACCTTTTCATAAAGCAATGACCTCACCTAAGCGCTGTGGGGGTACGCTCCCATAAACTCCCAAGCACAGAAAATAAGAAGATAAGAAAATACAGGCAGAAGGCAGAGTCTCTGCAGATGGATACGCTGCCATGCACTTCTAATGGGTCATAAGTAATGACTGAGAGGGATTATTTCTGTATGAGTCTATACATTGCTTTTTATTTTAAGGAAATCCTGTATTTTATATCTTTAAATAACAGCATGTGTCTAAACATAAAATCAACCCAAAGAAGTTTCACACGTGCACATGACTGTTGAGCCAACTCTGTGTGATGTTATTTTTCTTTCCAAAGTAATTTGAGTGTGTCATCACCACTAATTTCACAAGAACATATTAATGAGAAACTCCTACAGGTACAGTGAACTGAAAGGTTGGGAGATAAACAACTAATTAGAAGAGGTTCTGAGTGTCACCCTAATTGATGTTTGGTAAAGACGAAGCCACCACCTCTCCACTTTTCAAAACATTTTAAAAACCAAAACATGTTGACGGCCAATGTGACCTGCGAGACCAGATTAAATCAAAAACTTCTCACAAGCACGAAAAGAGGTTGATGAACAACGGGGACAAGGTGCGAGATGTCAAAACTATAAACAACAATCATGCCGGTGACAGCTACTGTAGGAGGGTACGAGGCGTGGAAACTACTGATGCACACAAACAGGCGGAAAGCACACTCGAACAGCCAGACAGGGAAAAGCACATGCTCACTGACACACGGAGGCAAACACACACACACATACACACACACTCACACACATGCAATCACACAACAACTCTCTGTTGGCTTTCAAAACAAAGGTATTAATCATCATTACACACATACACACAAACGCAGAACACGGGTGGGCCGGGGGTTGGTTTGCCTTCGGGACTCGTCAAAGAGACACACTGACACCTCAGTGCAGCCTTTACTGCTGCTGTCATAGCAACCAAGGTCAAGTGGTCTAAAGCTGTGCGTGCGCGTGCATGAGAAGGAATTGTAACACGCTCCCAGAAGAACTGGTAGGAAATAATGAGCTAGTCGCTGTCAGGATGGAGAAGGAAGACAACACAAATCCCTCAGCTGTGCAGTACAGTGCTACCTGTCCACACCTACAAGCAGCTACACACCCCATAATATTTCACCAGACACGACTGTTGAGCAACAATTAAGCCTCCAAACAGCTTTCAACAAACTGGAGCTGAAGGTTGCTAGTTATACGCCGGCTTATGCTATTCCCAAAGATTTTTACAACACAACATCTACATTAAATTCAAGGCCTACGACACCTGTGGAGCAAAGACAGAAATAATGAATGTAAAGCAGGGTGTTCCGGCAGTATTTCCGAGCCGGGAAGGTACGCCACCTGGGTCCTGAAGCATCTTGTCTCATGATCAGTTTAGTTAGTAGATGAAGGCCTCACAACAACACCCACACTCATTAAATATATATATCATATGCTGTGTGAGACAGCATCACAGTATTTTTCCCCCGGCGATTAAGGTTTTATTTCATTTTATTTCAGAAGTGCAATAATTTTTTATGTTTGTGGGGGCGGTTTTTGTTTCAGGCGAGCTGGCCGGGCTACCTCAGCTATAAAACACTGTGGGAAACTGTGGGTGATTTTTTAATCTTTAAACCCCCCACCAAGCCTTAACAAACTAAATGCACCTGAAACAATCTCATGATGATTAAAAGTTTGAAAATTATAAGCCATTATCGGTGATTTGATCGTAAAGAGCTGACAGGATATGACAGGAAATGGGCGAATGGGATCGACAGATTTCCAGCCAGACTCAAACTGAGGACATGGCGTTTACAAGGTAAGCACCTTCAACCAGCTGGCTATCAAAGCACCCTCTTTTTTTCCACACATTAAAACCTCAACCTCCTCTCACACATGCACTGCAATCCTTAGAGATTACCTGGAAGAACTGTATGTGGGAACGCATATGTCTGACTCCGTCAGATTGGACATTAAATGGACTTTTAACCTGGCAGCTCATGTGTGAATAAAGCAGGTAATCATCTGGGGAATTCAGAGTGAATGAGTGGGCCTGTTGATGACCTTTCTATTGTGCAACGAATGCAAACATTCAAAGGTGAAGAAGAAAGGTTATTTATACAAAGATGCCAACGAAAATGTCTAAATGTAGAGATGACGAGATTCTGGAACTTCTGTAGGCAAGGGCCGACGCAGAAATCATCAGACAAATTATGATCAAATTGTGAACAAGCTACAGAAACAAAACACTGATTTCCACAGTGTACTTTATGCCTCCTGAGCACTTTACCCAGGCGTCACCCCCTGCTTAAACCAAACAGAATATTTCCGGTACATGAAAGCTTGTCTGACGTGAAGAATATCCTGTTGTTTGCTACATGTGTGAAAGGACAACTCCGAAATATGCCAAGACCTGACTCTCCAGACATTCTGCGGAGTTCATATGAGAAAGCGGTGTCAACCTTGCTCTTTCGGTCTGAAATCATTTTACTTTTATTCCTTTTAGTATTCACTTTAGTTGAGTTGTGCTCGGTCTGAAATTAGCACCTGCCAAATGCAGGTAAATTGTTAGTAGGGGCACATAAAATCACCAGGTCATCCGCCACTTTGACAGAAAGAGAAAACGCAAAATAGAAAGACAGGTTCAAAAACTTTAGCACACAATCGGGCAGCGTTACAGATTTTACCCGCTGCACCAATCACAACTTTCTGTATATCAATCTATAAAACATCAGCATCGAAAGACATCTGGCTTGAACTGAAGTGGACTCCTATCATTGCTGCATTCTTTGGACTCTTATTTCACATTCTTTTTTTCACCTGGTTTATTATTCTGCACATCCTTGAGAATGCCAGTATTCTTTAAATATTATACTATTATGCACTGTCACATGTATAATGACACACCTCAGCCCCCGTGATAGTTTGATGGTCACATTATATAGTTAACTGCACAGTGAACTTCTCTGTATATAAACCCTGACAATGTTATTCATGTTAATTAGTTACATTGCTGTGCCGTCTGGATTTCATTCTTCATATGGAAGGAGCAAAGTGAGAGCTCTGACCCATCTGCTAAGAGGCCGTCATGCGTTTCTTTAGTAGTAATGGATAAGAGCCTTACTGAGCTTATTCCTTGTTGACACTCCCCTACAGTAATGAGGGCAGTATTCTCTTCATCTTTTCATCTTTGTAATGATTACTCTTAATTCACTTCATTGTGTATTTCATGCCGTACTGTTACTGTATATGTGTACATGATCTCTGTTTATTCCCTTTATTATAGCAACCACATCACATAGGGATATTCTAACCAGCCGACAATATATGAGTGGCATGTCAGTTAGCGTGTGAACAGGATTTATTACCCATCACCATCTTTCCTTTTCTTACCGTAAAACCTGTGGAGATTGAGCATCCATAAAGCCAGCACCTCAGGGTTTTTTCATTCATCATCACTGAGGTCACATGCCTGCTATGCAGTAAACCAACACCTTTTTTATACTTTTGGTCAGAGAACCTCATTCACTTTGACTTAAGTTCACCAAATTCCAACAAATAACCATCAACACAAAGCTGCACATACATACACACAAGGCCATGCACACATCACTGGATCAACTTTAGCTACCTCAATGTCGTCTTCAGAGAAGAAATTAACAGTAAAGTTGTCAAGTGGTTTGTACAAACAAACATATTGACTGTAAGGTTATTTCTGTAATTATACTGAACATTGAATGACACCATTCTTCACACTAAATTAAATATTCTAAATGTTTTTCCTTTCCTTAATGCAAATATTTCTGAGCGCTGACAAAAAAAAACTTGCCTGCCACAGTGGAAGGCGGGGAAAAAAGTTAATTCCAGACCCTGACTACAAGGTAGGAGCGGCGCAAACTTCATAAAATTCATATTAAACACCATACTAACCTTCCACTGAAGAACACCCCTTGACAAAGAGAAACCGATTCAGACATCCTTCATGCACAGACTAAACACAATGTCAATGATGACTTTGTGCAGAGGATTTGAAGAGGGAGCTTTTGAAGTGCAGCTCAGTGGTTTGAAGTTCAACACTCTCTTCCATCTAGTCCAATTTATTCTTGTTTCAGTCACTGAGGCATCAGTATCCTGACTCCAAACACAGTGCCTGTCAGAACTGTTGTAATCTTCACTGGAGTGGTGTCACTCCTAACACAATCTGTCACAATCCACTGAAGAGGCGTAAAAGTACAAAATAATGTTCCCTTTTTTTTCTCATTTATGATTAAAAACATGAGCTAAAGGCCGTCATTACAAGCACAGCCTGTCTAAAATGTATACAGGCTGGGATCTTGGGTACAAATAAATGCTGTTTGTAAATGAATAATGACTTGGAAAACACTGAAAATCTCACAAAACATGCACACAAGTTACTCACTCACTTTGACACAAGAAAGTATAGAAAACCACGTTAATGACTAAGCAGAAACACACATATAAGCACATATACACAAGAGTACAAACAAGTAGATGGTCACAAATGCAAACACAGTTGGACAAATAGTGTCTGTGCCTGAGAGCTGAGTCACAGATCCAGGCCAGTCGGTGGCTTTGATCCCACTGGCTGCAGATCATCCTTTTGTTGTTGAACAAATACCCAAGGCCTTACAAAATAATATGAAATGACTCAACAGATTTTCTTCCAAAAAAAAATAAAAAGCATCTTGACTTGGACCCAAGCTGTGACTGAAGCTATAGACACAATATGAACTGGTTCTTAACAAGAAGTTGTCTGACAGGTTCATAGTCAGCGCTCTTTTCATGTTTGATTCCACCGCGTTCAATTTCACGTGCTTGTCTTTTGCTTTCACTATGTCACATCTCCTTTCACAGTTTTGCTGATGACACCCGTTTTGATCTTTAAGTGTTTCATTTTGACAAGAAAAGTATTTTTTCGGAAACCACAGATTTGCTTAATGGGTTATCTTAGCTTGGCAGCCATTTGCTCATCAAAGCCGTCAGCCAAATATTGTGTACATGTACAAAATGACCTGATAGGAAACCTGTAAACTGTTCGGTATTTCTATTGTTCAATTATACAGTTCAACAACAAGCAATAAATCATTCTAAGTATGACCGACACAACATTGGATACAGTCAACATATTAACTGCTCTTTCTTGTAGGCCAGGCTGATGATAGGCTATGATAACATGAGATGAACTGAGGCCTGAATTTAAATTAATAACATATCTTTATTTAGCTTCTGAGTCTTGAAAACCTTGAATCATAGTATAATATTACAACTCGTTACTTCTTGCCTTGTTAACATATACTTTAATCATCACCTGTGAAAAGAACAACAAAGCACAGTAGAACAACAGTCCTGGTTTGAACATTAACGTATCAAAAGTAAATATAAATCTTACTGATTTCCGGTCAGTGCTGTAACAAATTACACAAACTAAGGTGCACACTGACTAAGATGGCTCTACCACTCTGAAATACTTAGATAATTCAAAGCCCCATTGTAAACATCGGGGTTTCCCACACTTTCATTTAGCTGTGGTGGCCCTCCACCATCAAAACATCAGCTGCCACAAGTAGAACTTCTATTTTTGGAGCTGGACTGTTCATGAGGACCGCTGTTAAATTTATAAATACCGTTCAGTTATTTACAGAACCACACTGTCTGAGCGCAGGGCACACTGTTGGCACAGATGGAGCAGCAGAACTTCAGGCGCACTGAGAGTGAAACTTAACTGTTCATTCTACTAGGTTTAAACTGGGTGTAGCTAGCCTCTGCAGCACCTACTCCTCTCCATCGATCTGAACAACTGTGAACGGATCAAAAAATGAATTATACGCCCTGCAACTTACAAAATGTTGCTGAGGAAAAAAGAACCCATGGACAGCTTTACCTACGTTGCATTAACAGACTCGACACACGCATCCCTGCGGTCAGCTACCGCCACACAGACTCTAATTTTATGGGAACACTGAACATGTTAACAGTTCCTGTTTCGACTTCCAGACTGTGTCCAGAAGCCCACTGACTCTCTGCTCCGATCGCCAACACCTGTATGCTCTCAGCGCATCTACCATAACTCTCTCTTTAACTTACCACACACTCGCTACAGCATACAAGTAAAACTCTGGGCTGCCCTTAAAACTGGCCATGGCCATGTTCACACACTAGCACAGCACTGAAAGTATCCAAATCATGCACGTCGCATTTTTCTTCATCCGTATCATTCGTATGTGTTATGTGGACTGTAAGGCATATGAAGAACACTGCAGCTTTTGCAATATGAAAACTGCATTCTCTTACATCACGATGCCAGTTTGAATGCAATTAATTGTCAACCCTATGCAAAACTAGAATAAAGTGCAAATGCACCACACCAAATTACTGCTGTGTTTCAGTGTGCCTGTATACTTACTGTATATGGGTACACTGAAACACATTTGAGTTATAATAACATTAACTATACAAGAAAACTTGGCTGGATACACGCTTTGTGTTTGTGTCTGGCAAACTGCAGTCTGTTTCATTATTTCCCAACTCCCTGTTATGGTGCAGTATATTGTAGTGTTTTAGATCCTACACCAGTATAAGAGCCTGAATATGAAGACTTAAAGCTGAAGGAATGTTTGCAGAGATTTGCTTTCATCAGGACACTGGTCATTTGTTAATGCGAGTGTTGAAACCTGACAAAAATGAGCATCTGATATCCTGTTGACCTCTCTCTTAGACCTCCTCCCATCTTTGTCATACTTGTTAATGTTAATTCCCTCACTCAATCTCCCTTTCTTTCCCTCTTCATCTTCCCCTTTTTTGTGTCTGTATTACTCAGCCAATGTCTCCGTCTCTCTTCCTCTGGTGTCTTAATTGCAGGAACTGGAGACAAATCTGACCTTTTCAGTGTAATCATCCCTTTGGCTCCATTAGATCTACACCCCGGGCCCAATCACCTGCACACACACACTCAAGCACACCTCAATAAAACACCCCACACACCACCAGAGGTTAATCACAGAGTGAAAGTAGCTACATCCAGGGACGTGATAATCATCCATTCCCTCTGGATACTCTCACCGTCTCCTCAGTGCCCTGCAAAGGCCTTCGACTGCTACTAAAGCAGCCGAGGAAAAACTGGAGAAATATCCGGTCAGTGGTCATAATATATAGACATTTTATTTACCACTTTACAGTAGTTTGGCATTACATATGGGTCGTACAGAGAATTCAACACATGGAGAGAAATGCTTGTTATGAAATACAATGACAGGGTGTTTTGTGACTAGCGGTGTTCATTTTCAGACGATAAAATCAGTTACGTCTGCATTCTTATTATGCCTGTTGGCAAGTGTTAGTATGCACTTACAGCTATGCTGTGAAGCAAAGGTGGGAATGCTGATGCTGTATACTATGTATATTTTTCTAGAGCATGGCAAAAATGAAAAAAAAAAATCTATAAAAATACAACAGGCATGTCTTTTTCCTTATTATGATGTGATTTGATGTGGCTAACATTTTTTAGAATGGTGTTAAGACTTTTCCGTACAAGTGTTTCTTCTCCTTTGCCTCTAACTTAAAGGAGCAGTATCTATGATTTTGTGGCATCCAATGGCAAGGATTGCAGACTGCAACTAGCTGAAACTTGTGTCAAGCATGGACACCCAGTTAGAATTCGTTCAGCAATAACTGTTTGGGAGGTCTTTACTAAGAGCTAAATTATCCACAGACGTCTCTTCATCCTCAAAACAAATGAACCAGGGGTCTCACTTATAACTGTTGCCTATGTACTAGTTATAAATGATGCAAAACAGGGCCTAAAAGAGGTGTACGCTACTTCGAACACAAAGGTTGTGATCCATAAAAACAAACTAGACAGGAAAATGTGTGCAGGGAAACTCTGACCCATGCGTACGAACATTTCAGAGACAGGGGAAATTGGTGACGCAGATGGTGAGGTGGCAAATTTAAGCCAGGTTGTAGAAATTAAATGAGAGAGACATCATTATTTGTATAATGATGTCTCTCTCATTTAATTTCGCCTCATATCACAATGTACTGAAGGGTCCACTTCATCATAAACATTAAATCCAGCTGTTTCATTTGTGCTTGTGGAAGTGAGCACCTTTCAGTTGCAAAAATTATAAGCCAACTCAGTTTTCACATTGAGCTCATTATTTCATCAGCTCTTTCTCACCATCACATTCCCACCTCTGAGTGCAGAGGAGAGGGCCAGACTGTGTGAGAGAGCACACTACAGCTGTTGAAATGTGCACATCAGACAGCATTAGATAATTGCAAAACAGATTGTCAATACTTTTCAATAATAACCTCCAATACATATACCACCGAGATTGATTTAAGTTTTCATATAGATTTTGATCGGGCTGCATGATAATATCGGCACATCATCAGATTCTGCCAACATATGCTTTTCTTAATTTGCACAATGAATAAATATCACAGATATTGAAAAGCTTTGTATTTCGTGTCTCTATCTGCTGGTGGGCCGACACAGTAAGAGTATACAGGCATAATATGATGTTAATTCAACTACAGAAGAGATGATCACTAAAATTACGTGGGGGAAAAAAGGTGGGTATATCGATATCGGTCAGAAGAGTTGTTATATATCTGCATATCAGATAAGGGCAAAAAAATCCCCAGTTTTTGTGTGTAAAATTGCTGCAGTGACACCACGGTGGCTGCCACAGTCACCTTACATACATCTTCACTGCCTGCACATATAGACTGTGTAAATAAGTAAAGCCAGCAACACTTCTCACACAATCATTACGCTCCACAACCTCATTATGAGTCTTATTATGACACAGGCCAAGATCTTCATAAGAAAAATACATAAATAAATTGTTCACCTATCAAACTTGATATCTCACAGTCGGGGATACCTCAGATAGTCGCAATCATTTTTGGCACAGTGTCAAACAATCAAGTCTGATTGCTGTAAATATAAATACTGCGGTGACACAGTAAAGATCCATTGATAGCAGGCCCATTTCTATGCATCAACATTCATGAGGTCCATTCACTGACCATTTATGGGTGAATGTGGACGTGTAGAGGACGGGATATAAGATGGATCCATGTGCAGAAAATTCCAAGATGATTTAGGATTCACAAAAGAAAAATGCACACTGGTAAGCGTACACATGGTTTCGTAAATCAGAATATTTTTTGGTACCTGCCATTTCTGGCTTTCGTCTGCAAGTACACACTGTTTTATAAATGAGACCCCAGGTTATTAAAACCATAAAAGCACTGACTAAGCACTTCCATATCTGATAACTTACGATGTGCTAACTACAGCCAACAACGTGAGGAGCGATCTGGGCTACTGTAGAAACATGGTGAACATGGTGAGCAAGGACCTGCTCCCTTTGTAGACATAAACGGCTCGTTCTAAAGTGACGTAAACATGATCATTCTCATTTTCAGGTTATTATACAGGAAAAAAAAAACAAAAATTTGTCATGTTGTGTCTACTTTTTTTGACAATATATATCCCAGAATCCTACATACTGGATGAATCTGATGTAAAGGTTGTGAATAAGATATCTGTTTGATATTTGAAGAATGGCTGTTGTATCACTGAGTCTTTCTCTGTTTACTTTTTTGAATTGTTAGCTCTTAATTATTTTTGGATGTTTCATCACCCTAAGACGTTTAGTTTGTTAACCACACCTGCCATCATAGAGCTTGTCAGTCTATTGGTGTACATGATGTATAAATAAACATTCTGACCTGGCACGGATTCAAATAGGATCGAAACGTTGTCATTAAACTTTTGTGGCATGAAGTAGGTATGCAGCTATTACCCTTTTCTTCATTGATGCTGTTTTCTGACAGCCTTGCACCTACGTGATGTGCGTACTGTATAATTACTCTCCTTCAAATGCTGATACGCTGCCATCGTCCAACAAAACCTTTAATGGCTTTCTTAAAGCCAAAATGATGGCTGGTAAATGAAATATCAACTAAAAGACAAGGAGAAGAAATGATGTGCTGGAACGATTTCTACCTCTGTCAAAAGTTGTTTCACTGAATAAGAAAAGAGGCTTGGCCTGTAGAGACAGCGAAGGCCAGATAGACTTAAAAGGAGAAAAGGACAAGGGTGTCTCCTGACATGCCTGAGGACGACCGGTGACATGGACAATATTAGCCTTCCACTCACATTACCTCACACTAACAGTGATTAGATTTACAGCAGACACACACGCAACTGATGAACACATGCACATGCTCACCGGAAAGCAAACAGGCACTCACATTCCTACATCAACACACACTGCCTTAAAACAGGCAAGGAAAGGCACAATGACCGACACACACTCACACACATCCCATCAATTAGGAAAGAGCCATCCAGTGATCAGTAAAAGCTGACTTCCAGCTATTAGTTGAGACAGCGCGTTACGGATTGTGGCTGCTCCTCTGCCTTAACTCAACCTTTCTTTTTTCATTCTGTCTTTTTAAGAGGGGGCAGAATAATTAATTACTGGTATCATTCCAATAAAGCCATTAGCAGTCACTACATTTGTTCATTCTCTCAGTCGACCCCTCTCTCTCTCTCTCGTCTTTCCCTTCGTTTCCCTCCGTCTCTCTCCCTCTCTGTGATAGATGAACGTGCTTGAAAGCAGCTGTAATGCAGGATAGCTTTTAGGCACAAAAAAAAAGAAACAGCAAAGCACTCCAAATTGAAAATAAAAACAGGCCTGCCACAACAAAGTAGACCAGGGTTATGAAAAACAACAACAGCACGTCACTGCTGGAGTCCTTCTGTGCCCTCGATCTCTGGATGTGGCCATAATCAACAATCCCCATTTTGGATTTCCTGTTTCCTCTCTGTAGCAATGCTGGGCTCTAACATTAGCAGACATACTTGGAAAAAACGTGTTAAAATAGGATGAATGAAAATGTGCATCCTAGCTTCATACCACAACACAGAAAAAAGTAGATTTTCAAATCATAAACACAATATGATCGGCGGTTTGCAGTGATGCAGGTGATGCGTCATACTGTCGTGGTGAAGAGAGAGCGGGGCCTGAAGGCAAAGCGTTCAATTTACTGGTCCATCTACGTCCTAACCCTCACCTATGGTCATGAGCTCTGGGTAGTGACCGAAAGAATGAGATCGCGGATACGAGCAGTCAAAATTCGTTTCCTTCATGGGGTGTCTGGGCTCAGCCTTAGCGATAGGGTAAGGAGCTCGGACATCTGGAGGGAGCTTGGGGTAGAGCCACTGCTCCTTTGCGTCGAAAGGTGGTTTGGGCATCTGATCAGGATCCCTCCTGGGCGCCTCCCATTAGAGGTGTTCCGGGCAGGTCCCACTAGTAGGAGATTGGAGGGGATTACATATCTCATCTGGCCTGGGAACGCCTTGGGGTCTCCCAGGAGGGGCTGGAGAGCCTTGCTGAGGAGAGGGATGTCTTTGCTTGGCCAGCTGCCCCCGCGATCTGGCCCCAGATAAGCAGATGAAAATGGATGGATGGATTGCAACAAAATAAGAAATGAGCACAGTTTCAATTATGTAACCATGACCAGAAAAAAACGTACTTATGAACAAAAAAGTACCCACCAAGCTACTGCATCTTAATCAGGCACTTTCAATCAGCATAATTATTAGAGGAAAATACAGTTATGGGGTTTCCTGGTAGCCGAGTGGTTAAAATGCATACCACATAACCACAAGAGCCCTGATTTGATGCTGGCCAGGGATACTTATTATATGTCGACCCTTCTTTCTCCGTTCCATGTTTGCTGTCTGAACCTCAACCGTTGCTATCCAATACAAGGCAAAACGCCAAAAACATAATAATTTTAAATGAAAACAGTTCCTCTTTTCCCTGAAACAATAATCTAAGTATATATTTATTCAGCTATTTCACTGCCAGAAGATGGACACTGATCTGTTTTTGGTCCACTTAAGCAAAAACTGTTGCAATAACTGTTTAAATTTTCCCTAGATAAAGGAGTCCGCTTAATACAGCGAAAACACAGTTTCTTTTTCTGTTGGTTTCTCATAGTTGAATGTATTGATTTTGTTGACTCAAAGTATTAATATCAAGGGCGCAGCCATACAATCTGTGCAGGGCAGAAGCCTGATCAATTAAGTCCTCATTTATTATTCACATCCTGTTAATTTCCCCAGCTGTGGAGGGCAGGCCTGTTATGAAGTTACATTATGAAAAGTATATAAAAAGAAAGAGAGGAAAAAACTGACAGGAACCCTATGTAAAGTATAGACAGTGCTCATATCCTTTGGAATATTAAAACATATTATTACAATATATTCTAAATCGCTCGTGCTGCAAATAATGACAAAACCACTGCACCTGTGTGCTGTAAAATGGAAAAAAAACAAAGTTACATCTATATGCTGATTCCTCATTTTCTCCCTGTTCTCACTTTCCCTGAGGACGTTGTGTGATAGCGTACGCTCCATAATGGCCCAGTGCGCTGCAGCTTTTAGGGGTAAATTGATGTCAGTGACATCGTTGTAAGTTTGCATAAAACCGTGGGAAGACGAGCAGAAGAAAAAGTTTTGCTGCCGGGTTTGAGAGCAAATTGACAGCAGCCTGAGCTATCTAGCGCTTTTCAGATCCTCAAACCCGTGCTAACCTTTCTGCAATCACTGTCCAGCATGTTGGATATAGCTTTGAAGCAGCCCACACTACCAGCTCCAGGCTGTGAACACACCACGCCATGTGCTCATACCTCAAAGTAGTAGAAGTTTTAGAAACACAAAGGGGGGAAAAGGAAAACATCTAACTATTTCTGAGATTAATGAACATATACAATAACATCCTGAAATATTTTAAATTAATTTAAACTATGGAAATTTGATTTTCCCATGTTACTGACGATTAGTTAAACACATAAAATTATGCAAATGAACCGCAACTCTGCGTGAATGAAATGAGTTTGGATTAGAGCTTTGCTCGTTCGTTTTATGTTGCAGGATGAAAAGCAATAAGATGAAAAGTGCCACACAGCCAACAAAATTAATGAAGCACCTTGACTCGCTGCAGAAATGCATGGTTTCCAAAGTTTCGGGTCAGCCAAACCACTTACAGCACAATGGGGTGCAACATCAAACTGTGATGCAACATCTGTCAATTTCAGATTCTGGCGCAGATGGGTGGTAGACTATAGTCACGGGAATCTTGTTCTGCTGCTTAGCGACCATGCAATGAATCAATAAAGAGAAACATCTGAGGTAGAAGTTTACGATTCATGGGCAGCCGTGGATCATGTGAAAGAAGTTTAGCTCACGCTGAGTCTTTTAGGCCACATTCCTGTTCTGTAGCTGACTTCATGTTAGATTAAGTGATTTAATTGTGGCTTAGCTGAACAAGTTTTGTGCCCATGTTTTCTCATAAAAACAGACTAAGGTTAATCACCATCCAACATTTCACCAGTGACCACAGTGAGACAGCAATGACAACAGATGATGCAGCAGGATTTAATCTGAAACCGATCATCTCGAGAGTCGACACAGGAGGAGGCAACAGCTTGAGTTTGTAAACGCTCGTCCAAACTGTTGGTACTGGGAGACAACTCCCCAGTTTTCAGCTCATACCAGAAACATTTGTCAAAGTTTGGACGCAGGGTGATCTTTTCATTAAGAGGAGATCTGTGCCCTGACATTTACAACACCCGTTAAAATGAAGATGTATTACATATTTCACAAGGTGGCAAAAAAGGCATCCATTTCTCTGCCTTACCATCTCCCCCTCTCCCTCGCTCATGAAATGTTGTACAGTTAGTGGCTTATTAATTTAAAGTGTACTGCATCAGCCTATCCTAGGTGAATATGCTAATCAACAATTTTGAGGGCTGATGAAGTATTTTACGAGAGGCTGTAAAAGTATTTTTGGGAAATTCACTGTCAGGTTCAATTGCTCAAAGTGACTATCCAAGGAGAACCATATCTCACCCAGTATATTAAAGAGGAAGTGGACTGATTTAAGAGGCAGATTCAAGGCACCATACTGTTGTTACAATTGAGTTATCAGTGACAGGGCTTTTATCAAATGTAGACCCTGCATTTTACATGGAGATCAAGTTTTCAAGTCAAATTTTTGACAGCGTAACTATCAAAAAATAGAAAAGGCTGCTCTAAAAGACCTCGTAAGGTTTTACATTATAAAAGCATAACCTCAAACCACCTCGACAGTTTAGTTTATCATTTTTTGACATTAAATTGGCTTTACTGCCGGATTTTCCATTTAATCCTGAGGTTTTAGAAATCTGATTTATCATCTTCAGTGTTGCTGTATTTAGGCAGGTGGTCAAGCTTTACTAATGTGACAATCCACACTGTCCATCTGAGAACATTTTATTTTTTAAAACAGAAAGAGCTGAGTACACCATGTTCATGTGCTGCTCTCTCAATATAATAAACAAGCACTGGCTTACAATGAATTTTGATGTAATGTGAAATGGGGATGCCAGCAGTTAACCATTCACGGTTCACCAGGCCACCCCAGTGAGTAAGAAGCTAAAGTTTGAGCCCCAAACCTCCTTTTAGCATTGTTACTGATGTAATCACTGTTAGCTCTGTTAGCACCTCTAGCAGTGTCAGCACAGCTAGTGGTGTGATTGTAGTTAATAATGCTCAGCCTGTTCTCACTCTGCGTCAAAATAGCCTCGTTTTGTCATTGATGTCGGCAACACACACAGACGCACAAGGGCACCCTTCGCAGCAGTATGATACACACCGGACTGTGGCAGTATTTGACATAGCAGCCAACAACCCAACTTGTCAAATACTGCTGCTTTGTCAGTGGACGTTGGCGTCAGATACAGACGCACAGAGGCACCCTTCGTGGCGGTGTGATACACACTGAGCTGCGTCAGTTTGTAACACCACAGGCAACTACTGGGGTGAGAGTGGTAGTTGATGGGTCAGACAAACTTTGATCCAGGAGGCAGCTGTTCATTTCCCGTGTGAAACCCAGTCAATGGATTTATCTTAATAAGAATGTAGTGTGCTAATATACGTGGCATGCAATTCTAGTGACATATGTCACACAAACTTGCATTACATTAGTAACAATGATGTTTTTTTCTAAACCTAACCTAACAACGGACTTTTGTTAGCTCACAACTAGGGAAATAGACCTACAAATAAAGTGTTTTACCTACATTGTAAGTTTATTTTGAAAAAGACTGTATGCATGTAATGAGAAGAAACTGTACACTTCCTGTTAAAAAGGAAGTGTACTTTGAAATGACACAACTCATAAAACAAGTGTAAACTGACACGTCATCCCTGAGTGTTCAAAATAGATGCAGAAGGGTACCTACCACATCATATTTTGATTTGTAGGTCCACTGATAAAGCAGAGGTATTTGATGAGTTGGAATAAGAATGAATAATGAATAATGAAGCTGCTATTCACTGGGGCTACCTGGGGCGGACACAGTGGGGGAGACAGGAGAGTTGCCATTATGTTTCCACCATCCATGTCATTTTGTAATATTTATTCATGTATTTTTTCCTAAAAAATCAACCCGTTAGTGACTGGATAGTTGGTGTTGGCCTATGGAAAACAAAATTAACCAACACTGACATCCCTAAAGTGAAACCACAAGCCTAAATCTGAAAAAGTGTTCATGATTATGCATGTTTGATGTATTCCATGCACTCAAATTTAAATCTGCACTTAATATTTAGTACTTCTTGGACATGGTTAAAGTGTTTTAGACAAAGTACAGAGCTGATGTACCACAATGACATGTACCCTGACATTAGTTAGAAGGCAGAGTCAAACTGGATTAAACCCCACTTTTATTTTGCTCTGCTCTCACTTTGATTTTACATGCGAACGAACCAAAACTAACCTCTCAACTCCTTTACATACTTACAATGAGGTTTCTTGTGTGATGCCGTCATCTTAGTCTGAGCATTTTAAAAGGCTCTTTTAAGGCTGAAAATGATTCAAGAGCCAGTTATTGCTGAGAGGTATTGCTTAAAAGGGGGTTATCAAACACTTGAGTCATGCTCCTTTGCTATGCTGAATAACAAAACTAATTCATTGTAATGTAGCTGAAAGAGCAGAGAGAGAGAGGCTGAGCACCAAACAAGCCTCACTGTCGTGTCTCTTTCCTGATGCCCCCACATGTTACCCACAAACCACGACATCTTTAAATTTAACAGACGAGGTGCTGATAGACGAGTGAGGACAAAGACAGATTTGAGACATGAAAGAGGAGGGAAAGAAGAAAATATCGTACCTCACACTCTGTCCCTCTCTATGTAAGACTTATCCTCCTGCCCACCTCATTCTTAATACCCCTTACCCTCCACGCCGTCAGCATTTATTCCTCTATGAAAGGTTCTGATCGAAGAGTGATTTGCATGATTGCATTTTCCATACCTTGCATTAATAGTGCAGTAGGGATGAATAGCTAATGGCCTATCACATTTAAGTAGCCATCTCGACCAGCCATCACATTACTGCTCCTTCAATCTGCTAATGAAACAGGTCTCTCTCTCACACACATACTTTCTATCTCTCTCAATCCTCCTCTGTAAATAGACACCTGGTCCATTCAGGTCAGGAAGACACCGTAAAGTCTAAAATAAAAGATAATACGTGAATAAGAAGTTAAAAATTTCCAGTCTTACTCATCAGATCTGTGCATGCAAAGAAGTTCATTAATGACAAAAGAATTAGGTGACCTGCCTGAAGCAGTCACAAAAGTTAAATATGAAGACAAGCAGTGCTCCACATCTATTCAGTATTGGTATACTATGTATTACTAGTTGGCTCCTGTAGTGCCTTACCGAAATATACGGTTCAAACTGACTCACATAAAAGGAAAAAAAAACATAGTTTTCTGCAGATGTATTGATCAGTCATCAGTAGAAAATTATACTTTTGTCCTAAAACATTTGATGGTTCCAGCTTCTTTAGTGTGACAACGTGCTGCTTTTCTTGATCTAAAATTAGACTAAATTACTCAATTTACTATAATTTAACAATCTTTAGGTTTTAAAGAGACCATCTTTGGCTCTAAGAGACTATTTCTAGCAATTTTACTGACATTTCGCAGACCAAACAGTTAATTAAGAAAATAATTGTCAGATTAATGAAAACAATAATTATTCAAAGCTCTATAAATTAGTTTTAAAAAGAGTAGGCAAACTTTTAATGTCACAAGTGTTTTGTACCATAATTAAGAATTTGTTTCTCTTGCCGAAAAGTTGAGCAAGTTGTTTAAAGTTGTGTGTACATTTATATAAATATAACTGTGCCTGTCCAAGTGTCGCAGAGAGTGTGTACTTTCCTCTACGTGCATATTTGTGTGTGTGTTTCAGCTTAAATTGTTTTCCCATTTGGCTAAGCAGAGTCCAAAACCTCATACCGCAAGGTCATCGACGCCACACTCTATTCATATTTTTACTCTCTCTGGGTTATGGCAAGCTCTTCTAACCCGTCTCACCCCCCACCACAACCACCTTTTTACTGCCTCCCGCCAGGCCAAATTTCCGTAATCGTCTGAATCTGCTGCCAATAGATTTCCCACCAGAGTTCACACTCTTATTGAAGATCCAGAGGATCAAAAAGGGAGATACCCTCAACACCACGGTGGATACATACACATATTACCACACGGTTGTGCCTTCACACTGGAATACGCCCGCAAAATTCACACTTACTGCACATACAAATGCACACACCCGCATACACACACTAGCTAAGCTCTAGAGACCTCTTTTAATAGTGTTTGGCTTCTGGGGGATCTGACAGGACCTTGGAGCAGAGGAGAGTTTAAATAGTGATTGCTTTGATGAAAGGAAAGATGACGCCAGAGAAGGAGGGAAGGATGGAGAGAGGGAAGAAGAAACGGAGGGAAGAAAATATGAATCCAGTAAACGGAGGAGAGTGAATGGAGCGAGGGACGAAAACAGAAAAAAAATGTAAGTCAGGGGGTGAGAATGTATAAGCCTGAGCAAATAGTTATTACCAGTCTCTGAAGGGTGGCGGCGTGAGCTGAATAGACTGGGACTTGGAAACCACTGTTACCGGTGGTGATAGGGGACCGCTTCACAGCCCTGCAATCTGACAAAGGCTTAGTAGGTAATGGAAGCAGACCTCCGACGGCAAAAAAACATAGGAGCTTTAGCACGCTATAAGAGCCAAGCATCAGATAAGTCCAAACCCTCTTCAGGTCCAACAAAGTAAACGTCAGAGATGTTTATCGCACATGATTTGTCAAATGTGGACTAATGTAAACACCTGAAACTACAGCCGCACCCGGTAACTGTGGAATATTCATTTAAAGGACGGGACAGCATATTGATTTGCGAGTGTTGAAAGAGTGTATCATTCTGCCTAAAGGCTCACGAACAAGCTCCTTAGAATAGCAAGCAAAGACTCTGTTTTGTCCTTTGGCAAGACACTAAATCTCTCCCAGCTGCCAGGATGCTGTCTTGTCACTGACCTTGTGATTTGACCTCTCTGAGGAGGCACAATTGTAAAGACAAATTTATCCTGAAGTCAGTGAGTCAGCTCCTGTTAACCTAAACAAGGAACATGAATGTTTGATCCTAAAACAAACTGCACAGGCTAAATGCAAAGCTTACACACAGCAGAGAAGTTGGCCTGGAGCTAATTTCTGTAAAACAAAAAAAAAACACCCTCCGATATGACAGGCATTCAAGAAAACAAGAAAATAAGTGCATACATACACGCACATTCACAAAAGAATGGATACAGGCACTCACACCACATATACAGTACACAGTTTTCTCTTTGGGTTTTGATCATGTGCTCAAAGACAGAGGAGGGGATTTTCGAGCTTCAAACGAGTTGCGACTGAAATAAAATTAGAAAGTAAAAGTTTCCAGGAGGAAGGCAGATTTTCCAGAGATGCTGGGGGTGTCTGGAGAGTGTTTATGCATCGTTCTGCTCCAGCTGAACATTAAATTTGAGGTTCAGATTTTGACGGCCTGATCAAAACAGACAGGCCATATGTCATGGCTTGGGCAGGTTTGCGTTGACTGAACGCAGGGGGAGATGAGTTTGTGTGGGTGTGTGTCTGCCTTCGTGTCCTTGGTTGGTGAGGTCATGAGCTGAGTATTAACACAACATACACATTTGCATACATTCTACACAGATATAAAATGCACTCACATAAGATCACATTTTTTTCCAACAGCCAGCAGCTCTTCATGAGGTCAAACCTTGTTATGATGTTAATGTTTACTGAGCTGAGATTTAAAAGAAAACTTCACCCACATAAGGATCATTTGTATATCAATTACTCACTGCTTGTTACCTTGAATTGGAGAAGAAAACTTTGTTTTCTTGCCTCCACAGTGAATGGAGAATCAATAATTGGCCAACAGTCCTCATGAATTGAAGTGAACATGGTTCTAAATGAACAGCAAAACTATATCAAAACGTCAGTTTACAAACTCTCACAACTTATTCAATATAATCCAAGTCTTATTCATCCAGTTGTACGCTCAGTACTTACCAGACACATGCATTTTCACTAAATTGCTGAAGAACTTCCACAAACAAGAAGCACGCCCTGAGCATGCCTGAGCACACATGTGTCTATTAGCTCAGCTTGAGCCGAGTTAAAATGCAAGCGCTTGCCCAGGCACACTACTCAGCAGAGCATGGTCATTTTGCAGGTGAAGTATTACCCTAAGCAAATTAACACAAACTATAGGTTGTGAATAATTATTCATACCAAGTAATTGCCAGGTGAAATTGATGTGTAGCTAAATGAAGTAGCTGACAAAGGTGACATTAGCTTGTCAATATGTGACACATTTTGATTCAAAAGTAAAAGAGGTAACGGGACATGGTCAACATATTTTACTTGACAACTGATCGTTATTTATTCATTCATTCATTCATTCTCTGTAACCACTTATCCAGTTAGGGGTCACTGGGGGGCTGGAGCTTATCCCAGCTGACACATAGACAATACAAATTACCTCAAATTACAAAATATAATGCTGATAGCACCACATTTACTTAACAGCATCCCTTAGGTTAGCATTATCAGAAATATCCCAGTCATTCCAAACTGCATGAACTTACTCTGAAATGCTTATTTATGCTTTATCTATGCATGCATAGATAGATAAAATTAAATAATACCTACATTGACAAAGTATTTGCAAAATTCAGAGCATATAAGTTGTCTGGACACAGTTCTCAATATGGTGGTGGCTGAGGTGGCCTAGCTGGCAGCTAGTGGTGCTAACTCCATAAACATCCATATCCGTAACCGCTTATCCTGTTGAGGGTTGCAGGGGGGCTGGAGCCTATCCCAGCTGACACTGGGCGAGAGGCAGGGTACACCCTGGACAGGTCGCCAGACTATCGCAGGGCTGACATATGGAGACAGACAACCATTCATGCTCACATTCACACCTACGGGCAATTTAGAGTCACCAATTAACCTGCATGTCTTTGGACTGTGTGAGGAAGCCGGAGTACCCGGAGAAAACCCACAGGGAGAACATGCAAACTTCGCACAGAAGGGCTCCCCCACCCTGGGTTCGAACTCCCCACCCTGGGTCCGAACTAGGAACCCTCCTGCTGTGAGGCAACAGTGCCAACCACTACATCACCGTGCCGCCTCCATAAACAGTGCTAAACAATGGCAACAGTGCTAACAGAGCCAACTGTATTAGGCTTAGGGGAACTGGAGGGTAGATGCTACACTTCCTCTGCAATACAATCGGCAGCGGTAAGCTTGCCAATGGGATACACACACATGCAACAACATGTGCGCAGGGCTGGACTAGCTCACAGCCACAAAAAACAAAAAGCTCAGATTATATCAGAGGTAATGTGATGTCATTCTTTCCTTAGGACGCCATTATTCCAATAAATCTTTGCATAGCACATAGTGGTTTGCTGCTATGCTAATGCTCCGAATGTCACATACAGCACCTTTAAATATAATTTCTCACTTGTCCCCCTGAAACTGTCAGGCTTATTTTATCAATTATGTTACAGCTTGTGATGCTACAGTGACTTCCTGTTTCACATAGCTGACTGCTTTTGATTAATGGTGCTACAGATGTACTGGCAAAGACATTTCTTAAGTTTAAATAGTACAACCTGATTCAGTAAATAACTAGTTTGAAACTAGCTACAGGCGACTAAGAACTTACTGTAG
The DNA here is from genome assembly GCA_019142605.1 of Cephalopholis sonnerati. NCBI lineage: Eukaryota > Metazoa > Chordata > Actinopteri > Perciformes > Serranidae > Cephalopholis > Cephalopholis sonnerati. The sequence goes on from JAGQAX010000007.1 coordinate 28,269,893, forward strand.
TTAGGACTTAACTTAGTAATGGATTTACACATAGTTGGTGCAACACAATCCAGGTGCCTCAGTCTGCAGTTCTGTTTCTAACCATAGAAGTTGCAAGCAAGCAGCTGGCATATGCAGGCTTTCCAGAGGCTAAACACACACACACACACACACACACACACACACACACACACACACACACACACACACACACACACACACACACAAGCATATGCATACCAAAACAAAGACAAGGAATAACAATCAGCACAGTATTTGTCCCCAGGAGCTTCTAATACAAACCAGGTGAGCAACAATAGCAGTTAATAACTCCAATTTACTTTGTTATTCAAGTCCCATCACAGAGCACTGTTTAAAATACCAATTTGAAATAGCGAATCAGCCACGCAGCAAAAACGTTTATCCCTGGAGACTAATACACACACAAATACCCCACCAAGCAAATTCAAGCAGACACACAGTCCCCTCCATCCATTTAGCATGCTGCGATACCCGCAATTTCTTTTCTTCTTCTTTGGTAGAAAATGGCCTTCCTCTTTTTCTCCCGCACTCAAAACCCTGGGTAATTTTCTTAATTCTGAACATTTGCATAAAAATGTTCACTTTTGAGGGTCCCCTAACAGAACACGGCTCTAATACGCAATTACTCTCCTCAATAGTGGCGGCTAATTACAGAGGTGTCAGACAAACAGGTAGCAGAACAGAGAGGGGGCCTCCGACACAATGGCTGAGGTGCTAGTCCGCCACATGGGACAGAGCGGCTCAATGGAAAGCAGTAAATTCATTTAGGCTGGCTTCATTAAACCCTGTTCCTTGGGCCCTGCATCATGGTCTCCCCTTTGCTCTCCCGCTCTCCCTGCTCTCATTTGGGGGGCAGCGGATGTGCTGTGGGTAAGAAGAAGGCGATCACACAAATGGTTGCAACGCAGAGGGAACGGGGGCGACGCTGCAGGGAGGAATGGAGGGAGGAAGAGGGAGAGATGGAGGGAGATAAACAGAGCACGGCTACGAGAAGAAGGGAAGGAAGAAGGGAAGTGAGGGAAGGAAGGAAAGGATGGTATCAATAAAGCAGCACAGCAATACAAAAAAAGAACAGAGCAATATTACAGAAAGTGCTGGTGGGATGGAACAAGGGCATGAGGACATGTGCTCATTTGATGATAAAGAAATAAGGCATAAAAGGATGAGCATATAAAAGAATAATTTTGAATATGGCTTTTGTTTTATTCATCTGACCCAGTCTTGCAAAAGCCACAGAGAGCAGAGGAAGAGAAAATTACAGCTTTGGTCCTCAAACACAGGCCAAATGCCAGGTCTCCAGCATGGTGAAACAAGGGCAGCTGAGCCCCGTGGTCTCTTTACCATTTAGATTATACTGGCAACTTTCTGACCCCACAGTATGGATAACCATAATAAGCCACAGCCCCCGCTGTGTACCACCTGTAAGCCAAAGATATTCACAAACAACAACTTGTGCACAGAAATTGTGACCACAAAAGTGTCCGCAAGCACAAAACCAACTGCCCAAAAAGAGAACTCCTCATGTGAACTTTCCACTTCTGCATAGCTCTCTCAGACTCAGTCCAACAGCACTGCAAATTTAACAGAGCGCCCGCTGGGAGGACAATTAATGTCTGTTGTAAAACGGACATTGGGAAGAGGTATGCCATCTCATGAATGGAAAGAATTCACAGTTCTGAATGTAATTTGAAAGCTTGGAGGGCTCGGTGAAAGACTTCTGCTCCCTTCAGTGAGGGAACATGGAGCGCTGATGGACGCGCATTTTCACAGTGGAAGTGTCACCATCCTCAGTCTACTGCTTTGGTTCCCAGCCAACGGAGCACTTCATGAGAGCATTTCTTTGCCATTACACCACCTACTTGCTCGGTTGACACGCTGATTCTGAGTGACTCAAATCACTTTCACACAGGAACCATACATTGAGCTGCAGGGGGAACACACGCAGCCTGGCGCACAGGCCTCTCTCTGAGGGAGGCGAACTAGCAAGGCTGCCTGGCTGAGTGTCACACACAGAGCCTTATGGCTGTATGCACTTAAGCATCCATTCACAGGAAAGTGTCTCCAAGTATGTATACCCACTAAGGTTTGGCCACAGACCAAAGTATTCATGCATATGCATTAAGCTATGCACAGAAAGACTTGCACTTATGTTTTTGGGTGGTGGAGTGAAACTGTAAATATGCAGGACTGACTGAGACTGTATTAAATTGTCAATAAAAATACAAAATGTTTGTGCTGGAGCAAGCAAAAAGGGTCTTGTAGAGAATGTCAGAAAACAGGAAGAAAAATACCCTTCCTCTTCCCAACTGAGTGAAATTGATTCATCATAGGAAAAAAAGTCAGAAAAGCATGTTGGAATTTTTCATTTTTTCTGATAAAACAGATAAATCAAACATAAAAATGGCCATGTGGAATATCGAGCTGTCTGCTCAATATTCAACTCAGCAGAAATTTAACCTTCAGAGGGGAATTACCGGTGATACGAAAAAAAACATCAATCCACAAGAACTAGGGAATTGGATAAAAGCTTAAAAATGAGATTGACTCTCAAAACAAAGATGTAAAATCAGATCAGAGAGAAAATCAAATGAGAGAAGATCACTCTAAGCAGAGACCTTTTGGAAGATGCACAATATACTGTACGTGCGTTTTGCATCACTGAACAAAATCATACGCCGTGTTTTTAAAATCATGTTCTCTATTGGCCTCTTCTCTTTTCTCTCGGTCTGGTAAAGAAATAATAATTTCCCAGCCTGACAGAGCAGAGGGTTCACCTAAACACGGAAAAAAAATTTAATTACGGGAAAGACGTATTTGGTCAAAATGGGACCAATAATTTTGCCGTCAAGGGTCAACAATTCGGTTAACATGGATTTTAGCTAAATTTCATTGTCAAGCTCATGACTCACTTTGTGATAATAGCACTTCAAGGTCTGTGTCTAATGTGGCTCCACAGCTGAGAGATGCAGGGTTTCCCATATGATGATTACATTCGGATGTTCCACGAGGTAATTTAAACACTGCTGAGATACATTTCTGTCCAGGATTTAGTGTGATGCTGTAATGTGACATTCAAAAGTGGCACTTCACATCAATGCAGCTTACAACATCCAAAGCATTCATGCTATTTGAAGCTAAAAGGATGTTTGATGGCGTACATGTAAAATGTCATATTACCATGGCTGACAGAAAATAAAAACCTTCAATCTTTAGCAACAGTTCAGTATTTGACACTGTGAAATTCTGCTTCCTCACCAGGCATTTCTGTTTTTATTAACTACCTGAGTAGTCTTGAATGTGGAAATCAGATGTTTGTAACACTGCAAGCCACCATGACCTGAACTAAAGACCTGTTAGCTGCAAGTCCTTAGTCTCTGAAAGAGGGAGATTTGGGTCTAAGATTACTTAAAGCCTCTTTGAAATCAGCAGCTGTTCAGCTGTCACTGACAGTGCATCAAAAATCTAATCTTATGACTTCCAGAAATGAAAGCAAACTAATCAAACTTAAGACCCTGAAGCAGCAGAGTTGAGCAGGGAAACTTACCTGAGGAGGTCAGGGTCAAGGCCCTCTGGACTGTACACTAGCAGCACAAAAATGCGCTTATTAATAACATATTTTGTTTATTTTATGTTACATTTTTTCATTTGACACACACAGGAAGGTGGAGGATGCTGCTGGCCTTGGATCTGTGCCCGAATACAACAGCAGCTCTCACGCTGTTGTAGCCTATAAGCTCCAGCTGCTTGCCTTCATTGTGTCTCTGCGCCGCGCCACAAATGTTCCTCCATCTCCGATACTTATCAAGGCACTGGAGTTTGACGCTGCCATTACTCAAAATTAATAACCACGGCAGCATGTTTATCATAGCACACTTTCACACCCAACCTGCCAGAAATAATCACCTCAGTGTTTGTGTGCGTGACAGAGAGAGAGGGAAAGAAAGAAAGCAAGAGAGAGACAGAGGAAGAAACACAGAGAGACAACTGGAGGAGAGATGAAGTGTGAAAAAGAGACAGAACCAAAGAGAATAAAAGCCTGAGACGAAAGACATAACTGAGAGAGAAATGACGAGAAAATCTGCTACATGCATACGTGTGCACCTGCCGTACCTAATCACTCTGCCTCCAATACACCTCGTTGGTTTTCCCTGCACCTTTCTCACCATCATGTCTGACAACAGGGCAACACTGGCTCTCCTTGTGTATTCACTCTGCTAAGCAGGACTCTAATCTCCGCTGACAGCCAATCTGCTCCGACAACGCAGGCCTGAGTAAATAAAAAAAGTCCTAGGTTTTTAATTTACAAATCATGCAAGTGCAAGGTCTGGCCATGAGCTCCCCACTGGAAGGAGAGGGGAAAAAAAAGCATGAAATCCAACGTAGAGGTAGTGTTACTCAAAATGTGGATCTTGGTGCTGTATGTGTGACAATACAAGAGCAGAGAAAGAGAAGTGACAAGGACAGGGGAAGGCCCCTCAGCACCTCTTCTCAAATCTGGAGAGACAGGTGGTGGAGAAACAAGACAAGGACAAATGTCTGTCGGTCCCTGGTCCGGGCTCTGCTGACATTTTCCATGGCATTTAGAAAAAAACCCAACAAAAACCAAAAAGAAAAAGAAGGGGAACCTAAAAATAGTTGGCTGGAGGAAAACCTATGTGCAGTGAGCTTACGCAATAGATGTAGACACTTCAAATGACCTCTTATCTGAGGGATTTTCTCACTTTCCCACAGTCTCCTGCTTTCTTCACAGAGACGAACCTTTATGGCTGAACTCAGCAGCCAGTGAGGTCAGTCGGAGAATTTGTATCCAGCAGAAACCAGAAATTTGTCCTTTTACTTTTTTTTTTTTTTCCGAGTAGTAACACTCAGCTGATGGCGGTCCCTATTTATGTCAAAAGTGTAAGTAGGTTAAAAGCAGAGAAAGAAAACTCACTTCACACCACAGGCTGTATTCCAAGGTCTATATTCATCAAAGTGTGACAGTGACAGATAAATGGTAAGAAAAAACAAATCACTTTTGTTTAGAATGGAAGCTTTTTTATTATATTTGATTCATTCAAAAGGTAGAATCTCTAAAACTGCATTTTGTGATAAGATCAATGAAACATAAACAACAAGGTTTAATTTTTCAGCAGTAAAAAATTACCAAAATACCTGCTGTCTTGTCTCGCCAGATTTTTAGAGCTTTAAACTTTCCTTGTTAAGTCAGTGGTAAAAAAGATTAAAAACTGTGCTAAAAAAATATCTGCTTCTTTGAACAACAAGTCAAAGGTACAAGCTTGTGTATATGAAAAGATGGATGTTAACTAAGACTCCCAAGTTGCACTCTGGCAAAAAACATTTAATCACAAGCTCAAAATTCTGTGACCTGCTCAACAGCAGTGTCTCTGTCTAGAGATCATGACCTGGATACTCATGATAATGCACAGACCGTATTGTGAGCACTTTCATGTAGGAACTATTTTCTTTCTACCAAATTACACTTGTCAACCGCATCACTGCGCAGAAGGAAGCATGCATCTACGAATGGACAAAAGGCTTGTGCTCGTGATAGCATGAGATGTAAACACAGGAAAGGTACCTACATAGAAGTGTTCACAACAAGGTCTGTGGATTATCTTGAGTAACTGGGTCATGATTTCTGGAAGGAGACATTACTGTTGAGTTTTTCAAATGTATTTTTTGGGCGCTTTGAGCAACACAAGCTGAGTGCCATCTAGTTCCTTTACATTCCAGAGAAGGCAGACGTCTCTACGGCTGATATCTTCAACACCTGGCAACTCACACTAAAACAATCTAGACTGATATATATAACACTACAGGTAAGAGGAAAAGCTGAATTTTTGATTTTGGGGTGAACTGTCTCTTTAAACAAAGTCGGTTTTAAAGTCTGGGTCAATTGTGGGTGAGTCCAGCTAATATCGTGGCACATAATATGGTTTCTCGTTTCCTCAGGGAATTGGCTGTTTATAGTCCAGCCAATTTACTATAATTTCATCCCTATTTGAATGGATGGATGCTACTTGTTAATTGCTACTGGAGGTTTTACATAAACACAATAACAAGTTTTGTAACAAGACTAAATGAAACAGGCTTTGCAGAATAGCATCTCAATGTGGAGATGTAAGGCTTTTTCTAAAGAATGTACATGGGTCAAATCCTTTGGACTGATTGGCGATACCTTCCTGAGAACACAAGTAATCATTTTATCTCAAAGGGTAACTCCTTGACTTTGCTGTAAGTAGGAGCAAATCACTTGGTAAATGTTCCAAAGTCTTTGCTTTCAGCAAATGTCTTCACTTTTTTTTTTTTTTACTCCTAAGTTGGCTCTTAAAAGTGTTCTTCAATGTAACTCTCAGAACTTTGACAAATACAGGCCCTGGTCACCTTCACTGTGGCCAAGCAAAGTAGAGCAACCAACTGTCATTTGACACGTCGTTGATCATACTGATGTATCATGTATTCATTCGATTTTGGGGTTTAACACTTCTCCAGGCACTGCGGGGTCTGCCAGCTGGCTGCAACAGAGGCTATTTGGAATGAGCTTCCATTGCAGACGCCTCCAAATCCACACGCCTTACAGTTTTAGAGAAGGTGTGTTTCCGAGAGAATGCTTCTCCAATTATTTCCTGCTTTATAAGCTCCTGAAAGTCAGAGAGGGCCCCCGGTCATCCCTCATCTAGTCCGATTTCTGTGTGAGAGGGGACAAAAATGTAGAACAGCCAATTTGGGCTGTGATTTGTGATGCTCGTAAGTGATGGAGATATGCAGAGAATGTTGGCCCGGAGAAAAAAAGCAAAGTAGGAAAAAGGGATGAATATTGATTCCCCTGTTTAAATTAAGCTGTCGGAAAGACTGAGTTGAAAAAAGAGAGGGAGAAGGAGAGGGAAAGAACACCGGGGCTTTTGGGAAATGCACAACTTCCAACAATACATATCTCATAAAAGAAATGACTCACTTAGTCCACGCATCTGCTCTCAGCAAAGACTACAGGCCATCTGACCAGAGCTTGCTCAAAAACACACACACACATGCATAGAAGGAAGGGAGACGCGCATAAATCTGCATGTCAACACGGGCCATGTGTCCAGCAGCAGGGTTAATGTTAGCAGAATAGATGCTGACTCTTTGCTTTGACCAAAACCACTGAGGAGGCTTTACCGCAAACTTTATTGCAACACACTCACACTTGCACAAACAGAAGCATGACAATCACATTAAATCCATGTTTAATCTTTTTTTTTTTTTCTGGCAGACAAAAACTACAATGTACTGTAAAAAAATAAATAAATAAAAAAAAAAAACTAATTACACAAATAACAAATTACACAATAAAATCAACATAGTCTCCGCTGGGAATAACAGGTCTCCAGTTATAAAAGAACCCTCACACACAGACACAACAAAAACAAACACACAATGATAACGAAAAACACTAACACACCATGTGCAAAACACAAAAGCTTTCCAGAGTTTCTGCAAGATGAAAAAAGCAGACACCAAGCACCAAAAAATGAAAGAAAACCATTTAACTTTGACACTGTGTTCTCAACTTGGTTTTAAAAAGTGAACGCTGCCATTTGCTCTGCCGTTCCACTTTGATCATGACTCGCTCCCCGTTTTCAAACGCTGTGACATTTGAAAAACACAATCCCGCGTTGGTCTCCTATCATCGCTGGAAGAGGACACAGAGAAATAACAGGGCCAACGCTGGCCACCTGCAGCACATCACATCCCGTCTCCCCGAGAAATGACGGTGACCGAAAAATAGGCGTCCTACTGTCCACAATCTGCCTGTCGGACTGTGACGATGGGAAGTCCATATTTGGTCATCATTTCTGCCTTTCCTTACACTGAGACGCTGTTTTCGGCCATTACCGAGGAAGATAAGGGGAGCCAGAGGACGCTGTGTTTATTTTTTATTTTTCTTAAAGATGAGAGACGAGCGGAAAGAAAAAGAGAAGCAGGGACGAAAAAATGACTGAAGTACTTTACCTCCCACAGAGCTCTATCTCTCCAATTGCCCCTTGTAGGGGGACAAATTGATCCTGGAAATAAGGGGTCATTTCCTCTGCCTGTTTACCTGTTCACAGCACACTGTCATCAGTTTGAAACACGCACACGAAAGCTGACCCAGCTGTGCCCTCACAGAGCTAATGTGAGGGAGGGTTGAGTCATTCTGGTCTTCACTGTGACAACAACTGTGTGTGTGTGTTCGCTGGCTTCACCAACAGCAGTGACCCTGATGACCTTTGACTCTTTGAACTTTGAGCCAAATAAACCTACTTCAACCCCTCTCTCTCTCTCTCTGAGGAAATACACTGACAGCTTGTGTGTAGCAGAAAACCATCATCGATAAAATCTCCCATTTTAAACAGCCTTTCAGGCTCTTCAGATGACTCACTGGAGTGTGTGTCCCTGCTCATACTGGTGTGTGTGTTCATCATTTAGATCTTATCAATTCTGATTCAGATTCTGCTTATTGATTCAGGTTCTTGTCAAATCATGGTCCCACTTCGTCTCAGATTACTGGAGTAAAAAAAGAAGTGTACAAAAAAAGGGCTACAGTAACAACAACACTGAAACCCAAGTGTGTCACGTAGACACTATCCTGCCTCAAACTTCAACCATCACCCCTCTCTGTCACCTCAATCTGTCCTAAAATCTTACCTCTCTGAACCAGACTCTCTGTCTCTCTTTTGCACCCTGTCACACACACATGGGGTTTTTCCATTATGGCGGGGTAGTACTGCCGAGCCACATCGTGAGCCATGACAAGGCGAGCTGCACTGTTACAACTAAACTGGTTTCTCCATTACAATGTGGTGGCATGGTAAAAGGTGTGGCGTAAGTTGTTCACCTTGATTACTGCTGACATAATCAGAGCAGAGGGTTCCTGGTTCAAATCCAGAGTAGGGAGGTTTGTATGTTCTTCCCATGTCAGTGTGGGTTTCCCGGGGTACTCCGGCTTCCCTCCACAGTCCAAAGACATGCAGGTTAGGTTAACTGGTGACTCTAAATTGCCCATCAGTGTGAATGTGAACGTGAATGGTTGTCTGTCTCTATGTGTCAGCCCTATGATAGTCCAACGACTTGTCCAGGGTGTACCCCGCCTCTCGCCCACTGTCAGCTCGGATAGGCTCCAGCCCCTGGCGACCCCAAACAAGATAAGCGGTTTCAGAAAATGAATGAATTAATGCAAACCATGAATTTATCATGAACATAATACATCCATAATGTACTGCTGCAATCCACTGCAACTTGGAAATCGATAATTCCAAATTGATATTCCTGAATTCCAATCTAAATGCGTCCCAGTGCATCTGCTCAGGAAAACATGGACACCCGCAGCAAACTGTTGTTTGTATGACAAGTCTCTTAGCTTCACAGGCATCTGCAGAGGACCTACATCAATTACCACGACGCCATTAGTGAAGAGAAACGGTGTATGAAATTAGTCAATTGTCTTGCTCGTCTTTGCTCATTAAAATAACACAACAATTCGAAACTGTGTAAACGGGTGCTGAGCATATTAGTGTGAACCATAACAGCCAATAGCATAATGCTTGTGTGCTTTCGTTTTCTGTAGACAAAGAGGAGATACTCATGCTCACATAGATTTCTATCATGCACAAATCAACTGAATGGAAATAGAAACAGCAGCTACAACGTTGTTACAGCATGTTTCATAACACAACTACATAAAACACTACATAAAGTAAAATAATTGATGGAAAGGTCATTCTGCGTAGTTCACTGTGTGCACCACCATGTTGCTGTAATATCAGGTGTGTTTATGTTGGTGAACTTGGGCTTAATAATCATAATTATGATAATAATAATAAACATTATTTATGTAGGGCTTTTCAAAACAAAGTTACAAAGTGCTTGGTCACCCTTGGTTTTCAGCCCAGACTGTGGAATGGCTGAGGACCTCAAATTACGACCAAGCATGTACAGAGATGAATATTGCCCAAGTTTCCGACTTGCAATTCTGACTTGAATGACCGTTCAATTGCACTTTTTCATGTCTGAGGTCTTTTTTTTTTGGTGAGTTCCATGTACAATGGATTGCACCATAACCATTGACCTGCATATAAAGATGGACAACGCATTTCCTTACGTACATAAATGGAGCCAAAATATCCTGGAAGCGGGCACTGCCATCTTGCATTGGTGACATCACATGAAGCCAGAGTCTGCGCAGTAGCAATCAGGAAGTGGAGCTGCGGTATTGAGTTACCCATCCAATCTCCAGCAGCACCATTGATCATGAGTATAATTGACACACACAGCTGTCAATCATGATGCCACACCCCTTTTTTACAGCATCAAATAACTAATTAAAACCAAACTTATCAGAAAAATGAACACTTGAACATACATCAGCGTGATATGAACTATAAAAATTGGCAGAAACTTTTTTGGGGAAAAAATGATTTGCCACGTACTTTGATTTTTTTTAGTTGGGCCCATGTCCCATCTGCTAACATGGAGGGGGTGGGGTTTGACCTATGCAGCAGCCAGCCACCACAGAGTGATCAAGATGTATTGGCTTCACTTTTAGGGAGCTTTCATGCCGTCCATCTTTATATACAGTCATTGAATTTAACCAACACCATCCTATGCTGCTTCTGCCTCTGTTCTTTTGATCAGTTTTGTTGTCCTGATGCATTGATGTTGTGACTCTTCAAAGGCCCCTCCCTCTCCTCACTTGCATATGGTAATATTCTCTTGATCCAATCCCATATCTGCAGCGACTAGCCCCCGCTGTGAAGCTGTACTTCTTAGTGGGAACATGTCATCACGGCTTGGCTTGGCTTGGCTTGGCCCAGCACAGCTAAAGCCGACCAGCCCTGTGGAAAACCTCTAAAAGACACACACCTCCGCATACGCCTCCTTCATGTTGAGACGACCACCCAACCAGTTTCTCCCTTTAAATAAACCCCCCGTCCTCCTCTCTGCTCTGAGCTGTGTGACTGTAAAGTGTAACAATAAAGCAGCTTATGACTGGAGGCTTTTATTTGCTCTGAGTCCTTGAGCAGCAGTCAGCATGTACACAATACACACACACACATACACACACACACAGGTCTGCAGGTCCAGGAGGCCGGACAGAGAAAATGGCCCTGCATTACTTTTGCTGGATTTTTAAAACTCATCCTCTGGGAGGGATGAGGGGGGGAGCAGTGCAGCATCAGAGCAACAAGCATGTAAGACTCCTCAGCAGACTGTCCACCGCGGCCTTTCACTCCCTGACTGCCTCTGCTTCATACATAAGCCAACAATACACCAACTGTATGCTGCCATGCACACACAACATGCTAGCTTTATCTCCCACAAAAGCTGCAACACACACACACACACCATTTTATATTCCAATATTCCCACAGGTGATCCAGACAAATCCAGTCAGACACACATACACCTCCAGCCCCTGAACCAATGCAGTAAATATCATTATAGAATCAATGCAGCATTGAATCAATCGAGGCTGTGCCTGTGCCTGTGCGTGTGCATGTGTGTGTGTTTGTGTGTGTTTGTGCGCGCGCATGATAAAGGGAAGAAGTTGATAACACCATGTGCTCCTGTGAGGATTTCACCAAACTCCATGTTTTTTGATTGAAAGGAGGCAGGTAAGGTATTACCATAACCTTCCCACCACATGTCTGCTGTTAACTCAATAATGCAAGAATAATTTCACACATGCACACACACACGCACACACATACATCCATTGTTGCTATGCACCATGGTAAATTCAATATTGTGTTCACACTCCTAAGCCAGAGTGGGAGTACAGTCGGCAGAGAAGCCACAGCCTTAGCTGTAAATCAATAGATTAAATAGAAACGTATGAATAAAACACAAGATAATAAATAAAAGAGGAGATGGTTTACTCTCGCTGTCATATTCTGTACAGGTTCTTTTCCATTTGAGAGAGAAAGGGAGAAAGAAAAGAATGGACGTGGGAGCAGCAAGAAAGATGACCATGGAGACAGAAACAATGAAGAAAGAAGTTCTTGCTGTCCTTTCAACGTGTGTTTTCAATTCTTCTAACTGTCCTTCCTCATGCAAGAGTTTGCATGCTAGCATAATTCAGTACATTTTGTATGATATCTTTACAGTATTGGAATGTGTGCACAATATACCAACATGTTTCTTTCTGTAAACATCTGTACTGAACATGCAGCTTTGACTTAAGAGGCTGATGTGTCAAACAAGCCTAAAGTTTGATCTCCTGGGAAGCTTGTAAATAATTATCTCAAATATGCTTCCGCTCCAAATGTTTGTGAGTGTGTCCGTGTGTACGGTTTGTGTGAAGGGCCATTAAAATCCTTAACTAAGTAATATATTAGTTGATTTAATTGAAAAATCATTCTGTTTTGTCTCAGTTCACACCCTTACAGAAGTTATGTTTATACTTTCACCAAAACAGTCAATTATCAGAGAAGTACAGAAACTAGTAACTGATCCAACTCATATTCTCCACCCAGAGCTCCAGCTCTTGCCATCTGGTGGAGGATTCAGGGTTCCCCAGTAAAGGCTAGACTGTTACAAACTTTAATTCCTGCCTGTGTCCATTAAGATTCTTAACACTAAAAGGTAATGCAGGATGTTGGCCATGGGGTTGTGCATCAGATTGCCATTTTCAGGTGTGTCGATGTGTATGTGCAATGGTCACATGAGGCTATCTGTCGTTGAAATGCTTTTTTATTATGCAGTTTGTATGAGTTTATCCTCTGTGGAACTGAAGGACAGAGTCCAGAACAAATTTCCCTGCAAGGACATTAACACACTGTGCATATCAATGTTAAATGCATGTCCTTCCTTATAAAATATTTGCAAAGACAGTTATTTTAATATTGTGAAACCTCCTTTGTTTAGATCAGTTAGCAGTCTTCTTCTTCCCTGCCTTTGTTTGTACATTTTTTGGGGTGTCACCACCACCAATTGTTTGTCAGTCAAATAACGTGAAACCATCACCATGTGTACCTTTGCAGTCGTATGCATGTGCACAAGATTCTAACAAAACGAGGACCCACTGATAAAAACACTGCTCCTAGACAGTGCTACTAGTAGTCAAAAACTCTACAGGGTGCCTTTAAAGAAGTTACGCATCTCAAAATCTTGTATCTACTAAAGACAAAGACATATCTGTGAATATAATTTTGATGCCAGAGATGCAACTGTTACCTTTCATTTATCAATAATAGCTTTTTCCCCATGAAAAGATAATAAAGCATGACTAATCAATGATTTCTCTGCCAACTAAGACCCTAAAGAGCCATTAGTCAAACGATAAGATGGGCCCCACGACTCGCTGGACTTGTTTTATTTATTTTAAGTATTGGCAAAAACATTAGTACTGGATTTATCATAATACCCCTGATGGATTATAAAACTTTGAGCTGATTCTACTTATAATTTTTCTTTTTGAAATCATCTTTTTTTCTAGTGAGGGCTCCTATTGCAAATCTGACTGTCCAAGGAGGGAGGGTCTCTCTGAATTTCCTTACACAAGATGCCTTACATTTTTTCCATGTATGATTTATTTAGAAGTTTTTCTTGTCTTGTAGACAAACTGGGTTAGGTCAGTGGTTATGTAGTGGGTGGGATAGCCCACTGAGCATCAGTTTGTGTGGTACAGGTCTTTATACAGATAGAGTATACTTGACTTACCTGTCGTTGATGCTCCAGTTGAGGCAGAGATTGAGGGAACTGAGGTTGTGACATTTCCTCACCACCTCCATCACCGTCTCATTGTTGAGCTCTGAGATGTGCCGCAGGTCCAGGACATTCAGGTTTCGTAGCTACAAGAGACAACCAACACACAAAAAACATTTTAATGATTCGTTCATTCATTTTCCATAACTGCTTATCCTGTTTGGGATCGCAGGGGGGCTGGAGCCTATCCCAGCTGACATTGGGCGAGAGGTGGGGTACACCCTGGACAGGTCACCAGACTATCACGGGGCTAACACAGAGAGACAGACAACCGTTCCTGCTCACATTCACACCTACGGCCAATTTAGTCACCAGTTAACCTGCATGTATTTGGACTGTGGGAGGAAGCTGGAGTACCCAGAAGAAACCCACGCTGACACAAGGAGAACATGCAACCTCCGCGCAGAGGGGCTCCCCAATCTTGGAGTTCAAACCCCCTACCCTGGCATCGAACCAACTAAATCAAATGTAGTTTTCCCTTTTTGTAGTCAAAAATGATGTCAACCTGTTTTTTTTAACTGTTTGGTAATTGTTTTTTATCATTATAGGAAGAACAGTATTCCACTGGATTAATGCAAAATGGGTTCCTGCAGCTTATAGCAAGTTAAATTAAAAAGTTTTAAAACTTTTTTTAATCACACTCAAAATGAAATTTAAGACCAATTTTACAACAACCAAAATTAAAGGGAAAAAAACATAAACCAACATCAATTACTTGGGATTGGGGCCATTATGCCCAAATGTTTACTGTAACTTTTCTTATCTTGTGACGCAGACAAGGGTCGAACAAAAGTGGGAAATAGCTGGCCTTTGTTGTTGGGTTTTCTTGGCAATTTTGTGTTTCTTACTCGGCATTTTGGATTCCACTGCCCTGATTTCCATTGTGCTGACTTTGAAAAACATTTTGCATAAAACACACAAAGCCTTGTACCTGTTTCAGCCATGCCATGAAATCTTGTTTTAATAGCCAGTTGTAGCAGAAAGCTGCTTTGAGCATCCCGATCGGAAACAAAACATGAGTGTGGTTGTTTCCAGTATTCTGATCTGCATGACATTAATGCAAGAGGCATTTGGTGATTTAAAAAATAGATTATCCCAACTGTTTTCAGAATTTACAATGTAACAACAGAAAAAAATCCCACATCTTAGCATTTACAAGGCTTTGAAAGATTGATATCAAACATTTTAAAAACAATTAAAGCCTTATTTTAAGATGAATGAATTCAGTGCCTTTTAAGACTTTGTAAGGATCCGCGGGAACCCTTTAGGTGGCAACATCATGAAACAACAATAAAAAATATCAGTTTCTCCCTTTTGGCTTCTGATTCTTTTCCTCAAAGGAAAACACAGGCCAAGTGGTTTACAGAGCAAAGATGTAGGCTGTAGCAGACAAAATAAAATACAATTTCATTTCAGCTGGACTTTAACAAAGTAAAATCCAGCACTCACACTTTATCTCTTTCACACAAACAGATATACAGGAAACACAATTTCCTTTCTGCTCATGAAGGAACCAGCAGTTGATTTGTTATCATGAGCAAAGCAAAAAAAAGGAGGCAACAGGAAGAGAAATATTTGGTGAAAGCGCATATGGTATATACACATGCCGAATTACATGGATAGTCTTGATGTATCCCCGAGAAATGTGGAAAACATCTTTCCACACACTGAGTAAACTTGTATACTGCCACATGTACTGGAAAAAAATAGCATGAATGCAGAATAAAACCTAACAAGGCAGATAAATTATAGAAAATTGCTTGCTGTTACTGTTTATCATTCTGTGCCTGCATGCCTGGTGTGAGGGGTTATGAGCCAATATGAGCATTCACTTTCCCTCTTCCTTTCATCTCTCCGACTTTCAATAATCCCTCTTTCCGATCTGAATACTTTATAAGAGGGGGTTTAGATTAATCCTCCAGTCAAAATCTCTACTTCCTGACACACTCTTAGAAACCCACACTGACACACTGTTCAACAAGCGTTCCTGCTCGCTGAAAATTACCAAAAGGCTTTTCAAGTCACAGCACAGGTGTATTTTCTCTGATACATACTCAAAACTATTTAAGGCACAGGTGCATGCACACATACGCGCTCACACTCACACACTTACACACACACGCCGGGGATGCAAGATAATAGAGGTATGATATTCCGGCCAGCCGCAAGGGAGGCAGGGAGGTAAATGTCAGGGCCAAGGCTAAAGAGAAAACAAGCTTACAGTTGGTGTTAAGATCACTGAGCACTATTGTCGGCTCCATAGGCATGACATATACCTACCAGCGTGAAGACACACGGGGGGAATGGATAAGGACCGAGGCTCGCTGGGTGAAGTAAGCACACATGTAAACACTCTTCCCTGTCCCCACATACTGAGAATCAAAACACAGAGATTCGCACACCCACTGCAAACAAACAACGGTGAGCGTGTGATGCTGCACTGCGCTGAAGGTAATAAAAAAGGCTTTCAAAACCTTTACCTCTGTCTAGCTGCTCCATTTGTCTCCCCGTTCTCATGTAGCCTGTGGCTTTTTTTGTCACTCCTCAGGAGAAAATTGGATCCACACCTCTTGTGATAAAAGGTCTGCTTAGGCATGAAATAAACATGAAACAGATTTTGTTTGTGGCACCTATACTGTGAAGACACGCTTAGATATACTAATGAAATAAACATTAAACAGCTTGTGTGTGCAAAGATGGGTCAAGAATGCAGCAGCGATCACCAGGGACAGCTGTACTCACATGATAAACAATGGTATTTAATGAAAGGGGGGAAAAAACTTAAATGTGTGAATTGACATACACATGCAGGCATACGAGCAGATGCTCAAAAAGGCACATGAACCCGTGCGTACGCACACACAAACTGTCATTTGCCCGTGTGGCCAGTGTTAGATCGAAGTGCTAAATTATTCATGCAGATTTAGACTGATCTGTGTGCAAGTGTGTGTCCGTGTGTGTGTGTGGTGTCATTGTTTGCACAACAAAGGCAGTGCAAAAATCAAACTGGATGCCGGCAAAGTGACCACTACCTTTAATATTCATAGCAACAGACATCTACTCACACTGTCAAAAAAATAACCATCACCAGCTCACGCATCCTCACACTTTTACTCTGTCGCTCCCTCTCACACACACACTCTCTCTCTCTCTCACACACACACACACACACACACACACAGTTATTTGCATTTAGTATTTATGGTTATTGAGCCTGGAGTAAATTTAAAAGCCCCCACATCAAAAGTAGTATTTGTTCTCCAAATCTTCAAAACTGCTTATGTCTGCTATAGTAGAATTCCTACTACAACCAATAGCAACTGTTTCATTGATGTGGATAACCAATGAGAAACCAGGCCAACCAGCGTGAGTTTTCATTGGCTGAGAGTGTAGCTAGGTTGAAGAAAATTTGAAAATTTAGCAGATGTCTGCATGAAAGGGAAGAGGCAGAGTCACGGCTGAGACTGTAACTTTGCTAATCTATCTGTAGAGAAACCACCGCAGAGAAAATAAATTCCACAGTTTAGCAGACATCTGCCAAAAGCAAAAATATCCTCCAAATCCCTAAAATGAAAAGTCACACACACACACAAAAAAAGGCAACCTCTCAGTAATTAGTCACACCTCCAGAATGTGACAGGCCACAGTGCCAGTGTTTGTTTTCTCATAGTTGACAGATTATCATAATTTGACTCATAGGTGAAAGGTTTGAATGCTCCCAATCTCATTTAATCATTTCCACTCATAATACAGCTTATTTTCTGCTCGTGTGTTTCTGCGATCCAAGAATAAACAGGCACGAAAAGAAAAATAAATGGAGAGAAATGAGGAGGAGGGGACGCGAAGGCTTCAGACGGAGGGGAAGACAAAGCGAGTGATTCACGTAGCACGTTGAGAGAAGAAGAAGAGAGACGGGAACAGAGGAAAAAAGTGAAACAGAGTGAGGGGAGTGAGTGAGAGAGAAAAACAGCAACAGAATAGAGAGCGGGGGATTTGGTGAGGGGTTCGGCAGGTTTTTCTCCTCGTTGGCTGAGGTCTGTAACCAGGCAGAGTTTGTCTCGTCTCCTATGAGTTGGCAGCTTCACCTGGATAATTATTCATGCTGTTCATAAAAACAGTGAAACCTGCAGAATCCAGCTGCTCTGAGGCCAGCGTGTCGTCCCCGCCCCGTGAACACACATGCACGGCACAGAAATTAGGTCTGAATACATGAATATTCCAATGACTGTGCACACACATGTTCACATGCGTAAAAAACAGTACTCTGGATAGTAAGCTTGTACTTTACCTGAGTATTCCCATTTTATGCTAATTTATACCTCCACTCCACTACACCACAAAAATATTTTTATTTTTTCCCACCACATTTATTTCACAACAATAAATACTTGTTACTTTTCAGATTTTAAACACAAAACAAAGGATCTGTTTATGAAATTAGATTGCTATAAATAAATTACCAACAGTATATGACGTAGAAATACTGAGCTTCACCTTGACCAGATAAAACATTTAAGTGGTGCCTCCATGTTAATGCATCAATGATAATGATCCAACATTTTAAACCACACCTCACCTGCTAAATCACACTTGCTCTACTTTTATTTTCAGCACATTTATTTTGTTGCTAATACTCCTGTATCTCAAGCAACATGTGCGATGCAAAATTTATTTGTGTAATAAAGTATTATCATTAGGGCTGGACCCAAACATATTTATTCATTGTTATTTTTTTTGCTTTGTTTTGTTTTGTTTTCTTTAATTTTGGGATTCGAACATTTGGTTTTTTTTTTTATTTCCGGCAAAGAGCTTTAATTTTGAAGTGCCATTTCCTGCTGCAGAGTGAGTAACTAATGAACAGCTATTTGACAGAGACAGCAAACTAGCTTGACGACATGGACAAACACAAGTATGATGCTTAATATATTAAACTGTGTGGACCTTGAAATCTGGACCCTGTGGCTGGACCAGTTTGGAGCCACTGCGTGAGGTAATGTTTGCCGTGTGATGCTAACAATGAGCCATGTCACTGTGTGTGTGCACGTGGACAGACTCTCCACAGCTGTCTCACGTGCAGGTTCACACTCCTTCTGCAGTCTCACGATAAACAGGGAGCAAGAGTGAGAGAGTGACAGCAGGGCAAGGAGGGCTGAGCCAATCAATATGCTGCTCGCTGCTCTACAGTGAAACAAGATTTTACTTATTTTAAATGGCAAAGAAAAAAAGGCTGTTGGTTACTGCTGAAGCTCCGGAGTACAAAGAGATACTTATTGTTTTGCTTTACTGCTACTTTTAGTTGAGTAAATGATCTGAGTGCTTCGTCCATCACTCACTAAGAACTCAGACTGCTGTTGCTGATGGTACTCAGTCGAGTCATCTCGCCATCAGAAATGAGTTACCACAGGGGTCTATCCTTGGTCCCCTGCTGTTTACACTATACATAATTCCTCCTAATCAATACTTCAATTACCTTTGATACAATTTCATATCCCCTTAAGCTCTTCCCTAGCCCCTCTTGACTCGACTTCAGTCTGCCTTTGATGCTTTCCAAACATTACTCATTAATCACAGACTAGTTTTAAATACAGAAAAGACTGAGTACATGGTAGTTTGCGCCTCCACCGGCAACTCTGACCATTCTGCCATTAAAAATATAAATGGCAGCCATGTTACTCTTGCTGAGTCATACCAATACTTATAAATTTGGCTTGACAGCAGACTGTGATTCAAGATTTATATTTAACATTTGACTCAAAAATCAAACTTGGCTTCTAGTATAGAATTAAAGAATGTCTTCCTTTAACCGTAAATCTATTGTACAGTCAACTTTTATATCTGTGCTTGACTGTGGAGATACTGTGTGTTGTCATGCTGCCCCATCAACACTGCAGCAGTTAAACCTTGTGTATTGACACAGATGACAAATTTCGTAGTTATCATTGTTCTCTGTATCATAAGGTTGCATGAAAATTCCTTACAGTCAAGAGGAAACAGTCATCTGAGGTTACTCATTCAGCTCTACTAAAGCTTCCAAACCACCTCATCTCTTTTCTCATTTAAATCCAACAACAGTAATCGTTCGTGTAACTACTAAGATATCCCTCATGTACGCACTAATGTCGGCAGAACTGGTTTCAGGTACTAAGCACTTTTTAAATGGAATGAACTGCAAGCTGCCCTCAGACTAGAATCTTACATGCCCCTTGGAGATTTTTAAGCTTTATTATCTGTTTTTTATGATTCTTATTACTGCTTCTTTTAATTTCTTGTTTGTTGTGTAGCTGTGTTGTTTCAGTTTTGCTGATTGTGTTACTGTGAATGTTTGTTGCTCTCAAGTCTCTCTTGGAAAAGAGATCTTAAAACATAATGAAACTGCCTGATTAAATAAAGATTAAATTAAAAAAATAATAAAATTAAACATGCACGACAAGCTTGACAAAATATCAGTCATTCTAGTAATAGAAGTATTGATATATTACACTATGTTTTAGTGAATTTACTTTTTAATATTTAATTTATTTTAGTTAAATTCATTTTCAATATAAAATCTACTTTTTGATAAGGCCCTAAAATTAACCATTTATTTCTTAATTTAATTGTTCAATCCTGTCCCCCCCCAAAAAGCTAATACAGAGCAGAAAATGACATATTCAAATTCACAAAATTGGATGTGAATCTTGGTTTACAGACAAACTCCAAATCAATTCAAATATAGAACACATCACACCTCACGCAAAGATAAGAGAAAAGCAATCACTCCAGATTTGACATGAGCTGGATGAGCAAACAGCACTCGTCGTCTGAGAAGTGGGTGTAGCACCACATTTCTGTAATAAAGAGGCTGTTTAATTCAGTCCACATGACCAGAGGAGATCAGTGAGCTCCAAGCAGCATGGCTCCCACCTGCTTCAATTAGATGCCTCTCTCAAACAGGAAAAATGAGAGCCGGAGTCAGAGGTCAAACACAAAACGCCACTTTAAATGAAAGAAAAATAACTGGCTGTTTCAAAGGTACGCTATCCTTCAGCCAAGCATAGGCT
The DNA here is from genome assembly GCA_019142605.1 of Cephalopholis sonnerati. Taxonomy (NCBI): domain Eukaryota; kingdom Metazoa; phylum Chordata; class Actinopteri; order Perciformes; family Serranidae; genus Cephalopholis; species Cephalopholis sonnerati. The sequence continues at coordinate 28,290,682 of JAGQAX010000007.1, forward strand.
GGAGTTCAATATTTGGAGAGGTTGATTTGACACTTTATTACATTAGTGTATGTCACAGTCTGGCACACAGTGGGTGAGTGTGTGCGAACCTGCGTATGCTCGGCCAGACTACAGAGCTATAACTACCTGTGCTATTACTTAATTTATTTACACAACGTCAAGCATCATGATGCCAAGCAGGAAGTTGAGGCCTGGTGGACCCCATGCAGAGGATATGATGTCATGGTTTGAACGCTGGCACGAAGCAGCATGAGTTCATGGCTGTTGCTGTCCATCAACCTCAGTGTCCCGGCTGACAAGCAGTTAGATGACATTTAAAAAGCACGGACAGAGCGGGCATTGTTTTAGTCATAAATAGCGAACATGTTGGGTTTGGAAAGTCTGAGCTGCTATTTCATTGCTGTAGTTAATTTATAACCACTTTGAGATTTAGTATGTGAGTTTGGTCAATGAAAAATACGTCCTACTGTGGGAAATCCACACAAAAAAACACATGCATGCAAAGAACTGTCTATGAAAAAAGGGGGAAAAAATTTGCTTTTTCAGTAAAACTAACAACCGTGACAGTGGAAAGTCTCCAGTCTCAGACTGGCAAAGATAAGTAGAAATTAGGAGTGCACCAGCTGTAAATATTCTGGACCAATACTGAGGATTAAAATAACAATTTGGCCGATAGCCGATTGCAGATAGCTGATAGCAATGTTGATCATTTGTTGTTCTTGTTTAATCTGTTTTTATTTCCCCTTTTGTGCTGCGGAAACAAATACATCTTCATCATAAAATAAAAAATAATTTAACAGTTTTTAAAGTCATGCAGTCCTTCTTTACACTGTCTTTGAATGAACACAAATTCAATCATACAAATTTATGAAATAACCTTGAAAATAACCTTTCACATGAAAAACATTTCTAAAATAACTTCTTCAAAAGCCTTTTTACTGTATTTAAAATATCATAATTTCCTCTCTAATGTCTGTTTTATACTGCTGTGAAAGCATCTCCTTCAACTGTGGTCATAGGGTTTCTTGCCAAAAACTACATTTTACAAAATTATCTCTGAACACATCACAAGAACATTTTGTATGTTTAATACCCAAAACGTATTTTTTTCTAAACTGAGCTTGAACACATCTTACGGTAACTCGATGCAACCTCAGTCAGCAGTTAGTTCTAGTCCACTGGCTGCTAACACCTAAAGTTAAACTAGCTCTCCTCCTGCCAATGTCAACTCAGATTTGTTGCTCACAGTGTCGCACAATCAGAAAAACAATAGGGTGAGACCCCTGTCATGTCAATAGTGAGTTTACTGCGTCTTTTCATCCCAACAGCATCCCGGGGAAGAGCTTTGTTCGTCCCAAAATGTTTTCTATTGTTCCTGGGAAGAAGGGACACCATTAGTTTCAAGCCCTTTTTTTAGCCTGTGCAAAATTGATGTGACACAAAACATCAGCCACTGCTATCGGTGAATGTATTCTTAATTGCAGATAGGCCGAAGGCAGTTAACAAGGCGAATATAGGCCAGTAAATCAGTGCATCCCTTGTAGAAACAAGTTTAAATCTTCTGAACAATGCAGGTGGAACTTTAGACAGTCACTTTGAAGTAATATTCAAAGTCTTGAGCAAGAAGTCAAAGTCACAGGGTGTTGTTGAGGTGGCACTGTGGCCCTGACACATTTTGCTCGGCTGTCCGTATGTGTTGGAGACTGTGTGAGACGGGACGAGGCAGGGGGGGCAAAAAGGTGAGACGAATGGCAGCAGTGTCACTAGGTGAATACAAGTGCGCACTCATGCATAGACGCTTCTTTTCCCCCATATCGGAGCATCCCAGACAGTTCAGTCAGACAGGAGTAAGCTGTGTCGAGACAATCCCTCTGCGGCAAGCCTAAATCACACACTAACCCCCCCCTCCAGACGCACACTCGGAGAAACATACACACATATAAATACATAGAGGCCTGTGCAGACAGAACGACATGAATATTTGAAAAAGGACTGAGGCGAAAGCTGGAAAGGCCATGGGTCTGGTATCACAAATACATTGTCTGCATCAGTCATGGACCAGTGAGCTGATCCCTGTGTGTGTAGGTGTGTGTGTATGCATGTGTGGTTAACTTCTCTCTTTATCTGTCTTGTGCCCATCTACTGTCTATCACTTATTTTCCCTCTCCTACCCCCTTTTTTCCTCTCTCGCTTTCTCCCTTACAGTCGCTAATCCTGCATGTGTTGGTGTTGATAACAAACTCAGTGGCGAGGAAAGGCTTGAGGAGATAGAGAGAGTTGGTTTCTCTTCGGCGCTCTAAGCCAAATGACCACATGGGCACGCACATACACACTCAAATACGCGAGCACGAGCCGGTGTGACAGCGCTGGATGACAGTCACAGTACAGTGACACTAGTTGGGCCAATAATGAGACATGATATCCCCCCCCTCCAGAGGTCAAAAACCTCTCTATCTCTGTCTGTCTCTGGGTTAAAAGTCTTAGAGCCAAATGAATTATTCTTCAATTACTCTTGCAAGAGACACACATCATCCTTAGGCTCTTCTCTGCTCATTATATTCATAAATCCCCCAATCTCCTCCATACAGCAGTGAAGAAAATTATTATTACAATTTCGACTCATTCCACGACCCCCACAACCCCATTACCTTTCTTCCTCCAAATCCCCTCTGCTCCTCCGTTTTCCCCTTTATCCTCTCCACCACCCCTGAGACACAATACACATGTACAAGTACACAGCCGCACACACACGTTTGTACATAGGAAAAGGTTCACATAGACATCAACACACATACACACACTTACTTCCCTGGTTTGTGTTGGGGGTTATCAGTTTGACACAGGGCACTGTGATTATGTATTTTCTGTGCTCCAGTCAGAGGGAGGAGATAAGGGGCCAGCAGACTACAGCAAAGCCAGACACCACTCATCCTACATGGGGAGGGAGTGGTGGAGTGGAGGGTGTGAAGGTGACAGCGGGTGAAGACCTATATCTTAACCTTTTGTGTCTCACCAACCTCTTTCCAAACCTTTGGTCATGGCAATTTGGGGAAAATGGGGGAAAAATAAATAATACATATATTTTTATTTCCGTACTTCCCCTCTTTTGTAAGAAAAATGGAAAATTCAGAGTGTTTGAGTTGTCTGGACACTGTTCACAGCTTGGAGTTGACTGAGCTGGCAGCTAGCAGCTAACAGTGCTAACTGAATAAATGTCAATAGTGTCACAGTGGAAATAGTGTTGAAAGAGGAAACGGTGTCAACCAGGGACAAACCAGATAGAGGCTGCTACGCCTCCACAACGCCCTGTCCCAGTATCAGCAAAAACCATAGACTGTATACAAATAATGGACACAGCCACCGTGACGTCACCCACTGTTTTGTGGACTGCCGTTCTGAAGCCATGAGTTTGGCATCTTGGCCGTCGCCATCTTGGGTTTTTAGAGCCAGAAGTGACCATATTTGGATGAGACACTGATGCTGAGGAGGAGCAAGGGTTGGATCTAACTCATGGACTGTGGTGACGCCTCGTAGACAGTCTGTCAAAGTGGTCACGCCCATAATAATGCATAAAAACTCACCCTCCGTCCAGTTGTAAGGAACAACAAAATAAGCTGTAGAGACCAAAACTGTTTTTGTACCAGGCTGTAAACATGTTTATTTTAGCTGTAAAGTTGGGCTCTTTAAAATGGGGGTCTATGAAGACTGACCCACTTTTGGAGCCAGCCTCATGTGGACATTCAGGAAACTGCAGTTTTTGGCACTTCCATGTTGGCCATTTGACGGTAACCACTGTTTGAGCGCAGTGCCAATTAGCAGCGATGAGCTAGCCAGTGGGATACACCCATGCATGAGTGGCTGTACCAGCTGACCACAACAAACCACAAAAAAACTCAGATTACAACAAACACAGAGGGAGCATGATTTTATTCTCTGCTCAGGGCGCCATTACTCCACTTTATCTTTACACTGCAAATGGTGATTTGCTGCTATATTCAAGCTCTGAATGTCGCTTTCAGAACCTTTAAAGGTTGTGAAATAAATCTGAACTCAGGATGTTGTAAGTACATGCTGCTCCACTAAGCCACCAGGATGGATAGAACATATGATTCTGGTTATGGAATTAAACAGCTTTCCTGTCATAAACCAGACTGTTTTATTTGCTCATAAACACACAGAGAGAATGAGGTATTGCCCACGGTCCAATTCTGTCAAATTTAGAGAGCATTTATCAAAGGTTCTAGCTTTTTTTTCGCGAGAAGAACAACAAAAGCACTGGAGCAGCACGGCTGAATTAATCTACAAGACCCAAAATTAAGACCAGAAACATCCAAGCTCTGCACATCAGAGAGACAACACATAGCTATTATAGTCTCCAAATATACCTCTTTTCATCTCTGACACATTCTTCAACAGTCTCTCCATTTGTTATGTCTTTGGCCTCCTCTCGCTCCCTCTCCCGAGGGTGGGAACTTTCACACACACAAAAAAGGCATTTTGAGGCCCACAGTGTCTAAGGGCAGTGATAGGCTGATGTATGAGGAGGGGCATTGTGGGTAGGCATGACAAGCAAAGGGAAGCCATCAGTGGGACATCTAAGACTCGGGGAATGAAGGCTCTCTGGCACCCAGAGCTGCTCTCAAACACTGGCTCTCTGATAGAGCCGACCTTGGACTTAATCACTACCAGAAGAAAAGAGCGCCGCTTGACAGGAAGATGGAGAGACGGTGGGAGAGTGTGTGTGAAAAAGAAAGAAAGACAGACAAAAACACACTAACCACAAGAGTAAAAGACAGAAAAAAGATACACAGAGAGCGACAATGACCAAAAGTAGAAAAAGACTGGACAGAGAAAGACTAGTAAACAGGTAACACACGGTTCAAAGAGTTTGTAGCTTTTGTGGACTTTTTTTTTTTTTAAGTGTGACCGAGGCAGTCTGAGAATCACAGGGAGAACACAGAAAATACGGTGTGTTATCCACTTCTGAAATACACACAGATCTATTTCCTCAAAGACACAAACACATCTGAAAAGCCGGGGTTACACTCAAGCTGGCAGCGTGAAGCCTTCCACCCTTCTAATAACGGCCAATGCATCCACACATCTATCGCACTTCCACCTCTGTGGCTTGTCACAGGCTTGACTAAAGGGTGAACCCTCTGAAACTGAATTAGGAGAGTGATTAATCTCATGCAGGTCCACAAGAAAACACATATAAAGTTCTCAAATTAGCTGCTGAGGGAGAGCGCCATATCACTAAATGCTCTGGGACACCCACAAAGCCTCCACCCCAAGATATTTTGTATCCATTACACAGCCTTGGGATGTGACAAGCCTCATCAATAAAACTATTATTAATGTCAAGGGCTTTGAGCTAGCTTTGAGCTCCAATCTCAACACCGAGCATAAATAAAAATTTACAGTGTATCCCTGGCACGGCAACACAAAAGACCACATCAGACACATGTTTGCTCTTAAAATCATCTCAGTTTTTGTTTTGACATTTAAAGCCGTATGTAATGTTTGATTTCCAACCAGTAAGGAAAGTGTTGGAAAGCTTGTTTTCGATTAGCGGGCTTTATTCTCTCAGCCAGCCGGCAGAAATCTTGATATAGCCTTTTAGTCCCTAACAAGATGATGATTTATCAAACAGCGTCTGGCTACAAATATTGAGTTGTGTTGCACATCACAGAGGAACCGCACAGCTCCCGTAGGACTGAAACACTGAAGAGCGAGCATAAAGGAGTCACAGCTTTACAGTTACTCTACAGACCATCTGCATCGAACTCGGCGCCATGGGTGGCCTATTTCAACCATCAGCTGGCTTGATTAAGAAAATACGATTTGAATTGATTTCCTCATACCCTAATTTGTGAGAAGTCGGCATAAAAAAAATATCAATCTGAAATGAGTGTGTCATATGAGAGAAGTTAATAAAAGTAATGGATTTTCTTCCCTTTTTTCTGGTGATGGCTGAATAGCAAGTGAGGAGGTTGGGAAGATTATCAGAGAGAAAGAGAGAGAGAGAAAGAGCAATCAAGGAAGAAAAGAAGTGGGAGGGTGTGTGTGATAATCGAACAAGAGAGGAGCGCCGCAGTCCTGGAATCACATGCAGGTCCACGGAGTCATCAGAAATGCAACGATTCTAAACGCCAGAATATGATTTTCAATCGACACTGGATGGGACCAAGTGGGAATGAATGAGAGGAGGAATCAACTGCTAAACGAGATAATTACTGTCAGAGATTATAGAGGGACGGAGAGGGGAAGTAGAGAGGCAAAGGGGGAGTCGCAGAGATGACGGCTGAAATGACAGAAACAAAAAGACATATGATTTGACCGTAAATCCACAGACTGAATAAATGTGGTGTGTGAATGCTGAAACATTTCTGCCTCATAAAGATTCATAAATTATGATCAATACCTATGCTAGAAACTTCAGCTATCTTCAAAAGACAGTTCTTAAGCGGCTGACTGAATCTGATTTAGAGTTATCATCCCGTCTGTGTACTTTAGCTGCTGATGTGAACATCAAAACATAATCTTAATGCAAATCTATTTGGACAGGAGGATTCAATTTTGAATTTCTAAAGATGCTCTCTCAGTGGAAGATCGGTATGATGAGGTATAGCCCAACTGATACAGAATTTTTGAAGCCAATGCTGATCTCGATATTTGAGAGGCAAGAAAAGAAGACTCTATGGCGAAACAGTTGTATTGGACTGCATTAATTTGCCCAGTCCTACCTGATAAAATGGACACAGGCAAATTCACAAAGAATAGATTGCAGCCGCTGATAGCTCCATGAATTGCGCATCACTTGCAAGCAATATCTGCCCCATATCAAGGTCTGAATAATAAAAGAGATTGCACTCAAGATATTACAGCGCAGACACGGCCATAAAGTTCTGAAGCTGATTGCAATTTGCCCTTTGTTGCGTCTGACTGCAATCATCCATGTGGCAAAGTATAAATGTTGCCTTTGCGCCAAGAACCCAGTCGGCAGAACAATGAGAGAGAAAAAGAAAACTGAAATTTCCAGACCATGAGCTACAGGTCCTGACTGACGAGGTGCAGAGGAATGCTTCAAAATGTCAGGCAAGGAATTTAAACACAACAGAGAGAAACATTATTTTATATATCTTGTCCGTGAAGATTCTCAGTCATCCAGGTCACCCACCTACAATGCAGTCTTGGGATCCCTCCCCAGACGACTTCACACCCATTCACACCTGGTCCCATCTAACCCTAATGACACACATGATGGCCGGGTGGGTCAATGACTCATATGTGACCTTAACAATCTGAAGCGAAGCGCTCACATGTGACCTCAACGATTCTGTAAGGGTTCACACCCATGCAGAGTTTAAAGCCTGGGACTCTGCAGCAGTCAACTGAAGAAGCCTCTTGATTGAGGGGCCAAACGTCTTCAAGAAACACAAGCAAGTCCAGTTGATTATTTCATATCAAAGTTTGTTAGTGTGCTTCACTTACCACCAACTTTCTGAAGACGCTAAGAATTTTACTGTCACTGCGTGTGGTTATTAGTGCGGATCTTAAGAAATTTGTCTGTTTTTGCAGTGAGGCTGGGTGGCATTGAAAGGGGCAAATTCCGCACCAAATGTATGTATATTACTCAAATTTAAAGGTCTATTGTGTAGAGTGTAGTGGCATCTAGCGGTGAGGTTGCAACATAGCAACCAACTAAAACTTCTCCTGTGTGCCAAGTGCTGAGAACTATGGTGGGCGATGTGGCAATGCCAAAATGTGAATGGCCCTAAACAAGTTTTTAATTTGTCCGCTCCGGGCTACTGCAGAACAACACAGCAGACTCCATGGATGAGGACCTGCTCCATATGTAGATAGTAACGGCTCATTCTGAGGTAATGAAAACACAACAATTCTTACTCTGTCAATATATTCCATTAAATCCTATACACTGAACTTTAAAATTTATGCAAATATCACAGGAACACTAAGACAATATTTGCCCAGCAGTGCAGTTAGAGGTGCATTTCATCATTTGCGAGTGCTTTAAAAACTACATGGTTACTTTTTGTCTCATTTGTGCAGATTTAGCAGCCGTGAAAGCCACTAAATCCTTCCTAGAATTTGCCTGTGAGTGTATTAGCTTTGGAGAACTTGATCTAAACTTTACACAAGTACATCAACAGATTGCTAAAACTATGACAACCTGTCACTGACACAGTAGATACTTCTTGGCTGAACGTCCCTCTGGGGTTATACAAATGCATCATTGGCACGTAAGTGTGTGTAGCAATGTCATTTCTGCTGTGTTTTGGTGTGTCTGTGTGAATGCGTGGGTAGGTGTTACTTTTGTTGTGTCAAGTTGGCAAAGATGCAAAAATGTGGTTCTGTATAACTCTGTTGTTAAAACACATTAGATTGAAAAAAAAAACATAAAGAAAACATATAAAGTTTTTTTCGGTCGAGGGAAAACTGCAGCTTTAAACAAAATATAAATATTATCAAAATTATGAACTTTTCTCATCCAAACTCCTAAAACTTCACCTTGGTTAATACTGTAATAAATAATAATGAGGTGTGCTAGACTGTGCGTGTGGGCGGATGTGTATGCGTCCACCTCCAGGTATGCTAATGCTGTTATGACTGGCTGGCTTCATTACTGTCTGTCTACAACACACTGGCCAAGGTCAGTGGAGGCTGCAGAGATGATAGGGGGCCAAAACCATGAGCGCAAATTAATCTGCTGTTTAATCTAATAATGCAGCGCGGCATCGAGTGTCTCAGTCCTATTAACACAACTGTAATTGCATTTGAGTAGGAATGGACGCACGCAGCCCACAAGGGTACGTTCACACTTGCGTGTACACCCAAGTACATCAAACACAAATCGAATTGTATTACACAAGCACACTTGGGTGCGAACATGCCACACACACTCACACATAGGTGCGTTCGAGATGGATGTTACTGGGAGAAGGAAATAAATGAGAAGAAAAGCAAGTTGCAGATTTTCCTGGTGGATTAAATTCAAGCAATCATCGTGTGAGTGCATGTGTGTCCATGTTTATATGGCACGAAACATCTTAAAACCACAGAGCCCTGCTCATTAGCATGGTAATATCCAAACAGCAGGGTGTAGTCAGAACAGCAGCGTATTATTAGGATTCATCTCATTAGGCTTTCATGAGATTTAAAAGTTAACATGAAATAACTTCAAAACTAAGTCTGAGATAAAACACACAGCCAGGCCCTGAGTTTACTCTCCAAAAGTTAATTTCCCCCCCTGGAGACAACGCATGGCCTGGAGCAACGCGGAGAGCTGGCCCACGGTAACAGGATTAGACAAAAAACTTAGTCACGCTAGAACTGTTGTTCTGTTGACGTTTACTGATACAAGTAATTATCTCAAAACAGTGAAACTGTGGACTGAAATTAAAGAAGTTTTTACAGCTGTTTTTCACAAAACTGGGCTGTGATGCAGTAGAAAGACGATAATACTTTTGATTTTTGAAATCTGGTGCTATATCACCAGAGAAAACAGACGAGAAGGGTCGTGACATTCTCTTTTGCTCAAAAGGTAGAAAACCTACAACCTCTAGAATGCACTGGACTGCTCCAGACCAATAAACGTTCCCTCTGGTGGGTGACGTAAAGGGAACTTGTCCCTTTTGACACCGGAAACAATATGGCGGCCAGCTGGTAACAAACAATCTTGACTTACAGTTAAATAGCAAGCTAAAAATCTTTCTGAAAACATTTTAGGCGTGAAATAGACAACACAGTAATAGAATCTCATATTTCATCAGCCATGCTTGGTTTTACCGTTTGATCTCCGTGTTGCACAATATAGGAAACAGTATGGCACCCACTTCCTGCTGGCAATTTCTGGTATTACAACCAAACAGTGCACAAAAGTATGTTTTTGACAATGGGGATAAAATAGGTAGTGCTACACTGGGTTAAGGCTTTGTGTAGTAAGTTTTAAAAAAATCAGGTGTCACTTAAAGACAAAAAAGAACGACTGGCCAGCTCACTCAGTGTAAAAGTCGATAGTATAGGCAGGCAGTCCAAAAATACATCCGAGGCACTCTGACAGTAGTTAGAGATCCTTTATTAATACATGGATGACCAACGCATTTCGACTAGAGAGTCTTAAAGAGTTTTGAAGTCTCTTGATTCATTTGTATACTTTTTGTGTCCGTGCTGGTGGACATACAAAAATGTGATAGTACAATCTGTAGTTCAAGTGCAGCCCTAGAGCTGGTGGATTTGAGCTGAGAGATGAACAGGGAGATCTAGCCGCTGGTAAGACAGAGGTAAGTCTACCAGTTTATCATTTGCACATACCACCTACATTGTTATGATATGAAGCTGACTGAATTCAGCAAATAGGTCACAACTATGATGATGTAAGTCAAAAATGTGTGTGACACTTACCGCAGTAAGATGAATGACTCCCTGAGAGGTCACCGGGCATCCCATGAAGCCAACAAACTGCAACTCAGGACAATGCTCTGCAACCGCTCGCACAGACCGATCGGTGACCTGGAGAATAAAGACGAGACAGTTTAAATGAGTATCCCAGATAGGAAACCTCTTGATCTTCATTTTTAAAATACTTGCAGACTATTATTTCTGAAGTAGTTTGTTTTCTTTTGTTGGACAGTTTGCAGGGGGGAAAGCTTGCCAGTAATTTTCATGTTTTGTGTTTAAGAAAAGAAGGATCACAGAAGGAGAAGAGCAGGCGGAGGATAACAGACAAAACAGCTACAGGAGCATGTCTGCCAAGCGGCGTGGGCGTCGACCTATGATGGATGGACCGTTCCCCATCCTTCACCCAGCCGTCTACTAACAGCTCATAATGGATCAGAGATCAATAGGGAAGCAGAACATTTCCACCAGCTTCCACTGTAGTCATCAATACGGGTATTGATAGCTACTTCGCCTCCCTCGTCACACTCAACACCGCAACAATATGTGGGAGATTGTTTGTCCTCTCTGTAGGCTTCCTCAGTGCTTCCTCAAACTCTTCATCAATCACAAAGACAAAATAAGTTGAGAAGAAGAGAGACAGAACGGAGAGACTTGACTCAACGCTGTGATTAACTGGGAAAACAAAGAAAAACAAACATCAAAGAACATTAGAGAACAAAAATGGCTTTTTCTAGGCATTCCTGTCAAAATCTGCAACGTTTCTTTATGAAATTCCCAAAGAGCAAGGCAGGCAAAAACATATATTTTAATACATAGGAAAAAAGTGAAACTTTTCCTAGCCAACTTAAAGATACTTGAAAAAAGTCTGCACTTTTAGTGAAATCTAAGTCTGACATGTTTTGAAAAGTAAATAAAAGGTATCCCTGAACTTCACTGTTTAATACAAACTACTGAGAGGAGTTTTGGAAGAATAACGACGGCTCAAGAAGACAAGAGCCTGGTGAGGTAACATCAAAATTAATTTGAAAATATTTTTGGTATAATCAGCTGACACAGACACAATTGCAAAAGACTTTTGTAATATCACTTCTTATAGAGCTAAAGAAACTTTCTGTGTTAGTTTTGTTGGTGACCTTGCCATCAACTTTTAGAAATATCACCAACAGCTTCTCAGATTAATAATAAATTGAGTCAAAGGAAAAGCTGGGGAAAGTTTTTCCATTTATTTGTTCTCCTGTTTCCAATGCTTTTGAATAGTCTGACAATCATTAGTGATAATGCAGGAAGGCTTCTAAACTGTGTATCAACCACTGCTCCTCTCGGACTGCCCTAATTGTGTTGACAAGATAATTAATTAGCCTTTTAGACTGGAGTTGTAGTGTTTAGCTATACAACAACAGAAATGTTGTACAGTTACACTGGGGAGGCCATCACAGTAAGACAGATCCATTAAATTGTGATAGCTGCTAAACCATTGTTTTACAGGATATTGCATTATTCAAAATGTGTACCTGAAACTACAGTTTTCATCTTATGATCTTAGGTTTTCAACTTTTAGGTTTCTACCTGTAAATAATGTGTTAAAAGGTAGGATGTTGAGCACAGAGGTTTTTGAGGAAAACTGATGACTCACAAGCGAGATGCCAGGAGATACTGGATCACTATTGGCTTCACAGAACCAGATAAAATCACCCAATCATTTACTTAAAGTTCTAATATTCAGGAATTGTTGGTTGCTGTTTGCAAATAATATCCCCAGAGAGAGTGAAAGTAAAAGCCAAGCCCAGATTCACTCCTTTTTTTGTGCTTTGTTTGCGATATTTGTAGCTTCCTCTTGGATGTGAACTGCTTGTGGTCTGACACCTGGTCACTACCTTTTTATAAAGTCCCCACCTCACCTGCGCACTGTGCCCAAAATGTCCTGAACACAGCAAACAAGAATAAAAAAAGAAAATACAGCCTCTGCAGATAAATACACTGCCACAAACTTCTAGTTGGACATAAGTAATGCAGACAGTAGAGAAGATCTACACAATCAGCACAGTTTCAAGGTGGGCAAATAAGCATCTGACCAAATGTCTCCCCTTGTGTTCCTGAGATATGGCGCTGAGTAATGGCCAGGAAAGTGTTTTATGCAGAACATTATGACATCACAGTGAAGCTGACCTTTGACCTTTTGGATAAAAATGTCATGACCTCTTTATTTTATCCTATTTTTGTCATAATTAGCACATAAATTCTTGAGTTATGGCCAAAAACACATTTTGTGAGGTCACACTGACCTTGATCTTTGACCACAAAATTCAAATTCAGTTCAGTCCAAGTGGATGTTTGTGTCAAGTTCACACAAATTCCGTCAAGGTGTTTCTGAGCTATAGCATTCACAAAAATGAGACAGACAAGGTCACAGTGACCTTGACCACCAAAATCTAATCAGTTCATTTTTGAGTCTCAGTCAATGTCTGTGCCAGATTCGAAGAAATTCCCTCACGCTGTTCTTGAGATATTGCAGACAAGGTCACAGTGACCTTGACTTTTCATCTATGACCACCAAAAACTAATCAGACTATCATTGAGTCTAAGCAGACATTTGTGCCAAATTTGAAGAAATTCCCTTCAGGCGTTCTTGAGATGTCATGTTCACAAGGATGGGCCATACACATGGACAACCTGAAAACATAATGCCTCCGGCTGCAGCTATCACCTGCACTGAGGCATAAAAAGTGATCCTGGATCCACAGACAGAAACATAAAAGCATTCAACATACTGTTGACAGATAAAACTCAATGTACAAGTATACAAAAACTCAGATTTCAGTAACAACACTGTATTTTCAAGCATACCTTTATAGCTAATAAGATATCCCATGTAGTTTGTGGTTACAAGTTATGAGTGCTCTATGTTGTGCCTGGCTGTGCTTTAGCCCGGTCCTTTGTGAGCTACGTATGTGGGTTGAAATATTTGTATAGTTTTGATGCAGGGGACAAAGTCACAATGCCAGTGGATTTCACACTGTGGCCAGACAGTCAGGAACACAAAGCCATTATAACTGCCGCACTTCTGTTCAGCCAAACCCTGGCGTGCTCATAGATCCATTTGACGCCCTACCTACTAACACTGATTACACTACTTGTAAGCCTTGCTCTTTACTGATGACTATACTTATCCATATACCTCACTCTAATGCTGCCTCTTCCTCTGTCTCTCTCCCCCTGTTTCACTGCCTTCCTCCCTCCTTCTGGTCTAGCTTAAAGGTTACTGAGTCGAGGCAGAGGAAGATGGAAAACCCAAAGAGACAGCGCGGGGAGAGAGAAGTCACAAAAAGAAAGAACAAGGTGTCCATTTATCTCTCACCCAGTCACATACAGTATGGCTTATCTGGGTAAAACACCTCCTATAACTCAGGTAAAGCTCAAAGATATGTTTCTAATCTTATCAGAAAGTGACTGTAAAGTGCAAAATGGTTCATGAAGGAACATAACTGCAAAGGATTTCTGGTCACAGGTGAGGCTGTGGAAATAAGTTTTAGGTGTAATTTGGCATTGAGCAAGATGCCTGAGAAGAAGGTCCGTAAAAACATATCGTTTTATCACCTAATGTATGAAACTTTGTCGAAAAACATTAGGTACTAGTATTCTAGTATTCTGGCTCTGAGTAAAAATCAAACTTGAATTTAAAGAGAACAAGGAGAGCATTAAAGCTCTGCAGCATTTTTCAGCCCAGTACAGCTTTATGGATGGCAGTGTTGGTTGGTCAGTATTCCACTATAATAATGACTGAAATATCTAAGCAGCTATTGGATGAATTGCCATGAAATTTTGTACACACATTCATGGTATCAAGAGAATAAAACTTGCAGATTTTGATGATGCCCTGACTTTTTCTCCAGTGCCACCAGCAGCTCAAAGTTTCCACTTGTTCAGTGAAATATCTCAACTACTGGATTTATTAATTTGTATTTTATTTTATTGATACAAATGTTTAAACAATTATTTGAGGGGTTGGTTTGAAATCTGGCCCATGCATTTATGTTCAACTCAAGATGAACTTCAATCACTTTGATCACCCTATAACTTTGAATGAATGAATGACTTTATTTTGAGCAAAATAAAAAATAAAAGCAAAACATCAACAGACATGCTCAGTAAGGAGCAGGCAGAAGTGTACACTTGCATAATCCTACCCAGATCACAGTATTCATGTCTCATTTAAAAAGGAAATTGTCAACAACAATCTCAAACCTATTTACAACCATTAATACAGATCAATAAACAAGTCTTGAATATTAAATATACAAACCCCATCTCAACCAAGCCCAGATAAATAAATAAACCAACCCATCAGCACCACCTCTCTTCATCTGCATACCTCCTAAAAATAGTGTCTGTACATCTTTTTATTGCTCTGTAGTAGTCAACTCCTCATCTAACCCATTCCATAAATCCACCCCACACACTAAAATACACATACTTTTCAAGTAGATTATTTGATATTTACTTTAATCTATGTTAATATTTTGGAGTATAACCAAACACCAGACAATGACATTCCCATCAGCCTCAGCTATTCTTTGTGTTTTATGCTTATTAGCAAATGTTAGCATGCCAACGTGCTAAAACTAATTTGGTTAAATATGGTTAACATCAGCATGCTAATAGCATGCTAGCATGCTGACCAAGCGGCAACTTCCAAGGCTGAAAAATGAAGCCAATGCGGTCCAAAACTGTAGTTTATCAAATGGCCGCTTGAGGCTGGCTCCAAAATAGAGTCAATCCCCATAGACACCCATTTTGAAATGGCCAACTTAACAGCAGAAATAAACATGTTTACAGCCTGGTACAAAAAATTATTTTGGTCTTTATGGCTAATTTCAACATCCATGGCAACTGTACAGGGGGGAATTTTTTTTTTTTATAACTGACCAGTTTACAATTTATTAAGGCCCAAAGTTGCGCATGTTTGTGGGTGGGGTCACTTGAGTAACAGGTGTCTGCGAGCCGTCTCCACAGTCCTTGAGTCACATACTCTTTGCTCCTCCACAGCTCTACCCTCTTGTCCAAATATGGTCACATTTAGCTTGCCAAAAATGCCAAACTTGAGGCTTCAAAACGGCTGTCCACAAACCAATGAGTGACGTCACGGTAGCTACGTCCATTATTATATCCAGTCTGTTATGTTTACATTAGAATTTAGTTCAAACTACATAACATAGCAGTATAATAGTATATCCTCACAGAGCTGCCAGTGTGGCTGTAGATTCAAAATCCTGGTAATTCTCACTCCTCGATCGTCTTGCAGAGGTGTTCAAAAATACACAGGAATATTTTTTCTACACAGTCTAAGTTATAGTTCAGTTCATTTTAACAACACTAATCCCTTCATGTTTGAGGGAAAAGCAGGTATTGAGGGAATTGTGCAGGGTTCAATAATGTCCTTCCTCCCTCTTCTATCTGTGTTTTAAACCCTTTACAAAAAGTAATAAAACTTATCACCCAAAACAGAACCGTTCATCCTGGACACGGCTGTGTGTACAAGTTGTAGCAGCTCACTGTACTTGCTGGCTTTGTACAGAACAGTTTTTCAGAGCAATCGATAACTGGATGCACCTTAAAATTCTATGCCTCAGGTTTGGACCCACCGCACAACTCCCTGCAGTCAGAAAAGATTAACTGAAGGTGAGTCAGCGCTCCCACTCTGAGACACTGATGCATATGGAACCTGATCTGCTGGGCCAGGTGGAGATAGGGAGGAGAGAGGAGCGGAGTTGTCTTTTTGAGTATGAAACTTAGGGGAAAAAAAGACTCTCCAGAAGGACCAGTCTGAGCTGAGCAGCTGGCAGGTGAAGTGAGCTGGCCGGAGCCCCCCCTTCCCTCCAATATGGCCTCTGCCAAAAAACCATCAAGGAAAACATTTTCAGGTTGACTACCAGCAGAATCAAAAAGCTACGCACCGCCGTGATGCTTAAATCAGAACCGTCTGCGAGAGAAGCAAACGAATCACAGCAGAGGCCACCTCCAGAACGTCTTTCATACTGATGTTTGTGTTGCAAGAGTGTGTGGGTGCAGTTGTGTGTGTATGTGTGTGTATACACCTGTGTGTGAAAGCAGAAGAGACGAAAAGAAGGAGAGCAGGTTACACAGCTACAGTAACTCTCAGCAGGTGAGAGGAGAGACAGAGGAGAAAAAAATAAAATTCCACCGGAGCAGAACAGGCCAGGAGGGCATGTACCGTATCAGATTAAGTTTGTGAGAGTGTGTGTGTGTCCCCGTGTGTGAGTGTGTGTGTGAGTGAGTAAGACCATATGGGTTTGTAACTAAGATTTGTCTCCAACCCACAAACACAAAAACCCGTCCCAAATTTCTCTCTGCTCCCCTCCTCCTCTCTCTCAACCTTTCATGGACTTTGATTTAAAAACATGAAAAGAGCCATGGCAGGGCTTTGGAGAAGAAGTGGCTAGCCAAGAGAGGCCTTAAAGCCTTTTAGAAGGGATCTGGTTTAATGGTCTCTGGGTGAAGGAGGTAAGGAAAGCAGGAAAAAAAAGTGGGCTGAAATGGTGGAAATGCTGCAGTCATAAAGATAGCCTTTGTGTGTGTGTGTGTCTTAAAGAGCTGGAAGGTAATTGTTGAGAGTGCTGTGGTAGCAAAAAGGGGTAATGCTGTATGTGAGTGTGTGGTTTTTGTCTGGCGGTCTGTTCGTACAAAACGCTGGGGCAGCACCCAGGGGCCACTTCTCATCCAATAAGGGCATTTAAGCTTGTCAATATCGTCTATCATACAACTCGTTTGACTCCATCAAACGTACAGGCAGAAGAGATGTAGACAGGGAAAAACCAGAACAGATTGCCATTCATCCCTTTCATCCTTTGTTCCAATAGTTTTCTCCCTCCCACCTACTAAAGTTTTACATCTCTCCCTCATTTAGAGCTGGCCGGTTCTCACCAACAAAAACAACCCAGCAAGAATGCACCCTCCCTTACATCATTAACTGTGTTCCCTCTTTAATTTCTTCCTTTGTGCAGATTTTACTCTCTCACACACACACACACACACACATTCAGGTGAAGCCGGTTTCATCACTGAGAGAGATGGCAAGGAGTATGTGGAGGGCAGGCACACTGTCATTTGTCTACGTTTGAAACTCCGATTCACAACCACATACACACACACCCCCACAAAAACCCATTCATCCCACAAACGCGCATGATAAAAATACACTTCCTTGCCCAAAAAAAGTAAAAACACTGCAGAACTTTCAAACTTTTTTTTTTCCTTTCATTGCCAACTGGAGCTAGTCGATCCTCGTTAGACCTCCCATCCAGCTGTGGCTGATGGAAGAATGACCGGCCAAAAACCTGAGAGAGAGAGCTGAGAAAAGTACCCTGTTCAGAATCCACTCAGCCTAAGTTATATTTAACTGGTTGCCAGCAGCCGTTTGTCACTCAAACAAGAGCAGGCAGCATCGTTTAGTTGCTAAGCTTCAAGGATTTTACTGAATGTTCAGCAACATGGAGAATTTTGTCTTCTGGACCAAGGAAAAGATGCAGCCATGAGCAACTCAAGTTCAAACTGCAGGACATCTAAGGTGGTTTTTTTTAGATTTCATAAGATTTTTTACTTTTTGCAATGGGCCATTTATTTGGATGCTGAAACACACTGTTGAGCCTTCTCAGTGTCATTGACTAAACTCACTGTAACACATTTATATAATAATAATTTATTTGTATAGCACTTATCTAAACAAGGTTACAAAGTGCATAGAAATAAGACAACAAAACAATACAAAGGAAATAAATCACAAAAGTACAAATCAGGCATTAAAAGGCAAAGCTTTAATATAAAAATAACGTTTTATGCAATGTTTTAAAAACAGGTAATGTGCTAGCCAGCCTAATCTCCTCAGGCAGAGAATTCCAGAGCCTCGGGGCCTTGATGGCAAAAGCCCGGTCATCTTTAGTTACCAGCCTTGATGTAGGGATGACTAGTGAGGGTAGGCCTGAGGATCTCAGGTCATGACTTATTATTGAGAGAATCGGCAAAATGTTCACTGACAATGTATTTCAGTTGTTTTCTTCCAAAATAGGCAGTCTCACTTGACACTATCCACTTGTTGTGACAACAGCATTACCATTTAAATTATCATCTCTTGGATGCGTAGTCCTGCACTTTGTATATCCACCATTCACCCCGACTACCCCTCTGCAAAACCAGCGCTGGACATAAATGTAGTATTTAGTTAAATCAAAAAATGTTGTCTCTAAACACCATCCTGGCAGCGTTTACGTTCTCATCACAACATAAATATGAAAACAGTTTAGTAAAATACAAATGTAATTTCTAGGAAAACGGGCTGGAGACGATGAATTACGGTCCAGGAGTTCCAGTCTGCGTAATGCATCTATCCATAAATTTGACAGCTTATCAGACACTCTAACAATACACAGGAATGCACAACTCTTCAAAGTAATCTTCCAGGAATGTGCACTTGTACATATTTGATTGGCCACTGCAGTGCCTTAACAGGTGGCTCTGCATTGCGTTACGGCAGAAGTTGAGCCAGCTTTAACTTCTTTGTAGGATGTTTGTTTTTGCCTGAGGCCCTCTGCATCAGCAACCCCACTGAGGCAACACAGCTGTCCCATTAGAAAGAATGAGGCTGAATGGTGGCTTGACAACTGGGTGGCTATGGCATTTAGAAGAAACTGCCTATCTAGCCAGTTCGGCCAACCAGTGTAGTTGAGTCTAAGCACAGGGTAAGTAGTTTAACAGCATGTAGATAGAAGTTCTGCTTAAGCCACTGAGTATCTTCTTTTTGCTTAGGGTAAAGGTAGAATTCAAAGGCAGTTTAAAAGGCACATTAGGTCAGGCCTAATGAGAGGTCAAAACATTTAACATTAATATTGGGCTTCCATGAGAATGGATACCCGGGGTGTGCCAGATTTTTTGCAAATTGCCCAGTGTTTTCCCTGTATGCATATAAAAATCTTCTCATGTGCAATTAACTTGCTGTCTCCACTTTAAGCTGCCAGAGTCAGGGACGAGGAAGTATCATAAAATGAACACCCCAGAGTGCTCCGATCAATCGTGCACCAATCGTTATGGGCTGATATTTGTTCTGAATAGTTGGAAGGCCGATCGAATGATGCAGAACACATGAGACAATTTCTCTGCACCCTGTGTCAATAGCCTGGTGGTTCTGACAAACTGAAGCTCACACTGAACATTCACTGTTACATTCCTGGTTTACTGCTAGTCTGACGTCCAGCTCACCAGCCTGTCTTGACTGCAGACACATCGTCTGTCTCCTCGCTCGCCACATACACATTACCGCACTGAACACTCCTGTAAAGGCTGCTATACATTCTGCTGTTTTCTGACTATGTTTACATTCAGCTTAGTCTTGTCCTATATTGTGTTCACACAACCAGCATGGTATCTTTATGTACACCAGCTCCTTCTCATCTGCATTTCTCCAGGATTTGAGTCCTTTTGTCTCTGCCAACATTGATTATACGAAGCCAGGGGTCAATTTTAACAATTTTTGGTTTTGGTATTATTACTCCAAAACCTCTGGAACTATTTAATACAATGTTTATGTATGTAACTTGTGTCTGTGTCCTACTTGTTGAGAGTCATTAGCTGTTCTGCAAGCAATGTTAGAGTCACAATATTGATTGAAACACTAGATGTCAAATGTTACATCTGCCGCCATGAGCGGGAGCGACTGTAACAGCATAAGAGGTATGGGAAGAAATGTACTAAACATAATTTCACAACTAGAACTGTGTAAAAATGTGTCTAAGGCCTTTCTAGTGTCAGTGGACATGCTACATATCTTCCAGCCGCACAAAATAAAACTCAGCATGTCAGCACCACTGCCTCAGGGAAACACCGCATTGCCACACAGTGTTTATTGATATAACTAAATATACATTATGCCAACATAATCTTCAGAAACTTTTCAAATTACACGAGTAACTTTCAGTTCTGCTGCAGTGAGGAAACCTTAGAAACAAAGAAGACGAAAAAAACTTCCTGTCACAACAACACCCAAGTCCTAAGAAACAAAGTACCACACACTACTATTTCACGGTGACAAAGATGCTTAAACTCAGCCCACTGAATATCATGATGTCTTTATGAAAGCTCTCGGTTACTGAATTACTCTGTGCAATTTTACAGATTTCCAATATTACCCATAAACAAGGACGCCAACTGCAGGCCTGCGAGGTGCAAATTGAAGTGGGACGATTTTCATCAAAGTTCTGTTCTTTCCAAGGTAATCAGTTTCTCCATAAATACTCTCTTAGGGGTGATACTGCAGTGGGTTCATCACAGCTTTGTAATACACACACACACACATACACACACAAACTAAGGTGCACACTCATAAACTCGCGCACACACCAGCACACACCCGCACACACCCAAAACTTTGTCTCTTTTTAAAGAGCTCAGATGGGCTGTATTGACGCTAAGGACTGGTGATCTGGCAAAAATCTAAATGAATACTTATCATCCTCTGTAATATCCGATGCCTGGAGACAAAAGCAACACGGAAAGTCATAAAGTTTTACTACAGCGAGGGAGAGTCTCTTTACTGTGCTGTCTCTGTGCTGATGAGCAGGCACTGTGCACTAAGTGCAGGGCGGGTTGCTTGGAGCTGCGCATGTGTGTTCATCACTAAAGCATCGCAGAGGAGAGCAAGAAAAGCTTTAGCAAAGCTGATTCCAATTTAAACCTGCAGAAAAAACAAAGATGTGCTTTCTCATATACAGACATAAAAACATTCACACAGGCAGCAGACGCCCGAGCCAAGTACAAAGTTGAGTCCAGACAGATGTGAGGTTCCTGTTCTCCAGCTATCCAGCCTGATGTTTTCCTTGGCTAAACAGAGGGACTAGTTGTATTTATGGGACGTGATGAGACAGGAGCACAGGATGGATCGCAGTGAGAGACAAAGGAGGAGAAGAGGGGGAGGAGGAGGGGGTGAGAGGGGGATGAGAGATTTGCAATCTTTTCATGTTAACATAATGTAACTTCGAGTCTTCAGTGTATTGCGTTGGCAAGCTTGGCTGCTTCTTTCATGCCTGTAAATCCTGTCTGAATATGGATGTGACAGACAGGCAGTGAGAAAGATGGAGAGGTGCTATGACAGGCCAAACAAGCAGTGTGTGTATGTGTGTGTGTGTGTGCAGGGGAGTACGTGAATATGAGAGCAATCTGATCTTATTAGAGGCCTGACGGGATGAGGAGCTGTGATGAGAGCTCTGAATCACCACCATCTAATCAATCAGTCTAATTAACCGAGCTTTATGAACACTGGGCCGAGCTGAGAAAGAATCCGCCGACACACAGATTAATAATGATTACTGAATACACTGCAACACATTCTATTAACAATCCATCTTCATGCCTATCCAGCGGCTTTGCATAAGAAGCCGCTTCATTGCCAGTTGCAGGAAATCCTCTGAAACGTATTAAAGGTTCTTCTGTCTCCATCAAGTCTTTCAAAGTAAATGAAATACTATTCCCAAGAATTCATTTTGATTTAATGAAGCGTAAAGTTCCGAAAGTGACTCAGTGCGTTGGTATCATAATATAATTGTGCTACATTCATGTCTAAGGGTTTTTTTAGCAATATAATTTAATGTACAAACATAGCGGACATGATAAAACCCCTCAGAGGAAGATGGTTTAAATGTTGAACTTTAGAAAACAGTCAGAAGTCAACTTGGTTTGCGCACGCACTTAAGTTTATGACTGGACGGGCTGCTCTTTGACGCCCACCCGTGCCCTCACAGAGGACTCCTAGTGTGGAAGTCAAAACAGGTCACAACAGAAGGATAGTCAGTAACGCATGCTTGTTTGTGTGTTTGTGTGTGCATTTTGTGCTGCTGAGTTCTCACACAACGCAGACCTTTAACCACCAGCGGGGGTCTGCATGGGTATGTGATGTTGCCATGACCTGCTGCTGGGCAACACCGAGCAACGACTGTCAGCGATGACATAACCACTCCTTCATAAGCTGACTACCCATGATGCCTCGCTGTGGGCAGTCTGCATTTTGTTTTGTAAATGAAAAGAGTCTCTATTTGTTTCTCTGGGGTTTTAGTGTAAGCAACCAACACATCTGTCACTCTCCCTATTTCACTCTCACCATCTTTTCGCCTCTCTTAACCTTTGTCCGCCTTGTTATTTTCAGCTGGAAGTCGTAGGAGAAAGCAGAGCACGGTCAGAAGGCCAATGTGTAAAACAAAGCAAGCAAAAGGCCACGCTCTCACAATATTTACACAGGAAAACAGCTAACAGAGGGCAAGCTAGAGGCGAACCAAATAAGTGGTATTTAGTGACGACGATGATTCAAGTGGGATCTTTGTCAAAACAGTTATTTTCTCAAGCAAGTAAGTTTTAAAAGAGAGTGAACAATTTTGGTAGCGCTGCAAATAATGGATTATCGATTAATCTTCTCATTATTTTCATGATTAACGGATAAATTGTCTCGTAGAGCTGCCCCCTGAAAGCTGAAGATTCAAATTATCATTCAGAGACCCCTCAGTCAGCTGAGATTCTTCAATTCAAACAGTCATTTTTGTTTTTTGGGGGGGGGGGGGTTGTCAGTGTATTACACACTTCTAGGGACGATTCCTTCCCCAGATTTAGGTACAGAGTGAGCGCTCCTCATTTTCATGCTGCTCAGGTACAGGCAGCTGCAGACCCAGACCCAGGGTGAGAGGACAGGAGGCTTTGCCTGGTCAGGCTCCGAGTTAACATTATCTTCTACCTTCTGCTTAGAAGCAGTGACTTTACATCGCACAATAACCTAATGAGTCCACACCAGTCCGTTAGAACTAAAGAAGCCTCTTGGATGAGAGGTGAAACATCTTCAAGAAACTCAAGCAAGTCCAGTTGCCTACGATATAGCACTTAAGATACAGTCTCTGGCTTTTGTTTGATATCAAGTGTCAGCAAAAAATGTTGCACATTTCCAGTCTGCCATAAGCGTAGTTAGCACACATTAGCTTGGAGGGCTAAGTTGGCTTGTTCACTGTAGTCGCGTGAATGTCGCTGTCACCCTGAACATCAAGCTGAACCCCCATTCAAACTCTCAAACTCTATATGAAAAAAAGGAACAAAGAGTCAAATATTTGTATTAAACAGCCAAACCCAACTCGACTGACATCATTCTGAGTCGTGTACAGCCCTATTGTTTTGTCTATTACATGACAGAAAATAGTATCGTATAAATCCTACAGTGATGTTTTCAAATTGCTTGTTTTATTTGACCAATAGCCCAAAATCTAGATACTGAATTAACTATCATGTAAATCAAGAAAAGCATTAAAACCCTTTGATCCATTTGAGAAGCTGGAGCCAAAGTGTTCGGCATTTTTGCTTAAAGAAATAAAGGACTAAACCTTTCAACACGTACTGAAGCAAAGTAAAAAGCTCAAGCTTGGCTGAAAAGGAGTATGGTCATCCACTTTCATCACCTACCACCTACCCAGGGATTCTTCACATCTCTCCACTGTACACTGTGACAAAAACACCATAAAATTATCTGAAAAGCACACTGTATATTTTTCAAAAATCGAAGCTGGCTCTGAAAGATGACTATGTTTGAAAAATGAAACTCCCAGGATCAATAGATCCACTTTTCTCCAGCTGTGGCCATCTCAGACACACTCGGAAAAATAAAAATCCATGAAAAACTTGCCCTATCCTTTTCACATATCTCAAAAAAGGTAACTGCTACCTACTTAGCACGAATGACTCCATAGCCTGAACAAAGGCAGCATTTTATGCATTTTTAACGGAAATCAATTAATGTGCTATCTCTACATATGCACAGTGCAAACTTCCCTCTCTCTCACACACACACACACACACACACACTTGTCAAGCAATCTTGACTCGTTGTCATCAGCCTTGATGATGCCAGGAGGACTGAAGTCTGCATGGGTGATCGCCAAAGTGATTGATCGCCTCACTCGTCTGTACGCTCCACTCTCGACTGAAAATTACCTGTCATTTATTCAGTGGCTTAAAGCCCTCAGTTCCCTCAAGAGTTTACACGCTGTCTTATCATGATGTGGCTGCGCGCATGTGTAATTGTACATACAAGTGTGTGTGGGCAGGGGGTGAGTGTTGGCTTCTAGAGACCCCTACATAGCAGCTTCCACGAGACGAAGGAGAGGTTTTGTTCTCGGCCCGTTTCCCCAAGGATCAATAATGCTTTGTTGCGTGTCAGACAGAAATCAGACGCTGCTGCGGAGGAAGCCAAAAGACTTACTTTACTCCTTTAAATGCAAAGTCATTATGCCACATTGTAAAAACCCTCCGACTGTTCTCTTGAGGCTTCAAATCCCAGCGTGTTCTGTTCCCAAGCAACATATCAATAGTTCTTTGTTGCATGTCAGAGGGAAATCAGAAGCTACTGCGGAGGAAGCCGAAAAGTCACATTTTACTCCTTTAAATGCGAAGTGGTAACTGTTATTACGCCACATTGTCAAAGCCCTCCAACACCTCTCGTGAGTTTTCAAATCCCAGTATGTTCTTCTCCCAAGCACATATTCATTGAGGGGCTCATCCTCAATGTCAACTTACTGTATTAGCTGTATGACTCTGTGCTTTTACGGTATGTGACGCCTCAGGCTGATGTGCGCTGTAGAGCAATGAAAGTGCAGGCTAGTTGTGTTGCTTTGATGATCCCTGCTGTAACAAAACATCTCTGAAAGCAAAAAGTCCAGCAGCGTGTACAGTAAGCTAAGAGTTCGGCATTTAAAAGAAGTAACAAACAGGTTGAAGTCAATAACCATTTTGCAAAACAACCACAAAAGACACCATTTCATAAGAGAAACAAACAACTCCCTGTTCTTTTTACCTCTTTCAGGGAAGCCGGGGAAAATGCATTATTGGAAATACTGCTTCTAAACCCATTCACTCTGCCTATAGCAAGCCATCAATTTTACAGCTTGCCCTTCAGCTTCTGTTTCTAAACAGCACAACACACACACACACACACACACACACACACACACACACACAAGAGCATTTGTCTGCACTCATCAACTGTTAAAAGCTGGCAGTGACATTTAAAGATGTTGAATTTGTGTTTTTAGCACATTACTATGAGCATTGCAACTACTCTCTAATGTTTAATTTGGAGATTTAATTAAGAAAAAAAAAACTAGGTCAGAAATGTAGTAAAACACCCTTTAATGGTCCTGTGTTGAGAAACAAGAGTAAAGACTCTTCCAGAAAGTCAGTTGTTTTTCACATTTGATTTAGAAAAGTTACAACAGCAGTTGTTCCTGATGGTTTATGGGTGTATCTGTTCAGCATCTGACTGCTCAAACTTGAGACAAACATTTGCAACGATTTAGAGTAGCTTCTAACTACATGCACATTAGTATCCCCGTTTTGATTATATTTAGGATATGACATTTGCACGCACCATAGAGAAACATGGCTATTCATACCCTTGTATACTTGATTCTAATATTTTCCAGGTTCCTGCTTCTCTCTGCAAGTGCAGGTTTGTCTTTGCGACCTCTACAGTTTCACCATCCCATTGTCAGTCTAGGAAAATTAAAGCATCTTCACTACTCCAAAGCAGAAAGCACACATTAAAGTGGGGAACCAGGGTGCAAATCACTGTCATATGCTTTGGGAGTGTCCTGTAGTAAGACAGTTTTGGTCCGAGATGCACAAAATACTAGAATTTTTACATAAAAATACCTTTCCTATTTGATACTTTTATTTTAGGAAAAGCTGACTCAACCTGGATATTTTCATGAATAATTATTCAGTGTTTTGATTTCTGCTGGTAAAAAAAAGCCATCACAAGACACTGGCAACTTTCTGACTCACCCTCAACAGAAGAATGGACAGCTTTAGTTAATGAAATATACATAATGGAAAAAACTGCCTTCTCACTTCGCCTACAAATGAACAGATTATGAAGTTATGGTCAAACTAGATGCCATATGTGCGACAGTAACAGGCCACATTTTTTGGAATTGACAAATTAATAAATCCCTTAAAGCAGTTTTATTTCAGGGACCCATATTTTTAACCACTGTAGACTTTTGTGCTCTATGATTAACAATGTGTTTATGTGTTTAAACAGTGGAAGTATGGCTTTCTCAAAGCGTCAGCAGCCTTCATTATTGGTGGTTTGCTGGTGGTCTGTCCCTTTTACAAAGAACTGGAAACCACCAAGAGACTTTGGTCTGCACAACTCTGAACCTCTTAACCCTTCAGTGTTCCCATGGTAACTGCGCAGAACAATCTATCAGTGCGGGCTTGAAATTGACTTTTAACACTTTGAGCTTTACTTAGAGATCAGTTTTATGTCTCATGCTAATGATGAAAAATGGGACTTAAAGAGGCCAATTCGACCACAGACCTGGAACAGAATGACAGGCTGCCGTGGTGACGTACCCATCGATGCTTGGCGTTACAGCTATGGCCCATATTGGATTGTTCTGTTCAGCAGTCTATGGAGAGAGACCACTGCCTCTTCTTCTTATCGACACACTACTAAAGGTATGGAGCGGTAGCTGGCAACGGCTGAGAGAATCACAAGACTCGCAAACAACAGCTTCAATGCTCTCTCTCAGGGAAAACATCGGTTTTCAGAACCTTTGAGTTTCTGTGAGATGACATTGATCTTGTTGGTGGATCTTTGATGTTAATCCTCGCTAAATAAGCTATTCAGCAAATATGACAAAGCCCCAAGTGTGTGTGAATGTGAGAAAGAATTTGTGAAGAGAAAATATGCAGCAATGCAAAGAATAGGAAGACCAAGCCCTGAGCCCTTGTGTATTACATTTTTAATCTCAATCTTTATCTTTAATCTCAACATAGCCTTGCTGTGGGTTCTCTGCCACAACTGTTTAATCAAGACATAATTTGTGTGGATAACTCGGCGTGCTTCTTGTTTCTAACATTTCAAAGATAAGCAATTCAGGTGCACTGGAGAATTAACAACAAACTAGTTGCCACAGAGGCATCAGTAATTCCAGCCCATACAAACAAATGGAAAAAGTGTGTCTTAAAGGGACAGTTCACCCCAAATTCAAGACTACGCATTTTCCTCTTACCCGTAGTGCTATTCATCAGTCTAGGTTGTTTTGGTGTGAGTTGCCGAGTGTTGGAGATATCAGCCATAGAAATGTCTGCCTTCTCTTGAATATAATCGAACTAGATAACACTTGGCTCGATGATTTGTCAAAGAGGCACTGCTGTTGAGTTTTTCAAATGTACTTTTTTGGTGCTTTGAGAACCAACAGGCCGAGTGCAATCTAGCTCCATTATATCAGAGAGAAGGCAGACATCTCTACGGTCAATATCTCCAACACGCGGTAACTCAGCGCTACAGGTAAGAGGAAATACATGTATTTAGATTTTGGGGTGAACTGTCCCTTTAATATTAAGAAAACAGTTAAAATCGAGTGAATGACCACTGCTCACTGGTTGTGTTAGCTATCACTTCACCAGAGTACCACCATTTATCATACTGTGGTTGTGTTAAGTAGTGCTAAACAATGAACCAAAATATTCTGGGAGTCTGAACCCTCCCCACTGAAAATGACATAATCCTTGACAACTTCCTGTTAATTGTTAATTTATCTCCTTCAGTTGCTTCAGTTGCACCTCTGCTCTCCTGACTATCCACCTCACTTTTCACTTCTCAACAGTTAATTACTTGAAATCCACTTAGGCATATACATGATCAAGAAATCAGGTTTCTCAAGCAGAAACGTGTTACTCTTAATCACCTATCTAAGCAAGGGAAGGCCGGTTTCTCATTTACAAAATGCTATAGAAAGAAAGCAGAGTGTTGGCTACTCCAATGCATGTAAAAACAACAAGGTCTTTCCAGTGATGAGGTGATCCTGTCAACTCCCTGAAGAAAATTACCTCAGTGCTGTAAACTGCGCAGTAATTGTGAATGAAGGCTAATTTCCGTCATTTGTGTTCTGAGAAAATGTGAAGAAACTCTGAGCTGACAATATGTGTAGGAGTGGGATTTCATTGATTCCAGAGAGCACCCGTTTCAAATGCCAGATTTTATCGAAACACAATCCAGCACATTGTTGAGCAAGACCATTTGTCTGAACCTCCAGCATGCCTTTCCACTTTTCCAGTGAGCTATCAGCTTGTCTTCTTTCTGTCAATGTTACCATGTACCAAAGTTTCTGCAGTGTCCACACCTCGCTACACTAAACAAGCTTCTTGTCACACTTTCTGAAAGCCCTCCAAAAAAAGCTTAGATCTCAAACACAGATGTAACTTGGTCTGCTAATATCTTGTTCACAAAGAAAAGCTTCCAGATTAACAGGACGATCGGAAACAGGAGGGGAAGCAAAAAAATAGACCAAAAGAAAACATGTTTTCTGAACACAGGGAGCTTACAAGATGGAAAGCAAACAAGTCTGTCTGACGAGCAGAGGTCACTCCTTCAAATTTGAAGTTTTTTATCATTAGCATCATTCATTAGATTTGTGGAAATTATTTGAATGATTAGTCATTTTAATATATCAAACACTAAAAATGTTTTCTTTCTTGGTTCAATTTATTTGTCTGGAAAATTGCATTTGTACATATCAGGCCAGCCATACAATACAGTACATATTCCTCGTACTGCAAAACTCTATGCATCATTCCCTCCACCTTGTCAGTGTCATGGTAGGCCAGGAAGACCGCGGGCTGGCCTGAGGGTAGCGGCCTCCTCTGCCCTCATGGCCCCTGGGCATGCAGCCTCTGCCTGCTAGGGCTTTATGATTAGAGCTGGAGGAGTTTTGTGGGGTTGGTTGACATCATAAATACTCTGGAGGTGCACCCACATCCACACCCACGAGAGTATCCAGGGTGTTCTGTTATGCAGATGATGGCCAGGTAGGTGACAGTGCCCAGGGCGGGGAAATTAGAAGGCTGTTACATGTTACCGGTCTGTGCAGAGCTCATTCACAGGGCATTATTCATGCTGATGGTATGAGTAGTGACAGGGACAGATATCCGCTGTCAGAGAGAAGGAGGTGTGATTCAAATAAAGAGCAAGGGCAGAACGGAGAGGCAATTTTTCCATACATTTTATAAGTAAGGCAGCCTCTAACAAAGTCTCCTCCACAGAAGCTGAATGTACAGAACTCCTGGTATCCTGTGGCAATTTATTCTTGTAGAGTTGTGACTGGAAACCTGACATATTTTTTATGTGTGGCTAGGGAGCATTCAGAAAAATTCAACTGTATGACACAGAATAAGTGCCACAAAACACACTGAAATTATGGTGTGAAAACTTTTAAATTTCTATTGCAAATTCTGCTGTACGATCGCAGCCATCGATTGAGGTCCAGCTGGTCAATACTGGACTTTAAAGTAACTTTAACTCAATGCAGGCAATTAAAACAAGAGTTAACTTGTGATGATCAAACTAGAGTGTCTGCAGATATCATTTTTAAATCTTTTAAAATTCTTGTTCCAGGATTTTAGGTAAGTAGTAAGAAGTATAGATGTGATCCCATACAGAGGTAGGTGTTATTTAGGAATATGGTTATTACAGTGAGTCAGGTTAACCTATATTTTGTCAACAGGTATGTGCAAGTAGAAAGTAAAAGCATCAGGTTCAGTGGTAGGTTTAAAGATGAGGCACTGAAATGTGGACTTTCACACAGAAGAGCTTGAAACATTTTGACAAAAATAAATTCAAACTTTTAAGGACCTGCAGCCACCCTGCAAACTAACTTCAGCCTAGTGTATGAAATGCAGTGCAGCACAAACCTGCACCTGATTTTGACTGTTTGTGCTGTTTGTCTCTAATTTCCCAACTTGTAAAAACTTGCAAAAGGACGATGTGATCAAACAATCACTTGCTATGCTCTTATTATCTATATATTTATAAGATGACAGTAAGAAAAAAAACACATCACTCATTAAATATGTGGCTGTGTGATGTTTAAGATCAGTAAGTCTAATACTGCACTTAAAAGTGCAACAATTTCTTGTGACATTCATGATCTTTATTTCAGGAGAGTTGGAATTAGATTTGGGTACCGACCGAATTATGTTGATACTACCAATACTGATTCATGTTAAATCAACCTGTGCCAAATTTTGGGACCTAAGAGCGCACCTGGGTGCAAACGCCAGATTCAGACAGGAGGCGAAAGCACTGCAAAGCCAGGATGTGGCCCACTGAACTCCGTAGCCAGCTTCCCAGATTTGGAGGAGACAACGCAGCTGCCAGGTTCAGGAGGAGGCAGAAGCCCCGCAAAGTGCCCGGAAGGCCAGGAAGCCGGCCATGGAGCTCTGTCAGCTTCCCAGCAAGCCAAAACTATCCCTACAGCGCTGACTAGGTTAGGTCTATCTGGTCTGTTTTCTTATCAATGTTATTTTAGGAATAGCCTCGTATCACTGCTGTTTGTGATTATATTTTATAAATTACATACTCACATACTTGTAAGTTGTGCCTAGACAGAGGCCATAAGAGTCAATAGACACATGCACACACAAACACACACAAGCAAGCAGACAGAGAAGTAGCTCTATGTGTGTTAAGAAAAGGGAAGGAGCACAATCACCTGAGAAAGTACATTTTTCTAATAGCCTTCAGAGAGTAAAGAAAAAAAACAAAAAGGTACCATTGGGTCCAGGCGCCGAATTCAAGGTACTGACAGCGGTACCAGTATTGGTTCAAATGTGAACCCTAGTTGGGATGCCTCCACTAAAAAGAGCTGCAGGAAACCCTAAATTACTAGCCAGATTAAGATGGCTTTCTAGCTAGTATGCTGATTTGAAACGGTTGCAATCGAGAAACTACGAAACTAAACTAACTAAAACAAAGTAAATCAGATCAAAAATATGAGCTGGAGTTTAAAAAAAAGGAGAAGGAAACACAGAAATCAAGATGAGGAGGTGTCCTTTATGTTAAAAACAATTTCTAATATATTAAAAAAGAAAAGGTCAGGATAAGTCAGCAGTCGCTCTACATGAGTTCCTGCTGGAAGCTGCATGGCCAAGCGCTCCCTTTATTTTCCACATAATAAGCTGTAGACAAGTAGACCATTATCTTTGCCATTACTGTTCAACTTGACAATTAATGTCCAGGAGTTTAACGGGGACTCGACCCATTAACATGGCTAATAGCTGTAGAAGTCCTCTGTGTGTTTGTGCATGTACGTGAGAGACTGACTGATAGTGACTGACAGCGAGGGAGAGAGACAAAGAGAGACGGAGACATCAGTGGTAAGCTAATTAGCTCAACACTATCACAGATGGCTAAGGGGTCACTGTTAAACCTTTATTCACTGCCATATTACCCACGTCAATGCTAATTCTACAGGAGCTAGGTCATACACAGCATGGCTTGCATAATAAATATGCCTTACAACCAGGCCTGCGGTAACGGCGAACCTGAGTCTCACCGGTGGAAAAATGGAAAACTGACCTTTTGTGTTGTTTTCCGACTTACATTGCCCAATCATCAGGTCCACAGGCTTTCTGCAAAGGTTGTTAGAGCACCATTGTTCCCCTGGGTGCCATGGGGTGCAACGGGAGAGAAGGATGGAGTGAAAACACGAGAGAGCGTGAGGGAATTAAATTAAAATAGAAGAAGAAAAATAGAGAGAGAAAAGCAACCAGAGGGACAGTGAAAGCAGAAAAGCTGGAGCGGAGCCATGGACTTGCCTGGACAGCAACACATCGCATGGAAAAGAGGCCTCACTGGTGGGTTGGCACACAAAGTCAAGTGTTTCTTGCACACTTCTATAGGCACAGACACTTATGCAGATACTTCAGTCCAACAAGAGAGCATAGCCCTATCTCCACGTTTGAGAGATGAGAGCGCTTGCTGCTAGATGTATGCTAATTTCTGTCTGTCTAAGAGCTTTCATTGCAAGAAAGAACACATCAAGTATAGCTTAGACCATCTCACAGAGAAGTATGAGCAACTACCCACACAAGCTCAAACACACACATATTCAGCGAGTCGATGGACTAAACGTATCGAGCTGAGAGAACCTACGCTGGCCTCGAACTCCTGAAAACGACAACGCTTGCATGTTGTTCTGAGCCCAGCATAGAAATACCAGTGAAGCTCCCCGGGGGAGTTTGTTGTAAATCCAAGAAATAAAAGTCAAGACATCTCCACTGGGGACAGCTCTCTGTTTTAACACAGTCACTGGATTTCAGCTTGTGGGGACTGAAGTAATGAACAGGCAAACAAAAATGAGAATGTTGTGAGAAGAAACAGAAATGAAAAAGCACTGAAGCTGTGTTGACACTGGCATTCAAGGTTGTTTTCTGAGGTGATGGTAGGCATTTAAAGAATGTATAATTCCAAGTTAAATGAGAAGATCAAAACCGCTTTCATGTCTGTATCCTAAATATAAAGCTACTGCCAGCAGCTGGTTTGCTTAGCTTAAGTGGCTAGCCCAGCTCTGTCCAAAGCTCACAAATGGCACGTTAAATCTTATTTGTTTAATGCGTACAAAAACAGAAATTAAAGACTCTAATGATGACCACTTTGTATCATTAACATCTCTGTGCCAGGACCACAGTTTGCTAATGTCCCATTACTTTATATATCTTCAAGTCCACAGCTTTGCCTCTAAATATTTTTCATGTTATCCAAACCTCCCCCTAAAGACCTAACATATTCAGCTCTCAGTGTTAACCCTTATTATAAGGGTGCAATCTTCAAAATATAATACAATTCAAAAGAGGATCCTTTATGCATGATATAAAACCCAAGCTGCCTGGAGAATAGATACTGAGTGAAGCATTCTGGAAGAAGTTTGGGAAGATATTACTTCACATATACAGACCTCCTCCTTCTGGATTTGACACAGTCTCATGCAGTTTAAAGCAGTAAATCATTCGCACTATTCCAATGACAGTTTTGCCAAGCTACAGCCTAATGTCTCCCCAAGTATTGGGGTGTTTTGGTAATGTCAGCCTCTAGCCAACTTTTGGACTACTGCTTGGCGTAGTCTATCCAGGTGGGGATGCTACTACTGCAATACGTTCCCATCCCAACTGGTTTGATACCAATGCTTATTGAGTGGCCCTACACATCAAAATATGACATGCTAGGTACCCTCCAACGTCTTGTTTTGGACTTTCAGTGACAGCATGTCAAATACACTCATTTTATGCATTGTGTCTTTTCAAAATAAACTCCTGTTTTCACTGTGAATGTACATTTTCTGCTCATTAAATGCATACAGTCTTTTTTAGAATAAATTTACAACATAGGTAAAATTCATTTTTAGGATTACTTTCTTAAGTTTAAGCAAAAAAAAAAAACAAATCGTGTAGTTAGGTTTGGTTTTAAATGGTTGTTATAAACATAATGTAACGTCACATGAAATGCGTTATGTGACAGACATCACTAGAGTAGCATGTTACTAGGGCTGCCCCCTAATAGTCGACCAAACCTTAGTCGACCAGAAAGGTAATTAGTCAGCAAGATTTCATTGGTCACTTAGTTGCAAAAAAAAAACATGTGAAACTGCAGCCACACAGGAGTCACATTAATTTACAGGGCTGATGTCTCAGTTATTCCACAGGCTAGTTAACAACATGTCAGACAGGAAATCCAAAGTGTGGGATCACTTTGAGAAGGTGAAGGACGAACCCAAGGTGATATGTAAACTCTGCAGGCAAACATTTGCCTATCATTTGTCGACTGTTGCACAGTGTTAACAATGTTACTTATACTATTCTTTCTCACACCTTGAACTCAAACCATTGTGTTGCCCAGCCAAAAATATGTAAATTAATACTTAAATTAATGCCGTAAACATGCAGGTGACTGGTCGGCTAATAGCCCTAAATGATGACTATTGGTCGACTAGGAAAATTCTTAGTCAGGGTCAGCCCTACATACTACACATACAAGCACACTACTTTTAGTTTCACGCAGGACGCCAACAGCGGGCTCCTGGGTGAGAGTTTAGAGTTTGTTTGAACCCTCCCACCCACAGTTTGCAGACTTCTAGTTCTCTATATATGGTAGTTGCCTGCAGCATCAGAAACAACTGCCTGCCCAGTGCGTATCATAGTGCCACAAAGGATGCCTCTGTACATTGACGTCTGCCACTGAGGGCCACTGACCAAGCGTGAGTTTGGATGAAAGTTCAGTACTTGGATCAGAGGAGAAATACAACAAAACCTGGTCATTATTTATTAACCATGTGGAAACCTTGTCTCTGACATAAATTACTTTGGTATTCTCATGACTGTTGACAGATGCACTGGCTCAGAAAGGAAAACACATGTAATTCTGACATTAATTATGAGTACGACTTCAGATCTACATCTGTCACTTACTCTCTTGAGACTGGTTGTTAAAGTCAATTAATACCACAAGTGTTATGATTTATTTAAGGTTTTTGTTGTCGTTGTTTTCAATATGTCTTAACTTGTTTACATAGATTTATTTTATTATTAATATTGGATATTTATCCTCATAATTTTACTGTTGTAATTTCATTGACAGCCCTGATGATGGTCACATGGGAGGAGGAAGGGAGGTTGGGGGTTGGGGGTGGCAGGGGAATATCCTCATGTCGTATCTGCTCAAACATTCAGATTTCTGTATTTTTATGATGGAAAACCTATAAACAAAGTTGTAAAAGAAAAAGAAATGAAGAAAGAAATATATTCGTGGATCAACCTTTTCATCTAATAAGAAAGTAAATAAACATATTTCCCCAAATGTTTGATTATTTCTCCAATAACAGAAGGTTCCCTGCTGTTGCTGCAGATGTATTACTTAAAATCAACATCTGATCTCACGGGAAGGTCTCTAATCCACTCTCTAATCGCTAAGCAACAAAAGAGACACAATAGAAATGGCAGTTGCCTTCAATAGCATCTGTCTCCTCCGCTGGAATTTGTTTGTGATCCCAACGCAGTTGCTAAGGATCTGCGCAGATGTTGGGTCGCTAATTTCAAACATATTTGATATTTTAGAAAGGCTAAGATCAGTATCCAGCTAAATATGTGTGGTTAGGATCTGGATCTGAAAACATCTCACAGAGACAGATCGTCTGAGCAGTGGAGTCACGATTTCCTCTTAAAATGCTGAGATGCACAAAATCTGGTTCCAACCAGGTTTGTAATGCTTCTGTGGTTCCTCAGTATTATAGTCCTGCATATCAGTGAGTGTGGCTGAAAAGACGGTCTTTGATTAATGTTGTCTAAAATAATCACATTTAAACAATCAGTTAATCAATCACTACAGCAGTGGGAGAAACCGACTCTCTCCCCTCGAGGTTTCGGAAAGAGTCACTGATACTGACAATTGCTGTTATACTTGGTGACTTTCCCTAATGTTCCCATCTATTTTAAGATACTGTTTCTTATTTTGCGCACTTGATTGGGAACTGAAAAATAAAACCGAAAGAGTTCTGGTAGAAACACTGAAAACAGCAGTTAAATATGGTTTTAAGAGACGTTTTCTTTTCCTTCTGCGACCACAGCGCAGGCTAGTGGCAAACTCAGTCAGAAGCAGCCTGTTCACAGACAGCATCATGTTAAAATACAACAGTATACCTCCAGTGCTTGACATCAGCATTTACTGTGTGTGTCTGTGTGGTGTGAAGGCGTGTGTGTGTGTGAGAGAGAGAGTACCACATGTACATAAGGGCAGTAACACCTACTTCAGCCCTCGTCCTCCTCCCTGTTAGGGACTGCTAATGATAAAAGAAAGCAGAGGGAAGGATAAAAGAGTGGCACATTTACAGGCGGCATTAGAGGGATGCATAAAAATCTGATATTATGGGACGGCCTGCTGCAGAGTCAGCTCAGCGGGGGTTGACACAGAGATGTGCTATCTTAGGCAATCTTTGTGATATGGTTGGAGGAAAGGCGGCGCAGAGAGTCCTTGGTGCATTAGCAGCACACTTAAAGACATAAAGTATCACACTCACACACACAAACGCACATAAATACAGTATCACATAAACAAATATACACACACAGTGAGTCACCCATTGCAATCAGCAGCAAATTTTAAAGGCTGCAGTGTTTAAAATCAAAAGCACCTCTGTTGTGTCTTTTGAGAATATTGATCATTAGTGCTAAACAACAACTTGCTGTTTCATAAATTAGTCAATTTGCTAACTGATTAAAGGAATACTTCAGCCACAAAATGGCCATTTGTAAATCAATAACAATTGAAGTATTATTATTTAAAACACTTCCACATAAACAGCCTAACACACAGATGAGTAGCACACCTGGGCAAGCATGTGTGTTTGAACTCTGTTCATGCTATTCACTGAGCTGAATTTTCTCCGTTTTGGATTGTTCGTTTACCGTAAAGGCATGCGAGAAAAACAGTTTCTTCACACATTCAACTTAACACAGAATGAGTAATTGACGAACAAATGGTCATTTTGTGGTTAAAGCATTCCATTAACTAGAGTTGCCCCCTGAAAGACGAGAATTCGTATAATCATTCGGAGACCCCTCAGTCAACTGAGATTCTTCAAGTCGAGCAGGAGGGCATTCTGGTGACATTTCTGTACCCAGAAGTAGCTGCAGAGTCAGCGCTCCTCAACTTAGCTTGTTTACTTTATTAAGCTGATGTTGCTGTTAACCTGAACGTACCACTAAACCAAAATTAAAAATTCCGGCAGTTCATTAAATTGCT
This sequence comes from Cephalopholis sonnerati, assembly GCA_019142605.1. Lineage (NCBI taxonomy): Eukaryota > Metazoa > Chordata > Actinopteri > Perciformes > Serranidae > Cephalopholis > Cephalopholis sonnerati. Next base: position 28,327,769 of record JAGQAX010000007.1, read on the forward strand.
GCTTGATAGTCTATATTTTAAAAAATGAGCAAACAGTCAAATGAAATAATTTATAATTGTATAAATTTATTAATTCATTCGTTTTCTGTAACAGCTTATCCTGTTGGAGGTCACGAGGGGTCTGGAGCCTATCCCAGCTGACAATGGGCGAGAGGCGCGGTATATCCTGGACAGGTCGCCAGGCCTGGAGACCTGTCCAGGATATACTGCGCCTCTCGCCCATTGTCAGCTGACACAAAGAGACAGACAACCATTCACACTCACATTCACACCTTCAGCCAATTTAGAGTCACCAATTAACCTGCATGTCTTTGGACTGTGGGAGGAAGCCGGAGAACCCGGAAAGAACCCGCTCTGACACAGGGGGGGAACATGCAAACTCCCCCACCCTGGGTTCGAACTGGGAACCCTCTTGCTGTGAGGCAACAATGCTAACCACCATGCTGCCCATTAATCATAATGGCTTTATTTTATATTAAGTAATATTCAGATTAAACTGCCGAATAAGGCTGGACTGACAAAATTCAGGGTCAGGTAAAGCCCTGCCTTTAACCATGTAAGTCATTCTTTCTCACATGTATAGATTTTTGTTCCACTCTGTCACATCATTGTTAATGTAATACCTCTAAGTTTTGGACTGCTGACTGGATGAAATACGCTGTCTGAGGACATCACATCGGACACTGGAAAACTATTATGGGCATTTTCCACCATTTTCTGACATTTATAGAGATTAAATTATTCTACAAATTATTCATTTGCTTGAGATTTGCTTTTCTTCATCTGTAATGATAGTATACTAAGTATTGTTATGAATATTGTTACTGATATTGTTTTGGACTGTTGGTAAGACAAAAAGAGCAACCTGAAGACATTTAAAGAATGTATAATTCAAAGTTAAACGAGAAGATCAAAACCGCTTTCATGTCTGTATCCTAAACATGAAGCTACTGCCAGCAGCTGGTTTGCTTAGCTTAAGTGGCTAGCCCAGCTCTGTCCAACGCTCACAAATGGCACGTTAAGTCTTATTTGTTTAATGCGTACAAAAACAGAAATTAAAGACTCTAATGATGACCACTTTGTATCATTAACATCTCTGTGCCAGGACTACAGTTTGCAAAAGTCTCAATACTTGAGATATCTTCAGGCCCAAAGCTTTGCCTCTAAATATTTTACATTTTATCCCAATCCTCCCCCTAAAGACCTAACACACTCAGCTCTCAGTGTTAACCCTCATAATAATGATAGTAAACTAAATATTGTTAGGTTTTGGACTGTTTGTAAGACAAAACAAGCAATCTCAAGACATCACCTTGGGCTCTGAGAATGCTTAATGCTTCTTTTTATTTTCGGGAAATGTTACAAACCAAACAATTAATAGAGAAAATAATCACCAGATAACAGAAATAATCATTAACTGCAGCCTCAATCAGAAAACCAATGGGAGCAGCAGTGTACAGTAGATCTGTGAAAACTCAAGCTGTGCTGATGCATTGACCATCAACAATTACAACCACTTCCAGGCAAAACAGAAGAGCGCAGGTCAGCAGGGAGCGAGGGAGGGGGAGAAAAATGAGAGACGGCGAATGAGGGAGGCAGAAGGACCACGAGAGATACAAAGAGAGAAAGGAGCATTCGAGGCCAGAGAGAGGAGAATAGCGAGAGACCAGAGATAGAAAGCTGCAAATGTATTATTAACAAGCATTCCCTGCTGATTGTGGTATCAACATGTGCACACACACAAACCAAGAGGCAGTGTTTGGGGCTCAGCAGGCTTGGATTAGAAGCAGGTTATGATTAATGCAGTGGGGTTAAGACTTTGATACCCCCCACCACTCTCCTGCCTGTTTTGCTGTGAACATCCTCAAACAGTCCACACCAGCAGAAGCACACAAAAACATACTTAGTACAAATGTCAACACACACACGCCAATGCACAGGAGATAAAGCCCGGGCTTGTCTTTTGCATGGCCAGAAAGCTTGATGTAGCTGCTCGCACGGACTGAAAACGAGTTCTGAAACATCAAACGGTCACACGCATGTGGTCTGCTTCTCCCGTCTCCTTCATCAACTGTTTTTCTGAGGCAATCCCTCTGTGAGCCAAAGAGCATGGCCATGCTGGGTATTGCCCTCGGGGAAAGACAGGCATCCTGGAACTGAACAAATGAATCGGAGCACCCAGTGATGAGTTGGTAGACAGCTGGGGTCAGCCTCCTCCAGTGACCACTGATTCACAATCCCATACCTGTCCAACACCATTAAAAGGCATCACAGACGAGCCAGATCTACAGGCAGTGTGTGCTGTAGACACTGAATTCTGACAGCAGCTGCACTCTGTGGTAGTTTTGACTGTGGATAAGCATTTAATCTAAATCAGCGTATTACTCATATTGATATAGGTTTATGTGAAACTAATCCACTGCTATGAAACACTGAAAACATCAAAGGCACAGTCTAACATTTGGAAGTGTACTGAAATTTGGAAAAGCCTTTGTATTAGCCTGACCAATGCTGGATTTTTAAGGCCAATAGTGATATTGAAATAAGTTTTAAAAATCTGATAATATTTTATTTTCGAAGGTTTTCATATTTCTACATTACATTTGAAAAAAAACCTTTACAATAAGATGTGATTACTCAAGACTTGTGACTACCTGGAGAGCAGGATATTTTACAGTTTAATAATAAACCACTATATTGGCCTGGCTGCTTTCTCTGTCAGGACCTAGTATATTATAAGAAAAACTTCTGTTGGTTTTCCTCTATTGCAAGCTGATATATAGAAAAATAGATCATCTTTTATTGCTTTTTTGCTTATCTGTGTGCTCTAATATCAGTGTCTTAAAATCACATTAATGCTAGTTGATAGCATTGTGTTGTTATTTGACAGATAGACAAAAAACACTAAATTTGTTGTGCGTGCCCAGACTGAAACCTCTACGGGGGTTACACTTTAAATTACACTTTAAAATGTCTGATTTTCCTTTTATCTTCATCAAAGTATACCAGAAAGACTGTTAAGTTAAGTGAGCCCTAATGCTTTAAATCTTCAGAGGTTGTAAAGTATTATTTACTCATTAAAGGATACTGCTTAGTCAACATTCGTTTTTACCACTTAGCTCACTCTAATATTAGATCTAACAGAAGAACCACAGAGACACAGACATCCTGTTCCAGTCAGTGAGGTCATGTTTTGCAGATTTTCTGTTCTGTCTCTTGATTTTAAGGAAGATAATATTGCACATTAGTCTGCTAACATCCGGTGTCAGTCAAATGTTTGTTTCCAACAACTTCTCCAGCACTCATAAGGCCGTCCTGCTCTGACAGACTCTGTGCTTAATCTTAAGTTAGAAGCCTAAACAATGTAAAAAGCCTTTCAAAACAGCCGAGTCACCAGAAGAAAATGTCTGCATCATACATTTTTGCAAACCATATTTCATGTGAATCAAAACAACATTTCTAAACTGAGGTAATTTCTAAGCTGACTTTGTCATCAGGAGGTAAAGGGGATGGTGGATGGCGTGTCGCCTAGGTGAGACGCATGCCATACTGCAGACCACTGCTCAAAACCAAAGAGCACCACCAGTTGTCTTTTGGAGACCCTTCGCCATTTTTCCACAAGTGTTTGTGGCACCAAACCTGGGTGTTTTTAGCAGCATATTGTGGCACTTCCCAGCAGCATTTGAGCCATGGAACCTGGGTGTGTTTAGTGGCATGTCACAGCTTTTCCCTGTGGTGTTTGAGCCACAGAACCTGGGTGTTTTTCACCAGACCTGTTCCTGCACTCCAGTGGCTTTTGTTCCACCAAACATGGGTGTTTTAAGCAAAAATGTGATCTTTCTCTAACCATAACCAAGTGGTTTGTGTGCCTAAATCATAAGTGCACCACAGCGTTTTTGAGAACTGGTAAACTTTGACGTATCTGCTACAAAATAATGCACAAATGTAACATAGCCGTGGTTGCACAAACAGAGATTTTTCAGGCGATTGGCTTGGTCAGAATGTATTAAGATGTACTAAAGCCCACAATAAAATGATAATTCTGCATCATGTGGTTTGATTTACTAAATAAGAGGCGTAGCACACTTAAGAAATGAGTGTGTTAAGAAACAGGGCCAACAACAAGATGAGTAAAAAAGCACAGAACAGACAATGATGAAGAGGAAGAATGCAGAGATGAGGCAACAGGCTTTTGAAGTGGCATATTAAAGGTTTTTGTGGTGGTTTTTTACCTTCGGGGGAACAAGGGGAGCAGAATCAAGCATGACACTGATACAGATGTTTACATTCAGTCTGCCACTAATGTGCTCAGTGAGACACAAAAGCCTGGCAGTGTCCTGAGGAGTGTTGCTACAACAGGGGATGAAATCTTTGACCCAAAACATCAAACACTGCAGACTCTAATTCAATTCCATCACTAATGAGAATAATGAAGAGTAGTCATTAAGGCGTATCTGTACTCCATTCTCTCTTATAGTTGCTTCAGGGGAAAAAGCCAAGTTAAATCAACTTAAATGTAACATAACGTCTTAGCACTGAGAGAAACTTGGATGTATAGTAAGTTAGGAGAAAGCATTCAAACTCAAATTTTATCGACCTGAAAGCGACTACTGTACATACAGCTGTTTGCTTATTTTTTTCTATCAATTTACATTAAACCGCCATCCTCACAGCCTTGCTTAAAAAACAGATGCTATGTTTGTCCTACAACCTTAATTTCACACCCTGTTTCCTCCTTATTAGGGGCCCTTCTGGGGCTCCTAACCTCCTAATCACCATGGTAACAGGACAGACAGTGACACCGCCTCGGTCCCTCACCAGGTGTTGGGCTGATCAGGGGAATAAAAATATTTTAAAAAAAGAGGAGAAGGAGGGAAATGAGAGGAGAGAGTGAGGAGTGAAGTGTGGCGAAAATATGAATTATCAATGTGTTGTGAGCAAATGGAAAATGATTATTTCATGGTGATTGTCTGATGTCTGATTCTGAATTGTAATAATAAATTATTTATTCTCTCAGTGGGATGAATATTTGATGAAGGAAACAGAAACTGTGGTTGAGGTGATTTAAGAGGGAATATGGAGGAAGGTCACAGGTCACTGAAAGTCAGAAACAAGGACGCAATGTCCGTATGCATACCAGAAATCCATTTCAATCACAGATTATTCACATCGTTATAGAAAATGAATATAAAAGTAATAATGTACAGACACTTGCCATCAATCTAAAGAGAATTCAGCAAAAAAAAACTTAATTCAGACTGCTGAACACTAGACTTACTGGAGCAGAAAAACTCCTTGAGTTTAGTAGACCGCATGAATAACCTTGAAAAGCAGCCCAGGCCATATCACTGGGGTTTTTACTGCTAATTACAGACATCGCTGAGAGCAAAGCATAACTCAAAATGCCTTTGTGACACACACATACGCACATGCAAAACTGCATGCAGGAACACAATGCACACCTCACACAGAACCCTCCTGTGCTTTCCACCCAAAAAAAAAAAAAAAAAAAAAAAAAAGAAATCTAGACACACTGTTCTCTGATAATGGATGTTCAATTTTCTTTTACAAAAAAGATGAGAAAGGGAGGGTTTTATACGGATTAAAAGCCTTTTAGTGTTACTTCTGCTCAAGTTGCTTCAACAATCACATCTCTGGTGAGCAGATTGCCAGGTAACTGTCTGTGATATGGGGGAAGGAAAAAGCGTCAGGGGAGGGTTGAGGGTTGTGAGGCAGACGACGCACCAAAAAGCCAATTCCTCACTCATGTTTTCATCTGTCTTTATTGCCAGTAGAGCAAATTGGAGTGTGCTATATTGTTATTGAGAACAGAGAGAGAAGCGCAGACAGGTTAGAAAAGATAAAAAGAGACAGATGAAACGGAGAGAAGCAAGAAACTGTTTGTAACAGGCTGGAAAAAACAGGGTGAGATGAGGACATAGAGACAAGACGAAGACAAAGGGAGTGAAGAGAGGTCAACAGACTAGTGACCTGGGAAATATGTAGGTCATTTCAGGGTCGACCCCTGGATAAAAAGTGACAAAAGCAACGCCGAAATCAACATCACAGTTCAGCGTGGGAAAAGCGAGGGTACTTCAAAGACCATTCAGGTCAGAGTGAATATTAACAACATTTTTAAAGGTGCCCTTGATTTTGTTCAATAAGTCCTGTGAAGTTATTAACACAGATGCTGCTAACATTGAAGAAATGTCTTTACCAATAGACGCAGCAGCTTTCATTCTCCTCTGGCTTATTCTAAAGAGAGTATTTACAAAAGAGTATTCCCATTCATAAAGTGTCACAGGTCAAAAGTAGCTGCAAGATGACATACATCATTTCTGAATTATTGCCATCTTTATTAAAGCTGAAAGTTTATGGACTTTTACATAAAATAACAGGGTTGCCCCACACATTATTTATGGCCGTCCACCACAGTGTGAGCATTTGCTGCCAAATATTGATTTTCTGTTTTTGGAGCTGGACCGTTCATCATTAGGAGCACTGTTGGAATATCCGGTTGTTCGGAGCACCATACTCTTATGGCGCAGAGTGAAAAGGCTCTCTTTTTTAAAACAGCACTTTCATTTAAGTGTTGTCTATCATTTTTCCACCCTACTTTAAATGAAACTGTCTACGTCCCCATGGAAACCGCACATCCTGCAGTCCAGCACTGGGCCTAAAAATTTACTTTCACTCGCTTCTGCGGCAGCCGAGCTGCCAAGTTTGCTAATTCAGCACCCCCTATCGGCAATTAAGGCTACTGCTGCTAAGGAAAGCTCTCGATATTTTGCTATTTCAGAGCTAAAGGGGGCAAGTGAACGTAGCAAAGTAGCAACAGCTAGGAAGCAGAGAAGTATCCAAAAAAGGTGGATGTTCCAGCAAAAAAAAAGAAACTTAGCGCACAGAGGAAGGATGGAAGTCAAAAAAATACTTGAAGACAGCCCTACAAGGGGCGAGGGAGATGCAGTGAGCTCACTTGCAGGCATATGTTATAAACACTCATTAGTGTAATTACTGTCACTGCCAGAGGAGAAACTAAAGTTCACCACTGCAGCTTTAAGCCTTCTTTTAAGAGTGAGGGTGTCCATGATTTGGGGTTAAACACATAAACTCTGTAACGAAAAGTAGCTTAAACAATATTCGATATCATCTTAAATGTTTGTTCACAGACTAGAAGATCCATGTCATCTACCACTTTACAATGATTAACAACACTTGTGACCTTAAAGTGACACTTTTCACACTTGAAAGCATTAACTACAAAAGTTATTGCAATTAAGTCTAAAATTCAACACTGCCACCGTGCATTATTTGATGGTCTGAGCACACACCGGACATACAGCATTCATTTGTCTTATATCTGTTGTAGTTATTCTCTCCAGCTACCGTTCGCTAGGAAATATATTCTTTAATATTATCTTTATCAAGTCGGGACTGTGGGTTGTAGAGGTCCGCTATTTTTATACCACAGCAATAAGTTCCTGCGTGTCCACTGTGAGAGCTACAAAACCACAGAGGAAGATGTGCTATTACTTGACAAGAGAAGTCAACCTACAGTCGCCGGGACGTGCTAATCAAGGAAAAAGTTTGAAAAAAATCCGGCTCTTTTTGGAGCAATGACCGCCGGTCAGTGCTAGAAAATAGGACGGTGGCATTTTTGTTGGGTTCATAATAACAGGAGCGATTGTTGTGATGCTTTTCGTGCACTGCCGGTGTTTCAATCTCAATTTTAGTCATGCTGAGAGACACATTTCACCTTGTAGAAAATATACATAAAATGTAGGGCATCATTGAGGTCCCTCTAGCTACAGGTTACCCAAAAAATAAAAAAATATATATAGGGATTTCATGAGGGAGCCTTGGCACTCTGGGAAATGGACCATGGTTGAAATTATTCTTTATCCCTTGTTGCTCTATGGCTGGAGCCACAAGTTGTCCACCATATTTAACACAGAATATTACACATTAAACTGACCAGAGGACATTTCTTGCACAGGACGCATCATGTGTGATCAGCAGCACGTTGTAATACTGTTTATTGTAATGTTCTGGTAATTTTTCAATGGATAAAAGAGAGGAGATGCTACAAGATAGAAAAACTGACCAAGGACACTAAGAGAGAGGAACAAGGAAGGAATAGAGAGGAACAATAAAAAAGGAGGGACAGAAAGAAAGACTTGCAAAAGAAACAGAAAGAGGAGCAAAACAAGGAGAAATTACCGTGTAGGAGTAATCAGTGGCTAAAAGCTTCCCCCCGCTGACTTAAAGTGCTTTTGGGAAAAGGCCGAATAGAAGGAATAAAGGGATGTGAAAAATTAGTGGAGCAACACCGAGACCGTGTGACAGCCAAGGCTGAGAAAGCAGAGCGATGCTGATGAGGAGAAGAGCGGAAAGAGGAGGAGAGGAGGGGGTAAAAATGAGTGAGTGATTGAAACAGAGTGAGAGGGTAAAAGTGAGGGAGAGAGAAAATGAGCTTCAAGAACTCCAAGGGGGCTTTCTGTCCATTTCTGCATCATTCTGTCCTATTAGTACTACTCTTCCGGCTGTCCAAACACCACTGAAGCCTAATAAAGCCTGAACTCAGTCACTTACACACACACGAACAAACACACACACAGTGATGGCCTGAGATGGCTGAAAGGAGGGTATTTCCACAGGGCTTTTAAAAATGACCTCCAAACACTGTGGCCTCACTCTGCCAAGAGCCCGGAAACTTTAATGGAGACCATTTGGGGGTTTTCGGTGATTTGGCAAACGGCCTATTTGGCACCAGCTCCTCCATTTTCCACCCATTTTAAGGGGAATGGGCGAATAGAACTTGAAACAGCTTGGACAGGCCTTTTTGGTGGTGTGTGTGTGTGTGTGCGTGTGCGTGTGTTGTGGGAGGTGGGCTGCTGTGTAGGTGCAGTCTAGTGTCCGGGCTATTTTAGCATAAAGATGGAAATGCAGTTGAGTGTGTACTTCTGCTGGGATGCAGGTCGCTAAAACACCACTTTATAAAACCTGTGGAAAAAAATGCCTCCGTTTTAAAATGTTGAATCTCACTGAAGCATGAGAAACAATCATGCATTATCTCCGAAAATATCAGAAAGCAACACAGAGTAAACTGATGGAAAGCCAGAGATTGAAAATGTGAAAAGCTGGGGGCGTAAAAGAAAATAAATAAAAACAATGACGCCGCACATGTAATAAATGTTCTCAGTAGCACCTCATAACCTTTCTAATTACTGTATTAATATTGAGATGGCTGTATATGTGGCCATGGGCGACATTAAAGTTTAACGTGGCAACAGAGTGCAGCCCTTCCTTCACTTGTAAAACTTTTTCATGTTGGAACAGGGGGATGAATGTGGGCGGAGGAGGAGGAGGAGGAGATGATAAAAGTTTGAGGTGAAGAGATACAGACGGCAGAAAAGGATGCTCTGTCTAAAACCTAACGTCCCCTCGCAGTTTTTCCACTACACTCACAATTTGGGTATTCAATTTTTGACAGAAAGAACAAAGAAAAACAAACAGGAGGAGGAGTGAGGGGAGTTATGGAGGGGAAAACATGTAAAAAGAGAAAATCCAAAGGTGAGTTGGGATACCTTTAACTGTGCTGCCTTTCTGAAACCGTGCACCTGCAGCTTTACACCACCAAAACAAACCAGAACAAAGACAAATCTGCAAACAGATAGACACCATTTAAGTCTCTACTTCTGCGAAGAGCAAAGGAGGGTGCCTCGATGGATTTAGAGATTTTTTCTTTTCAACATCAACCAAATTATAGACATGAAAAGGAAGTGAAATGGGGCTGAGATTAAAAGCGTGAGACCAGACGACGTGTTATTCCCTTTATTCCCCATGCAAAACTCCATCCCCAAATCAATTACTCTGAGGGGGGATGGAGAGGAGCTTGAAAAGCGAGGACAGAGGAGGAGGAGAGGAACGCATATGGCCACAGCTTTACGAATGACATTAGAGGAGTCGTTAAAGTCTCACAGTCCGTGTGTTTGTGCAACATATTCTCCCAAACAAAAGCCAAAAACTGAAATAAAATCACAATGATTTTGACCTAACAATGGCCCCAGCTCTTTTCTGTGGCTTATAACCTTGACTTGATTTATCACACAATCAACAAAGACTGGAAACATTACCTCCTCTATACAGACGAGGTCGGTGTTTGTGTGTTGTTTACTAGAATAATTGTGATGTAATTTCTGTGGGTGAGTGAACCGGAGCTGCAGGTTGAGCGCAGATGTGTACCAAACAGCGCTATTGTTTCAATAATCCAGTCACATAAATACAAACAGGAATACAGACAGTTAGAGAGGGGCAAAGCCAGTGTCAGCTTGTCAGAATAGCAGGTTAATATTATATTAGTAAATCAGATATTAAGCCATTAAGCGTCACTCTAAAGCCCAGTTCAGATTGGGGACGACACAAGTTGAAACGTGCAACTGCTTTGCAATGTCCACTGTCCAACACTGGCACACATGAGGATGGAAACAGAGGGCTTGGCGGGAACAGAGCACCTGCCACAGCAAGCGAACACGCCGTTCATCATTAGGAACCGTCTCCGGTCATTTAGACTTGACCAACAAATGTACTTTCTAAAACCAGCCGCCGGCAATTTGACCAGCTGAGTTGCAGGTGACACCATCAGCCAGCTTGAGTCGAGCTCAGACTGGCCAGTTCACACTGCTGCAACTTTTCTCTGCAACGTTCTAAAATGGTTTCATCTCCCTATTAAAAGCTTTAAATAGCTTCCTTGGGTGACCCTTTTCACACATCCGATTGTGTAAAAAAAATACTTGTTGTATACACCATGTATTGTATTGTATTTCCTGGATGATGTGAATAAACTAAACTAAACTAAACTTAGCGAATATTAGTCTTTCGGAATATACTAACTATTATGATATTATGAATTTATGAAGAAGACTTAGCTTTTCTTGCATGCCTCTGGTAAAAGAAGAATCCCAAAACAGAGGAAATTTTAGATGGATTCAAGTTATAGGTGCCCACTTATCTATGCTCTCTTTAAAGCCAGACTCCAGTGACAAAAACAGTAATTTTACCTCACTGAACACAGGAGATGCTGGTTTGTTAATCTATCAGTTAGTTTGTGTTATTGTGCAGCTTTGGTGTTTTATAGGGTTAGTTTAGATTCACCAAAGTGACACAATAACACAACCTAACTGATCGAGACAGTGGTAGACCAGAAGGTCCCATGTGCAATGAGGTAACATTATAGTTGTTGTCAATGGACTCAAATTTGCTTCAAATTCAGTTTAAATAAGGATGTATTTGTTGAAATGCATGTGTTTAGCTGTTGTTAAACACAGAGCCTTTTGACTTTAGTTCCTGAAAAAATTTGTTTGTTCACCACTGGCATGTAAGAAAAACAAAGTTTACTTCACAAATTCAGCGTTAAAACAGGGTGAGTAATTTAAATACAAATGGTCATTTGGAGGGTGAATTATTCCTTTAATTATATACACAGAATAAAATCACAGTGGTTTAGTCATTTTGTGCTTTTTGAGGCTTTAAAATAGTCAACTGTAAAGATAGTAAACATCGTCCTAAAATTCCAGCTGTATAACTTATTGATTGATTGTGCCAAGTGTCTACTTCTGTTTACATTTTTCCAATATCGACAAGGCATGCAAGACTGTAAGAGTGCAGAGGTTTTTCTGAACCCTTTGGAATATCTCTGGGTGATGATGCCACGCCATGACTCTCTGTTGCTCAAACTGTAATACAGAAATTGGATTAAAATTTCGTGAAAACAATGACTTCAGTTCTTATTGTTTTTCTCTGTTGTCTAACCAGGTTGTAGGAGCATTACAGCTGCGGCGGTGATGATGTACGGGATACACTTAGAAGTGAACAGCACTCTGAAGCGGGAAAAGGGTAAAGCTCGTGTAATGCTTACAGCAGCACCACAGAATCCACGGTGCGACAGGTCTGCTTTGAGAAAGCGAAGCTTCGTAGAGGCTCCATGAAGAATCTGCTCTGGCTTCTGGCCCCAAATGGAAACTCTGCAAAGGAAACCGTGGAGACCACACAAATCCCACAAACGCAAAACGTCATCACGAAAGGTCAGGGAGGTGATCCCGGAAATGATGTGAAACTATAAATACACAAACCCTGCAGTCGCAGCACGGACACCGAAAATACCGTGGATGCCACTGAGACCATATGAAGTATAATTGAGCCTTAAGGGTGCATAACGTGTGGGTTAAGTGAACTGCATATAGGCATCTTTTAGATGTGGGACACACTACTTAGTGGTGTGTGAACATGCATGGAAGTGAACACAGCTTGTTTCAGAAGATAAGTGGAAGCCACCTTATGGTCACTCCCACATAACCTATGTCTCAATTATTCGCCTCGTGTACGCCAGGCCTTTAGAGTCACTGCACTGCTCCTGTGCCAAGGCCTGAGGGAAGCCCGCTATAGGCTGAAATGTGGCATTGTTTATTTACCTTTGTCAAATAAAATCAGGTGTAATTAACATATTTTTCTTTCTGTCTTTATTAAGTTATGTCAGAGCTTTTTCAGTTTGAACTGTTAGATTGAATTTATCACCATTTCCTGTAGACGTTATCTTGTGATACGACAGTCAACGTATGACCCTGAGTTGTAATCAACAATAAAACTATTTGCACACTTGGATGGCATTTTTAAACATAATAAAATAAAGACCTAAAAACCCAGGGACAAGTTTAGTACAAATGTGAGAGGAGCCACTAGCAAGGAGGAAATGTGGAGGAACAGAGAGTATAAATGTGTAAAATTTGGCAGGAGAAATCCTGTTGGGAGATGAATAGTACAGTGTTTTCCGGCCTCTCTGCTTTGATAAAAACCATTCTGAACTAAGCTCCATTAAAATGTACTCGGTGTACTGACACCAGCCTCTGACCACCCTGCAAATGTAGCTCTCTGTGTGGAGAAAGACACCGTATATACTTGTAGAATCACAGATAAGTTTGGAAAGAGACAGATAATACAATTCTTTACAGAGAAAAATACCCAACACTGGACCAGTGGGCTGTTGAAAATAAATCCTACACTTTTTTGAGCCAGGCTGTGTTAGAGCAGCTCTGTACGATACTGAGATCCATCTATAATTCAGAGGTTGTCTGCATGTAGCTGTCAACATGTAAGGCTGAGCCGGCTCGCAGCTAATGGTGATACCAGTGTGAACAGTGCTGTCAGAGCTAACAGTGTTAACTGGGAGGAACCAGAGGATGGGTGCTACGCTTCCATGAACAACCACTGTATGAGCGCAGTGCCGAGCAGCAGTGATTAGCTAGTCAGTAGGATACACACACTGGACTGATGCACGTGTCGCCCAACTGTCTACCACAGCAACGAACAGAAAAGCTCGGGTTACAACCACTGACTGTAAAGATAATGGACAGAGCTACCGTGACATCACCCACTGGTTTGTGGACTCCCATTCTGAAGCCTCGAGGTCAATATTTCAGCTGTTGCCATCTTGGTTTTTTGGAGCCAGAAAGTGACCATATTTGGACACCAGGCTGGTGCTGTGGAAAAACGAGGGGTTGATCTGACAGAGAAGCTGAGGACACTGTCTGCAGACAGCCTGTCGTTCAATGCGGCCACCCTCAATTGTGCGTGACTGTAGGCCTTCATAAAATGTAAACAGGTGAGTTATATAAAAATTCAGCCCCCTACAGTTGTCATGAACAAGGAAATTAGCTATGGAGACCAAAACTGTTTTGTACCAGGCTGTTTATTCCTGCTGTAAAGTTGGGCATTTTAACACGAGTGTCTATGGTGACAGACTGGATTCTCTAGAGGCCGTTAAAAGAACTGCAGTCTTTGGCACTTCTGTGTTGGCTTTATTTTCAGCCCTGGAGGTTGTTGCTTGATTACAACACACACAGGAGGAACATGACTTCATTCTCTGCTCAAGACTCCATTACTCCACTAAATCTTTACACAGAAAATAGTTGTTTGCTGCTACATTTAAGCTCTATAAATCATATCCTTTAAGCTTGTTTTAATCCACTACATAAAATTGCACTTGTAGAATTCGGGATGTAGTCATTGTCATACTACTATTTACCATACCTCTAATCTAGACATTTAACACGTAATGCGCAACAGCTAATAACACCCAAACATCACATCGAAGCAGACATTTTACTCCTTCAGCTCAGAAATCTGTTCACAGAGAAAATGTTTCTGTTTCCTTTTATGACAACAAGCATTTCATTGCCAATTAAATGCTTTATTAGGTGGTGACTGCGGTGGCAGACACTAAAAACACTAAGTGACCATGCAGATATTACTAGTAACCACTGAATGGAGCAGAGAAATGAGGCTGTAATTGGACAACCTGATGAAGGGCAGAGATTGAAACAGTAAATACTTGAGCTACATCAAAATGACAGAAGGTTCATTATGATGTATTTAGAAAACAATTTATAAAAATGTTGTAATTGTGACAAGCTTTTTGACTTCTTATGAAGCACTTGGTTAATTTAAGTGGCTTGTTGCTCCAAAGGGAAAAGTCAATATCTTGTCTCAAATAAACACATACATCTGTATGTGTGCATGTGTGTATCTACGTGCAGGCAGTATGGGACTACTTGTGGCCGCCGTGTGAGCTCAATCATTGACGAAAGAGAAAAACTAATAGCCAGACCTGGAGCTGGGTCAGAGATGAGGAAGCTTCATTTAGCTCTTTGTCGAGGTCTCCTGCAGGACACATAACATTCTGCCTCTCTTGAAAATAAAAGCAAAATGATGTTTTCCTTTTCTCTGGCAGAGAGCAGGCCTGCTCTGCTTGTGTCAATTAACTTGTCCAAGCGGCTATTTATTTCAAACAGCCCTTCACGCAAAGATCCCTGGGAGTCAAACAAGCATCAATCAATTAAAGCCATGTAGGCAAAAAGGGTTCAGACGATAATTGCTGGTGTAAGAGCAATGCGTGAAATTCAAACAACATGTAGGTAAATCAGTTGACAAAGCAGCAATATATGCAAGTCATGTTGTGAGCTCGAAATAATACCCTCCAAGCACTGTCAGAAATAGAAGCAATAAAGAGAGACATAAAGATGAAGGCATTACCGCAATGTGTGTGTCTCATTTTTAGGGAAATATTTCCATTAATGGGCTTGATAAGACAATTTCTGAGCTTAGGGCTGTGTTATAATACTATATAAACAGTAAGCCTACAAATTGATATTACAATAATTTCTCCTCGAGAATTCTGGTAGAAATCAGCCACTATTACTTATCATGGTGCCAGTACTTCAGGGGCTAAGCTGGAGACCAGCTATTTTATGAAACCAAGCTGGCACTGACAGCCATTCAGCCAGACAATCCTCTCAGCTCTGTTCTGTTTGGCATTTTGAAAGTTTCAAGTAAGGATTTTCCCGTCATTATAGCAGCGGCACTCCATTTACTTTGTGCCAAGTGTGTCTGCTTGACTTTTCACCGCTTTCTCATACTTAACTATATCTACATAAAGTAAGTCTCTATGAAGACCAGCTGCAAACCACTCTGGTAAGAGTACTCCTGTACAAAACTTTTTAAATTAAAAACAACTTTGCTTAAAACAAAGTGCTTATGGGATTGTTGAAACCTGTACCTGTCTGACGTCAGAATTGAGGCCCCAGTGTCTGACAGTTTTTTGTAATTTTATGAAGCCGACAATTCAACAACCAGTGTCATTACACGCCACGACTGGCAAAGTGTTCAGAAGTGAGAAAGCAAGCTGGGTTTGAACTTCTCTCTCAAGCTCTTTTTTCCTTCTTCACACAATTAACTTGGTCACGTTATGTACTTACAACTGAGCGCCACAAAAATCACTACCCCTGAGGAGAGACTGCCCAAAAGGGTGTACTTTAAAGCTGTGGTTCCCAACTGGTGGGTTGCACTTCCACTCTGAATGGACAGCAAGTGACTCGCAAATGTTAAGTTTGTAAAAAACACTTTATTTTGAAGTACGGTGAATTTCTGTCACAGAGCTTTTATTTTGAAGTGCCATTTCCTGTTGTAGAATGAACGAGAAAATGGACAGCTACTTGTCAGAAGCAGCAAACTAGCTCAATGACACGGCTAAATGCAAGTATGACACTGATGTATTAAACTGTCTGGACCTTGAACTAATGACTAAGGAGAAATCTGGACCCTGTGGCCAGATCAGTTGGGAACCACTGCTTTAAATGAATCTTCCACCCTCCAGATGACCATTTGTATATGGATTACTCACCCTGTGTGATGCTGAATTCATGAAGAAAACGTTTTTCTCACGCATGCTTCCACGTTAAACAAAGAATCCAAAAACAAATAAAATTCCTTATGAATTGGAGTAAAAGGGGTGTTGCATTTCATGACTGCAAAACTATACCAAAACATCCATTTCCAAATTCTCACACAACTCACGCAGTTTAATCCAAGTCTCATTTATCCAGTTATATGCTCAGTATTTCCCCAGCACATGCATTTTCGTGAACGCCTTACTTTTTAGAAACAGTGTCAGGCTGTAGCAGATGAGCACCCCACCTGGCCAAGCATGTGCGTTTGAATTCAGCTTAAAGGAATACACAAGCACAGTTCAAATGCACACACTTCCCAAGGCGTGCTGCTCATATACAGTAGTCTTTTGATTGTAGCGTTTTAGCAAAAATGCACTTAGTTGTGTGAGAGTTTTTTAACAAATGTTTTAATATAGTTTTGCTGTTGTTATACACAAACCCCTATGACTTCAATTCATCCACAATTTCTTAAGTTTTAGGATACTTCATTCACTGAGGAGGCACGCAAGAAAAACTCTTTACAATTTCAAGGTAACACTGGGTGAGTACTTAATATACAAATGCTCATTTTGCGTGTGAAGCATTCCTTTGCTGCTTTGTTGGAACATATGGGACAGATCGCAGCTGCTTATCTACATGAAAACACAGTTAAAATGCCAAGTACATAAGCGCTTCTAGCTGACAAGTTGTTTCTTTTGTCCATAACTTCTAGAACAAGAAGAAATTCATTACAGCATGCACCCTGTACTAATCTTGCAAACACTAGAAAACATCTGCTGAAGAATGCAATAAAAGTATGGATTTTATCTATAGCATAAGACATTATAACAACACAGGGTGTCTTTAGGAAGCCTCAGCCCCGAGATATAACATCAATAGCAGAGCACTTGGCTTTAATGACCTCATCCACCTCAAAAGTACAAAACATAATTCCACAATGATTTCTCCAAGCTTGGCAGAATGTAAACCTAATCAACAATATTAGAACAATCAGGCTGATCTTTGAAATGACATTTTCACTCTCTGCACTGATGTGCCCCTAGCGATGAAAGCGTGAAATAAATGTGTTTTTGATGTAATAGTTTAAAGAGCAAAGAAGACTAGAGTTCAAGGGGCCACTTTTTCCCTCCGCGCAGCATGAAACGTACATTAGAAGTAGACTGTGGCTTCATCAATACGTTCTGTCCCTTCTGGGAGAGAGCGAGAGCCAAAGCGATCTGGCATCACACGACAGTTGGCAGCCAAACAGATGAAGAAAGCTTTCTGAAATTTTTCAAAGAATTATTCAATGCGACAATTTATTTGTTTATGCCTGCTCTATAATCATCTGGTTGGGCCAGAAAAGCCCGTGTTATTAAAGAGATTTTCCACAGCCATCACAGGTTTGGCATGCTAAAGAAGATACAGAGCGCTCACATGCACTTTGCACCACAAACTTCAATACAATTTAGCAGGTCACTGTCTGGTAAAACGCCATTTTATGAAAACAGAATGTTAACAGGAGAAATACCAAGTGAGTTGGTGAATGTTTTGGACAAAAACCAAATATTATTGATGAAAAGATTCTCTATTGTTGCTCTCAGAGAGAGTAAAGTAAAACACAAGAACATCACTGACACACCACAGTTGAGATGGACAGATCAGATTTGCCAAACTGTAATCAAGTCAAATTTTGCAAACTGCAGGAAAAAAAGAAAAAAAATCTCAAGCACATTTCTATTAGACGTGGGCTAAATTGCTTAATGAAAAGGCATTTTGAGTTCCAAGCAAATGTAGGACTAATCACAAGCTTTTAATGCATTCCTTTGTTTAATGGTTTGAAATTTCCACACCAAATGTGTCCATTATTCCACTCAGGTGGTGTGACCGAAGTGGCAGCCTCACCAATTAATCTATTTCTTTAGGGCTCCATCTAGCAGCGAATATGAACAAAGCCTTTGTAATTTCACAAGGTTTCCTGAGTGCTAAAGTGCATTAACACAGCAATGGTAAGACTGAACCACCTGGGCTTCCATACACCGAGAGAAGATCGGCTGCCAGAGGATTTCAGAGAGACAATGAAAGACGAAAGTGGGAGCCCCAGATGCAGGTGCTTTTTCTAACACCTTAAAGGAATGCATGACTAAATTAAACAGGGAAGTGTCTAGACATCTGGGTCTCTTCTTGGACTTCAGACTGGACTCTCTCAACCGGTGAGTCTAAACCTCAAGAGGGAGCAGCCATCTTTGTAATAACACACTATGCAGCAAAAAGCACTGATGAAAGACAAAAATAAAGAAAGTGACAGATAGAGGAAAAGCAAACGGGAAGGGAATGGAAAGTAAGAAGAGAAGAAGGGCTCAAAGCTGTAAAGGCAGAGCTCTGTTTTATCTTTTTTTTTTTTACATCCGTCTGTCTTCTGCTTGTCAATGCAGTCTTTCTATTACCTCTCAACTCATAATAAACTACTTTTCACAAACCCTAAAGGCTCCATCACATCACTCCAACATAAGTTAAACCATATGTAGGCAGCACACTTCAGCAGACGTTAACATATAATCTGTTTAAAACTCTACATGAACTCTGGTGAATTCTAAAAGCAACAATTTCAATCTGTATTAAAAAGTCAACCACTGAATGTAACACTCGAAACAGCTTCAGCCTCGAATCTGTCATTGGAGTCACACACCCTTGTGCTCTGCTGATGCTGTTCCAACCCAGCCTCAACCCCATGTTGAGGGTTTAATTTCATTTTTACTGCGTTGCTGGCCACAGACCTGGGTCCCACAGTATTAATGAACTTAGCCAATATAAACGCAATCATGCCTGAGGAGCAATTACAAATCTAATTGAGCATCTAAACAGAATATTAAATCGGCGTTAAACCAGGCCTCTAATTTAGAAGACACTTAAAAAGTCAAATCCTAGCCCATAAAATAAACACTATATTACCAGAGGGGCTCTTCGGAAAAAATGGTCGTGATGAGCTAGATAGTTTTTTTTCTTCTTTTTGTCAGAAGACCACAAACAATCAACTCCAATGGGCCGTAAAGACACAGTGACAACTTGCGGCACAACGTTTTTTTTTTCCAGTTTGACTGTCTTACTCTGCCTTGCAGAAATGTTTGATGGCTCTGCAAGCTGATGTCGATGCTAGCGAGGGGTATGACTAGCATGGCCAGGTGAAAAAAAACATGGGGGGGGGGATGCCTGACATGACTCTTGCTGTATTAAGGAAATTATTCATTTACTGTAACCGCTTGGGGGTCACGGGGGGGTTGGAGCCTATCCCAGCCTATCATTAATATTAGGAGACCTTCATTATCATGGGTATCCAGTAATTTTACCCCACTAAACGGGGGAGCTGCTGGTCTACCACTACCTAAATCGGTAACTGTTTGGCTTTGGTGTTTTAACAGGTTAGTTGATTCATCACTGTCATACAATAACACAAACTACAGATCGAGGCAGCGGTAGAACAGCAGCTCCCATGTTCAGCGAAGTAAAATTACTATTCATCAAGAATTTCCTCCATTTTCGATTCTTTGCTACCAGAAAGGTTCTTTTTTTACAAATATAACATAAGACAGGGTGAGTAATTGATGCACAAATGGTCATTTGGAGGGTGAAGTAATCTTCTAAGGAACAAAAATCACAAGATTGCCAGAGG
The DNA here is from genome assembly GCA_019142605.1 of Cephalopholis sonnerati. Classification (NCBI taxonomy): domain Eukaryota; kingdom Metazoa; phylum Chordata; class Actinopteri; order Perciformes; family Serranidae; genus Cephalopholis; species Cephalopholis sonnerati. The sequence continues at coordinate 28,347,698 of JAGQAX010000007.1, forward strand.
TAAACAGGAAGCAAACAAAGGTTGTTTGTGTCCAACATTTTGGTGACCCATCTACCTTCTGCATCAACCTCCCCTGGTGGACTTTGTGGCTGTACAATAAGGTCTCACTATTTCGTCTTTTGCTGGTGACAGACAAGAGCCATCATTCCTTTAGCCATTAGAAGTCTTTGTCACTTGAGCATAAACATATGTTGTTTTTGGGCATTTGCTAAAACAACTGTTTACTTGATTGAAAATCTTGGTCATGGCAATAATATTATACTACAGGAACACCCAGACTGTAATAAAAATACATAATGTGTTTTGAATCTGAGCTTTCTGCAAAGAGCAGGTCAAGTTTGTTGATGCCTCTTAGCTATGTCGCACCCCCGATGAGCAATGTGGACACCAGCTGCCACTGTGTGTACTCACAGTAGGCATGAAGTTCAAGCCAAATGATGCTTGAGCCAAAGACAATTAGCTTGCCTGGCTAGCAGTTTGGCAGCCTCAACATTATTAAGAGCTACACAAAGTTATACAAACTAACTTCCAGTCCTGAATCACCTTTCTTTGAATGCCATCTGTCAAAACTCTGAAAGATGAGGTTATTATTAATTAAAAGTTTGCAACAATAAAAAGAAAATTCAATTTGAAAGTACGACAAAGCAAAACAAACAAGTTTGTCCTCTAACGCGTGGCCTCCAGTTCTGTCTTATTGTTGATAAACAAAGAATAGGTGAGAGATGAGACGAAGAAAAGAATAGCTCAGATAACTCAAAGGGGTTTTTGTAGTGGTGGCTTCTGTCTCAACGGTGAGAGACGCCGTTTGTCGAGGACAGCTTGGCTTCCTGTCTTAGGGCAATAGCAAGAAGGGCAGAGGAGAGCAAAGGGGAGCAGAGGAGCTGAGGAGAGCAACACACAGCGTCAACCCCTAAAAGAGCCCTGGGGGAAGGTTAGCCCTCCTCTCGGTCCCTCTCTCTTCTCCATCTTCCTTTTTCTCCTCCACCTTTCTACATCTTTGAGTAGCAATTAGCCAGCAGCCAGGCTCTACACCTTACCCTCTATGAATATTAACAGAGAGCATTGTTAATGCATCCCACACAAACTGCACCTTGATGTATCTCGCTCACATACACTGCCTGGAATGGCCTTTAAGTTGAAGTGCGCAGGCATTTTTCAAAGAAAGGAAAAGTGAATTTGAAAACATCATTGTTGTTGCGTGCAGAAAAAATGCACAAACATAAACATAAAGAGAATGGGCAGATGCCTGAACCAGCAGGGTTGAGGAGTGACACTAAGTAGGTTGCCTGGCTGTGTAGAGCCAAGCTGGCCTGAGGGTAAGCACTGATTTACCGCCTCTTGCAAAGAACAAATAAATCAACCATCACACTGAGCCAGACACAGACCTCAAGAGATGCCTCAATACCGCTGTTTATCGATCTCCCCGTGTGTATTTGTGCGTGTATGTCTGTGTTTGTGTGTGAGGGAGGGAGAGCGTTATTTATGTCGCCGTTTATTCATTTGTTGGCAAGAGGTACTTTATCTAGCCTGTGTTTGAAAAAGTTAATGCGCTTACTTTTAAATTAAAGACCCACTTAGGTAAGGTTGGAGGGCAAACAAGTGTGGTAGCAGAGGAAGAGAGGAGGAGGAGGAAGAGGAGGAGGAGGAGGAGAAGGAGGAGGGGGAGGAGGGCAGCTCAGTTGAGAAGGCCAGCAACCCTTGCTGACGAGAAGGATATTGAATTTCAATTAGCACACACCTGCATTTACATACAGCCTACATGGCGATGCTTGGGTAAGCAATTTAACACTCCGATTCAAACAGCTGCTCTGCGTCATTTACATAAATTAATAAAGCAAATTAAAATTCCATTGAAGTTTTTTTTTCCTCTTTCCTGCACGTATTTTTCCCTCCCTTCCTGTAAAAGTGAGTAGAAATATCAGCAAGGGGTCAGGGCAACAAGTTGGCCGATCCAATTTGTGACTCCCAGGAGAAATTAGGTCTCCGCCTGTTTTGACTAAATATAAACAGCAGGTAGCTGACAGTTCCACTCACCGTGCTACCGCACTACCTCTACCTCTGTCGGTGGCACATTTGATTCATCCAAGCAGCAGCAAGCAATCAAGATCTGCCAGAGTCGCAGTCTAAAACCAAACACACTAAAAACACTAAATCATGGCCAATATCCCACAGCCTCAATGCACTCACCGCGAGCCTGTGAGGAGTCTCACATAAACCAAACCGGCATCCAGTGAGCACAAAACCTTCAATCTGCATCAGGATCAGACCAGCTCCCAAGTGCTCATATTTGGATCTGAACTTTAAGGTGTGTAATCACAGATACTTTAATGATAAGTATTTGGATGCAGACATTTTTGAGTTATTTTGCCAGAAGGGAGAAAATGAGTCCAGCATTTTGAGGTCAGCAACATAAACTGTCAGTTGTGCCAAGCCCACATGTCTTAAGCAACACACAGACGCATCGAGCCAGCTGGAGAAAGTCAAAACTGAAAAACAAACAATTCTCACTCAAAAATAACTACTTTTTTTTTTTAGGGAAAACAGTTTTGAAAAGCTTATATTGCATTTCATTACAATGCATTTGGTCTTTTCTCACCAACAAAAATACCTCTCATTTGCTACAGATCATCCAATAATATCCCTATCTTAACCTCTGTGATATGTATTATATTTGTCAATGAAAATTGTATTTTGAGAATTTTCTCTATTCATTTATAACAGGAAAAGAGGCTGCGGCACTCCTACTGCACTTCTGCTCATGTCAGAAAAGAATACCCTGTAGGGCATCAGGCTGGGATGACATGAAAAGAAAAAAAAAGCACTAATGCTCTGCTTCCTCGAGTTCACTCCACAAAGGCTATTCAGGCAAGATGCACGGCAAGAAAGCATTTTTGAACCAGGCAATCTCTTTATCCTTATTATCCTTATTATTATATAGTATGACTGTGTATATTTAATAACTTAATAATAATATAATACCTTTATTTATAAAGCACTTCAAAACCAAGTTATAGGCATATAAATCTGAAAATAAATAATTTTTTTCCAAACGGAAATAACATGAAATGAGTAATTTAAGGTAAGTACTGCTACTTTATGTTAGTCAATAACAATTAAACAGCAGCACCAACAACACTATTTTATTATTGTATTTCATTAGGCAAATGTATTGTTTATTTTTTTCCTATTATTTATTTTCTTTTCATTTATTTATTTATGTATTTTCTTTTCTTGTTTTGTAACATATATCAAGACATTTTTGAATTTAAAATAAATCCAAAAATAAATTTATTTAAACACACAAAAAAAATAAAGAACAGGATGAGCAAAAAAACAGGACAAGGAATATAAAATCATGCAACTACTTGATGTTCAAAATAAAATTTCAGATGCCTTCCCAACCTGCAAAATATAAAATATTCTTGCAATGGTTGAATATAAATACTGTAATAATACTGAATAAATAGTGCATATTGGCCTCCTTTGCTCTGCTGTCATAGTTGCTGTGCCCTTTTAGCCTCTGATGTTTGTTACTTTTCTTCATTGCACCTCCATTTTTTTTTTTTTTTGCTAAACCCTCAAAAGTATATTATAAATAATGTTATATGATTATTGTCCATCTATCTGTCTCCAGTTGAAAGCACCTTGACAACAAATGAGATGTGTAATATCTTCAGCGGTTCACCCCTGCCTCTGCCTTTTTAAGACCTGCATGCTAATGATCTGCCATATATAGGAAATGTGTGACTGGCTTACAAGAGCCTGCGGCTGATCAGGTGTCGTTTTAATGTGTCCTGATGAAAGAGAGCCGAGTTCAGGATATTTAGAAAAGTCCACGGCTGAGAGGAGTGAAAACAGAGGTATGCAACACCGATAGACTGTCAGACACATTACACACAAAAATGTAACACACGTGAGGTCTTGCCAGCAAAGCAAAATCCTACAAAATCACAGCCTGGTCTCCAGTATTCTCACCTCATGGCAGAGAGCTTATCTTCAGATCTGATGAAATGAAAAACAGGACAATGTTCTGTCTCTGCAACTTACAGTCAGACATGTTTCACTCTGTGGTCAGCTCTGGAGACGAGTCTGGTTTTCATTGAACCTTAAATAGCTTTGACAAATAGCAGTGCAACTGTTATAGATTTGAACTGTTTACAAAAAAATGAGAAAACATTAACATATGTTAGTGACATGTGCCAAACTGTCCCAGAAACCCAGATGAGGAGGAGGAGGAGGGAGAACAGCAAGAGGAGAGTGAAGAAATGTTTTGTTTTGCTAATGTTTCACTGTCATTCCTGGAGACAGCGCCCCCTGGTGGTGCCTCAAGCTACGCAAGTTGATGGTATCTGCAGCTGCACAGCTACTTCCAGGCCAAACCAGTATGTCTGCCTGAGCGCCTCCTCAGCTCTGTCTGTCTAAGAAGAATACAGTGGGGAGCTTGTTACACACAACTGTTTCAGCTCTGTCTAATTTGTCCCTTCGCCAGTCCCCGTCCCCCACATCTCTCTCTGGCTCCCTCCTTCATCGTCCCTCCCTCCTGTGCTCCCTTTCTTCCTCCGTCTATTAGAAGCATTACTGAACTGTGACTGAGTCATTTCAATATCGCCTTAGGATGCAACACACAGTGCTTAATTAGCTTGTTAAAAAGGGAGGGAATCATAGAAATTCATTTTCCCTCTCTCCAACACCCCCACAGTGTAACCAGGTGTGGGCCTGCAAGGTGGCACAGAGGTGTTGTGTTGTAATCTCGGGAGGAAGAGAGGCCAAGTTATGGGTGGACGCGCCCACGGCAGGCATCTGCTTGTCATCATTTAGACCCCGGCTCGCATTAACAAACACACGCTGGCACACGCAAGCAAATACACAACCTACTCAATCACATAACGAGGCAGTCCGATGGGGACAGCTCCATTCTTCAGAGGCCAAGTTAACCACAGTCATTAGTCTTGCTTTGCTGCCTAATTGGTCTGGCGGAGGCACAGGGCCCGTTGTCCATTCTGACTGAGTACTCAGCCCTTCAACGCGGCGCACTGCAGAGTATCCTACGCTGCTACACAAGAGTGCATTTAAGATTGATCTAAAATGCACAAGTACACAATAGAGTACACCGCTGTGTGCTCCCCTGCCTACACCCACAATAACTAAAGAACTGCAGATATAACTTGCAACTAAATGTATCCTCATGAAGACGAGCATAAAATAAAATACACAAGAGTGCAATCAGCCTCACCTAAGCATTTGTTAAAGTTAAGTTAACTAAGGTAAAAACTATTAAGAGGTACAGAGACATGTAAGCTAAAGCACCAGAGACTATACAGCAGGATGATCAGCTCGTTAAAAAAAGTAGCTTTATACCACCGTACACGGAGCTGTTTCAAATTACAGCCAATTTAGTAACATCTACGTATAGTTTCATTACCCTCGATCGGACTATGATGCATGCTGTTATTATTTTTTTAATAAAAAAAATGAAATGCTGTTTGAATGTGGGGGAAAAAAATAAATATTTCATCTACAAGGGTGATACCAAATGAAATTAAATAATTTAGTGTGTATGAGCAAACAGCTGTGCCTTGTATTCCAGCAGGGGGAGTTTGTAAAATTTGCTTCACTCTGATCTATTGCATGTCTTGTTGCCCTGGTGCAGGCATGTCCAAAGTCCAGCTCAGGGGGCCAATCGTGGCCCACGGACCGATTTTAAATGGCCAGCAGCTTGTCTCTCAAACTGAATATGTCTTGCTCCACAATATTGGTTAATCAAGCAAGTTCACTTTGCATTTTTTTTTCCTTTCACCTCACACCTCAACCTAGCAGCTAGCAGCAGACATCTAGGTAGCAGAGATGGCCACAGCAAAGAAGCGTTAAGTCGACAGTGAGGGCCGTCACCTTTCAGGAGCAGTGGAAAATTGAATACTTTTTCACTGAGAGATGAAACATTTGCGTTTGTCTATCATGCGAGAAGCAGCTGGCGCCCAGGTAGTTTCACATGATCTAATCTGGCTCTTATTTGAAATAGTTTGGTACCCCTGCCCTAGCGACTACGGTGCCATGCCGACAAGGGACCAAACAATCAGAGGTAATGTGCGGAAGAATTTTGAATTTGACACCATAGATGGAAAAATCATTGATAAAGGTGAGGTTTTTTTTTTACCTTTTAAACATTAGCATGACAGAAAATCTGATGTCACCTGTTAGCTTGTCACTCAGTGAGGCAATGGAGGCTCCACAAATCAACGGAACGAACATTTCGAATTTTAGGATTAGCCTTATGTGGGTTACTTTCGGATTGACAGGAGCAATTCTCATTAGGGCTAGCACAATATCAGATTTCCACTACACGATTATTTTGGCAAAAAAGTATTAAAAAAATTCTTTTAAAACTTCCACACTGGCAAGCAAACTTTTTAAGGGTTACAGTAGAGTGTCTCGCTCTCGTCTGTCATCTCTACGAAATATTAAATATCATGTTTATCGTAAATAGCGGTATACTGCGACACCCCTAACTCACGATAGCTTTCATTTGTTTGAACTTCATTTTCGGAAAAAGTCACAGCCCTGCTGTAACTCTCTGAGTAATTAGATTTTTTAATATTTGATTTTATAGCCATTGAGATACAACCTTTACAGAGCCAATCCTAGCAGGAAATAAACTGCAGGACCCCGCTACTGAAGATGTCCCAAATTAGCTTTAAATCCGACGTGTTAACCAGTGATTATTTCCTGGCACGGGTTTCAATTTCTTCCAGTGGGTGTCATGTGATTGACAATAAGCATGGCATTATATAATACCCACACTGACAAGAAAACACTCATCCCGGGCAACAACTTGGGAAACCAAAACAAATTAAGGCTTCGCATTTACTGTGATGGATTACCTGGCTGAAGCAATTTTCAAGTCTGTGTAAATTGTTTTCGTACTGTACAAGACTGAATGGCAGTAAATGAGTTCTTCTGATGGCAGAAAATAAGTGCTTGATGAATACGCCAGCGGTCTCCAGGGCAGCCGAGAGTACACCTCTGTACACTAGAACACTGGTATAAGTAGATGGTGAGAGGAGGCAGTCTGGTTAGTAGCATCTTAAATAACAAGCTGCATTGCTTGTGTGCTGCAGTTATCAGAAGGAGCTCAAATTACAGGATAATTTGAAAAAGTGATAATTTGTGTACACACATTCCTGTTGAACGCTCTGTTCCTTTCGTTATGTTATATTTTTAATGGCACTTTAATGGCAGGAGCAACATAGCAGAAAAAAACAACAAGGAAATTGCTGCTCCTGCATGCAGTGAGAGATAGTTAAGATTCTGCTCATTGAAAGGCCAGAAATTGGATAACAGGGAAAAAATGCACGATGTGACACAGAATCCTTTTGTCCATAACATGACTGACAAAACTCCAACTCAATCTGAAGCTTGACCCACTTTAGTCGACCCATACTCACACAGTTGCCACACAGTTTCATGGACAAAATTTCAGAACTTTTCCATGACTTTTCACGACCTCGAGATACAATTTCTGTCACCATTCACAATGTTTAGGATGAGCATTTTTCAAACCCAGAAATGCAGTAAAATATAAAAGCATTAGTAGGGCATAGGTATGAAAACTTAAGGATCCTACATGTGAAATCAAACTGTTATTTTTCTCCAATCAAAACTCTATTTAAACATAATCCAAGCTAGCTGGCATACATGGATGAAGAGATGAAACATACGTACGTGATGGTAAATGAAACGCTGTCACGCATCGAAACGTTTTAGAGCTATGTTACGTCAGCAGCTACAGAAAATAAATTTGCCGTTACGTTACATTACGTGGAAGGTTATCCACGCAGGATTACTGTAACAATTTCATTACACGCAACAAAATTCCATTAATTTTCCAAGACTTTCAGGGTTTTTACTGATTCCATGACTTTCCAAGGCCTGGAAAACAAGACTGTGAAATTCCATGACTTTTCCAGGTCTTCCATGACTGTGGGAATCTTGATACTTTGGGATAAATTTGCTTTTAATGGTAGCCAATATTCCCACGGTGCAGTAGAGCAGCATACAGCAGCGCCGTGCCATCATAAAGCAGATAGTGGGCACAAGCAAGCACAAAACAGAAGGCTTCGTCTCTAAACCGCCACATTGCATTGTTGTCGGCTCTCGCAGCACGTAAGCCGAGTCTCCAAGAATCTCAACTCATCCATTACATTGCTGCACATATTAGGAGCTACAGTAAAGACCCTTAGAGACAGAGCCATCAGCTGTAAGTGGAGTCAAGTCTCCGTTCTAAGCACCACATTGATATTGCACAGGTAATTGGAACTCCAATGTCACAACTTTGTCTGAGAGACTTACATAAACAAGTACGGAGGAGATATTCCATTTATCTTACCTTGTGCCGAAGCAGGACACATCATTATACACACAACAGTAAGTGTAGTGGTCTAACTAGGCTTGTATATTTGTGAAATGGATGGAGCTGTAGCATGTCCATGCTTTCTCCAGAAAGAATCGCAGCTCTTTAAGAGCCGGGAGGCAAAAGGAAAGAGAGGAAGAAAGGACACTGAGTCAGTCTGTTTCTCCAGTATTTAACTTTAAAATGAGTCTTTTAAGGCTGAACAAGAGTGTTTGGAGCATTTCTTGAGGGACCCGAGAGTTTTCTAATTCTTCCGGCAAACCATTTTACATTTTCTCACAACCCTTCCTATCAGATTCTTCTTTTAACTCCTAATTCAGTGGAGCAAAATGGCTACAGTTGGGGAAAGCCACTTGAGTGTCAGTGTTATTGTGCCCCTGAATTTCAAGCTTTCAGTACAGCGCAGCCTCCACAGAAAGAGCTGGTTGACAATGAGTTTCAGACAAAGGTGAAAAGGCAACAATAGCGTCTGAGTTAGGTTAGGGCCCGACAATGGTGCCAACAAGAATGTATATGCTGCATGATAATTGCATTGTTATGGCCAGTCTGCACAGTAGAGGGTGAGTTTTCTCTGGACGTCTGAAGGTTGTCACAGTCCAGTAAATGTCCCCCGGAGGGTCACAGCAGGGGATCCCAAAGTGTCCAGCTGCAGCCAGTTTCTGGTCAATGCAGAAAATCCAATCCAAGTCTTGCCTGAGGACGAGGAGAGGTCATTCCTTTCATGAGTGTGTCACCATTTTCGAATATTTCAGGGGCAAAAAATTCCATATGCAAAATGATGGATACGGCAATTGCGGCACTGTAAGGGTACACAATTAACCATACAATAATTTATATATGGTGCGATTTATGAATTTGAATGACAATTCCGAGCTTAATGTATAAACTGATTGTCTCACACTTCGCTTTCAGATGGTGGCAGGTGCACCCAGGCCCTGCTAATCAGGGATCATTCACACGAGACTCAGATGTCGAATATCAGACGTATCATGCTGTTTAAAGCGTACATTTACTGTATACTTATGTATATCGCTTGTCCCATATTTCTTTGTGTTCCCTTTTGTTTATGTCAGATTGTGTCTGGAGTTGAGACAAAATGTGTGCCAGTGTTCACCTCTCGAGATGGGTCTTGGTGTCAAGTTGATCTATATCCAAACTTTCAAACAAAACATTTAAATTTTCCGAAACAAATACTCTGAGGTTAGGCATAAATGAAGCATGCAAAACCCGCTGTACAAGCAGTTTTAATGTTTGTCCACCCCCGGCACAAGAGATGGGTATTGTTCACAGGTGCTGATAGTAGTACCGGTGCTTGAAAACCAGTGCCAGTACACAAAAGTAGTTTTTTCGGTACTTTACTTTCTCTGTAATAATAAAAATGTAATTTTTGAACAAGCTGCAGGGGTGACGCAGTCGACTAAAAAGCAATTCTGCTCCTCTGCTTTTTCATAATTACTGATAGGGCTAATCTTCTGTCTTTGTCTGTCTGCTTGTGTGTCTGCTCATCTAGCAGTGAAACCAGGCTATTACTAAAAAATTATGGAAAAGAAAATAGAACATGCGCCGAAACTAATGGCGGATCAGCATTTTAGTTCACCGGGAAGCCAAAACAGCAGCCAGTGGAGCCCCCTGGCCGGTTTTCTGGCTTCGAGACGATCCCACCTCCAGTCGGAAGTTGAACCCAGCAGCTCAGCGGAGCTCCATTGCCGGCCTCAAAGGTCCCTGGCCTGCTTTGGGGCACGCCATAGCACTTCCGCCTCTTTTCTTAACCCAGCATTCTCACCCAGATACACTCTTAGGTACCGAAATTTGGCACAGATTTAACATGAATTAGTACTCTATAGTACCAAAGTCATTTGGTTGATACCCTCAAAAGTACCAATTTAGAATCCAGGCCGAAATGGCACCTACTGCAAACCTGACAGTTCTTGTCAAGATTCCACCTTTGATTTGTGTTATCTACATTCACTTCACTTTCACTTAATATTTTCATGATCTCATGGATCTCTGAAGTCTGTTACTACTATCAGTGATTAAAAGTGTGTTTAGTGAAGCATGTTTGAAATTCGCACAAAGTTGGACAGACCCCAGAACTCACAGAGAACCTAAAAGCTGTTTTTCATTTTCCACTAAATCTTCTTCTCTTCCTACGTCTGAATGTTCATAGAGTGGAGTGGAGGAGTGTGTATGTTGATGTCTTGCTAGACATGAGCTTGTGGACAAACTTTTGTCTTAACTTGTGTTGCAGAGAGTACAAGTGCTGCAGACTACTTTTCCTTTTATTGACATTGTACTGAATTGCTGTCACTGTAGAATTTGCATTACATTCACTCTGACAGTAACTACAACAGGACTGTACAAACAAGTACGTATAATATCATACCCTGTGTTTGTCATGGGCATTTAGAATTAGAGTCTGAACTGCCTTTCTTTGACATTCAGCAATAGCTACAGTTTGCCTTTAGCCCTCGACCCCAACAGCAGCAGACGGCAGAACTATGTGCTATTCACCACAATTCCTGAGCAAGCATTTTTTTTTTTCAGGCAATTTCATCAAAAACTTTTCTTCAACTGTATAAACAGCAAAGCTTTGCTGATCTGTACCTTTTGGAGATGGAAGTCCCTCCTCAGAGACCCCAGCCCCAGTTTTTCAGCCTTCCTCTCACACACACACATTTACACAACACAAACAAAAGACAGCCCATGTGTGTCCCACTGGTCTGGGAAAGGGTCACGGAGGTCAGACTTCCTGGGCCAGACTGCTCCCAGACACCACGGTTGAGCTCAGTGTCACTCCACCTCACACCGTGTCAGCATGAAGTGACAGAGCAGACAAGACAGTCCCCCCTCCTCCTCCTCCGACCTGCTCTCGCTCTTGTTCCTACAGTAATTCCCTATTGGTCCAGCAGGCGTGGGATGCTGAGAGTGAGCGGGGATGAAAGGGGGAGCAGGGGCCAGCAGGATGACAATGGATGGGGCAGGAGGCCAAGGAAATGGGGAGACTCACCCGCTGGCCTGAGTTCCTGTCCTGTCTGATCAGAGACATTTTAGATCTGTTCCTACTGCCCACAACCGACCTTAAGTGCCAAAGATCCCTGTCCAGGTTAAAGGTCACTCCCTCTGCATGCCTATATTGACCTACATACATTTATGAATACAAAAGTAGCACAGGTTCACCAGGTTCACAAGAACAGCAGGAGAAAATAACACAACTGTTATGCTTTCATGCATATTAAAACATAATTGTATGTTTGCAAATTCCCCAACAAGCATGCAGAATAAAAGCCAGGCCATAAATAAAGGACTAATCCCTTCCCGTCTTTTGCCTTTGTCTCCGCTGACCCAGAGAGCTGTCAGAAGAGCAGAAAGGCCGTCAAACACGCCCACTGCGAAAGCTGACATGGACCAGTGACCGTGACCCGGTCCTAAGGACAATGAACTGGTCAGAGGGAGGTTGAAGGGGGGACGGAGATGCCTTTGGAAGCCAAGGTGAATCGCACACAAGGAGAAAGAGAAAAGTGACCCAGTTTTTGTCGACAGGAGGAAGACAGAGATGGAAAAATACAAGACAAAAGACAAGACGCAAAATAAATATCAGAGTGGTACATCGTACTTTAACAGGGATGGTTTGTATCTACCTGGCTGTGGTCTTTGCTAATGCAAGCATGAAGACATTTACTGGCTGCTGGAGAGATAAAATCAGAGTCATAACCATGAATAACAGTACATCCTTTCCTCTAATTACCTCTTCCTCCCTACGAAAATGAATGGAGGAGGCCATCTCTTCATGGAAGAAGAGATGGACATTATGGCAAATTGAAGGCCAGGTGAAAGGAAGAAAGGAGGGGGGGCAGGGAGGAAGGGAGGTAATGCTGGATGGAGACAGCAGGAAGACCAAAAGGGCAAAAGACAGAACACAGACCGGATTAGAGGAGTGTCACGGCCCTGAGAGTTCACCATGCATCTCGACCCAATATCCTCTGCTCTCACCAAAGATAATAGAACGAAAGCAAGGGAAACCACGGGAGGGAAGGGAAAGACACGAACACAACAAGCAGATGTGTCGTCTGGCCTGCGCTTAAATTAATCCTCCTCCCTCACCCTGCTTTCTTCCTTTTATCAGTCAGAACAAAGGGACCTGCTTGTGTTTCAGGTCCAGACAACAGAGGTGGCTGGATGGTGGATTCGAGTCCTCGCTGAGAGAGGAGACTAGGAGGGGTGGGGGGAAATAGGGGATTTGGGGGAGATGAGCGGGAGACGTGGGTGAGTATGTGCCTACGTGCCAGGTCAGCCTGGGTCTTATGGCAGAGGGAAGATTGGAGATGAGAGAGAGACGGTGAGGGTTGGGGGTTTTGGGAAGCTGGCTGGGCTCAGAGAGAAGGGAATCAAACACTGGCTCTCACAGAGCTCAGACATACTCACGGGTTCAGTGTGTCTGAGCTGGAAGAAGAGGGAGGGAGAACGACAAGGGGAGGCAAAGAGAAAGAGGACGAGATAGAAACAAACAAGCGGCTTGAGAAGGTAACAAAGACAATCTGTCAACTGTCCCAAACTTCTTTTTTTGAAGCTTGTTTTGTTTATGATTTCCAGACTGATCTTTGACATGATTTTCAGTTCTCATTTCAATACAGTTATTTAGGATAAACCTCAAAGAGTAAATATTGAGGCCACAGTATAGACTGAATGTAAAGATGGATGGCATGACACCTACCAAAGAATGAAGCCAAACATGTGCTATCGTCCCCCTTTGGCTAGGCCGCAGTTCAGCTCAAAAACCACCCCCACTATGTTGGCGAAAGGGACATGGGCCAAACTAAAAAATCAAAGTAAACATCCAATACATTTTCCCAAAAATGGTTTCTATCATTTAATGTCGTTCTTATCATGCTAATGTATGTTCAAGTGTTTGTATTTCAGTAACTTGATGCCATAAAAACGGGGTGTGATATCATGATTGACAGCTGTGATTGACTCGCGATTAACTCAGGTCTGTGTACAGACGAGACCTCAATACCATGGCTTCACTCCCAATCCCTACAGCGCAGACTTTAAGTCAAACGATGTCACAAGTGCAAGATGGCAGCCGCTCTATCTGGGATATTGTGGCTTCATTTTTGTACAGTGAGAGAAGCGAAGGAACATTGTCCATCGTTAGTATCGTAGTCAATTCAAAGGCAAAAACAGGACCTGCAGTACCAGAAATTACTAGTAAATTAGTTAGGTAATAAAGATTTAATCACAGTTAGATGTTAATGTTAATGTTAATCTACCAAGGGACACTTTATTGTTGGTGGATAAGTTTATCACAATGACTGTAATTTGCTACCAAATACACAATACCGTATTTTATTGATATAAATGTGTTTTCAAAAATCGTTTTTGTTCAATTAACAAAAGAGGAGAACATCTCAAACACAGCAGAGATGACTGATGTAAACACAAGGTGCCATACAAGAATGTTTTCAAAATAAAACAATACAAAGTTGGCAAAGTTAAATCAAGAAATATCTGATTAAAGAATATAAACAAGACCTGACAAACCATTCACTTAATTTTGCTCAGTACTCAAAAATAAATTGAGGTTTTATTCCCACCCTAATAAGAAGTTTGTAGTTACAGATTGGAGCAGCAATAAATCCTCCAAATACAGAATCGAGATAAGCAACGCCTTTTGCAATGCCGTTACAGTGCCGTTTAGTGACGTCACACAGATGTTGGAAAGTACCAAATGTAGACAACAAAGGCAAACAGGCTAACAGACAGCTCGTCAGACAAAATGTCTTTGATATCAGATATCATAGAGGACCAGCCAAAGCAGGGCTGGGAATAATGACGCATTTAAACCAGACTCTGGTCCAGCTGCAAAAACTGTGTGTGTGTCTGTGTGTGTGTGTTCCTTTTATCCATGTTGGATGTCTTCTTCTCAATCTGCCTCTAACGGACATCATGAAGCCTCCCAACATGACACATTTTTTTTGCCTCTCACTGCCGTCTGAACAATCGCGACATAGGAACCCTGCAACAGATAGCTAGTCTTGATTGGTCCCTGCGAGACAGGCATGGTAAACCCCTTCCTGGGGGCAACTGGCCCCAAACCCCTTCACGGGATTAGGGTTTGACCTGCAGAAAGGCAGCAGATGAGCAGGGATGGACACACACTGGGCTGGAAAGCCACAGGAGTCTTGGCAACAGAACATCTAAGCCCTAAAAGAGGCCACAACACAAGCCAACATATCTGTGTCTGTGCATGTGTCCAATTACTAAGCTGTGTTTTTCTCCTGTTTGTAAGGAGGTGGCCTCTTGTGCCACCTGTTTTATTCCATCTTTTAGGATTCTTTATGCCTTTATTACAGAGCTGACAGTTGAGATATGACTGGAAATGAAAGATGGAGAAACAGAGACGGAACAAAGGTCCTCGGCTGGACTCAAATAAGGAGTGCTGTGGTTCATGGTTAGCACTTTAAACCCCTGGGTTAAAGGATGCCCCCTTATTTTAGGTTTTAGTAGTTATTTTTATCATTTTTGTCAGCAGTCAAACTTGGACATGATTTGAGGAAATAAATACTATTCCTAGTAGAAAAAAAGCCAAGACAAACATGGCTGATGTGAATATTAAAAGCTGAAGTTATGTTGATATATGACATTTAGACCATTAATAAAGCAACAAACAACCATGCTATGTAAAGATACAGTGGAGTATTGGCATCCTGAGTAGAGAATTAAGTCACACTACCTCTGTGTGCAAGCTTCTCTTTACCTTGTTGTGGTAGCCGGTCCAGCCATGTGCCCATATTTGCGCACGAAAGTCCCTGTACAGCCACTCTGCACTGCGCTCATACATAGGTTACATCTGATAATGCTATCTTAACCCCTGGGGGCAGTAAGCTTGGTGGCGGCGTCATGGATGTGTGGCACCAAACCTCCAGTGCCCCCCCCAGGTTAACACTGTTAGCTCTGTCAGTACTGTTGCTGTTGTTAGCACTGTTATCGCTGTTAGCATCTGAGCTACTAGCCAGTATCTGAGCCACCTTCATGTTGAGACAATTCTGACTCAGATTCTGAATCAAACACATGCTCATAATGTTGTATGTTGCTCCTTGAAGTTTGTTTTGTTTTCTAAATTTAAAATCTTTCATTGCAGATTGTGCAATTATTTGTAGCCAGTTCAACAAAACAAATATATAACGCTTATTAATTAGTAATTATAATTACCCAGCTATCAAAGCGGGCTAATGCAAGCTGGGAGTGAGAAATATATGCTGTTATGGATCATTTAGTATCAGTGTCTGGAGTTACTGGGCTTTGAATTAAAACACAAATATCCACCTGTCAGCGAGGACGCTTGTGATAACAGTTCATTTATCTATTTAATATCTGAGGCTGTGCACACAAATTAATCCTACAGTGAACAAAGAGGGTAGTTTTCATCTGGAGTGTCAGACTATTTCTGCATCTGAACAAGTAAAGGACAAATAGAATAATATAGAAATGTAATAAACATAATTGTGACCAAATGTTCAATCACAGGTACATGATCACGTGTACTCCTGTATCAGCATGTAAACTATCTGCAGTCGGTGTTATGTGCAAGCGTACAACTATAAAACAAGCAGACAGACTTTGCTGCTTCCCTCTGGAAAATAAAGTCAGGCCACTGCCAGATATCAACAGGGACTAAGAGGGAGCTTTCTTGTGTTGTTAGAGGAAAACTTTGATCAAAGTTATTTCTCCTCATCCATCTCTGACTCTCCTGGCCAGTCATAAATCATCTTCATTGTACCAACTGTCAGGCTCAGTCCCATAGCCGTGAAGAGCTAATTCACCAGCATAACGCTCTGAGCCGATCTCTGCTCTGCTGCCTTGCTGCATGGAAGAAAGCACATTGTTCTTTTTGGGCTCACGTAAACGTTCCCGACCAACATTTGTAAATAATCTAACATGACCTTGATTATTATTATTATCCTAATTAGTTTGCACAAGGAATCCAGAAGAAACATGTTCTGTTTGCCAAACAGTCCAACCACACACAGCTGTGAGTCAGGACATAATAATTATAATCAATCATTCTGACTTACAGTAGCCACAAAGTATTTACAATTAAAGGAGCATTGCATATACTTACACACAAGAAAAATAAATATTTTCATCTCTTTGTAAACTGGCATGCAAGCACCCAAAGAGATCCCAAGTTGAAGTCTCGTTGACACGAATAAGACAAACCTTTTTAGCCTTTAACTCCCTCGTGGACTAGAGTCATAAAATTATTTGCTTGGCTGCACTGAGTTCTGCCAGAGCGTATCTGCAATGCTAATAAACTCCATCGACACTGGCAGGTAATAGCATGCTACTGTAACTTTTCTACCTCAGCTCAGCACAGCTCAATCAGCCCCCGCCAGAGGCCTCTCCTCTACGAGTCCCCGCGGCTCAGAATCAGCAACTTTCAATCTCGGTGTGTTAGCACGCAAGAAGACGCAACTGTACGTTTGGGATGGGTGATGAGACAAGCAGACAGCACAGCGTGAGAGTGAGAGAACAGCAGCGCCCGCACACACACTCGCTGTCGCACGTACAAACACACACGTACAGTCTAATATCAGCTCAGTCCCCGACTCCCTTTAAGAGACCTGAGAGCCGGAGAGGGGGAAATAAATACTCTGCTTTATTACTGGGAGAAAGACAGAGAGGAGAGACGAGAGGAGGAGGAAAAAGTAAAATAGAGAGGCAGGATGAGACTGCACACACTCACACACACACACACACAGAGCTATGACTGGCTCTACCTGATCTTGCTGAATCCCATATAGCAGCGGAGAACTCTTTAATTCCCCCAGTCAGCAAACCTCCCTCACCCCTGTCCTCTCATATACTGTCAGCTGACAAAGTAGAAAGAGAGCCTCCGCACACTATATAATACAATAGTATAATAATACACAAGCCATGGCCACATACCAGCATCTCTCACGTTAGGAGGCAAAGATCTCTCCTTCTTATCTAATCAAGTGTTTGTTTACAATAAAAACCCCACAGGGTACCTTTAATTAACATTCATAGACTAACCAACTAATTTAAAATTGCACTGTGGCAAGGTACTGTGTTGTACAAGGTGAGTAACACTAGATGAAATAACTTCCTGCAAGCCTGATCAGATCTGTACTGTAGTTTTATTTCATGTCAGATCAAAGCTGTTTTTGATCTGAGCGATAACACTACTGTATAACATGGTGAAAAGAAAAAACTTTGGGGGGTGAAAAAGTTTGTTATCTCTTATCTCTACAAGAAATTATTTATTTGCTACTTGATAACTTGTTTCCAGTGAAAACCTCTGTTGATAAAAAAATGCTCCTGTTCTGTTTTTTTTGTTCCAACGTTCTTGCCCCAACACCTGAACAAATTGAAGTGCCAGGAGAGAGTGTAGCTCTCATGCTATATTGCAGTGATTACCAAGTTGTAAACATTACCAATTTCCAACTTGTAAATAGCATTTATATTAACATAACTCTGGCTTACAGTAGACTGTGGGTGTAAGCCTGTCACTGGGTGCCTATGTCACATGGTAACATACTCCCTGTGTTGCAAAGCTAGACCTATCTCCACATTTCGTTTTAGCGCTGTACATGAAACTTAACAACAACCTCCAAGCCAGCAACCTATATGCTAAAACCTCTTTTAAAGGGGTAACACCACTTAAATTGTGAATTCCTAAATGTTATTTTCATGGCCTTTGATATCAGTATTTGTGACATCACCATATATAAAGTCTAGAGCTGCTCCATAGACAATAAATAGAAGCCTGATTTTGTGGACCCACACAATGTCTGTTTTCTTTTTTATACCCAAATTGGTTTTATTCTGTCATAGTGTTCCCAGTTTTGAAACAGAAAATGTACCCATATACTCAGAACATTCCCCTGGGTACTCTCAGTGTCACCTACACCAGTGGTTCCCAATTGGTCCAGCCACAGGGTCGAGATTTGTCCTTAGTCATTAGTTCAAGGTCCATACAGTGTAAATTATTCAGCGTCATACTTGCATTTGGCCCTGTTGTCAAGCTAGTTTGTTATCTCTGTCAGGTAGCTATCTGTTATTCACTTACTCCACAGTGGAAAACAGCACTTCAAAATAAAAGCTCTGTGCTGGATATTTACTGTGGTCCAAAATAAAGTGTGTTTTCATACAAAATTGACACATTCAGTCCATTCAGAATTATTTTGGACCACAACCCACCAGTTGCGAACCAAGAATCTAGACCTTCTTTCCAAATTCATTGTCTATCGAGCAGACTAGACTTTGTGTTTTAAACTCTAACATTTGGATTTGGCAGAGTTGTTCATGTTTACTAATACTTTTGGACTGTCTTAGACCATATGAATAACATGTGTGAATATTAAAAAACAGGTGTAGTTCCCCTTTAAATGTTTTATATGGTGTTTTGTTTAGCACAGATTAAGCTACTGTAATTCAAGGGCTCACCATCCCAAGTGCAAATGTTCCACCAAAATAAGTTCCCCCCCAGACACTATTTTGCAAGGACACTGTTGCTGCATATGAGGCTAACAGATGCCCAAGACGACAGTGACTGGTTGTAAGATATAAAATCAAACAAGAGTGTTTTTCCCTTAGCACAGAATCATGATGGGTTCAGCCAGACCTTTTTCCAGCTCTGGTACGGCACGAGAGGTCTGGCAACGCATGACTACTTCAACATTATAAATCGTAATTATGAGTGGGGAAATAAGAATTTTCTAAAAGCTTAATACATCTGACCTGGCAGCTGATGATATGGAAGTACCTTGAAACCAAACAAACATGGATGTAGCACCGTACTGGCATTTAACAGTGTTTCTAACCATCTTGCAGCCAACTCTGCAGTCGTAAACAGCCTTGAACCGTCCTAGGACATGAAATTTTCCAAGTCTTTCCCATCTCTACCATCCATGTGACATGAACGCAGCAAGACAAGGATCTAGAATTTGGCAAGATCGAGAGGAGAGCATGATGCCTCTGCACATGATGATATTTGTCAGTGAAGCTCCTATCTGGCATGCAAAAATGATCTGCAAGCCACGCGGTAGCTATTCAGGGTGGCTATGTCACAAATCAGGGCTAGATTCTTGCATGATCTTGTGATTCTCATGTGATCTCACGAAACCAAGTGCCTCTCAAGGTAATGTGATTTGGGTAGACATGGAGGAGGAGTAAGTAATTTGTAAAGTTGTAAATACAGAAACATGTAATACTTGAAATAATTGTTCTCAGGAACTTTGAAGGTTCCAGTTTGAAAGAACCTGAGTTTTACTGTTTGAGTCTTTAGTTTTTAACTCAAGTGTTGTCGCAGTGAGGCTTTTTTTTGTATCGATGTTTGAAATTAAAGAAGAAATAGTCAAATGTGATGAAGTACCACACAATTTCTTAATTGAATTTACAGAGCAATTTCTGCATCCTGATATATACAGAGATAAAAGATTTTGGCCTTATCGCCTGCCCCTACCATTGAGTTACCAATGACAAGGACTGCAGCAGAGCGTAATCATCCACACCGAACTTACTTTTAAAAAATGGGGAGGGATCAATTTGAAAAGTTATGTTGGTTCCGAAGGGTGGAGATTGGGTACTCATGATCGATTAGGCAGTGAAAAATCCAGCCCATATATCCAGCATTTTTAAAGACCATTGATCAAGTCACCTGCAATGAATAATGGCTGATTCCAATAAATGCACAATCATTCAAAGCATCCCACACTCCCACAGCATTAAAATTTTAACTTTTTAAATAGAAAACCACCTGAATATCATCCTCCCTACGCCTCTGCTGTTTTCTGTTCTCCCAACTCTTTCTTTTTCTAACTGATTCACCTGATTTAACAATCCCTTTGTTTCTTCTACTCAAGCGGCCAGACTCTCAAATAGGAGTGTGAGAAAGTGACTAGGAAGGCCAGGATTCTCACTAAATCATCTTCCCTTGATAGTAGGAGGGGGAAGGAAGGTTTCCCTGACCCAGTGCCACACAGCAGATTCCCCCGAGTTCAGCCAGACCCTGTATAGTCAACATGGACGTCCCCTGGCACATTCCTGTGGTACCCCACATAGTGAAGGAAAGACATCTGACAGTGTATATAAAGGCTATGTGTGTGTGTGTATGTGTGCGTGTGGGTGTGTGCATGTGTGTCTCCAGCCGTAGTAATCCCACGCTACTCTGGCACGGCTCCAGCAGACATGGGAACACCACAATGGATTACTCATGGAAGAGAGGGATTTACAGAGGAAGAGAAAGAGATCAATGGAGGAAGGTACAGTAAAAGAGGGAGGTAAAGCAAAGAGTTTCCTGAATACCATTAGTGTGTATCTGCACAGACACAGGCAAAGAGGGGTATTCAGTTTAAGATTACCATTTCTATCAATACAGTTCAGACAGAAAAAAGAGCAAAAAAAAGGACAGGAGAAATATAGAGCCCTGCTGAATTAAAAAAAAAACTGTATATCCACTTAAATACGTTACTCCTCTGAATATAATATACATTTTGCGGTGACACTGAGCTCTACTTGAAAAACTAACACATCATTCTGGAAGGAAATGCGATGTTTGTAATGTGTTACAAATAAACTATTCTGACTGGAAGAAAAGGATTAGTAAAGCTTTATTATAATAATCCGATACTTTTGTTAAGTTCTCAGAGCTCACCAGTTCAGCTAGGTTTTCTCACCAGCTCCCCTTTGTGCACACCTGATCCCATTAGGGACCCATGAAACAATGTGGCCCTTAATGCCTCATACAAGCCCTTCTCCACCAATGGCCATGCAACCTCTTGCTGCAGATTCAGGCAATGTAAAAGCAATAGTAAATGTTGTGTTTTGAGTACTCATACTCAATCCATCCTCACAGCCATAAGGACAAGACACTCTTGAGCTTCTACAATGTTCCTGTTTTGTAATCAAGTTACAGTTAAACTAAATGACATAATATAGTTTGTTTTCCTCTTACTAGTATTTAGCGATGCATTGATCTGATACTGATATCGAGCCGATGCTGACTCAAAAAGCTGGGTGGGGTATCGATAGCAATGGGGCAGAACAACTCAACTGTATGTTTACGTCTGATTACACATGTACGTACAACATCGTGCTTGTAGAACACATTTTGTTATGCAGTTTTATTGTTTTATACTAGAATGTTAATTCCTGTTTAAGTTTTTTGAAGATATTTTTGGGGCTCTATGCCTTTATTCAATAGGACAGCTATAGCAGGAAAGGGGGACAGAGAAGGGGGATGACACGCAGCAAGGGGCTGTGGGTTGGAATCAAGCCCGCAGCCGCTGTGGCAAGCACGCAGCCTTTGTACGTGGAGCTTATGGGCACCCCAATTCCTGTTTAAGTTTTGACCAACTTGTTAATCCATTTAAAAAGTTTACACCTGAACTGTAATTCCTGTTCATTTTGAAGATTTCACACCAAGTTGCTGTTGCGTTATTTATCATTTTTATAATAAATACCAATTTAGTAAATGTATATCCATGTATATATTTGTCACATTTTGTTTCACAAAGTTAGGAAAGCAATGTTTAAGTCAAGTCTGGTGTTGCCTTAAATATAAAAGAATGATCCCAGTCGATTTCTCACAATGAGGCATACAGCTTGTATCGGATCTGTACTACATATCAACTGATACCCAAGCAAAGGAATCAATTTTGGGACTGAAAAAGCCAGGTCGGTGCATCCCTAGTATATATCAGCCAATACAAGTTTAGCACACATATATCAGTCTGTGCATTTGTCGGACGGTAAGTAACAAAGTTTATAGCAGAAGTATGCAGAAGACGTATATATAAATAAACTTATATTGTCACCATTGCATCGTATGTTCATCAGAAGCACTGACTTTATTTTTTAATCAGGAAAAAATGTCCTGCTTAGTACATACTGTACCTTGATAACAACTCTTAATAACAATATTCCTTGAATATCATATATTATTATCTCAGTCAGGCTCTATTACTGTATGTATGACATGTAAATAACTGAATATCTTATTATTTACAACAAATGGCAAAAGAGACACTGTTCAGTGCTGTTTGTTTTAATAAACAGAAAGTACATATTGATCTGTGACTCTGAAACTGCAGCGCGCACACTTTGAATCATGATTTTTGCATGTGCTTACACCTCTAACGTACACTGTGAAGGTTTGGGCAGAGATGGCACTGTAAACCAATCACAGATCGAGGCTTTAAATTGGACCAAGTGTGCCGGAACACGGCTGGAGCAGAGACTTGATGTCTTCGTTTTTTGTTACAAGTGTGCTGAAGCCAACAGCTTTAATAACGGGAGACGCACAAGAACACACGTACAAACCAAAACTGAGATTCACAGTCATGTTTTAGCTAGCTTGCTCACACACACACACACACAGACATGCACACACTGAGCACATCACCCTCCCACCAGGCTCAGCTGCTGCTCTACCTCCCACCACACTGACCTTCACCTGTCACACAGGCTTCATATTTACAGCCACCACAGCCCATCTGCCCACATTCAGCCCTGGCTGTCAATCAGCAGCAAGCCGCCTCCCCCTCTGCCAATCCATCAACAGGCCTAAAGCACTGAACCACGCCGCCCGGCACAAACACTGACATCAACAACTAGTGATCCAGCGCTTGATGGCTTGATGCCACTTTCTGCCAAACTGATGTGTACTCAAACTTTAGGTATTGATCGGTAGTTTGTGCAGACTTTCTCCGACACAATGTTTTCCTGCAAATGTAAAATGAACTCGAAGATTTGGAAACTTTTTATCAAAACATTTTTAGATTTTATTAATCTATTATCTATGTTATGTGTTAAACCTGAGCAGTTACACAGAGTCTGTAAGTCTATAATCACCTTACAGAAGTAAGGAATGGAAATGCATTCAACATGAACTCCCACCACAGAACGCACAGGTGAGAATTTAAGCTGGCGAGCAGAATAATATATCTTCAAAAAGAACTAATGAAATCTGTCAGCTTCTGGACACTGCATACCACCCATTTTCTAATTGTTGGTAACATGCAGCAAAGAGTGTCGTTTTAAATTGTAAGTGATGAAGGACAGCCACACCTTCAGCAGTTCTTTGCTTTCTAACAGACTGTATCAACAGTATGTCTAATGGGATGCAGTGGCTGCCAGTTGTGTGCAGTCAGTTCTTATTAGTCATACTTTTAGTCCTGTGCAGATATCCAAGGGTCAGCTACAAATTCATTTTGTGCAGACACACACACATGTGAACACACCTATGTTTCCAGTAATGTCCAATATTTCCATCCCTCCACTGCTGTCTAGAAAAGTGGGGCAAATGCTCCAGGTAGTACAGCATACTAAGAGCCCTCTCGCTCTCTCTCACACACGCACACACAGACACAGACACACACACACACACACACACACACACACACACACACACACACACACACACATCCTCCCCTGCAGGTAGTGCGTGCCTGGGTAGGTGGCCGCTGGATTCAGCCCCCTGCATCTCAATGACAACCCCACATCCACAGGGATTTATCTAAATGCAAATCAGCTGCCTTCACTCAACAACACACATAATTTACTTTGCATGCTCCAAAATACACGACGCAGGGGGGTACAGCCAGCCAGACAGCCAACCAGACAGCCAGACAGGCAGCCGGGCAGCCCTTCAGCTCTGCCTTCCCTTTTATCTGTGCCCTCTGGAGCGCGCTCATTTTCACCAAATTCACTTTTAATTGAGAGCTAATTTAGCAAAGCCAAATTCACAGTGGAGGTAGATCGGATAGGAGCTGAGGTGGGGAGCAGAGGGAGGAGAGGAGAGAGAGAGGGGAAGAGGGGAAGGAAGGAAGATTCAAGGAGAAAAGAGAGAGCGCAGGATTTGGAGTGGCAGGTGACAATAAAATCTGCTGTTCATGTCATTCTTACTCTCAAAGGAGAGGAAGCAGTTTGAATGACAAGAGGAAAGAAGGAGAGGAGAGAAAAATATGAGAAAAAAAAGGTAGAAATGTAGGTCTTTAATTTGTTTCCAGGTAGACTTAAAAGACGAATATGAAACTTGTGCACTGGGAAAAAGCTTAATTGATACAAGTTCTTCATCTAGCAATTCAAAAAAACTTATTTAAGTTGTCCTAAAAAGCCACAGACAAAATGTGTTTTCGCTGCAGTAGCAACAAAGTCAATCAACCCTCTGTTCACCTCAATGACCTGCGCTATACCTCCCATTGATAAAGTTCACTAATAGCAATGTGCAAGGTGTCTATGAGGCTGCTAGGACCTGCAACCCGTGATGTAAACCATGCTGTAAAGTGATCTACGCTTCAGAGGTTATGCGGGGTCTCTGCGATGGGGAAACAACCTCCTTGATGCTGCCTGATGCTTCCTCCACTTCTACATAGCTGTTAATTAGCCCAGCTAAGTGCACCATTAATCGATTGCTTGTCTCTATGCTATATCTCATAACGGTGTTGCACTCTGGCAACGCCAGGCGAAGAAATGTGAGGTTCAGGAAGTCACACTTTTCCACTGGTGAAATACTGGTGCTGGAGGGAGAGGAAGCGGAGAGTAATGGCTGCCTCTCAAAGTCAGGAGTGGGTGGTGTACTGATGGCAACTGAGAGGAGGAAGACTGCTGCAGACTTAGACATGATTGAAATCGATTACATTACCACTCTGGACAAGTAGAAGAATGTTTGGACAAGCAACACAAATTTGTAATGTTTGAACCAAGAAGCTAAATGTCACAGCTGTATCCGTTTAAGAAAAACTGAATTTTAATGTGAATTTAAATGTATGATTTAAACTGAGTGTGTCAGAAATGTTCACGTTACAGATATGACTGATTTAATGCTCTGAAACACATAACATAAGCTCTTATGAAGCCATCAACACTAAAGAGACAAGTGAGGAAAATCTGAAGCGGCAGAAAATAAAAGTAACTGTGGACGTGAGCAGAAAGTGGAAAATAAATTCGTTTGGAAAAAGAAGCTCCCGTCGGTGGAAAAAAAAACAAAAAAAAAAAACATGACAAGTGATGAAGACTAAACATACTGCCTGTTGTTCAGGCACTTTTGTCAGATGGCAGACACATAAATGTAGCAACAAAGGGAATTTCTTGCAGGTAACAGACTGCAATGTACAAATAAGGTACACTGCCTCAACAGGTGGCGGGCATGCTGCTCACCTGATGGCTATTTAAAATCAGCTTAGCTGTTTAGCTCGCTGGTGAACTTCAATCCAAGTTAGTGATGCTGTGCAGACATGTGTGCACAGTACACCGACAAGGCTCCAAAAAAAGGTGTGATGGTGACATGCAGCAATGAATATTTGTATATTACAACCGAGAGAAGTTTTGTATTTGGATAAATTCAGCAGAAAACAGGGCTTCATACTTATAAATGTGACTTAGATGGGAATATTAAAAAATCCTACAAATTCTCAAGTTATCATTTTGTCTTTTTCTGTGAACACTGCTTTGGTTTTTTTTGTTAAAATACATCACATATTCATAAATCAAGGCTTTACGGCTATCTTTCAACAGTCTTAAGAATGGCATCACTCCTTAGAGCCCTATTTCAGTGTTTTTAGGCAATATTATGATGTTTCATATTTTTCTGACTCATTTCCTGCCAGTGTTGATTAGCCAAATATTTACTGACAAGCAACTTAATTTTCTAAGTTTAAAAAAAAGGAGGTTGATGCTAAAATTGGAAGATGATGAATATCTACAGTAGAAGCTACAGTCATACCTCATCCTCCTCCTACACTCTCATGCCTCTTAAAATCTGTGTGGCAAAAACGATAAAGATTGTGAACTAGCTAGTCAACTAATCATGTATTTTGGGGCTATACACTAAAAACGAAACAGATGCACACTGTTCGCTTTTTAGTGGCTACACCTGCAGCGCACCTACAGAGTAGAGTTGTGTAAGTCACAGGCAAAACAAGACAGAGAGCTTTCAATTTGGGATTAAGTGGGGTTGTTTCTTCAGCTTTTTGAGCCAGCACAGCGCTGTTAAACTTCACAACGTTCTCACTGAGTTTGTGTAACATGGGTTAGTTAATATCAACAGACTACAGTAGGTTATGTAAGGGATAAAGTTACTAAGCAACTGACAGTTTGTGCTGGCAAAATAAATACCGACAGCTTGATCAAAGCCCCAAGGTGGAACCCTAATATATCTTGTCTTTGTACTGTCTTCAATTGAATATAGGTGGGAAAAACTGGCAAATCATTGCATTCTGTTTTATTAATGTTTTACACAACGTCCCAAATACAGCTTCGCAAAGGCTTTTTCTCCATTTTCTCCATTTCATAAAATTATATTTATTTATAAATTATATGTTTTTTTAGCAGCTGGTTATATCAAGCAAGAAAAATAGTGAAACCTATGATCGCCATCTATTAGTTTTGACAATCTAAAATTAAAAAAATTTAACTGATCAATCTAAGAGGTGTTCAAAAAATTTGGGGGGAAACAGATTAATCACAGCCCAACATGATATTCTAAACTGATTAAACAGCAAACAACAAACAGCCAATTATCAACTGAAAACATGTATTTAACAGCCAGAATTTCTAATCCAAGTACAACCCTGAAGCTTATGAAACCCACCACCACCTTTGATAATCTTCAGTAGTATGGAGAGGGGAAAAACAACACCATGCTGTGCTGAACAGTTTCAGAGAACAGGAATCCTTTATTCACTCCCAGTCCCACCAACTCCCCTTGCAAGTCCATCAGCAGAGCAAGGGAGAGAGCCCACCAGGAAAGAAAGAAGGTAAAAACTAGTCTCACCAATGTAAAATTTGTACTAAAAAAAACCCTATTCCCAGAGCAAACCAGAAGTGTACCAACAAGCAACTCTCTCTCTCCGCTGCTGCTGTAGGCAGCAACAACTGTAGCAGCCTGAGAAGGAAACACAAACAAATCACATCCCGTCTCTTGTGAGTTCTCTGAGAAAGCGAGTCAAGTTATTTCTAGTTTTGAAGATATGGGCCACAATTATGACTGTGCTGTTAGAGCATCTGAAAAATACTAAAACAAGTAAAATCCTGTGTGAAAACACACACTGTAGTTCAGTTTTTTCCATGCTGTGTGTGAGAAACTAAACAGAGTATCCTTAAATATTTCAGTATTCCCACAAAAAATGGACAACATTGTCCCACAATATAATACCCACAAAACCTCTGTGGATGGCTCCAACAAAGACTTAGATTTAAAGTTGCTGCTGGTGCATGTTTCTACATTTGCCTTGCTTACTGTGACCAACAAATGTAAGTTGTTGCCTGAGCTGTAACTTAAAGTTACAGTACCTTTAAAGTTTTACAACTTACAGTGGTCAAACTGCATTTGAACATCAGCTTTGTTGCCACACAGCTCATAACATTTCCTGTTTGTATATATTAGTAATGAACATGATCCCACATACCCTAAATGGCAACAAGCCCCAATTTGCAAAGAAAATACTGCTGCATTTTAGAATGTGATATTCAGAGGTAGTATGAATCAGCAATGCACCACGTCAGTGGACAAAATTTCAATTTGATGTTTGAACAATCAGCACTTGTAAACAACACGAACGTAAATCTACAGAGTGAAAAATCATTCACTGATCAAAAAAGTTGCAGTCAAACGAGCTTCAGCGTCATGCAGTTAGCTCTAAACAAAAATGTGCAAATATTCAAACTTCTGTGAAAAACAACAACAGAAATGGAGCAGTGTGATGTGCAGCTGTCAGTCTCTGGAACAGAGAGTCAGGACCTGCTAAAATAAAGGCTCCAAGCTTCCAGAAATAGCCTGGCAGGCCTCTTAGAAACCCGCTTCTTGGAAAGGAAAAAAAGGGGCTCACACTACTCCGGAGCATTTCAGCCGGCATTCCTGAACCAGGTCGTCCTTGAAAAGATGGACAAGCTGCAGCGAGACAGAGGCTAACAGGCAGCCGTATGTGAGAGGTGGACAGAAACAAAGACAAAATATAATGAGAAGACTGAGGGTAGCATTTTAGAGCAGGCGAAGACAGAAAGAACAGGAGATGGATGGAAATAAAAACATCGCAAAGACAAGTGACAAACTGTACTAAACAAGAGCGGAAGGAAGGCACAGGCCGAGCGCAGGAGCTGGAGCAGGGGAGCAGAAACAGAGAGGGACAGACAGAAAGTGTACAGGTGAGGAAATCCCGATTATAGCATGACCTCGTTAACCCCAGAGGCTCGTTAGAGTCTCGTTACAGCAGCATTCTGCAGGCCCATCCTCTGTCACACCTTCATTAAGCCCATCGACCCACTGTGCTTATTAAACACATTCATTACCCCAAGTATTGAACCGCTGCTGCTATCACCGGCCCCGAATGCATCACGGGGGCAAGCAGAAGGGTGACGTCTGGTGGAGGGTGAGATAATAGACGAGGGGGGGAAACGTTGAGGGGATGGGTTATGCACACAAATGGGTACACAACATCTATAGACGTTCATACATATACACACCTTTCTGCCTCTTATCAATCATCACTAATGAAGTCAGTGATTAGAGCTGCTTTGGCCTCTCAATCACAAAGAGACAGAGACGACGGGAGAAGGGGGTGACAGATGGGCAGAAAGAAAACGAGAGGGAGGATATGGCTTGTTTGAGAGAGCAGGAGAGTGATGGGATGAGTAGCGGGACCATGAGCGTGAAAAGGGGATAAAAAGAGTTTTTGAAATAAGCTGAAAAAGGCAGGTAGACTTTCTCTCCTGGTCGTCTTCTGCTTTACACTTCTGTCTTTTCTCTACAGTGCAGGACAGAAGCGAATCCCCAAGGAGGGCTATTCATCATGATACATACAAACTAGTCCACTGAGCTAAAAGGCAAGGCCTCCATCCTGGCTTTGGGCTCCTGCTTTAAATGATGACATCATTTCTGCCCTTCTCAAACAAAAGGAAAACTCATCATCAGAGAGAGGGAGAGGGAGAGGAAGGGAAAGAGCGCAAAGAGATTAAGAAGAGTAAAGGCGTGAGCGAGGTGTCGGAAAGGGCCATGAATCATCGTGACATCCCTGGCTGGGTGTCAGAAGGTACTGCTGTCTGGAGCTGGATAAACAGAGGGCCTCTAAAGCAATGCTCTTTAAACACTGGCCAGGTCAGCGCCCGCCACTGGCCCTCAGGAGAATTAAGATGGGTGCCAAATTTTTTTTTCACCTTACTTGATTGTCAAAAAGTTACCGGCTGTTGTGTTGCCAAAACCTTTCCAACTTTCTGCTGGCTAGCAGGGGTGGACCAACTGCCAAAATATTAAATTCAGAGTTGCTGTCGTTATACTTTAAGGGCGGCTCCATTATTTTAATTTATTTTATTTATTTTTATATCTTTCTGAAGCTTTCCAGCAGCGTTCTTGACGAATATAAACCCAGATTCAAAATGTGGTTGCAGTATGTATGTTTAAGCTCAAAATTCTTTTGTTCCCTAAGCCCTTCCAAAAACTTTTTCCTACGTGACCTAACATATGCTTCTGCATGATGTTGCTGCTACATGTAAATCCAAATACTGGTGTTAGTTCGGTACCGAAAGTCACACAATAACACAAACGAACTTAACAATCCGGTCAGCAGTAGACCAGCATCTCCCATATGATGTGAGGCAAAATTGGTGTTTCTGTAAACGGAGTCTGGAGGCTTTGAAGAGCAGTACATTGTTTAGCTTCAGTGCCCCAGAACTCTTGTCTGCTTCTCCAAACTGGAAGCATGCCATTCGCCATCTAACTGTAGGCAATACACTGACTGATCATCAGTTAATGTATGTGTACAGTACAGATGCAGTATTATATTGAATCTCTATGTGTCTTCACTTGGTTAAACAAAGGTTTAATAGCTTAGCTTTAATGTTCCACCTCTAAGCTCAGATCTTCCAGGCTAATACCTTTCTCTCTCTCCATGCTTACACTGCCAACAAATGCCGTGTGTGAGGGGTGAGGGAGGGATCAGCAATGTAATGTATGTCACCCCTTTTGCTAGCACCTGAGCGGGAGTTTCCATTTGAATAACCAGAAAAGAATGCAAATGGGCCCGCCCTTTAAGTAAAGAAACACTGTTTTAAAATGTACACATGGTCACAAAAATGCTAGATTTAAGGAAAACAAAAGGAGTAACACAATAAGCTCAAGGAGTGCAATTATTAATTATGTTTATATTAATTAATCTACCAATAATTTTCTCAATCGGTCAAGAAAATGCTAGAAAAAACTGAGAAAAATGCTCATCGCAATATCCTACAGGACAAGGTGATTACATGTTTTGCTTTGCCCGAACAAAACTTAAAACTTGACTTAAATGATTGATCAATTACCAAAAATTCTCTCTGTAAACTATCTATCATATCATATTTTCATTGAGCCCAAGGTCATATGTTCATATTGCTTGTTTTATTTGACAAACCTTCATATATGTTAAGGTAAAGCATCAAACGTCACATCTGAAAAGCTGGAACCAACAAACATTTGACATTTTTGCTTTAAAAACTACTGACACAATAAACTGATTATGAAAACAGTAGTCAATAACTTTTGTCAATGGACTACTTGTTTGAGTCCTGCTCAGTTCCCTCCTATTAAACTTTCTAACCTCACCCAACATGGTGTCCCTTTTTCAAATTTACAACAAAGCGTCAGCTTATAAAATCTAACCACAGTGAGTTGTTAGCCGGAAGGTAGGATACATTTTGCACAGCCTGCACACAGTAGCCACCCAGTAAAAAATGTTTGAAGCGAAAAATTAAATGTGGGTTTTTATCTCAGCTTTACCCCCTGTCTCAGGCTGCCGTCCCTCCATGTGCTCAGCGATGAACAGAAAAGAAATAGAAATGGAAGTCACATTCACATTAACATTCCTCAGTGCTTTTCCTGGTACTCTGGTAGCTGCGGGCGAATGCTTGATAACGTCATGGAGATGAGTGCTGCTACAACATCTACAGCACTTGGAGATTATGTATTACCACTGCAAAGGCCATTCAGAGTTTCCGACTACAGGTGAGAATACGCTTATTTTCATTTCAATAGTATTCAAATTCCCTACAGAAATTACATGCCAGTCAAAGGACACGGAGGGAGCAAACAGCAACCACACAATTTACACACTTATATTTGTGCAGGAAAATATTAGAGCTTTAGTATCAACAGGTTATAAAGCATCATTCTTATCTGAATAAACTCACTTAAAGTGCTTTTTGTGAACATTCCTGTCTGCAAGCTGTCACAGGCACATAAGCCACAAACATAAATACACAGTTAAGGAAAAAATTACTATCAAATATTTATTTATATCCTCAGGTTTTTAAAAATGGGATCTTTTATATGCAGTTTAAGTATAGGAGGAACTCTCAGCTGCCTGTTCGCACACTGCTTACTGCTCTTATCCAGTCCTACTACACCCTCTGCAGGTGAAAACTAAGCACATCAACCAAAAGCTCCTGAACTGGGACAGTGGTGCATATTTCAGGTGTAACACAAAATACAACATTTGTCCTTCAAGAGGCAATTTGAAGAATTTGAGGCAAGTACATCCCTCACACTCTCAGTCACACTCACACCTATAAAAACAAAAATACCAAATATTAAAGCGCAAATTTAAAAGCAATAAAAAGAAGACTTGAAGGTTAATGGCAGAGGCCAATCTAAGATAATGCCCAAGGCTCATTATGTCAAAAAATACAAGAAGCGCAAGTGCATTTATCAACATATACAAAGGAAACTGATCATATCTTGTACTGTGTCTCTTTGCTTCTGGAAAAAAACCTTCTGTTTGTTTGTTTGCTTTCTTTAAGGAGTCATAATGGATATCTCTGAGGTAAATAAGAGATCTCTCTTTATTATTTTCAGTAATTTTACAGCTGAAGTCACAACATATTCAATTCAGTTCTTGGCGTTCTAAAAAAAAAAAAAGGGCGTACAAACCAGAAAGTAAAAGTTGAAATTCTTGTTAAAATACTGCTTAAAAAAAGGTATAAAACTTAATCAATAATCTCTGACCTACCCTGAAGGAGTTTACTTTTGACTTAGACATCATGCACATAAAAATGTAAAGGTGCCATTAAAACACCATCACATCTAGACTTACTGTAAATATTCCATAATATGCTGCTATTACTGCTGCTGATATTGATTCAACTATCTATGTGTGTATTCCCACTTCGAACTTTTTCCTGCAGGCTACAGAGATGTTGAACAGCTCCACTCCAAAGCCCTTATACCTCCCTTATACTCTAACCTTCTATTTTACTTCATACGTATTTTATATATCTAAGAGGACAGCAGACTAATGATTTTATTGTGCAGTGCAACTCGATCTCTGTGCATATGACATTTAAGTTTTGAATCCAACTTCTGCAAGTCAAAACTACTACCTCAAAGGAAATGTAGACATTAACAGCAGAAGTCACTACTTCAGCTACTCTCCATTTCCGCTCCTGCTAAACAAAGATATTTGACTCTGGCATCACCGTTGTCATTTCTGGCTTTCTGTCACTGTTCAACAACAGCGAGCGGGGCTATATTGGCTGTCTCACTCCTCAATCATAATGTCTGTCATTCACTTGACTTTATTTTCTTTCCACAACTTTAATACTTTTAACTTTTCTATGAGCCACTTAGGGAATCTAAGTGAGCATCCTGTCACTCCAAGGTCCTTTTCTTCTTTTTCAAAAAGTAATTTCACCTGTGTTATTGATAGAGTCAGAGGAAAATGCCTAATGTTGATGCAGAATCTTTTCCCGGGGTAACTAATGTTGAAAAGAAAACATTGTAGCAAGGTGAAATATCGCTTTGGAGGCACACTTCACAGGCTCGCATTTCCAAAAGTGCTTTCACTTTCTTCCTCTACCCTTTAAGACTTGTTTTGTTCTTGGGCAGACGGCAGAGGGAACATATCGACGATGTCTGTGTCTGAGTGCAGCCGGCTGTCCAACTTAAAGTCAGAGCTCATTAATGCATCTGATTACTCTTCAGGCAAAGGCCGATCAGCAACCACCCCAGACACACATACACACGCATATACAGCAGCTTTTTGGGGACACGGATCGATACGGAGGCACTTCAAAAGAGCAATGAAGAGGAGGATATCGGAGAGAGGAATGTGCTGTTAGCTTAGACTACATACTGAGAATGTAAGCAGTGGGAATGGTGGAAATAAAAGTTTTAAAGAGTATGATTCACGTAGTTTATTAACTTAACAAACTAACCTCGTGTCCTTATCATAATGAGTAAAACACAATAAGGGCTAAATAACAAACAAAAGTCATTATTTGACCTGTAAAAGGTCAGAAAATTGTACAAATTCCCAAATAAATATACACAAATAGCTTGTTTTGTCTAGCAAACAGTCAAGAGGTCCACGTACTCGCTGTTTGATTTTACTACATTATATTTACATCTGTAGATGAAACTTTGTTAGTTGATGCAAACCATGTACCAAATGCAAAAGCTCCAGAACAAAAGATTAAATGAAGATTGTTTCGTCAACTCCTGTATAGTAGGGCTGCACAGTATACCGTTTTTTTATTGTTAACTTGCAAAAGACTGCAGTATTGCAATGAGATTTTTTGAGTTAGTTGAAAGCTCAGTAGAAAACTGGACTTTAAAATCTTTATGTTCAATAAAAGAATGTTGGAAATAATTTCATTTTTTAATTCGACAAGCAATTTGTTGTATTTCAGCAGTAAAAAAGGATGCACAAATGTAAAAGTGAGTACACTTTAATAGCTGTTTGTTTATCGCAAGTAATAGCCTATTAATATTCAAAGTTATCCCATATTTTTCTCATACTGCGCAGCCAATGTCAAAATTAAACTGTGAAGCTCAACAGTGGCAATCAGTTTAGTGTCACTTAAGTCTAAATTACTAGCAGTGAGAGGCTGGGAGCAGTAGGTTTTTGACATTTTGCTTACAAAATTACTTAAAGATGGGTGTCCTGTGGAGTTTTCTTGCAAACAAACACAATTATGTTTACATTCAGTGTTACCTGGGGTCTAACAAACCCATTGAGAGCATGTCTTTCCTTATCAAATACAATTGCAGAGTCTGTCTTATTAAAAAAAAATAATTATTCTGCAGCATTTGAATCCATGTCGGACTTCAGCGAGCATGATACAAACTAAACAGGGACCCTGTTGTAAAAATATCAATCTGTAGCACTACTAGTGGTCAAAAACGACACTTTTAAGAAATGTTGCTAATTAATTTTCTGCCAATTGATTACTTGATTAGTCAACTAACTATTTCAGCTCTAAACAAGAAATAGGTGTAGAAATAGGTAGCGAAGCACAAACAGAAGAGATGAGGGAAAAAGAAGGAAAAAGTGCATAGAAGAAAGAGGATTTTGGACCATTTGTTAGGCATTCCCCATGGCGGGACACAGCGTGGTGTACAACAGACATTCCCATCTCTCCACAGTTTGGTGCAGTCAATTCCATCTCGACCTTACCTACACGTGGCTGCGTCCAAAAACTCACAGAGACAAAGACAGACAAAGAGAGCGAAAGACAAAGAAAGAAAACTAAAGAGACTTCTTGATGACATGAAAGCATGGAAATTCTGGATGGGCGTGGAGCTTTTCCACACTCTGACAGACATAATCCAGGGCCATTAGCAGTTACACTGACTAAATACATCATACAACATCTGACATTCGACATCCTGAAAAGTCTAAACTCCTGTCTGTGAAGCCTGGAGGGGATTGGGGGAGATATTAAAGAGGAAGATGGACAATGCACTGTTTATGTGTGTGTGTAGCTGTGTGTTTGGTCAGAGTGGTTCTATTTATCTCTAATTACAGTCAAATACATGAGCAAAGTTTCCAGAGGAGATTCCAGTGCAGCTGGCAGCTTTTCAATTCATCTGCTCCCACGTGTGTGTCGCTTCCAGTGTTTTAACTAGGCCTCTGTGTGTTTTAGTGTGTGTTGGTTCATGTCAAAAGGTCTATCCCATAACAACTGACAGCTATCATTATCACTTCCTTTGTCTTTGCTCTCCCTCTAATCCGGCTAATTAAATCTGCTAATGTCAATATACAATTTAATCTGCGATTATGTTTGATTGGACCGGTGCAGCCCCGCTGTCATTTCCCCTGCCAGCAAAAACTCGACTACTGACAAGCCAGACAGACAGCCAGCCAGAGGGGGGGGGGGGGGGGGGGTGAGGCCTCCTTCGCTGACCGATGGCCAAGAAACACCATTCACTCTGACAGTTCGTCTTTTCCAGTGCTTCATGTTGTTCCACAGACAAACACATCCCGAACGCCAAAGTGAGAGAGCTGGAAAACGTGGTGAAAGCACGGGAGGGAAGCTCTGATTGTACATGCAGAGTGGTAATTACACCTAAATTGAGGGCACATGGTAATCTATGTTAGGTCATCTCCAATTCCACTTACATTTCCACATTTTGGACTAATTAAAACTGTAAATAATCAGAGCCTGTGTGTGTGAGAGTGGGAGGGGGGAGAGGGAAAGTGTGCGTGTGGGCAGACACAATGTCTTTGAGATGAGCCAGTGGAAGAATCTTCCCATCACATAGCAGGGAAATTAAGTGCACACTGTTTGATTTTAACAAGACAGGAGAGCAGATAAAGTTTTTTTTAAGAGAGAGGAAAAGAGAGAAGGAAAAGTGCTTCCCCAGCAAAAATGTTTGCAGATTGCGATGTGCGTTTAATTGAAAGGAACATTGGAGCAGAGTTACCGACATGGAAAGATGGGTGACGGGAGGTTTTTGCAGCGTATAGTTCGTCCACCAGTTGGTCTATGAAACTGACAGAACTCACAGTTAAACTTTCAGTGCTGCCTCTCCCCCCTACGGCAAATTGAAGTGAGATGAGGAAACGGGGAATTTGCTATTCTCAGAGCCTTTGCCCTTCGAGGTGGTGGAAGAGAACAGAATATGAATGGGGGAGGGAGAAAAAACACTTCAGAAGATGAAAACAAGCCTTGAAAGGCAACTGGTGCAATATAACCAACTCTGGCATAAATACTGGATGAACGCCAATAAAGAATGCAGGGTAGATGTCAAAAGGAGCGGGGCACAGACACACCAGAGTCACCTGCCGTTCACAAAACACACTCTTAGCCCAGGGTTATCTGTAGCCCTGGGCTGATTTGGCCGCGGGCTAACAAGCAATGAAAGAGAAAGCATCAATTTGTCAACTGTAAACAAAATTTGGAGACACTAGTCACTGCTGGAGACATCCTCAGCATTGCATTAGCAACTTTCAACTGTCATTTGTTAAAAAAAAAAAAGTAGCTGGCGTGCCCTTCAGTATGATAATCATGACAAGAATGTATGAACTGTCCTTTAACTTTGTCTTTTGCAAGTAAAGGAACACGGAGAAAATTCACAATTGCACGTCTTGTATAACAGCAGAACACCAAGCATATCTCCATTCCACTAAAAGTTTCCAAAACCTTCCTCGCCAGTTAAATAACTCCAAAAAAAAAAAAAACAGAGCAACATTAGCAGAGTTACTACTACTAATGTCAGTGCTGTTCCTTCAGGCTACACAAGCTTATTCAGAGAAGTTGCCCCCACCCCTCTTAAAAAAAGCAATTTAACCATCTACAGAGCTGG
This sequence comes from Cephalopholis sonnerati, assembly GCA_019142605.1. Taxonomy (NCBI): domain Eukaryota; kingdom Metazoa; phylum Chordata; class Actinopteri; order Perciformes; family Serranidae; genus Cephalopholis; species Cephalopholis sonnerati. The sequence goes on from JAGQAX010000007.1 coordinate 28,384,684, forward strand.
ATATGGTCTTAACACAGAGAAAAGACCCTCCAGCATGGAACTGAAACCACAACCACGACAACAAGGAGGGAAGGAAAGAAAGAAAAAATGTATGTGGGCGTGCACATGGCAAAGAGAAAGAGCGAGTGAAAGACCACACAGAAACATCCTGCAGCAATTCAATTATTCAATTTTGTAGGAGGAGAAAAAGAGGGCAGATCACAGTGAGTGAAAGGCTCATCCTCATCTGTGATTGATTAGGAGAGACAGAGACAGGATTCCTTGTACCACAAAAGTCAGCAGAGAGAGGAGAGGAGAGGAGAGGAGAGGAGAGGAGAGGAGAGGAGAGGAGAGGAGAGGAGAGGAGAGCAAAATGTAGACCTAAAGAGCCTTTCACAACATTGTCCCATGACTGTGCGATTTATAGCACAATAAAAACGAAAAGCCCATCTCAATGCCATTTCCTGCGGAAGCTTAGAGCATTTACTTGAGAAAAAAATGTGTGCCCTGTTTTTCTGAATTAACGAGAGTATTATCTCAGAATTATGAGAAAAGTTTTAATGGAAGAAATCTGCTGTTGCATATCTAAATCTACAGGATGGTTATTTCTTTAAATCTTGAATTTACAAGAGTATTATCTCAGTATTATGAGTTAAGCTTTTAAAAAAAAAAGACTGTGCCCATTTTCTGAATTAATGAGATTATTATCTAAAAATTATGAGAAAATCTTAATTTGAAAAAAAAATGCTGCTGTTTTTCTAAATTAACACCATTACTATCAAAGTCTAACAAATTTGAGTTTTAATGGGAATAAAAATGCGCTCATTTTTCTAAATTAACAAAATATTATCTCAGAATTATGAGAAAATTTTTAGTGGAAAAATTCAGCTCTGTTATTCTGAATTTACAAGAACATTATTTCAGAATTTTTTCAAAGTTTTCATAGAAAAAAAACTGTCCCTTTTTTCTGAATTAATGAGATTATTATTTCAAAATTGTGAGAAAAATTGTGCTCTGTTTTTATAAATAAACAAAATTATTATCAGAGTCTAAGAATTATGAGAAGTTTTAACAGAAATAAAAATGTGCTCTTGTTTTTCTAAATTAACAAGAATATTATCTCGGAATTATAAGTTATGTTTTCATGGGGGAAAAAATGCATCTTGTTTTTCTGAATTAATGAGAATATTACCCAAAAATTCTGAGAAAAGTTTTAATGAAGATAAAAATGTGCTCTTGTTTATCTAAATTACCAAGATTATTATCTCAGAATTGTGAAAAAAAGACTTTATGGAAAAAATCTGCTGTTGTTTATCTAAATCCACGAGATAATTATTTATTCAAATCTTGTTTTTCTGAATTAATGAGACAATTCATTTTTTGACAAACCTCTCAGAAAAAGCTTTCTTCCATGCTACTTCAGAACCTTTTAGTTTTTCTATTACCAGCTGAACCAGAGTGAAATAATATCTTCAAAGTAGAGAAAGTTGTATATGATACAATATTTATAATTATTACATTAAAGCTCAACAGCCTGTGTAACTCGGAGTCTTAGTCTGAATGAGTACAAAGGCATAATATCATGAAACATCTTTTAGTGTGCACACATATCTTTGATATCTTTGGATCACAGTGTGCAAACATATCCAGCCAAACTCATTTTGGGGCTGTAATTACCCACAAGGCAACAAAATCAAGTTTCTTTTTCCTGAGAAGTAGGAGGCGGAAACCTTAGGTAGTCTTTCAAGCTGTCACAGAGAATAAATGACCTCTGTGGAAAAAATGAAAGGTAAGTGTTTCTGGGTCGTCTTAATTCCTGGCAAACTTAATGACAATTTTAGGGCAAGCAACCAGAGCGCCTAGACATAACAATTCCCATATAAGCTCAGCCCATTTCTCTCCACCCTAATGACAGGAAGCTAAAATAACTGCAATGATCTCACGCCTGAAAAATGACTGTCTGAAATTGATACTGCTGCGCTGAAATGTTATCAGCAGCAATATTAATCTCTCACCTAGTGGTAATCGCTAATTTCATATACTATTAAGTTGATGAATGGGGTTTTAACAAACCGAGCTATTGTTAACAACTTAAAGCGGACTAATTCATCAAGGTCATAATTACTCATGGACTGCAAAGAAATATTAGCAGGCAAAAGTGCAAGAGCATTAGTGAGAAAGAAAGATCTAAATAAAAGGGGTGAGAAACAGACATGCCAAATGACTATTTATGTTCTCTTTATGCATCCGAATTAAAAACTAAATGACATTATACAGCCAAAGAGAATGTGTGGTTGTGATTTGGAAGAGATGTGCACAACTCTGCATTAGTGCCATCAAGCTGTGGCCTACAAAAATAAAAGCAGCTGGCAGGCTGTTTTCAGAAATTGGGAAACAGTGACATCTAGTGGTGCTTTAAAGTATTCTATAAAGTATCTGCTGTTATTTTTTTCCTAAAAGTGATGGGTGAGTAAAAAAGGGTAGTGCAGCTAAAGCATGAGCACGCTAGTGACAGTATAAAGCAAAACCAGCCGTTATAATGAGATCAGTCATTAAATGGATTAAGGTATTAGTCAGCAAACATTCTGTATGTACACCACTCAGCCTAAACATTAAAACCACCGGCTGGTGAATTGAATGACGTTGATCATTGGTTCCTGGTTGCCACTTGACACACTCCCCAAACCACCTCACGACCCACAGGACTCAAAGGATCCGCCGTTGATGCCCTGCTGCCAGACACCACTGGACACCCCGCGAGCTCCTGTGTCCACGCTTCAACAGGTCTGAGTCAAGTCCAATCCAAGGAGGCCTGACCTTGGATCAGGGGTACCTCTGGGGTATCAGTATGTTGCACAAATGCTCGATCAGATTGGGATCTGGGGAATCTGCAAGCCAGGTCGACACCTTGAGCTCTTTGTAACGTCCCTCAGGTCATTCTTGAGTAGTTTTTGTGGTGTAGCATGGCGCATTGTCCTGCTGGGAGGGCCACTGCAATCTGAAAGTGCTGCTGCCATGAGTGGTGGGAACTGCAGTGGTGTTTGGGTGGGTGGAGAGCGGCATGTGGTGTGCACATAAATGCCAGGACCTAGATTTCCCACCAGAACACTGTATTGTAACAAAATTGTCAATGCCAGCGGTTTTAATGTTTTGGCCGATCGGTGTATGTGTCCACACACTTGCCTTCACGTAACCATGACGGTGATATGAACCACACATATTCAAGCATTAATGAGTTACAGATGCTTCAAAATATCATCCCCCTCATTAAAGTGCAAATGTATACACTAGGGACTTGCAAGATCTGATAACATTATCATAAGACAGCTGATGCTGAGAGGCTACACCAAAATGAATACATCTGTGTAGTAATGTAGATGTTGTTGCGCAAACCTCAGAGCTGGCAGTGCACTTCTTGGGAGAGGGCATCTTAGGTGTACCCAGTGCATAGATTCAAAGACACCAACATTGAAAAACTAACAGTAAGACATCACAGAGACAAGGCCGCCACTCTGACAATATTCTTTTAACCCCAGAATATTACTGGTTGCTACATGCCTGAGTGCCTATGGAGAGTCTATATGAGATGTATGCACACTTTCTCACGTTGCCAGAGACACACAAGACACTTGGGCTCCTGTACAAGCAGAAACCGCAAGCAAAGAGGAAAGTACAAACATGAGACTACAGGTGAAGGACTCACCAGTTTGTTCTCTTGCAAATAGAGTCTCTGCAGTTTCGGGCATCCTTTGGCCAAGGCCACCATGCCTTCATCTGTGATACTGTAGCACTGACCCAAGTGGATGTCTTTCAGCTCACTGCAGTGCTCTCCAAGCTGAAGGCAAGAAGGAGACATCATTGAGTATATGTAGAATTAAATACTGGAAATCTTCACTTGACTCATTTTATTGGAGGATGACCTCACTTTTCATTTGGGAATAAAAAGAACAAATTATGTGAGAGTATCATCGACAAGCACAGACATTAAAAGACATTAAAAAAGGAAGCTTTGGTGTTGGATCTGCAAATTTAATGCACCTTCTGTTGCTGCAATCTCCTTTATTGTTTCCCTCTGTTTTCTTACTATTATAACTGCCTCTAATGGGAACAAACTCATGCGCATCACACACAGCACCTCCAAAATTACTGACCTCCCCATCCCTCACTTCTCAGACCTTAATAGCAAAGCTATCACATGCAGAGCATACACCATAGCACGCAACCCCAGGCACCCCTTCCACCCATTCTTCACACCGCTTCCATCTGGTTCCATCTGGTCTTGAAACAGACACGCTATGGCAGGGATTTTGCCCAATCTATCAAAGAGTCACTCAACAAAACACACCAGTAAATGCCTTGTGTGTAGGTGCTATGTGTATAAGTGTTTATGTATAAATATGGATGTATCTGACATGTTGGGCATAGTTATGGTGTGGCGTACAATGTGTTAATGTACTTGTGTATTTAAGTGAGGCTCTGTACAGACTGCGGCAACAAATTTCCTTGGTAAAGGACAATAAAGAATCCATATATCATTTCTTATGTCTCCATTCTGGCTCTACACGGATACCTTTTTTAGTGCTTCGTCCGTGAGTTTGTCCTGGTTGCCCACATGCACCTTCACCAGGAGAGGGCAGTGTGTAGCCAAGGCCGACAGCGACGTATCACCCAGCTGCTTGCAGCGGTACGCTGTGTACTTCTGCAGCCCCGGACAGTGCGAGGCCAGAGAGGACACACCATGGTCATGGACCCCTCTGCAATCCGAGATGTTAATCTCTGTCACATTCTGCCTCCGGGAGGCTATTTTCACCAGGAGATCATCATTTACCTGGGGAACACGGGTACATGAGGAGAGATGACATTCATTAGGAACAACAAAACTTTTTGTTAATTAGAAAAGTTAGGGAGAATGAGCACAAGGTCTAAAATGTAAAATGTGAAAAACTTAGGAGACAAAGTGTACTGCTCTATTGAAATTCAAGAATTATTCCAGAGGACAGTGGAGTCTCAGACGTGCTTACTTGTTGTAGGCCACTGAGGTCGATTTGCTTCCAGAACTGGAAGTCCAAGCAGAGATCCCTCCAGTACTTACAAACCAGAGAGGCACACAGACAGCGCTCCTTCACTGTCAAGTGGGAGAGCACCTGCAAGAAGGCATGAGAAGACTTAATACACAAAGACAAATCCACTCAGCATGTACGTTCCCAGTCTAGTAAAATCAATTCAACAACAAATCAGATGCTGTAGCTCAATTTTCATTGTACCAAACCAACAAAAAAAAACATCAGAAAATATAAACAAATCGCCTGTTTAACTCTCTGTTGGACTCTGACCTTAAGAAGGATGGAGGAAGGCAGGTGGTTGATACTTGAGTGATCAGCAGCGTCAGAACTTCTCGCCTGGCAGTCGTCGTAATGATGCAGGCAGCAGGGGGACGAGTCCGAACTGTGGGGCAGGTCAGCGTGAAGCCCCAACCCACAGCAGCCATCAGCAGGTGAGGAGGAAGAGGAGGAGGCAGAGGAAGAAGAAGCGGAGGAGGAGGGAAGTGGACAGAGGGGAAGGTGGCAGTGGCCAGTTTCAGAGTTCGGGGCGGCCTCTCCCCCACCTCCTCCCACTCCCCCGTTCTCCAGCCCTCCGTCAGGGGCAGCGAAGGCGCAGCGCGGCTGCTTACAGGGGGTGCACCTCTGCACCTCTGAGCACTTCCTCTTACACACCTGCACCCAGAGACACACACACACAAACACATCAACCAGGTGGAACCACATTTTCTTTAGGCAAGTCGAGGCAGATTTAAGTTTAAAGCCTTTAAATACGCTTGCAGTGTTGAGGAACCTTACACCACCCACATTATGAAAGAGCACATCAAAACAGCACCCTTTACCCTGGATACTCACTGAAGGACAAAATAAAACAAAGAGTAAGAAAAGCTGTTGCTTTAGGTGTGAAGTTTGACTTGTGACTCCAAATTCTGTCCTCAAATCTTGAGAACACAGAAAATCCACTGTGTAATGTTTCACTTTCAAACACTCAGACTCTTTTTCTTACACTTTGAGCTGATTCAAGACCGTCCCTTGTTTTTGTTACACGTTATTATAAACAGAGAGGCTGCCGACATTCAGTTGAAGTCTTGGTCAACAAACACAGAGTCTTTTAGGGGTAATGATTTTTCAGACATTAGTCACTGCGGAGATGGCTGTCAGTGTCATCAAGCATCATAGTATTTTTCACAAATATTCTTTGGTAATTAACCTCCTCCACTCTGACACCAGACAGCGGCGTTCCCAGCTGACATTGTCTTTGTTTAAAAGCTGGAGTGAAGATGCTGGTGTCATATGAAATTAGAAAATAAACTATGTCATGCTGGCTTGTCTGAATAGGGGTAAACAACAGTTAGGCTAAATTATGGCAAGAGAAGAACTGGTATTGAACTCTCACCTCAAGTTATTTAAATGAAGGGTTCTATAGGTACCCATACGTCTGCTCTTTACGGCCATGCCCAATTTATGCTAGTGCCTTACAATTTTGGCAAAAACCATGCAGTTTTTTGCATGCAATATAAATGTGCTGTTCTTACCTATTGTATTTGAATGTTTCTGCACACCAGGCTCCCTGCATAAACTGCATAAATTGGGTATGACTGGAAAGCTGAGACTCTGGTGGATTCAATGAGGCCAATTTTATTCATATGTGATGATGTTAGGCCCAGCAGTAGCCATTTTATTGTAGTGAGACAATTTTTTGACATGGACATCACTGTATTATGACCTCTAAGATAATCACAGCCTCGTGAAACTTTACAACCATAAACTAGAGACCTAGAGAATTCAAAGGGTGTATGGCTTTTGTAGGTATTTCAACAATAAGGGGGTTTCTCAGCAGTTTCCAGAACAAAAGTGCTCACCATCCAGTTGCCATAAAATGCAACTCTACAATTAGTAACAGTTCTTTTAAATTTTTTGGTGTTCCTCGAGGTCTTGGTGTCTTAATCTGATATTTTGGAGGAACTTTTGACTGTTTTTATCAGTACTGTGGGACCAAATCTGTGAGACAAATACTCTCAACCCGAAAATTGCTGCAACAACCTCTGAGAAATAATTGTTCTAAGCCCCTCTTTGAATAGGCACCAAACTAAAACACAATGTTTATTACATATTTATAAGTAAAAATAAACTTTGCACAAGGTGCTACATCTTAAATTAATCTTCAGGTTTCCTGCTTTCAGACGATTTCTATCACTTCTAATGTGGACCTGCTGTCTCACCCTGAAGATCCCCTGTCCTCCCTAAAAAGGACAAAAATTGGTCTATTGTAGGGAGGGCTGGAGTAGAGGAGGTTAATAAGGTTTCAACATATCCTCCGGCATGACAGCATTCATCTGGTGAGAAACAGATTTATGAACTATCAGTCTAAATCCTACGGCTACTTACTAGTTAGCTTTCTTTAAGTTAAGACAGCCCTGTGAAGCATTACCAGCAGCACTGGTAAATCATGGGTGTTTAGGCCATGTGTACAGATTTGGGTTGATGCCGTATCTTCACCAGCTACAGCATTTGTTACTGCTGGTGCAGCTACCTACCATCTCAGTGTAGTCACTGGTGCAGCCAGGCACAGGTACAGGTATGGGCACAGTCACAGACACCCCAGCGGTTCGGAACAGCGCCGGTGGTGGGATCAGTTTGGCAGGAACAGCTGATAAAAGGCTCCTCCCTTGACCCTCCCAGATGGCTAGCTCCCGTGGCGACAACAAGAACTTGGAGCAGTCCTCAGGAGATGCAAGTGTTGCGTATCGCTCAGCGAGCTTCGAGGCGGCTGCTGCTCCAATGCCAACTCCACCCACACCAGGGACACTGATTCCCGTGATGCTGTTGTGACGGCACACGCTGCCGTTGACGCTGGCCTCCAAATGGTCGCTGTCGTCGTCAAGACCGCTGCTGTTGCTGTGGACAATGAAGCAGAGCATGCAAGGCAGCTGCAGGAAACAATTCCTCTTCTTCTTCTTCCTGTGATGCAACTTGCGTGTCCTCTTCTTCAGGCGGTAACCATTTTTCGAGAGAAGATGGCCCATATAGATGATTCAAGGAAACTCTAAAAAGACAAGAATGTCAAGAGTAAATATAGTATTCAGGAATATTTTCAAGACCTTGAAGATCAAAGTAGTGCAGGACTGGGGATCACTTTCAGTATCACATTGGTGTCAATACAATAACAAAAAAGGCTTTTTTCAGTACCTTGCTTAATGTAAACCCTTTGTTTGTTCATTTAACAAAACAAGCCGAACATCTCAACCAGTCTTAACATGAAGAAGTGACAAAGCATCTAACTAACTTCCAGTACTTGACAGTTTTCAACACTTAGAAACATTTCGGTTAGTAACAGGCATGGGACGATATCAAAATGTCATGATTATCCTGGCAAAAATAAACACATTTCACAATATTATCCCGGTAATCATCAAAATAAGCTTAAAACTCTAAAAATGGCTCTAAAATATACTGGAATCAGGCTGAGGCTCTTAGTTTGGTTGCCCAGCAGTCTCTTTAGGTGCTGCTGGACACAATATTCCAGTTATCCCAATAATGTAAATCACCATGATTAACTTATTGTGAGTCTTTGTTATTGCGATCTGTGATAAAATCATATGTCAGCCCATTCCTAGTCAATACTCAAAAAGCACTGAGGTTCTATCAACCCTTCAATAGTGTGGGTGAGGAAAAAAAGAGCAGCTTCACATATCATAAAAATATACATTTTCACAAGTAATTAAAACTATTTTCCTTGAAGCAAAAGTCAATATTTTACCATTAATATAACTTTCTAAGCCAGGAGTATCAAACATACAGCCTGATGGCCAGAACCGACGCGCCCAAGAGACCAATCCAAGCCCTCTAGATAACTTTACATATCTAATCTTGAAGCACATGTGAAGACTGAGAGGTTTCAGGAGCAATGTAAACAGTGAGCAGATACTTGGGGACTTTTCCAGTCTGACTAGAATACAACGCTTCGAAATAACAATAAGTACTTTCTATGGTCACATTTAAAGATATTGAACATTGTGCAAAATATTGTCAACCAGCAGCTTCAGTACAAAAGAATCTGTATCACACTTCTGTCTTAAAACAATATTAGTGGCGCCCTGCTGCTGAGGCACTGACAAAACTTCAGATTGTAAGACAGGGGATGACTAAACCTGCTTTTTCAATAGCTTCCCACTTTAGTGGAAAAATGGGGAAAAAAGTCACATGTAATGAAAGTGAGTAGTAAACTGACTGAAAGTGGAAAAACAAAGACATACTGTGGAATTTGCACATAATTTGTCTTTCTTTTTGGTTTGGTAAATGGATGAATGTTTTCAGAATGACAGAGAAATGTGAAGGGGTTGATATTATAGGTTATTACACAGTGGTTTCACTGGTCCAGCCCACTTGTGATCAAATCGGGCTGCATGTGGCTCCTGAACTAAAATGAGTTTGACACCCCTGTTCTAAGCAAAGACCTGCATCAACAAATGTGCTCAAGATCCTCTGCCAACAATGGAATAAAAATATATAAATATAATGTATGCAAATATACAAGACGTATATGAGTATTTCGCATCACTTTCCTTTGCTATTCTTGAAGCAAAGCAAATTCCCTCTTTGTGTTTCCCTGCATGGAGTAACTTTGCTGATACACATAGAGATTTTCTTACTAAAGCACTGTAACTTCAGAGGGTTCCCTCTTGATTTGCCAAACTCAGACTGCTGTAGCCTCATATTATCTTCAGCTAAACTTCACAATGCATTTTCACACAACAGTATGGACAGGAGGAACAATCACAGCCACCAGTAACTCTTCCAGCGCATGATGACATGTGAGCATACGTGGTATTAAGATAGCCCTGAGACAACGTGAGCCTCTCCTGGAAGTGTCAAGGACAATTAAGATAGCCCTATATATATACTGAAGCAGCTGAGAGCATATATGATGCTGAAAATAGACTGAAGGGTTAGTGTGTGTACACACTTCTCTCCATGTGGTACACATTAGTATCACAACATTGATAGAAAGCGATCATATGTTGTGTAAATCTACAGTATAGCACACAACAAAGGAGCAGCAAGCCTATATAGTCCTGTATTATTTGTGTTATAAGTGCACTGCTTGCTTGTTGTTTAAACCCTGATTTATTTACCTCCATTAGAGTACAAAATAGCAGATTTGTTGTTGTCACAGTGTTCAGCAAGGAAACAGCAACGATGCACCGTCCGGCTGCAGCCGAATGAAAGATGTAAACATTGAACAGGTGGTCATTTGTTTAGCTTACACACTCCCACAGTGGTCTTGACGTGACTGTTGTGTTTTGCCTGAAGTCGCGACAGATTTATGTCTGAAATTAGCCCCTACTTGACAGCACAATGACACCCTAATTAAGAGAGAAAGCCACGGTTTCAGTGCTAACCCAGTTCAAGCTTTCTGACAGGCTAGCTTGCTCCATCACTAGATGCTAACTTAGCTGTAGCCCCAGCATGAAACATCTCTCACCACTTCACACGGTGCTCCCACACTCCGGACGGTGCTCGCATAATACTGCTATGCTGCACGGTCGAGATGAGTGCTGACAAGTCCCGGCAGGAGAGACACGGAGGCGAGAAACCCTGCTACTGAACTAGCGTAATGTTTATCCAAACAGTGGCAGCTCTGGCTCTGCTGCTGCTGCTGCTGAGGTTTCTTCCTCTTTTTCTTCTTTGAGTTTTAAAGCGGTTGGCGAAGCAGCTCTCAGGTGTATTACTGCCACCTACTGGACTGGAGTGTGGGGCAGTGGTAGCAGGAAGCAAAAAACAAATCAAAATCTTTCTATTTGTAGCAGGAGGGGACACTAAGGGTGTTTTCACAAAGTCCCAGTCCCTTTTAAACAAACCAAGCTCAGTCCTCTTAAAGTGGACCAAAAAAAAGGACAGATCTTTTTGTGTTCACATTGTCAGTTCGTTTGAAAGAGGACGCAGTTCTCTTTCTGGTCAGCTTCAGCTCTGACGGGGCCTCAGTCCTCTGTCTGTTCACACTACAGCCTATATAAAATATATATTGACATAGTTTTGTTTTACTTTCATGTGGCGCTGCAGTGCAGTTGTGAATTTAACACTGGAGGAAAACCTTATGTGTTTGTTATGATGTTTTCCTTGTTCCATATCTGGAGGAGTGCAAGCAGTTGTTTCATCAGACAGTCGGACCAAAGTACTCCTCATCCACTGGTCGTGCTGTAGTTACCTGTGGCCATGGTTCCGCTGTGTTTATTATGCGTCCCACTGAAATAGCATGTGATCTGTCTATTGCAGGCCTGGAGAGCTACAATACATTAGCAAAAGGCAAAGAGGACCCGGAGTGTTTTGTGTTCACAAGGCACAGGTAAAGTGAACCTCACCAGGGACTTGAAGCAAACCGAACTCAGACCTTCAGTTCGCTTCAGAGGGGTTTGAGTTCTCTTGGAGTGTTCACACTTGCGCAAAAAATGCTGAGTCGCAGCTCTGAGTCCACTTAGAGGGCTGAAAAGGACCAAGTGTAAAAACACCCTTAACCTGTGCATTGTGAACACAAATTAAAATTTAAAATTTAAATAAAAAAATAAAATAAACATGAAACAACCTAACATAACCTTCTTTTACATGAAAACACATATTAAAAAAATAAGCAAACAGCCTGTCTCACTATATATGATACATCATAATTCCCTCTCAAATATCTATTTTACAGTGCAGTGAAAACATCAACAAATTTCTCCTTCAAACGGCTGGATTTATTGCAAGTTTCTCACCAAAACTGACATTTTACAAGATGACAGTGAACACATCATAAGAACCTTACAATTTACCTACAATTTATTGAGCCCGAACGCGTCACAATGTAAATCAACGCAACCTCTGTGAGCTGTTCGTTGCGTCCAACGGCTGCTTAGAGGTCACGATAACAAGCTGCTAACTGGCTAACAGCTAACTTAGCTAGCTCTACTCCTGCTAATTTCATGATCTTTCTCTCCACATACACTCCTCTTAGTAGTAAAGTGGTAATAAAGTGGGCACCTGAGAGCTTTTGTAGTTTTGACACAAAGATACAGCGTGTTCCGGGGTTCAACGTGACGTCAGGTAACCCCGCCCATCTCCCACGGAGAGCAGGTAAAGTGCAACAGGCTGGAGGGGGGGAGCACAAAAAATGGCCTCTCTATTATTCAGTAGGCTTTGCTATGTAGTTATGTTGTTGTTGCCATGTACAATATTTTAAATTGTTGGTAGTAACAGTATAAGTAAAATGGTAAAAGATAAACATCTTGATTTTTTTTTCTCTCTCCCCATTTGTGGCGCCCCCTGTGGATGACGGCGCCCATAGAGTTCCCATACACTGCCTATGACACCGGCTGGCACTGCACACTGCTGCTGTGCATGTGCACTGATGTCACCTTCTGTTCTGCATTGATTAACACAGTAAATGGGACCCAGTAGCGTAGTTAATTACATAATTATGATGGACTATTAATATCTACGTCTTTACTTTGCTGCTCACTGTCAAGCTTCAGCTTCTGTCCCCTCTCTCCACGACACACACACACAGAGCCTATGGGCGTGAATCTGCGGCCACCCTCTTCTCCAGCCTGAACGGCAACTCCCAAAATAGCAAAGCGAATTCGGGAAGCCTCAGAAAAAATGGCTGAAGCACTTTCTCCAATAACTCGTCAAGTTACTAAAGAAAATCAGGACGTTTGGATCCCCTCTGTCGATTACCTGCCTCGAAGACGTCGAAGACTGTTTAATTTACGACCGACATGGAGCCTCTGTTCCGTTCAAGAAATTATACCAAGACAGGAAATCCGTCATAATTTTCGTGCGGGTAGGGGAAAAACTTTGTTTGGCTTAACCTTGCTGCTGACTCATAGGCTGCACTGCCTCAAGTAAAATCATGAGAGGCTCGAGTTTAGTAGATTGAGCCCCAATAAAAGGCATCACAGTAAGCAACAGGTGAGCATCAGCCTTGGCGGACAGATGCCCCAACAGCTTCAGTGGAGGAATGGAGAGATCATGTCCATAGGTGAAGACAGAGGGCTGAACATTATAGGTGCAAGATGAGAGTTTTAAAAAGTAATGAAATATATTTTATTACTATATCCAGTAACTGTCTCTGTTATACTGTGTGTCCCTGCAGAATTTCTTGTGCTACACCTGTAAAGAGTATGTGGAGGATTTGAGCAAAATACCTAAAGAAGCACTAGAGGTAAGTCCTGATCCTTGACTGTGAATGCACTGGAAACCCGAGGTGAAAATGTTTTTTCATTCTCTGGTCAAATTTTGGGGCTAATTATGCGTCTCATTTGAAGCTTGTGGAAAGGACATTTCCAAAATACACATGTAGGTGTTTATTTTGGTTCAGATTTCTGTTCTGGAAATGAATGCAATGATGCAGAACAACCACTTCTCCACCAGGCTTGGTTTTGGCAAGGTGCTGGAAACATCAGTAAGTCCAGACTGGTAGAGAAAGATTTCCGCACACTCACATCTATGCAGTGTTTCACTTTATTCTTGAGCTTTTGGTATATTAAAAAAAAAAAAAAAAAAAGAAAAATGGCCAAATAATAACAATAATAATGATAATAATGAATAAAATAATAATAATAAATTTTTAAAATTCCCCTTGGGGATTAGTTACATTAAATTAAATTATTAGACTTTCCTATGTATGCTCTGATGAAGGTCTAAAAGACCAAAAGCTCAACAATTAAGTGAAACACTGCATAGATGTAATCTTTTTCTACCAGTGTGGAAATGTATGCAACAAGCACATTTAATTAGATAGTGCCTCATTTGCAGATTCAAACATACAATTTCAGAAAACTTGTAATAAAAAAATGATCGTCTTAATTTAATTAATCAACAGAGAAAGTTTAACAGTGATGTCTATTAGCACAAACTCTTACCCAGTGTCTACTTTTTGGTCTAAAAATGTATGGAGTTTGACAATGTATTTGTCTTTAAAGGTCATTTACTCAAAATGAGTTTTTTCTCAGACTCTGTGCTGAAAATATCCACATCAGCAGCTTCATCTTATTTGGGATGATGCAATTTAACATAGCTCCAATACAGAGTATGGGACTGATGTGTTGCACGGAGAGTTTACAGCTATTGCTAATTTTCAACTCTTGACCCTAGTTGGGCTTTTACATGTTAAAATGTTATATATATATATATATATATATATATATATATATATATATATATATATATATACATACAGTTTTAAACATCATACAACCACAATACACTATAAACATGGAAGGCACAATAAAATACATAAACCACAGTCCATACACTACAGTACACACACCACTATACACATACTAAAGTACACATACCACAATACAGCAGAACACTTACACTAATACTCTTAAAAGTTTGAGTGTATTTAGCTAAGAGTGGCTACAGCTCTGGTTTGCTTTTAGCCAGCATTTAACCTTTGTTGTGAAGGATTTTAAATCTGTAATCAGTTTGATTTCAGTTGGTAATGTGTTGTAATGAGTTAATAGCCCTTTACGGAAAAAGCTGATTGTTCAGATTTAGCTTTACGATATGGTATTTTACAACTGCCATTCACAGTGCTCCTTGTTGCTCTGTTACCGTCGTGTCTTTGCCTTGACTTTAGAGTTTTATTCCTATCTATGCCACATTCAGAAGGTTTTTACAGAGATGGTTGTTAATATATCATCCATAGCTTAATTTAAAGAACATTTTATTTCTAAAAAAACATGATGAAAACAGATTTTTCTTTAAGGCTGTTGACAGTATTTTCTGATTTATGGAGTGATTAAAAGAGATATCTGAAATTTTCTCAGTAAAATCCTTTGACTCTAATATGTCAACAAATTGAAACAAGAATTTTGAACCTGGCTTAATCCAATGTTCAGATTTTTTGCTCTGTAAGTGTACGCATATCAGTGCATATTTAATTAGTGAATGCCCCATTTGCACATTTAAACACAAAACCTCAGAAAACTCACCTGGGGTGTCTCTCCTTAATCAACCTAGTTTCAAATTTGAAGTGCAAATCAGAGTTAATACCCTAGTGATAGTTTGGATAGGTGTGAATCTAAATGACTGATTCTGAAAACTCCAACATTTGATGTGTTGGTTTTTTGTTTTGTTTTTTTGCAGGATGCCGACATAAGACTGGTTGTGATTGGTCAGTCTGCTTATCATCATATTGAGGTAATGAGTTTTGTGATTCTTATGCTCATTTTCAGTCTGTCACATCTGGTCCTATCATGCTAATTTAGTTTTCGATCTTGTATAGCCATTCTGCTCACTGACGGGGTATCCTCATGAAATATACGTGGACCCAGAGAGATGCATTTATCAAAAGCTTGGGATGAAGAGAGAGGAGAAATTTACAGACTCAGGTAATGCAGTCACAGTTTAAGGTCATAAATGTGTCATATTCTGAAATGATAATCTATAAAGAACGGCATATATATATGTTTGTGTAGCCAACCCTAGTCCCCATGTGAAGTCTGGTATGTTCATGGGGCAAATGAAGAGTATCTGGAGGGCCATGACGAGCCCTGCATTTGACTTCCAGGGGGACCTGCATCAGCAGGGTGGAGCCATCATTGCAGGACCAGGTCAGCTTGTCTCTCTGTTTCCTTGTATTTCTGCTCAATCTTAATTTCTCTCTCTGGTCTCACGGTGTCATATCCTTCTCTTTTCCTCCCTCACTCTTTCATCCCTCCGCAGGCTCTCAAGTTCATTTTTCCCATTTTGACATGAATCGTCTGGACCACATGCCCATTAACTGGCTCCTGCAGCTCGCCGGAGTTCAACAGACTCTGGACTTCAGCGATAAGGCAAAGATCATTCATGTGTAGCCGGCCGGCCGGCCGCCCTGAAATCATGCTCCTCCCCACATCACTGTTATCATCACACATGCAGGGATATACGTATGTTACTCGTTAACTTATATCACCATTGTGCACTGACAAATTGCTACAAAAAGAGTTTGGGCAACAAATATTTGTGTCCCAGTATTTCTGAGTCTCTTGTTTATCACGTTTGTAAGCTACTGGTTAGCAACTTGACTGCCTCGCCAAACTCTTGGATAGGTCTAAAACATACCATCTATGTTTAGTGTAAATGTTTATTCTTGACCTTGGAAACAGAAGCTTGACAAAACCAGAATCTGGACTCAAGGTCTTCTTACTAGCTTTTTTTCCAGAGCTTCCAATCACATCCCATCAGCTGCTTGAAAAAGCCAGTATTAGCACTTTCCCACCAACATTAAATGGGTTCTGTTCCAGTTCACGCCCTAATCATGAACCATTTGGATTATTTCATTCATTTTCTGTAACTGCTTATCCTGTTGGGAGTTGCAGGACGGAGTCTATCCCAGCTGACACTGAGCGAGAGGCAGAGTACATCCTGGACAGGTCGCAAGACTATTGCAGGGCTGACACATAGAGACAGACAACCATTCACACTCACATTCACACCTACGGGCAATTTAGAGTCACCAATTAACCTGCATGTCTTTGGACTGTGGGAGGAAGCTGGAGTACCTGGAGGAAACCCACGCTGACATGGGGAGAATATGCACACTCTGTGCAGAAGGGCTCCCTCACCCTGGGGTTCGAGCAAGGGACCCTCTTGCTGTGAGGTGACAATGCTAACCACTGCACCACCGTGCCACCCTATGTTAACACAGATATTTGTCTTTATCCGAAGAATAAGCATGGACCGTCTATTGATGATAATACAGTTTCACAGTCCACAGTCCAAAGACATGCGGGTTAGGTTAACTGGTGTCTCTAAATTGCCCGTAGGTGTGAATGTGAGTGTGAATGGTTGTCTGTCTCTATGTGTCAGCCCTGCAATAGTCTGGCAACCTGTCCAGAGTGTACCCCACCGCTCTCGCCCAGTGCCAGCTGGGATAGGCTCCAGCTCCCTCGCGACCCCTAACAGGATAAGTAGTTACAAACATGAATGTAATAACAGAACAAAAGCTTGCAGGCAATCAATGCGATCTACTGTCAAGCTACTAGTGTGTACTTCCGTTGTGCATTGTGTAATACCCTCAGCTGATGATGCATCAAACGTGGGCTGGTTCGCTCGATAGCACCAAGTTTCCAAGAGTTCTTGATGAGACTTGTTCAAGAACCAGAGCTAATTTGGTGGACAAGTGGTGTCAGTGAACTGAGCAAATCTGTTCTGCTAATGAAGACATGAGACATTGTACAAAGTTCTAGAAAAAGCTTGTAAGTTGTCCTTGAGGTAGGATTGTTTTTGGAAAATACAGGTCTGGTGTGAAAGCATGAATGATGTGTGTAAGAGGGATATGAATGCATTACTGTTTCATTTTCTATCAGTTATGTCACTACATCTTATTGTGTAATTATGTTCTCATACTTTGAGTAAAGATGGTTTGCATGATTAATATTTATGAGCACTTAATAACTGGTGCACTGGTGTCAGTGATTGGATCACAGAGTCTTCTTTTTATACCCACTTTCTTCATAATGACAGTGTATATTTTACTGCAAGTAAAGTTTAATTGCTATTACTTGGCTGCATTTGTCTTGTGTCATGCTACCCACATGCAGTCTGTAGCCTGATGCATGGTCATTGCCCTGTCCTGTCCATATGGGATCTATCCAGCACCTATAGGACTACATCCCCCACATTATCCATACAGCTGTTGCAGATAAACAGTGGAGGTGGGCGCTGGACATCCAGTCCTGATACGTCACATGCAGGGGATTCAGACAGCAAAAAAACCTGCCCCTGCTCATAGACGTCACCACCACCACCGGAGAGGCTGGAGCAGCCAACGATACCTCCGGTTGACACATACACAACAC
Source organism: Cephalopholis sonnerati (assembly GCA_019142605.1). Lineage (NCBI taxonomy): Eukaryota > Metazoa > Chordata > Actinopteri > Perciformes > Serranidae > Cephalopholis > Cephalopholis sonnerati. The sequence goes on from JAGQAX010000007.1 coordinate 28,402,529, forward strand.
ACACGCAGTTCCAGATCATCAGCAGCACAGGAGGCAAGAGCCATGCCATAATAACACAGCAACGAAACGGGGACAAGGCGCCGCACTGCGAAGCGAAGGAGGTGTGTTGCAGCTGCTCAGGAATGTCCACCGTGCAACCCTGACGACAAAATGAAACGCAAGAGCGAGAGGAGACGAGCAGAGTCGAGGAAAAAGCGCTGTGCAGCTCCCAGCAGCTCAGAGGCGGAGCCTCACTCTGATATTTACACTGAGATAACAGGTAAGGGGGTCTGCAGGATGAACCCGGTCAACTTTGAGCCCAGTTGGCAAATATGAGGAGAAGCAGACAGCAGACGAGACTGCGCATGCACGGCACTGCGTTTTGAATGTCCAGGGTGTGTGCAAGTCTGATTTTTTTTTTCAGCTTTTGACCTATTATGGCGACACCGTCTGTCCCTTTATCGTCAATGCATTTGGTTTACATCGAGGATGTGCATAAAATACACACTATCTGCAGTTCAGTTTTGCTTTGGTACTTTAAAGCAAGAAATTATAACTTAAAACGCTTTAAATTGATTTGTGGACTGTATTTAAAGATGGAGTGGTGTGTTGATGGTTTAAATATCATAGCTGACCCACTGTCAGTGTCGTCCAGTGTACATTTTCACATCTTTCATGGCGTTTTCCTGCTTCTTGTCCATCCTTGCGCAGCTCAAATCCGAGAGTGGGCGGGTCCTCGAAGTGTAAACCACGATCCTGATTGGCTGAGGGATCGCCCTAGCAACCGCTTGGGCACCGTTCCCAGGGCCTATCATGTGTCTCATATGGAGAACTTTAAACTAAAGTGGGCGGAGCAGAGCGCGACTGACAGACCGCTCATCCAATCATGTAGCGTGCTGCATCTCTCGCAGCCAATGGCGTGCGCGGAACAGCGTAGTGGGAGGAGTCAGGTGGAGATCATTTTTTAGCAGAGTGCGCACTTGCACTCGAAACTCTTCTTCCCTCGACTTCTCTTCCCGTCGCCTGCCAACTTTCTTGTCCCGGAGAGTTACCTCAAGCTTAAAAACATTTTTTTACAACGCTATTTTTTTAAATTATCGCTTTAAATTGACTTTTTTAGCCCCCGTGCTCTAAATTAGAAGACGTCTTACCAAGTATGCGCAAGTTCTTGTGAAGAAAATCAACCTCGTACGTTTCTCTGCAAAACAGGCATGTTCAAAACTGTGGGCAAGATGACCGCGGATGATGTTACATCAAGATGCATTGAGTTTATCAAGGGTAAGTTGCTAGAAAACACTGTAAAAAGTAGTTATAGGCAAAGAGGAGCTAGTCTGGGGGAGATGAGGGGACAACAGAAGTTTGTATGCATGATAAAAGCAAGTAACTGCTCTGTATGTTGTCGCCCTACCCCCCCTCCTCCCTCTTCCCTTCTCCAGATCAACTGTATTTCGCCATATTAAAGCAAAAGATCAAGAGCACAGCTGAGCGACACTGCTTCTGCATAGATGAAGAGCTGGCATATGAGAAGTAAGTTATCAGTCTCATGTCTTCTTTGCATTTTGGACAGAATTTGTTTGCGCGTGGTTGCATGTTTTATGTGGTTTGACCCTGACCTTTGCTCTTCTTCGAGTGCAGTAAAAGACATTTCAAATGGCCACACCTTATGGTACCACTGCAGCCTTTTAAAACTTATCTTCCAGACCATTAGAGCTGGTGGAAGCAGGGTTGCACAATACTAATTCAAAATACAGTGATCCTTTTTTTTTTTTTAAATTTGGCATTAAATGTTTTGTAGCTAAAACAAAAATATAGATCTAGAGTATTTTGGTGCACTGCTTTAGATAAAAACTAAATGACCCTTTTTACTGTTGGAGGAAATCCAAATAACCACAACAGCATTAAAAATTAAAACCAAATAAACAAATAAAAGCACCTTTTTTTTTGCAGGGCATGGCTGTTTAAATGGGCTGTTGTTAGATTGGCGCCAGGAGAGGACACGGCTGACCTTTCAGAGCCCTTTTTGTGCCACTGGTACAAAAAGGACCTCTTGTCTTTGCAGCTTTTTGTCCCGTTCTGAGTGACCCACTCTGGCATCAAATGCTTCCAAATTTAGTCTTTACTCTGTCAGTGTTTTTACTGTTTCAGTCTGAGGTAGCTGATTCTATCTAGTGAAACATCCCCAGAGACAGTAGCTGGTTGCATAAATAGCCACTCTGACACTCTTCTTCTTCTCCCTGTCTCTCTCAGCTTCTATGCGGACTTTGGTCCCCTTAACCTGGCCATGTTTTATCGCTTCTGTTGCAAGCTGACAAAGAAGCTCAAGGTAACGTAAAACGCTGGTCTTAATTGTATTTCCTGGAGGAAAGAATGGGAGGCAAAACCCAGGTCAATCAATATCTATTTATACCTGCAGTAGGTAGGCTAAATAAAGTGGGGTTATAGTTTTTTGCATGCCAACTAAATTTATAGCCCTAATATATCCCTGTTTTGTGGCACCACTGTTCCTCTCTGTCAAGGCAGTTTGTATTTGGCACGTCGTGATTTTCGAGGCTGTCAGGCACAGATTTAGCTGAAGTTTGGACACAGATGATTCAGCCTCTCTCCAGCTCTAGCACATAATTGTCCTATGTGATTATGCCCAAACTGATTTTAGCATAAAATTGTATTCACTGGCACTCACCCCACCTCCTGTGTAGAAAGGAATGATTTCATTTATGAGTTAAAGTCCTTATCTTTAGCCCCATCCACCCTTATTTTGTCCAGCCACTGTAGGTTACTCTAACGTCCACATTTAATATTATATATATATAAGCCAAATAAATAAATACGGTATCACATGTCAGTTCATACTGTTGCGATGAATGTCTTTGCACAGTCCATTACGCTCTCAAGGAAGAAGATCATATTCTACACCTGTGGAGATCAGAAGAAACAAGCCAATGCTGCCTACCTGATCGGCTCATATGCAGTAAGTGGTGTGCAGACACACATGTTACATATAGCTTGTGAAATAAAACCAGTGAGTAATAAAAGTGGCACTTGCTGATTGGACTTTTTTATTTAAAGGTGATGAATCTAAACATGACGCCAGAGGAGGCCTACAGTCTGCTGGTGTCAAGGAATTCAACGTATATTCCATTCAGGTAACAAGTGACTTTTACTGTGTGTATTTCACATTTAACTAGAGCTCTAAATAAATATTTTGCTTTATGAAGACCGGTTTCAAAGACAGTAGAGTTTATTTGTTTTAAGATATCACTGTCAGCCTCAGAGGAAAATTAGCATGATTAAAAACAAGCTAAAAGGCATAAGGTCTGGGTTTTGCATCCATCTTAAAATTTAGATTTAAAAAAAGAAATTAATTAAGTTATATAATAGAAACTGTCAAGGAGAATCGTTTGGGAAAGATTGCTGCCATTTGGAAATGGACTGTAAGAATTGTCTCCATATATCTCGTCAAATTCTGCACCTTTAAAATATTACAGAGGATTATATGAAAAACAAAATTACAGTGTTATTTTTTGTATTGTTAAGTGCAATACAAGAAAACTGTTTCATATTTTCCAGTTGTTAAGAGAAGATACAAAACAAGACATTCAGAGAGAGGGAGATGAGAGCATTTGAGAGCAGGATATGCAAGATAGAAGTTTACATCCTTGCCAGAGAAATAAACTAGATAAATAAAGATCCTTATTATGTTGTGCTGATAAGGACTGTCAGTGTGTTTTATGTTTCAGAGATGCCTCGTTTGGAACCTGCATGTACAATCTGAACATCCTAGATTGTCTTCGTGGTGTTCACAAGGTACGTCATTTGAAGATTCATTTGTTTTTGTCTCTTGCTGTGTCATGCTCCTAATGGAATTAACTCCCTCTCAACCGTCTTCCAGGCCCTGCAGTACGGCTGGCTCGACTTCTCCAAATTTGATGTTGAAGAATACGAGCACTATGAGAGGGCAGAAAATGGAGACTTGAACTGGATCATTCCAGGAAAGTTCCTCGCGTTCAGCGGGCCTCATCCAAAAAGCAAAATAGAGAATGGTAAGAGAAAGTTAAGTTTGTAATGTTCCATTGAAAAACTGTCTGACCTCATCATAACACCACACATAGACACACACACAGTAATTTTTTTCTGACCGCAGGGTACCCTTTGCACGCTCCTGAGGCCTACATCCCATACTTCAGGAATCATAACATCACCACCATCATCAGGCTCAACAAGAAGATGTACGACGCCCGGCGCTTCACAGAATCTGGCTTTGAGCACCACGATCTGTTCTTTGTGGATGGGAGCACACCAAACGACACCATCGTCAGGAAGTTCCTCAACATCTGCGAGAATGCAGAAGGAGCCATTGCAGTTCACTGCAAAGGTAAGATTCTTAACCCACAAGAAACGTTGCTGATGGGTCCAACTATTCTCGCTGATGGTGGTGGCAAGACACTTCCAGCTGTACAAACTGTGCTCAGTATCCTGTTTAATGGCACATTTTAATGCCATACCTTTTTTTTTTTTCCTTTTAGCTGGCCTGGGGAGGACTGGCACTCTGATTGCCTGTTACATGATGAAACATTACTGCCTTGAGTGCTGCAGAGGCCATCGCCTGGATACGGATTTGCCGACCAGGGTCCATCATTGGACCTCAGCAGAACTTTATTGAGGAGTAGGTGTTCACTGAAGTGGGACTTTCAAATGTCACAGATTTAAAATCTTAAGTATCTCTCCTTAGAGGGAACATTTCTGATTTTTTTTGAAGTGGTGTTGTAAGAGGCAGTGATGTTGACACAGCCTCAGTTTGGAGAAGCGGGAATTTTAGCCACCTAAAAAAAGTCAATATTTCAAAATATTTTCAGCACTTACGCTTTCGGCCAGATAGCCTTTTATAACGAGGAAGCAGTTAACAGTGTCAGTTGCCCATCTATGCTCTCTTCAAAGTCACCAGACTCAATTGACAGAAACAGTAATTTTGACTTGCTTAACTTGAGAGCTGCTGGTGTAGTGGTGCCTCGATTGGTTAGTTAGTTTTTGTTATCGTGCGACTTGGTGAATCCAAATGAACCCCTTTAAATACGAAAGTCACACAACAACACAAACAAACTAAATGATCAAGGCAGTAGTTGACCAACAGCTCCTGTGTTCAGCGACATTAAATTACTGGTTTTCTCAATGGAGTCTGGCTTTTTAATGGCTTTAGTTCCCTGCCGGAAATCGCTGTTTGATGGAAAAGTAAGGCAGTAAAAAAATCCTAAATATAGCAAACATGAAAATGGATATTGATTATTTTAGGTGGGACTTTTTTTAGTTGGCTAAAAGACGCAGTGCACCGCTTAGCTTCCGTAGTGGTACACCTGCCTGCTTCTCCAAGCTGGGGGCATGCCCACCACCATCTACTGTAAGTAACCTCAGTTCAAAAGATCAGAACCATCCCTTTAATATTAAATATCCATGACTAAATAAGAAACAACATCATTTGATATGAGATATTATTATTGGATCAGATATTATATCTGCGTCTTCAGGACGGTGTGGTTTGATCAGATTTGACCGTCAGTGCCAGCAGTGTAAATAATCATTTTCAAAAGTCGCTTCACATTTAAATGCAAATATGGATATACTCTGGTTATTGCACAGAAATATGTGACATCAAATGTTCCCAACTGTGTCCTGCTCACTTCAAACCAGTGAGAAGCTGCTGAGAAATGTTAATCATAATAGTGGTGGTGGGGGTTTGGCAGGAAAAGCGAGTTTATGTTGTTATTTGTTGACATTTTGTTCATCAGGAAGCAGAACAGTCTGTGGGCAGAGGGAGACGTTTTCCGAGAGAAGATGCTAAATGAACGAGAGAATGGAAAGATGGCTGTAACCAGGATCCTGTCTGGTGTGGATGACATAACCATCAACGGGAGCAACAAGAACAGGACAACAAAGAAAGACGAAATGGACCTGGTGAGTTTATAAGAGACGTTCTTGCCGTGCTTTCGGGTGCAGAGTTTGCTGCATGATTTTTGAAAGTACTTTGGTAAGCAGAAAAAACTGTAATGAGCCACAAGGACACGTGTCTATTTATAGCTATTTCTGTTTTACAGTATAATGATGATGAGGAGAGAAATGGCCTTACACAGGGCGACAAACTGAGAGCTCTGAAGAGCAAGAGGCAGGCCAGATCGTCCTCTGGTTCACTATCGTAAGTACCCAGGCAGCCTGCAAGTCTCATCATGCATCACGCCAGCGTATTACAGTACTGTGAAAATAAGCAACGCCTCTCTTTGTCAGTTTCTTGGATCATTACACGTATAGTCTTTTTTTGTTAGTTTGTTTTTTTCAAATCATAAGTGACTTATGATTTGAAAAATAAGATTTTGTAATGACCAGGAAGTGACCATTTTTAGGATTTCTTTGTTACATTTATCATTTCATTTGATGAGCTTTCTTCTTTCCCCAGTGTTTATTCAGGCTGGTCAGCTGTCATGGCTAATCTGTTAGGGCTTTCTCTTACCCATACCACGGCGATTTCATCCTAATATCGTAATTCATCTATAAGTTAAATAATCAGGCAGTATTCTCGTAATATGTCAACGACACTGTTTTTGTGTCCACTCCTGGTTCTTCTGATAAAATGCCATCACATGCTGATGAAGTGTAATACAAGGCATCCCATTTTCATCAATAACCAGAGAGTGATGAGGATGAGCAACGAGCCAAGGCAGTTAAGGTCAAATATTAAGACGCAGAGTGAGTGACAAAGCTGTTTGGAGGACTGGATTGGAGGTATCTGATACACAATCTTCCAGAAAATAACTTTGTATATAGGTCTGGATTTAGAAAGGCACAAAAGATGTGGGAGTTAAAATTTACTGCAAATTTTCTTTCTCAGTCAAAAGTTTAAAAAAGATTTCAGATTGAAGGAAAAGAAATATAAAAATAGAAAGTGATATAGAGCTTGCGAGATACTAGGTTATCATGTCACAATGTGCTTGAGGCAAAATTTTGATTAGCTTTTTTAAATTACAGAATCAGTGGTACAAGACTGTGTGAAATATATAAAAATGTCCACCTCATACCAAAGCTCTGTACTCGAAATTTAAGCTAATCAGTATTGTTCAGATAAATGAAAAGCAAATAATGAAAAAGCGGTGTATTAGACTCAAATGTGAAGAGGAGACAACAGACATTCATTATGTCACAGTAGGAAACAGGTTTAGAGAAAGAGAAACATGCATGGAATTATAGGGTACAACGCAAAATCATAACTATGTATTTTTTCCTCTTACCTATTATCCTATTTATCAATCGAGATTGTTTTGGTGTAAATTGCTGAGTGTTGGAGATATTGACCGTAGAGATGTCTGCCTTCTCTTGAATACATTGGAACTACATGGCACTAAGCCTGTGGTGCTCAAAGCAGCGAAATGTTTACGTCTCGCACTGTCACGAGCCCAAGCTTCTTGTCCATGAGCAGATGCACACTTCCTTGTGCACGGTGATTCATTGTTTTGTAACCGCTTGTCCTGTTCAGGGTCGCAAGGGGCTGGAGCCTATCCCAGTTGACACTGGACAAAAGGCGGGGTACACCATGGACAGGTCACTAGACTATCACAGGGCTGACACATAGCGACAGACAAACATTCACACTCAGGTTCACACGTAGTGTCACCAATTAACCTAACCAGAGTAACTGCAGAACCAAACCAGGAACCCTCTTGCTGTGAGGCGACAATGCTAACCACTGCACCACCATGCCACCCAATGATATTCTTGGCAAGTGTAGTTTCATAGAAAGAAATTACTTAAGTGAAACAGCTCACAACAAGGTCTGTGGATTATCTTGAGTAACCAGGTCATGATTACTGGCAAGAGACTCTGCTGTTGAGTTTTTCAAATGTTTTTTTTTTTCCTTTTGGCGCTCTGAGTACTTCAAGCTGGGTGTCATCAAGTTCCATTATATTTGAGAGAAGGCCAATATTTCCAGCACTCAGCAACTCACATCAAAACAATCTAGCTTGATGAATAGCTCTACAGGTAGGAGGAAGAATATGTTTTTTTTTTTTCCATTATTTTTTGGTTTACTGTCCATTTAAACTGACACACACAAATAAAGCTAGATTAAATTCAGTTGCCAGTAAAAGTCATTGTGACATGTTCTTGCAAATTTTCTCATATATTTTTGAGAAACAAACATGATAGTATGGCTGGGCAACTGTAGCACGTGACTGGCCAGCTCTATGGAAGCGATGCCTTTCCAACAGGAGGTGCTAAAGTAATGCTAACGCCCCCAGGGAGAAGGAAGAACCCTACTAGATTTCTTTCTTGCTTCCATGTTGTTGTCTTTCTAAATAAAGTCCACATCATTTGTGCCCGTGTAAATCAAGCCGTGGAAGGTTGGGTGTCAGCATGGCTGAGGATGGTTGACTGGCCTCTGCCAATGTACCCATATGGCTTTGGCTTTTGTTGTCCCATGTCAGGCAGGTGGTAGTGTTCTGCTGCAGCCTCATGGGCACGGTGTGGCCGATGTGTTGCCTGCCGTTCAAAAGATAGCTGAGAGAGGCAGAGAAAGAGTGGGGGAGAGGAAAAACAGAGAGAGGATGTGAGGTTTTGTATGATGGAGGTAAGTGCACGTCACTTCCTTTTTTAACTGACATCCTCTTCCTGTAGAAATGGTTGCTATGCCAGTGAACGGTACGGCTGATTTTGAAGTTGTTCTTTTTTTTTTCTTTCTTTCTTTTCTGTCTTTCTTTGGATGACCATGGTGTGAAGTGGATATGCACTTAGTGGATGCATTACATTTACACGCCTTTCATTACCTGCCTCTCATGGACACACCGAGCTGATCTGCTTTGATATCGAGGCTTACCTGAGATATCCTCTGAGTTACAGTAAAGCTCTCAAGTTGAGCCTGCTGTACTTGTTAACAACAGCACCAGTTATTCAACTAATCTCAGTTTTACGTAAGATCTGGATTAGTTGAATTCATGTTTTAGTGCTTGGCTTGCACTACTGACTTGGCACGTCTCAAGAAAAACTGTTAGTCAGGGAAACCGGGTCCTCGTTCTGATCTGCAGTACTTCACTATTGTTGGGTAAAGTAGCTAACATGCCTGCTGAACCATTTAAGCAGTAGGTATTTTTGGAATTTGCCTGTAGTACTTTGGTGTTAGAATGATGTTTGCCTGAGGTGTTTTATGAGTTTAATTAGCCGCTTTAAATGGCATCGCTGGGCGAGGAAATTCCTCCTGATCGTCATTCTAACACAAAGGATTATAAAACATCATATGTGAGCTTCTGAGGAGGTAGCAGGATGAAAATGTGTTTTTTATCTGTTCTCAGGAGGGAGTAGAGGCAGAAGGGAGATTTGTTCGCACTTCAGGCCATATGCTCGATCAGTGTATGCGTTGCTACACAAACCTCTAACTTCCAGCTGAACTTCACCATCTGGCCCCACTGTTTGTTTTATTATGTAACACTGAAGTGCATGTTGAATTCCAGAGACGATTAGAACGACGATTATACGAAAACGTTCTTCTCTGCCCTTTCATGCATGGCAACAGGCACGAAACCCTTGGACATGCACGCATGGACATGCCTCTGTGTTTGATCTATGTTTGTGTCTAACATGTAATTAATGTTGGGCCGGGTTCATTGTCAATGGCCTGTTGTTTTTCCATTGCTTTGGTGACTGGATCAGTGTACACATACCATCTGAGCTTTGAGTACTCCTTCAGGTTTCTGTCTCTGCCAGCTTCTTTTTAAATGTTCTGTTTTTGTGGAACAGAATTTGATAATGGATACATAAATATTTTTACTATATTTAGACATGTTTTTGTGAACAAACTGTTCTCGAGCTCGACTGATATATTGGCAGGCTGGTATCAACCACTATTTGCTCATCACAGATGTATATTTTGGCAGATAGTGCTGTCAGTAAGTGTTTTTATAGACTGCATTTTGAATTTGTATTTACGACATTAGCTTACTTTTTGTTATAATGTACTGTTCTCATTTGCTTATTTTTTGTGATTTAAAGGTTCAGTGTGCAGGATTTAGGGGGATATATTAGCAGAAATAAAAACTGTATATTCCGTAGTGTGTAATCATCTGCAAATAAGAATCGCTGTGTTTTCGTCACCTTAAAATGAGCTGTTTATATCTACATAGGGAGCGGGTTCTCGTCCACGGAGTCCACCACGTTGTATGCCATGTTTCTACAGTTGCGTAGAACGGACAAACCGTGTTTCCGTTGGGGCCGCTGTAGCCAGCAGCTCCTCTGCAACGTGCCAAAGAGCATCAGAAAACACTGATGTTGTTATGAGAGGAAGAGACCTCTGCGGATGATTCGGCTCCCAATTGAAAATCTTTTTAACATCTAGGTTGTAAGTTAACAGAGAAAAAAAGGTGAGCACACGTTCAAGGGGAACACCACCTAAATTAACAGTTCCAATATGTTATTTCCATGCCGTACAAAAGTCCCATCAATATTTGTGAACATGAGCTACTCTCTCTTAAAGCCAGAAACCAGAGACACGAGTCGCAAACTTATGTCACTAAATATAAAGTCTGGAGCTGCTCCATAGACAATGAATGGGAGCCTGATTTTATGGACCCACAGAATGTTTGTTTTATTTTTATACCCAAATGAGCTTTATTCTGTTGTAATGTTCTCGTATCTGAAACAGAAAATGTACTCATATACTCAGAGCATTCCCCTGGGTGCTCTCACTGTTATCTATAACATCTTTCCCAGTTCATCGTGTGTGGAGCAGCTCCAGACTTTATACTTTATTACATCAAATATTTGAGTTCAAGCACTAGTTTTGAATTTGAGTTGTTCATGTTAACGAATATTTTAGACTGTCTCAGACCATAGGAATAATGCATGAGTTTTGTAAACAGGCGTAGTTCCCTCTTAACTTATCAGAGAAAAAGTTGAGCAGGTGCTTGGTTAGCAGCCCACCTGCAACATGCCGAACAGCGCGGGAGAAACACTGATGTATTCAGTGTTTTTACTGGTTTAAATCACCTTGTGCATTTGTTTTAGAGAGCAGGACACCTCTGCTTTTAAATCGGCTCTTGGAAAAAAACTCCTGAACAATGAGCACTATAGGAATTCTAACCAGGAGTTCATGCTTGGCACATGGGAGAAGATTCAGCTGGTTGCAGTCTGCAATCCTCACCACCAGTGTCCACTAAATCCTTCACACTGTTCCTTTAAATACTAACAATCTAATGTTATCTCATGTCTGTTAGAATAACCTGCTACACTACATACCATATATTTATCATAACTCTTAAATAACTAAATTATCAGCATTGTCTAAAATTGAATATACTCAGTATATTATCAGCTTTTTTAAACCCTCAATTATCGACGTCTACTTGAGAATTCCCACATCGGTCAGGTTCCAAGTAGAAAGCAAACTGCTAACACATCAGAGCAAGTGAAGAACAAAAACTTGCTGACTGGCACTGTTGGATGCAAGGCTCTTTGAAAGGTATTTCATCTAATCCAGTCCCAGTGGAAAAGCAGAACATCAGAGGCTTTGTGTCCTGCCCGGACGTCTCTTGTCTCTCCTTCCTTTTTTCCCCTTTTTTTTCCGTTTGCTCTTGTTGTTGGATTTGTCCTCCTTTCAGATGGCTGGTAGCCATGCTGCTCTCCTCCCTGTGTAGCCTTGCCCTGTGGTGGATTGTGTATGGCTTCCCTTCTTCCATCCTGCATTTCTGTATAGACGGGTTAGGATTTCAATGAGTTCTGCCGCCCGTCAGCCCCCAAAAAACCTGTCCTGCCCCCCCTTCTGGAGCTCTAACTGAGAAAGCTGTAAGTGAGCCCCCAGTCTTTTTTTTTTAAATTCCCAACCCAAATCAGAAATTTGTTCCCAATCATCCTCTTGTTACTTTGTTCTTTCTGCAAGCACAGTACACTTAAAGAGAGCAGAGCCAGTTTTGAAACATCTAAAACACCAGAGGCTCCTGTCTTGTCATTGTCATCATTTTCTGTACATAATGATTTTGTCCTCCTGTTTCCTTCATCCTGTCATTTTTATAAACATCATGCTTTGCTGGTTATTGTGCGGACTGGCGTGCCAACTGTTAAAAATAAACCCTGCCAGACAGTTAATGGAAAAAAAAACCTTGTGAAAAGACAAATCAAGCCCCTTCTAAGTTGTGTAGTGCCACCCCCTGGCTTTTTCTGGTATTACTTGGCTTTACTAATCCAACCTGGCTGCTGAAGCTGCAATAATAATCTGTGCACAAGTCTAACTCTCAAGATTTTTAAAACCTTTTACCCATCTCCATACAGTCCTCCACTCTGTCCTGTCACCTGTCCTCTCAGATCTCTCAGTATATGAAGTTTTAATCTCATTTTTACTGTTGTGTTTCTTGTGTTTTCACAGACAAGAGGAGAATAAGATTCACACCAGGTCATCGTCACAGTCCCTCAGGTAAGGTTTGCAGTGTACACACAACATGTCTTTCTACATTCTGACACACAACATGGCTGCTGAGACTAATGCCATTTGTCTCCTCTGCAGCAGGGTCATCTTACAGGCCAGTGTTCAGGGCTGTAAGGCCAGCGTCAACCCCTTGGCTCTGTCTGACCAATCAGACAGCAGGAAGAGGACCAGAACCTCACTGCCAGCCAATGGAGTAGGAGGAAGGTCAGTGGCTGCATTTGACACTCAGCACTTATTTACTCAGTGATAGAGCAGATATATGACCTGGGAGAGCAGCCTTTTTATTTACCCAGACGGACATGAGATGCCTTTTTGTGTCTCTGTTTGAAGGTAAATAAAACCAAGAGATTGGCTTCACTTGACCCACGTTTTCAGTGTCTGTGAGATCAGTGGCAGGTCTGACTGAAAAGAAAATGCAACTTTAACCTTCTCTGCAGGACTAAAGGTGCTGTATACAACATTCAGAGAATTAGTATAGCAGCAAACATCTATTTGCTTTGAAGATATAGTAGAGTGATAACATCCTGAGCGGAGAATGAAGCCACACTCCCTGTGTGTGTAATCTGAGCGTCTGTGTTCCATGTTGTGGTCTGGCCTCTGCCTGGTCCCAAACACGCTTTTGGAAGAAAAAAAAGCATCCCACTGGCTAGCGAATCTCCACCTTACTAACACCCTGCCACCCCGCCCTCTTAGTTAACACCGTCAACTGTCAGCACCGTTGCCATTGTTGGCAGTGTGTGCGTTGTTAGCACAGCTAGCTGCTAGCCACTGGCTCAACTACATCCAAAAAGCTACCCTAAAAGCTGTGTGCAAACAATCCCGGCCCAGACATTAAATCATAGATATGCTCTGAATGTCGTATACAGCTCCTTTTCTCCTGTTTCTAACTGTAGACTAGCTGTAGTATAACTGGGTGAGAACAGTGGGAAGAAAAAAATGAACTTCAGATGCACTTGAATTAAGTTAAATAGCCATTATTTAAAAAAAAAACATGGCTGCTTACATTAAAACACTCTCGGGGTGCAAGAGGGTGGACAGGAGTCAAGCAGACATTTTATAAACTTGATAGGGGGGTGTCAATTAATCCTGATTGATAAGTGAATGTAGGAGGTGACAGCAGTGGATCAACTATAAAGATGTATCCATCTGTCAAACACACAGACCTTATTTTGTTTTTCTATTATATATTTCTGTAGGGATATAACTTATTAATTTAAGTAATGAATTTTAGGTTTTTTCATTATGATGGATGTAATTTTGATGTTTTTAGTCATTTCTCATTTTAGTTTTTCTCTGAAAACTTGTGGAGGCGTGTCACCTTGGTTTTGAATGTTAACTCAAGGTCCACATATTGGATTAATCCTGGAAGTTTTAGCTGTATCTCAGTCTTCATCAGTAAAAGGAGTGTTCAGTTGTCATAGCTGAGATGTCATCATGCGACTGATGAAGACTGAGAGATAGAGCTTAAGACCCGAGAAAAAATTAACCTAATTTTAAGATTATTCGATCAAATTAAAAGGATTGTACACCAACTATTAAGCCCTCGATGTGGACATGTGTTTTCCCCTCTTTAAATACTGAATATTTTCCATGTATGTCATCATCCAGGACTGTGCTGTGTTGATAATATCTAATGCACTAAATTCTACTTTGATGTGATTTTTGTGAAGTTGACACACAGTTGAAAAGCAACCAAGAGGCTATAGCCACTCATGGATCCTTGTGGAGTAAATTAACAGCTTCCCCTTCTCTCTGCCAGCTCCCTGTGCCACACCAGACTGGTCAGGTCCCTAGGCAACTTGCATGTAGTGGCTGGCGACAGGGACCCAATGTGTTGGGAGCCATGTGGCAGCCATAGAGACACAGCCAGTGCCACAGCCAACACAGGCACTCTCATCAACTTAAACATGGCACAGGCCCACATTCAGGCAAGCTCCCTCCAACCTACTCTGAGCCACAAATTTTTTTCACAGATTTTTCAATGAAGACGTGATCGCTACGCTGTCCTAACAGGGAAAAATCATATTCAAATGTTTTCTCCCACATTTTGGCAGCCTTGTGATAATCAGATCTCTTTTAAAGATGATATCATGGGTGCCTGTGTACATTCAGCCAAAATCCAGAGGCTCAACTCTCCCTCTTTCTCTTAATGCTCATAATCACTTAATGTACTTAGGCTGGGACGCATCAGCAAGGATTAAATGTTTAAACAAAATCAAATTGTGGTTTATTCACAAATTCTCTTTAATCAGATGTTTTTACGTAGTTAGGAATGAGCAAGATTCAATTTAGATTTCACTTTTAACCGTTTTGATTTGACAGTTTTCTGGAGTCTTGTCCGCTAGCTGGGAGGAAAATGACAGGTCCTTGAAGAGAGATAACAATCAGACTGGAGTGGCCTCATTAACGTAAATGCTCAGTTGCTTTGATTTAGTTTTTTTTTTTCCTGCTAAATCGTGGAAACCTTTGACATAAGTCTCAGTTAGTTTGCCAGCATAAATCTGAAGATAAGAGTGGAGTAAACTAATGATTCAGTGCTTGTCAAAGACATGAAATGTAATAAAGTCAAGACAGAAGTTTGGTTCAGATTTAACAGGGGAGTCAGAGGTTTGAATTTTTATTTATTAATTTATTAATTCAGTACTGTTAGTTTAAGCTTTATTAGTCCAACATGGTTAGTTTCAGCTATATTTAACTAAACTGGCTGTCTGTACTCGTGCATTAGTCCATGATGGTGCAACCCAGCTAGGCTCTTTCTTACTCAGCTGTTGTACTAACTTAATATTCAGCCTGACATTGTGCAGGACTAACATTTAGTAAATCTGACCCTACTCATGCACCTCTGTTGGGTTGCCAAATAAACTCCACCTGTCTCAGTTTCCCTGCTGATTCTTTCAAAAGCTTTCCTTGCATGTTCTCTAAGAACAGAGGATTTCCTACTAAGACTGGCTATAGCTTCTCTGGACTCTGCTGCTCACTGTGTCTTCTGCCTCTGGCCTGTTATCCCCACTCTGTAATCATGTCTGCATCCTCTACTGGTGCTAATCTGTAATGTTTAAATCTCCTTTCTCTTTCCTTGTCTTTTGTATTTCTTACACGCAACAGACGTACTGTCTCCAGAGGACGTAAAGCTCGCAGCTCTTTGCAATCAATTCGATTTTCCAGGCTATGGTATCTATCCTCTTCACTTTCTGTTACATTTCCTGTGAAATATGTCTGATTCATGTGCAAACACATTGATTGCATTAATGAATAATAAATAGTGTAATGTAAATCAGTGACGTCTGTCCCTCTATTAACATTGACTTTGTGTTTGTCTTTATAGTCACTCCATACCCAAAGCTAGAGCTCCTCTACTTCGGTGAGCCAGCGGATCTGGAAGTCCCGAGAAACTTTACATGAAATCCAACTTCTATACAGCTGTACTACTCTTTCAATAGATTTTTAAGTTTGAGGGAAAAAGGTTGGAACAAACTTTAACCAACTTGATGTGACATATAAATCATTTATAGATTGTTTGATTACAAGTTCTTTTACCTGTAAGGCACTTTTTGGTTTTTATATTTTTAACAAAGCATCATGAAACATACCGATAGTTTTAATCATTGCCTGGTTGTTTTTACTCATTGAAGCATGCAGTAGCAAACATCAGACTGGCATGTGAATCCTAGAGATACCCTCCATAATGAGCACTGTGCAACAGATATTCTGGTTTATAAGATGGGGAAACTCACATTCAATAAGATGTGTAGATGGATTTGACCTCGCTCTTGGCCCTCCATGGCACAAGGCTGTTTGCCTCGATGTTGTTTAAACAAAGTCCATCACAAGATACAGCACTGTGCTCATTTGTACCTCCATTCTCAATATCTGGCTTGCCATCTACTTGTGAAGCTTTTCAGCTACTGTATTTCAAGACTGTAAATATGTCAACATTTGATATACTCAGTTTGTATTTTTTAAATATTTTGTACTATGTTTGAATCATGCTATGAAATGTCAAAGGTCCTAACGGGGCCCCTGTCTAACTCATGTTCATAATCCACTGAAGACGTTTGCTCGACGCACATAGAATCAGACTTTTTAAATAAAAATTTACTCCAAGTATGTCTCTGGCTTTCAGTCCTTGTACCATATGCTTAATATACCAAGATTCACTTACACAGTTACAAGATCACAGCTGTTTTCTCACTGATATCACATCCAAGTTTTTTAATCAACTAAGCTATTACTTTTAATGCCAAGTCACAGTAACGCTATGTGCATTCCAATATCCATATTACCATACTATATAGTATGCCAGAAAAAGATTTAGTATGTCTCAATACATAGCATGTCAAATGCAGTATCCCAAAAATACCAGGATGTCCTACATCCAGTCCGATTTTGCAGTATACAAGCCAGCATGTTATCTGGCAATTCCAACCCACAATCCTCTGCACAGCAGACAATGTGTCACATCCACTGAGCCACAAACAGATGACTGCTTGACAGCTGTCAGAAGTCGCACTGATGGATGACAGCGCATTCAAGTAACTGACGACCAGTCGAACACTAATAATAGGGGGACTGATTGTTTCAGTTAAAGTAACAGTAACAATGACAGAAATGCAGATGTGACTTCACTGTTGCTAATAGCCTATAATATGTTAGAATCTATAATCTGTGCAGTTGTAACTTTAAAGTTAAACAACATACATTTCAAAGCAACAACAGCAGAGCTCTCTGTGTTGATCTACATCTCTGGAGAACTCAGTGGCGTTTGTTTTATCTCCAAAGAAACGGATATAAAAGCAAGAGGGTCAAAGTGGAGTGCGTAATATGAGAAAGTAGTATGTCCTGATTGTGTGCATACGACACGCAACAGTACGTTTTTTTTTTTTTTAAGGGCAACCAAAGTACCTACTAAAAGTAAAAAGGAAAAGCAGTTCATAACACACCCATTATTCTGCTGTGTCCGAGTACAGTTGGATTATTGCCTACTAATGCAAAAGACAACACAGATCCATAAACCCAAACCTCTCATGTTTCATACATGTATAGTTCAAACAGTCACTGTGTTGCATTCTAAAAACAGAAAATACAGCTCCAAGATCAATTTGCAAAAGCATTTATTCTTAACGATTCAAATGCTGAACAGTGCCTTCTGTGTAATACAACAAAATAAATCAAGTACAATAAAACCCCAAACCTTAAGAACAGCAGAAACATGAAACGTGTTTTTTTTTTTTAGCAAGTGCAACCAATATTCCCCACAGGAGGTAAACGAGAAGTGAATTCAGTTATCTTCCTGCTGATAGTGCTGGAAAGTCCTCTGGGTCGTCTGGGTTTGGAGCCAGATCGTCCTCCTGCTGGGAGAACACATAAAATGTCATACAAAACTCACTGAGGTCTGCTCCTAATATTCTGGTTGATTCCATTTTTCATTCACTGCAGTTTATATGCTGATGATTTTCTTATTTGACCTCTATGGTTGGTGAGCACATTGACATTTGCTTTCCAGTGTAAATAAGGTCTCAATCAAACAAATGCAAATATCTATTAAGATATTTATAATAGCTGTACATTGCTGTAAATTTTATACTACATCATTTTAAGTGTCTAAATGTTCAGTTATTTAAAGTTGTGGTTCTCAACTTGGGGTCCAGGGACCACCTCAGGCCCTAATCAGTTCCAAGTGGTCCCCAGAAAAATTGGGAATAGTTTACTTTCACTATTTAATTCACTATATAAGTGAGCCCGCTGTGAGTATGAGTCTGAGTGACTAATCTGATTATATGGTTTACTTCCTTCTGTTATCTCCTCAACTGTTGTTGCCACCTATAAAATTCTGGTCCTTATCTTTTCCTGGAAGCAAAATCTTATCAAATGAGGGTCCATAACCCAGTGTGCATCAATTTGAGGGTCCTTGACACAAAAAAAGTTGAGAAGCACTGATTTAAAGCATATACTTTGAAACGTGTGCTCATGTGCTTTCACTGGGGTAGCCTACAGTTTGTGTCCTAAGACTGTGCTAAGTGAGACAAAAGTTGACAACGTACCTTCTCCGGTATGGGTTTGGGTCTCTCTGGGCGACTGGCTGGGCCACCTCGTGCTCCCCTTCCCCGACCCCCGCGACTGGGGCGTCCAAGACTCCCGAAATTGATGTCCAGAAGGGAGGTGATGTCATTCACAGACCTACGCAGGAAGTTTCCTTCATCCTCCATGTCCTCCAGGGTCCCCTCCTTCACATTCTGAGGATTAGACACAAATGTTCATGTAAACTATGTGATTGTCTGGTCTTTGGATTGAGTGCCCTTCACAGCAGAGACAACCTGAACACCCTCAGCCTAGTTTACACTTCTCTGAGGGGTCTGTATGTTATGGTGAAACGTCACTGCAAGAAGAGGCTTAATACTAGGCCTACTTATTACTTAAGCAGTCTACATAAGGTCTTATCACGGCTCCACTTTCATCACAGCTTTGTTGTTTCCTTCTGAACAGATTCCATGAGGTGTTTGTAATTCTCACCTCCGTGTACTTTGACTGGTGGATGACCTTGGCTTTGGAAGGAATCTTGTTCTCGGCTTTGCGGATATTAAACTCTGCCTTGGGGCGACTTGTCTCCTGCAGGGCCTTCCATTCGTCCAGGGTCATCTCCATGGCAACCTGGACCACCATCTCTCCTTCCTCCTCTTCCATTGCTCTGTCATAGTTGGGGACAAACGACATCTGTCAGTCCACTTTATTTCTACATCTTAAAATGTGAGTCTAGTGTGACACTTCCAAATAAAAAATTCATAAGTTGTTTGTCATGATCCAAAAAAAAAAAAAAAAGGCTTGTGGCCAGAGGAATTCTATTGAGTCAGGGGATGCATTAAAAAAGGTCCAGTGTGAAGTATTTAGAGGCAGAAATGGTATATAATATTCATAACTGTTTTCATTAGTTTATAAGGACCTGAAAATCGTTACCTCACAATGAGCCATTAATATCTACATACGGAGCGGGTCCTCTTCTACGGAGTCCGCATGATATTTCTACAGTAATCCAAAATGGACAAAACACTGGCACCACATAGGGCCATTCACGTTTTTGCAGCGGCCACTGTAGGTCTACTACATGCTTGGCACCTGGGGGAAATTTCCATTGTGCAACCTCACCACTAGATGCCACTAAATCCTACACACCATACATTTAATGTTTAATTGAATAAAAAGGGAAATATCCATTTAGAAACATTGCTGTTGCAACCTGATCTTCATAACAATGTATCTGCAAAGCAAATATTAAGCCAGCGCACAAACCTCTGCTTCACAAAGAGAAAAGCAAATTTCATGTAGGAAAGTCCAGAGTTTACAAATGTTATTCTCATGTTCAATAAGCAAAATAACAGCAGAAACCTTAACATGTTCTGTATAACTTCAGTCTAACCAATAATTACTTGAGTCTTTAAAGCAGAGGCCAGATTTGTTTTCCTTCCAATTTATAGATGCAAAAACACAACATGCGTGATTTGTGAAAACTTACTTTAACAATTTGGTTAGTCTAATTGTTACAAGTTTAGACTGGTAAACTGTCACTGATGTCTGATGAGTCTGCCTCTGAAGGACGTGATGTAGCTCTGGTGTCATTTTTAAGAAAGACAGTTATATATGTCACTCACCGATTCGGATTCTCGTCCTCCACAGGTATTTGATGCTCCTCAGATTTGACTGGAGCATCAGAGGTCACCTCCATTAATTCACTTTACAAAAGAAACACGACCAGAAAGACGTCTCTACTGTGCCCAAGACTGAAAGTTGTTACTTAACATGTTAATGAAATTCCACTTACCTTGCACCATCTTCAACGCTGCCCCAGTTCCAGGGTCCTCTGCCTCCTCTCTTTTCCTCAGGAGAGATTCCTCTGCAATAAATGTTCGGAAAGTTGCCAATACTCCATTATGAGAGAAAAAAGCAGGACGTTTTTAACTGGACCGCTACATGAACAAAAAGCCTTACGTTCCGTTGTGTCGATCATACTCTCTCTTGCCCCTTAGGTTGAAGTTGTCAGAGTTCCTTGGGTATCCTCCACCTCTTACTCCTCTCCTACCTCTGGTCCCCCCTCTGCCCCATTGGTCAGAGTCTGCATTATAGGAAGGCCTGGGGACCAATTGGATTAAAACTTGTTATTTGTTACAGTGACAGCTCCCACATTTCAAAGTATTACTCAAGACTTGGCCATTGATTGCATCTCTTACTTTGAAAAAAATAATGAGACAAACAAAGGTGACATTACGTAATCAGTGACAATTATGAGAGTACTGTGAATTCTAAAGCTAACATTACCATTCAAATGTTACTGGTCAAACCGGACCAGGCAAGACAGCAGCAGCAAAACCCGAGTGTGAATAAAGCAAGGTGTGTTTCATTACTCATGAACTTCTCCATTTATTTAAATAATTCAGTGTCATTTCTTTTCAAATTTTCAGTTTTCTTAACTCAGACATGGAGGTTTTACGTTCGGTTTGTTGGCAGGATTACGGAAAAACTACTGGTCCCATATTTATGACACTTGCATGGGCCAAAGAAGGAGCAATTACATTTTGGAGCAGGTCTGAATCACACGTCGGATACATGGCTTATTTTGCACATTTAAGATTGTGAGATAGGGCATTCGGCCTACACAGAATAAACGCCATACAACCAAAAATTGTAGATGGTAGCAACATTCAATGGTGACAAAATATAACCAAGCGTAGAAATGCAATGACTCTATATCACAATCCATGTTCAAGGGTACGAGTAATCCTCTAGGGTAGCCTCCACATGTAGTTGTGCAAACTTCATACAGAAAGCAGTCTTCTTGGAGCGCTCAGGGTCAGTGGTTTCACGGATGAACCAATGCAATTGTAGAACTAAACAACTGTGATAATGTTTTTTGTTTGATAAAAATTACCTTGTTCAATTAAACTCTAGATTTGTGGGTAGAGTGAGAAATGACATTTTACACTGAACATAATGTGGACCTATTTTTGTCAGTGATGGTGCTGTGTAAACAGAGTATGTGCAGGCTCTGGAAACCTATATGGAGAGTCAAGTTTTCGCTTCAGCTTGTATAAAAACACATACTTAGGGATGGAAAACTCCTGAGGGTACTCCTCTCGGTTGGCCCTGCGCTCCCCAAAGGCAGGCCTCTTTGTGCTCCTCTGGGCCTCCCCTCTGCCATCTCCACTCTCAGCCAGTGGTCCAGGACGTGTCGGCTGCTGCTGCTTCTGCTTCTGCTTCTGGACTAAGGGCAGAAAATGAAGTAGTGAGATATTCAGTTGTGGTTTACTTTTCTTCTCTTTGTTTGCAAATGATGGGAAAATCTTAAATAATCAAATGTTTTGGTCAAAGTATATAAAGCCAAAATATTACAGTCTATAGTGTTGGTTTGAAACTTCCTGCTATCATTTAGTTCTTAACCCAGATTAAATAGTCAAAAATTAATGTTTCAATAACAAGAAATAACTTTTTTTAACAGACTTTTTTTTTACTGAATCAGTAGAAGACTAGTTCTCGTGTCAGAAATAAAATTTTGCATTAAAATGCAGCCTTGAATGTGCTTTAAAATTAGGACAGTGTAATTTGGCTTCAGATAAGGGTGGAAATCCTGACAGCATGAACATGTGCTCAGCAGCCTCGCTGACTCTGCACCATCAGCAGCTGACAGAGCCTGAGCAAACTGGCCACTCTTGGCTGTACTGCCCAATCTAGAAATACTAGCAGCTGCCAGAACCGTTTGGATTTGGGGTGTGTAACAATAACGCAGCCAAGCAGTTAGCTGACCTGTAGCCGGGTCTTGACCATCCGACGCAATGGGGACGCGTCTTTCCTTCTGGGATTCCTTCTGACCAGGCTTTTTCTGCCTGCCTTTCTTCTCATCATCCTTCTTTTTCTTTTTCTCTTTCTCCAGCTCCACTTTGCTGATCAAATCAAACGGGTCAGCATCGTCATCCAGAAGATCCCCGTACCTGTTCGCCACAACGCACCCGTAGGCGTCCGGTAGCATTTTAGCCTGTGTATGACGAGAGAAAGCAAAATTCAAAGGCTGTTTCCCTCCTCAAGGTGAACGCATATGTTGCAAATAGCAAAGAAAAACTCATGCAACGACCGTTTTCGTGCCCGGCTGCAACAGAACAGAGCTGCGGACGGTGCTTTGCTGCCTCCGTGAACATCCAACAAATGCCCACAGCGGGTTGTGGACACTTTTAAATGTTTGCACGTGTGGAGGCGAGCGACGCCACGCCCCTGTGCTCATCAATAGGCTGTTCACTAATCAATATTCATTCATTGCACAGACTTGGCTCAGGTCCTCTGCCAGTGTGGGTGGATTATTCTCTGCTTAGTCAGGTCCTGCTGCTCAAATTGGCACAGGAACTGAAGCCAGGGGTAAATGTATTGAATTCATGAACAAATAGATACAACATTCATTGATAAAGGTGAACATCTCTATTTTAAAGTTACAGCTAAATCAATAACTCAAGCACATTTTCAGAAAAACTTACATACGAGATTGAACTGAAGTTATTGCTTTTGTTTTCTGCACAAACAACTTAAAGTAACTTTAATTAATAAAGAACACTAACTATTAAAAATACCATGATTGTAACACATAAGTATATCATCTGTCAGCTAACATTAGGGACTGTTCTTTACTTATCACAGGATGGGGGTGGCTGGGATGTGACTTTATTTTTTAATTTTGACCCTCTCCAAAGCTATGAATATTTTTCCTTGAGCCAAATGCATGACCGTCCGTCCATCATATTTTTGTTATTAAATTTTAAAAACTTACCCACAGATGTGTTTCAAAATTAAGAGTGAAAAGTTGAGGACAAATATCTGGAGTTAAAAACAGCCTACATTTTTCACTCTTGTGCATGCTGTATTGTATTATTTCTGGCCACATTTTAAACTGGACACAAAATAAAGTTATTTTAATGAAATATCACTATTTCAAGCTCAAATGTGGTTGTTTTTTTTGTTTGTTTTTTCTGACAGAAGCATTTGTCGCCTCATCCCCAGAGCCAGTCTGCGACACCAGGGGTCAGCATGCCCAGGTCCCCGCCCCTGCCTGCCACCGAGCACACGTCTTGCTCACGAGTGAGGGTACAATGGAGCATGAGATGGGTCAGCAGTTTGGCGAGGCGTTTGTGCTGGACTATCATGTTGAAGAAGGAACTGAGCCAGAAGGCAAAGCTTTCGATTTACTGGTCCATCTACGTCCCAACCCTCACCTATGGTCATGAGCTCTGAGTAATAGAGAATGAGGTCGCAGATACAAGCAGCCGAAATTAATTTCCCGTGAAAGGTGTCTGGGCTCAGCCTTAGAGATAGAGTGAGGAGCTCTGACATCTGGAGGAAGCTTGGTGTTGAACTGCTGCTCCTTTGCATCACAAGGGGTCAGTTGAGGTGGTTTAGGCCAGATGCTTCCTGGGCGCCTCCAACAAGAGGTGTTCCTGGCACGTCCAACTGGTAGGAGGCCCCAGGGTGGACCCTGAACATGCTGGAGGGATTATATATTTCATTTGGCCTGGGAACACCTCCAGATACCCCAGGAGGTGCTGGAAAGCATTGCTAGGGAGAAGGGTGTCTGGAACACTTTGCTCAGCCTGCTGCCCCTGCACTTTGGATAAGGGGTTGAAAATGGATGGATGGATGGATGGCATTCAGTTTCTAACTATAATGGTGAAATTTTGGCAACTTTTAGAAAACACAGAAACATACCTACCAGTTTTCTTTAAAAATCACACTCCATTATTTGATCCAATATTTGAAATACCTCCCTATTTTGCACCACCTCTCTCCCCTCATAAATAATGAACAGTCCTTTAGCATTTCTTTGTTTTTAGCTAACATTAGTTAGTTGTGAGTAATTAAATCTAACGGCTAGCTAAGGTTCAGGTTAATTATGGTAATGATTTTTATTTTAGTTTGACGACTGAAACTCCAAACTCTATTATTTCTATATTACAACATAAACTCATAACTCTAACTTTTTTAACAGTTGAATTATCACACAGTTAACGTCAGTTAAACTGGTACAATTTTATAGCTCAGTAGCAACGCTAGTAGCTCTGTGTGCTAGCTACTTATGCTACTAGCCCTGTTTTAGATAAGTTACCTACATAAAAGATACACAAGTCGTAAATGGGACTGAGAAATTCAGTCAAATCATCTTTTTATGATAGTTTTTTCATTAACAAACAATACCTGTAGGTGACAGCAGCTGTTTCCGTCCTGGCTAGCTAGTTATGCTAATTAGCCGTTAGCTGACGTTAATAAGTTAAAGGAAATAAAACTGACGAACTTCAGGTGTACCAGTTTAATATGCTCGGGTCAGACAAAGATTTTTCTGTCAAAGGCATCAGCAAAAAATATAATTAGCAATTTCCTCGTATTTCCTTATTACAAAAACATTACTCCCGAGAGTTTTTTTCAATATGATATATTATTAGGAACTGTAATAGATGTAGTATAGTACCTATACAATAAGTCCTAACAAGTTATTCTAAGTGACTTCAAGTACACTTTGATTAAATATTGAACTCACCTGTGTTGTTGGCATTGCAAAGAATACTAAATAGCTTTTACCTCCATGTCACGGCACAATCTGAATATATTCCATTAAAGTTTGCATATTTGCATGCCTTTTGTATACGATACAGCTTGCACTAAACTGTGTAGATCTATGAAAAGTACAAAATTATTCATAACCTGCATTTCATTTTCCTCAGACATACAGATATTGTCATCCATGGATCATTAAATAAATGACTACCCAAGTATATATAAAATAATTTTATGTACGTGCATTTATTGTTATCCTCACATGCATGTATTCTAGCAATAAAATTAGATCCACATACCTCAAACCTGAGAAACTGTGTCACTGTCTCCAGCAGGATGAGTCAGGATATATTTGAAACAATGAAATGTAGCCCCATCTAGTGGTCAGAGTACAAAATACATGTCTATGGTGTCACATACAGTCTAGACAGACAATGGGATTTGGGGACTCCATTCAAATTTATATCACTGTGTCAGTATTAATACGTCAGGAAATACTACAAAGAGTTTAGTGTATGGGCTCAGAAAGATAAGCTCTTATAGATAGTTTCAGTTTCATTTGTTAGGTTGAATATCATCTGAGGTTTTAGTGTTTTAAAGACACATATTGTTCAGTGCAGTAGGATATATTTGGATTGCCTTTTTAAGGTAACAGTGTCAGAGCAGCTCACAGCAATGGGAGGGGCACATGCAGCCAAACAAAAAGGCTTCTGTTGCACCACAGTGAGTAAGTGAAATTGCTCATAGGACACTATGACTGCACATGTTAATACCGTTTTTTTAGTTATTTATATGGGCAAGATTCAGCTCTGTTTTTTGCATTGCTGTGAATGTACACAGAAATAGGCATGACAGTCAGAACAAGGACAACAAAGATGGATGAATAAAGGTAAAAATATAGTACATAAGCAGGCTATGTGGGGAAAAATAGCTGTATAGAAATATTGTTTGAATGAAAAAAACAATGACTTACAATATACATGTCAACAGTGCCATTTGGTGGCATCATAAATCATCAGGTCCTCATGTTTTGATTTCCAGCAGTATATTTTCCTATAATGCAAAGAGGTATTTTGCAGAAACACCATATTGACTGCCATGTGTGGATTTAACACGTGTGGCGCTTTGAGCTAAATTAGATCAATTTATCACAAACAATATTTCAAATATAATAACTTTCTATTTCGTATTCACCCACACAGTAAATCCTTTGTTCAAGTGTTTCCGCCCTAAATGATTACGTAACTTTGGCGCCTCTGGGGCACCGTTCCCCTTCCCTTTAAATTGCCCCAAAAATGTAATAACATAAACAGACTCCTCAGCGCGGGAAAGAGCCATCTGCTCCGCTGCAATGTAAAATTAACCGCCCTTCACTCCCATTGGCTCCGCCGCGGCCGAACACGCGCTCCGCTCAATTCCATTGGCCAATCTTGAGGTCAGCGTGCAAGAGCGCGCGTGAAGTGTTTAAATCTCATTGGATGAAAATATCTCGACCAATCATTGCACACAGAGCGCTCTCTCTTCTGCCCATTGGCTCATGTAGGTCTATGTGCATGTTACCATTGGCTGCATCTGGCACGTGGGTTCGGATCCCTGCAGCTGATTGGTTGGTGACATGCTCGGGCGCGATTTTGCAACGCGGGACAACGCTCCTGTGGGCGCACACAGGTCAGTTCAGACGACCCGCTGCGACAAGGAGGAAACTTCCCATCAGCCTCATATCCAACTGTATCTTTACCGGATACTTTGTAGCGAGCAACGGATCCGAGATTTATTCCTCCTCGGAAATGAAGGACATATTCACTCCGGATTGAAAAGGCGCACTATTTATGACCTCTATTCATTCATTTTTTTCACAATAACCAACTCGAGTTAAAACTTTTGCCTGCCTTTGCCGGAGTTTTGACACCCACGCGATGGCCGACAACAAGCACCCGCACGTTATTTTCTGCAACGACTCGCCCAAGAGGGTTTTGGTGTCCGTTATCAAGACCACGCCGATCAAACCGAGCAAAGCGCCGGAGGCCCAGACGCCCACCAGTCCCGGTTTCAGCGACTTCATGGTGTACCCGTGGAAGTGGGGGGAGAACGCCCACAATGTGACTCTGAGCCCGGGCTCAGTGAGCGGGGCTTCGTCACCTACCGGGACCCAGACGGCCAGAGAAGCGGACACGGATACTTCACCGGAGCAGATCAGGGTAGGCTCATGTTAATGTAACCGTAAAGTTACTAAGAGAGGTGCAGCATGACAGATCATGTCACACAGACTTAAAACTCACTGCTCCTATATAGTTTAAAGCTGTTGACAACACTGTAATAC
The DNA here is from genome assembly GCA_019142605.1 of Cephalopholis sonnerati. Taxonomy (NCBI): domain Eukaryota; kingdom Metazoa; phylum Chordata; class Actinopteri; order Perciformes; family Serranidae; genus Cephalopholis; species Cephalopholis sonnerati. The sequence goes on from JAGQAX010000007.1 coordinate 28,429,846, forward strand.
AGTTAATATAAGTTACAGCAACACTTGAAATATGTTAAGCCAGGCCAACCTGTAATAACAGCAGCTTATGGAGAGAAAAGAGCGCGTGCATGGCGATATTGACATATTAAAAGACACAAACCACCCCAAACTGAGTCATTATAAAGACATAAATACAGTTAAGATGTTAATAACTCTTAATTTCTACTTAAAAACTGTTAAATTGTGTTTGTATTCAGCCTTAATATGGCCGAGGTTTGGAGTCATTTAAAAAATCGCCCGCGCATTAGGGTGTGACACGGTGGAGTTTAAACCCCAGTTACTTCCTGGTTCTGGAGCAGCTGCTCATACATGACGTCTAGTCGCGCGCCAAAAATGTAACCGGATGTGAATGAATTATAATGGACAAACGTGCAACAATGTGACACGTGAGCTCAGCCAGGAAGCGCCGGTAACTCTAAACTGTATTAAATAGTTCTCTATTATAATAACAAATACATAAACATACATATAATCAAAGTATTATTAAAAGTGCCTTTATTCATATATTATAAAAGTATTATATCATAAAAGCATAAAAGGATTTGGTACTCAGTCAAATTATGCTCTGCATCTGGATATGGAAAAAAATACTTTATCAAGTTAACACTTATGTGCATTCTGTGCTGTCAGGATGGCATCCGCAGAGGGCGTCCCCGGGCTGACACCGTCCGGGAGCTAATAAGCGAGGGGGAGACTTCATCCAGCCGCATTCGCTGCAACATCTGCAACCGGGTGTTTCCCAGAGAGAAGTCTCTTCAGGCTCATAAGAGGACACACACAGGTGAGAGGAACAGGGAGATAGGTGCAGTGCATAGAAAACAAATTATATTATAACGGCTTGTTGTCAAAAAGACAGGTGCCTCAAGAAAAGCTGGACGTACTGGGATTTCATAATATGCCTTTTCCCACACTGTTAAAAGCAGGGAAGGTCATGGAAACACCTGTCTAACCAGATGTAACAGTAACATGCTGGAACATGATTGGGCACGGCAATGGTTGATGTGTGAAAGCATGAAACAGCTGACCTCCCAGTGCCTATTGTGTATTAACTGACTTTAGTTTTTGCATCTCAGAGTGGCATATAAGCCACTGTGTGTGACAGTGACTACACTGTTGCCTCACCAATATCCTTATTTTCCACCAGGCGAGAGGCCCTACCTGTGTGACTACCCAAACTGTGGCAAGGCGTTTGTCCAGAGTGGTCAGCTGAAGACGCACCAGCGGCTGCACACTGGGGAAAAACCCTTTGTCTGCTCAGAGAAAGGTGGGTGTGAAATGTGGACTTCAGAGAAGACTAAGCTGCACGTAGTGTTTTAAAATTATGTTGTTTTGCCAAGCAACAAAAGTCAAAGTCAGCTGTGTGACCTTTCACTTTTAGATACTTTAGGTACTTTCCAGAGGCAGGCAGTGTGACTGAGTGGACCTTTAACTGGCAGTTATATTTGTAGCATTCGGAAAGTACCCGATAAACACATAGCTGTCTGATTTAAATATACAAGCTAGCTGCGCATCACTACTACAACAAGCCTTATTCACTGTTATTACTTAACTGATTAAAAATACGGATGCATTCTTACTACATTGATGTCTTTTATCTTTTTGTGATAGTAATAAACCCACAAAAGGTCACGCATTACTCATCTTGGCAAAGAAACACAGCCTTTAATGGTTTGCTGTGTTTATTCATACCTGTTGCTCTCTCTGCAGGATGTGGCAATCGGTTCACACATGCCAACCGTCACTGTCCCATGCATCCCTTCTCCCGTCTGAAGAGAGAGGAACCAAAGGAGGGCCAGGGGAAGGCTCAGTCTGTGGATAACAAGGCTGTGGCGGAGTGGCTGGCAAAGTAAGTCACTACAGTGGAGTGTTATAAGGCATGCATACTAGTATTGTTTCTGCTTACAGTGTATGTTAATGGTCTTTGTTCTTCCAGGTACTGGCGAACCCGCGAGCAGCGTGCCCCCACAACCACCAAGGTGAAGCCACAGGGCAAGGCGAGAGCAGAGGATCAGGAGCAGCAGGATCCCATGGAGTTCCTCCAGTCCGATGAAGAGAACGGGGAAGAGGAAGAGATGGCAGAGGAGGAGAAGGGCAACCAGGGAGGAGCTGCCAAGCGCCGCCTCCAGGAGCAACGAGAGCGTCTCCACGGAGCTCTGGCTCTGATTGAGCTGGCCAACAACCTGTCTGCCTGAACACCCACCCACTTCCCGATCCTGGACTCCCACTCCCCGCACCTCATATCTCCTTCCCCAACCCGCCTTCCTGCAGTATGTGCTGTAGCTAGAAAACGTTCATAAATGCAGATCAACGACTAGTTTAGTTTATTCTATCAAGTTGTGAAACGAGACTTTGAGAAAGAGCTGAATTGGCCTGAGATCAGTGTTATGCACAGCATCATCTATCCCCCCCACAGCACCAGGAAGGCACAAGCTAAAGCACCTTATTCTGCTTCCATTTTATCCTTTTAGGCTGCTATAATTGTAGATTTGACTATATGAAGAATGTCTTTCTTTCTTCTGTCTTCTAAAGGCAAAGAAAGAGTACCTTTTATTTTTAATTTTTGTTTGCACTTTGATGGTAACGAGTTTTTTTGAGTGTATTGTGAGTGTAACAGAGTGTGTATGACTGATGTATATATGGATTAAGCTCAGATGAACAGAGTGATACAGGGTGTGCTCAAACATAGGATATGTTAAAGTTGCATTCCAACTGTCAGATGGCCTCTCATCATGCTCCCAGGTTTCATCTCCAGCATTGTAAGCACAACGTCACCGCCACTGACGACAGCAGTGGTGGCAGAAATGGACTCAGAAACGTTCAGATAGTTTAAGCCTCACCCGTACGGCACGCTCCGACAAGTGTGCGTGGGTGGACAAAAGGAGACAGTACAAGTCCGGGTCTGATCAGTGTGGCGCGCAACATGGTCATTTTTATATAAGCAAATAAGAGGTGATCATTGCAAGCCTAATCCAGAGGTCTGGTTAGGCACAAGCTTTTCAAAACTCCAAACTCTGACAGCTTCACTGCTTCATTACATACACATAACTGTTTCCACATGACATTACCACCTTGACCTAACTGTACTGTCTGACAGATGTAGGTAAAGGTTCAGCCTGTAGGATCTAGGGGGATATATTGGCAGTGTATAGTCACCTGAAAATAACAATCATTGTGTTTTTGTTACCTTAGAAAGAGCCCTTTATATCTACATGGTGATGGGGTTTTTGCGACGGCCACCATAGTTAGCAGTCCCTCCACGAGAAGCTGGACAGTGTCAAAAAAACACTGTGAAGTGAAACTGCTTTATTTAGTGTTCATACCGGTTTAAATCACCAGGTCCGTTTGTCTTGGAGAGGGAAAAACCTCCAGAACATCTGGATTTTAAGTTTTTAGAGAAACACAGTGGCTAGCACCACATCTCCAACATGCCAAACAGCATCAGGTTAACACTAATTTGTAATGTGAAACAGCTTGTTTACCGGTTTTAATCACCTGGTCCTTTTGTTTTGGATGCAGAGATCTTTGTGGATAATTTGCATCACAGTAAAAACTTCCCGAACAACAAACACTGAGGGATTCTAACCAGAATTTTTAGCTGGTTGCGGTCTGTAATCCTCACCACTAGATGCTACTAAATCCCCCTTTATCTTGCGCTGTTCCTCTAAGAAATATACAGTATTTAAAGGTCCAGAGTACCTTTACAGACATGCCATATTTCAATTTTAACAGTTGATTTCTTCAGATACAAGAATCATGTAAAACCTGCAGGCCTTAAGTTGTTTACCAACCAGACGGGAGATATTTTACAATGGATGATGTCTGCCACCTTTTATATTAAAAGGTGGCAGACCAGTTACGATATGGGCATAGCATCATAGTAGTGTGTGGTGCATCTATGTCATCTCATTTCAAAGGTTAAATTATGAAATATTTATTTCACCATATTTTTTTTCTGGCTAACATTTTGTTCGACTTTGATAGCCCTAATCATTTGTAAGTGAAGGGAAATATTTTGGCACCAGCAAAAAAAACAAAATCCATTTAGAATATGTCACATACATGTAGACACCACATTGATTTTTATTTAGCACTTACACCCTTAAGTCTTGGATTAAGCTTGCAATGCACTGAAGATAAGGTTTGTCGTATGTGTCCAAGAAAGTGGCACCTGTTTTTGATAAACTGATTTTTGTAGTGCTGTTTTTTATTTCTTTTTTCTTTTAAGCGACACTACATCCTTCAACACTGTATGAAGCCTCTCATAACTGCCCTGTCTGCTCGGTTGTTTTGGGGAAACCTGCACCAACAACCTGTCACTCTAGCTGTGATGTTTGAATCTGTTTGATTTACAAATTACCCTTATGGAGTTACGGTGAAACTGGAAGGCAAGTGAATTGTTGATAATCAAGACACCAAATGATTTATTTGTACCCAATTATAGTATATTTTGAAGCATTTCTAACCCTTAGTCTATTTTGTGGTTTGAGAAGATTATGGCATTTAATATATACACATTGTGTTTGTTAGAATATTGAGTGTGCACAATTTTACAGAGAGCTCTGAAGTTGAAATTTTAGTCTCAGTTTTCCCCTCAGCTAACATCCTCCAACAGTTTTCACATTGTGACATGCATAGACTGACCCTGCTTGCTTGGTAGACATTTTATTACACATTTAAAAAGTTTAAGATTTCTCTGACAGGCTGTCCACACTGTTATGTAATTGTTGGTTTTCAATAAACATTCACTGAACCTGACCCAGAATTTATGTGAACTTCTTGTCAGTTCATTCAGTTGTGATTTAGTAGTGAAATGAAAGAGATACAAACAGTAATGTATCCAGGGTAACAGATTGATTTTAAATAAACATGGAAATAAAAGTTCAGAAGCAATATTATGCTCCAATATGAAGCAGAACAGTGCCACCTAGTGGTGGATGTTAAAACAGTCCATTCAGTTTGCAGAGTACCTCCCTGTTGAATCCTCTGGGATGTGGATCTTCAGCTCTTGTGCTCCTTCTTTGTTACTCACAGATGATTTGTGGTTAAAGGTGAGAAATGAGTACACGAGTCCACCTGACATACTGCAAAGAAAAAGATGAATGAATGTTAGGCCATGGTAAATAATTGTTGCTACTGCTGAGCTGTTACTCAGAGTGACTGAACAATGTGTGCCAAGACAATGAGCATCAGTTCAAAGATTCCTGTTAAAACAGCAACAATAGGCATATTTAGTCGTTGATAACACATTAACTAATCTTATCTGTCTGTGCTACTGTGAGCTTGTAAATCCTTGTTTAGCTCTGGACTGGAACTTGACTTGGAAATGAAATTTAATCTGACAATGCTGCTGAAATGTAATCAAATGATGAAATGCCAGGGCCTCATATGTTTGTATGGTCACACTGAACTCTTCTAATAATTCTCAGATGTAGTCAGGTACAGTTCATGATGACGTATGACAAAATATGTCGGCCGAAAACTGTTAAAACAGAATAAAAATTAAACTGGAAAAATATAAATGAATTCTTACCAAATGCTGAGGCCTAGGAAGTTGGTCCAAGAGAACAGATAGTCTCCACCCACAAAGATGCCAATATAGGCTACTGCAACATTCTTAAAAAATAAATATATATATTTATGCAAGTTAGTGATGATCCTGTTAGAAGAAACTGGCGAAATGAAATATGTGACAACACTTAGATACCTCCGCCAAGGTTGATGTTTTCAGGTCTTTATAGTTTTCTGTCTGTTACTTAGCAGAAAATCTAAAGAACTTTGGGGGAAAGTTAAAGGGACAGTTCACCCCAAAATCAAACACATATTTTTCCTTTTACCTGTAGTGTTATTTATCAGTCTACATTGTTTTGGTGTGAGCTGCAGAGTGTTGGAGATATCGGCTGTAGAGCTGTCTACCTTCTCTACAGTATAAAGGAACTACCATAAAAAGTTAAAATCTTAGTCCCAATTAAATGCCTAGTATCTTTTACTAGCTTGACGTGGCAACACATTTTGACTTAACTGTGGTTGCAAGCAGCTCATTTTATTATAGAAGTTCTTTGGATGTATAAAAGCGGGTTGCTGGCTACCTAAAATTATGTTTCCATTCCTCGATTACCCTGTAAGTTATTCATGTTCCTTCAGTTTGTAAGGAAGAAAAAATGAATCCAAGTTGTGAGTATTATTTTAACAGGATAAAGTGGTGTTGTGTGGGTATGTCAGGTGCTGTAATCCTTGAGTGCCTTAACTCTCTCTGTGATGCATTGTATGTCGGAGCTAGATCAAATGAATGAGTCATAACTGATATGTTATCTGAAGCCTCATTTTTATAGAAATAATTTTCAGAATGGTTTAAATAAACAATTTGATTTGATGTCCTGATCTTTGCTGAGCAACTGTTTTGTGTGAAAGGTATTAAAGGCCTGTCCCAAATATAGGCCTGTTGATTTCAGTGATTTAAGCAAATAATAACCCTTGTTATTAATAAGTTTTACAGTACATGTCACCCGGCTTGTGGTGCTCAAAGCGCCAAAAAACACATTTGAAAGTAGTAGCAGCGGCGTCTTCCTTCGCTGAGCTGTAACACTAGCTAGCTCAGTGGTGCCAGATGAGCTAGCAGTAGATGCAATGCTCCCTTCTGTGTCATCATGTGAGCTAGCTAGCGTTACAGCTCAGCGAAGGAGGACGCCACTACTGTTTACATCTTGTGCTGTCACAAGCATGACCCTCCCATCTTTGAGGAGATGAATGTGGCCTTCTCCACAGAGATATGGTTAGAGGGTGTAGTTTAGTAAACAGAAAATAGTTTACTGGAAAGAGACACTGCTGTTGAGTTTTTCAAAAGTATTTTTTTGCGCTCTGACACTACAAGTGCCATCTAGTTCCATTATATTGGAGAGAAGGCAGACATCTCTATGATGAATATCTCAGACACTCTGCAGCTCATAACAAAACAATCTAGATTGATAAATAACACTACAGGTAAGAAGATAAATATGTATTTTGATTTGGGGGTGAACTGTCCCTTTAATCCATCATCATGGGTTGAAGAATAAGTGACTAGTTTTTGGTGCAGATTTAGATCCAGGTGTTGATGCAATTCTTTTTTTTTTTTTTTTTTTAATTTAGCATTGAATGAGAGGCCATTTTGAACATTAACTGTTTTTACTGTTGACTATGTGTAGCCTGATGTAGAATCCAGATCCACCCAGGAGTTAAAGCTTTCAACATTTCCTATCATTGGAATAATGGCTTTGTAGGGTTGGGCAATCTTGGCAGAGGTATGCGCTGCCTTTGCTTTCTAGCCTAAAAATAGTATTTTTATCAGTGTGTTCTTACCTTTATTGCCCCCACTACTGTTGTAGTAAGTGCTGAGTTATAATAACTGCACAGGACTATGGAATACATAAGCACAAACCTGAAAAACAGAACTGAGAGTTAAAATGCTGAGTAGGCTGAGGCAGTTATGTAAGAGCTACGGAAGCATGATTTCTTGTTTGTTTTTGGGGTTGCCACAAAGATATGGCAGTAATTGATCATATTATAGTGACATACCCCATGAAGCAGGACATGAGGAAACAAAAAATAAACGTGGCTGTAACCCAGTCCTTAAATGTGACTGCCTGTGGATCAGAAACATGCAGGTGGTCAGGCAGGAAAACACATACAGCTCTGGGCACAAACACCTTAAAAGAATACACTGGACTGTTTAATGTATGTACCTCGTGTAAATCTCCAGTCAGTGCACTTGCCAAGAGAGTGGGGATGACAATAATTAGTGCGTTGTAAAATAAAACACCATACTTCCCGAGGCCCTTAACAAAAAAAGAGGAAAATATTCAATTTAATGTGACCAAAATCAAACAGAGCATTTGTGGAGATGCTTGTGTAACTATGTTCTAATATGTGTGACTACATATTAGGACTACAAAGTGTTAATAATTCTTCACATTATATGTCTATAAGCAAATTAAGTCAATATCAAAACAGCCAAAACAGGTGCCAGTTTTTAAATATGTGGTGAGAGGGTTGGTGTGATCCTGTTGTTTCCCACATCCTGTTTACTTAATGGGTGGACAAACATAACTAAAGCCATCACCTTTGTTCACACTTTTTAGTGTTGAAGATAAAAATCTAAAGCCCAATTTTCTCCCCAATGTTTTGATATAATACCATGTATAGTTCAGCAAAGATCTTCGACGTACAACACAAACGGAAGCAATCAATTAATCCTACTAATCCTGGAATTTAGGACTGAGAACACAAGTTTAATCTCTTTCTTTTGGCAGGACAGCTGTGCAGTAACACGATCCTCTATAACCTTATAATTTGTCACACCTACACGGACATTTAGCCGGTGTGAAACTACCAGTAAAATACAGTACAGGTCGAGTCTATTTGTACAGAATGTGCAGGGAATGTTACCTCGGTGCCAAGTTTCTTTTTGGTGTACACGCTGCTGGCGGCAGTGAAAGCATCGTTGAGCAGGATGAAAGTATAGCCCTCCACATCGAAGGCCAGGTCAGAACTGGAAGAGAGGAACAGACGGAGGCAAAGCTCTGGTGTTCAGCTCTAAAGCAATTTATAAACAATTCTGATTAAATTAATTTACTTTAAAAATCCATACCTTGCAGCAACCATGGCACCCAGGACTATGGCTACAACACTGTACACAAGGCGTTTAGGGAATGTTTTTCTGAGAAAAGGAAAACACTGAGTTCAAAAACAAAAAGTGGATAGAAAGAGGCACATGTCAAAGTACAGATAACAACAAAAGTTGATGTTCTTTCCCTTGATAAACTGATTATAAATCTCTCTATGTAAGAGTGCCTCATGATACATGACATACAATACTTTCACACCAGTTGTGTATACAGTGAAACTCTGACAGCAATATAAAAATCAAAGATATGTCTTACCTTAGTATATATACTTCCAAGATCATTGTCATCAATATGGTGAATTTCCGTAATACTGTAAACATGGGTAAACTGTAAAAGACACCACATGACCACATGAAGAGCACTGTGAAGTTTAAAGGAATACTTCACCCTCCAAATGACCATTTGTGTATGACTTACTCACTCTGGGTTACGTTTAATTCAGGAAGAAAATTTAGTTTTCGTCTCCGCTGAACAAAGAATTAAAAAACTGAGGCATGTCTTGATGAACTTAAGTCATAGGGGGCCGCATGTGACAACAGCAAAACAATATCAAAACATCCATGTGGTAACTAGCCCTATAGTTTAGCCCCTACTGGTTGCTAACAGGCTGAATTGTTTGGACATGTACTAAGAAAACTACTCCCAGTCTTTACCAGTGCTGTATATCATTGTTCGTTTATTTTCTTACCAGTGTCCATAATGTCCGTATAGCTTCAAAAAAGTTTCAACACAAACGTCCAATAAATACAGCCATCTAAATTCTAATCCGAGCACAGTCGAAAGCAACACCTGTGCTTACTGGCATGAACTTTAGCCAGTGACGTGAGCCACCTAGTGGCATGGCGGGATAATACATTTAACACAAATCAAACATATGGCTCTAACAATCCGTTTGCAAACTCTCACGCAGCTCGTGCAGTATAGGGGGCCGTACACATGCCGCGTCTTTAACCGCCTGGAAAGCGTAAGGTCAAGCGCTGGGTGCTACTCTTGTGCCTTTTCTGTGCCAGCTTTCACGAGCGTGGTGGCAGGTTGCGTGAGGTTACTAAGCAACCTTAAAAAGCACCACATCATAGCCTGTTTACCTGAAATCCTGAGTGCAGAGCTGATCTTCTTCCAGGTGCTGTTTATAAGTGCGTGGGCATATTGTCCATGGGACTGATGTTAAGCTCTGGCAGCCCCGCACTAAAATGATCCAACTTCTCTTCCATATTTAACACACACTGATATTTGCGGAAGAAGGGAAAGATATCTGCCAGCTGTGATTTTTTGTTCCTTGTCAATTGACATGCGGTGCTCACTGCTGTGTCCAAAAAAGTTGAACTCAGTTTATCTCAGGGTGCAGCCGTTGCTGCACATCTACATTTAAAACAACAAATTGAGGCTGCAAAACAGGCGGCATGTGCACTGCCCGTAGTCCATGTCTCATTTATGCAGTCATATGCTCTGTACTTCCCAAACAGACAACCCCTTCCAACTGGGGGCCGAACAGAAAGTGAAACTTATCTAATTCAAGGGTTGAGAACCAGAGGGCAAAAATGAGTCATATATATCAAATGAAAGCTCTTGATGGGCTCTTCCTGCTGACAAAAGGGTACTTGGGAACTCAAAACCAGAGTTCACAATCCAGAGTTATTAGTCAAAACCCAAACAATTTTACACAGAAATCACTGACCTATTTGGGGCCAAAAAGGGCATGAGTCCACTTTCTTACCTAAACAATATTCTTCAATGATTGTCGAAATATTGTTTCTTAACTATGATGTCATCCAAATGTTTATAAAGTTTTAATATTAAAGATTAAAATCAATAAACAAAGTCAGGGCAAAGTATGGACACTGTTTGTTTTGGCTGCCCTGTAAAGACGGTTAAATGTCACTCTGGTTCTCAGAGGCATGTGAGAAAAATAAAGTTTTCTTCACAAAGTCAATGTAACACACGGTGAGTAACTGATATACAAAGGCTAATTTGAGGAGTGAAGTATTCCTTTAGGGAATAAAATCTACTTAAATAGATGACAGCCAAACTGAGTGAACCTGAGTTTTTTGGTGCTTGCCAGTCCTGTTATGTGGTTCCCAACATACAGCAAAGGAAGAGGGAAAATCTGGCAAATAAAGTTAGATAAAAAGAGTGTACAGTTAAATAAAGATAAATGACGAGGATTTTTTTTTTTTTAAAAAAAGAGCAATGCTTACTTTAAAAAGAATACTTCTGTCAAAATCTTGAAACTTGACAGTTTTGCTCATTTTGGCAGCATAAAGGACGACAAGAGTGGTGATCATCTGAAAGGACAAAGGTCACAATGAGACGTCACACACATGCACACACACACACTCAGGCACATCCACACTTGGACACCTTACCTGGCCAATTCCCAGACACATGTAGGACGGAAACCTACAAAACCAACACATAAACCATTAAAGACTTAAAGTTTGATTTCATGATGACTAATTCAATGTGATTACAAGCGTCCTCTGTGTATGAGCTTTCTCCCCCGACACTGTATAAACGATAGCGGTGGAAGGTAAGTACATACTTACTCAAGTATCGTACTAAAGTACACTTTTTAAGCACTTAACTTGAACTATTTTACCATTTTCTGCTACTCCACTTCATTTCTCTGATACCTTTAGTTACTAGTACTTTGCATATTCATATTCACAAATGGAGGTGGTGGTGCAGTGGTTAGCACTGTCGCCTCACAGCAAGAGGCGGTGGTTCGAATCTGGGGTGGGGGAGCCCTTCTGTGTGGAGCTTGCTTTTTATCCCTGTGTCAACGTGGGTTTTCTCTGGGTACCTCGGCCCCACCGCAGTCCAAAGATTTGGTGACTCTATGTTGGTGTGAATGTGAACATGAATGGTCGTCTGTCTCTATGTGTCAGCCCTGTGATAGTCTGGCAACCCCACCTCGTCGCCCAGTGTAAACTGGGAGAGGCTTCAGCCCCGCCTACAACCCTTAACAGGATAAGTGGTTATGGAAAATGAGTGAATGAATGAATATTCAAAATAGGTTGCCAGCAGATAAAGTATTTAAAGTACTCATGTAAGCTCTACTACAACTGGCTGGAACACAAAAGTACACATTGATGCATAGATAATCAGTGCTGGGGAGTAACTAGTTACATGTAATCAAATTACAAAATAAATGTAATTCTAATCAGTTATTTACTGGGAAAATATATGTAATTAAATTACAGTTCATTCATTCATTTTTCGCAACCACTTATCCTGTTAGGGGGTTGCGGAGCCTCCCACCCAGAGTCAGCTGGAACGTATCCCAGCTGTCATTGGGCGAGAGGCAGGGTACACCCTGGACAGGTCACCAGACGATCACAGGGCTGACACATAGAGACAGACAACCATTCACACCTACGGGCAATTTAGAGTCACCAGTTAACCTGCGTGTCTCTGGATGATGGGAGGACGCTGGGGTACTAGGAGAACCGGGAACTCTCTTGCTGTGAGGTGGCAGTGCTAACCACTGCACCTCTGTGCCGCCTTAAATCACACTTACTAATCCAAATGTAGGTGCTTACGAAGGGATTTTATCTGAATATATTTCAATTTCAGCTTTATTGCCCAGTTTAAAACATTTGTTAGAAAAGTTATTTTAAAAGTAATCAAATGTAATTAGTTGCATTACTTTAATGAAATAATTAGAATAGTTACATGACTGATTACACTCTTAGCAAGGTAACTAGTAATCTGTAACCTATTACATTTCAAAAATAACCTTCCACACATTGTAGATAATTATAATCCAGTACTATGATACATTATTCTGCACACTAAGTACATTTATTTTTTATACTTTTAAGTGTTTTAATGCCAATACTGTTGTATTTCACTTCAGTAAAAAGTTTAGCACTAGTTGAGACATAGTGCTACAGTTTGATAATGCTACTTTCCTTCCACCTCTGATGAATGACAGAGCAGACAAAGAGCCACATACCTGAAGCTGGTCAGCACGGTTTTATTTACCACCGTTATAAGAAACGAGCTGCCGGCGTAAAACACGGCGGAGGAAAGCTTCAGCACTCCGGAGTGTTCTGCTGTTTCTTGGTGAGCAGACATCTTCAGACACTTCACAGACACCTGTTGGAGTTCCTGCGGAGTTTTACTGAGGCGGAGTGATTCCTGGTTTGGTGGGAGGTACTGCCCACGTGAACCTTTGCCTGGCTACTGATAACATAGCGGACGTCAGTGGTCACTCGTGTGACAGGATGTCAACGACCGGAAGTGACAAAATAAAATAAAATAAATAAAACTAAACCAAAATAACAAAAACTAAACTGAAATAAAATAAAATAAATTAAAGTAATAAAGCAAACTAAAATAAAATAACATAAAATTAAAAATAAAACAAACTAAACTAAATTAAAATAAAATAAAATAATAATAAAATAAAAAATAGAACAAACTAAACTAAACTAAAATTAAATATAATAAAACAAACTAAACTAAATTAAAATAAAATAAAATACAATAAAATAAAATATAAAACTAAAATAAAATAAAATAAAACAAAATTAAATTAAATTAAACAAAAAAATAAAACTACCTAAACTGAAATAAAATAAATAAAAACTAAAATAAAATAAAATAAAAAAATAAAACAAATTAAACTAAAATAAAATAAAATAAAATAAAAAATAAACTAAAATAAAATAAAATAAAATAAAATAGAAAAATAAAATACAATAAAATAAAAAATAAAACTAACTAAAATCAAATAAATTAAATAAATCAAAACCAAATAAAATAAAATAAATTAAATAAATCAAAACTAAATAAAATAAAAAATAAAATAAAATAAGATAAATAGCAGAGTTAGCACTTTTCCACCCATTTGTTTGCAAACTACTGATGGCAATTGAGGCTGTTTAGTAGGATTTTTTTTAGCATTTCCCTATATCTCTGGTTCATTTTTAATCTTTATTTGACACAAAAAAAAGTCACTTTTATGATTAATCAAAAATACTTTTAAAAGTTTTGATCCTACTTTTATCTTATGGGACATTTGTAGCCTGTAATCTGAGCTTTACTGCTAACTAGTTTGTCTGATATCTAACCTACAAATAATATTTGTCCAGTTTTGATTGATTTTGAAACAAAGCTAGGCTCCACCAGTATTCTGCAGGGCAGTAGGCATGAGCTGTCTTTCATTAAAGGTCCGATGTGTGAAATTTAGGAGCATCTCTATGCGGAAGTGGAATATAATATTGATATTTCATTAGTTTATAATCACCTGAAAATAACAATCTTTGTGTTTTCACTACCTGAGAATGAACCATTTACATCTACATTCGGAGAGGGTCCTCAACTACAGAGTTCGCCCTGTTGTTCTACGGTAGCCCAGAACGGACAAGCCAAACACTGGCTTTAGATCAAGCAGCAACCTAGGGTGCTGAAAAACAAAGACAACCAAGGGAAAAAATAAAAGCTGCATCTCAGCCTCTGCAGGACAGAGACATGATCTGTTTAGAGACCAGTAATAAGGAAAACAAATGCACATATTTAGATTAAAAAAAAAAGTTGGTAAGCATCACTTAATGTGTGTTTTTTAATCCGATGGAAGGATTTTTCAGTCAAAGGTGAAACAAGAAAGATATGTTGGGTTAAAGTGTGATTTGCAGCGCCCACTCCACTGACTCCAATAGAAGTGACACCAAAGTCTGTCTCATCGAACACTGTCACTGTCATGGCAACAGTTCTTCTTTTCTATTTTACTGGAAGCCAACACATTAGTGCCAAAAACTGCAGTTCTTTTAATGGCCACTTGAGATTGGCTCCAGAAGACAGTCAATCCTCCCCATGATAACATGCCCAACTTTACATGTTTAAAGCCTGGAACAAGAAACAGTTTTGGTCTGTATAGCTAATTTCAACATTCATGACAACTGTACAGGGGTGAAGTTTTATAAAACTCATCCATTTCCATTTTATTAAGGCTTAAAGCTACACATAATTAAGGGCGGGCAGCTTTGAGTGACAGACTGCCAATAGTATCCTTGGCTTCTTAGTCAGAGACACTCTTCGCCCCTCCACAGCGCCACAGCTTGTCCACATACTGTCACTTCTGGCTACAGAAAAACAAGATGGCGACGGCTGTAATGCTGAACTCAAAACTTCAAAACGGAAGTCCAAAAACCTATGGCTGATGTCACAGTAGCTACATCCATTGCCTTTACAGTCTATACTCTGGTCATTTGCATTTACGTGTCAGCCACCATAACCTCCTACACACTTTGCACACAGGAGAAGTTTGAATTTTGAAACCTCACCGCCACATGCCACTAAATCCTTCACACTGGATCTTCGAGTGTATATTTTGAAAATACACTAAATACAAGAGAGACCTGAGATACTGTATTTATTTCTGTCACATTTTTTTTCAAGTTAATATAGGTTGAACATGTGCCACAGTGACGAGACGTAAAAACTAGCCTATAAAACATCATAACTAAGCAGCATATCTGTGTATCACACAGTAGCTGATTATGGCGAAGTATGTTAGGGTTTGCATGTTTAGCACACATCATACAAGCAGTCTATATTCTACAAATCTGCAAATATAAGTACAATAACCACATTAAAAACAGAGACCAAACATCTAACTGATACGTTATGGTATGTTTTAGTATTATGAAAAGTGCTTGAGTAGACATTTTATTCATTTAGTGACAGCAGCACATTTGTTATTCAGTCTAAGACTGAAGTGTTGTCTGATTGTCTGATTGTTCTGCCAAGTTAAACAGTGTCAGACTAAAAGTCGTCATCAAGCTCCAGCAGGCGAGTAAGCAAAGCACTGTCTGTGACACTGTCTGCTACAGTACACTGCACCCATAAATCTGCAGTTAGGAAGGCAAACTGCCTCATTTGAATGTAGTTTGCAGGAGTCAGCAGTCTGACCAGAGTTTTCAATATGCTGTTGTCAATAGCTCTGTCTGGGGAAAAAGATACACTGAGACATGTCGAGACAAATGCTGAAAGTCAGACATCTTATATATGGCAGCCACTGTGCTAATATGTGCTGATTATTATGAAGCTTTTAGGAGGCATTCATAGAGTCAACAGTTATCAGGGAGGATAAGATTTACCACAGGAAGCAGGATGATGTGAAAGTTCGGAGCCTGTTTCCTGAGTGAAACCGTGCAAGGAGGAAGTGCTGTATGCAAAATGTGGTGCTACTTTGCAGGGGCACGTAGAGTAACATGATCACTGTGCCGACAACCAAACAAATATCTGCCACTGTGTGTAAAAACACTCTTCTTTAGCAGACCTGGGGAATCTGCAGTGAAGGAGTTTAGAATAAAATGTCAATATAAATCACCAGAGGTGTGGACTTAAGTCACATGACTTGACAAATTTGATGTCTTTAGAGCTATCTTGACAAATTCAAAGAAGACTTGGACTAACAGCAATGACTTGTGACTTCACTTGGACTTGAGCCCTTTTGATTTGAAATCACTTGATACCTTTCCTCAAGCCCAAATATATATATATATATATATATAAGTAGTGTGTGTTATTTAAAAAGTATGCCACACATCAACTCATTTTCTTTCACGTCCTGAATTAACAAACATCAACATGATTCATTCCCAAGTCGACACTTAATTCCCCAGATCCACCAACAACCAAGAGGAGAGCACCATGACATAAAGTTACTGAGCGCAAGTTGTAAAAAAAGATGTCAAAGATCATGTCATTCAAGCACAAACAGAACATGGGGATCAACAAAAAACGAAATGCAGAGAGCAAAATGTGCAAGTCTAAAATTACAGACAGGTTTCTACCTTTTTTCCCTGTTAAAGGGTTTTCTGGGGGGTTTTCTTATCTGCTGTGAGGGTCCAAGGACAGAGGGATGTCGTATGCTGTAAAGCCACCTGAGGCAGACTGTGATTTGTGATATTGGGTTTTGTAAAAAAAATAAATAAATAAATTGAAAAACTGAAAGATGCAGTAACGTCCAACTTCATCTGACATTTGAAGAGCAAGTCAATACTAGTATTAGCACAGTTAGAGAGCTAAGGCTTAGCCAACATTAGCTCAACAGCTAAGTAACTTTTCAGCAACTTGTTTTAACAGATAAAATGGCATCACATTTGGCAAAGGGCATATTATGACTTGTTTGGGACTCAAAACTCAAAGTTTATAACTTGGGGCTTGAGTACAAAGACTTGAGACTAATTGGGAACTTGCAAAACAATGACTCGGTCCCACCTCTGTAAATCACTGGGGTTGTACAGTACATTACTTTGCACACCAGTTTGAATCTCTACTTGCTGTCAGTGCTCCCACTAGAGGTTGCTGTTGCACCAGACTTGTGAGACCTTCAGTGTGAAAGAAAACATTGTTATTTGACAGTGGCAGATAATCACAGGCACAACTTTCTCCTCCTTTCTTTCAGCTCTACCTTCAGTAGTTTGTTTATGCAACTCTGCTCTATCACACTCCTGCTTGCTCAGAGCTATCTCTTTTTATTCTTGTTTTTCACTCCTTATTGAAACTGTAAATTACGATTAGCTTGTTTTGTTTTCTCAACAAAAAGATTCTTCTTTGACAAGCTTTTCAACATCTTGCTCTCTGAGCTGCAGCCAAACTGCTCTGACAGTTAAAGTACTTCACTGCCTGGAGGCTAATGATAGCAGATTAAGCTGTTGGCAGGAGTTCAGCACTGCACAGCTGGGACATGTTTTCGTGTGTTTCGGTAACTTTTGCCGTGGCCCCATCTGACACTGTCATGTTTGTTTTCTTTGTATCTTTTCTCACACCGTTGCTGATGTCACAGATCCGGACTGACTTTGAAACATCAGACCTCAGGTTTTCGATAAAGGAAATAAAACTTTTAGAGGTGTGGTAAAAGGTGCGAGCTCTTTGGTAAACAGTGTAAGAGGCTGAAATCTCTACACATTAAAGGCCTTTTGACTACCAGCACTGGAGGAACCTGCTCTGACTCAAGATATGAGAAAATATCACTGCTTGTTAACGAGTCTGAGTGACTCAAAGGGAGATTACTGTAATTAGCTTTAGGTGCTTTCCTGCTGTTTTAAAGGGATGGATTACTCACAATCATAACAGCCTGAGGACTTGGATCTAAGCCTGATTAATAGCTTGATGTTGGTGACTGTGAATGGAGTTGTAAACTTGTGGATTACGGTTTACCTTGAGTTTATTTTGTCATGTCAGCAATGTATACTGACTTTCACTTCCCGATTCTGATAAGTCCAAAATTACTACATAATAAACATACTGTATTACTGTGGTAGGAGTGGGACTCACAGTAGGGAAGCACATAAACCAAATTAAGTAATGGTTGTAAAAGAATGTCAAAAAGAATTGGAGATTCAATCCTCACGACATCATGTACTGATTACTGAACAGGCCTACTAGGCACAGACCCAGGGGCCCAAAGTGTAAAGGGGGCCTCCTGGCCTTCACCTGCAAAATTTCACTCAAATTAACACTGATGACCGAGAAGAGACTCAAATGATCATGAAGTAACATAACACAACTACAAAGAAACGCAAAACAGCTGCAAAGAGACTCACAAGGGGCAAAACAAGCACAAAGAGACAAAAATGAACACAAAGAGACTCAAATGACTTTATAGAGATGAAAAACAAACTACAAACAGACTCAAAACAACTACAAAAAGGGGAAAAACAGCCAACACAAAAAAGACTACACAGTGAAACAAAACCATTAAGTGCTTTGTAATGACAAAGAGATGCAAAACAAAAAGAGGCGAAACAACCATAACATCTGTGTGTCTTACTCCTTTGGAGGAAAGGTGTTGGGCCCTTTTGCATGTCTGTTCCTGGGGGCCCACTGTCACATAATCTGCCTCTGCACAACACTGACTATTTTATCAAAAAGTAAAAGTAAACTAATCTAATAAATCTAAGAAAGAGTAAAATCTTGCCCCTTTAAATGAACAAAGTTGGATGTGATCTTTCCAAAAAAGCTTTAAAAGTCCTAAAGGTCAAAACCTAAACCAGGCTGAAAAATTGAGAGAATGTTTGTGGTTTGTAAAAGACGTCATCTGTGAATGCATTTAAGTATCATACTTAAATAAAAACAAAAGATAAGTGACCCAATTTAAACAATAAATTAAAAAAGAATCCAGAATGTACCTGAAAAAGCTACATTGACAGGAGCAAATTAAGTTGTGTTCTTTCACCTCTGCCTTCATTTTGTGAAGAGGATCACTCACTTTGGAATGAAGCCAAAAAAATCTAATAAATTCACTCATTGAATCTTTGAGCTCGGTGAGGGTTTTACAGCCTTTATGTAGCAGCTTGTCTCTGTGGGATTTGTCCTGACAGGGGAGGGAGCACGGTGAGGGTTTCCATCCTCAGAGGACAAGACCGAACAAGGAAAGTTTAAGTCAATTTTACTTCCATTTCTATAAAGACCTAAAGCTACATTTTCAAGGGTGAGTTACGTATTTATAGAGCCCTCGGATATATAAAGTTTCCATCTGTCTTTTAGTGTACAAATAAGCTATGACAAAGAACAAACACTCAGTAGATGTGAAAATGTATTTAAAAAAAGACAAATTAAATACAATATTAGCATGATATTAATGAGTGTCAGATGACTGATTCATATATTTTATCAGCAGTGACTGGCAGTTGTCACCCTCCCTCTGGTTGGTAGTTTCTGACTTTTTGTCTTGATAAAAAAAGAAAAAAATATTTTGACCTGTGTCTTTCTGACATAACTGAACTGAACTCTCTATCCTCACAATTTGACCAGATGTCACTACTGTTACATCTGAAGGCACAAAAACAAATAACATAAAAGAAAAGTTAAATTTATTGGATCACATTTTACAGAGATTTCAGTTTATTTCACAATGATTGTAGAAATGCAGTGGTGAATGTAATATTCACATTATTTAACACAGTACAAAAATACTCTGTAAAAGTTAAAACATAAAAGTTTTACTTGTAAAAAAGTACAGAAGTGTTAACAACAAAGTAAACATAAAGTATTAAAGTAAAAGTCATAGTGCAGAATGGCCCCTGTTATAGCTGGCTAATTATTATAATCGATGCAATAACGTGTAAATGGCACTTAAATGTTGGAGACAGTTGAAGTGGAGCTTCATATACAACACACTGTTAGGTAGTTTAATCAAGAACAATGCACCATATTTTATAAACTGATCACATGCTTTGTGCGTATAATCTTAATCTGAAAAGTGTAGTGGAATAAAAATATTTGAAGTATAAAGTAGTGTAAAATGGAAAGTCCAAGTACCTCTGAATGAATAACAAAACAAAACCATAAGGGGTTTCTGTATGACACAAGCTCTTGAAACACCAACTGTCTCAGTAAACTGCTTTCTGCCTGTTTTGTTTCATCCTCGACTGCAGCCTCACCAGGATTCTCTTCACTTTGGGATGAGCACATATGGGGTTCCTCATGTCCCTTACATGCAGTCTGTGGACCCACAAGGAAAGAAAAGTATGCAAAAAGGAATTGCAAAGCAAATCAAGCACTTTATGAATACAAAAGCACAGTGATCATGTGGCTCATTGTTGATGCTCACAACTTACATCAGTGCAGAGATGTCACAGGCGCCGTTGGCTTGCTGCATGCTCCATCTCTGGACCTTCAGCAGCACTTGGACAGGGATGTACCTCTTTGTTGTGATGCAGCATTTTGGGATGCCAGCTGCAACATGGGATTAAGATTATCAATTATAAGAATGTCATAAAGGGGAAAAAAATAGTATAACAGATTTTGATTTAGATTTGTTAAAGATGAATTGAGTCTTTGTGCTATCAGTGTCATGCAGTCGACTTAAATCTCCAAAAAGAAGTCATTAGTACTATTTAGGTTTGTGTTCAACAGTATCAGTGTATCATATTTCTCAAGAGCACAATATAATATTTGAGATTCAGGTTTGCCTTTGGGTCTGGTTTCAGTTTCATAAAAGTGAAAGTTTTAGGTTGTGAAACTAAAAAGCAGCTGAATAAAATCAACAAATTAATCAGCTGTAACAACGGCAACAAAATTAATTACATCCTACCTTTCCTACTATACATGCAGTTGCTTAATTAAACTTTATAGGTAAGACAATAATGTGAAGTTGGTTAACACACCTTCTCCTACCAACACAAAAATCTTATCATCTCTGACTTATTAAGAGCCGATAAATAACTCATCCTCAGATAAAAACTGATGTGATACAAGTCTCTTCTTGGTTTGAACAGGAGTATTTGTTATGATACTGGAGTTCTTACCTTCCGTAAAAGTGATGGCCAAAGCAAACAGACAGACAACCACAAACGCAACTTTCAGCTCCATGATGATTGAGCGAATGATGGGAGGAAAATCTGTCCTTGCTCTTTAAATACTGCCTCTGAACACAGCTGCGCACCCACCCACCCACTGACAGAGGCAAGTGTGTGAACATGTGCACAAACCGTCAAGCATCTCTTTGAATGTGACACATTGCAAAACCCAAAGGTGATAAAACTGTGATTAAGCAATTGAAACACAGCAAGTTTAACGTCTTTGTGCAAACAACAAACTTTCGTTTTGAACCTTTTGTTCAAACTGCTGGTGCTGGATGAGTGTGTGGTAAAGGTATGCTTGACTCCAACAGGCCCCAACAAGTTTAATAACCACTTTTTAAACGGGATCTTATTTGATTGACAGATATGGAATGAAAGCTTGGCAAATGCCACACCCAGTGTCACGAAAGAGAGGGTACAGTTTAAGCAATTGTGGTCAAATGGAAACTTAATAAGCATTAACCAGCAAAGGTCTTTAAGCAGCCTGGTCAAACATCAGCGTAAAAAGGAAGGGAAGATATATCAAGTTCTCTAAGGTCTTGGGGCATTAGTGCGGTGCTCTGAAATGTTTTGATGTTGAAATAATAATTATTTTAATAAGCATTTGGGCAGCGGTTTGGAGTTATGATGATGGCAACAACACTTCAAACAGAGGCCTTGTATTCAAGCACCTGAATCAGCAAACAATGGTTTTGCTTAAGAGTCCATGAGCAAGACTCTCTCTGTGTAGATGACCCTGACCTTTGACCTCTCTATGGAGGGAAGAGCTAAAAAAATCATTAACAAATCAGGGCAAATAAAATCTGACAGCTGGCTTAAAAGTCCTCAAATACATGTCGAGCAAAATATTGCATGTATTGATAAATAAAGTCCTCATGTTGACAAGGTTATGGATCTGATGACAAGATATTATGCTGACCTGATACTGCAGAAGCTGCAGCTGTCACATTCACTGTGTGCTCAGGTGTGGCTTGCCAATCTCCTCCACATGTTGTGCAATTTATCTGAGTGTGCAAACCACACAATGTAATTATTGCAGGAAAAAAAAAATAAAGTGCTCCCCAGGGGAATTTTTCTGGTAGCAACATTGACAGACTGGCTACTTGAGTGCCTGGGAAAAGTTGCTGATGTGGAAGCAGTTTAAACCAACAAATGCACACAGTGTTCGTGTGATGTTTGGTTTGCATGCAACAAGAAATACCTGATCCCATATAAAGCCTTTAATTACAACAGATTTGTTTGTCTCTTGTCAGAGCCAGTTTGACTTCGATATAGTGCTGTCTGACATGTCTTTTTTTACTTTCAGAAATTAAATCTGGAGGATTTGTTTTCGTCTTTAAAAGAAGCCACTGTGTTCTGGTTTGACTGCATTGGCTGCATTATCAAATTTACTGCCTTCTGATGCTGCAGGTGCCACTGTAGTGGGACACAGATATGGTGGAACTCCCTTTTCTAGTCAAGGTTAAATGTCTATACTGACCTGACTGTGCAGACAGTTGTCAACATACTGGTCCATTATCTAAATCTGGCTCCTCACCCAAAAACAATATATGCCCAGTGTCAGGAGAGAATCCTCAGAATTGGCGTTGGCTCTGCGTGGCACTTGCTGCTCGCTGTATGCTGATATCACTTCTCCTGAATTCAGTAAACTCTGTTACAACATAAGCCATCTGAGTCTCCAGTGTCTTCCTGTACTTCTCACACCTCCTCCAACGGTGCTAATTCCTTAACAATATATATATTTTTTTTCTTTTCTTGCTTAAAACCTCTCACCAGTCCTATACATTTCACATAAAATGCCTATCCAAGGCAAAACTAAAATAAATAAAAAGCTGATATTGCATGGCCTCATTTGAAAAGATGCAAGTCTTTCATCAAAAGTCAGAGTCGTTGTAATTGCATCTATCATTGAGTAATATAAGTTTCAACTCTTTCAAATTAAAGTTTTTTTTTTTGTTGTTTAATTTTCCCCAAAATATTTTCTTTAAAAAGATGCTGCAGATAACTAGAACTGGGACTTATCACCTGGAAAACACATGGGATCATAATATCAAGCCTCACCTCATCCAGATTCAAAGATGATAACAGGTGGTAGGAGCAGCAGGCCGAGCAAAGCACCCCAGACATCCCTCTCCCCAGCAACGCTTTTCAGCCCCACCTGGGGGACCCCAAGGTGTTCCCAGCCAGATGAGATATGTAATCCCTCCAGCGTGTTCTGGGTCTACCCCAGGGCCTCCTACCAGTGGGACGTGCCCAAAACACCTTCAGCGAGACGCCCAGGAGGCATCCTGATCAGATGCCCGAACCACCTCAACTGACCCCTTTCGATGCGAAGGAGCAGCGGCTCCACTCTGAGCTCCCTCTGGATGTCTGAGCTCCTTACCCTATCTCTAAGGCTGAGCCCAGCCACCACGCAGAGAAAACTCATTTTGGCCGCCTGTATCCGCGACCTCATTCTTTCGGTCACTACCCAGAGCTCATGACCATAGGTGAGGGTTGGGACGTAGGTGGACCAGTAAATTGAAAGCTTCGCCTTCTGGCTCAGCTCCCTCTTAATCACGGCAGGCCGACGCAGCGCCTGTATCACTCCATCTCACGCTCCATCTCACGCTCCATTCTATTCTCACTCGTGATCAAGACCTGAGATACTTATACTCCCTCACTGGGGGCAGGAACTCTCCCCCAACCTGGGGAGGCAATCCACCAACGTCTGGCAGAGAACCATGGCCTCAGATTTGGAGGTGCTGACTCTCATCCCGACTGCTTCACACTCAGCTGCAAACACATTGTGAAATGATGCATTTAATGTTGTCTATTATATAGCTGCTGAAATAATTTAGTAAATATGATCTTTTTTACTGTCTAAAGCCATGCTCAAATGGTTGAATTGTCCTTTTATGATAAAGACAGTGATGCTAAGATAATAAATTCATAATTTTTATGAAATTAAAAAAAGGATGAAAAAAATATCAGTATGATTTTTCACCATTTCTGAGATGTTTTCAAAGTACTGTGATGGTAAATATCTAGAATAGATATGTGAAAATAATATTAGTGCTAAAATAGTACTGATTCCATGGTAGCAAATTGATATATGTTGGTATACTAGCATATTAGAAGCATTATAACAGTATACTATTTGTAATTTCGATTTTTTTCTTTGAGGGACATCTCAACCATTTTGTTGGTTGAGGACTATATTTAAAAAAAAAACAACAACTATGGGACCTCATAAAAAATAAACATTATTTTTTTGTTATTATAGCCCCAAGGAAATAAAACATGCAAAGAAAAAAATAATCAAATCAAAGTATTAGCCATATTGAAATTTGGGCTTGATGTTGGCAATAAATGAAGTTAAAGTTATTATAATTTATCCTGAGGAGGGCAGGTATACGTGGCCCAAATTTCAAGACAATCCAGCCAGTAGTTGTTGAAGCATTTACCTCAAAACCACAAATCAACATCTTGGTTGGAACTAGAGCAAAAATCAAGACACATCCTCTGGAGCCATGAATTTCTGTATACAATTTTGTGGCAATCAATCAAATGTTGACCAAGTGGCTCCTGCTTTACTGTATTTTCTCATTTAGTTTCATTTCAAAATATCTGATAAGTTACTCTAATTATTAAAAGTCTAGTCAAGCAGAACTTGATAATAACTCAGCCATATGATAAAAAAAGTCTTTCTGGGCCCCAAAGTAGGTGAGTGCAACTAAACTCTACACATAATCTGTTTAAATACACCATGTGGTCATGTGTATTAATATTCATTTACAGTTTTCATTACTGATGTAACAGTGGCCAGCAGCAATGCGTGCAAGGACGGCTTGTGATGTTAAAAATAAACACAAAACGCAGCAGTCAGATTTATGACAAATTTCCAGTTTTCCCGAGACGCCACACAAGTGTCGGATCAGTCAAACCTGGTAAATGTCAAAGTGTGGGAGGCCCCGGCTTCCTGTTCCAGCTGGATTCTGGAAAACACTACAGACAAACTGCCGTCACATACAGTCCTGGCAGAAACAGCAGCTCTCAATCATCACACACAAAGGATTACGACAATTAGAACCGACTTTCTTTCATTTTTGCCAAACTTGACATGTTGATACAAAGCTGAGGGAGTTGTGTTCTTGAAGGAGATGAATGAAAGGCACGGCACTGATCAACACTGCCAGTTTCTGTTATTGATTCAACAAGTGATGCAAATGATTTTAACCAGCTATCTTTTAATCTACCTTACAATACAGACTCCTCTTTAAAAAGTCCACCATCTGTTGTCGCCTCTTGAGCCTCATATCAGTGTCAAGATTCATTTTAATTTCCTGTAACTGGATGCACCCAAATAAAGAAGTTCTCTATGTTTGGTAATTATTATCAGCTTTTACTCACTTTTTTCAAACACACACACACACACACACACACACACACACACACACACAGAAAACATACAAGTTTTGTCAGTGATTCATCTCACAGGTGTAATTACTTGGAGCGTGGGAGTAATGAACACAGACAGCAGCAAGCTTTTTTGGCAGTGATACATTCTGTATTGTTTCTCCGATTTTCAATATACAATAATATCTCTACTACAGTACATGAGAAGTAACTGCATTGTCATTCAGCTGTTTTACATGGATGTCTGTAATCTCTGATCTCTGATTTATTTACAGTGTTTTCTGCTATGATTCACTTATTTGTAATGGAGCTCTAAGGTGTTACATCCCCTCATATAGAATACAATTTTGTTTACAGTATGTGCATTAGTATATACATTTCTAAGGTTGGAACAAACACGAATATTTATAACCAGTATCATGATTTCTCCTCCACAGGGTCTGGATGACAGAGCCAATTACTTAAGTTAAAGGTAGTTCTCTGTCTGTGACAGAGATATCACAGCAACATTTGACTTGGCATTTTAACAGGGCTGATCTTCATTTAGTTGCACCTCCAGGCCCTGAGAAGCCTCCGCAGAGATCAGTATCAGTACTCAGTCTGTCCTCTGGTGGCTACATGCAGCAGGCGCATAAGCAGTTCTGCAGGTGAGCTCCCTGCAGAGCCGTGAGCCGCATCCGAGGCCTCGCTCTCCCCCAGGCAGTCAGGGTCCACTACGCAGCTCTCTGAGAAGGAGGAGAGGATTTTATTTAAAGTTTGCCAATTCATACCAGACTCATTAAGTTGTCTGAAGATGACAAACGTCAGACTGTACCTGAGTTACAGCAGAGTCCTGAAGCAGCGCAGCGTCCTCCCTCAGATCCACAGGGTCTCCCTCCCGCCTGGCAGGGGGTGAGCAGGTAGTTCTCCTCCACGCAGTGAGCTGTTTCCGGGGAGCCCAGCAGGCAGCCGAGGCCCTCTCCGCAGCAGATGCTGGGGCCGAAGCAGCGGCCCCTGTCTCCAGGGCCACAAGACATGCACTGAAGGAGAAAGGGATAGATTGACACATTAATCAGGTGCTATTGCAGTCAAGATTTTCCTTTATTCCAACACTTCTATCCCTCGCTAACCTCACTTCCTTTCCTCCCATTCCTCAGCACTGATTGGTTCCTTTCACCTGCTCATCCCAATTTAAACCCTGAACACCATTTCACTCATTCTTTCTTTATCATCACATGTGGCGGCAGTGCTGGTGAGCATCTTCCTTCTCTTTAGTTTATCTTGTACATTATTAGTTTGACTTAGAGTATTATCTATCCTTATTAAGAAGGACATTTGTTTAATTTGACTGAAGTTCTAATGTTGTATTTGTTTCTTTCAGATTCAGAACCCATGTGTGTTTGCTACCCCTTCATGTTTAATTGCAATTTGAGTTCAGAAAAAAACTTGTTTGCAAAGAGTTTTAGTGGCTGATGTATTCTGACTGATGCCCATGACAGTGGACATTTCTTTTTGAATGTCCTCCTCCTGAACAGCTCTGAATCCAGCGAATTACTGATGGAACATTGATATGTTTTCTAATGAAATTGCAAGAGTCTTGATTCCAGTAATGGGCTTGATATAAGCCAAAAAGCTATTTTTTTAGTACTGGAAAATGGTTGCATGGTTTCTGTTGCAATTTATCACACTTAAATGTGTATATTTATTAACTTGCCTTTACACTAGAACTAAAAAACAATATAAAAACAGTTTTTGTTTCCCTTATAAGCTACAATACACAAGTTTATCACACACACACACACACACACATTTTAAAACACATTTATCTGATTTTATGCTGCTAAACAAAGAAATATAAAAAGAAATATTTGCTGCAATCTTATACAAAACACAACTTAACATTGTTATTGCTACCATACTTGTCTTTTATTATGGCCCTTACAAGATTTTAGTGAGTAAAATGGCTGGGATGCTTGTCTGATCCCAAACCAATAAACCTTTGATATCAAATTTGATCTCACAAAATAAATTTCCCAGATTCTATACTTACAGTTTCCCTAATTATATACATTGTTTGTTGTTTTTTTAAGCTTATTTTAAAAAGTATTACTTGAACTCAGTGGCATCTTGGGAAATTCATAATCCACGACATAAAATTGATTAAAAAAAAAAAAAAATGGGAAAAATAGGACTATAAAAAAAAAAAAAAATCTAAGAAAGTCAAAGATGAATATTGGTCCTCACCTGTCTGATCCCAGTCTCCGACAGCGCTCGTTTCCCTCCTCTCGGGCAGTTCTGGATGTAACAGGCGGATGACAGCGCGAGGAGTGCCATTACGCACAGAGGGAACAAGGAGTGAGGCATCGCTGCTGGTTCTGGATGAGCGCCGCGCACCGGTATGTCCTCCGCCCCGGGTGGATGTGTGACTGATGCCCCGGTAGATTCCTCACTTATAAGCAGATGGACATGACCTGACAAAGCGACTGACACTCGTATCTGACGTCAGTGTCGTGTTGTTCTGCTCTCCGTGTGCACGCGCGCCCGAAGGCCACCTGCGTGCGTGTGCGCGAGGAGAGGTCGCGGCAGATATGGCTCTGCATCAGATGTGTGTCATCTAACAAATCTACACAAGAAAACAGCGGCGACAGCAGAAGATGCCTTTTCTGTATTCACGACTGCGCCGCACTTATTTGGAGTAACTTTTCTGAATAATGTCAGCCTCTGCTGCGGACAGCAGGAGGGCACACGCTGGAAATGGCAGAACATGAACAATTAATTAGACTTGTGGACAACTAATTACATTTACTGCAATAAGCGCGATGATTAAGAACATTTCATGATGATCATGCACAATTCAGCTGTCAAACTCATCCACTGTTCATCAGTGTGGGACAGACATTTTTGACTTTTGTCACACAGAGGAAACTGTCATGACAACCTCAAGGTCACCCAAATTATCCTCCTGATGTAATTTTAAACTATTAATGAGCACAACAAGATTAGCATTTCAAATAAACATAAACATGTGAAATTCATTATTCCGTTCCGTGTCTTGTTGCATGCTTTGGGTTGTTTCTCACCTATTAGCTGTTGTGATGCTCACTAACAAGCTAAATGACAAAACTGAGCATCACAGGCAGCAGGTGTGAAGGAGCGCTTTGATTAGCAGCACAACATTCAAACTTTAAGTGTTTCAATAAATATAAAATGTGGCCTTTCTTTACTGTACTCATGGACGGTATGCAATTAACAAGTTCATTAAAAAATCATTTTGAAACTTCTCAAAAATAGAAACAACACCTGATTCCTGTAATGACATGTCATGGAAAATGAAGTGCAAACCACTACAGATCATTGTGTGAGACCAACGAACATCAAAACTGGCTCTGATTCAGTGAGTCATCGCTGGTTTTAGCTGCTTTTTAGTCTCCAAAAGTTTTGTAGCAAGCCCTCCCTTTTTTTCCAGCAGCTTTTTAGACACAAAAAGCATGCTGTAGTCTGTACCACTCCAATATACTGCCAGTATAATTTAAGTGCTTTATCTACCACTTGTATCTGAAACCGTGAAGCTGATGTCTCCATTTCACATGCAAGAACAACTGATTCAGCCTTTGCTTGTACGGAGCGGATACAGGATCATGACCTTAGTTAAGCTTAATGTTGTCACGGAAACCAACACATGAATTATGCTATTTGTGATTGCAAAGACCAATAAATGCTGTTTTTCCTGACTTTGGTCTTTTCAACCCTTTTGTGCATGCAATAACAAACTCATAAGAGGCAATTAGAGTTAAGTGTTAAGAGGCAGAAAATGAATACGTGGCCAAGGACACTCTGGAGGAGCTGTGGCCTCTGCTGGAGGACATTGTGCACATATTTATTTCCTAACACTACATCTTAAAGAAAAAAACAGTAAACAGTTTCATAAATAATGTAAAAATAAAGGGAAAAAAAAGCCTAGGGAGCCGAGGGAGTCAGTGGAATAAGAGAAACTTGACTGAATTATAGCAACTTTAAAGAAATTCAGCTTTTCGGTACTACCTGATAGACACTTGCCATTGTGGGAATCAACGCCAGCGTATTCACTTTAATATTTACTAATCAAATTGTATTTAAATTATTATTATTATTATTATTATTATTATAATTATTATTTTCTTTCTGCATTTACCACCAAGAAAAAAAAACCGATACCAAGAATGTAGGGAATGTTATGTGGTGAATGGAGGGGAAGGCTGAGCTCGAACCGGTGTGTCTCTTCACAATGACCACACAGCCTTGGGTGAACTCCATTTTCACTTTCATTCTTCTGGCCTCTTGCTCTCAGTAGTCCTGTCCCTCAACCTTTTCTTTTGCATCCTCGACACATCTACACATCCAGCGTTTGTACAAAGGCCGCATAACCAAGGCTGCAACTACTCAATGAAATGGCTAAAGACGCGGAGGAGGGTGGTAGAGAAGAGAACATTTTTCTTTTGACAGTCTTTTACGCAAGATTTTGTAAAGGTCTTTGCTTTGAGTGACATTACAGAGTTGATTTAGTGACGTCACAGGTCCAAGAACGTTATATTAGGATAGATAAATTAGGGCTGGGCAATATATCGATATTGTGATGTGAGACTAGATATTGTTTTAGATTAGACTGGAAATATTTTGTAAAAGCACCAACAGTCAACCTGACAATATTGTCACAGTATCGATAGAGGTATTTGGTCATAAAAATTGTTGCATTTGATTAACTCTGTATCGTCCAGCCTAGAGAAATACATTTCAAAGCTAGACCTTAAGTACTTGTAACACGCATGAATGAAGAAATGATATAGAAATATCTAAAAAAAACAAACAAACAAAAAAACAACAACTGAGAAATGAGGGGTGAAAAGTGTCATGGAAACTGTTGTTAAAACAATTGGAAATTCTTCAGAGCAGTGGTTTTCAAACTTTTTGTGCGCACACCAAAGTGACAGGTAGCTTTTGTGAAACTGTCTACTGATATTTTTTTTTCTCTTTTCTTTCGGTGGTAGGTCGTCTTCAAAGGTGTTTTGTTGTAATTTGCTCTGTACAATAAAACGATCCATTGTACCACTTACGGCTTTCTCCTTATAAATGTTATCATCCCTCACACTGGCTGCCAATCAGGGCTTTGGATGTGTCACACACTCGTAATTCCCACGCGCAAATGGTGATGAACAGTTTCGCCATGAAGGTCTTTAAAATTAAGTCAGATTAAACTACATTTTTTAGCTAGAGTTTGCTTCTTTATTAGGAAATGGTTGCGTACGACATACTGATACAGTCACATAAAAATTAATTCATAACCTTTTATATAGGCCCAGTTGAATATTGCAATAATAATGTGTTGCTATCACAAAATCCCACAGCCACCATTTGAGAACCACTGGTTCAGAGAACTATCGCCTAGTCAGCTGTCAACAGCTGGCAAAATCCGGCATTATACATCTGTGAAGATGGCTTGTTGGGAGATCATGGCTGGGGATAAAAGGAATAGATTTCTTGCAAAAGGTCCTAAAGGTGTACTTCTCCCACGTGCGTGAAGATAAATTGTATATCACTGTTTCCCAACATGAGGGACTTGACACCCACTAGGGGTTGCAAAGCCTTCCTGATTTTAAGGGATGTCAGAAAAGGTTTTTTTTTAATATACAGTAGGCCTGTATCTCGGTAAACGTCCTGCAGTTATTGCATTGCATTCACTTTTTTGGTTTAATTGTACAATTAATCAGTTCTTTTTGTTTCCCCACTCTGAGTTCAACATGGTCACAATGCTATAACGCCACATCTGGAGTACAATCCTGTCATCACCTTGAGATCAGTCCTCCTCATTTCTTCAGTGGCCTTTGAGGGCGTAGGTTTGCCATTTCACAGCATGCGTCAGTGATGCACACGTATGATGTCACTGCGTGGGGAAGGGCTTTGACAGGCTGGACACAAGATTTGATTGGATGTTGATACAGTGACAGAGTTTAGCGTTTGTGATTTCCTCCGCAGGCAGGAATGGCAGAGCAAGTGACCACAGGTTAGACGGTAGATGGATGATGCAGATTTGGAGTAAACGGAGACCGAACGGGAACACGCAGAGCACGTCTTCTCAGCTGGCGAGGATATGAGAGGAAAAATTAATCAAATAGTCCATGGATTTACAGTAATTCAGCGTTAGACATCAGAAACACTTTTCAATACTGTTAATACAGTTATAGAGTCACACATTTGTTTTTCAGTGCATGTCACAGGTTCTTTAGTTTTGTGTTGTAAAGTAAGTCTTTGGTCTACGCCCCTCTCTCTTAATACACAACATCCTCAGATTTCCTGCACCTCTATTCCTTTCAACAATGAATCAGCCAAGTGTTTTACATGTTTTTGTGAGAAAGACAGGGAATTTTTCTGCCTGGTCTTCTGGATTTTGGTAACTAGGGCTTCTATTTTTCTATTTCTATTTTTCTACGGAAAAATGAACAGTGACATTAAAAAATGTTCTTTTTGAAGCTTGACAAACCCTCTTCAAGCTTTTGACAGAGCACTTCTTCTGAGCTGTATTAAAAGAATGCAAAGGTCTGCACTAGTGGGGGCACGCTGCCTCAGGTAACAGCAAGACATGAAATACAATCCAAGAAGTACAGTGTGAGTAACAGATCCATGAATCCGAAGGTTTGTTAGATTTGTCAGCTATGATCACCAAATAAACATTAGAAATAAGGTGTGCATTGCAAAGTAATCTACAAGGAATGTACAGTAGCGTTCTGCACACTTGATTGGCCACGGCAGCACCTTGCTGGATGATGTTGTAAGGAGACAAAAATTGCGCTGTGCCTGCCATTTTTATAGCTTCCTCTTGGATGCATGCTTACGATCTGACACCTGGTCGCTACCTTGTTATGGAGGCCAGCCCTTACATCCTGTGCACTGGGGCTGAGGGGCTACACACCACTACCCCAAAGGCCAACACCCATAAATACTGCGAATGCAGCAAAATGACAAGAAATGGGAAAACACAGGCAGTGGGCAGGGTATCTGCAGATACAGACACTGTCACACACTTTGAGTCTATAAATCGTTTATTTGGGAAATTCATCCTTATTCTGTCTTTAATGTTTCTGCAGATTTTGTTGATTTTGGCCAGAGCCCTCTGCGTTGGCACCCCTGCTGCGTCATCTAGCTAAATGCGGCTTTAAAGAGGGAGGCGCATTAAGTTAGAAACCTCTTTCAAAGGAGTGAGATATAACCTTTGTAAAGCCACCTTTGACATTTACAGAGGGTAGTATCTTTTGACGCCTAACAGATTTTGGTGTATTTCTTCAGGCGTTTTAAAGAAGACTTTTTACTGAATCATACCTGTTGGAATGCTTTGAGTGCCCGCAGTCTGACCGCGCTGTGAGGTGTTCAGTGTTTCTGAGTCAGAACCAACCTGTCTCTGTTGAGACAAGTTTGAGGTGAAGGACGGTCGGCCCTGCAGGGCAGAGAAGAGGGCCTCATCCAGACTGGCAGACAAACGCTGCTCATGAGAGCTGCAGCTGGGGTCTGAAGCAGTATGGGGAAGAAATCAACGTTGACACAAAAGATAAGTCAGCAGGGAAAGAACGGCAGAGTCAAGTTTTCCGATCTTTTTTTTTTTTAGAACATATACTCACCTGAAACTGCATCATTTCTTGTTTTTTTTGTTTGAGGTAGTAGTTGTTTCTCAGCTGTCAAATCTTCTGTTGATTCTTTGGAAATTCCACTTAGATCTCGTTTTGTTTTCCTCCCTAACTCTGACTTACTCTCTGTAGTAAGAGGTTGGGAGTTAGATGTGTGATTGCTGTTATCTGTGTCTTCCATTTCTGTAGTCCTGGCTGCATCCTGCTGAACAACAGTATTTTTCATTGAGCTTTCACTGAGACATTCAGAGTACTGCGACTGTCCATCTACTTTGGAAGCTATCAGTCTTGATGCCTGGGGATTCTCTCCCTCCCTTTGTCCCCCCAACATCCCGTCCCTCCTCATCATCCCGTTCTGCAGGAGGAAGTGGTCGATGCGGCTTTTCAGCTGGGGGTTAGGAAGAGGCTGCGAGGTTGAAGTAAACGGGACGCCAGTGAAGGGATCATTTGGGGGTCGACCCCAAGTTGCTTCCCTCTTCTGGTGCTCCTCCAGAGTGGTGTTGTCCACTGACACACCGCTGGGCAGCAGCATTGGCAGCATCATGACCTCCTGGGTTATCGGGTCAAGGAACTCCTCTGGGATGGAAAGATCGCTGGAGTCAGACAAAAAGCCAACAGATAATTATAAATACTGTGAGAATATCCTGAAGCTGATTTAATAAGCTGCGTAAGCATCTGAAAGACACAAATATGTACCTTGAAGGTGTGCCCGTTTTCAGTGGTGGTTTTGTCTGGCTGACAGACGGGGTAAACAACCTGGGTCTGGGCAGCTGTCTTTTACTGGCCTCGTAGTTTCTTCTAATCTTCTCCACTTCTTCTGCAGGGCAGCAGCGAGCAGGTTGTCCCCACACAGCCAAAGTCTTGAGCCCAAGAGCAGACGCTGCACCGCCAAACGGCACAGTCACACGTAGTTGTGTCACAGCACCTAATGAGAGCAGACCCCGACTCCATAGCTCCTCTTGCCGACAGTTCGCAGGTTGTGGGGGTGGTGTGGAGAGGAATGGGGGCCGAGGGCGAAAATTTGAACGTGTAAAACAGACCTGAGTTTCCTCCCTAAGTTCGCAACGACCTACCAGTTTAAACTCTGGTTCAGGAATACTAGATTCAGTGTTTGACTGACGCTTGAACGCGTGGCCTCTTTGTTGCTCATCTGGAGCTACTTCGCCCCACTGCTGGGCCTGAAGTGTCCACTGGTGTCCATTACTCTGGCGTGATTTACTGTCCTGCTCTTGTTTGTCTCTGCTCTGTTTCTGGTCCTTTTCCTGCATTTGTTTCTTTTCCTGAACCCGCTCCTGGCCTTGGCCAAAACTCTGGGAGGGTAGTGGATCAGAGCTGGTGCTGATCTCCAGTCTCTTGCAGGCCTGTCCCCGGTCCATACCCCAGGGCCACAGCTCCACATCCACCCTGCACAGCTCCACCTGGAAGCCAAACTTCAACGTCACCTGAAGACAAAAAATGGATATCACTCTTTTAATTATACAGTCTGATGTATTACTCATGTTGCCACAGATCCTACACACTTTAAAAAGTTTTGCAAATATTAAGATGCTCAAAATATAGTATGGATGTTGTTAGCATGAAATGGTGGACAACTATGTATGTCACTTTAAGCTTTTGAGTGAGTGGGTAAGTATGTGTGTGTGCATCAAAGCACTCTGTCATGACCTTGTTAGGGATTTCTCATACTTTGATACTACTTTCTACACTGTACTTGTTTTGAAGGTCCAGTGCGTATGTGGCATCTAACAGTGGAGATTCAGGCTGCAACCAATTGAAACTTCTCCAATGTGCAAGGCGTGTAGGAGAACTACAGTAGTCAGGTTTCCATCCGAATGTCTCGAAATTTTTGAGCAAATTTAGTGAAAATGCGACTCTATGCCCGTTTCCATTTGTTATTATTTTGCGATTATTGAGAGGAGAGTGCGCCATGAGATGTTGTCATCAGAGAGCGTCTCTCTGCCACAAAACAAACAACACACTCGGCTGACAGTCAACAACTGATCATGGACAGATTCCTGATCGACCTGTTGGCGTTAAACTCTGGTCACCATTTTGTCAGCATTCACCGCGTACCGAGCCATCCTGAAGAAGAGACGACAAGGAAGAATTTTAATGTTAAGAGTATTGTTGGAAATAGCTGGAAGGAGACCACCGCGTACCACCAACGTATACGTGTGACGTGGTATCCAGTCCAGTCATCGTTTATCCGCAAAACCTGTTTCCATAGCAAAAAGTCGTACTTTCCTTTTATCGATACGCAGACAAATCCACCCCCTCCATGCGTAAAAACTTTTCTGAGAATTTTCTGCCTTTTTTCGAATTTCTAGCGTTTCCATTAATGTTTATTTTCGCTATTTTTGAAAATTCGAATAAGAATAGGTGGATGGAAACCCTATTACTGTCTGACGCGAAAATACAAATTACCCTTTCTAGAGCTGGTTTTTGGTTAGTTGTTTTGAAACAACTATTCTTATATTAAGATAAGATAAGATAAGATAAGATAAGATAAGATAAGATAAGATAAGATAAAATAAGATATTCCTTTATTAGATTAGATTACAAACTAATGAAAAGATAGTTATACATATGATGTACCAGATGTGCCAATACATTCCTCTAAATCCTACACATTGGACAGTTCAATGTATTTTGTTTTGATGCCCTTTTGACTGTACTGCTGTGATGTCTGCTGTGTTGTTTTGGAACGCTGAGTCTCCTGTCTGCACAACAAATTTACCCTTGGCAAAAAAAAAGATCCCAAGAAAAACTTGAGCCTTGAATGATTCAGTACATTCTTCCTCGAGAGTGCTCCTGCCTTGGATTTGTAACTTCAATATAAGGACATATTTTAAGACTGCAATGCCATTCATTTTACAGGTAGTTGGACAACATGGCATCGACAGTAGCCACCTCCGTGAAAAAGCATAATTGGGAACTTCACATATTTGGTGTTAAAGGAGAATGTTGCTTTAAAATCACACAACAAATATGAGGCCACAGACATGAGGCTGTTATCAATCTTCTCATCCAACAGTGGAAATACACGGGGCGTGTGTGTGATGCGTCAGGTAGGCAAGGCAGAACATGTTTTTTTACCTGTGTGGTTGTGTGCCAGCTCTAACTGTGTGTATTGAGGTTTGAGTGATAATGCAGTTGATTATGCAGGGTTTGGAAGCGTACACGCTATATAAATAAACAATGAATTAATTAACTGGATCGTTTTAATGACAGAATGCATTAATTTGATTGATTTATTTTAATGCGAAATGTGAAAACACCCACAAGGTTGCTCTGCTGCATCACATTGCCTCTGATACAATAAGGTACTCATTTTATTCACTTTTAAACAGATTTTACTTGTTAGTTTTACACAGTTTTATGTTGTTTTTAACTGTTGGAGGGCTGCAGAGCCGTGCATAGAGAAAAAAAACAATAGACCAGCCATGTAAAAATAGAGAAGAGCCGCACAATGCCCAAGCAGGTGTGCATGTATGCCCGATGTATTTTGGCCGCATCCATCAGCAAAAAAAGTAAACCTTGACCAAAGTATGCCGTCATGTTACCTGTACAGGTGGACGTAAAAAGTACTCAAGCTTGAAGCCCCGCCTCCGGAGAGCTGGGTCGGCTGACACAAGGTTTGTGACGTCATAGCCATCCGCACAGAGCTGTAGTTGGGTAACAAATCAAATAGGAATTTATATTATTTTGTGATAGCTTGAAATAAAAAACTAAGAGATAAGATATGTATAAAATATATATAATAAATTACATTTTTCATGAAACAATGAAAAAATGTCTGCTCTCAAATGCAAGCAAAAAAGTCATCAGAATGGTTGGCATCATTTTAATTGGGTTTTAAAGTTTAAAATCAGGTGTAGGTTTTTCAGGTTTGATACATAGCAAACTTTTTATGTGTGTCCAATTAAAATAATTTTACTACAAAGTGTTAATTTGTAAGTGTTAATTTTAGTCATGCTGTTAATATCTTCCAAAAACATATTAGCGATTCTGGAAAATATTTAAATTTCAGGGGGCTTGTCTCTGTGGAAATGTGGCTCAGAGCAGCAAATTCAGGTGAGACTTAACTACACAAATACAAACTCTGTGAAGCATCACACGGAAGGAGACGGATACGTTATATAGGACGATGGAGAAAAAGTGAAGCATAAGATGAGTAAAAAAAATATAACTGAACATCTTTCATCCCATGTGTGGAGAAAATACAGTCATAATCAGATTACAAAAAATACAAATAAAAAGAACATAACAAGGTCAGCTGTGATTCAGTCGCCCACACATCACTTTGTCCCTCTGCTTTCTTTATTCTATGTCCTCCACCTCCCTCTTTCGCTATTTTGTGTCCATCTATGTTGATTCTTCCTGTTCATCTTAACACATATGGGACCTATTCATTACCTCTCTAAAAGGAGAATAAGGTGAATGCGGCTGCATATGCGCTCTGCTCGATAGGAACAATTGAAAAAGACAGTGACACTCAGAATAAAACGTGATGTGGACACAGGCCCTGAGACAATACCATTAAAGAGTAGAAATTAAAGTTTTTAGCTTATTTTATGCACCAACTAACTGCTGCTGACACAAGTTAGCCCACATGTCACCTATGTGTAGTTGCAGTTTCCTACTCCAAACAAGCAAACAAAGGAGAAAAACCCAGGAAAGCATTGTATATGTTGAACAAAAAAACATCTTGAGAAAGGTACAGTTACGTGATAGGTCCATGAAATGTGTCGCACCTTGTTGCAATGAACTGTTGTGTAAAAGGGTGGCAGACAGAGATTGACAACCATATTCTCCAACCTGCGAAGACACAAATTGATTTAAGAGCTATAGGTGTTGCCTTGCGTCACTCATAGTCAGTCATAGGTCAAGGAAAAATGAGGCATTCAGTAAAAGACATTCCTCAACACTGACTCGTTGATATACCACACTGTCCTGCATTATTAGAAGGTCATCACATTTTTTGTGTTTACACCTATTAGTTTACAAGACCTTTAACCACGTAACTAAACGACCTTCACTAACTAACTGACTGACTCTGCTCTTGTCAACAATTTAACAGTGACTTCAACAAGGTTTGCTGTACAGTATTATTGTGTCAAGTAATACAAAAAAGAAAGTCACTTCCACTTATGTTTGCCATCTGGCAACTGGAATGAAACGCAATGAAACAAAATGGGCTAATTCATAGCAACTCAACACTAAAAATAAATTATCCATGATGCACATAGGTCAGTTCTGTGGCTGCCACTATAAAGTTGGAGCTGAAATAATTAGCGGATTAATCACTTAGTCAATTGATAGTAAATGAACAACAGTTTAGGTAAAAAAATTGACCAATTAAGTAATAAATCAAAAGAAAATGAAAAAAGATTTGCTGTTCCCAGCTTCTCAAATGTGAGGATTTGCTGCATTTCAGTAAATATCTTTGGGTTTGGGGGTATTCTCTAGACAAAAAAAAATGCTCTGAGAATTTGTGATGTGCATATTTTTTCTCCATATAATCACACATTTGCTGGACTAAATTAATAATCAAATAAGCCTAAAAATAAAATTAGTAAGAGCTGAAGGGATTAGGCATAAAAGTTTAGTCAGTTGTAAGAAACTTAATCAAAAACTACTTTGATATTAGATTTATCTTTTCAGTATTCTGTCGCGCTGTAATGCTGCTGTTCTTTGTCCAATATGACAGTTATCTACATGTGTATGGGTGTTGAATTGTTGGTCAGACAAAACAACCAACCTGAA
This sequence comes from Cephalopholis sonnerati, assembly GCA_019142605.1. Lineage (NCBI taxonomy): Eukaryota > Metazoa > Chordata > Actinopteri > Perciformes > Serranidae > Cephalopholis > Cephalopholis sonnerati. Next base: position 28,468,639 of record JAGQAX010000007.1, read on the forward strand.
TACACCTGAACATGTGGTGGCAATTTTCACTATTTTCTGACATTTTATGGACCATACGATTAATCTACTGATGGGGAAAATAACTGGAATCTTAACAGGTAATAAAAATAATATATATCCGCCCTAACTAAGATAATTTCACAAATAAATGAGTCATTTGAGGGCTTATTCAGTTACTGGAAACTACGAATTTAACGTTAAATGTTCAGTTAACATTACATGTCAACAAGGAAACTAACTGATGTAACGTTACGTTTTAATTAATGTAACAGATTAGAAATATAATGGCTCTTGTGTTGAAGGCTAATGGCCTCACGCACAATTTACTTACCGGTATTAAAAACATTTCAATATATATTTTGACAAAGCTAACGTATCGTACATGGTTAAGCTAGCTGTCACAGTCTGTTATGGTATATATATTCAAATAACGTTACGCTACAAGTAGCTAGCAAAACGATAATAGCTAACACTGCTAATGCTGAGCTAGACAGACAATAATAACATTAGCTTCGTAAACAAATGCAGACAAAGCTTACGTTTCTTGGTCACTGACAAACTTGCCTGTTTGGTTTTGATTCATTAAGTTCTCCTGTGCAACTTCAGGAGCTGGCTAACATGTATTAGCCATTAGCTAGCTTAGCCGGCACAACTACAGGCAGCCGAGAAGGGACATCCTTTCTTTGGTAATTGAGAAATTCGCCCGTGACCAGTGGATGCAACAAGTGTTGCGTACATTTAGCGAGAATAGGCTGCATTTAATTGCTTGTTCTTTGACATTATTCTGCTTATTACAGCCCTTTAGAGATTCAGTGACTGCAAATACATTTAGTCTATTCTTTTTGCCTCCTCCTCCACATTAAGGTCAACATGCTCACTCATCTTTAGGCTATAAGATGCAAGGCTGCATGCAAATTTCAAGGACACTTCAGAGGGATGCACACTGTTACTGCATGCATACTTCTTTGGTTTGAGGACTACTTACTCAGTATTACACATTTCCTTTACATAATGTCAGTGCCCAGTACTCTCATTCTTCCGTGTCAGCATATAAGGCAGTTAGTCAACAACACTTTCTAACCTTTTTTATTTTTGATCCCATAAAAACATGCTACTTGCAGCCCCTCCTCACAGGTTACATATAAAAAAACATTTACTCGAGTACTACAGTTATAATAGTTTTGAAGTACTTTCACTTAAGCACTTTGATTTTATGCTACTTTATACTTCTACTTCACTACATTTCAGAGGGAAAGAATCTAAGCTTTTGATCCACCACAATTATGTGACATCTCTAGTTCCTTGTTACACTGCTGTGTAAGATTTTACATATAAACAATACATTTGTATTGCTACAGATTAAACTACCTGACAGCACATGAAGTGGTTAAAATGATCTCTACTTACACCAGCTATACCTGCATTAAAATGCTGCTAACATGTTAATGCATCAGTGCTAATAATTAAATAACATACTATAGTAATACTGCATAATTTACTTTTCTTACCAAAGTTTACAGTGCTTTTTTTCTTTTAGAGGTCTGGTGGAGTAAAATAGAAGGACTTAACAAGAAAATGTGACTGGACAAAAGTCTGAAAAATAAATCTAACTATAGCAGAAGTATGACTTTTCCCTTTTTAATCTTGTTAATGATATCACGACCCCTGAGAATATTCCTTAAGTGAGTCCTGAGCCCTAGGTTGGGAACCACTACTATAAAAGATGTATCTTTAATAATCCTGTATTCCAATATTTGGATGACTAGATATTTCTACTGGTCAATCAACAGTCAAACTCCAGCTGACACAGGACAAATGATTTGCTCAGTGACAAAAAAGTGCTGAATTATTCACATATCTTTATTAGTTCTGCTGAATTTTAACAAAGGGGTGGTTTTAATCAAGCCAGAACAGTACTAATAACATAAATGCAAACAATAAATTTGAAACATGTATAAAATCGGTAGCATTTTGTTCTCTAAACAATGCAATACTGTAACTACATTTATCAACTACATCAAAAGGAACATCATTTTTGGACAGGGTTGCTATGATTGCACCATCATGGTAGGCCAATAGGCTATCTACACAGTTAAAAAAAACACATAAAGGAAAGCTCAAATGGCACATATTTTCTCTGTCAGTTCACCATAATATAATAACAGTAATAAAGATGATAATACTATGTAATACCTTAGAGATAAGTTAATATTCTTGAGCAACATCTTTGTATGCTGGCATAAACAACACATATAAAAGCCATGATATTCACATCTGAGTCTACTGTACATCATAACTTGTGTGTAGGACACTACATAGTGCAGTTAGCCTGAATGCTCCCGTTAAAGAGGCAGACTTTCCATTTTTCAGGTTTTTTTTTTACTTCCTTCTCCCCTGCTTTGTCTAAATGAACTATACAGAAGAAAGTAGAGTTTTCCAGGATATACAGACTCCCTCCGTTTGAATTTTCAGCCTCACTGCCCTTGTATCAAGCTTTGATGTACATCTTACTGTACTTAAAGCCCCCCCCAAAATCCCTTTGCTCTTAATATATCTTCACTTGCTCTATTGCCACTAGTCCCTCTATCCTCAATCTCATAAGCTGAAGCTTTTCATATGTATACACACATGCACACACCCTCTCTCTCTCTCTCACACACACACTCTCCCTCACACTCACATTTACAATCTATAACTATTATAAGTTTTCTTTCTAGTATATCATACATTCTATAAATTTTATTTTTTAACTTTGGGGACACTGACTGATTTCTCAGATTTCTTGGCTGTAAATGCACAAAGTGAACGACACAATTATCATAATAACCAAATTCAAATTGTGTGCTTCCTTTCACATTCTCCTTGCAGCTCAGTGAGAAGAAATTTGAGTAGGTAGAGCTGCGAAAGCTCTCTAATGACCTCTAGTGTTTGTTTTTAGTCACCACAGTCGATCCACAATAAAGGCGAACCAGGTTCTCCCACGTCTTAAAACATATTCTCTATTCAGTCGGGGTTGATTATCTGCTAAACATATCTATTTAATTCAATTTGTAGAAAATATAAACTCTGTTGGTCTTCATGATGTGTTCAGATGGGTCATGCATGTCGGACCCTGTGCATGAAATGACTTGAAAACTGAATCAAGAATCAGTCTGTGTGACATTTGACGTCGATATCTGCTGGGCTTTAAATGAAATAGTCCAGCCACGTGTAATACTGGTTTGCTGATATTATAATTAAAGCACTGAAAATGATAACACACTCTTGATTTTTTTTTTTTCATCTATTCCCAGCATTTGTTGTTCTCGTACACATGCTGGAAAGAATGGAGTAAGGCGCTCTCTGGCCAAAAATGCAAGTTAACATCACACACTCTGACCACTATTTCTACTTTTACATTACCAGTGACACAGACTTACAATGAATAAATACCGCATAATATTCTTGTTGATAATTTCTGACAATATCCCTGATTGTCTTGGTCCTTTTCTAGCATTAGGCATTAAATGACCCCCGTATTAGTGCTGTCATCTAAACATTGTCATTTAACATTTTGCTTTTCTGCCATCCATCAGTGTGGCACACTTCTCATGAACACTGATTAGGTAGGATGTAGTAGTGTGCAACTAGTGAGAGAAAGGCTGCTTAGGAGGTTGAAAAATCATTGATAGATTGAATAAAGTTCAACTTCCTGTTCAGATGACCTGCTTTTTACTGATAATGTTGTAGTCGGCCTTTGTTGCTGTTTAGTGTCAATAGTTGCTTTGAAAAGTATGTCAGACTGTACTGATTTATTCTATTGTAGACTGAAATGTTTTTCAACTGTATGCTGAAGTAGTTTTGTGTGAGAGGCCTTGTCACTGTGAGCGTTTTGAACTGGACAACTTGACACCGAGCTGTCTCTATATCTCAGTGGACTCTATCCTCTCCAGGCGTGAGGGTCCTGCCCAGGGATTGGCAAGCTGGTGGAGAGAAGGAGGGCCCTTCTGGTCTTCACAAGGTGGGGAGATGGTCAGGGCGATGGGGCCAGGGAGAGAGGGTGGGGGCTGAGGAGACAGAGGCGAGAGGGCTGGTGGTGGAGGTGGAGAATTGGAAGAGGTGGGGGAGGTGGTGGTGATAGTAGTAATAGTGGTGGTTGTGGACGTCGTGGTCGGTTTGGCTCCCAGCTGGCTCATACGTTTTTCCAAAGCTTGGTTCTTCTGCAGTGTTTCCACGTAGCTGAGCTGCAGCTGTGCCTGGTATTTCAAAACCCGTTCCTTCTCGTCCTGCCAGGTGTGTCGCTCCTGGTCGAAGTTGAGGGCCTGGCGCTCCCGTTGCTGCCGCTCCAGGCGCAATGCAGCCTGCAGCTGCTCCAGTTGCCTGCGCAGCTCCCCTGCCTCATCCCAGTGCCCCTCCTGGCCCCGCTGTGGCTGGTGGCCATCCTGACGCAGTTGCACCTCCTGGCAGAGTTGGGCCTCGTGACGTAGCTGGGCCTCTTGTCGCATTTGGGCCTCATGGCAGAGCTGGGCCTCCTGACGGAGCTGCACCTCTTGGCGCAGCTGTGCTTCTTGGCGAAGTTGGGCTTCGTGGCGGAGGTGAGCCTCCTGACGAAGCTGGGCGTCCTGGCGGAGTTGGGCCTCTGGTCGGATTTGAGAATCCTGACGCATTCGGATGTCCTGCTGCATGTGGGCATCTTGCCGCTGCTGCACGTCACGCCACTGAGCTTCTTCACGTTGCTGCCTCTCCTGTCTCTGAGCCTCCTGCCTTTGGGCTTTAGCTTCATCACTCTGAAGACTCAGCAGGGTGTCAGATGTGGGGGTGAGAGAGTTGGTTGAGGGCTCACTGGGGTTACGTGGGCAGTGGACAATTCCCCAGGGTGGCAACAGTCCTGCAGCAGCTAAATTAGGGCTCACAACAACTTCTGCTCCTCTGCTCACTTCACTCAGAGCCCGCTTTAAACTGAGCACCTCTGCCTCAAATACACCCAGCTTCTCTCTGAGGATGGACACCTGTGGAAAGAAAAATAGAAGACATCACAGGAAGATCTAATTTGTAAATGTAGTGTTTGATTGTAAATATGTAAAGTCAGCATTTTTTAAGATGCACAATCACACACAACGTGCCTCCCAGTGATGCTCCACAAGGGGGGACCAGGGGTTCGACATCACTGTATTTAAGAGGCTGTGGTGCACTCACTTTTTAAGCTAGTGTAAACATAGTGATATATTGTGAAACAAGACAACCTAAGGCATCCATTGGTACCAACAATGTTGACATAGCACATCAGGAAGTGGGCTAAATAACGCTCTAAAGTAAGGCAAAATTTTGGTGAGGGAACAACTGGTATGACCATTTTAAAAGGGTCCCTTGAATGAAAATGGTTTCTGTGGGTAACCACGAGTCTTCCCTAAACTTGAGCCTTGTTCCCAGTAAACATTTTGTTCTGTACAATCATTGCACTCCTTCAAATTAAAGATTTATATTTGTCTTTTTAAGGACAAGGACAACCAGCCTATTTAAAGAACAATGAATCGCCTAACACATACAGATACATAACACATTAAAATAGGATTGTTGTGGAACACAAAACGTTAGCTGCACCTGTATTACGCACATCAGATAATTACTAATATTAACTGTAACATAAGAAACCAAAGTATTGCTGTATACGATTCCTTAACTCTAATATTGACATAGTTTTCACTAGCCTTTATACTTCAACAGCATAAGCAAAGTCCTGAAATCTGGATATGGCTTTTAGTTTTAATGTGCCACCTCAAGATTTTCAGTGAACCCATCTGGCCACCCCTATGAAAAATTTCTTCATGTGTCCTACACTAAAATAGAATAAAAGAACAAAACCTCAGCACACAAAAAGAAGATAAGCATAAATAGTGTTTACAGTTATACACATAAACACAGATGATGTGCAAAACCATTAAACAAATATTCATCCATCTGTGCTTGTTGTACATGCATGCATGAATGCAAGCATGCACATGTGTATGCTTTAGATTTGCACACTCAAAATAGGATTGTATAGCTGATAGCTGCAGTGAAGGATGGTTGTACTATCATCTGCTGGACCAGTCAGACTATAGTACACTTAGAAAAACTAGTGGGCGCTGCTGGATAGTGGGATGACAATCCACTTAGTCCAGGCAATTAGCATATTCAAGCTGATGTCTGACATCATTTTATGTTAAACTATTATATGTAAACATGCTTATGAACTTAAGTCTGTCATCTTTTTGATTAATGTTGCAGAGTGTTTTCATGGTGAATCACGTGGATACTTTTTTCTGTACCACATGAAGAACGGGGAACTGTAACCTGCCTGAGAGAAGAGCTGGAGAAAAATTCATAAACTGTACTTAAAAAGAGATAATATTGCTCTTAAATGTTCTGCCTCTTAAGTATTATAACACACATCATATACACATATCATATGTGTGTGATCTGCTTTTGAGCTCGTACAGCACAAAGGAAAAAATTGCTGCAGCTGTAATGTATAATGTTGCCCAATCCTCAATTTGTCCCAGTCTCCTCGCCAAGTTTCTGGAATCCCTTCGAAGGATTTTGAGGATTTAAACGCTCAACAATCTAGATTTAGTGGTAAACATCCCAATCCTGCAATCTTGCTTGTTGTAAACTGTGTTTTGACTGCTTTGGATAGTAATCAACATTGCATTGCTCTTTTTTTAGACCCCTCTAAAGCTTTTGATAAAGTAGACCATTCCCTGCAACTACACAAGATTTTCAACATAGGCCTGGAATAATGTGAGCCTTACATCCAACAGCCTTGTGGTACATTTCATGCATTTTAGGATTTTTCAAACATAGCTGATGGAGAATCTGGTCACCATATGGTCAGAATAATGTCCAAACGACTAATGTACTTTACTAATGTAAATAGTACTAATATGCAAAGTGACATTGATCAGATTTTCCAACCAGACACTGAAACAAACTATTTGGCTTTAAAGTTGTTTTATTATCATCACTGTAGTATTATAAAAGGCCTCTATTAGCATGGTGATCAAAGCACATACAAGTAAATATATGTTGCCCTCCGAAAAAATGACGATCCTTGACGCTGATATAAGACTGACTGTGATGGTCACAGCCACACATGGTGATCCATGCTCCACACTCCACACTCCTTAAACTCAGTAGTTTGTTATCTACACAGATTACTTTCATTTATAGTCAACCATACCTGGACAATTCACATCACACAGTTGGCTTCATTTAGAATCTGTTTATATGCTTCTAACCTTACACTGATTAATTTAAGTGTGCACATTCTAGCATTGTAGGGTTCTACTGTCAAATTGTTTGGTATAAATCATCTGTTTCTTTGTCTTTGAGTTACCGTGGTTGTTTGGAGAGGTCTCTTTCTGGTGCGGCAAACGGTTTTGGTTTGGGTTTTGGGTTTAGTTAGTTTTGCTTTGTGTGAACTTGTAGTTGCCGTTGATTTTGGTTACCCCTTGTGTATTATTTGGTTTGGGCAAGCCACCATATATGCTCCCTCATGTGTCATTTGGACAGGTCAGTTTGTTCAGTTAAGACCTTGTTTAGTTATTATATTGAGTATAGTTATGTTACATTGACCTCTTTTATAGGCCTAGTCGTTCATTTCTCACTTTGTACTTTTTCATGCATTTTTTTGGTCAAATAAAAACCCATGATTTTGTCAACTACTCCTGTGTCCTTGTTGCCTCACTGCTTGGTCCTTGAGCTTTACAATGCAATATATGCAAGTTAAATTGGCATAATATCCTACAGTATTTCTCTGTCTCTAATCTTCAGTCCTTGGTTGCTGCAAACATACTGGAACTCATGTTTTCAGATGTCGGGCTGGCACTGGTTTTTGTGCACTTACAAACTCCAATACACAAGATACCATTATATCTTAGCTCTTACAGTGACAGCGTTTTATCTGAGACTTTTAAAGAAGTATGTCACTGCTGGAAAGATGGACTTTTTATACACCTTAGCTGTCTAGACTGTCTTAACTTAAGGTTGCTGGACTGTCAGTCAGTCACTGGTTATGTTAACCTTTACACAATCTGCATTTGTATTTATTTAGATATTCACCTCGTGTTTGGATTTTATATTTTCTGTTTTCCAGCATTCTTTATTCCTTATTTAACACAGTTTTACTTTTAAGCACCTTCAACAAAGTTGGACTTCAAGTCACCAGCTATGTTAGCCTTATGCTCAATCTGTATTGGCATCGGTATCTGTTCATATATTTATCTTCAATTTGTATTTTATATTATTTATTATTAGTATTCATTATTCGTATGCCCAATGTGTAGTTTGACCCGAGAGCCAGTACAAATTGAGCTGAAAGATGAGCAGGGAGATCTGTTCACTTGTAAAATGAAGGGAAGTTTACCACAGTTCATTTATGCATTGTCATGGTTAAAAAATGGCAAAGTATCTTTTTAAATGAGATTTTATGTGCTCCTGTATACTGAATTATGGGATACTAGGAAGCCCTATGTTTGGTGACAATGCCAATTTCTGATGAATAACCTGACTAATAGTAAATTATTTTTATTATGTTTGGAAAGTGCTTAAATGGATTTTTATGTTTTGTAAATGATCCATCTGTTTGTGTTTTTCTGTCATTTATACCCCTCAGTGTAAAACCCTGCTGTGCATTAATTAACGTGTAATTGGAAAAACCCACCTCTGACAGAGTCCTCCTCAGCTCTCCCTCACACTTCTCCAGCTCCAGACTCTTGGTGCTGTAGGAGTCCTTCAGGCCCAGCATGGTCTCCTCCCGCTCCCTCAGCTGGGCATTGAGCTCCTTCAGCTGGCCTCTCAGGGCCACCATCTCTCCAGCTCGCTGGGTCACTTCAGCCTGACTCTCCCTCAGCTGCTGCTTCAGCAGGGAGATCTCTCCTGCCTTCTGACACACCTGCCACGTGAAGAATGAGGGAATCAGTGAATGGTATTTCTTATTTTTGCATTTAGTAGTATTTTTAGTAAATATGCTCCCTGTCCCACTGAATACAAGTGGGCTGCTTGTGCACACAGACTCACAGTCATAGGCAGCTTCACACATACACCCTTATACTCAGTGCTCCACTGCTCAGTCTACCATGATGTAACCCTGATAACATTTTACTGAACTAGTCAAGCGCACCAACTCATATACTCATATCTCACCTCCCACTTGGTCTCCTCCAGACGAGGCAAGATGTCAGCCTGCTCCTTCCTGTAATCCAGACACTTTCTCTCCAGCTCCTCTCTCTGGGCCAACAGAGCCGCCATCTCCTCCTGGAGCCTCCTCTTGTCCTGGGACAGACGGCTTATCTGGGCCTGCAGGGCAGTCTGGGAGCGCTGAGCACGACGGGTAACCTGCAGGAAAATATGGACAAATACAGTGTATCCATCTGTATGTGGAACATATATGTGCAGATCCTGAAATAGCAAAATCTAGACTTGTTAAATGTATATCGGGGAAAGATTTGGTCTAAATGCCTTTCAGACAGTGTTGTTGATGAACATGCTAATTATAAATGCTCATTTTTTTGGTGAACAGTGAACTTAAAGCATCAGTTTGCAGCTCGTGAGTATCACTCACTCTCACAGCAGACGCTTGTTTTATGGCACCCAATATGCCGACACCAAAAAAGCCAGTTCTCATGAATATTTTAAGGACTTTTATGAATGAATCAGCAAATTACAGATTCCAGTGGAAAACGTCGAACAGATTTGAAAGGACACATCAAACTGTAGCATGTGACCAGTCCTAGGTAATGATGGTCAAAAGATTTTACTTAAGATAAAAAAAAGGACATAAATGAAAACTGGTTAATTTTTTGGGATTGTGTTTAGCTTGATCAAAATATGCAGTGAGGTCACCTGCTGCAGGCGCGAGGCGTAGTTTTGTCTCAGCTCGTCCATCTGTCGCTCCCAGACACGCTGCTTCTCCTCAAACACCTGAATGATCGCTGCCTCACTTTGGTCCAGATTTCTGCGCATATGTTGCACCTGGTAGCAAAGAAGAGGCCAAGGAGCAGCCAGTTAGTGTAGATAGTAGAGGTGGATGAAAATTCAACTTGGATGGCAAAATGTAAGACTATCAAATAAACTGCTCATCAAACATTTCTGAGTGGGCTCTGACCTCTTGCTCTTTCTCCCATAAGCGGTCCTCCAGGTCCTGGATGATGTCATCGGATGAGGGGGAGGGGCGTAGAGGTGCTGGGGCATCACTCAGGTGGCTCAGCCTCTGATAGGACGAGGAGCTCTTTCCAGAGGAGGACCGGCCACTGTCTGAGGCACTGAGACCGTTCTGGAGGAAAGAGCCACATCAAGACACATCAAAGATGATGATAACAGTGAGGTAGGAGACTAAGTGAGAGTGGATGAAGGCCTCACCTGGTAACCAGGCTTTTCCAGCTTGTCCAGGCCTGCAGTTGCCCCAACCATACCCAATCTGTTGATGTGGCTGGTGGAAGCACTGAGAGGCCCCAGGACTGCTGGGGGCCCGCAACCGGACCCCGAGCCTGTATAGGTGGGCAGGCTGGTCAGGGAGTTCCTCCCTGAGTCAGACATCCCTCCCTGAACCACTTCATTACCATTTCCCCCGCCCTCACTTCTGCTGACCCTCACTGGGCTGTCCTGGTCCAGGAGCAGGGCCTCTGGGACCTCTCCTGATTCTCCTCCTGCTCCGTCCCTGCCTCTCCTGCCTCCTCTGCTCTCACTGAACCCTTCACTCCTTGCCTCAGTCTTGCCCTCGCTCCCGGCCCCTCCTGCCTGCCCCACCAGGTTCTGCATGGAGTGGAAGCTCTTGGGAACCACCGGCTTGAAGGCAGAGGGACGAACAAGGCCTGAGTTGTTCTGCATCGCCTACGAGAGAGATGGAGGAAGGAGGGGAGGACAGTAAGAGAAATAAGAGATACACGAATGCAGCTCACAGACAGAAGTACACTGTAGAAAGAGATTCACTGATAAAATTCAGTACTGTGGTGTGTTGAGCATAGTAGCACAATATGGCACATGCATCATACATATGATGATATATGTGGAACTGCTTTAGATGCATTTGGTTTATTTTTGAGGCACTTTTTCAGGCCAGATAGCATAAATCATGATTTCAAAGGGTAGGTTTTTGATTATTTTGAACACCTATCTTGCCTGGGTCCAGACCTTTGAATCCGCCTGCTCCACCAAGTTGACCTATTCGTCTGGCATCATGACATGAACATTTCTCAGTTAAAAAGCAATCCATCCAATGAGCGCCATGGGGGGACCTACGATAAGCCAATCAGCACTATCGGAGGGACTACTGATGTTTTCAAGTTGTTGTCAAGCTGAAACCAAATGAGGAGTAATAACAACAATGGTGAGCACTATAGACAAGATAGACGCTGCTATGGTAGCTGCTCTAAATCGACTGGTCTTCTCAATATCGCCTGACATCGTAGTTTGTTTTAACTTCGCTCCACTTTATTCTTAAAGCCAGTGCGTTATGTTATCACTGTCAACTTCATATGACGTTGTTGGTTTCTAGTGACTGATTAGGAAAAATCAAATACCCCTCAACCATGGAAATCTGTCCGAGGGGAAGCAATATCAGACTGAAGATGAAAACGGAGTGTAACGAGTTGCCGATTCTGTCTGATATCAGGCAATATACTATAATAACATGTCCACATAGTGTTTACCGGTGGCTATAATCATTCTTATCCACACTGACTGTGAGGCGATCACTTTAGTTCTCGTTCAGCCAAAGCTAATATGTGATTTCAGCAGTTTTACATCGATGATGGACCCTAGGTTTGGAACCACTGTCCTAAATCTTGAAGTACCTGCTCCAGTTTTCCCGACACTGGCAGGATCTTGGGCGGGTTGTGGTTCGGAGGGTTATGGCTGCCTGGATTGTTCTCACTGTCAGCTCTGGCGGCCGCCATCTCTCTGTGCTGGTGTTGGTTCATGCCAACGCTGTTCTTCTCATTTGCTCCTCGGCCCACGATGTTCCCACAAACATCCAAACCTGCAGCCTGCATCTCCCTCTCCCTTTCCCTCTCCATCCTCTCGTTCTCCAGCCTCTCTCGTTCCCGCTCCCTCTCCCTTTCCCTCTCTCTTTCCCTCTCCCTTTCTATCTTCTCCCTCTCGATCCTCTCTCTTTCCCTCTCTCTGGCTCTCTCCCTCTCCCGCTCCCTCTCCCGCTCCAGCCTCTCCCTCTCCACTCGTTCCCGCTCCCTCTCCCGGTTCCTCTCCCTCTCTCGCTCCCTCTCTAACCTTTCTCTGTCCCAGTCTCGGTCCCGGTCCCTGTCTCTCCCCCTCTCACGCTGCCTCTCCCTCTCCCTCTCCCACTCCCTCTCCCGCCTGCCTGCTCCGTTGCCACACTCCAACTGGTTGTTGTTGGACGGGGCCGTCATGGTACATTCAGTGTTGGTGGAGGAGGCTGTTTCGGTGGGCCGGTCAGTCCCAGTACAGGTCCCAGTCCCAATACTAACACTCCCTCGTTCATCGCTAGAAGCCGTCCCGTCAGATATAGTCGCCGGAGGGCGGGGCAGACGCTCTGCGCTGCAGCTGCGGTCGGCAGGGCAACGGCGAGAGAGAGGAGGTGCTCGTGGCAGGGTGGTCCTCGTACCCACAGACTTCATGGCAAACTCCTGCTCTCCTGCCACCCCACTGCCAACACTGCCCATAGTGGGGGTCAAAGGTCAGGGATTAGAGGTTAGGAGTCAGGTTTGGGGAGGGTCACAGATACATTTGGAAGTAGTGTGGGTCATCACAACCTAATGCAGGTAGTGGGGGCACACACACTAGAGGAACACAGAAAAACGAAAGGAGTTATACAATATTGTAATTGCATAATAACTAGTTATACAATAATAGCTAATGCAGAATAGATTCCATCCCACATACAGGGGCAGCGTGGTCCTCCCACCATGATAAAAATGAAACAGGTCTGACAGAAAAGTTTGGACAAATATGTGTATAGTTAGTGTATAAATAAGAGTAACAATAAAACCTGTCCTCCAGTTTAATGGTAAAATCACAGTGTTACTTTCTGTTTATGGTGTACGCTTTGTAGATAAGAGTGAGGACACTTTTGTTTGTGTGCACAAGTTAAGGGATGCAGGGTAAAGAGATCACTCAAACCAATACAGTGCAAAACAGAAATTACACCGCACTCTGTGTCCATTAGCCTCATTAATCTGGAGGAGGGTATTCATTTGTTTGCATTTTTTGTGGACATAAATACAGGAACACCTGCATACAACAGGTTCACAGTTTTTCTCATTTGCCTTGGCTCAATTCTTAAATGTTTTTATTTTCAAAACAACAATCAAATCTCTTAACAGTTTGTTGTTCACAGCAGTTTTGAATTCCCTCATGTATGCAAGAAAATTGCATGTGTTTTGGCATATATGTGCAAAATAGTAAGTATAACAGTCTACAGTGTGCACAAAAACCACATGCATTTGAAACTGATGAGTTGATTCTCAGTAAAATTGTCGTACTCTTTATATCTTCTTAACATTCTCCCATTGCTTGAGACATCACATGCAAAATGATCCATTCAGTTATTAAAATTGGCAAACATACATGCATATTCCAGAAATATCGACTGACATGGAGTGACTGTGATGCTTGCTAAATAGGCATATTACCTGCCAAGTGACAGAAACAAATCTTATTTGTTCACTGTATGTAACTTAACATCAAAGATCAAATGTACTGCATACATACAAATGTGCATGTCCTTTTTCTGTGTACTATAGCACTGTAAAGTATCAACTTTTCCAAGTAAACTTTTACCCACTGTTGAAATCGAAATACACAAAGCTCAGTGCAATACAGTAGCATTCAGCTAGGTAAACTAACATTCTTGTACATCACATTGAGCTGTCAGAGTCAACAAAAACTTTAGACAAAACAGAAATTTGTATACAAGAAACATTTCCAGGGTTGACTACCATGGTACAGCTATTTTGGCTGAACTGGCTGACAGAAATGCTAGGTTTCTAAGCATGAATGAAATGTTTGGGGTGAGTTGCCACCTTATGCAGACATGCGAAACAGTTGTGATGTCCCATGAAACAGTTGTGACAAAAGTTAGAGAATGTTGAGATTGTTTCAAAAAATGAGCCAAAGCGACCGAGAAATACTGCGATACAAGAGAAAACAACAGCCCTGCAATAAATCACATCTTTGTGAAGTTTATAATGTTCATTTTTCATTTGATCTACATCTGATAGATATTGCTTTACATCCACAGATCTTTCGCATTAAGATATTTTTCTTTTCTTTTCACCCTATTAAAACCAATATCTAGAAGATGATTTAAAGATATACTATTCAGGATTTTCCGAAAAAAAAAAACAAAAAAAACAATGTAGAGACTCATACAGAAGGAATCCCTCTCACTCGCCCTTAATGACGCACTAGAAGTGTGTGGTGGTGTATTTTTCTACTCTGCCCTCTGCCCGTATTTTCTTATTTTCTGTGTTCAAATGTTTATAGGCGTGTACTCCCACAGTGCTCAGGTGAGGTCAGGGGCTTTATAAAAAGATAGCGACCAGGTGGCAGACTGTAAACAGCAGGCACCAAAATATATAGTGCAAATATAGCGAGGTAAAACGACAAATGAGATGGAATATGGGGTTGTCTTTTACTTTCGCTTTCCCTGGCAAGTGTTTACAAAAAGTTACTGGCAATCCTGCATAGTGTACCTTTAAGAGGTAACCCTCCCATATGGGCTTTTCACATTCAATAAAGGTGACAAAATATGGACGTGACCGTAAAGCATTGCTATTTCACCAAACAAGAAACCATTTTAGGATTTACATGTTACATTGTTCATGTAATAACAAATATGTATATTCATTTTGGTTGCCAAAAAGTGTGTATTATCCCACATTTGAGGTCCATTACACATCAGAGAGGTTGCACTCCCTGTTGGAACAGTTATCAGAAATTGAAATAGACATATTTAGGATGTGGGTTTAGGATAATGGTGTGTAAAAAGTACTGTCAACACTAATCACAACTTCAGAGCATATAAAATCAAAATCAGGACCGTAAGCAATTTGTGTAAAATTAGGAAAAGTCATAAAATATCAGGTTTACAAGTGTATTTTTCGGGCCGTCTAAGATGTCTATTTAATTCTATGATAACTTTTTAAGCTGTAGTCATTGGTGATGTATTAGACTGCACTTCTCTAGAACAGTCTCAATATTAACATCTGTAAACTACTTTAAAAAAGATTTATTGCAATGCTGTTGTATTAGTTTGCTCAAGGCTGTAGTGTACAGGTATTCCTATTGATGGGTCCATCCCGAGTATACCCTCAGTGCCAGTTTATTAGGTACCCCTAGCTAAAAATAATGCAGTCTAGCACAAAAGTGCTGCAATAAAACCTACTTTATTATTAAGATTATATTGACACGGTGTTGATTCAACTTCACAGCTGTAGTTTGTGGTGCTGCTGAATTGTACTATGTTGTATTGTGTCCTGTATCAAAATCAACCATAGGGCCATTACTATTTACTCTACTGTCAATCGATATAATCATCTATGGTGCATACTCTTAAACAAATACATGCTAAATCAAAAAATCCCTGGCTAAGTGACAGTTTGGGTACACTGGTTTGTTTCTTGGGATCTGGGCAAACTGGGTTGAGGGAGTGTGGGCCTGGGAGGCTAGACAAAATATTAGGAACACCTCTCAGGACAATGGAATACAAATCAACAGCACCATGGTCTCCAAAATGACCATAACATTGAATTACCACCTCTTTAAAACTGTTGAAGGATTTATTGCAGGGCTGCTGTCTTAGATTGAATTATAATGAACAACAATTCAAATGCAACACTTTTGTTTTTGCTGCCATATTTCACAGGTTTAGATTAAAGATCTAAGACTTTTTTATGCATTCAGTGGATATATGTCTCAAATTTTGGTCAGCAAATTTGCTGTGTTAGTGAGCACTTCTCCTTTTCCAGATAATCAATCCACCTGACAGGTGTGGCTGATTAAACAGCATCATAACTAGCCAGGTGTGCCTTGGGATAGGTCACAATAAAGGGCCGCTCTAAAATGAGCAGTTTGATCGCACAACAAAATGCCACAGATGTCCCAAGTTTTGAGGGAGCGTCCCATTGGCATGCTGACTGCAGGAATGTTCACCAGAGCTGTTGCCCATGAACCACCATAAACCATCTGCCAATGTTGTTTCTGTGAATTTGGCAGTGCATCCAACCGGCCTCACAACCCCAGAGCTCAGGACCTCCACATCCGGCGTGTTCACCTGCAAGATCTTGTGAGACCAACCACCTGGACAGCTGATGCAACAACTGGTTAACACAACTGAAGAATTTCTGTACAAACTGTCAGAAACTGTCACAGGGGAGCTCATCTGCATGCTCGTCGTCGTTACCAGGATCTTGACCTGACTGCTCTTTGTCATCGTAACCAACATTTGTAACATTCCTCCAAACTTGTGTTGTGTGATCAAACTGCTCGTTTTAGAGCGACCTTTTATTGTGACCATCCCAAGACACACCTGTGTAGTAATAATGTTGTTTAAACAGCAACTTGATATGCCTTGGAAGAGGAGATATGCTCCCTAATAGAGATTTTAACAAATTTACAACCAAAATTTGAGAGAATGTATCTATTAAGAGCATAAAAAGTCTTAGATCTTTAACTTAAACCTGAGAAAATGGGAGCAAAAACAAAAGTACTACATTTAAATTATTGCTAAGTGTATTTTAAGCTTGGTGTACCTAATAAACTGGCCACCGAGTGCACATTCAGAGGCTGTAGTTTGCAGTGTAGTTGCACCATATCGCATTATACCGAGAGGCATTTCTAGTATTCTGTCAAGAGTCCCATTTATATCAGCAAGAGCAGACTAAATACTAGAAACAGCTCTCAGAGGGGTTTCGGATGCTGACCATGTAACGGCAACATCCATCCATTTGAGTCTGGCACATCATCTACAACTCTCTAAGCAGTCACCGTCTCCAAAAGTCCAAAAATATGCCCCAAAATACTGGGACACCTCTCAGTGTAATGCAAAACAACAACACCACAGATTGCAGCCTCCAAAATCACAACAACCAACTTCATTAAGGTAGTATTTACTGCAGGAGTGTTGTAGGTGTACCTAATAAACTGGCTGTGCTGTACATAGGCTATTATGTTTATATGGCTACAGTCTGTAGCCATCAGCAACACTAGGTATGTAGAGCTCCCTCACATATGAACATGCACATCACCAAAATCATACAGTAGCATACCAGACAGATAGATAGATAGATAGATACATAGATGGAGACGCAGTCATGCCAGTGCACCTCCCCTTCTCAGCCCATTTACTAGAGGTTTACTTCCACTTGGGTGAATAGTAGTAGTAGTAAAATACACTGCCTATCTATCTGCTGCTCTGCCTCAATCCCCTCCCCTCACGACTCCCCCTCTCTCCCTTTTTCTCTGCATCCCTGGGCGGCAAGGGCGGCTTTAGCAGCATCCGCATCAAGCCCTGAATCGACTGCGCTCCCAAACAATTACTCGCTAGGCCCCGTGACGAGAAACAAACGCACGACCCTCGCTGAATCAAAAAATACATCCAGATTAAAATGCACAGCGTCATTGACATTGACGACAGCGGCTTTGATTTACCGATTGTAGCATCCTGGCGGTCCATCATCAAAGGCTACTCACTATTTTGCAGCTCGGCGGTTTGTAAGATGGCAGCCTCAATAAACAATACTGTCACAAGACAGCAACGTCAGTCCTGGTCGGCCGGGCTCTGTATTATTCTGCGATGTTACCGTGGGTCGGTTATATTAGGGATGCTGTCTTCGACCGCTGTCAGCGTCGGATGCTGATGATGGAGTCGGTCGGTTGATACGCGCATCAGCTGAGAGACACACACCCACCTCTGGTCCCGCCCCTCCGGCTGCATGATACAAACGCCCCCTTTTGGCATTCATCCAGTGCTCTCCCTCGGGAAAAGCCTATAGAGTCATATACAGTCCCCTGGATGGATGGATGGATGGATGGATGGATGGAGGGATGGATGGATGGATGGATGGAAAAAGTAGGGATAGCCCACTGGATGCATCACCAGACATATGCTTGTCAAGGTTTATATTTTTAGCCTGCAGCATATAAATAATTAAGTACTTAATATTGCTTCTATTAATATCATCATTATTGATAATAGTACTATTATTAGTAACAGTATCAGCATTATAGTAGCCTATAATAATTATAATTATTATCTATTTAGAAAACTGCTTTGTTTCAATGGTCATCCTCCAATTTACATTATTTTTTAACAGTTTGAGCATCTTCATTCAAAACTTTTACTTGAGTTAAAGTACTAATATCACACTGTAAAAATACTACATTACAATTAGAAGTCCTGCATTAGAACTGTAATAAAGTAAAATGGTAGAATCAGGATAAATGTGCTTTAAGTATTAAAAGTAAAAGCACTCAGTTCAGAAAAATGACCCCTGTGACTCTTATACTATATGTATGTATACTATAAATAATATATAGATATGATATATAATAAATAGACATAGTATATATAATATATACTACATTATTATTACATTTGGCTTTGGAACAGCCTCCCACTGAGCATCAGATTAGCTGACTCATGTCTTTAAACTTCATCTGAAAATTTGCTTTTACAGATTGGTCTCTTCTGTCAGTTGAAAGATTTATTGTGTGTACCTGCATGCATGCTTACAGGTGTACATGTTAGTGTAGGTGTATGTATATGTTTATGTTTTATTAGTATCACTTTTGTTTTGTATTTTCTGCACTTTGGAATGCACCTTGTGCTTTCAGCATGAAAGGTGCTCTCCTAATTAAATTATTATTATTATTATTACTTATGCATTGATGTAAAAGCAGTATTTTCCTGTTGTAGTTGGTTGTGGTGTGCAACTAGTGGTTATTTTCATTGTGAATTCATCTGCTATTATTTCCTCCAGTAACTGACTGATCGTTTGGCGTGCAAAAATTGTGAAAACAGAATCATTACCGAGAGCCCAAAGTAACATCTTCATCATGTTTGATTTGTCCAGTGAATAAACCAAACATCAAAATTATTGGAAATTAATTAAAGAATTAAAAGAAAAAGCTACAAATCTTCACTTTTGTGAAGCTGGAACCTTGAAATATTTTTGCATTAAAAATGACTTCAACCACCATCAGAATATTTGCTGATTCATTTCCTCAGCTGGTAACGGACCAATTGCTTCAGCTGTACTTGTATATACTGTTTGGTAGTTTGATTCATAACAAACCATCATATTTTATAAGCTCTTCATATATGCAAAAATCTTAATTTGTAAAGTAATTAAAGGTGTCAAATAATTGTAGGGAATTAAAGAGTGTAATACTGGAGTAGAAACAGAGAGTGGCATGAAAAGGAAAGACTCAAGTAGAGTACAAGTACCTGAAATTTGTACTTTAGTACAGTACTGGAGTAAATGTACTTTGTTACATTTCACCTCAGTGATATCTACTTAAAGGAGCACCCCAGCATTTTAGTGCTGTACTTCTATAAAGTTAGGGGACTTGTGAGTTGAAAGATTTTTTAAAATCAATGCTGCAAAGGTCAAGATATCCTGATTTTTATTCCCTGCTTAGCACTGTCGCCGGAGGAAAATGTTGGCATTGTATGTTTCTGCAAACCATGACTATGTGACATTGGCATGTCTCATCCATATCATATTAACTTCTCTAAGTGACTTATTACATCAGCTGACTTTGTCACTGGAAGCTGCAGGGGATGGTGAATAGTGTGTCACCTCAGTGATGCCCTAAGACCAACAAACAACAAAACCAATTGTGTTTTAGTGAGTCATCACTGTTTTTCTTCCAGGGCCTTTTTAGCCATCAAATGTGGTTGTTTTATAGTGACCCATTGCTAATTTTCCACTGGGGATACTGTCATCAAATGCCATTGTTTTTTATTGATATGCCACTGTGTTTTTTACTGGGATAGTGCCATGAAAAGTTTTTTTTTACAGAGACATTGCTTCTCTTCCTATAGGAATTGTGCCCCCAAAACTGGTTATTTTAGGCCAAAACATGATCTTTTCCTAACCAAAACCAAGTGTTTTTTGTGCCTAAACCTAACCACATGTTAACCACAGAGCTGCTGAAACTTAAACTTTCAACAAAGCTGTACAATATAATGTATAATGTACAATTGTAACATAGCTATTGTTTGAAGAAATGTACAATGTTAACATTTTTTCAGGTGATTGGGTTGCCTTGATATGGGTCCAAATATGCTGGATCCTATGCTTCCTATAATGCAAGCCCAATGGCCTCTTTCATTAGACCTGTCCTGGCTGGTAAATACCCTGTTCTGTCAATATCCACTCCTCGCATGTGACTCATCAGCATATTTAATGACTTAGATATAGAAATTACTAAAAAACTGGAGTTAAATGTGTTGACTAATCTTATGTCCATTAACTCAGTATTGAGTATGTTATCCTGGTTTTGTGTACAATAAAAAGAAGGATCCTTCTGCTCTTCAGCAGTCTGTAACAGATGTGTCAGTCAGGATGTGTTGCAAGTTGTGACTGCTTGTCATCTTTACTTTGCATTTCCTCCATGCCTCCTGTTCTTTTTCTATGTTCTGTCTTATATCTGTGTGACCTGACCTTTTGTTATCTAATAGCTTCCTTTCCCCCACTCTCTGTGTTTACCTTCATATTTACTTCCAGTTCTGTTGTTTTGAGATTAATACTTAATTGGTATTTGATGGCTTGCATACGCACAATAATGCATATTTCTTGTACTCAATGTTTTTACTCAGCCCTTCACTGTGACGTCTTGTTCTTGATAATTTTTTGACATCATGTATTTTCTGGAAGGAACATCTGAGCTCTCCTGAATTTTCTTGGTTTGGGTGTTTCTCCTTCTCTTGATAATTTTTGATGTGCTACAACATCCCAACTATATAAGAGGAAACAACAATACTGCAAAACTACAACTACTGCTTCAACCCCACTGTGAAATAGACTCCTCTGGTTTTACATTTCAGTTGCTGTAAATCATCTAAGCTTCACTTTTTTGCCTGTTATGCTTTCTAGTATTGTATTTTAGCATTTGCATAAAAAGTATTTATATGGTTTCTATATCCTCACCTGCTATCTTATACCCTCATAGATACATATACATACTGGAGCTCATTTTTCTCTTTTGCTTGTCGTTTTCTTTTCCTGCTGAAGAGGTGAGCAGCACCAGTGTGCCCCCTGCAGGGTTGGAGAGAAACATCCAAGGCCCTTAGCACACTATGAATTAATCCAAAACTCCAAAGCATTTCCTCTTGGGGAAAGAAATGCCACATACATACATGTCAAGGTTAAAAGATTATGTGTGTAATTAAAGGAGATTTTGGTTCAGTTTTTTAACCTCTCACTGGGCAGTTATAGTTCAGTGTGATCCTCCAATATGATGCTTTTACTTACTCTCCAGCCCAGTTTTCTATAGTCATGTAGCTAAGGGTAGTGTGTTGTTCTGCAGTATAGTAAACCATACATCTTCAGGCCAATGCAGGCTCTACACTGTAAACAACTGAACTGGCACATCTGTGAAGAGGAGGCCTCTGTTCCTGTTACACTTGCGTCACAGTCCACGAGGGGGCAGTGGTGTACCAGGCTTTTTACAGCTGCAACACTGCTGTAATCATGGTGGGAAAGACACTGCAGTGAGGAGTACCTGGATCTCTCAGGTCTCCAGGGATTCTCTGGCACCTTTTGGCCAATGTGAGGCGCTGTAACACCAATTTACGCTAAGTTGGACCCCAGCTCTTTGTCTCCACATATAAAAGCACAGGGCACAAATATAAAACCTTGTGTAAGTCATACATTTTGTTTATTTTTAAAAATCAGAAAATGTAATATAAGTATACATGCATATCTTTCTTCATCATGCTTCTCTTAATTGTTTATTTGCTATGTTCAACAAGCTCTTTGAGCACTTTCAGCATAATAATCACATGAATAATCAACTCTGTTACATGCCAAAATCATGTTAACACAAGCAAAAGAGCCATCGTGAATGTACCTTTCAGTCTTTTAGCCTGACTACCCAGCCCAGCAATTACTGCTTACTGTGGTGGGTGTGTGCCATAGACTGTATGTACAGTTTATGGTGGGTGCTTTGTGCTAACGTTAGCTGCTGTTAGATGCTGAACAGGTGTCTGTCACTTCACAGTGGCTTCATCTTCTGCTCTGCACCTATAGTGGACACGCCCCTGCATTTCAGTCTCAACACACTGTTGAGAGATTTCTTTTGTAAATATAAATATAAATATAAATATAAATAAACAAAACCAGAGTTTGTGTCTCATGTGGAACCAGAGGTCATTGTAGTTTACCCAATTTATGTACAGCCCTTGTGCACTGACATTAAACATGTGATTTATTTCCATCATGTTATATTCCATAACAAATGTACTTAAAAAAACTGACCACATAGTTTTGTTGTTTAAACCTTATGACGATCATTGTGCGTCACATAGATACATCATAGGGTGCCATGTGCATCAGTATGAGATACCGAGGGGCCTGACAAAGTGTCGGTATTTGACCTGAGAATGAGAACAGGTTGATATGTACAGTATGTCTGTGTGTCAGTCCTCTTTGTAGCCCATGTGGGGGCCAAACCTGGTAGTCCACTCATGTATCTGGGGTCTGTTGAGCTCAAAGCCGGCCCCCCCCACCTCTCAGTGTTATGTCATAACTCATGTTGCAATTACAGACAGAGAGAGGGAGTACGTTATGGAAAGCACCAGAACAGGGTAGAGACAGAGAGATAGAGCAGCTCTGTTTCTGTCAAACTTCTCGCAGCTGTCCAACGTCACCACAGACTCTTGACAGACAGCCCCAACTGAGGGCCAAAAATAACACTCAGGGACCAGGCACCTACCAGTTCATGGTTGGGGGTGGGAGGATTTCTGCCAGTTAGCAAGACAAAAAGCAAAACAGAGTGACCACAAGTTCAGATAAATTAAAGAATTTGAGGGAATGACATCAAGTTTTAGTGATAGTACTGTCAGATGAAGTTGTTTGGTTCTATTAACACAACAAGACATTTTACATCTCACTGGTCTAATGAGACAAATCACCGCCAACCCATTATCTGTGTCTGTTGGTACAGTTCAAGAGGTGGATGGCTATTTTAGTACCTCGGGTGTGGAATGTGCAGTTGTCACTGTTGAACACAGCAGGCGCAGATTGGTCTTCAAGTTCCTCAAATACCCGAACACTGCATTTAGCCTGTCTCTCCCACTGAAACGCTCCTCTCTCATACGTTCACTCACTGCTCACCAGCATCTCAGGAACCAGCACAGCTACCATGGAGAACGTGGCAATATTTGACTCACCTGGAAAGGGGAGGGGTCTGAAGGGGACCAAGGAGTTTTGGGCTGGAGATGTCATCTTTGCCGAGCCCAGCATTTCAGCTGTTGTGTTTGACAGGTACAGTGATGATGCAGAGTGGATGTGGATGCTCAGTGGTGGGGGATGTGTTCAGATCTGGTCCTTATTGGGATATCTGTGCAGCTGAACAATGTATTTTTTTGTAATTTATTTCTCTAGATTTACAGTGTATCCACAATATCGTATGATTTTCTGTTTTGGAAGGCCGCACAGTCTGATTTTGGTCCTCAGGTGGACATTTTTACATAACTGTAAATGCTGGTGGCATGAAAGAACAAGCACTAAATGACAATAACCTTCTCTGAAGCAATCAGAAACAAAAGTCACTGACTTAGAAATAGTGGGATCCCTTTCAAAGCAAAGATGGGATGCATCATTTTGTCATATACTGTCATCAGTGTTGTTTGTGATAGGTTGTGAAATGGACAAACCAATCATCAAATATGGAAGACAAAACTGACGGACGAAAGTTGTATCTTAGTTGTGTTATCCATAACTGTCAGAATTTACATGGGTTTTTAAAATAAGATCTTCTGAAAATATCTTCATATAGAGGCTGGTCTGTGTGAGAACACGATGTGGAATTCAAGAAAATTTAAAACTTAAAGTTGTAAATAGGCCAGATTGTACTGTTAGAAGTATACTCAATCCTAATGGTAATTTTGCTGAGGAAGACTGAGAACATCAAGTTGAGAATACTTTGTGATGACATAATGTGATGTGGAAAATAATCTAGAAAGAATGAACTTTGATCTGAAAGACTGTTGGAAATTGGTAGAAAAGGGCATGTGGCCACCAGTTAAGTGCAGCCAACATGGTTAACTCTTTTTTGACAACTATCTCTTCAACTATCTAGAATACACGTGCTGTAATGTATGAATCATAACCTCTTTCCTTTTTATGTTCCCTCTCTTTTTCTGCAGTCTATCAGAGCGTATTTGCCACAGCTGTTTCCGCAGACAAGAAAAGCTACAGAGGTGCGGCCAGTGCAAATTTGCTCATTATTGTGACAGAACGTGCCAGCGTGCCGGCTGGGCCGAACACAAGCAAGAATGCGGTGCCATCAAAGCTTATGGCAAGGCACCGAACGAGAACATCCGGTAAGTGAAAGGAAAGAGAAATGGGGCGTGATAGAAAGGTGTTACCTGGGTGCTTGATTTTAGATGTTTTTTTGTCAACAAAACTCAGGTGAAGAACCCACACACTAAGAGACAGACATACTTGTATTTTTTCTCTGTGAGGAGGGGAAATGTAGAAAAAACTTTTGGTCAGTCTTCATTCTGATAAATAATGACAGGATAAACTTGATGAGTGACAGTTGATCTTACTTGAATATATGTTTAACACAAATCTGATCAGAGAAGCTTTTGGCACAGCAAGACACACCAAAAACAATGATTCAGCCTTACGTAGTGTATTTCACACGTCACACAGATGTACCTAACATTGGAGTCCAAACATCCACAAGGTCTTACTCTGCAGTATCTTAACCTTCAGACACCCTGGAGCCTCCTCACATGCCTGCACGCAGACAGTGAAGGACTCTGAGGCTGAAAGTAGCTAAATCATGACCCTGGATGAAACATACATTCATACAATTACTATTATTGTACATGATGACATTCAAATACTTTCATATTGAAGAATTTTTCCACAACAGAAGGTTTCTTAAATTGTTTTCTCAACAGAGTTGCCAGAAATATCTGCATCGTACCTTTCGGCAAACCACAGATACATTACATTTCTACATTATTTTGTAGTGGATGTTGAAACATTACTTTTCTCAACATGCTGTGGTGAAGGTGTGGTTAGGTTTAGACACAAAAACAACTTGGTTATGGTTAGGAAAAGATCAAGTTTTGACGAGACACCCACATTTGGTGGCACAAAAGCCAGCGGAAATGCAAAGGGAAAAAACCCAGGTTTGGTTGCTCAAACTCTGCTAGGAAACACAATGTGTCGGTGAAAAAGGCTCAGGTTTGGTGCTACAAACACAGATGGAAATACCACGAAGGGTCGCCAAAAACTGTACGGTGTCTCACCATCCATCAACCCTTCTACCTACAGGTGACAAAATCAGCTGATATATATCGCCTTACAAACATGGATATGCCACATATGAAATATATGAAAGGAACGTACCTGTGGTTTGCAGAAACGTACAAATCCACATTTTTTTCTGGCAACTAGGCTGTGTTTTCCACAGTGTACTATTGCTAATCTATCCCGCTAAATCAGAAAGGAAGGTACAATGCAGTATTGATGAAAAAAACAACAACATCTAATTAAGTGGAAATAAACTTTTTTTATCCTGCCAGTGTGCAAAGTGTTTATTTCTGTTACATCAGTTATTTTTTACTATAAGAACCCAGATATGGATTGTTAATAGTAGGTCACTATCAATAAAAATATTTGTAATGTGTGCCAGATTTTATGGTGACCTGCTAAGTCTCTTATCTTCTTCCTCTATTGTTCATTTTTTGTGGTCAGTTTGGTGGCTCGCATCCTGTGGCGCCTCGACAAAGATGGGAGTGTGATGTCAGACATGCAGCTGATCACACTGGAGGAGCTGGAGGACCACATTGCTGAGATGCCAGAAGAGGATATGCAGGACTTAAAAGTGGACATCCACAACTTCCTGGACTACTGGCCGCGTACCAGCAAGCAGCACACGATTGACAGTGTGTCACATTTATTTGGAGTGGTGAGTTTATGTGTCATCACTTTATTTGTCTTGTCTCATTTTCTCAAGTTGTGTCCCAAATCAGGGGCTTTTTTCCTCAGAGGATTGAAAGACAGGGAGCTGAACCTGCATCTCTGCACCAAATTAGACAGTCCAGCCTCACAGAGACCAAACTGTCTCCAGTCGTCCTTGTCAACTTCTAAATTCAAATACTTTTGTGTTTACCACCAGCACAAGGTAATAAAAACCAGTGGTAAACTCAGGCATGTTTTTTCATATCTTAGTTTTATGGCACAAGTTGTAACATTTAATTTTAAACTGGATGGACAGCTGGAACAGGAAGCACCTGGTTAATAGCAAATGTTAAATATTCACAAAAGTTATATCTGTGTGGAAACATGTAACACCTGTAAAAATAACAAGCAGACGAGTTTATACACCCTGCAGAGCAGATTGTATCCGTGTTATCTATGAGTGGCTGACCTGGTGAATATGAAGTAGCCAGGTCATATGTGCAATAATATGTGATAGACGTCATGACTTGACAACAACTGCCTAAGTTAACCTTTAGTCAGCCCACTAGGAGTGATAAAATTTAACATATACTGGCTTAAAATTTAGGAACAAAAAGAAAAAATGGCTACACTTCTGGTGTACAATGGGACATCTGTGGTTCCCAACCTTTTTATCTTGTGACAAAGTGAGGCAATATAAGTTATAGTTATATTCCCTTTAAATATTGTTTCATTTGAATAGGTTTGAGAGCCTTCTACTTCATACTTAGTTTATCATCTTGTGACTCTGTGTATAGCAGTGGGAACTACGCGTTGGTTTTGCATTGCTTTATTTTTGTCCATAAATGGGCAGTTCACCCCAAAATCAAAATACATATTTTCCCTCTTGCCTGTAGTGCTATTTATCAGTCGTTGTTTTGGTGTAAGCAACAGAGTGTTATCGGCCATTGAGATGTCAGCCTTCTGTGCTCAAAACACCAAAAAAATACATTTGAAAAATTCAACAGCAATGTCTCTTTCCAGAAATCATGACCTGGTTACTCAAGATAATCCACAGACCTTGTTGTGAGCAGTTTCATATAGGAGTTATTTCCATGAGTAGATGTACACTTCCTTCTGTGCGGTGACAGAGAAGAGACTTGGAGCACCACAAGCCGAGTGCCATCTAGGTTTATTATATTGGAGAGAAGGCAGACATCTCTATGGCTGATATCTCCAACACTCAGTAACTCACACCAAAACAATCTAGACTGATAAAGAGCACTACAGGTAAGAGAAAAAAATCTGTCATTTAGATTCTGAGGTGAACTGTCCCTGTAAAAATGAAAGGAAAAGCTGAAGCAAACAGTGAAAATGCCTTTTTTTATCCTCAATGTTGCTCAAACCGTGCCATTGTTTTCTCCCACATTTAACAGCTGTGTTCACATTAACATTTCCCCTCTTTCTCTCAGATTAACTGTAACGGTTTCACTTTGAGCGACCAGAGGGGCCTCCAGGCAGTGGGAGTTGGTCTCTTCCCAAATTTGTGTTTAGTGAATCATGACTGCTGGCCAAACTGCACTGTGATCCTCAACCACGGCAAGTAAGTGTAACAAACAAACAAACAAACAAACAAACAAACAAACAAACAAACAAAACTACACTTTTGTTTCTGTTTTCCTTTTAAAATGTACCTGTATTCAGCTCAATACAAATGTTAAAAGTTTTCAGAGTTTTGTGTGTGTTTGTGTGTGTGCTATTGTGCGTGAATGTGTGTTTGTCAGGTTGCATTTGGTGTAAAACTGCTTCCTGTTTGTCTTTCAGTCAATCGGCTGTGAATACTATGTTTCATTCTCAACGGAGGTGCGTTACCTCAACCTAAGCCTCTTTAAAGTGTCATATATTAAAGCACCATTGATTATTGACTATCACACTGAATAACTGCCATCCTCCCTCCCACTCCATCCACAGTCAGTAGTGTCCTGTAGTATGCACTGTAGGTTTTACATGTAAATATGTCAATATGCTACTTGAATGCTCTAACTTTTATTTAGCCTATTTAGTGTAACAAAAGGCTGGTATGAGTTTTTCCCTGTCCACACAAAGTTTTACTGGTGTGCTACTGGTTTGTCACTTTGTGTGCTTGTCCATGTGTGATTACAGTGTGTCCATCCATCATGTCACAGATTGCTGTCTATTAGAAGCTTTCCTCATTTATAACAACTGCCATTCCTTCTAGTTCACCTCTAACACCGTGTAACACCAGTCTTAAACAATATCCCCATGTAAAAATATTTTTTTGAGCTAAATATCCCTAATCACTTCATATTAAAGCCCTTTATTAAATTTTTTGCTTTAATATTTACTAAATATGGATAATACGGTGGCTGACAAGGGCAAATGCACTGAAACAGCCCGCAACAATTCTATTAGGAGAAACGTACTGTCGCCCTACGTCACTTCTCTTCTCGCTAAAAAACAAACACGCTCTCTCGTCTTGTTTCTCTCCTGGCAAAAATCAAGCTGTTCACTTAGTACTACTTCCACTGTGTTGACTGGGGGTTTGGGTGTTTTCAACATTACATCTTTTCTATATTTCAACCTTGATTCACTCTCAAATTGTCAAAAACTGATGCTTGGTCAGTGGCCCCTATACCAATACACTGAGGCATCCTTTAGGTATAAGGCATGAGACGCATTTTTTGGCACTCTGAGCTGCCATAGTATGAAGAGAAAGTCCGCAAAGGGTGGGTGGGAGTGAAGGTGTGTAGGTCAAACAATCTCCGGACTTTCATGTGGAAGACTGCTGTCCATCTGAACCCAAAAGTCAGTGGAGTTATTTTAATGTAGTGTGCTAGTATGTGCAGCATATTATGCTAATGATGTATGACACTTGTGATGTCACATGACGCTACATTACATTAGGAACAAACATACTTAATTTGTGCCAAACCGTGAAGTTTGTGTCTTGAACCTAACCACATTTTTTGTTGCCTAAAACGTAAGGAAGTAGACCTAAAAACAATGTTCTAAGTACGCTCTAAGTTTATTTTGAAAAGAGACTTTATGGATGTAATGAGTGGAAACTGTAGGCCTACATTTCACATGAAAATGGAACTTTATTTTGAAAAGACCCAATGCATGTAATGTGCGTAAATTGACACGTCTTCCCCAAGTGTCCACAAGTGACACAGGAGAGGTTACTAGAGTGTCATATTTTGTCGTGTAAGGTCACTGACCAAGTGTCAATATTGAACAACTTGGGAATGAGAATGTGTTATATATTTGTAGCGTGCTTGCGTGCGCCCACATTTTGTCTTTTGCAGCACATTTCAGTTGTATTTGTTTCTCAGTTTTTGTATTTGTTTTTGAATTGGCACTGTTTATGAAGTTGCAGCACACTAATTTTTATGGAAATGTTTTGGGCAGTTGTGGCATATTTCCCTTGTTGGCCATTGTAGGGTAGTTTTGTCAAACATTTGTTAAATATGCCGATAAATCCTTCATTCCTCAAGAAATAAAACAAATCAAATGGGAAAAACTTAAATTACCTAAACAGCAAATGAAAGAAAATATCCACTAAAAACTAAATTTATAAAATTGGTACATTCACAGAATTGATTAACTGAATTTTGGCTTAAGTGTGAAATAATCTTTATTAACACTGATTCCTTCAATCCTTCACCTGGATTGACTGGACTGAAAGCCACACTATGGAGCAGGGTTTCACCATCAAACAAAAACAGTAAATGAAAAACTAAATAAATTAAATTCTGCTCCCATTTAACTGTGCTTCTTTTCTTCAGGATTGAGCTGCGTTCTTTGGGTAAGATCGAAGAGGGAGAGGAGCTGACAGTCTCATATGTGGACTACTTGAATTTGTCAGAGGAGAGACGAAGGAAGCTGAAAGCACAATACTTCTTTGACTGCACATGTGAGCACTGCAAGAACCACACCAACGACGACTTAAAGCTGGCAGGAAGGGAAGTGGACGGAGTCAAGGTTTGTGTGTTTGTGTTGAGTTTAATGTTGATTTTCATGAACCGGGAGAATATTTTTATACTGCACAAGGCAGGAAAGGACAAAACCCTCTCACTACGAGTACAAGTACAGGCACAAGTGATAAGGGCAGACGAGAAACATGAGAAGCAGAGCCGCAGTGACTATTTTAAGCAAAGATAACCCCCGGTGGATTCAGCTTCCAAACTATGTGTAAGGGCGTGCATTCACCCATGTGAGGTCATAGGTGTAGATTTTTCAGGGAACACGTCTCCCTCAATATTTAGAACATGTGCATTTGTCCCTCCCAGTAAAAACATGAAAGCACTTTAACTTTGAAGAAGTGAAAGACATAAACAACATAAATGGATGGTGCATAAAAATTCAGTAAATTAAGTGTTTTATGCTCAAAATTATCTGACCCCCTTGTTTCATAGAAAACCTATGCCCTCATGTGAGGTAGAGAAAAAAGTACTGAAATAACCTTCAATTATTTCAAGGCAGTAATTATATTCCAATGTTTTACCATGTACCAGGAAATATTATCTTATCTATTTTATATTATAGTTTAACCTGAGCAAACGATCAGTACCACTTAATAGTCTGAGATGTGTCAATCAATGTGTGACCCGCCATAAAAAGTGTAGCAATTCCATGTCCTTGAATGATACGGCTTGACATTATCTTAATCTGTGAAACACCACACACACCCGGGCGCGCACACACCACACACACACTTGGTGTAGTGTATTGTAGATTATATGTGTGGGTCAGAAGTTATAAATAGTATGTGTCAGGAACTGTCAGCAGAAAACAAGTTCAAGGAGTTTATTATTTTATTTTAAATCATATAACTTTGATGTGTTGACAACAACTTTTACAATATGACAGCGTTGCCTGCCTGATGATGACCATAAAGACTTTGAGTCCTTTTGATCATATAAAAACACATTCAGATCTTGGACAGGGCCCATTTAGCAGGTGAAAGGTCTCCTTAAGATAAAAGATTATCAGGCCTTTGCCTTTATGGACTCAGTCAAGGCAAACATGGGTTTTCTTTAAACCTGCGTTTTCCCCTTTCATGGTATATTTCATTTCATGCACAAAATATTCCAGTTTTTGCTCTTATTCTGAAAAAGACAATATTTCTACTAAGCTGTTTACATGGCAAATGAAAATGAATATTCTACTGAAAATAATACATCAGTTGAAAATAAACATAACTGTCAAGTTAAACTAAATACGACTCTCTGAAATGAATAAATTACCAACATAAAACAAATAAACTTAACAGTTAACAGAAAAGCTACTGCTCCATCCTGCTAGGTTTACACAGTATCAATTGTTTACTGTTTTACAGCATGCTAGCCATAGCCTCACCTCAATAACACTGTCAAACAAACACGATTATTTTACAGTCAAACCCGTAGTGGACTATAACCTGATTAGAATGCTTACTTTCCAGGGCAAGAGAAAATAAACTTTGAAAAATATGGCGTCCTAAACAGAGCAAATGTGAACTGCAGTGAGAACTGCTAGGCTTGCTGCGAAAAATACAGGCAACAGCACCTCCTACTGGCTTAAACAGGTAGCTGCATTACACATAGAGTAACGGGCCCTAACATGCCATTTATCACGTCCACTGGTAGTGACCATGCGAACACAGCCTCCCTCTTTCATTCCTTTAAACGTCTTCTTGAAAGTGTCGCCTGTTAATCTCTGAGTCTTTCATAACTTTTGAAAGTAGGAGTGTTTCTACTTCCAACCAGAAATGTGGCTTTTCTTTTGGACATGCATCTCTACCCCAGCCTTAAAAACTGTTCACGAGTGAGCATGTGTACAATGCATCCATGACATCACGTAGAGCCAACTGTAAACAGGAAAGAGGCTATGTGTTGCAAACTGCAGTAAAAACCCCAGCTGAGATGCCGAATGTGCTGTAAACATGCCCAAAAAACACTCCTAAAACCTGAAGATTACTGGCACATCCCACATCTTATTGGAAAACGCTACACTCGGAAAATGGCTTAATGTGCTGTTCACATGTCCCACATCAAATTCAGATTATTGTAAAAATTAGAATAATAGTAGAATATTAAAGTGCATGTAAACGTAGCCACTTTCTGTGTGTTAGCACTTGAGTGGTGCAACAGTTCTTGATTCCCTCATTAAAGTGTGATTAATGTGTCCCATAGCCTACAGAGGCAGAGGTGAAAGAGGCAACAGATTACTGCTATCAAATGCTGGAGAAGATGGACAAAGCTCGATTAAATGGAGACTACCATGAGGTATTGTGTCAACTCACCCACAACACCAAAAAGGAAACAAAACACAGATTAAGTAGCTACAGAAATATATATTATTTGTTATCACACAACAGAATTCAAGCCTTGTTTCTGTTTTTCCTCACCAGTGCTCTATCCTGCTTTCATGTTTTTTAAGATTTTTCTTTTCATGTTTTTTTTATGTTCAGGTGGTAAAAATCTGCAAGGAATGCATAGTGAAAACAGAGCCCGTTTTGGCTGACACTCACATCTACCAGCTGAGGATATGGAGCACACTGAGTGAGGTGCAGGCTTACCTGCAGTTCTTTAATGATGCTGCAGATTACGCCCGCAAAATGGTGGACGGATACGTGTGAGTGCAGAGATACTGAGATGTCTGTTGTGGTACACATAAGCGTCTTTTTCTATCCGGTCTTTATGATAAACACACTACAGTCTCTAGTGTCAAAAAAAAATTGGCTAATGTATACTCAAATAGAACAAATCTCTTCCCCCGCCAGGAAACTGTACCACCCGAACAATGCTGCTCTCGGTATGGCTGCCTTGCGAGCAGGAGTGGCACACTGGCAAGCTGGGGAGATAGAGGTCGGCCACGGGATGATCTGCAAGGCCTACGCCATTCTCATGATCACCCACGGCCCAATACATCCCATCACCAAGGACCTGGAGGTAAACGGCTAAACTCAACAGCAATGTCCTTTTCCAGAAATCATGACCTGAGGCCTGTACTGTGAAGCCAGTTCAACTTACCCAGGATATCTTTTCATTATCTGGCTTGACTAACCCTAACATTGCTCGTCTGGATAACCAGTACTACAAAGCTGGTTATCAACTTGGTCAGTCAAGTCTGGGTTTTCCTATCCAGCCATGAGCACGTTCATGTCAAAGAGGCGCGGGCGTTAATGACCAGCGACATCGAGTAGGCAGCTTCAAATGATATAAGATGAAAGGGTACCAAAAGTGTCTGTGATTGTGAGACAGTAAAATGTCAGTGGCGTGGGATGTAAACAATACTGTGACAGTAGTACAGAGTATTTTTTGCTGATGAAACTACTCTGAAAATGTCACATAAAACACTTTAAAGTAACACCAGGCTGTTTCTGCTGCTGAAGTAACGGGTGGAAAAGTAGCCTCATTAATCACTGACGAGGTCTATCTGACCCAAATGTGGCATTTATAATAACAGGAGCCAATTAACAGTGTGTGGATTTTTTTTTACTAATAAAATATTATCTGTTTTATCCTAGTTCTCAGCACTGTCAGCGATCACTACAGACCAAAATAAACTTTGAATAAAGTAAAATAGTGCTAAAATCATGTGTTCAGTGTTGTAAACAATCTCTGTGTTTGTTAGAAGCTCTGTTTCAAAACCAGTGGAAGTGGAGCCCTGGAACAATTAAATGATTATACTGACCTCTAACAATATACAGTACAGTATAAGCTCCTCTTTTTTTACCTGAGACTCCAGACTTCTGCTCATGGATACTTTTTCCTTCAGTGATCTGATTGGTCAGACGTCAAGGTGTTGACAGGCTGTGATCCAATACCCTGAAGTTAATCTGCTCCGGAGCTGGTTAGCTGCTCAGCATAAGTTACCACCGGGATTTATCCCGGTAAAAAGAGAACCAGCTTCATTGTACTGCAAACCCAGAGTTAGCCCTGAAGTTACCTCGCTACCATCAAACCCTGCTTCGTACAGCATACCTCTGGTGTTATTTATGGGCATTTTTTAAGGGAAAATTACAAACATTGTTGCAATTTTTTTGTATAATTTATTAAAAATTGAAGACAACTTGTACCAGTGAGAATAAAACCGCACTGCTCTGAGTTTGTGATTCATACTACACTAATGATACTATTGACCATCCATATTTAATGTAACTAATGTAACACTGCAGCCTATTCTGTGGGTGTGTTTTGTGGTTAGAGAAGTTTTATGCAAAACAGTTTACCCCCACTTTCATGCAGAACATCAGGAAAGTGCCTTGCACAGTTTTTAGCAGTCATTCTTATTGGTAAATATGAGACATTTGTGTTGCACATGTGTGCATCTTCACAATCAGAAACAAGGAATTCAGTTTGTTGGCGGTGTGAGGGAGACTGCTATGATTAATGGCACTCAAAGGAAACGTTGAGTGACTGGTTGAATTTATGGGCTGACAAAATTGTAAGGTTATGCAGAAAAGATAGTTGTGTTTCGAATAGTTGTGATCGCGACATCGCAACATCCTGCAGGGCCTTCCATAGCTCACTCACAAGTCAACATTTTCAGTGCTGATGTGTCCTTCCTGATATGTCCACAGGCGATGCGTATGCAGACAGAGATGGAGCTGAGGATGTTCAAGCAGAATGAGTACGTTTACCACAGTATGAGAGAGGCAGCTCTGAAGAACAAGCCAATGACCATGATGCATGAACCCATGAATGTGGAGGAGGGAATCAAGAATCTCTTCCACCGGAGGAAGTAAACTGATCGAGGAAAAAAAAAAAAAAAACTCCTAATGTTTACTGTCAACAGTTTCCTGAGTGTTGGTGTGTGCGTCTACACATTTAGTCACATGATCATTTTCTGTTTCATTCACTTTTGTAGTTACGCTTTTCATTAAAATGATGCCACGTCAAACTTGTGCATTTTGTTTTCAATACTCCAGTGGAGCTACAGAAATTCATCCTAATGTAGAAACACAGGTTGTTCTGTTTATTTTTATTTTTTAAATGTGCAGTGAAAGCACTTGTGCACCTCATAAGCAGGAACACTTAATTGGCACTAAACTGTGTGCTCTTCTTGAATGGTTGGTTCCCACTGTGTCCCAGAGCAGGTAATACACCAACAGTATTTAATACTTAAACCCTGAAAATAGCAAAGTTTTAACTCCCAACACTCAACCCAAAATATGCCCCCAGCTTTGTAAACAACTGATGCCTGCACACATGTGAAATAGTGGTGTTTTGAGATTATTTGTTTTCATTTGAAAGGCATTTTAATCCCTGCACTCCCTTTTCAGTATGACAGCCCGCAGGCTTTTCCTCTGCATTCTCTTATCTTAGGGCTATTCTTAGTCCAGGCATAAGAGTTGACCCCCTTTTCATCTACACATTTTTAACCCAGGGTCAATCTAGGGTAGGTTATACGGTGTGAAAAACCAGTCAGTGTACTACAGACATCTTGTTACTGCTGGGTAGTGGTGCCCTTAGAAATTTCATAGGAATGGCCAGATGGAGTCACTGCGAATCTTTGGGTGGTACACCAAAACCAAAAGCCGTATTATGCTGTTGTATATAGGCGAGTTAAAGAATCGCATACTGATATTTTGCAGCCAATATTAACCTGATGTGCTAGACCACTACTGGTATAGTTACCAATTTTAGTTCATATAAAATGCTACATATCTTTACATGTCTAGGCATTTAATTGTTCGTCAAAGAGGGCTGGCTGTCCTTTTCCTTGAAGACAATACAACTTTAATTTGAAGTACATTTAGGGATAAAAAAAAAAAAAAAAAAAAAAACCTGGGAACAAGCCTTCAAGTCTACACAGCTATTTTCAAGTAAGGGTAGTAAGTACTTTATGGGAACCAGAGAGTCTGACAGCTGAAACCTATCTGGGGTGATCAACTTTTAAGCCAGAAAACTACTGTGCTAACAGACAATGGCAGACAACTAGAGGCTTAAAGGCTGAATACTGTTTGGAGCCACTGGCTTCTGACTGTAGCCAGCTGCTGGGTTAAGTTAGATCACTAATCAGGAGGTGCCTCAACTCCCTGACAGTTTACCACTCCTTTTTCTGTACCAAGTCAGACCACCCCTGCTGTCCATTGGGTGTTTCTGCACCCGGTTCCATTTCAGGTCAATGCTACATACAGCTGGATGCCCCCTATTGTCAGTTTCAGTCATCTTTCCAACACATTTGATCCCGTGACTACACTGCCACTTCACTGCTGTGAGATAGAAGTCACAAGCCAGGTGCAGACGTGAGCAATTTTAGTTTTGTACAATTCAAAAGAGTTGAAGTAGCCCCTTTAAACACATGTTGCCTATTATGCAATAAGTTCACTCAACTCACTGCAGTCAGGAAAAGTGACCTTTCACCAGGTCAGGCTCACACACAAACTAAACCACATCGATTAACGGCTCATTTGATGTCGGAAATCACTCCTACCTGCCAGCATCTAGTTTGACACTCAGTGCCAGTTCAGTTCAAAGAGACAGAGACAGCTGTGCCTTTTTATGTTTTATTATCCCAAGTGCACATTTACACGCGTTTGCTTATCCTCTTGTATACAATGCTGCCAAGAGTCATAGTCTGCGGAAAAAAAAACAAAGGAAAAGTCATATTTAAAAACTTGTTAAAGAGTCATGCAGCACTGAATTGCAGAAATAGGTTTGTCTACTCACATTGACAATTGTGTTCCCATCCACCAGTTCTGTGACGGACTCAATTCCCTTCAGGGAGACCTTCAGTTTGTTGCCATCACGATGAACCACCGCCTTAAAGAGGCAGATTAGGGGTTAACTTTTAATCTGGAAGTTATGCAGTTCTTAACTAGTGTTAAGTAACTTTTGGGAAACACTTTTTGAATCTCTGAGTTTAATGTCCAGTCTTACCTTGGCCTTCTCCCCAGTGAGGGTCTCCAGCTCTGCCTCCTTTCCAACAGTGAAGGTGTTGACGAGGACCTTTGAGCCGGTGGTGACGGTCACTTTGAAGTCGTCACCATTCTCCTCGATCTCAGAGACGCTCTTAATGTCTTTGCCTTTCTGGATGAGCTCATCAGGGAGACCTTAAGGCAGAAAAGCAACTGGTTGAGAAAACTTTTCTAGTGCTGCATTTCCTTAGCTCACAGTTTGACACAAAAAATGTTTCAACTGTGTCAGTGAACAGCCTGGTTTTACAAACACTTTAGAGATCAGGTTAAACACTTTCAAAGCTACTAATAAAAAAGAATTAAAAGAAAGTTTAAATCTTACCAATGGCCTTCATGAAAGGCTCAAAGTTCTCCTGAGACTCCAGCTGGTACTTTCCAGAGAAAGACATGGTGGCAGACAGAGAAGGTGAGACTGAGAAGCGGCTTGCTGCCTGTTTTATACTGTCAAACAGGCAGTCCTGCAATCATTAACCCCAGGTGTCTCAAATTAAGGCAACTCCAGCCAACCTCAAGATCCACCACAACAGATAAGAGAGATAAAAAAGGGGCAGGGTGACGAGACTGAAGTTAGACAACCATTAACACAGAGGAGAAAATAGTACAAGTGTTTGCAGAAAGTTGAAGTCAAAAAGCTGGTCACTTGTGGTTCATGCACGGAAAAAGAATGTAATGATCTCAGTCAGAGTCACACTAACATCTGATGACACTGCATGAATCAAACCTCAAAAAGCTGCTGAGTGGACAAACTGCTCAGGTTTGCTTTCTTTCTTCCTTCATCCTCTTTCCTTCCTCCACTTTCTGTTCCTTCTTTTCATCCTTTTCTGTGTTTTCCTCCTGTTTTGTCTTTCCTTCAGCCAATTCTTTCATGTCAGCCCATCTGTCTTTTGTTCTACATTATTTTTTACTAAGTTTTTTTTGTCTCTTTCCAGTGCACCTCCATGTGAAAATAATATCTAAGATGGAGTTTTACAGAAAATGTGTTTTGTCTTTGAGAGCTGAATGTCATGCTTTTTAAAGTTTGCCTGCAAGCATTCAGGGCATATCAGGGGAAATATTTCCCCCTATTTTGTCTATAACAGAGAAAACACAGATAACAGTTCTAAGAGAAAAAAATAAATGTAGGTTTCATATATTCATGCAAAAAAAAAAAAAAAGATAAAACTTTATAAAAATCAGATAAAGGTTGCGCTTCAGTTGAGGTTAACAAGGAAGGCTGGCAGATTTCCACCACAGTGCTCCTGCCCCAATAAACACATTTAATTTATTCTATGCTGTATGATATGTTTTATACTTTATAATAAGGTTTTCCAGCTGGCACCTGACATCACTGTGACTTCAGAACTCAACTCAAACTTGACTCAAATTTATTTTTAAAGCACATTTAAAAACAACCTACAGTGACCAAGGGGCTGTACAAAAGGAAAACGCATACGTGAGAGGAAAAGCAACTGTCAGGTAAGCTGCTCACACATGTAGAGACACAACACACACAAGCATGCGTCAGGGAAAGCCGCATCAGGGGGACTCAAATGCTAATGAATCAAAGTAGGTTTTGAGCCTGGACTTTAACAAGTCAATGGTGGGAGGGAGATGCTGTTCCACAGTTTGGGGGCGACACAGCAAAAGCACAATCATCCCTGAGCTTAGTCTGGAGCATATAACTGGGCGTATACTAGGGGGTTTAAAGGTCTGAGATGTACTGTAGGATGGGGCCAGACTATTAAGGGCTTTGTACACAAACAGGAGAACCTAAAAGTGAATTCCAGTGGAGAGAGGCCAAACAAGTGTGATATGGTCTCTCCTCCAGGTAACTGTGAGGAGTCTGGCAGCTGTGTTCTGAACCAGCTGGAGGCGGGACAGAGGGGACTGTTACAGTAGTCTAAACAGGAGGAGATGAACACGTGGGTGACTATCTCCACGTCTTTGAGAGGGAGAAAGACGTTGGACTCTTACATCAAACAGAAGTTATACTTTGGCTGAAATAAAATCAAAGTCACAATATTTAAATGTGTAATGATGTCGGAATTTTAATGTTGTGTGGACTTAAACATTATGTTTTGTTCTCCATACCTTACGACCAAATGTAATTATTCTATGTCAAGTTGTTATTGGCATGAGACATGTCAAAGATGTTGGATTTTGATTACTTAACGACACACCTTAAAGCCAACATGTCGTCAGTATTTTACGTCAAATTAGACGTCCTGACATTGCACTTTGGTTACCCGACATCACAAACTAAATTCAGCACAATATCAGTGTCTAACGACGTTAGTGGCCAGCTGGGTTTAGCACTCACATGTATGCCTTCATTTAGCTGGTAAAAATCCTGTTGCAGTTCATAGTGACTTCATTACCTCATTGCAAAGGTACTTTACTCAGGTGATCAGGCCACTACTTAAGATAAGATATCTGAAAATAAGATAACTCTCACAGAGCAGACTAAGATACGACAAAATGATTCAATCAAACACAACATCAATAATCTGTCATCAGTGTTTCCCAGCGTGAATTCTTCAATCTGCTGTGTTTATGACTCGTTTGTTCGCTGTTCACCTCAAGCACCAAACTAGAGCTTCTTACTATGAGCTACAAATAATGGATCAAAGGTGAGTGACGACCATACAAGATAACTGTCATAGCTGTTGCAACAGTGATATTGTGTCACTGGTGTTGCCACGAAAACACACACACACAGCGTCATGTGAGGATCCTTTGGATTCACACAGAGGACAGTTCCAGGATTATGCAAAGCTGAACATCTGAAAAGATAAAGACGGCTGTGGGCTTTGTACATTTGGTGATAGTGGAATATAGTGTAACACTGCAGCCTGATAAGCTTTATGCTGACTTGTTCTTTCCCGTATAGCGAAAATCATTTAAAAGGTTTGAAACTGTCTACACTTAGAGAAGTTTTCACAAGTTTCAGTGTGTAGAATAATAATAATAAAACAACGTATACTCTCTCAAAACTTTATTTCAACATGCAGATATCTGGATGACCACTGTCAGTATTCATCCCTATTTTCATACATAAAAATATATTGACAAAGGCACTCTACAGAAGGGGAAAATGACAAACATAGATATACAGCTATATGAACTACAACTACAAGCCCCATGTTGACTCCACGGCTGAAGAGTTTCCCATGAGACCTCTGTGCCAGTAGCAGCTCATTGGTGGACTCTATGAGGAGAAGTGTGACCGGCCAGATGCAGGAGCCTGAGGATGATGTCACCGGGGTCGCTGCCTTCGAATTGGCTGCTTTGGTCGTCTCCTTCCTCCTCGATGAGGCAGGATTGGTCTGTGGTGCAGCCCTCTGTGACAGGGTTTGACAAAAACAAATAAAGGAGGAGTTAGCAACATGGTAGTATGTTATTGCAACCATACACTTTACAATGTGTTGTTATGGACCATGAACCTTATTAGTGCAAGAGGGCAAATGATCAAAGCACAGTTCACAGTGAGGGAAGTGGCAGTGTGTTACCTTTTTAATTGCACTTTACACTAGCATTTGAAAAGATGTGTGTCTAACAGAAATCAAGCTTCTAATTCTGGCAGCATTAGTAAAATAATATATTAAAATGTATCTTAAGTTGTTGTGATCAAACATTTTTTGACAAGGAAGCAGCGATTTGAGCCTTTTAGCTAAATTGAAGATTATAATAGAATATAAAGACATTAGAAAATCACTACTGTTACTTTACCTATAATGAGCATATAAAATATAATGCCTTGTTTTGCCTGCATAATACTTGTATTTTTACATTGTAAATAAATTTTGCTTCAACACCAACACCTCTGTAGGATTTTGACACAGTATTTAGCTAAATAAAGGTTGTAAATGCTTCCTCCACCACTGTGCTTCCTCCAGTGTACTTCAAAAATGACTGACCTGCATCGCAGCAGAGTCCTGAAGCAGCGCAGCGTCCTCCCTCAGATCCACAGGGTCTCCCTCCCGCCTGGCAGGGGGTGAGCAGGTAGTTCTCCTCCACGCAGTGAGCTGTTTCCGGGGAGCCCAGCAAGCAGCCAAGGCCCTCCCCGCAGCAGATGCTGGGGCCGAAGCAGCGACCCCTGTCTCCGGGGCCACAAGACATGCACTGGTGGAAGAAATGATTATCATTGCTATTATTTAGAATGTCTTAAGTCTTAGCAATTTCGCACTGTGTAAAGCATCATGAGCTAATGTGTCTGTTAGGCTCTCCTAAATGAAATTTCGGATTTGTATTCATTTTTTTTTCTGTTTGAGCATGACAGTTTCAGTCCAAACTCAGTTCTTTTATCTAAAACTGTTCCAGGAGGTACTTTAACATGTCACCAACAATTGTATATTTAATGTTATTTTGCTATAGGTATTTCTATAAATGTTTGTCATCATTTGTCACTTCTGTTGCATGTCTGTCTGTCTGTCTGTCCTGGAAGAGGGATTTCTCCTTGTTTGCTCCTCTTACTGTTTCTTCCTTTTGTTTTTGTACTTGTGAGTTGATCCTTAAAAAAATTAAAGGTGTTAATATAAAGGGTATCGTATGCTGTAAAGATAACGATCTCAGAACCCATCAGCTATCAGTCTGAGGATGATAAGCCTCTGGGGAAAACAGCCAATATTTCAGAGGATCCAGGGTAGCTAGTGCATGCGCCCATCATGTTGGCTAACTTCTATAAAGAGATATCTGCAGATGGATGCAGGCAGACTTTTAAAAAATAGCTAATATAAAGCTGAATTGTCATTTGCTGATAGTCGGTGGGTTCCCAGATTGCATTTCGGCCTATGCTTTCCACCTCTCCACACGACTGTTTATCTGCTACTCAAATGTGATTGGTCAATACTACTCAGACTACAAATGTAAACCAGAATACCGATATTAAAATCTTGTTCCATTGTCCACAAATTCTGCACACAAATGCAAATATCTGTTACAGAGATTATACTTATTACAAAATCCTTTGTTATGTGTGATTTTGAGCTGTAAATAAAATGTACTTGACTTAAAAAAAAAACCTTTTTGAATCTAGCAGACATTTGTCAGTTGTAATTCTGAGTTAAAGTGGTAAAAACAGCTCACCTTGCGCAGAGGAGCATCCATGATGGACCTCTTCCCACCGATAGGACAGTTAGAGATGTAACATGCTGAACATACAGAAAGGAGAAAAAATAGGCACGCGGACACAGCAGCTCCGGTCATTTCTACTAAAAGAGTGAAAGAAAGATGGAAAAAAACAAGTTAATACTCAAACATACAAAACAAAAAGTCCATTGACCACAATATGTAAGATACGCACACAAATCTGTAGAAACAAAGCTCACCTGTTGCTTTATCTCTTTATACAGAGTAGATCTGAAGTGTTGGTTTCAGATGCTCCTTGATGTTTCTTCTGTTCTTGGTCCCTCACACATGTCTTATATACTCTCAGAGCTTCTTCTGGGAGTGACACAGAAACCCAAAAGCCACTTAGAGATCCTTAATGAGCCACGTTTTACTTACTGTCACCTCCGGAAATGAAGCTGACCACTGGGCAGGACGGGTCAAAAGGGCCAGGCAGCTCTGCGGCCTGGTTTGCTTCTTGCTATTGAGAATCATTACAGAAGGGCTCGTGGTGCGTGACCGTGCATGTTA
The DNA here is from genome assembly GCA_019142605.1 of Cephalopholis sonnerati. Classification (NCBI taxonomy): domain Eukaryota; kingdom Metazoa; phylum Chordata; class Actinopteri; order Perciformes; family Serranidae; genus Cephalopholis; species Cephalopholis sonnerati. The sequence goes on from JAGQAX010000007.1 coordinate 28,511,305, forward strand.
GCGATGACGGGAAAGTCAGAGAGGTCAGGAAGTGAATGGGGAGGTTTAATTATTCAAAGCATAAGTGGGCACGAGTGTAGTACAACTTTGATCTGCTTTTATTAGAGAAAAAAAGGAGATACATTATAAGTGTTCTTCTTTATCAAAGTGACAGTTCACTCCCGAATCAAAAATACATGTTGTTCCTCTTACCTGTAGTGCTGTTTATTAATCTAGATTGCTTTCGTGTCAGTTGTCGAGTGTTGGAGATGTCTGCCCTCTCTGCAATATAATGGAACTAGATGGCTGCTCAGCTTGTGGTGCTCAGAGCAACAAAAAATACATTTGAAAAACTCAACAGCAATGTCTCTTTCCAGAAATCATGATCTGGTTACTCAAGATAATCCACAGACCTTGTTGTGAGGAATTTCATGTAAGAACTATTTTCTTTCTACTGACTACACCCACCAACTATATCAGGGTGGAGAAGGGACATCTACTCATAGATCAAATCAAATCAAATCAAATCAAATTTTATTTATATAGCACATTTCATACAGTGTAATCTCAATGCGCTTTTACATACAACATGTGAATAAAAAGTGCCACGATGAGAGGCTCCTGCTCGTGCAAGTGTACTGGCAGTAGACGCACGCCTCCCTCTGCATGGTGATATGGTTTCCAACATGAAACTGCTCACAACAAGCGAGCAGGTGCCCCATGCGCAAAAGCCTTGTCCTTGCCACAGTGGCCATGGGCTCAATTCCAACCTATAGCCCTTTTATTTAACCCATATTTAACCAGGTAAGTCCCTCTGAGATCAATGATTTCCTTTACAAGGGAGACCTGGCCAAGACAGAAGCACAAGGACACACAGTAACATGTAGAAATGTTAGAACACCTACGCACAATGACAACACCCAACCGACTCATTCATCCTTGTACTTACGAGAGCTTTAAAATCAGGCAGAGAGACCAATTCATGTCGATTCAAATCTTTTGAAGGTTATTCCAAGTGAGAGGAGCAGAGCACATAAAAGCTTTCTTTCCGTGCACTAGGAGCAGACAATAAAACTAAATATTGAGATCTCAGACTATAACTACAGTCAGATCTCTGTTCAATCAAAGTACAAACGCATGAAAGGAGTTTACCCAGTATGGCTTCAAATACAAGTGACTCAGCCAACGAGAGGTCAAAGAAGGCCAACCAGTCCCAGAATACAGCGTACAGTGATGAGTGAGGCCTTTTAAAGTTTGTAACAAATCTCACTGCACTATGATGTGCAGTATCTAACATGTGCAAACAATGTGCAAATGCATTCATGCTGCTGCATGTCACCACCCTCCCTTCACATATCTGGAAAGAGACATTGCTGCTGAGCGCCACAAGCCGAGTGCCATCCATCCTTCCATTTTCATCTGCTTACGTAAGGCCAGGTAGCAGGGGCAGCAGACTGAGCAAGGTTCTCAGATATCCCTCTCCCCAGCAAGGCCACCTGGGAAGTCACAAAGCATTCTCAGACCAGATGAGATATATAATTTCTCCGGCATGTCCTGGGTCTACTCTGAGGCCTCCTACAAGTTAACCTCCAACAGGTGGCGCCAAGTAGGTGCCATCTAGTTCCATTATAATGGAGAAAAGGCAGACACCTCTATAGGTGATATCTTTAACACTCAACAATTCACACCAAAATAATCTAGATTGATAAATAGCACTACAGGTAAGAGAGAAAATATCCATTTTTACTTTTGGGGTGAACTGTCCCTTTAAGTATCTTTTTCACTACAGATGTGAGGAGAGTGGAAAAACTCAAAAGTTATGAGAAGTAGTCCATCTCTGAACCTCGGCCTGCTGAGCCTGATGTTTGTAGACAAACATGTCAAAAAAGACACGCTGACACACACACACCTACAAATATTCCTTTCTATAAATAAAACCCTTAATTCCTCACAGGAATTGACGCACACATTGTCTAGGTCTGAGGTTAATTGGACTCATGAGCTAATTAACACAGCTAATGATCGGCCACACGCCCATTTAAGACCGTCTCACTGTTCCAATGATATGAGCTCAATTACTGCCGCTCCCTCCTGATCCACTAACTGCCACCTCATCTCAATTAAAAATAAGTTCATAACACCTAATCGCCTTTGTTCCACAACTTCTGTTTCAAAAGGGAGGAGTGGGACATTCAGACGTGGACTAAAATTATTTTATTTAGACTTCACACTCACAGGCAGATCATAAAACACAACTGCAGTCACCTCGTGAAGACAAATGAGACAAGTTGTTGTCATGAAGTGGTGTAAAGTGTCACTCAGACAATGGGCCACTCTTGCCTCCTAGTGGTTGTGTTGACACACTCAACGTGTTTGTGACTTCATTTTTCATTGTCTGATGCTGTTTTCATCTGACATGCTTTCACAGGGAGTAGACACAATAACATGAATACTTGGTATGCAATCTGTTATAGCAATACTACAAACAGGGCTCCCAAAATGACCTCATAAAATCTGAGCAATAAAAGTTCACAGAGGTGGTGTTTGTTGTTGGACTTTTTCTGCTTTGTCTTTTCTTTTTGCTGGATTGGGTTAGTGTTCATGTTACAGTGCACAGGACTGTGCATGATAAATACTATGCACATAACAGACTGACTATATAATGTAATTGCTGGGACCTAAAATACCTGAAATACCTTCAATTAAAATACTTCCAGCAGTTAAAATCCTTCTATATTCCAGCTAAAAACATAGACTTTTTATTAATTTTTACATGTGATTTCAGTCATTCATAACATGCATTTCTTTGTGCTGTACAAAGTGAAAGAACTGAGATCATCTCCCATCACCACATACCACTTCACAGCTGTTAAACATTCTAACTGCATTGTTTTCTTGTGCAACATCAGATCTCGCCATTCCTCCAAAAGCTGTGCAAATCCCTATTTCATAGAGAAATGGAGATGTCTATCTAGTGTTTCCTTATTTTTCTGCAGGAAGGCACTAGGCTTGTTGACTTCCTCTCCCCTCCCTTCCTTCCTTCTCTCCGAAGGTACTCATCTGAAAAATGAGAACAAAGTGATTGTTCCTGTTCTCTTTCTTAAGTCACTTCAAATGCTATCCGTGGACGGGCGGCTCATTGTCAGGAGAGTTGCAGTGCGAGCAGGAGGGAGAGAAACGCAGGTACAGGTACAACGGCAGCAGCTGCAGCAGCACTTCAGCCAACAGGCATCACAGAAAACACACTCTGCTACACTCAACTGGTAAGTTCACACATACACATACTCACACACACACACACACACACACACACACAGACTTCGCTGCAGCCTCGCACAAACACACTTACATGGCACTGGCTGGCATATGAGGAGGGGCTTCTGTTTTTAATGGATTGTTTGGAATGCATGGTGTGGCAAAGTAAAGCCCGGGGTCTCTGCACAGTGCACCTTGATTGGGAGAAGTGAAGAGGATTAAAGAGCAGGATCACATCCAGGAGAGTGTTTGAAACTGGCTGAAAGGGAAACATTGATTTCAGTAGAATCTTTGGAAGAGGCAGAATATCATTCTTCTTGCATTCTGCACATGGTTTATGCTTTCTATATATCACTAATCACTAATTACATTCAAATACATGTAATAACCCTGTGAATGTATACTTCTATTATTTAGTCTTTTTAGAGAGTATGTTGCGCTACATGTAAGTTTTCAAAGTGTTTTTCTGCAGGAACAAAATGACAATCTGAATTATATAAATGTGAATGTATTTGTAATCTCTGCACTGATCTTCATCTAATCTTTCTGAACTTCCTCATCCCCACTTGTTGCTTTCATCTTTTTGATATGCAGCATGACTTAGAGGTGATTCAATCATATCATGCTGTCCGCAGGTGTGTGAGTCTGGATGTTGAGGGCTGAAATAGCTGGTCACTCAACAGAAAATCAAGTATTCTGGAAATTTTTCAAGCAAAAATAGCTAAATATTCCATATTGCAGCTTTTAAATGATTAAAATGTGGTTCTTTTCTTTAACTTTTGTGAATAACTGACAAAACCAGATGTCTTCTTGAGTTTTAAGAAAATGTCACAGGCATTTTTCAGACATTTTTTGACTGAACGATCAAAAGATTGTTTGAGAAAATAATCTGCAGATTAACTGACAATGAAAATAATCTTAATTTGCAGTCCTACTAGTGGCAATATGTGTGTTTTGTGTGTGTGTGACAACATGGGAAGAGTAGCTGCTGCATCTGCAACAGCCAGCAGAGATAAAACATGTAGCAGGCAATAGAGCTGCAACGAGTCATCTATTCATTGTCAACTAATAGCCAGCTATTCTGATAATCGATTCATCGGTTTGAGTAATTTTTTAAGAAAAAAAGTTACGATTTTCTGATTCCGGCTTCTTAAATGTAAATATTTCTAGTTTCTTACTCCTTCTGGTTTTCTTACTCCTCTATGACAGTAAACTGAAAAGGTGTGGGTTGTGGACACAACAAGACAACTGAGGATGTCATCTTGGGCTTTGAGAAACACTGACAGAAGTTTTTCACAATTTTTTGACATTTTATAGACCAAACAACAAATCAATTAATCGAGAAAATGATCGACAGATAAATCAGCAATGAAAATTATCTTTAGTTGCAGTCCTACAAGTAGTAATATGTGTATTTAATGTGTGTTACCATATAGAAAGAGTAGTTGCTGCATCTGCAATAGCCAGCAGGCTACAGCAGACGACTGAGCTGCAATGATTAATCCGTTTGTTCTCAATTATTAAATAAAACACAAACTTATTTGATAATCAGTTAATTAGTTTAAGTGACTTTAAATGATTTTTTTTCTGGTTTCCTTACTCCTCTCTGACAGTAAACTGAATATCTTTGGGTTTGAGGACGTCATCATGTGCTTTGGGAAACGCTTATTTGACTTTTTTTTTTTTTTAATAATTTTCTCACATCGCCAAACAACCCAATAATTCAGAAAATAATCGACAGATTATTTCATTATTACAGTGAAACCAATCCTGACTTGCAGCTCTAGCAGACAGTAGAAGGAGAACTATAGTGGTCATGCTTCAGTGGATTGATATGGATCTCAGCAGTTCTCATTGATAAGCACTGAGCTATTTACAGGAATAGAATAGATATGTACAATAGTGCTAAGCACATTTTAGATGTCATGCAGAAGTAAGACAGTTCCCCTCTGAGTATTATCATCTTTTCACCCATGACCATCATCTTCACTAAAGTATGCACTAAGAAACTGTAGTGGAGATGTTATTTACAGCCATATGACACCTCAACATATCACACTTTTAAGCTTATCAGTTATTTAATCTCTCTCAGACTTTAGGCTGCTCACAGAGATACAGATTCAAACATCACGTAGCACTATCAGCGGAGGAGAAAAGGGGAAGTTCTTCCTGACTATCAGTGCAAAAAAACAAAAAGATGAACAGAGCAGAGAAAAAAGACATGGAGAAGCGAAAAGTGTGCGGGAGGTAGAGGTGAACATTTCACAGATAACTTCCTACTTTCAGGAGAGGTGGAGATCTGTGAGAAAGAAAGAAGTGAAAGGTTTCACGTTGAACACTGAAAGGTGTGGGTGTCGACACAAGACTGTAAATGTGTGTATGCCCAGGTTGCACTCCTTTCACAGGAACCTTTAGAGAAACAGTTTCATATCATAAATAGAAACCAGACAAGGAGTCACTGGATAAACATTTGTCTAGAGCTTTGACAGCAAAGGTTACCTTTCAGATTAAGATTTAACATAGTAAGGCATATGATGATCTTGCAATATACTGTGTAAATCAGGGATTCCTAATGATGCTTGTGACCAAAAAGGAGCCTTTTGTTGTTATTTTTCTAAATAAAGTCTATGAGTTTTTAGCAGTTAGGAGACATTTCCCCTTAAAAACTTCTCAGGTGGTTTGATTTAGAAAAATGTTCAAGACCCAAAACAGTTTAAGTATCCAATATTTCCAACACAGTCTGACTCAACGCTTAGTCAGTGGCCCTACACATCAAACTATGATGCCCAGGGTACCCCTCCATGTCGGTTTTGGATGCACATGGACCATGTGTCAATTAGTGCTCCTTATATGCACTGAGTCTTTTCAAAATAAATGTCCGTTTTCACAGCATTGTGCAGTTTCCACCTGCTAAATGCATGCAATCTCTTTCAAAAGAAACCCAGGACGTAGGTAAAACACCTGTTTTTAGGTTTACTTTCTTAAGTTTAGGCAGTGTGTCATGTCATGTGACATACATAACATAGGTGGCATGACATACATCATGAGCAGCACACTATGCTGTTATTACAATGACCTGATTAACTTTTGGTTTCATACAGGAAATGTACAGCAGGCTCCTGGGTGAAAGCATCCACCAGTTGAATCTAAACCTTTGCTAAAGGGTGCATCTGTGCATTGATAGGTAATGCCAAGGGCCCCAGACCAAGCATTCTTATTTGACGAGTTGAGAACGAATTGATATTTCACCAAAAAGCAAAGATTAAGTCCAAAAATATAAAATACAAAATTTGTATAGCAGCAACTTTTTTTTGATCCATTAATCACGTCATCTCATTATCACCACTACCACTAGATTTATCTTATGACTCTTCGAGGGGTCCAAGGGGGCTTTTTCTGCAGAAATAATAAGAAAAGATAAGATAAGATAAGATAAGATAACCCTTTATTTGTGCCATAGCAACTTGAATTGTTAAAGTAACAAAGGGGATGGTGCAAAACAAGAGGCATCAGCAAAAGATACAGTAAATAAGTAAACAGTAAAATGTTGTATTGTCTTGTTTACTTAAGTGAAGCATCTGAATACTTCCTCCATGAATGTAACCACTTCTCATACTCTCTCTAACGCAGAAAGAGGATGGAAACAGACGGACTGAATTTCTCACCAGCAAGAAGTCCTCCTCTCAGAGATCAGCTAAGACAAGCATCTCAGCACAGTTTCTATCTAAGCCCACCTCCGCTCTACATTAAGCCCCCAAAATTCTCCCCTCCTCGATACCCCAGCATATCGCCCAGCAGAGACACCTACAGTGCGTTCAGCCCCCCTGCTTTCTTTCCCATGCTCAGCCCCAGTTATACCCAAAAGGAGGGATCCCAAAAACGCAAAAGAACTCCTTTCAAAATGGACGCCCAGGGAGGTGAGTCTCCTGATGGGGGAGCAAAGGAGGCGGACGAGAGCAGCAGTAAGAAGACGGTGCACCTCTCCCACATCCCCTTTTCCCTCCCACCTCGCCCCATTCCTTCCCCGTCTCCTAAACCCATCCCTGGTATGATCGAGCTGAACAGACTGCAGCTTCACCCCAGATCACCAGGTATGAATCTACCTGTGCAGGTGAAACAGGAGCCTCTCAGTCCTTCCCCAGTTTGGCCCCCCTCTCCTCTCCTCCTCCACCCTCCCTACTTCCCACCTCTCCACCACAGCCTCCTCCCATACCCCTTCTTCATGCCCGGCCCTGTCATGCACCTCTCCCCTGGTTCTTTCTACCCAAGAGAGGAGCTTCGCCCTGCGCATCGCAGCCGTGATGGCCCTCCTCGCAGTGGAGCGACAAGCGCTGAGAAGCTCGGTCTAAACGTTCATGTGGACGACAGTTATTATGTAGACGTGGGTGGAGACCAGAAGAGATGGAAGTGTCGTATGTGTGAGAAGTCCTACACCTCCAAGTACAACTTGGTCACGCACATCCTGGGGCACAACGGCATCAAGCCGCATGGATGCCACCTGTGTGGGAAGCTGTTCAAGCAGCTGAGCCACCTCCACACACACCTGCTCACCCACCAGGGCATGAGGCCCCACAAGTGCCAGGTGTGCCACAAGGCCTTCACTCAGACCAGCCACCTGAAGAGGCACATGATGCAGCACAGTGACGTAAAGCCATACAGGTAGATGATTTATAACCAGTTCTTTTTACTTTCAACTATCCTCTTTTTTTATTCTAATCTCTCACACGCTTTATCCACTCCTCCAGCTGCAGTGTGTGCGGCAGAGGTTTTGCTTACCCCAGTGAGCTTCGCGCCCATGAGCTGAAGCACGAGAAAGGACAGGAGAACGTATGTGTGGAGTGTGGTCTGGATTTCCCCACGCTGGCACAGCTGAAGAGGCACCTGACCGCCCATCGTGGCCCCACCCTGTACAGGTGAGTTCTTCCCTTTGCTTAAAAGTCTTATTGATTGTTTATTGTAAAGGTCTGGTGTGTAGTATTTAGGGAGATATATTGGCAGAAATTGAGGATAATCTAAGTCGCCTTTCTTAAGTGTACAACCATGTGTTTTTATTACCTTAGAATGAGTTGTTTACATCTACATAGGGAGCAGGTCCTTGTTTACGCCATGTTCCATGTTTCTACATGGCTCCGGATAAGGCAATTCGTGCTGCCGTGTTCTCGCATTTTTGCCTTTTCGTGTTGACCACCCTAGTCAGCAGCCCCTCCGCGTCATTAATGTGGGAAAAACACAGATTTTTTTAACATGAAACTGCATTTTTGGGTGCTTTTACCTGTTTTAATCACCTGGTCTGTTTGTTTTGAAGAGGAGGAGAACCATGCAAATAATGCAGTTCATGGTACAAACCTCCTGAAAGTTTGGATCTTAGTTGTCAGAGATAAAAGGTGAGCAGGCATTAGCAGGTGCTAGACTAGCAGCCCATTTCTGACATGCCAAACAGCATTAGAGAAATGCTGATTTTTAGTGTGAAACTGCTTTCTTTAGTGTTTTGACTGGATTTAATCACTGGATCCATTTGTTTTGAAGAGAAGGAGACCTTTACGGATAATTCAGCTCCTACTAAAAACATCCCAAACAATGGGCATTAAAGGAAAACATTAAAGGAAAGGAAACAGCAAAGGTAAATGATTGCCAGCTTTAGCTTCCTATTTATTGCACAAACAAGTGAGTGGTATTGATCTTCACATCGAACTCAAGTATGTTTCCCGAAATGTTGAACTACTGCTTTAGTGTTTCAGTTCTCCATTTGGCTCCATAAAGAGGTGAACTGTATACACACTGTTCCCGCAGGTGTGCAGAGTGCCAGAAGACTTTCCAGTACCCGAGCCAGCTTCAGAACCACATGATGAAACACAAAGACATCAGACCGTACATCTGCAGCGAGTGTGGGATGGAGTTCATCCAGTCACACCATCTGAAACAGCACACGCTCACTCACAAAGTAGGTTTAATTAGGAGGACGACGAGAAAAGACAGCATTTTTTCAATGTTCTTTTTTTTCTTTTTGACAGGGGTTGGAAGCGTAAGCATGTTTTTTTGGCATCAAACTGAGTTATCAATTTTGCTGTCACATCAAGATATTTCCATTATTCCTAGTGCACATTTTTGGACAGTGAAGATGGCTGAGAGAGTTTGGACACTAGCCTAACAGGTTGTTTTGGCAGCTGTCTCAAAGCAATTTCCCCTCAAATTCTGGCTCCTGAAGCTATTTTAACCTCTTAACATCCAGTCCATCTTTTATTTCCCTTTTAGTAGCATTACTTTTAGGATCGCTACACAAAAAATAAAATAAAGATGGTAAAATATAGATCAGTGAGATTTCAAAGGGTTAAACTAACCTTAACTTTTCAGCAGACAAACACACTGCTCTGTTCACCACATTTCTCACACCGCTACTTCCACATTCTCTCGTTCTTCAGGGGGTGAAGGAGCACAAGTGTCGCATCTGTGGTCGTGAGTTCACCCTGTTGGCCAACATGAAGCGCCACGTCCTCATCCACACCAACATACGAGCCTACCAGTGCCACATGTGCTTCAAGAGTTTTGTCCAAAAACAGACTCTCAAGGCTCACATGATCGTCCACTCAGACATCAAGCCCTATAAATGCAAGGTTGGTCAAATTTAACATGGCATATGTGCCTTTTTGTGTAGCGTTTTGGCCTTTAATTCCTCTTTCATTCATCGAGTAAAGGACATAGACTGTATGAAAGAAATAGATGTACAGCCTCTGGGTCTAAAAAGTGAAGTGCCTTAAACCTGTATTCTTTTTAGGGGCAGGGGCCCGACTTCACTGGTTGCCAAAAGTACAATTGTATACAGGTCTTTAAGAAAATTACCCTCCTTTTTGCATGATTTATTACCTCAGTAAACATTCTTCTAATTAGTTTATAGTCTCAGTCGTTAGTTTTAAGTTGTGTTCAATACAACATGGCATTCATTTTGTAAATTAAGGGTCCCATTTAGAATAAAATAGACAATAAAACAGAGTATGGTTTAGGTCTACCTTGTGATTGACAAGTCACTACCATACGGCATCCTCGGGTCCTCAGTCAGATTCCTCCCTCGCTCCTCCACACCTCCACCCTCTTGTCCAAATGTGGTTACTTCTAATCCTTAAATATGATGATGGTGATGGCCAAAATGTCAGACTCAGGGCTTTAAAATGGTTGTCCCCAAACTTATGAGTGACATTTTGGTGGCTACATCCACTTGTTTTATACAGTCTGGAATAAAGGAATAGTTAGCACACATAGTTAGCTTAGCGTAGCACTGGAAAGAGACTGGAAACAAGGGGAAACTGTTGGCTTGGATCTTTCCATAGGTAACAAAATATACCTACCAGCACCTCTAAAGATCATCAATTAACACATTATATTTAAATTGCTCCACTGATGCAAAAACATCAAGCAATACATTGCTGTATTATGGGTGGTTTTGTGGCAGATTTATTACCTGTTTCCAGTCTTTGTGCTAAGCTAAGCTAAAAAGCTGCTGGCTTTACCTTCATATTTAGCGTCAGACATGATGGTGGTATTGATCTTCTCATCTCACTCGGCAAGAAATGGAATAAGTGTATTTCAGAAATTGTCCAACTATTCCTTTAATATCCTCTCCCGTCTGATTAAGGCTTCAAGACTCCAGGTGCTGCCAAAAATGAACCAATGTGTATTTATTGATAATGGCAGCCAAGATCCAAACCTTTAATATTCAGTGGCAGCTGCTATTAAAGGATTTCCCCACTTTTCTGGAGTGTGCATTTTGACCTTGGTGTTTAGGACTGAGACGATGACCAGATAGCAGAGAGGCTTTTGGCAGTAGGAGCCTCCTTGTCCATAGGAAGGATATCGCCGCACAAACTGCCTCTCTAACAATGGCCCCCCAGCCTCCCCGGAGAACAGGGCCCTCAAATAGATTTCATCTCGCTTTCTCTGCTGCTGGAGGGAGCTTCCTGTTTTCTCACGGTCCTCTTGGACAGTTTACAGTCCCTCTCTCCTCCTGAAGGAAAGGACCACCCTAATAAAAAAGAATGCAGAGGAAGGACAGCGCAGGAGTTGCCCTTCCCTGTTCTCCTCCTGGCCCTGTCTCGATGTTGCTTCCTCTCTCTTTCTGTTTTTCTTGTGTGTGTGTCTGTGTCAGGGAGTGAGAGAGAGAGGGGGGAAGACAAAGAGGAAAGGAGGAAAACAAGGATAGGAGGAGGGAGAGAAGGGCGTGTGTCTATGTATATCTGAATGCCTGCACATTCATTCATGATTACGTGTAGCCCTACAACTCGGCAGTCTTCGAAAATTAGTCATCTAACAAAGGAGTTTTGGCAGAGAAAGAAAAATAATAGGTGGATGGTGCTGGCCTATTGTTTTTGTATCCTCAAATAGTGTTTACAACTAGTGGAGGAAAGTAATCAAGTACTGTGCTTGCATGCTATTTTGAGCTACTTGCACTGAGCTACTGAGTATTGCTAGTTTTTACTTCTACCGTATGCCAAAGGGAAACCCTGACTTACTTACTTACTTAATTTTTACTCACCCAACCACAATGGCTAGTACTAGCCCAATGTGGCATTTTCCAAAATGAGTACCTTCACTTTCCGTACTTTATGTAGATTTAGCTGAAAATACACCTGCACTTTTACTTAAGCAGTATTTTTTAATGCAGGATGTTGACTTGTGACTGATTAAATTAGCACTACTTTTACTTAAAGGAATAGTTGGACATTCTGAGAAATAAGTTTATTTGCTGTCTTGCCAGGAGATAGCTGAAAGGATACCACTCTTGTGTCCACACAGTAAATATGTAACACTGACCTTCACCTGGGAGAGCTGTGTTTGCGTTCTGTAAGATTATAAAGCCATACCCTGCTGTTTTTTTTTCTATAAATGTGTTTTTATTGCTTAAACCCAACCATGTGCTTTAGTTGTTGGAGGAAAAAAAACATCAATTTGGGTTGTTGTACTGATGTAGTGCATTTATTTTGAAAGAGACTGTATGTAAATGTTAAATTTTTCTGTGAAAACATAAGTGTATTTTGAAAGAAGGCAATGCATGTAACAGGCAGAACTTGTCACTGACCTTTCTTGTTGTATCTGGACATGGAAGGTCCATAACCAAACGTTGATATGTGATGAGGTCAGACTATTTCTTGGTTACGGTGCCTAGCTGAGTTTTACATCAGCCATTCAGAATGCATAGCACATACATTACTGTTAATACTGTGTATAAAACAAAGTGCAAATATGCAATGGCATCTGCACACTGCCCCCTTTTGCCAATTGACATGAACAGTTACACAGCTGTCCATTGGCTAATGAGGAGCCCACCCACAAAATCTTACGCAAATCCAAAAGTCCATTTTGAAGTTATATGCCTTTTTGCGATAGTCCACTCCCATTGCTGCCCCCTACCCCCACCCACGATTTCAGCCAAATATCAGCTTACTAGAGGCAAAAACTGTGCCCTGAAAAAAGGGTGGAGAAATTTCAGGACCGACCGATGACCAACAGACAGAGAGCCACAGAGCTGCTTTCAACTTACCTGACCACAAACTCTCCCTTTGTCTTTCAGCTCTGTGGGAAGGAGTTCAACAGGATGCACAACCTTATGGGCCACATGCATCTCCACTCAGACAGCAAACCCTTCAAATGCCTTTACTGCCCGAGCAAGTTCACGCTGAAGGGTAACCTCACCAGACACATGAAGGTCAAACATGGCGTCATGGATAGAGGGCTGGATGAAAGATGTAAGGATGCACATATTGTAGATGACATATTCATTTTTTTGCTGCAAAAGTTACTCGATGTAATGACTTACTTCTCTGACTTCAGTGTTTCGGCAAAGAGGGAGATTCTGCCTGTCCACTCCCATGGGCCTCCTCACCCGCTTCAGCCAGGAGGAGCCGTTTGACCTTTCCCAGAAGCCCCCGGGCCTGCCCAGCCTCCGCCTCTCCCAGTCAGATGGAGAGAGTGTCCCTGGAAGCTCGTGTCAGGAGGAGGATGAGGAGAGTTTGTACAGAAGGAGCCAGTACAGCCCTGAGGTTGACCAACATGAGCCCGCAGGTGATGACCAGTACATCCCTGAGCTGGAGGAGAGACGGCAGGGGTCTCCAGCTGATCTCAGGACAGGAGAGAAGCAGAAAGAAATGTATCAGCATAGTTTAGATGAACAGAGGGAGTCAGCAGCAGAAGGAGGTGACCAGGTGGACCTCTTACAGTCAGAGGAGACATCAGAGACGGCCTATGAGTCTGATTTAGAGCTAGGTGACCAGGTGTACCAGCATGAGACAGGCCGGAGACAGCTGTATGATTATGACTCTGATTCAGAACTAGAAGATGGTCACCAAGAGCTAGACATGCCAGAGCAAAGCAATCAGCAGATGGATGGCTTTAGTGACGCAGCCATTGATGTAGCAGAGAGGAACCAGAGCAGAACGGAGAAGGGTGAAATAGTGCATCGTTTGCACACAAGTGAATTCATGGGAGTTACGGGTCCACAGGGTGAAGAGAAAGACGAAGTAGACGAAGAATGAGACGAAGATGCAGGTTTTTTATTAGCCCTTGCATCAGAAGAAAATGTTGGCATTGTATCTTTCTGCAAATCATGAATACATTACCCTTTCAATTTGATGTTTCCAAAGTGACGTAGTATATGAGCTGACTTTGTCATCAGGAGGTGGAGGGGATGGTTGATGGCGTGTCACCTAGGTGAGATGCCTGCCAAGCTAGAGACCACTATAGACCACTCTTTGAGACCAACAAACAACAAAACCTGTTGTTTTTTTAGCAAATCATTGCTGCATTTCCAGCGACTTACAGTATAACCACCAAAAGTAGGTGTATATTAGTGGCCCACTGTAGTTTTTCCAGCAGAGCTAGTGTCCCCAAATCTGGTATTTTACGCCAAAACATGATCTTTTCCTAACCATAACCAAATGCTTCTTGTTCCTAAACTTAACCAGTTGTTAACCACAGCACTGTTGATGCATAAACTTTCAATACATCAAATAAATAACGTGCAAATGTAAAATACCTGTAGTTTGCAGAAATGCACAATGCCAACATTTTTTCTGGTGAGTGAGTTGGCTTTAAAGGAAGGCTGGTGTTTTTGTTTAACAGGAAAGTGGAAGGAAAGTATGTGGGTGTCTACATGAAACTGATTATGGAGGATGTGATATAGTAGCTTAGCACAAAAAAAGGAAAGATGAACATATCGTGTTGTTTAACAGAGCACAAACTAAAAGTGAAGTAACTGAAATACAAAGCTGTGAAGCATATTGCATGTACAGAACATATCACACACTGATTAATAGTCACTGACAGAAGGTTAATGTGCATTTATGAACGGAAAAGTGTGATGAGGGAGTGGCTTTTGTGAATAAAATGAAAAGATATTTTTGTTTTTTTACCAATATATTTGCAATATTGACTTAAATATGCAATTTTGTTTTAACTTTGACTCTCTTAAATGTGTAGTGAAATTAAAACATGTGTTACTTTTGTTTGTTTAAGTGTCTTTGTTTTAATGACTAATGTTTAGTGTTTTTTTTTTTTTTATCTATATGCTTTTGTTAGTTCAGTTTTTTTTAGATTATTGTATGGCAGTGTAATGGTCACCTGAATGTGATTCTGCAAAACAAATACAAAAATAAAAGCTTGAACCAATGAACCTGTGCAATAGATCTGCTGTTTGTGTTTTTAACACCTTATAAACATCACTATGGCTGTTTTTAAAGAATATAAACCCAGATATGAAATCTCGATCCTCTCTGTCAGACACGTACTTCACCAAGCCAGAGATGATTGCCGTGAGTTTCAAAAAGCTTGCCTTTCTCCTCCTGCTTCTCTTTCAAAGCAGAGGAAGAGGAAGAGAAAACACCTCTCCCCTTCTCTCTTTTAGGTTGCGATCAAACAGCAGTGACGGACACAGTGGGTGTCCCAGACAAAGGCTTCATATGTCTGTATGACTCAGAATAAAGCATTGTTTCTGCTCATTGCAGAAGCCTCACTGAAAATAGAAATACTACCTGGAATGAAAAGTTTCTTTATTACAAAGTGGAAGAAGATACGTTATCACACACTGCATCATGTCTCATATTATAAAGCTATTGTGCAAAAGGTCATTTAAAGCATCATTTACTGTTTCATTTTAACATCAGGCTCACTGGGCTGTAGTGTCACATTGTAGCTCACTCTGCTCTGCCAGTTCAGGTAAACACGGAGCCATTTCTTGTCAGATGAAATGCAGAACAGCAGCTTCTCTATTTCTACCAGTGACGACCACCGTGTCCTAAAGGGCGAAACTGCAAACAGTTTGAGGAAGTTCTCACATCCTCCTCTCCTTTCCTTTCCTCACCTACACGTTTCAATCCCAACCACTGGCTCCAGAGAGGAACCACAGAGAGTGGATTCACCGTTTGTATCACTGTCTCCTGTTGAGAATCAGCCCCTCTCAGCGGCATCATATTGTGCAAACTCTGAGGAACGACATACAAAACTGACCACACCTCAGAGACTTCAGGAAAGACTGTGTTGCACAAGGTAATTCTATCACTCCTGTGTGTGTTTTTAATGAAATGAAACTTTAGAGATCATGAGAATGCAAAGATCACCCAGACACACAGGAGAACAGGTAGAGACTGTAGTGGTGGGAAAATTAAACCCGTGGTACGAAACAGTTGATGAGGCAGTTCATGTTACACATTTACTGTTGCACAGGGTGTGACAGTGGCTTTAAGCATATATAAATACACACATTATTTACTATTTTTCTACAGCAGATTGGGATAATTCTGATGCTCAGGCTCCAAATATCAGTGGTGAAAGAAGTACTCTGATTCTCCACTGGAGTAAAAGTACCAATACTGCATGGTTAAAATACTCTGTACAAGTAAAAGTCTTGCACTCAAAGTTGTACTTAATACAAAATGCTTTGTTTTTTTAATTAAAAAAAAGGATGATCGGTGAATTGTTATAAAGTATCAAAGTAAAAGTAGTCATCCTGCAGTAAATGAAATATAATCATATGTTACATTAGATTGCCATAGTAATCCTGATGCATCAATTTGCAAGCAGTGTTTTACTGTTGTAGCTGGTTGAGTTGGGCTTAGTTCAATCATATCACCAGAAAAATTGTTGGCATTTTACGTTTTTGCAAACCATGAATATGTTAGATTTGTACGTAAAAGACATGTTGAAACTTTGCATTTTTTATGATTCTACAACTGTTATCGTGTGGTTATGTTTAGGCACAAAAAACACTTGCTTATGGTTAGGAAAATGTTTTGGCCTGGCACAGTCCCAGCTGGAAACGCAGTGATGTCTCTGTAAAAAAGAAACTCAATTCATGGCACTATCCCCGATGGAAAAACAGCGAAATCTCCCAAGTTTGGGGGCTAAAAACCTTTCTGAAAAACATGATGTCCCACTTGAACACAACCAGTTTTGTTGTTTGTTGGTTTCGAACAGTTGTTTGCAGCCTGGCAGGCGTCTCGCCTGGATGACATGTCATCCACTCTCCCCTCCACCTCCAGATGACAAAGCTAGCTCATAAACTACGTCGCCTTAGAAACGCTGATATGATATGTATAAAACTGACAAATGTAACATAATCATGGTTTGCAGAAACATTCAATGCCAACATTTTCCTCTGGCAGCTGTGCTAGTTAGCTTTAGCTTCTTCACTATTAACAGCTTGGTAGTTTAGTTCAGTGATTCTCAACCTATGGTTCGGCCCCTCCAAAGGGACACAAGAAAACTTTAAGGGGTCATGAGATGATTAATGGGAGAAAGGAGAAAATATTATACATATATTTGTTCTCATTTAATGGACTCATCTCCAACGTTTGCCCCTCTTGGCGGGGTGAAATATCGACTGATTTGAACAGTTAATGTTTACTTCTACTCAACCAGACTCTCATATTAACTTCATTTATAGAACTCTTTTTCTTATCCGATTAAAATGATGTCGTCCCCGTTAAGGTCCTAGAGTGCATGTTCAAAAACATGCTTTAATCTCTGTTTTTATCGTCACAACCTTTATATGTGTTATCGGCTCTTCTGGGCTTTTAGTCCATCTTCCTGCACATAACTTCTATAATGATAGTTTGCATGTTCTCCACCTGTCAGCGTGGGTTTTCTCCGGGTGCTTCCTCACGCAGTCCAAAGACATACAGGTTAATTGGTGACTCTAAATTGTCCGTAAATGAAACTCAAAATCAACATGAGGACCAGCACATACTGTTGATGCTCTGACTCCATTGATTAGATGACATGTATTTCATTACTGCACAAACACAACAGTATATTCACAGTCAGTCAGTAAACACATTCAGACACTTACGGGCTGTATTTGATGCTATGAAATAAAAAGGAAGCAGACAGAAGATACACGTAACTTTGATACTGAAAACAAATACTTCTGACTTCTGCATGACTGCGCCCAATCCGCAAACACCTTTTCACATGAGAAGAATACCATGGGAGGAAGTTTCAGGTGGGTCTTTTATAGAAAATTAATTGCACACTAAGTATTGGTTCCAAAATATCCTCAAGAGGACAAAGTTCTGCAGAAATCATAACAATAGAATAGAGAGTAGTTAGAGTATATTCCTGAAAAGATGGCTGTATCCCCACTTGTGCATGTAGAAATGTTTATTTCCTGTCAGTTCTCCCCAGTGCAGCTCGGTAAGAGCTTCCTGTTTTGCTGGCGAATGAGAAAAAGAGATGGTGCTAGAATTCTTCCACGTTTTGTTTAACAAAACCGTCCCACCCTGGTCTCAACCTGTAACCTCCTTTGACTCACAGCCAAGAGGGTTTACTGTAATTATAGTTAAGGGCTGTCCTCCATAAAAACAAAAGCACTGACAGAGAGGTGAGGGGACAACAGGTCAATGGCCTTGCATTACACAGACAAATCAAAACACGTGTTAAGTTAATTCTGCAAAAGTTAAGCAGATTAGCTCCCGTTTAAGAGTCACATCATCACTTTTGTTTTATTTTTGAGGATGTGTTAGGGATTGTCTGCAATCTTTTAAACATGACCTGACAAATAATGTCCTGGAAGGCTCTAGCAATCATCCAGGATGGTAAATGACCAACACTGGCACTTTTTGTGACTTTAATTTCAGAGCCGTATGGCAAAGTAAAGCTGCTGCACCTCTAACTCAGTGTGTTTATCTGGTCTGTATCTTCTTTATGTAAACAGCGCCCTCTACTGTCACATCATCAGTATTGTTCAAGTGTCCTGCTGTCTTTCTACATTAAAAATGTTTGTATTCAAGATATTTCTCCAATATTTTTTTCAAAGCAGACTCCTGCCACAGCTCAACTTTGCCTGTTTTTTTTCTTTTGTTTTTTTTTTTTTGTAATTTGGGGGGGAAAGTATTTTTAAAACTGATGTATCTCATATGATTTTGTACACTGTAGTTTGTTAGCTGAGGGTGAATATTTTCTATATTAATTGCTTATTATTAAGGATAAATTTGACATCATTTTTCACATATTTTATTTTATTATGATTTTTGTTTATTTAAATTTAAAAATTTATTTCAGAAATTAACTACTGGACTTTAATACACTAAATGGTTTTATGTATGATTGTTAGTGGTTTTGTTGTAAATAAAGATTGGGGAAAAAAACTGTAGATTTGGCCTCTTTTTGCGCCTTTTTAACGTTATTCACCATGAATGTTTGTGTTCAAATTACTAATTTATAAGATATCGGGTTTTCGCTATGTTCTCTAGGCCTCACTTTTGGTATAACCCCCTTATGCCACTTTAAGTGACACATCAAACACCCCCCTGTCCTGGGCGAAATGGTATCGTCCAAAGATGGCAGCCTCCGTGTGGAAGCGATGTGTGACTGCAGCTGTCAAAGTTAAATGTTTATCTCCGTCTCTTTTAGGTAAATACATCCTAAATCCAGCCACGATTAAGTCATAGTATGAGATGACTGCATTTATTTGTATAACTTCAATTTCTTTGTCCTACATTGTCGTTATTTGGATGTTTAAGAGCTAAATGTCCGCAGTTCATGTTGTTAGCTAACTGTAGCTACTTTAACCGGCTACCTTCAAAACTCAGGTTTCAACAGTCCTCTGTCTGCTGTTTGCTGTCGTTATGGTGGCTTAAAGTAATGGTAACCAGCTTATGAACATGTGGTATTTGTATTTACATGACCTGGATGATTGTTTGTCTTTGAAGCCAGAAGATGGTTGCTCTCAGCAGCTTACACAGATACCAAAGTGTGGGAGGCGAGACAGAAAGATCCTCACAACCTGGGTAAGAGATTAAACTTACAATGCTAATATGCACATACTACAGTTAATTCACAGTAATGTGAATATCTGTCTATATATGTCTGCTTTGACAGACACATTTAGATAGTCTGTAAGTTGTAGACCTATGGGCTGGTGACCTCTCCAGGTAAGGGTGATCTCTTTCACATGATAATCAGTTATAGAGAATGGATGAACAAAGCACAGGCTATGCTTTCCTTGCAGGCAAAAGTAGGACATATTTTTGTGCTACTATGATGCTTTTAGTCTTAAAGTATGAATCGGTAAAGATGGAGCCCCTAAATTGGGAGATATAAGGTTAAGGTTACTTTATTGTCTTGGGTTCAGGGAAATTGCTGCAACAAAACCCTTAATAATAAAAATTAAACACGTCAGTTAAGAAAACACGTGTAAACATTAGTCTGAGATCAAACATCCAGCCTGCTAGTCACAATGCCATTTACTATATTAAGAACTGCGAAAATTTTAAAGCATACATGTCAAACAACAGCCTACACACTTCAGTACATAAATTACAAACACAGTATGTCTCACTTTACATTTTTATAAGCAAACACATGATCTGTAAAAACTTGCTGAGTGCCTGCCCTTCTAACTATCCTCCAGGAGCTGCCCATTGATCAGTTTAACTGACAGAGGGTCAAATGAATGTTCATAAGTAGTGATGCACGATAATATTGGCACGTCATCAGTATTGGCCGGTATTGGCTTTAAAATGAAATATTGTAATCAGCCAACATGCTGATAATATCGGTGCGTCGTTGGTATCAGCTAATATCGGCTCTATAATAAATCAGAATCGGCCAACATGCTTTTTTAAAAATCAGCACAATGAATGAATATTACACACACTTAACATTATTGTATTTCATGTCTGCAGGTGGGCCATCACAATAAGAGTATGCATACATAAAATGTTTATTCCACGTGATGATCACTAAAATTAGGTAGGGAAACAAGTAGTTATATTGATATCGGTCAAATGAGATGTTACACATTGGCAAAAAATCCAATATTGTGCGTCCCTGTTTATAATAATTGCGCTTCGACAAGGGGACCCTCCCTCCTTCCACTCAGAGTTCAGCACGTGATAAGGTCAGATAAAATCCTGTTGGCCTGCCACTCGATATCAGACCTTCAGGTACCAACTGAAATTCATCAAAAGTACTGGAAGTTGTCATTGAAGGTCTAGTCAGAGTCTGTTTTCTTCTTTGATAAGATTTTCACTGACTTGAATCATAATTTTGTCAGTTTTATGTTGTATATTTTTAGTGCAGCTTTTAATGTGTTGAAAGTCAAGCGTGTTTTGTTTTATAGAAAAATCCTGTTCTCAAAGTAAAATATCAGCGAGTATTGTCTGGGTTTTGATGCTGAAACTCAAATATTGTAATAGTACTGGTATTGATATCTAGCCCTGTTATAATCACCAGTTACAATGTGATGAAATGTGACATGTAGCTGACATAAATCCAGAGGTATTGGTTGAAGATCAGCTAATGTCAAAAGAATGACGACATAGTTTGTTGCATGAAGAAGCTGCATGCAGCATTCCAGCACCAAATGTTACTGTGTGTGCACTCGATCAGCACAGGGTGGCAGTGTAATGCTGCAGCCTCACAGTGTACAGAGCGGTAACTGTTCAATAGTGTGGATGGAAGTGCACTCAGACAACCATGACTTCAGTAAAAATAAAAATAGAAATACTCAAGTTCTGAGAATTACTTTTTTGAGTAAGTTTTGAAAAGGTTAAAATGGATCACAATGGATGATGAAGCATGTGATGACATATTTAAATACCTTTTTATTTGGTGCTGTTATGTCTCAGGCAGTGTATGATATTAGCGTGCTGTACTGTAACAGAAATCCTGAAAAGCTTGTTTATGACATTATAATATTTATGACAGTCTTGTTTTTTTTTTTTTTCTTCTTTTTAAATTTAACTTACAGCTGTACTGGCCGCCAATATGGACCTGACATATGAAAGGAACTTCCCAGTTAGCTCTCTGACTGTGTCACGGGTAAGCTCTACATTTTCATTGGCTGTATTTTATTTGTTTTTGTGGTAAAACTGTCACTGATAAATCAACAAATAAGTTTTAATTTGACAGCAGAAGTTTTCAACAACTGTTTATATTTTCTGTTTCAGTTTGTTGACAACATTTCATCTCGAGAGGAAGTCGATCAAGCAGAGTACTACCTTTACAAGTGAGAAGGGTCCTTTTTTACTCTTTCTGAATCAGTATCTGCATCTTCACGTCTGTGTCAGACGTCTGCTGCTCCCTTGGTTTTGTGTGGCACCGAGTTGTGTGTGCTTTTCTTGGAATGAATTGTCTGTTTAGTTTGTCTGTTTTGGTTTATGTTCGGTCACATGCTTTTCTTTGTTCGGGGCAACTCCAGACCTTTCCTGTTTACTCCTTCCCCTGGAATCTGCACCCATTCTTGTGATTACAAGGTTTAGTATAATTCCCAATTGCACCCTTGTTCAGGGTGCATTCATTTTCATAATTGGTTGAAAATTGGATAACCATCCTTTCGCTTTCGGGAGATTGTAAACAGTAATTATCGTTATTAATACGTGAAACTGTTTCTAAGATGTGTTTGGTGTTTTATTTAGTGCTGAGTTTTTAGGATGAAGCTGTCAGATTGGCTGTTTGCTCCTCTGTTGGTTCAGCAACTGAAATAGCTTCTTGTGATAGTCAAATGTGGTCGCATATAACCTCTTGTCTTCTCTTCCTGTCATCTTATCTTGCACCTCAATAAAGTAGAACTGTGAAAAAAAATAAAAATAGAAAAAAACCTGTGTTTTTTCTTTTTCTTTTTTTTTTATTTCTCCAGATTTCGTCACAGTCCAAACTGTTGGTACCTGAGAGACTGGACCATTCACAGTTGGATCAGGCAGTGTCTAAAATACGGGGCCAGAGAGAAGGCCCTGCACACACTTAAAAACAAGGTACACAACACATAATAATCTCTCCTTCCAAAAGGTATACCTAAAGGGATTTTTAACCAGCTATGTATCACCTTACCAGCCTCCAGCTGCTCAAATTTTCTCTTGCTTTAGGGCTGTTGCTTGAACTACAGATTGTGTTTCTGTTTTTCTGTATGCCTGCCACCATGGACACAAAGAGTAGAGAAGCGGATTAAAAGAGAGCGAAACGCCTTTCTCTTGCTCTCAAACTCTGATCACATAGTAAAACTAAGCAATGCTGATCAAACACAAACCAAGACTGCTACTGTACAACCTGTTTCTTGCCTAAAATGTTTTGGCTTACTGTTTAACTTTAGGTTTGTTTCCAGCCAGCTGCCATATTGTTTCCTGTGTCAAAATGGCCAAGCTCAGGCTACCCAGTAGCTTACGTGATAGAGTAGGTGACCCATGAACAAAGGCTTTGTCCTTGTTTCAGCGGCCGGCAGGTCAACTCCGACCTGTGGCTCTATACTTCATGTTGTCCCCCTGCTACACCAACACTGTCCTATCACTTAAAGGCAAAAAACGGGTGTGGTGCAGTGCCACAGTCCTTTTCCTCTTTTTTTCTCTGGCCATGTAGCACCAATTACAGAAGTATTTGTCTCTTTCTGATGCATCGGCAGCTCAGTTTTATGAAAAGACCATCCTCCCAGTATTGACATGCATCTTTAAAACCATAAACACAGAGAAGTCTTTGGTCAATATAAAGGAAACCCATCTTTATAATCAGAAAGGAAATCTGATAAGAGGCTCCTGATCAGGGCCGACAGCTGCAGTTATCTGGCAGTGTGATCCAATTTTAACCACCCAGATGCACTTTCAAACTAATCTGAGCAGCACAAATAACATCAAACATGTTTGACGTTTTCAGCTCCGCGTGTGTACTATTCCTGGATGAGTCGTAGTATCTGGGAATCACTGAATTATTCCAAAAGCAGAGATGCACACTAGCCAGTGACGTGTTTACAGTGAGGTAAAGCGGAGCGTGCTCGGTCAGTATGGCCACCTCTGATGTTGTTTTGATTGGTGTCATGTTACTGTGAGATAAGAGGTTTCAGTGTCAGTGATGCATTAGCAACCAGCACTTGTGTTATTGTGTGATATACTGTACAACCTCTTTGCCAAAGCATGAAGGGTAAACAGTCAGTGCTGACGGATAAATAATGCAGAAGAATTGTGTTTGTGTGTGTGTGCAGGTCCAGTATGGAATATTTCCTGATGACTTCACCTTCAACCTGCTCATAGATTCTTACATTAAAGATGGAGACTTAAAGAGTAAGGCCTTTTTAAAGCATGTTTTTAATGAAATATTTGGGGTAAAAATAAGGTTGAGACAGACTGACATGAAGTAAAATCTCTGCAGACACATTCTTGAATGTTTCCAGGAGTAAAAACAGACTGTCTGTCAAATCTCTAAAATCAGATTTCAAACATTTCTTTCCTTGTTTGTAAAAGACAGAGGTGAAGGGGAAGCCTGGTATTTTTTCTGCAATAACATTAGACAGTAAACAATACATCATTTTTGGCATTAAGTAAAGGCACATTGATAGTCTTACAATGTTTTCAGTTGCATGTTGACTTTTGTACTGTATATAAATTCACTTGTCTCAGATTAGTGTTTATGCTGTATGACTTCAGTCTTTCAGCTCAAATCCAGTGTTGTTGTTTCATTACCTTTAAGAATGAATCTGGCAGTATTTTATATGTTTTCTACTTTGTGTTATTGTCTACACTTGAAGGCACCACCTGTCAGACTGAAGGTGGAAAAAGGAGTCTTTTTTTAAATTGCAATGACCGACAGGCTAGACTTTTTCTAGACTCCCTTGTCTCTCTAAGTAGTTTTAAACAAAAGCTCTTACCACACACTGTTCTTGCTACAATTTATAACAATTTTGGCATGTCTTGATGCCTTTTTTATGTTTATATTTTACATTATTTGTGTATATTGAACAGTAGTTTTTTCTTCGTACTATTTATTATGTTGTGTTTAGTATTTCAATGTATGTATGTAGACGTCATGTACTTGATGTAACTTGCTGTCCTCTTGGCCAGGTCACCACTGAAATTGGTTTTTATCTGGTTAAATAAAGGTTAAAAAAAGCCAGTAAGTCCCAGGAAAAGACCAAAACCATTTCATTCAAAGTTTATTTATTAGGGACAATTACAGTATACATGAAAAATTGCACGTCAGTTATCCAATGCAGTGTATCACAGGATTTATAGCTACAACTAAAGTCCACTTCCTGTTTGTAGATCCCATTGACAAGTACTGCCTGAGTAACTAAAACCTGGCATATCTTATTCCTCTGTGTCATAATGCTCCATTATTGTCAAAAAGCTGTTTAACACATCAATGAGCCACATTGATGTCAGTACGTTTCCATCCACCTGCTGTTATGCAAATTTTCATTTTGCCCATAAAAAACCTGAATGGAAAAGTATGTATGACTGTAGATTTAAAAAATAGAGGTGAAAACCAAAACATGTTAATGCACTATAGATCATAAACCCGACCCCCCATGTTAGCGGACAGGACATGGGCCAAACTAAAACATCAAAGAACACGTCCACTAGATTTTTCCCATGATGGTTTCTGTCATTTTAGGTAGTCGTTATCAAGCTGCTGTATGTCCAAGAGTTTGTTTTTCCAAAAACTTTGGTTTTAATTAGCTATTTTATGCTATAAAAGGGGGTATGACATCATGAATGACAGCTGTGTGTGTGTGTGTCAATCGCTGGGTTTATGGACGGGAATTCGATACTACAGCTCAACTTCCCAGTCACTGATGTGCAGACTCTAGCTCCAAATGACGTCCCCAGTGTAAGATAGCAGGGCCTGTGTCCAGGATATTTTGTCTTCATTTTTGTATAGAGGGAGGAAGTGGATACACATTGTCCATCCTCATATACAGTCTGTAGTCTGGACCAATGTAATGAGGAGACTGTGACATTTCTCAAATTTAAGAAATGAAACAAACATGGGACACAGGAGAACACAGGAGAAGTTTCAGTTCTGCAACCTCACTGTTGCATTTTGTTAAATGCTAATGATTTTAAAACTTAATCTTCTTAATGTTCCTACCCTGCAGACTCAGTTAATTTTATGATAATTAAAAAGAAGTCCCTGTTATACTGGCTGACAGTTAGTTTAAGTAGTATAACAGTTTACACAGCGCTTATCTGTAAAGGTATCCATAGTAGCTTTATGAAAAACAATTAAAGACTATGAATGATAGCATACGATATAGAAATAAAAGAACAGAAGTGTAAATGAGGAAATGATGTAATGTTTTTGTTGACATTATATAGGTGCGTGCTCTGTGGTCGAAGAGGTGATGCTTCAAGAGGCCTTCAACCTTCCCTCCACACAAATCCTGTCTCTGTACGCCCTGGGCAGTTACCTAGCAACCAGACCACAACTCACTGTGAGTCAAACAGCAGCAACATGGGAGGTGTCATGAAAATAAATGATACCAGACTATTGTTATGCTTGAAAATACAGTGCATTAACACGTATATGTTGCAGCAGGACTAACAAATATGCTCCAAATAAGATGCTTACACTTGTTTCTCTCTGTGTTCAGGTGTCAGAGGAGCGGGCGTTAGGAGCATCACTGCTCATCTGTGGACTGACGCAGGACAACACTATCGGCCTCAGCGCTCAGCTGCTTGGCAATGCTCTGCTGGGTGTGTCTTTGAGCCTCTTCCCCCACAGTGTTGTTTTTTATTTTATGCTGTTTGTCTCATTTTTCTCCTCCTCCTTCTTCATCCAGGCAAGGTGGAGATGTTAAAGGGCATACACGCCGTGTTCAAAGGGATGCCTCTCTTCTGGGGTCATGGATATCTGGACCGAGCACTGGCTGTCATGGAGAGAGTGGCTGCTGCCTCTGGTGATGTCAAGCTGTCCAAAGACACGGTAAGGACCAAGAAAATCAAATTCAAAGAGTATTTTAGTTTGTGTTTGTAGTCATAATACACAAAAAATCATCTGAATGAAAAAACTTTGTTGCAGAAAAGCCAGGGTTGCAATGGTCATGGAATTCCTTAACCTTAATTTATTAGTTGTTAGTTATATTATTTATTATTAGAAGTAACTGTACACGCCAGTCTGGTTTATTGGCAGTGGGTGTACGCAGCTAGTTGGTGGCAGGAATGTCTTACGGCGAGTAAAGGTAGCTGTTACGCCCCACCCTTGGGTGGCCCTATGGGGCGAACAAAAGTCCACCACTCAACCACATAAGACATCATTAAAACACTCAGATCCATGGGATTTATTAACAGATAAAACAAGCAAACAACACAACAGCAATCCCAGGCTCAGAGGCAGCAGGACCCGTAGTCCCCACACCAGAGGACTCTCTCCTCTGCTGCTGGCACATGAGCTCTTAAACACCTTCTCCATGCCAGGTGCAGTGCACCTTGTTAAACAATGCAGCACACCTGGGCAGATCTACGATGGAGGGAAAAGGGACAGCAGCACAGAACACATACGGCCGTAACAGTAGCAAGAGCTAGCAGTGTGCTTATCAGCAACTGCCTGGAAGTATGTGTGTAACAATGTATAGTGGTATCGCTGTGTAGTCCTTACCATTTTAAACTGCTCATAGAGATGAGGTCAAATATTCATAAAAAGATATGAAAAACTTTTGAAAATTCATTGGTAAAAATGTGTGGGAACTCTGTAAAGCTCTTAATCATTTACATGTTTTATTCTGTAAATCCTAGACATCATGTTACGTCACATAAAACACGCACTAGTGAGGTAAACAGCTTGAAGGTGGAGTATGAGGTCAGTACTCTGTATCGACAGATATCCTGAGCTGAAGTATTGTAATCTTTATCAGGTGAGTTAATGTTGGATTGGTGCATCCTTACATCCCATAACAGAAAACATGAAACAAAAGTGGCTTTGGAGGAGATGAAAGGCATATTTTTCAGTCTTTGTTATTAATCTTCTCACCCACTGTGGGTTTGACGTCAAACAAACATATTTTCCTGTTAAGACTGTTCTCGGTTCAACTTTCTTTCAAACAGGAGCCTGTGTTGTCACACACACACACAGGCACAGTGCAGACTGTTGTTACTTTCCAGGTGGGGCTTATGACACAGACAGTCTTCATCTGCTGAGAGAAAACACACACGCTGTCATATTGTTGTTATTTTTACATGTATGCACGAATGCACAGTCGGGTGTAGCGCCTCTAATCCGCCCAGCGCTGTCCAGTTCAATAGTCCAGCTTTGTCCATGTCTAATGAGATTTTTAAGAGCCTGGAGCACAGAGGATGTCTGTGAGAATCAACGCAACAGGAACTAAACGGCTTGTGTCAGACAGCGGCACAGCAATAATGTAGACAGAGCAGATAACACCGTAGGACAGAGGGGAAATATTACATCTCAAATGAAGGTGCTGGTGACTGCCGCCTCAGGTGACAGTTAATCTTACTTCTTCATAAGATTAAGAGGTGAGGTGTTCAGCCTTTCTCATCATTACATGCCTGGTCTATTATCTTTAAAAAAGAAAAGGAATCTTCTTTTAAAGGTAAAAATACGTAACTTTTATTCAGGTAATTCAGTAAAAATCAGATGAAGACTTTTGAGGCAGTAACAGCTGTTTCAGTCCTGCTTTCTTAACATTCATTTTCATTATTCTGCAGCTGGACTACATGAATGACTTGCTACAGGAGCTGTCCTCTACTTCAGACAGCGACTCCTCAGGAGACGAGTCAGCAGGTGACGAAGACAAGAAAGAAGAAACAGTAGATGAAGATGATGAGGCCGAGCAGGCAAAGCTGCCGCAGTATGTCAGCAGATTCAAGGTGGGTGTGCAGCAGGTGTGGTTTTGTTTGCTCCAACTGAACTTACATACTTTTTCCTTGTTAGGGTGAGCTAGTAAACATGATGAACAGTGTTTCCTGTCATGAGTCTGAGTGGGCTGCATACTGAGGGTTTTTAATTGATTCTTAAACACTTAATCAAATAGTAAGAGACACATTTAGGACACAATTAACAGTCTTAGACAGTGGTTTGCGTCAGTGATCTTTAAGACGGGCAAAGTGCGTCATTGTTACCCATTCCTCCTATTCTTGTAATGAGACTTTGGCCTAAAGCAGTGCTCATGCCCATGAGCAATGCTCTCTGCTGGTTGGGCCGCCTCCATGATAATAATAATATCACAGTGCTTTAGCAGGCAGGAGGCTGCATTTCCACTGATGCTGTTTTGTCAATTTAATCCGGCTTTGCTCTGTGGTCAAATGCAGAGGGAAATGTTGTCTCTATTTTTTTTTTTTTTAAATGGCTATTTGATGATTCAACTGAAAGATGGTTTCATTGGTGAGTCTCTGATCTGATCAATGATTGCAACAAATGAATTGAAAGAAGCTAAATGTTTTGTTTTTTTACCACACTGCTGTAGCTCCGTATTAAAAGTGCCATCTGGAGTTTCTTTTTACTTTCAGCATTACTCACCAAGATGCAGTGTGTGTTTTCCTTGAAGTCTAACAAACTTGTTGAATTCATTTCCCTCCTCATAAAGCATTAACATCCATGTTTGCACACTTTAACTCTCCTGCCTTTGTTGGCATATTAGTGTGTTTATTGACATGTTACCACCACCTGTTTATCAGTGGAAATTTGAAACCACTGGCTGCAATAAAAACCTCAAAACCCAACCCAAAAACATTCCTTGATTGCTTTAAAAGTGGTCAAAAGCTCCGCAGGGAACCTTCAAGGTGTGACAAGTTTCACTGATCAAGTTGGTGTCCTTTAATATCTGATACTGGCCAGTAAGTGTGGTCTGTTGCTGGTCCGCCCAAAGTACAGCTGCATTGAAAGGGCTACAAAAAAAGCCATATTCACAGGTACACATGTCTACAACATGTGCCAAACTAATTTTTTTGGTTCACAGCAGTTTTTGGGCTCAAGTGGGTCTTTAACGTCTGAATGCTGGTGAAGATTCTCGGTCATCCAGGTCATGGTAATCTTAAGTGCTATTTTGTAGGCAACTGGACCTGCTTGAGTTTCTTGAACTCAGAACTAAAGAAGCCTCTTGGATGAGAGGTGAAATGTCTGAAAGAAACTCAAGCAAGTCTAGTTGCCTACGATACAGCACTTAAGTTTAACTTCTGAAGGTAAAAGAGATGGCTGCTTGTTATAGACCTCCTTTAAAGAGTAAATTTGCCATCTTTTTAGTGGATGTCCAGTCTGTGTTGATGGTAAATGTGGTTGTTTGAAGCACTAAATTCCTCATTGCATACTATATTGACCAAGAAAACGTTCAAGTTTGCAGCTCCAAAAGCTGATGTTCCTCCTTCATCCAGCACCGTCATTTGACATGACAGGGAATTAGCTGAAGGCAAAGAAGAACCACAGGCTATTCCAACTTGGATTTCTAGTCTGTCATTGGTGACATGTAGCTCCACAAACGACCTGCAATCTGCAGCAATAGTTTCAGTAGTTTGTGACTGGGTATTTTTAAGTTACGTACTTAGTCCACATTTGTCAGTTGTGTCTAAACAAAGAGTGAGACGAGCAGACACACACATGCACGCAGACAGAGAGAGATAGAGACAGGTGCAGAGAAATGCACTTCTGTTGTGATCAGCCATGCTACTGCTCGTGTTAGCCTTGTGAGAGAAGCTGTACATCAGAAGCTTGTGTGCAACTTATCTGGATCCACGAGCAGGTGAACGCAGCTTTAATTGACTACATTTAGGGACCCATCAACCCATCAACAGTGATTGGACATCAGCATAAAAGGTGGCAGATTGTCCCTTTAAGGGCGTTTTGAGTACTAATCACTAAAATTAAATGCAGACTCAAATCCAGACCTTAATGTTTTTCACTGACTGTGACTCTAGAGTCTCTTTTTGAAATGAATACAGCTCACTGGTTTGGAGGGTTTCACTCAAGTCATTTAAATGAAGTGATGAGGTCACTGTTGGGCGCTTCAACTTCTTTTTGGTTTCCCTGCCTCTACAGGAACTGAGCAGCCAGCTGGAGTCTCAGGGTAAAGTAGACTCTGCCTCCCTCCAGGCTTTAGTAACGGCTCTGGCCCAGCAGAACTTGGCCGCCGCGGAGAAACCCGACTTGGAGCAGTACGAGAGCCGGGTACAGGCCTGGGAGTCCGAGAAAAGGCAGCTGATCCAGAGAGAGAGGGAGATGAGAGAGAAGGCCGAGCAGGAGAAACAGGAGCGCTTAGCGGCCAAAGCTGCAGCCCAGCAAGCATAGAGACGACGGAGACGGAGCTGAATCAACATCACTGAACTGTCCGCTGAGTATGCACATTAATATTATGTAAGAGGAGTTTGATGTCTCTTAAATTGTGAAACATTGTCAACATTACATCCCCTTGTGTCACCCTCTGTAAATAACCATTACTGTGTGCTCATATGATAAATATTGCTCTGTTTTTATAGAGTTAAATAGGTCCAATCTAAATGCATTGTCAAAATAAAATTCATTTCATTTGTATCAGAGATTGCGTGTCACGGTTATTATTTTTCTGGGATGATATGATAATCTGAACATATGCACACGTTAATTGTTAAGCCTGATTGTCTGGTGACCTCATGTACGCAAACAGAAGGGAAAGCTGGGGAGAGATTTCACCATCAAATCTTCCCCCCACTCCTCCTTTACTCTGCTTGCAGTCATCTGTGTGTGTGTGTGTGTGTGTGTGTGTGTGTGTGTGTGTGTGTGTGTGTGTGTGTGTGTGGGTGTGTGTGTGTGTCAGAAGCATCTCTTTAAGTTTTCTCACAGGGGATTGAAAGGAGTATTGCATAGAAGAATTTGCTGATAAGCCAGTGTAAGGAAAAGCAAATTCTTAGGAAAGGAATGCATTTATTGTAAGGGCAGAAACATTTTTGTTCACAAAGGAAAACATAAATCACACAGTACAGATCCCGATAACTAAGAATAGACCCAAAGTGAACTTCTGTGTTTGTTAAAAACTAAAAATATAAATAAGAGAGTGCATCAGCTAATACACAAACAGTACCCACTGGTAAAAACCGCACACGTTAACTGAGTAAAGCCTGAGTTGTTTAGACTCCACAGAAAGATAAGATAATAGATCTCGGGAGAAGAAAATGCCGTTGTGGTTGTGCACATAATACATTCATTCCACATTATGTTGCAGCTATTCAGTATTCAGAACATGGTCTTGGGAAACAGACTGGTATGCAGTCCAGGATGAATGAGCAGCAGAAAATGCTGTAACAAGGAGGCTCCTTACTGACTGCTCTCCCTAAAGCTGCTCTGCATTTGTCAGTGTTTTCCTATATATGAGAATTAGAAGTGTATTGTAGCTGTTAGAAAATATCATATTCAGTCCCTTTTGAACATCATAATATGGACGTAGTATTCTATCCACCTCCTGAAACTGAGAGCGTAATGTTTTTTACTTGACCTTGGAAACAGTCTCAACTTACTCACATGGATCTGTTGTCTGCATTTTAATCTAGTGATTTCCAACTGATGGGTTGCAGTCCAAAAAAGGGTCACAGGCCCATTCTCAATGGACCGCAGGTGACTCACGAGCATGTCAAGTTTTCAAAAAACATGCTTTTTTTTAAGTACAGTTAATTTCTGGTACAGAGCTTTTATTTTGAAGAGCCGTTTTCTGCTGCAGACTGAGCAACTACAGCCCCATTTACAGTACGGTACAGTACGGTTCAGCTGTTTTCCTGTTTCCACTGCAAAAAGTTGCTGTTCCGTACTGTCCCCATTTTTGGTCCCCCCTCTGTTGGGGTACCTAGCACACAGATCTGGTACTATCAGGTGGAGCTAAAAACACTGCAGTCTG
This sequence comes from Cephalopholis sonnerati, assembly GCA_019142605.1. Taxonomy (NCBI): domain Eukaryota; kingdom Metazoa; phylum Chordata; class Actinopteri; order Perciformes; family Serranidae; genus Cephalopholis; species Cephalopholis sonnerati. The sequence continues at coordinate 28,543,595 of JAGQAX010000007.1, forward strand.
TTGATTGGTCATCAGAGAATCATCACTTTTGCTCGACAAAGGACTCAATCCATAAAGCGGAAACCTGCCATTTTTAAAAACCACATCAACTGTGGTGGATTGTTTTCAACACTGCAGCCCGTCTGTTGTCAACATATGAACATATTAAACTGTGTGGACCTTGAACTAATAGCTAAGAAGAAATTTGGACCTCATGGCTGGACTAGTTCGGGACCAATGTTTTAATCTATTAAGTGTGTACTATGTGATGATTTACATGTCACTAGATCAAAACATAACTTCGATTGAAGAGTGAAAGAGGTAGTATGAAAGATGGTCAACGTCTGACTTGACAATGGATTAAAATAGTTAGATTTTAAAATTGCATTTAAAAAAAATTAATACATGACTGTTTATTTGTTTTTTATTTAACCAGAAAAACTTCTTACAAATAAAAATACCCTTTTAAGAGTGTCTTGGCCAAAACAGGCAGCAACATAGGTTACAGACACACAACACAGAACAAAAAAAAAGAATGATCAAATAATGTTTGTATGGACTGCACTTGTATAGCGTCTTTAGTCTTCCGACCACTCAAAGTGCTTTTACACTACATGGCACATTCACACACTGGTTGCCGAGGCTACCATACATGGTGCCACCTGCTACTAAGTAACCATCCACTGGCACTCACACACTGATGGAGCAGCCATCAGGAGCAATTTGGGGTTCAGTATCTTGCCCAAGGACACTTCAACATGCGGACTGCAGGATTCGGGGTTTGACCACCGATCTTCTGATTAGAGGACAACCAGCTTTACCTCTGAGCCACAGCCACCCCTGAACTTTTATTGTTGCACTCCTACATTCACATAGGGTTAGCAATTGAATATATCCTCTGGCCTCCTAAAAACTGTTATATTTAGCAGTTATGTTGCAGCTTGTGATGTTACAGTAACTTCCTGTTTACACTTTTTGCTGCTTTTGATCAAAGCTGCTGTTAATGTTTCTAGGCATAAACATTGCTTAGGTCTTTACTAGCCAAGATATTTGATTTGAGTTCCCGTTTTTATCACCGTATTTTCCAAAATTTGTCTCTCATCCCAGGACATGCACTGTTTCACATAAATACACATTCACATCTCACATCTAATCTGTGGATTATTTTCTCGATTAATCTTTATTGTTTGGCCTATAAAATGTCAGAAAATTTTCCCGCAGCTCAATATGACACTCTTGAATGTTTTGTTTTGTCCACACCCCAAAGATTTTCTGTATACTGTCATAGAGGAGGAAATAAACCAGAAAATATTCACATTTAAGAAGCTGGATCAGAGAGTTTTGACGACTAATTGATTAATCGTTGCAGCTCCAGTAGTAGGTAAAGGTTTGGGCTGAGCCCCTAATGCTTTCGATGTCTGGCTCCGCCCCTGCTAATTACCATGAACAGAAGTGCAACTGTCTTCTCAGTCGTGTCGCAATTAAGGCTGTCCTCAGGCCTTTTTTTTGTGTGTGTGATGCTTATCTCCCCTTGATAGTTTTGACTGTGTAAAATCTGTAGACAATGAATTAGCTCTAATCTGCAGTAAAAATGGGTCATTCATCTTTCTTTGGTGCCTTCTCATCCTCTAGCTCAACTTAAAATCATTGGTTTAAGACTAACATCAGTGTTTACATACCTGGTTGAAAGGTTTTTTGGACGTCATTTTGGGTGTTTGAGCAAGTGTCACAGAGAAGTGCTAACAGTGGTGATGAAGTCAATCAGGTGAGACGTGATGTGGGGAAAAAGTCAGGAAGTTTGACAGTCACACATCAGTGGTTATCTGATGCCCAGAGCCTTTTAAGTGTCTTAAAAGACCTGTGTGTGTTTTTGTGGAGCGGGAGGGAAGGTTTGTGAGGGGGAACTGTGTAATGGATTATTTGAGATATGTAAATATTACAGAACCTGGAAAGAAAAGGGGATGCATTAGACGTTATCAGTGTTGAGCCTGGATACAGAACACCTGCTACTGTACAAACCATTAATCTCTACCAGGAAAGCGTATTTGTAGAATAAAGGCACTTCAGCTGGTTGGAGAATTTAAAACAAAGGTAGCACATCCTCATCTAATCTTTTAGGTTCAGTACTGACAGTGCCTTCTACTAAATGCCTGATTTGCACATTTTTAACCACTTACATGTGGCAGAGGTTTTATCTTCCCGTTTCTGCACTTTGTCGTTGTCTTGTAAATACAAACTATATTGTGTTATAACTGGAGTCGACAGGATTTGGTTCCTGTTTTTGATTTGTAAGTAATTTAAATCTGAGACCGCTGTGTCTGTCCTGTTCTGTAAAGCAGATAACAGGATAAGATGCTGCTGGTTGTGCTGCTCTCGGCTCCAGAGAAACGTGTTGATTAATCTTTCATTATTCATCAATGTCAGCTGCTTCATATTAAACGTTTTAGAGATAAGTGAAAACAAATGATATTTAATTTGTCTGCCTGTTTCTTTTGAGGGTATGCACGGCTTTTATCTGTCCTGACATTGGTGTATAGCTCACATGCTAAACGATAATAAATTAGGCAGACGTGCAGAGCTAATTAGAAATTGGATTTATGTGCTGTCTGATTCATTTTTTATTTTGTCATCATCATCTGATATTTGTAACCCTTTCCAGCTATTAAAATGTCTGCATCAATGCTGCAGAAACACTTCCATTTTGTGCTCATTTTGGTGGCCCCTGTGGACAAAGGCAGGAGTGTTTCCATGAGCGCCACCATCTCTCACATTCACAAATCCTAGGATAGCGAAGGAATGGCCTGCCTTACTCTGCATGGGATTGGCTTAGCCTGACATTCTTACCTTGACCCTAACCAACCCTTACTCTCCTCTTCCTGAACCTAACCAATCTAACCAATGAAGGCAATAGGGCAGGTTTTTCCTTCCCTATTCTTGGATTTGTAAATTTGCCACCGCCTTATGTCAGAAAGAACTTAATGTGGCTAAAGTGTGCATTTGTTTTGGAAGCGAGTGAAAGACAGACGCATCTTATTTTTAGCACTTTTTTCTTTTTTAAATACAGCTGTTTGACGGATGCATAGCAATGAGTAAATGCATCTATTTGTGGCTGCAAGATTACTAACTGTAATATGACGATGGTGAAACTAAGTATTTTGTAGCCTCGCTTTTAGTGTTAAACATACATTATGTAATTTTCTGCCACTAAGAGGCTCATTAAAAACGATACCAAAAGACAAAGCAGCGCCATCATTGCAGTCAGTTTCTCCTGGTTAGGATTCTGTCAGTGCTTATTGTTCAGGAGGTTTTCACCTCACTCTCAGTGTGTAAGGTTTCAGGAGATTTAGTGGCATCTAGTCATGAGAAGTGCAGATTGCAACCATCTGAAACACCTCCTGGTTAAAATTCCTTCAGCGTTTCTTGTTTAGGAGGTTTTCACTGTGAGCTGAGTTAACTGCACAGGTCTCCTCCTCTCCAAAACAAACGGACATTTAATTTAATTTAAACAGGTAAAATCACAGATTAAGCAGTGTCATGTTAAAAATCAATGTTTTTCCAGTGCTGTTCAGCTCATCGCAGAGGGGCCACTAGTCCAGCTCTGGCTAATGTTTGCCCACCCTTTTTCTCTGATAACTTCCTAGATGTTCAGGACGTTTTTAGCGGGAGTCAAATTATTCGCAGAGATCATCCTGTCAAAACAGACCCAGTGATTTAAACCATCAAAAACACTGAATAAAGCAGTTTCACATTAAAAATCAGTGTTTCTCTGATGCTGTTTAGCACGACAGGGGCTTGGGCCGAGCTGACGCTAATGTTTGCTCAGCTTGTTTCTCTGATAACTAAAGATCAAGACATCAGACAACTTAAATTCCTCATCCGGTTAAAACATGTGGTTAAAAACAACCAAGACCTAAAAAGTGTATCATACAAGTGTGACTTCAAACTGGATAAAGATTCAATTTATGACAGCTTCTGGCAGACAACCACAACCCTGACACATGCACACAGGGGATATGACACCACTGACATGCAACGGCAACCAAATGACACAGACCGTGTCCTTGATTGAATATTATAGATAATATTATTGATAATTATAGACAACAAAATATATGACAGTGGTCTTATTCTTTTTGTTAATGTGGAAATATTGCGTTCATAGTGCTAAGCAAACAACAAAGAAATCCCTTCTCAGACCATAGTTAGCATAAGGGTTGGACAACAAATTAGTACTCTCTTCCATTTGGCATTTTCCATTTTCCATTATCTCTGTCAACCTCGGACCATTCAGTGCCTCAACATTGTATCTACAAAGCTTTGTGAAAGCTTGTTGACCCAACACTGAGGTGATGATGTGGATAAAACACGACTGTTTAGAGATGATGTAACTGTCGGGCAAGACGTTTCACAGCTGTAACACTGGAAGCAGCTGTAGCCCCGTCTGGTCGTGACACTCACGCCAACATGATCAAAAAAGTTTTCATTAAGGAAAAAATCCGTAAGAAAATACACCCAAAAAAATAATCCTTATCGTCTGTGGCTTTGAGTTATAGGAGCATGTGGTAATGGCTGATGAGAAATTGCCAGCAGGAGATTCATTGATAAAAGCTGGAGCAGCCACGTAAAAGATAAGGCTAATTGCAACAAGAGAACAATGTATCACGTGTGATTGTTTAGATATGTCATCAAAGAAAAATTATCATGCACGATATTGATTTCATATTTTTTGTTTAAGCAGCCAACAAGCTTTATAATTAATCAGTTTAATCAGCTCTGCACATTTACAATCACCATATGAATCATGAGAATCTGAGAAAATGCTTAACATGTTTTAGTTTTCTCTCATAAACAAAAGGACTTTAACATTAAAAAAAAATTCTTAATTCTTCTTAAATTCTTTCATAATACTTAACACATTTTCACGTGTAAGATCAGGCAAAGTTCAATAAATGAATAAAATTAAAAGACATCTAATTCAATTAAATGTAATGCTATGCAGAAATATAAGGGATCAAATTTAAAAATGTATGTTTTTGAGAAGGTTTTGAGAATTATTTTTCTCCCCTCACTACGCATGATGCAGTTGAGCTTTAGAGGTAATGGTAGGTGGATTTTGTTACCTTGCCAGGATAGCTGTTTACTCCTGTTATCAGTCTTTTTGTTAAGCTAAGCTAACCGACTGCTGGCTCCAGCTACATATTAACCGTAGAGACATGAAAGTGGTATTGATCTTCTCATCTTACTTTCAGTAAGAACTTGGACAAGCGTATTTCCTAAAATTTATGCAGAAGTTGAATGAATCCATGAAATCTTTATTGCCTAAGGGGGACTTTGCTTTGCACAGCTGATCTTAAAAGAATATAAAAAAACACATCATCAACAACAGCAGCACACGTGTAACATTAAACACTCGTCATAAAAACATCATAAAAGGTTATAAAAAGCGTAATCATTGGGAAATCAATAAAGGGCATTAAGATGAAGATGAAGAAGTGCCAATATGAGACCAGGTGATCAGAGCTTGTTAGGCAGCTGAATGCTGCGTGAGACAGATGATGTGATGCCTCTGTTAGTCCACATTCTGGGTATGCTACACCAACGCCCTGAAGGTAAGAGTTCATATTCAGACCGCAGAGGGTGCAGTGGATCTGCTGTGATCTTGTGAGCTAAATTCATGGTCATGTGAGTTATACTGCACATTGGATCTCCGGTTAAAGTAAATGTTGTAAAATGCATAACATACACACTCAGCCAGAAAAAAGTAGATAGCCCCCTCCAAGTTGGGAGTGAGTTACTGCCCCACACAAGGGAGTTCAAGTATCTCTGGGTTTTGCTCACGAATGAGGGTAGAATGGAGCGTGAGATGGATCGGTGGTTTGGCATGGCATCTGTAGTGATGCAGGCGCTGTGCTGGACCGCCGTGGTGACGAAGGAGCTGTGCCAGAAGGCAGAGCTTTCGTTTTACTGGTCGAGCTAAACTCTCACCTATGGTCATGAGCTATGGGTATTGACAGTTAGAATGAGACCGGAGATACAAGCGGCCAAAATGAGTTTCCTCCAAAGGGTGGCTGGGCTCAGCCTTAGAGATAGGGTAAGGAGCTTGGAGTAGAGCTGCTGCTCCTTCACATCAGAAGGGGTCAGTTGAGGTGGTTCGGACATCTGTTCAGGGTGCCTCCCATGCGCCTCCCGTTAGAGGTGTTCTGGCCATTTCCAACTAGTCGGAGGCCCTGGGGCGGACCCAAAACACGCTGGACAGATTATATATTTCATCTGGCCTGTGAACGCCTCAGGGTCCCCCAGGAGGAGCTGGAAAGCGTTGATGGTGAGAGGGGCGTCTGGAATACTTTGCTCACCCTGTTGCACCCGTGACCCAGCTTTGGATAAGCAGTTGAAAATGGATGGATGGATTGCTCAACAGTAATATTAACAGTTAGCTAACGTGGTTTTAGCAACAGTATTAAACAGAATGAGAGAAGAATGGTCATATCAATGCAAATCGGCCATTCAACTGTCGTAACCGACTTGCAGTTTTGCAGTGACGACCAAACTAGCAGTGGAGTATCACCGTAACAGTTATTTCCCCACTTGTTTTTTGCCAATGATTGCATATTTGTTGAAACTTGACAAACTGGAGCTGTCTCTGAAAACCAGGTGAGAGCTGCTGCTCAGTAGACAGCAGAGAGGCAGAGAGAGACCACGAGGATCAGCACATTTTCACATCTAAACCTGTGAATTGAGGGTTATTTGACCAAACCAGAGTTGGCGATTGTTGCAATAGTGAACTAACTTACTAGACGACCAACAAGACTAACTAAGACAATTTCAGGTTGAAAGTTTTGATGGCTCAAAGTGTGATTTGCAATGCCAGCCCCATTGACTCCAATAGAACTGACACCGAAGTCTGGCTCCTTGAACCTGACAACCTGTCACTGTTGTCCTAACCGTTCCTTCATTTATATTTTCCTTGACTGAAACCAACTGCGGGTGGCAGAGTACATTTTAAAAGATGTTACTGAGACTGCAGGTCAGGAAAAAAAAGGTCCCTTCTCACTGATATATATGTCAGTCATCTGAGTGGAACTGTTGGTTCTCTTGCATTTCAATGAGCTGACGCAGCAGGAGTCCACAAACAGCATTCAGTGCGTCCAAAATTAATTCACAAACTCAGTAGCTGGAATATAAATGACCCGATTATATGAGAAGTAGCTCCAGTCAGGCTTTGCTCATGTGTTTTTGTTTGCCCCTTTGGCTGTTGGTTTGAACCATTTCCCTTAATTTATGCAGCATCAGTGATAAAAACATCCTGTGTGTTTTTTTCCTACTGTGTTCTAACGGGTGGCGAGGGTCGTCTAGTCATGTAAAGATTACCAGTAAATGTCCCTAATTTGGCTTTGAGTTTCTACTTCCTGTTAATCATTACCGCAATAATGTGTACAAATGATACACTTGGTACAAATGGTGCAGCAACTTGCAGTAATGTAGGACTCGTAGTTTTTCCAAGGAATCTGACCTGTTTGGACTGATTAACCCTTTACAAGCAACTTCTCATTACATTGCAGTTTGACTGTTGCTACAATATGAGTCATACCGTCTTTAGGCATAAATAGTCCTGCTAGAAGGTCAGAAAAATTACTGTGTAAAGTTTAGTGTTATAATTTTGACCTGAACAAGCTTGAGCCAGCTTTTGTTTTGTGGCAGGCTTTGCAGTCCTACAGCCTCAAGGGTAAACTGTCCTGATGACTGTCAATAACTGTGTTACCAGCGATGTTAACATTAGGTGCATGTTTTACAGTCAGGTCATTCAAGGTGATATTTACAGCGGCTGTCCACAGTTAATCTATATCGCCAAGGAGTTAGAGATTGGGTATGATTAAATTTGATGATTTAGGCTCAGCAGTCCTTAACAAATTAATGACAGTTTAATCAGATGCCTGCTGTGAATAATCTTAAAAAGCAAAGTGTTCCTGTTTTCATGTTGGCATCAAACGTCAAACTCAGTGCCAGTTCAAACAGTTTACATCTTATTCTCTGCACTGCAGCTTTGTTATGCTGAGTGAGATCGCGTAGACGGATGTTATCTACAAATCTACCCGACCGTAGAATAAACACGTCCGAACTCTCTCTAAACTTTACATTAAAAACAAGCTGTCCTCAAGGACAACAACCCGTCCACCTGGGCTCAGAGATGTTGGGAATCCCAGGCTAAAGTCAACAGAGATTACTCATCTGATGACAGTCTCATATGAAGTAACTGTAAGCTGCTTTATTGGAAAGGACCAGTTTCGTGCTTAAAATAGCCACGTAGACAAAACTTTTATCTGGATTGAGGCTCAAGGTTCATGAACACAAGTGCTCTCCTCATACAGTGGTATTGATATTACGCACAAATCAGGAACCTTAAATGACTACACCAATGTTTTTGCATGTTTTAACCCATTCACTACTTTACTGCCGAACAATTTCTGAAGCAAGGTTGCTTTGTTTAAAGTTATTTACATGTACGTAAATTAATGATGCGTGTTTTTTTTGCATCTTCCAGGTAGTTATTATATGTTGCACTGCTCAGCCCAGCCGTCAGAAGAACATGCTGGCTTTGTAAGTTTCTGCAAACCATGAATATGTGACATTTTTACATTTTATACTCGACAAATTGAAGTTTCTAAAGTGACTTAGTATGTGAGCTGACTTTGTATTCAGGAGGTGGAGGGCTTGATGGATGGTGTGACACCTAGGTGAAACGCTTGCCAAGTTGCAGACCACTGTTTAAGAGCAGCAAACAACAACAGCGGTTGATTTTTAGCGAGTCAGTACTGTGTTTACAGCAGCTTTTAGCCACAAGCTACCAGCACCTGTTGCTGTTTTTCCAGCAGGGATAGTGGCACAAAAAGCGTTTGTTTTTTTACCTTGACATCGACGGCTTCTCCAGCTGTGATCGTGCCACTGAGATCAGGTTTTTTAAGCCCAGATTTGATCTTTTCCTGACCGTAACCAAGTGGTTTTTGTGCCTAAACCTAACCACACATTAGCCACAGTGATGTTGAAACATTGAGAAACGTAAAGTTTCAACATATCTGCTACATAATATAAAAATGTAACATAGGCCTATCTTTGGTTTGCAGAAATGGACAGTGCCATCATTTTTTTGGTGATTGGGTTGCACTACAACATGAAAAACAGCTTTACACTTGAGATAAAAGCTCATTTTTGGCTTTGGAAAAAACTTTAAATTATGAGTTTGACATTTAGGAGATGCTTAGTCCTTGTATGCCTAAAGTAAGCTGAATATTGAGCCCACAAGTGTGTAGCTTGGCATTAAGTCTGGACCAGCAACTTCCTGAAGTCTATTCAAATTCAGGTTTTTGTACAGATCAAAGAAACAAGATAAAACATGTTTGTTTTTGAGCTTTAGAGGTGCTGGTAGGTGGATTTAGTTATCTTTGGACAGAGCCAGGTTAGCTGTTCCCCCTGTTTCCAGTCCTTAGGCTAAAATAAGCCAATCAGCTGCTGTTCCAGCAGACACACGAAGGAGTGTGTCTCCCAAACTTTTCCTTTAAGCCAGTGTATGAGAAACAGTAACATTATAGTGGGAGTGTTTTGTCAACTACCTGAAAAGCTAGACAGCTAATCAATCACACTGTCTGTGTTTATTAGAATGAAAGTTAAAATCATCAGCATGTATCAATACAAGTCAGTTCATTGACAAAATGTAAATTGTGCTAATACAGAGTCATTTTCTCAGTTATTAAATGTGTGTGGGTGTGCACAGTAGGCAGTATGTCCCGGCATGCATTGTGCAGAATTACTCCTGGAATGAAGGCAGTTTTCTTTAACCAATCCTACAAGCTACCGAATGTGTCTGAACACGTCCACAGAGATCATGTTTTACTCTACAGGTAGCTGTTGTTTTTCTAAACAAAAAGCCCTGTGGCAAACTGTAATCTCAGGCGATAAATCATAGGCTCAACCCAAGCATTAAACCAAAATGCAGACTCATTGTTGCGAGGGAAATCATCCAGAACTACACCTAAATACTGTGGCAAGTACAGAGAGCCACACACCTGTGATTGTGTAGTTTGCCTTGCTGTAATTGTCCCTCTTGCACTACGAAACAAAATCAGAGTCCTAAGAGCCATCACAGCGGGAAAATGTTTTCCCAAATTGGCACTACTGTGAGGATATAAGAGTCTATAGAGCCAACAAAGACACAATGTAGTAATTGTTTGGCACAGGAATTAAAGCCCTGGAAGAAAATACTGTGTTTGGGAAGTTGTTTTTTCTTTGCTTTCTTTAAACTACAAAGTCTACCAGAAAAAACAAATGCACAAACAGAAAGACCCACTTGGCTGTGCGATTGTGTATCCACAGAACATACGCTGGAGTTGTATTTACAGGAAAATTGATTCTTCCAGCAGTGCTGGTGGTCATTGCCCTGAGTCTGCATTGCGACCACGCTGCAGGTTATCTGACTTCAACAAACAAATCCAGGAAAAGCACATTCATGAGGAACGTAATCTTTCAAATCTACTTACAGAACATTCTGCAAGGCTCGAAACCAGACATACAGAAAAACACAACAGGAGGCTGAATTCATACTTTATACATACGGACAGGGTGGCATACACAAACACATTACATAACAGCTGTTTTTCACTGGGTTGACAAGTTAAGGCCAATTAGTCTATGTATGAATGGCATGCTTAGGAAAATATCTTTTTTTCAAGGCTACACTACACCCATAATCACAGCGGGTTTCCCCCTTTTCTATGTGTTGTGTTGTGTTTTCCAAGAGCACAGGGTCGGTCTAGTGGGATGACGTCAGCCGGCAGGGCTCAGGGTCTCATTTGTTCTGTGGAAGTCTAGGTACATCGGCCTGAAGTACTGTAGAAGACTGAGTTTGAGTGCAGACGTAAATCCCACTAATTTGTCAACAAGCCCGTGCTGCTTTTTCACAAATGACGCAACAGCCAGCCACAAGTGTGCCCGGCCCACTGATGACATCACCAGTACGGCTTAACCCAACTCACGTGAGCATTATGATGTTGGTGGTTTGTTTATCAAAGCAAGTCCTGACTGAGAACCATCACGCTACAGATGGCAGTCACGGAAATCATCATGAACACAAACATTTTAGTCACAACAACAAAACAACAGAGTGCAACACACCTCACACAATACAACAGCTAGTCTTTGGTCATCTAAATCAGGCCCCCAGGACGTGCGACAGGCTTTGAAACCAATTTTTCAGAGTCACCAAACAGTCTACTTACACCTCCATCTGTCACATGATGCTGTGTGGCCCAAAAAGACTTTCTCACATAGATGTAGCCTACATGGAAATCAGTGAATATTTTTGTGTGTGTGTGTGTGTCAAAACCCTAGACTGTAAAATAATGGGCGTAGCTAACGTGACATCATCCACTGGTTTGTGGACTCCAGTTCTGAAGTCTCAAGTTCAGCATTTTGGCCATCGCCATCTTGTGTTTTTTGGAGCGAGAAGTGACCATATTTGGGGAGAGGCTAGGGCTATGAAAGAGACGGGGATGGGGCTGACTGAGAAGCCAAGGACACTATCAGCAGACAGCTTGTCACTCAAAGCAGCTTGCCCTTAATTATACGTAACTTTAAGCTTTAATAAAATGTAAACGGGTGAGTTATATGAAAATTCACCCCCGCAAAGTTGTTATGAAGGGAGAAATTAACTATAGAGACCAAAAACGTTTTTTGTACCAGGCTGTAAACGTAATGTTTATTTCTGCAGTACAGTTGGGCATTTTAACACGGGTGTCTATGGAGACTGACTGGCTTCCAAAGCTGTATCCAGATCTCTCAATACATCCATGGGCGAGGGGCACGTGGCCAGTGGGGGTAGGGGAGCTAACAAGCTAATCTGCTTGAATGTTTGCTGCCCGCTAACTACTGTTGATTGTGCAAGACTGTGCAGTGGTATTTACTGAACCACACTGTGTTTAAGCTGGAGATTTAAATGGAGATGGTTAACATGATATTTGTCAAAGACACGTTTTGTAAATAATTTATGAAAACTTGCAATCCCTGTTATTAAATATAATTTGTCTACAGTCATCAGAGTAAAGCAGGATTAGAAAAACAAATATCCCGCTGATAAAAACATATTTAAAACCTAATTAATCTAAATAGTGCTTGTCTTCTGAAGATAAATATAGTACATTTTCACTAAGACTTCTTATCTGATCCACCTGTGGTTTCTTAAATTAAGCTCACACATAGAAGATTTCAGTTTCCTTTTTCTTCTTCTTTTGTAGGAATCAGGTCCACGTGACTAAAAAGAGAAATATCTGATTCCAGAAGCTTTGATAAAGAGACAGAGTCCCTGCCACACAGAGTGAAACACCACATGTTTTGTTTTGTGGTTTACGTCACAAACCCTCCCATCATGTCAGGGACACTGGTGTCTCCGCTGTCTCCCAGCAGGACAGCACGTTTATTTGCTTTATGATAAATGATGGGGACAAATTACATCAAGCTGCAGTCAGTTTCATGTGTTTTAATTGATACAAAATGTGACTCAATTTGAACTGCCTGACAAAATGTTCTTATCATAACATTATCACAGTGGTTTTCTAAGAGATAGAAACACACCAGAAACACTGACACTAGGTTATGAGACTGCTTGAGTTTTCCTCAGCAGGATATCTGACAGGGTTAATGAATATATTTGCATGAATTCGGTGAACAATTAATTAATTGTTTGACCTTTTGTTGATGTTTATCCATATTCATGCAGCAAAGAGTCTTGATCCCATCAGTCTTATTGTGAGATGACTGTCAGGAAGTCAGTCTAGGATAACCTTTAACTGAATTATTTCTCTGCGTATTACAGCAAGTTAGAGTGTCTTTTATGCAAATGTTTTAATATCATATTTCTACTGTTTTATTTTGTCGAAAATTGTCTTTTGTCTGTTTTGTTGAAACTTGTTTTAACATGCTTTTGCAAAGACAATTCTACATATTACTTTTACTGTTCTAATTTCTTGTTTGGGGTTATTCTACTTTTTTTCCCTTTATGACCATTAATTGAATTCAACTGTCAACTAAATGCCTAAAATATAATGTAAACACAATAGTACATTAGCGTGATTCTAACTTTGAAAGCACAAATGTACATTTTGTAAAAGTTTTAACTTTTTTTCTTTTGCTGTGAGTTTAGGTTAAGCTCTGTGCGATGGTGCTAAAAGGCCCTTCCTGCACCAGGCTGAACAGCTGATAAGAGCTGTGAAGTGAAATGAAGGGGAGGGACTGAACCCTGCAGGAAGCTTGAAGGCAGAGCCTTGTTCTAATGAAGTCACTTGGTGTCTGTTGACTGCTTTTATCTCTCTGTCGTGGTGAGTAAAATGTGTCTCTGTCTTGCAAAGCTAGCTGAGGATCTGATAGGTACCGTCGGTAACCACAGCAGCGGCCACATGATGCTCTGCAGGGGGAAGAACTTTTATAGAAGTTAGTGTTAAGATAAGGTACAAGTTGTTTTTATTTTCCTGATTTTGAACATGTTACCCACGCTTCTTTCAAGTGCAAATAAGTTTGCTGCTCTGGACTGGAAATACTGGCGTTAAGAAAAGTTGCTTGACTCGCCTTGAACTGCGTTTGAAGGACATAACGATGAATAATCCATCGATGACAGGGAGGACCATGGTCCCGACTATTCCGTCTATTATGTTCATTTTCGGGGTGGTTGGGAATGTCATCGCCATCGTAGTTCTTTGTAAATCTCGCAAAGAACAGAAAGAAACCACGTTTTACACGCTGGTGTGTGGACTGGCAGTCACGGACCTCCTGGGCACACTGCTGGCCAGTCCGGTCACCATCGCCACTTATGTGAAAGGATCGTGGCCCGGAGGGGAACCACTGTGCCAGTACTTTGGATTCACCTTGCTTTTCTTCTCTCTGGCGGGGCTCAGTATCATCTGTGCCATGTCGGTGGAGAGATACATAGCTATAAACCATGCCTACTTCTACAATGATTATGTAGACCAGAAACTGGCGGGGCTGACTCTCCTGGCGATCTACATCTCCAACGCGCTCTTCTGCGCCCTGCCGATTATCGGCTTTGGACAGGTGAAGAAACAATACCCACAAACTTGGTGTTTTTTAGAGTGGAGGAGCAACAAGACCAGCGATGCCGCCTACTCCTACATGTATGCAGGTTTCAGCTCTCTTCTTATTCTCGCCACTGTTATCTGCAACGTGCTGGTGTGTGGGGCTTTGATCCGGATGCACCGGCGCTTCGTGCGCAGGATGTCGCTGGGAACCGATCTGGGGCGCAGCGTGAACATGGAGCCGCCGAGGAGAGGACGCAGCTTTGGACGTCTAGCCGGGGCAGAGATTCAGATGGTTATTCTGCTCATAGGCACGTCGGCAGTGGTGCTTATCTGCTCCATCCCACTTGTTGTAAGTTTGCTTTTTTACGCGCCCTGTGGGCTGCTGTTATCTTTTACGCACTGATCTTTTACGCGCAAATGTCGTTTTTTTGTAGGTTTTTCTTTGCCCCTTTTAACCCACTTCTCTGGTACTCTTGTCTTTGTTCATTCTATCCATTACGCACGTTTTACGCACGGCTCTTTTACGCAAAAATGTACTTACTTTTGTACATAGATTTCATAGATTCAAATCCAAGTTGATTAAAGAGAAAATCCACACATATTTCTGGATAGATTTAATTCCTTTTTCTCCCTGCTTTTTCTTTTTTCTGTTCCAGCTGTTGTGTTTCTCACTCTTCCTCCAAGAAACACAGATAAACACACCCACAGCTGCACACTCACACATGGCTTGAAACATTTATTCATCCACATAACCATATTCTCTCTTCCCTTGCAGGCTCAGGTGTTTTTGAACCAGCTGTATAAGACTCCAGTGGAGCTGCGTTTGGACAAAAACCCTGATCTACGAGCGATACGCTTCGCCTCCTTCAACCCCATTCTTGACCCCTGGATCTACATCCTGCTTCGCAAGGCTGTTCTTCTCAAGCTTATTGAAAAAATCAAGTGCTTATTTTGCAAGATGGGAGCAAGGGGGCAACAGAGACAGGGGACCTTTCACTGTATAGACGCTCATCAACTCTCCTCGGTCATCTCTAACCGGGACTCACATTCCCTGGTTTCCCATGACCTGCGAGACTTCACAAGTAGCTCCCAGACCTTCCTCTACCTGCCAGAGGGGAGTGAAGTGTACAAAGGAAGCTGCCATAAAGCAGACAGAGTCTCTAGTTCACAACCTTCATCTGTCAGAAACTCAAGAGCCTCTTATTCGTCTGAGCCGGGCAGCATTGAGACTCAGAGCAGAGAAGGGACAAATGTTATCAGGGACCTCTCAGCTCTGCCATGCCCAAAAGACCAAGCACTTCAGGTGTCGCTGAGCACTCAGACAGTGGAGGAGAAATGCATCTGACCTAACTCTGAATTAGGAGAAAGTTCTCAGTTCGCTCTGGGGTAGGTTGTCTACTGAATGACTTCTGCAAAAAACTTTCAAACCTCTGAAGGCACATAAAAAATAATAAATGACTCTTCTCGTGAAGTCGGACACATGAAGCGTGAAAGAGAAACAGATAATCTTGAAGCGCTGTGAGCTTTATCTTCCTGTTTGTCTCTGTTTCAGCACCCAGCTACCTCAAGTGATGACTATCTCTGACTGTGTGAGCAGATTTTGTCATTTTGCCCCAAACACATGTTATTCTACCAGAGATGACCCACTTCTTCATGACTCAAGTGTCAGTGATGGAAAAGTGCTCCTTCCTGATTTCAGCTACTTTGTTTAATGATTGTGGAAACCTTTACTGTAAAGTAGATGTGGCTCGGTTGTTTAGAATAACTGAGTCACACACTTGTGGTGAATATAGTAACTGAAAACACTATTGAATGTGATCCTTATGAGTAATCAGTGGCATGTGCGATTGATTTGCTTCATAAACTCTATTGTACAGAGCTTTTTGAAGGACATATTGTGTTAGTTCCATGACTAATGTACAGTGCAGTATTATTATGTGGTAAAAATCCTACGTTTTCATTCCTTGTTCCTGGAATACACACAAATATGTCATCTCAAATTATTTAAAAGAAAAAGGTTTTCCATCTTACAATGAGGGTACAATGGTTCCTGTGCCATAGTAATTAATACTAAACATTTTTTTATCGCAGCTTCAGAAAATGTGGTGTAAATCAGTGGACAGATGTTATTTAAAGGTCCAGTGTGTAGGAATTAGGGGGATATATTGTCAGAAATATAATTTAATATAATAAGTATGTTTTCTTTAGTGAATAATCACCTGAAAATAAGAATAATTGTGTTTTTGTTACCCTAGAATGAGCCATTTATATCTACATATTAAGTGAGTCCTCGTCTATGGAGATAACCATGTTGCACCACCATGCTTCTACAGTAGCCCAGAACGGACAAACAAACACTGGCTCTAGATAAGGACAGTGTTTTGTGAGATTAAATCACCAGGTCAATTTGTTTTGGAGAGAAAGAGACCTCTGCGCATAAGTCAGCTCACAGTAAAAACCTCCTTCACAAGAAACACTAAAGGAATTCTAACCAGGAGAAGTTTCAGCTGGTTGCAATCTGCAGTTCTCACGACTAGATGCCACTAAATCTCCTGAAATCTTATACACTTGACCTTTAACATGGGGTATCAGGATGAAAATATTTCAACACTCTCTGTCCGCTCGAGAAAAATGGTGTTCTAGATGATCAATGTTGTGTAAATTAATTGTGTTTGTAATAAAATTATTCTTCTCTAGGAGAAGGTTTTAGTCGATAAATCAGAACTCTAAAGGGATTGTCCACCCTACAGAAGTATTTGTTTGATCAGTCCTCGTGCTCATGACTCGCCTTCTTACTGTACAGCACTAACATCCAGGAAATCAGGGCTTTCAGAAATGTTTTGTATCAGTTAGGGCTGCAACTTAATGTTATTTTAATTGGCAGTCATTCTGCTGGTTTTTCTTACTCAGTCCACTAATTGTTTAGTCAAAATGTCAGTTTTGTGATCCTGCTCTGTGCCCCATTTTGTTCCGCTGGCAGAATTCCCCTTTGTAATGTCTTCATTTAGTCAATTGACACCTTCAGCTGCTGTCGTAGCACTATATATATAATAGACTGAACTTTTGAACCCCTGTTTGTTTGAGATTTTCCACTCAAATGAGATTTATGTCTTAGTTTCAGCAGCTTTGAAGCACACAGTCTGCCTCCTTTTTCCCTGTTATTAAATCGGCTCCAGATTGTTGCTTCATGTCACGGATTACATTCTTGCCTTTCTTGTTTCTCTTGTTGCTGTTAATTTTAGACAAGCTTGTTCGTGTGCATAAATGCTGAGAATCACGCCCCTCGAGATTGCACAATATAATGATATTCGGTTAAGGGTAGAGTTTGAAACACAAGCAGCCTGTTAAAAAAAGGTCTTTTAATTTATTTCTTCATCATTTATTTTTTAATTATGCACTTTATTTTGTTATATTGTATTTTATTCTGTTAATATTGTAATGTATAATTAAATATGTGGACATATAATTGTGGTTGTATCACTTTTCATATCTGTAAACAAAACTTTGTGTGCCAAAACTGAGCGGTAATAACTTCAGGAAGACAAATGTGTACATTTCATAATGCAGCTGTAAATTAACACCTACACTATGGCTTCACAGCAAACATGACCTTTGACATGTCGTTATATGTTGTCAACATAAAGCGGAAGTTTATAATATGAGCACCAAGTTTCTCACACTCTTTTTTCCTGCAAGGGTCTGTTGAGATCATTTCATGACCCCCATTAGCATAGACAAATGGCCCTGAGAAGAAAAGGCTTCTCCTTGCCTTTAGACAAATAAACAAAAGTTTAACACTCTGGCGTAAGGTTACATAAAATTAAGATTTTTCTAAGTGTACACAAAGCCTCTGGATCTTGGTTATGTGTCAAATAGCTCACGCCAGACACTCACAGAAACAGAGAGTCTTAGTCTGACGGAAAAATATCTGGGTCGCAGGAAGTAGATCTGGCTGAGAGATCCTCTCTGCTGAAACAATAAACACAATCTGAGGCTCCAATTCATTGTAATTAAGCTTAAGCAAGCAATGCAGTGGCTTAGACAAACACGTTGCAGAGACGCCTATAAAGACAGTGTCAGAGTATCTTCCAGACACTGGGAACAACACACATTAGTTAAAATAAGCTGTGAAAAATGGGATTGTGCAGTAGTGATATGTAGTTGCCAGAATAAATGTTGTAGGTTTTTGCAAACCACGGACACGTTACATTTGTTCAATATTATGTAGCTGATACATTAAAAACAGTACCTTTATTTACATTTCACCAACACTGAGGTCAACATCTGGTTAGGTTGTGGCACAGACAAAAAACACTTGGTAATGGTTAGTAAAAGATGATGTTTTGGCCTAAATTCCTGTTTTTGGAGGCACAACCCTCGCTGGAAACGAAGCCGTGTCTCAGTACAAAACACCTGCTTTTCATGGCACTATACTGGCAGGAAACACAGCAAAGAATCTGTAATAAACAACCAGTTTTGTGGCATATCCAGGCAGCGGAGGCAGCAATGTCTTGATAAAAAACAATCACTTTTTGTAACCCTACCCAGCAGAAAACACTGCGATGTTTCAGTAAAAACAACCACTTGTTGCGGTGCTATCCCTGCAGGAAATTAAGCCGTGTCTCAATGAAAAACAATCACTTTTCAGGGCACAATCACATCAGGAAATGCAGGCATGTCTCAATAAAAAACAACCATTTTTGTTGCCCTATCTCAGTAGGAAACGCTGCGATGTTTCAGCAAAAACAATCACTTTTTTATGGCGCTACACCGGCAGCAAATGAAGTTAGTCTTAGTAAAAAACAATCTCTTTTCACAGCACTATCTCTGCAGGAAATGCAGCAATGTCTCTGTAAAAAACGACCACTTTTCATTGCACTATCCCAGCTAGAAATGCAATAATGTCTCACTAAAAACTATTGCTTTTAATGGCATTATCCCAGCTGGAAACATAGCAATGTCTTGGTAAAAAACAACCGCTTTTCATCACACTATCCTGGCTGGAAACGCAGCAATATCTCAGTCAATCAATTGCTTTTCATGGCACTATATCAGCTGGAAATGAAGCAATGTCTTGCGAAAAAACAGCCGCTTTTTTCTGACACTATCCCCAGTGGAGACAGCAGTGGTTCACTAAAAAACACCCACATTTAGTGGCTGAAAAGTTAATAGAAATGCAGCAATGACTCGTTAAAAAACAACCAGTTCTTTTGTTTGTTGGTCTTAAACAGTGGTCTGTGGCTTGGCAACACGCTGTCCACCTTCCCCTCCACCTCCAGATGACATTCAGCTCATATACTACATCACTTTAGAGACTTTAACATGCATATGAAACATACAAATGTAACGTATCTGTGGACTGCAAAAGTGCACAATGCAAATCATGTCCTAGCGGTAGCGGGACTCTGTGATGCATGGAACAGCCCCTCTACTTAATCCTCTTTACCCTCACCAGAGTCTGCTCTAATTAAATGTATAAATGGACAAACAATGAGGCTGATATTTACCGTCTGTGTGAACAGCTGTACATTCACATCCAGCACAAATGAGAATAGCCTCATTGACCTCAGCTCTTAGAAACAAGTCTAGCACAAGTCTTTTCTAACAATAAATGAGGGTTATTTTGATGGATGCTCTGGTAAGAGGCTCCCAAGCCATAACATGTTGACATTAATGCTGTTATGATAGTGGAGGAAACCTGTGAAGCTGCTTAACATCAGCAGGGTCCATCAGTGACAATCTGCACTCTGTCCCCTCGTGTGCTTACTGATAAACATCAGAAAACACCTGCTGCTCCACCATGTCTGCTGTCACCCTCCGTTAACAAGAACACTGAACAACCCCTGTCTTGAAATACGCCACAACCAAAGCAGGAACTGAAGCAGACACTGGTAAATGTCTGACAGACGTATAAGAGCCATGTCCTTTTTCCCTCAAGTGATGCTGAAAACAGGAAATGTCACACATTAGTGCTAAGATCATCCATTGTCCATGTGACGCCCATAAAGCAATATGATCTTAGTGCTAATGTACTTTTAGGACAATGAGACCTTGTTTGGTGACAAATTTTAAAGCTCATATGGTCAGTTCTGGTAATTTTGGTTTTTAATTTCCCAGCATCTATTTCAACATTTTTTGATTGGGACCATTTTATCTGTAGAAGGCAGCAAATTAAACTGTTCACACTGAGCAACAGAGACACTGCGTCTGTAAAAAACATCTTGTTGTTGAGTTTTATGTAATTTTTTTCAGTGATTTGAACACAAACTAAATTCCATTCACCTTCATGGTGTTAAAGAGACACTCCACCAATTGACAAAACATGACAAATAGGGATGAGATCATGTTGCTGTTTTGGACCATTACTGGGAACTAAAAGGCAGAATATCCAACACGTTCTTACTCTGAACTCGTCACATATCGACGCTTGCTCATGGACTCTCCACATCCACATATGACGTGGAAGGCACCCTGGGTGCGTTGGTTGTTGACGTTCTGGGACGCCGTGTCAAGTTTTGCTGTTACATGCATTGTCTTCTTTCAAAACACTTACACTTCTGTCTTCACAGGAAATTTAACATTTACGTACAGTCTCTTTTAAACGCACTGCGTCTGTATGTGACTTTTTTTTCCTTCAACAACAAACACACGTGGTTAGGTTTAGGAAAAAAGAACAGGGTTTGGCTTTAGAAACAGGACATCAACATTGGTCTCACGGGTGAAAGTCGGTGTTTGTTGGACCCATCCACCACCACTCCCACCTGCCCCAATCAGACTTTCACCACCTTAACTTTTGTCCTTGTCCCACCACGTTTCCCCCTGACGTCGCAGGGCACTGTTAAACTACAACGGCTGCTTGTCATGCTGACAATAAAGGATGCCCTTTTTCCATGGGTTTTTGATGCTGCAAGTCACTGCCCAAGCACCAGATTTTGAAGACTTTGGAGTGAGGCCGGGCTCGGATATTTTCTCAATTCTCTACTCAACTCAAATTTATTTATAAAGCACATTTAAAAACAACTAATGTCGACCAAAGTGCTGTACAAAAGAAATTAGATGCTCCCCACATCAGGGGGACTTAAACACTAATGAATAAAAGTAGGTTTTGAGCCTGGACCTAATATGGAGGGGGCGGATCCACAGTTTAGGGGCAGACACAGCAAAGGCACGATCACCCTGAGCTTAAGTCTGCAGCGTGGGACAGCCAGGAGCCCCAGGTCAGCTGACCTGAGGGACCTGGGCGTAGAGTAAAGGGTTAGAAGGTCTGCGATATAGGATGGGGCCAGACCATTAAGACCATTATCTTGTTCTCTGCCGCACAGAATTTGTCCCTACCCAAATATAGCTCTTAATTGCTGAGGTGCTCCTTTAAGGCAGTGGGAGAAATTTCAGAGCTTATATTCCAACACCTGGACAGATAAAGTCAAAAATGACCCTTATGTCCAACTCAAACTTATTTAATTCAAGTGCAAAAATTTGCTATAGTACGGTTTTGTCTTTCCTGCTTGTATAAGAGGAAAGATGTCGCCATGTCTTACTTTAAACTATATCGTTTGTTTTATATCTATTCTATTTATTATTTTAATTAACATTTGTTTAGCCATTTGAGTCCAGCTGTAGTGGAGACCTGGCCAAGATGCAGCGCCAATACAGCAACACAAAATGAGTAAAACAGATCAAACAACACAGCGTTTTGGGGGTAAAATCTTGCCTTCATCATCACTTTTTTGTTTCAATCTCCTATCATTATCTGATCAATCTAACTGTCTCTTGTTGTGACCGAGTTCAGTGCAGCCCGGCTGTATGTTCAGTCTGGTTGGGGACGGCAATGCGAACAGCTCCAGGCTAGGAATTAGTCACCCTGCTGACTCTGTTAAATCCCACACAAATATACAGTATGTAGAGCGACTTATTTCAAAGGTTTTAAAGCAGAATTATATACACCAGCGAGTTCCCATGAAATCAGCAGCTAATTGGTAACTTTGATCTCCGCTGTTATATAATACCCAAGCAACTAGGAAAAACTTAACCACATGAGGTGACCTGTCAGACGACGAGACAATCAGACACAAATACATGTTTCTTTTGTCATTTATCATACATGTTTGTAATGTTTATTGTTTGTTTGTAATGTTTTTTGATTTTAGAAATATATCAGAGTAGAAGTGGATGTAAGAGTTCTGATTTGAAAGCTTTTTCCTGTCTCCAGGAGAGAGTTTCAAATTACACTGAAAGCATTGTAGCATCTGGTGATGATGCCGATATATGTGTGTCATTACACGTGTGTGTGGGTGTATTCTCGAGGGTCACGTCTATCGGAGCATTTTCCACAGTTCAGGTCAAATAACTTCAGGAGGTCTAGAGTTCACTGATTCATATCAGACACAGACCTCTCAAGGTGTTTTTTTATTACATACAGGGGGTCAAAAGTAAATATCAGCTATTGAAATAGATGTGTCATCTGGCGCTTGTGGAACACCTCCCGTACTCTGGGTTCAAATCTAAACCAGTGATCTCAGCGATATGTCGTCCCCTTATATTTAAAAAAGACTTAAGTCCATTAATTAGCACATTGTACCTTTTTTTGTTTTGTTTTGTTTAAGATGCACAAAAACTGAACTATAAAAATACACACTGTTACTGCAAGCTATGTGCCAAACTATATCTTCGCCAAGTGCAGTAGTTCCTGGAAGTTTTGGGAAAAGAAGCAAGATATAATGAGTTATTAGTGAGTTTTAGAGGTCTCCAGACTTGATGCTAACCAGTTGCTGTTTGTAGCTTCATGTTTACCACATGAACATAAGAGTAGTATTGATCCTCTTATCTAACTCATGGCAAGAAAGTGCGATAATCTGTCAAGTTTATGTTCATGTGTTTGTGTGCACTTCCTGTTTTATTTTGAAATGTGTCCTAATTGTGTTTAGCGTTTCTTTACCTCCAGAGTTTTCCCGCCTTTGTTAAGTACCTCATGTGTTTCACCTGTGTCTGGTTCCTCTCACCCATGTGTAGTAGTAATTGACCCTTGTGTATTTAAAGCCCAGAGTTTTCCCTCATTCAGTTGCCAGGTTGTCATTGTGGCCCCAGTCTGCTCATGCTCTCCAGCCTTTTCCACGTGTTTGATTCCTTGGTTTTTGACTCTCTTTGGATCTATGGACTTTGCTTTTTGTGTGAGCTCCCTGAATGGACTTATCTGCCTTCTCTGACTGCCTTCAGATGTTCGACCCCTGACCTGGTAAGTAAAGATTTGGATTTGATAAACTCGTCTATGTTTTTAGTGATTTCTCTGCAACTGAGTCCCAGTTTTGTACTAGATCAAAACAGAATGTGTACTTCTCAAAGTGACAAACTATACAAAGGTCAAAGGTCAAAGAAAACTTTATTATCTCTGAGGGGCAATTTGTTATACAGCCAGCAGTCTCACACACATAAAACAAAACACATATAATAAAGGCAGAAGTACAACAACATTCAAAGTTAAAGTGCCTTATTTAGGAGGCCAGTGGCAGTTGGAACAAGAGTTCCTTAGCCTATTGGTCCTGCAGGTAACTTGGCTGTACCTGCGGCCAGACGGAACATACTTTTGACATTTAATAATGATGCAGCACAAATAGCTGAAAAAAATAAAGTCACTTCATATAAGAGAACCCACTATGCTACTTTTATGGTTCATACTTGTATTTTGGGTTTTTACTAGAACTTGTTTACATGCTTTCATGTTCAAAAATACTCTATGTTCCTCATACTGTCTGTGCTGGAACACCTGTACTCCAGCTCAGTCGCCAGAAGAAAATGTTGATACTTTTGCTAACCACATTTATTTGTACTTTTCATAGAGTGTCATATTAACCTTTCTACACTGATGTAATATCAGCTGACTCTTCATCGGGACATGAATGGCTTCACGTAGACAAAACGGCTGCCAAGGTTGCAGACTGCTATTCAAGACTGAAAAACAACAAAACCAGTTGTGTTTTAGCGATTCATTGCCCCGTTTCCAGCAGCATTTTAAGTTTCAAATGTAAGTATTTTGCAGCTACCCTTTAATGTTTTCCCATCCCATGCTTTTACTGGCTGGATTGTGCAACTAATGGGATATTTCAAGCCAAATCACGATCTTTTCCTACCTATAAGTTAGTGTTTTTAGAGCCTAAACTTACTCAAACTACAGCGTTGTTGACATGTAAAGAACTTACTGCTTAATAACGTGCAAATGTAACGTGTCCTTGGTTGGTAGAAATGTTCAATGTGTAATCATCCTCTGTCTGAGACTCTCAATTTTAGCATCTGTCTCTTTTAGCCCCCCTCCTTAAAAAGCCCAGTCTGCTCTGATTGGTCAGAGTTTGCAGGTCTTCCTTACCTGTGCTCTCAGCATCTCTGCACCGTCATCGCAGCCAGGAACTGACTGTAATGGAGTAGCACAATAGGTGCACTTTCTTTTCAAGATAATTTTTTGGGCATTTTTACCTTTATTAGATAGGAAAGGTCCAGCATGAAATGGGGAGAAAGAGAGGTGATGACATGCAGCAAGGGGCCAGAGGACATTGCCTTTGTATATGGGGTGCCCGCCTCTATAAGGTGAGCTAGTGGGCGCCCCACAGCTGCACTCTCTGCTGTGGAAAAAAAAAAACAATAAAAGCTTCTGAACTAATATCTTGACATTCAAACATGTTCCAGCAGGAATATGATCCAAAGTCTGGGAGAAATTAACAACATCAGCAACCAAGATTACCCTGACGTAGCAGTGTAGGCTACGTAATATAAACACTTGCAGCAGCATGCCTGGAGCAGATGACCCTTTAAAGAAATCCACCATCATCTGACGTCATCTTGTGCCCAATTAAAAAAAAACTGTTAGGACAGAGTGTTCAGAGCGGTGTGAAGTCTGAGGGTTTTGCTGACAGGTATGACTTCAACATATGTTTACCTCATTATTTGAAACTTTGGCCTTGTTTAATATTACGCTGTAACATTATGACAGAAAATAAGGAATAGCACACTGTAATAGTTCCCCTTTAATCATTTAATAAAGTCATAACAGCCACCACATCAGAGGGAGCGGAGTGATTTAAAAGTTGATGGTGTCAGATTTGAGTACAGGGTATGATGGTAAACAGTTTAACCACACAGTTTCAGGTCCACAGAGAGATGTTCCAACAGAAAGTCACGTGCTCACACATACTGGAAGCCAGCAGCGTTTCCCAGCTCCGCCGCTGCTCCTGCCAACTCGGCTCCTCAGTCAGTGATTCTTGGAGCACTCAGCATTTTTGTTCTGTTTTTTACAGCAGCCTAATAAAAGTATGTTTCTCCTTCATTTGTCAAATAATCATTATCCTCTGCGATCACCTATTACACTCTGAGTAAAATTCCCCCTCATAATGTCTCCGCACTGATAATCAGTCATTTTCAAAACAGGTTAATTTGACCACAGAGTTTCTCCAGATACAGTAGAGCTGCTGCTCTGCACGGGGATCAGATTACTGTGTCTCACTCTGAGGCTTTCTAACAAATGGTGCTCTGAAACAATGTTGATGGTGTTATTGCTGCTTATATCCTGATTTGTTTCCAGATTTCAGCACATCATAACTCAAACCCAGCTGCTCTGTGAGCTGATGTTTGTAGTGATTATTGTATGACGGCAATTCATTAATCACATGCTGTATGAGTGGGAGAACAAATATGGTGAATCACAGGGTCTTTAAAAGCATACGCTGCACTTAAAATACAGTACACTACAAATCACCGGGTACAGAACAGACGCAATACTGGAATTACTTCACCCATCACTACTTCATTGTTTTTACCCAGTGTTAGTGTTATTTTTAACTGCAACGGCACATTAATAATAATCACTAACCAAACCATCTTGCAATGGGATCACTCCAGACATGATACAGTGATTTTTGACTTAAAATGAATGTCAGCCAGGGGTGTAAAGTGGGGGAGCAATGGCCCCTCTAACATGTCCTTCTCTCCTTCTATCTGCCTCCTTGCTTGAAACACACCCATCTTCAAACTTGGGGGGGACTGGAGCTGATCCCAGCTGGACTTGGGTGAGAGGTGGGATACACCCTGGACAGGTTGCCAGACTATCACAGGGCTGACCCATATGCTCATTTTGCACTGCCTGCTCACAGTGGGAATGTTATTCTGCCTCACCGTTCTTTATCAAAGGTATGATGGCAGAGTAGGGTAACAGACTTTTACGCCAGCAGTTAAGGTATTACAATGCCAAATCGACATTTGTGTAAAAGGGACAGCCAGCAGGACGGGCAATGGATAGGAAGGGTGTGACGTTTTGACGATGTGTTATATGCAGCTAGAAACAGCTGGCAGCTAACTTAAAGAAGAAGAACAGCACCCGAAAATGTCCACAAACTGGGGAGACGATGAGGTCCAGGAGCTGCTCACCCTCCAAGCACAGGATGAGATCAGCCGCCATATAATGGGGATGTTATTGCCATGTCATGCCATTGTTTTTGGCACCTCAGAAATCCCTCTCCCCAGCAACACTTTCCAGCTACTGCTTGGGGACCCCGAGGCGTTCCCAGACCAGTTGAGACATGTAATCCCTCCAGAGTGTTCTGGGTCTAGCCCAGAGCCTCCTACCAGAGGAAGGCACTCAGGAGACATCCCGATCAGTTGCCCAAACCACCTCAACTCACTGCCAGCGCTGATGTTATTTGTCACGCTAGAGGCAGATGCTGTTGTGTTATATTTCACACCTGCCACGCCTCTTTTGCTTGCAGGTCACCAGCATGGTTTCTGAAACCACACACTGAGGTGGTCTGCATCTAGTGGCGTTGTTTGGTTCTGTATAAAAATGCAAAGGTGGCGTACTGAAGGGACTTCATCACAGCCCTATCGCATGATCTTTGTGTATAAAGGGCAATAGAGACATACAACCATTCACACCCACAGGCAATTTTAAGTTAACCTAACCTGCATATTGTCCTGAGACCCTGTGTCCTCATATAAGAACATCACATATTGGGTTTACTTAACCTTCAACAACTGATTATTCATTCTACCTAACTCAGACCTGCTGTCCTCGTTCATGGACACTTTTTTTGTGCCATCTAGTGATAGTGAGATCACAATTAATTATCATTGACAATGTCTTGTTTTTTATACTTATTAGGTCCTACTTATCCCAAATAACATTTAAAAATGCCGGACGTCGGAGAACAACCATGCTGACATGGGGAGAACATGCAAACTCTACACAGAAGGCACCCTAGCTTACTGGTATGTTTAAACCTGGAACCCTCTATCTGTGAGGCGACAGTGCTAAACACTGCACTCCTGTGCCGCCCTGGTCTCCACTACATACCAGTAAAGTTTCCTGAATGCATCTTGCACAGTTGCGACATTATCACATTGAACAAATCTAGAAACAGACAGACAGACAAACATCTGGCAGAATACTCAAAATGCTTTCTGTGGTAGTTCCCGCTACACTCACCAGGACCACATTTTGCCATGATGGCACACACACACACAGAATCAGAAGGTGGAAAACAATACCACCAGCTGTTGTGACATTGTTGTAGCTGGTAACGAATGGTGACATAAACATTTAAAAAGAGTGTGTAAATAACCCAGCAGACATACAAAACTAACATTAACACTGGGTCAAAAAGCCCATTAGTACTGGATGTTTTTCCATCCATAGTTACTGTGTAAAGTTAACCTATTACTGCTTTGCTGTATATTGACTCAAGTTGAGTCAATTTGACTTTTAGTGTGTACACTTTTTGGGTTACTGTGATTCACATACAGAATTTGCCACAACTTTAGTCATGAGTAAGTGCACCCTCTGCATGTCTAAAACTGCTGCTGCTGCAAAGATCATAATTTATGTGGGCTATTTGAAAACAGCCTGTACCTTGTCAGTTTTGCCTCTGAGCTGATAGCATGCATGGGAACCTCTGGTGAAAGGTACAGTGAGCTGGAGAAACTTGATTTAGTGGAGGGGTCATGTAGGCTACCAAGATAAAACAACAGCCACAGGCCATAAATCAGTTAAATTATGTCAACCTGAAATGTTTTATGAAGTCATTGCCTTCAAAAGGGCAGAAATTAGTGGGAACAGTGTGTTTCTGGGCATTTAATGAGCAGATTATTCTGAATATTAATCATAATCATAATAAATGTGTGTTGCATGTGTGTTTAAAGAGGCATTGCCTGCACAGCTCGGGTTTCTCCAGTTCCTTGCCCTCACTAAAGGCAGCGAGACGCCGTCCTCGTTTCCACTACCAGGAGCAGGGCCACTAATTGTCAGTGGCGACGTGGATCAACATGAATGTAAGTGTTTTACCAGCGCTGGTCTGGGAACAGAGAACAAGTGCATTTACTTGCAAACACTGTATCAGATGTCGCCTCTGAGTGCACTTTCAGCGGGCAAAAAAGACGTCGCGACGTGAAGGAGTGCAGATGTGGAGTGAAGACATCTACCGTTGATGTGTTTCTGCTACGAGCTGTCTCTTTTGATCTCTCCACCCCCACAGTACATGTATTTGTGTCCAAAATAGACTGCACCTTTTTTGTCACCTCTCCAGCTTATTAGCCTTTTATCGTACGCTGGCACCAGCTCCGTATGATGTTCCGACACAAGCTGAAACAGGTTTTCAAGCTGAACAGACTGACTCACGTGTCCCGGGCTTGGCTGTGTGTCATCTAAAAAGATGCTAATTATCTTTCAGTTTTGAAATGACAGCAAAGACATCCACAATTAAATCATTTTGAATATGTTCTGTCAGATCAAAGAGCTTCTTCCGAACTGTTTATGTTTTGCTCAGTGAAGAGCAGGAATGTTGTGGAAAGGACATCTCGCCAACTTAAATACTGACCAGTGCAGATAACTGTTTACTGTTAACTGAACCATGCTGACACAAGTGTGAAATTATGTAATAGTGAGATTTAAGTGTGTTGTTGCTTGAACAGCGGGTGCAAATATGCTTAATAATTTCCATTTTTTTATCAATTCACCTCTGCATAACTTCTGGAAAAGTTCATTTCACACACTTTTCCTTCAACCTGATTTTATAACCTAAACTTTCTTTTGGTGTATTGGTAGCTAATTTAAGATAGGCCATGTCATTTGACTTTGTGCATGGAAATGATCTGCTAGACTTGCTGCATCAATTTTTCTTTGTCACCATCAAAGCGTACAATATTATGTATTTATTTATTTTAATTATTTTTATTTAATAGGGACAATGCAATTTAACATAGTTCCAATACAGATCATGGGACTGATGTGTTGCACAGAGAGTTTGTAGCTATTGCCATTGCAAAAAAAACTCTTGTCCCTAGTCGGGCTTTTACATTTCACATGGGTTTTACATGGGATTTTATGTTGCACAATACAATATGATGACAGGGTATGAGGCTACAGACAGCTAGGACCTAATGCCTTCTTCAAATCAAAGGAAAAATTTGTTGTCTGGTTCATAAATTAAAAAATTGACCAACAGAGTGAAAGAAAAAGTTGAGGTTATACCGATCTGTTCTGACATCACACGCTGGGACTGCAGGCGTCTTTCTTTGAGAAAGTTATCCCCTTGAAGTGCCCATATCTTTCTCTGTTTAATTAGAAACTAAAACAATAACAGGAAGTTTGCACCAAAGGTTGAAAGATGGCGATGAAACAGCAGTTTGAAATAGATACTAAAGCTTATATAAGGCTCTGCCCAGCTTCAAAGGCCGTGATATCATTTTGACTGGGGCTGAGGATTGATGCTGACATGTTCACAGTCTTTTTATTTTGGCAGGTCAAGCCGTGAACTTTCCAGCAGAATCTGTGCTATGCTCAAAGCTATAGTATTTGCTATGATGGCAATTATGGGAACAAATAATATTGGAAGAGAGGATTAAAGACACAATCTGTGATCTAAATGTAAACAACATTATAAATCCAGTAGCAATGTTCAAAGCGCGGGACTGGAAGCTGCACTTACTCCCAAACTTTAAACATGTTTTTTAATATATGGGCCAACACCAGACTCAATTGAAATTATTGTTTTCCAATGTTTGAATAAACTTTACATCCTACTTTCCAATGATCTGTTGAGAAAAACAGAAAACCTTTAAAAGCCCTGCACACCCACACAGGTGTGTTCAACTCCAAGTGGCGACCTCCAGGGCTAAAAACTGAAGCCAACGTGGAAGTGCTAAAAACTGCCGTTCCTCAAACATCCACTTAAGGGCTGGATCCACAAACAAGTCATTTCCCAAAGACCACCATCTAAAAATGCCCAACTTTACAGCAGAAGTAAACATATTAACAGTCTGGTACAAAAACGCTTTTGGTTTCTATAGCAAACTCATCCCCTCTGGTTCCAAATAATCAAGATTGTGATTGCCAAAATGCAAAACTTGAGGCTTCAAAACATGAGTCTACAAACCATTGAGTGATGTCACAGTGCCTCAGTGTATTATTTTTATACAGTCTGTGGCTCAGTTACTTTGGCTGTCGAGATCAGTGCCATCTAAAAATGTTGTGCTTTGCTACAGTTTTTGGGTAAAATGACAACAAATGTGTGAAACTGTGTGCTAGTGGGCATTGAGCTGCATTTTTTCCCATTCAGTGGGTGTGTCAGAGGTATCACCAAGGCAGCAGCGACGTTATATGACTCTCACCCCCACAGCCTTTGTTAAAAGGCAGTGTGCTAGGGCAACACAACAAGGTGTATCATCGTTACCATTTAAATAAGTGTTTTGTTAGCTGAACATACACCTGTTGTCGGCCAGTTGCTGGATGCAAAACAAATTGTTGCTGTATAGAAACTGAAGTTATGAATAGGGGTGTTATCATGGGATCCTGTAAAAAAAAAAGTCCCATGAAGGTGTGATATTGTGCCTTTCTAATGTTTTAGAAGCTGCTGCACACCACGAAGGATTTTTATTCTGTTTTTTGCAGTGATGGTCACAAGCGGCAAAGTTGGAGGACGGACATCTTCTATACAAGACCTGTGTTTGAAAATTCTTTCATTTAGGGGCAAGATATGAGACAGATGTGTGTAGCTTTGTGGTCCTCAGTGCCCAGGGGACTCCACTCTCGCCAACATAGCACCTTCAACTTGAGCTCTCACTGAGCATCACACTCACTTCTCACCATGTCACCTGTTAACCACAGTAATACTACTATCAGCACTGGCGGTGACCTCTTTCTTTGTTGCATAACGACCACACAGACAACTCACTGTGAGAAGGGACAAACCACCTTGTCAAATAAATCACTGTTTAGATTTCACCACAATCTGATCCCCTTGTCATAACATCATTGACCACAATTATGGACTCTGAGGCTCTTGGCCGAGCGACATGACAGTGACCGTGTTCCTCACGTATCCTGCTGTGACAATCTATTTCCTCTTCATTTCCTTCCGTGCATCCTTCATGAACCGTAAGACCCTCCAGTGTGTTTGTTTTGAGAGTCTTTGCAGAGTGTCTTCTGTGTCACGGAGCCGCAGCTATGTTATCACGAAGTTCCTTCTGTGCGGGATAGAAAATAAACATTTACAGCTTTGGGAAACCAATTAAGCTTCAAATCTAAAGGCTATGAAATGATCTGAAGTCAGCATCAGTCACGTTTCCGACTCCCATTGAAGTTTAGATTACTACTTAATGTTTATATCGCTTCAGTAAATCAGAGTCAGTGAGTTCATTTCTCAGAGTTGATAATGATACAAGGTCATGTTGTTGTTCACTTAAATCACCAGAACTTTATGTGCCGTGTGGAAAGATGTTGCTCAGTTTCTCATTTGTTTTAAAGACACACAAGTCAAGTGTCACAGAGACTCAGAATTTTACAGTACATTTGATTTTAGCATCACCCCAGCAGCATAAACTGTTTAACAGACAGCGTAAGACGTAACACCAAAATGATAGTTACTGATGCTGACTCACACCCTCTGCGAATTCCTTTAAAAAACATCTTACGACTCACCTACGGATAATTTATTTTAATGATGCAACATGTTACAACTGTTTCTTTGGCCCATGACATAAAGTGAAACTGAAAAGTGATGTGAAGTCATAACTGACCAACTGTGTGCATATAGCCAAAAACACTCACTTTGTGCCCGTGCATAATTTTAATGAATCTTACTGATAAGTTTTTATTTGACTCTCATGTTTTAAATAATTATCTGCAACAAGTAAATGTAGCTGATACCAGAATGTGTTGATCTAAAGGCAATAACACAATTTAAAAGGAAATTTGAGACATTTTGGCACATGCTGACCAGAGAGAAATTGTGTCTGAAGCAAGGGAGTGCACATACTGTATATCTGACAAACAGAACCATTAATGTGAGTAGCCTACGTCTGAGCAGATTTCCTGTAGCGCCTCAACCCAGTTGCTGTCCACTCCCTTCCCTGGAAGAGGTTGCCAACACGCGCTACCTCAGCAGAGCCTTGGCCATCATCACAGACAGTACTCACCCAGGATACCATCTGTTTGATTTGCTGCCCCCCCGGAAAGTGCAGCAATATCTTTGAAGGGATTCAAATACAGAGGATGAATCTTTTTTTGTCTGTATAATTACTACACAATATGTGCAATATTCACAGACATAATATGTGTAGTTTTTTCTGTCTATTACACTTACTTATAGTTTATTATTTATTATTGTGTAAATTGCATGGTTTAATGTACGGAGGATGTGGATGTCAGCACCCTACAGGAGTAGCACTCCTAATTTCGTTGTGTTTTTTAATTACACAGTGATAACAAAGGCCATTCTGATGCTGATTCTAAATGTTTGAATTCTATGTTTCTGCAGTCGACAGCTATGTAACAATTGTGGGTCATAACGTAGTACACCTAACGTTTCCTTACATTTCAACAACACTATGGATAACGATGTTCTTAGGTTTAGGCACAAAAAACTCTTGGTTATGGTTAGAAAAAAGATCCTGTTTTGGCTTAAAATACCTGCTTTTAGTGGCACAGTCACAGCTGGAAATGCTGCCTATGTCATGCTAAAAAACATACCCTGATTTGTCATTTGTTGGCCCCAAACTGTTGTCTGCAGTGGGCTGCAGCTGGCAGCCATCTTGCATAGGTGTGTATATACATACATGCGAACACATTTATGGCAGCACCCCTCAGCAAAGATATGTTCCTGCACACGTTTGATGACCTTAAATGAGACTCAACAATCAACAATCAGCTTTTGAAAGCCCTGACGAAGACTTGCAGTGGTCGAAACATGTTGCCTTTTTTAATGATTTTGCCTCTACAATATAGGCTTTTTAATATTTCCATCCTTGTTTTCTATGTTCTTTATATTTTTGCGGAGTGCCTGGCTTGCGATCCTGTCGATCCTGCTGTTTTTCGTTCTCCACAAGCACCCAACACGAGGTTTTGACCTTGGTTTGTGAACTCTGTCTTTTTCTAATCAGCTGCGTTTCTCCAGAATTACATAGTGCACCTTTAATTTCTTTGATTTGGCTCTGTCCACAGCCCGTTTTCCCACTGTCGCTCACCTCAGTTTCTAAATTGTGTTGTTTTTGTATCTGATTTCCAAAGTTTGTAAAAACAGTAATACATCATTGCCTCTAAACAATAAATGGCTTTTACTGTCTGATTACAGCTGTGTTATGTTGCCTCCCTCCCCCTGCAGTGTCTTGGTATGTAACAGACACTTTGAATTAAACCTATGGATATCTATTTAATGTTGTGACAAAGTTTCCTGGTTCAATGTTTTTCTGCTCTGTAGAAAATTGGGTGTCAGAATTGCAGTAACCACAAAATCCAACCAAAACCCATAGCAAATGGCATTTTATGTAGTTCCTGCACTCTGCAGTGAGTTCCCAGAGATTTGGGATTCTATCAGGCCAAGGAAAACAGCAGTATTCGATTACAGCAAATGGTAATGGTGACAGTGAGGATCACTGATAACGCGACACCATAGCAAGATCAGTGACAAAGATGATGATGTCAAATAACCTTAATTTAGCATAAACATTTCTCTCGAATTTAGAGGGAAATAAGAACAGTTTTCCTTTCACTGAAAAAGATAAGATTCTGAAAATTGTAACCTCTGCACTTTGCCTTTGCATTACATATACAGCTGTTTAGGTAATACAAAGGCATTTCAATGCATGTTTGGGGTCATAGGTCAAGTTATTGATCATAGTTCTTAGGCATAAAAATTACTTTATGGATACAGTAGTGCCACTTTTCTACCTATAACAGTCAATAAACTTTGAGGCCATTTATCTCAGTCTCAGTGTTACTGTGGTAACTGCATTTCTAAGGTATAGCTGATTCTGGTGAACCACAGAAAACAGATATGATCTGAGAGATATGAGTGGCCTTTAGTTTGGTCCAATGTACAATCTGCAATGATAAAGGGTGGACAGACGACACGAGCTTTGGGATTAAAACCCTTTGAATCTACGTTCAAAGACACTACAGATAAAGTGCGTCTGAAGTGCAGTATCAGGCCCCTATGGACGTGTACACCCATGGCAGCCTATCTGCTCCTCTGTAGTCTAAAACGCTTCCTTTGCTCTCGATGGATCTGACAGAAGTTGAAACGGATTTTCTGCAGTCAGCTTGTTTAGGTTGTCAGGGCAAACATCTTGAAAGACTTGATGGAACTCCTTTTTCCTGCATGCATCACTGATATGCATCGTACAAACATGTCAATCTCCTTACCTAACAGAGAGGTCACAGAGCCGAGCAGTGGGGATCAACTGTCCTCTCTTTTTAGAGGAATGGTAGAACTTTAACAGATTCGGGATTTACTTTGCTTAGTCTAATCGTTTCTGTCACAGTGATCCATTTTAATCTACTCCTTGGAATCAAGATACGTCTGCAAAAACAGTTAAAAGATCACTTTCTTGTGTACGTTGGGATTGCATAACCGAACAGCAACAACTTAAGTGAACTTTAATGGGAAACATATAATACTGGCAGAGGATTTTGGCACATGCAGTGACCCCAAACTGAGGTACCACACTCTGCACACTCTGCAAAAACACTTAAACGTTTTTGGAAATCAGATTGTAATCAGGAGTTACAACAGCAAAACACTAATATGGCCTTGATGACGACTCACAGGTGAAAACATTACGAGTACAGACTACAGTGTGTTGATTTTGGATGAATCGGGTCTACTGTGCAGACAGAGAGACAAAGAGACAGAAGTAGGGTGAGGGTGAGGGAAACAGAAGGAGGAAGATGAGGACAAGGAAGAGGAAGAGCATCCAGGGATTCATTGTGGAAAGGAAACATTACAACAAGTGGAAACAAAAGCGCTCGGCCAGACAGAGAAAGAATAGAAAATGAGGCCGTTGTGTTGCTTTTTCTGTTATTTCGTAGACAAAGTTCTGCTCTGTATGTAAAAAGCTTTACATATCACAGAGTTTGTAAATGTATTTAGCATCTTGTTGTTGTAGGTGTGGCTTGTATTGAAGACCATGGTCTTTTACATGACATACTGGAATGCAAGCGTACACAGAAAATGAAGAAGCCACTAATTTTTAATGTTATATTTACTTTTCAAGTATGTAAAATGATTTATATATAATGCACGGAGTTCGTTAAAATACGTACGGCATTTGTTTTTGTTTTGCTTTGTATTTTGGTGTGTTTCTTGTTTTGCTTTGTGTTTAAAGTATTGAGAATATCTGGAGGGGTTTCCATCAAATGTGTAACAACTGAGGAGAAACAGGCTTTGAGGGGAAAATTCATGAAAAGGAGGAAAGCAGCTGAGGGTCTTTTGATGAGACTAACGGGTTTACAAAAGCACTCACATCCAGATGATAAAAACTAGGTTCTTAACAGAAGTACATCAGTTAATGCTCTCATAAAGATATATTTCATTTCAAGCGTCAAGTTCCTCATCAGACATTGTTTGATAAGAAAGTCACAATCTGAGTGATGCAACTGGTGCTCATCATCTGGTGAACAAATGTAATGCACTTTGAATCCAAATGCAAATGAAGGTGTCTCCCTCTGCTGGCTGCAATGAAGCCTGCACAAAAAACAAGACCCTACAGAGGCACCCTATTTTCTATTACCTTAAAATACTGCATTAACAGTCCAGAAGCAGTTCAGATCACTGAGGTCTGACAAATGTGATAGTCTCCCTTTGTGCTGATTTTAACAGTAATTCCTCTTTACAGTATCCGCTATCATATAGATAAAATTGACTTATTTTGTCAGGGTGGAGCAGGAGTTCATATTTTATTAAGTAAAAGTTATTTATGTAGTGCTTATTGCAGACATAGGTCACACATTTCTTCACATGGGCAATGTACAACAACAGAGAAATCATAGAGACAAAGTGACTACATGAGCCACGTTGTGAAAAGTGCACAACTAGCAAAACTATTTGCACACACACTACACAACAACAATATAGCATGCAAAAGGCCCTCATATACTCTGCATGAAAACAGTTAGTACCCTTCATCCCTGACATATAGGAGAATGATAGAGAAGCTATATTTGGACAACAGAAGGTTGTATGTTTGACACTGAAATAACCAGGTATAATCTGGACATGCATGAGTAATATTTTCAGTAATACCACATTAATGACTGCGTCACTGTGATTAAAACATTTTCACCACAGTAAAACTGTGGAAGACACAAAAAGAAGTAACAACTAATGCACATTTAAATCTGAAAGCTGAACTTTTACAGACAGAAAAAAGGTCAATTTCCAGTTAATAAAAATACAGTAGCTACCGTCTTTCAGCCTAAAAGATTTAGTAAAACCAGCTGTGAAAAGTAACAAAGTACATGTACTCGAGTAGTGCACTTAAGTACACTTCTGAGGTACTTGTGGGTGATTTGAAACGAGAGGAGTTTCAAAATAAAACAGGAAACAACACAAAAAACACAACGTAAGAAACTTCAGCTGTGACAGAGACTTTTCAACCTTAGGGTAAAAAGTTAGTTCACAAACGGGTCTGCCTACAAGCTGTTCAAGCCAAGGAAACACCAAGGAAAAATAAAAGTAGTACGCATACTATATTTACTTGAACTTTACCAAGAAATGTTAGCTAGCATAACAAGTGTGCTGCTGCTAGCTAAAACAGCACGGAGTCAACCTAGTTAAATGAGTACGTAGCAGGTGAAGAAAAGGATGTATGTCAGTGTTTTAAAGCAAGACGAGCATCAAAGATTCAGATATTTTCCTGGTGGCGATCAAACAAGGGCAAAAAAGGTGAGTGAGTCTGGTAATTTAACTTAAATTGGATGTCCATGTTGTGTCAGCTGGATGTGTAAGTTAGCTGTTGATGGATGGATGACCAATTAGCAAAACAAATCCAACAGGTTTCACTTGCTGACTTTCTTTACAGGAGCATCCAAAAGTCTTTTAATTCACATTTTCAGTCATACAGAAAGTGATATATGAGGTTCATTCATAAAAACAGGTAACTATTTTTTATTTATTTTCCTGATCCATGTTTTTATTGTGCAGTCAAGTGAATATCAGTCAAACTGGGTTGTTGTTTTGATGAGATATCTCTGTGTTTAAACTTTCATAAATCATGTTTTATGTTGTGTACTGAAGGAATATCAATGAAACTGGTATCTGTTTTTGCAAATGAACTTTTCATATGATTCAAAAATAGTACAAAATCATTAAATCAGGAATAAATAACTGGCTATATTAACCTGAAGAGATGTTAGATTTGTAATTACTTTGCTTGGTGTTCATTTTCATCCATCTGCTCAGCTTCAGGCCCAGGTCTGCTGTGTTAAAATGTTTTTCCTGTTCATTATCACGCAGCCATACACATGAAGAAATACATTATAAAATCCCACTTTTAGGTGGATAGCTGTAAGGAGTTTAATTGTAAAGCTACTTCAGAATTTTCAATTAGCTCTCTATTCCCAGGGAGGGTGTCTTCCTCTGGTCAGGTGACAACAAGCAGATTATCATTTTTAATGAGGTCAGAGCATCTGCCGTTTGTAGGTCAGGATAACCAGCAGAGAGGGGCTTCCCCAGCCGGCTGCCAAACAGCAGTCTGTGAGCTCTGACTCGGACCTCTCCTGCCAGTAGGTCACTCCTGCACCTCTTCGGGTCAGTTTAATCAAGTTTCAGCGGAACACAGAGGAATCGGTTACGGTTACAAGGTAGTAAATAAATTAAAGATGCCCACAAAAAAGAAAAAAACAAGACAGAGCTCAGAGGAGGAAACCAAAGATGTAGATGACGAGGACTCGGAGGATCAGGAACCAAAGCCAAAGAAGAAAAGTAAGCGGGTGAGTGAGTCAGAGGATGCTGGAAGATTGAAGAAAAAGAAGTTTAAAGACAGCGATGAGGAAGGATACAAATCTGACACATCGGGGCCGGATGTGAGGAGCACCAAGAAAAAAGGGCGAGATAAAGAAAAGGTCAAGAAGAAGAAGAAGAAAGCCAAAGAGGAGAGCGGGGATGAGCTGAGCCATGACTCACAGAATACTGATGGTGAGGATAACAACAATGACTCCAAGAGCAAAAAAAGAGGAGGAAAACTCCCTGATGTGATCGAGACCACTAAAAAAGGATCAAAGAAGTCCTCAGTCAAAGATAAGATGGGGGCAAAGGATAAAAAATCCAAGAAGGACTCGGAGGTAGAGGAGGAACATGCGGATGGGGATGAAGAGGAAGGGAAGAAGAAAAAGAAAGAGAAGAAGAAGAAAGGTTCGGAGAAAGGAGACAGTGATGAAGACACCAAGAAGACAAAAGGAAAGAAGAAGAAGGCTGAAAATTACGTTGAAATCTACGAGAATGAGCTTCGCAACTACGAACCAGAAAAAGTGGAGAACTACGAGGATGAGTATCACAAAAAGAAAGGTAAGCGTTTTATCTCGACCTGTGGAGGCTGTGACTGAATCAAGATATTCCTTATAGAGAAATAATGTTGTTTAATTCAAAGACAATTTGATGTGAGGTCTGTTTGAGGAAAGTCATCTGATACCCAGAGGAGAGGTGAATCCTTGATTGCAATTACAGGATTATGAGTGGCCCCGGCAGTAATTGACCCATGCTTTGGTTTGATGTTCATGGTAACATTACACTGAGTGAAGTACCAGCAGTGTATTGGCAGTATGTTATCTTCAACCTACAGCTATACGACACCTGTCACTCACTTCTCTATACAATGGGTGGTTTCACATCTTAATGAGGGGCTTCACTAAAGTTTCTTTTTGGCTCTCACTTTTGAACGTAAAACTCCCAATGTAAAGCCGTACTTAATGTTTATCTGATTGCTCTCTACACACACACCCACACCCATGCTCTCTCACTAACACACAGAAACATACTGACTACATTCACTGCCTGTAGTTTTTGTGCTGCACATACTTGGAACACCTTACAGCAAACGTTAAAACTTGATGCACTTGTATCTATAGGCCAGTTTAAAACCATGATTACAAACTACTCCAGTCTTGAATGTAACTGTTTTTAACTGTTCTGTTGTTTGATTGTTTTTGTATGTGTATATGTAAGTGTATGAGTATATACATGTGAATGTATGTGGTGCTTATGTATGTTCTTGTGTATATATATTTGCTCTTGCTTTGTTTTGTTTTCATATTTATTCTGTACTCTCGACATCATTGTAAATGAGGGCGGTCCCTCAATGATTTCTTGAGATTAAATTAAGGTTGAATGAATGAATGAATGAATGAAAAAACTCCTTACACTCAACATAAATTAACCAGTAATTTTCAGCCCTTTATCAAATCCCTTATCACAGTGGAATCATGGTAATTAAGATGAAACCTTCATTCATTCCCCATAACCACTTATACTGTTAGGGCTGACATTGGGTGAGAGGCAGGGTACACCCTGGAAAGGTTGCCAGACTATCACAGGGCTGACACATAGAGACAGACAACCATTCACACTCACATTCACACCTATGGGCAATTTAGAGTCACCAATTAACCTGCATGTCTTTGGACTGTGGGAGGAAGCTGGAGTACCCAGTGGAAACCCACACTGACAAGGGGAGAACATGCTAAGTGCATATAGAAGGTTTGAACCCATGGCGGGGGGTTCGAACCCCTCTCCAGGAACCCTCTTGCTGTGAGGCCACAATGCCAACCACTGCACCACTGTGCCACCCTAAGACGAAGCCTATTGTACTCAATTTTAAATCTTATTAAGCTACCAACACACGTTTTCTCCTTAATTTTTGCAAAATCCCTTTATGATTTATTATGTTTTAATACGTCAGAGAATGCATCACTTCTTCAAAAAGACACATTTAATGTTTTATTATCAATATAGCTTATTTAAGGGTTTGAGGGTGTGTTCAGAGGGTCACAGTGTTTGCCCTTAAAGCAAAAAAAAAGTATTTCAGTGGCCTGTGTTTGAGTTAATTTGCTATATAAATCATGGTCAATTTGAGTCAAATTTAACGTCATTTTTTAGATTTTTTCTTTAATTAATTTAATGGGCCTTTTCGCATAAGTTATCCATTAACAACCTGCACAAAACACGTTAAAAATGAATTTCTACAGCCTCCAACCCATAAATAAGTTCTTCAACAACTCTTGATTTTAGCTCGTACTTTTTATTATGCAGGGCCTTCACTGAACAAGGTCACTTCACTCCTATAGTGGAGTGACAGTCACAATAAAATCCTTTCTCTGACAAGTATTAAAAAATCTAATTCTCATGAGGATCAAAGTGCTAAAACAGGCTCAAAACACATGTAGACACAGATGATAGCTGTACACTCTATATCACCCTGTATGTTCACTACTGTGTCTCACCATCTTGCCCCCACATGCCCCCTTAAAACTCACTTTATCCTGCTTTATTTATGTTTTGCATCCACTCTCTGAAACACACCTCTATTTGTATTATGTCATTGATCCCTCCAGTGTATGAGGTGGTGACCATCACTGGCGATGAGAGAGGAGCAGGCACTGACGCCAACGTGTTTGTCACTCTGTTCGGAGAGTATGGCATCACTCCTAAAGTCCACCTGGCTAGCAAGTAAGTCCTCTTCAAAGATCAGTGGAATTTATGTGTTAGATTGTTTGTATTTTATGAAATAAAGGTGGAAGAATGTGCTCAAATAAAAGAGAAAATATTAAACTTTCATTGATCATACTACTTTAGTCAGAGGCCTCAGTTACAACGTTAGCCAGTTAGACCTCGTATTTGATTGAGCTGATTCTTGTGCTTGAACTAAAACAGTTTTTTCTTGTTGTTGTTGTCTTCACTTGCAGCACAGAAAAGAGGTATTTATATCTTAATGCAGTGATGGTGATGGTTGTGAAGAAATGGCTGCTCAGAGGACGGACTGTGTGCGGTTTTGGTGTCTGTGATTTGCTTTTGTGTTTTATCATGAATTACTGCATGTGGAATATTTTTGATGTTTTGCTAGATTTGCTTAACATTTTTCTGTTTGATTCTATTGCATTCATT
Organism: Cephalopholis sonnerati; assembly: GCA_019142605.1. Taxonomy (NCBI): domain Eukaryota; kingdom Metazoa; phylum Chordata; class Actinopteri; order Perciformes; family Serranidae; genus Cephalopholis; species Cephalopholis sonnerati. The sequence goes on from JAGQAX010000007.1 coordinate 28,585,053, forward strand.
TTGTAGTTTTGAGTTTGATGAGTGAAAACATGCTGAAATTCAGGTTGGGTCTCACAATTTTACTACTTTGTGATTTCAGGAGTCGCACGGCGTTCGAGAGAGCCAAAACTGATGTGTTCAGAATAAGAACTCACAATGTCGGACCTCTGAAAAAGATACGGTACATTAAACTCCAGACATTTTATCCCTGATCCAGACTGTTGAATATGTTTCAGTATCGGACAGTTCAAGTAGAACAGGTCTTACTTCAACCAAAGCCAAACACTGTAGACCTTGGATCAGATTTAGGGAGATTTATTTCCTCTCCTACATCCTGAATGAGACTTGTTTATCTACTTGTTTTTCTTCCGTTGCTTCAGGATTGAACATGACAACACCGGCCTGAGCCCCAGCTGGTTCCTGGACAGAGTGGTGGTGACGGATGTGATCAGGCCTCACCTGAGGTTCTACTTCGCATGTAACAACTGGTTGAGTAAGGCGGAGGGAGACTGCCTTTATGTCAGAGACCTGCTGGGCAGTATGGACCCCATGGACATGCCCAAATGTATGTATACACATGAGTATAGGTATTACACTTAATAATCAGAGTATCATGTAACAAATCACTTCTTTTTCAGATAGTTATATATTTGTAGCACCCCTTTTTCCTCCAATGCTAATTAAATACAGCAATTAAAATAATTTTAATTTTTAATCACACACAGTGGCTGTTTGTGTTTGATGTACTGCTTTGAGGTTTTTTGTGTGAAGTTTGTTTATAAAGTGTCCTTCAAAGCTTTTGGTCTTTATTTTTCAGATAATAAGTATGTGGTGAGTGTTTTTACTGCGGATATAAAAGGCAGTGGAACAGATGCAGATGTCTTCATCAATATCTTTGGGGAGTTTGGAGACACAGGTAAATTATAGCACAAAATGAACTGTCTCCTTCAGAGAAATCTGGCTTTAATGCAGTCACTTGTTTTCTTTTTTTTTTAGAGGGGGGTTGAATCAGGATTTATCTGACAGTTTACAAATTGTTTTGTTTTTTAAGGTGAAAGGCGACTTGACAATGACAAAAACAACTTTGAAAAGGGCACCGAAGACAAGTTCACCGTCGATGCGCCAAACCTGGGCAAAGTGAGGAAGATTACCATCGGCCACAATAACAAAGGCTCCTCGGCAGGATGGTTTGTGGACAAGGTGAGAAACAGACAGACAAGACAGATGTTGATAAGACTTATTCTATGGGAGGCCATAGAATTAAAGAAAGAAATTAAAATGCATGACATTAATGCTTCATCAATTTATCAACAAAGTCACTTTCATTTGTTACATCATGTGTAACTTAAGGGTTTTACAGAACCTTATCTTGAAACAAAACTCTGTCGTAGAGTCTTACTGTACCTCATGCTGCTCCTCTCTGCCTCTGCAGAGGTACTTAAGACATGCGATCCTCTTATTTCCTCTCAGTCTTCTCATCTGAGTCTGGTGTCCCTGCTCCTCCAACACATACAGTGTGCGCAACTGAGAGATGAGTTCACTTAAACAGACGCGCACACACACACACACACACACACACACAAAGGACACACATGTTGTCATTCTACCCTCTGCGTAAAGGGAAACCATGACCCATTAAGGGATTGCCTTACCGCAAACAGACAGATGAGTTGGTAGATTTGTTGGTGACTGCAGCGCAGACTGACACCAACAATCAACAGTGACAGCAGTCATGAATCGTATCCTATTTACATTTCACGTGTGCTACAGTCAACACTCACATGGATTTGGGAACAAATTCTGTTTGAGCTCCATTTTGCTTGTGTCATTACTACTGAAATTTATTTAAACCTATGTATTATATGTTAGTAAATTTAGTAGTAAGTTTCTTCCACTCCACCTGCAGAGGCTTACAGGACTTAGAGTAAAAACACAATTGTGCAAGAAAATTTTAAAATAGTTTATAAAGTTCATAAATTAATTAGCTGCAAATATATAAGTATACCTGTAATTTCAGAGTGAATTGACTCACCTTCAAGGCATCCAAGGTGACCTTTAAATGTGTGTGTTTTTAAAAGGAAATATATACAACATTCAGAGGATATCTGTGTTTCAGAGTCTGAGCCAGGATTGTCTGTATATGGCTCTCACGATGAAGGCAGCTGAGCCGGCTTCTAGCAGCTAACGGTGCTAACATTGTTAACAGTTAACAGTTAACAGTGCTGACAGAGTTAGGATGTGTGCTGCACTTCCACAACGCCTCTTTTTCAGTGGCAACCATCATATGATCACAGTGTAGAGCAATGACAGTTAGCTTGCCAGTCGGATATACACACAGGGACCTACATGCACTAACATGTATATGTGTTTTAGGTTTCCAATCAGTGAAGCCATAGCTTGACGCTCTAATCATCCCCTTTGTCTTAATCCACACATGCAAAAAAGTTTAACAGTTTACTTCAAAACTCAAAGATGGTACAGAGACAGTTGTCCATTTCCAAATCCTAAATCATCCAGAAAAAAAGATGGAACTAAAAGGGTAAAAGATAGAAGAGATGGGAGGTCAAAAAACTGTGTGGCTTCACTCTCCACTGTAAATAACTCTCTCAAATTCAAAAACTGAGAATGTATACAACAAAGCTGCATATGTAAAACTACATTTAGGCTCCTATTTGGCTGCTACATACGACAAAGAACAGAGAAGCTGCGATTACAACACACAGAGAAGTAGCTCGACTTCATTCTCTACTCAGGACGCCATTACTGCACAATATCTTTACATAGCAAATACCAGTTTGCTGCTTGATTAAGTGAACCTTGGATGTTGTTGTGTTGTGGCATGCACTGTAGCCACTTGGCTATCAAGGCACTACAAGAAACTGTAATTTGAAATATTGAAAACTCAAACAAATTTAGGAGGTATATTTTCAACAAAGGCAACCTTTTGTGTATTCTGCCTATCTTCACTCTTCTGCAGCAGCTTTCAAGTGTTCAAAATGTTCTTTCTAAAAGAACATTGTTTTGCTTTAACTTTTCAGAACATTGTGTACAACAAACCTCCATCACATGTTGGCTGTTATTACATTCTGATTTTCTTATTTTTTTGTTCCTGTAAAGATAATTGTGGATGACCTGGGAAACAAAATAGTGTATGAATTTCCAGTCAGTCGTTGGTTTGCCCTCGATGAAGATGATGGGAAGATTCAGAGAGACATTCTGGTCGGGGGCAGCCAGCCCACAGGTGAGGATGAACTTTGAAAGAACTTCCTTACATACACTTGTTTTTTCTCAGAGGAGAACCTTGTGCCAGTGACTGCAATCATGGCAAGAATGAGAATGAACTCAATACTTGGCTGTTTCCCACAAATTGTTTTCCTCATTTTGGAATAATTATCCGCTTGCCTGGTCTGAAAAATATTGCATAAAGGATTGCAAGACAATAACATTGCTATTGCCAAGAAACAGATCATTTGCTGTTTTATTGCGTCTTATTCAGTTCAAAAAAATGTGTTTTCTGTGCTGCGTGCCAGAGGCCTGCAGAGTGATCATTAATTCTTCGGTCAGACTGTCAATGTTTAGATCCGGTTCCTGCTCTTTAGGGAGCATGGATGCTGTGAACCATAGCGACCCACTGGCAGATCCTCTGATAGCCTGACATGTAACTGTACCCACCAGGTATTGTGTACACCGTCCAGATTGTGACAGGAAACATCCGAGGTGCCGGGACCAACTCCAAAGTCCACATTGTGATGCACGGCTCGAAAGGCATGAAGAACAGTGGCAAGGTGACAAGAAGATAATGTAGATACAGAGTAGACAACTTGTACTTCATTTAAAAAACAATGGCTGCAACAGCAGTAGTTAGTTTTCATTTGTATGAAACAAAGTAAACAAAGACCTTGAATGAAACCTTGAAAGACCTTAATTTTGTAATGTCTAATCTAGTAGAAATCAAGTCTTTGTTTCGCTTTGTGCTGTTACTTTTGTGTTTTTAGATTGCATTCCCGCTGGGTACATTTGTCTCACAGTGGATAAACTACTGTTTTCTTTAACGTTTCTTCTATATCTTTGTATCCAGGTGTTTTTGGAGGGAGGAAAGTTTGAGCGGGGTCTGACAGACATCTTTACTGTCGAGATTGCTGCGCTTCTCAGTCCCCTCAGCAGAGTCACCATCGGGCACGACAACGACGGAGTCAGCGCTGGGTGGTACTGCGAGAAGGTGCATTGAGCATGTGTGTGCACAAACACCAAAATCTGGTTATTTACTGCAGGTCAATTCAGGTAAATCAATGTTTTTGCAGGTGGTGGTGTACTGTCCGTTCACAGGGATAGAGCAGACCTTCCCATGCTCTAAATGGCTAGATGAGAAGGAGGGAGACGGGCTGATCGAGAGAGAGCTCTATGAGATGGTCTCACTCAGGCAGAAGAGACAGAAGAGTAAGTTAAATGTCAGTAATTAAGGCTCAGCAGCAGCAGTAAATGCTGCCATTTTCACTTCTATTTCCTGAAACACTGAGCAAAACTATTCAAAGCTCTATCATATGCATGAGGCATTTGCATAATGGCTCAGCAGGCGGTCTACCTTCATTCTACTTTGTAATTTTAATGAGTTGTTTTTCATATTGCTTGTGCAATGAAGTCCAAAATCTCTTTTAAAAGAAAAGTAAATGGTGAGTGCAGTTCCTCCGGTCCAGAACTGACTGCAGAATGTGTGCATTATTTTTTATTTTCTGTCCACACTAATTTGGAAAGTGAGTATTACTTTATGGCTTTACTTCATATCCATTCACAGTCACACAAACTCACAGTTGGGAGCTGTCCACTACAATCACTATCTTCGACAAGTCTGCCCTGCAAAGACTTTTTAACAAGCAAAAATGTCATTTCAGGAGCTCCACTGACATGTTGACATAGTAGAAGTAGTCAAACTGGAATCCACAAACTACCTCTGTAAACTCATGACTGCTCGCACCAAATGTATAAAAAAATACCATTTAAACTCTCTTTTGGCAGCACAGGGGAACAGAGGAGCTACATCTATCTCTCAGTGACAGTAACAAACGAATCATGAGGATAATGGGACTCCAATAATCTGATCTAGGGTATAACAAAAGACGACAGCGCTCATAAATCAAAGATGATGATTTGATTTGGCTCTCCTCAGAGCACCCCTGGTCCTTGTGGATCTGGACGTCAGACCTGCCCAGCGCAGGAACCGATGCAGATATCTCCTTCCAGGTGTACGGAGAGAAGGGCAAGAGCGACGAGATCAGACTGGACAACAAGACGGACAATTTTGAACAGGGACAGGTGGACAGGTTCATGGTAAGTCTCCCATATTTCAACAGCACACACATTTGAGGAATCTTTTTTTATCTTGATGTGATCTCACAGGTTGAGCTGCCTGATTTGGGAAAACTGACCAAACTCCGTATCTGGCATGAGAAGAGAAATCCCTTTGCAGGATGGCATCTGAGTAAGGTAAGGGAAATCTAATATCTTTTTATCAGTAAAAGAATTTTCTAATTTACTCACATGTATTCCAACTCATATTTGTGATCTATATTAATTATATAAGTCTTAAAAATGCACAGTTGTAGGCGTGCTAGTTAACATTTCAGTTCCTAACAGAGATGGGAAGGCATTAACAGAGTATCCCAGGTTTAAATGTTTTATTCAACCAAAGTGCAGACTTAAAATATGAAATGAAAAACATTAGAAATGAAGAAGAGAGGTCAGAGTGTTCAGTGTTTTAACACTTGAATGAAATCATAATCCAGAAACCCCAAATCAAAAATAGCTTTCCACCATTGCACTTTTTCCACTTAGGCAACTCTGATGAAGACATTAACAAAGGAAAAGTATAAGTTTCCTTGTGAGCGCTGGCTGGACACAAATGAAGACGATAACGAGGTTGTGAGGGAGCTACCTACCACAGGAGACCTCGTCCCTGAGCCGCTGCCCTGTATGAGACTGCATTCACCACATGAGCAGGATGTGCTTATTCAAGTATGAAAAAATGAAAAGCCTGATTTAATTTTGTTATTCTGTCCTGCAGTGATCAAATACAGAGTCACAGTTTGCACGGGGACAGTCGGTGGCAGTGGCACAGATGCATCTGTTTTTCTAAATCTGATTGGAGACCACGGGGACACTGGAAATCGTGAGCTGGTCAACTGCAAAAACAATGTCAACAAGTTTGAGAAAGGAAATGTGGGTATATATTCAGTGCATCATTTTAGTGAAATATCAGGAAGGAAAACTTCATTATTTGTCCTCTCCTTCTTCATATTGTTTATATCTGCCACATTCCTCAATGTGATGCTTCTTACTGTTTTATCGTCTCTCCAGTTGGATGAGTTCATAGTGGAGGCAGTAGCCATCGGGCAGGTCCGCAGGGTGAGGATTGGACATGATGGCAAAGGTGGAGGCTGCGGCTGGTTCCTTGATAAAGTGATTGTAAGAGAGGAAGGGACAGGCTGGGGACAGTGCTGTAGAGTTCCCCTGCAACAGGTGTGTGAGGAGGAAAAAACACATGCTGAACAGCTGTTACAACCACAGATGTGTGTGTGTGTGTGTGTGTGTACAATAGATGAGTGTTTGTTCACTAAATGTGCTGTGCAGGTGGCTGGACCGCAACGAGGACGACGGACAGATTGTCAGGGAGTTAGTACCACTCTCAGATGGACAGCGTCTTTACAGTAAGTCAGAGGAGTCTTGAGTTTTATTCATTTAAGTCTAAACTCCCCTGATGTTTATGTTTGTGTCTCTGCGTGTGTCAGACGTCGACTATCATATCGCGGTGAAGACAGGCAGCATCCCTGGGAGCAGTTCAGACTCCAACGTGTTTGTCAAGCTCTACGGAGAGAAAGGTGACACCAGTACGACGATGCTGGTTGTCTCTGACAACAACCTGGGGAACTACTTTGAGACGGGCCGCGTTGACGTCTTCACCGTGGAAACTTTTGATATTGGACAGGTGACACAGTGCAGGCAAAAAACATGTTGATTTCTCCCGTTTGATGTTGACAGTGCAACGAAGAGCTTTAGAAATTATTTAATGAAGGCACAGTGTCAAAGATTTCAGTTCATTTTGGGGTTACCCATAAGCCTTTTCCTTAGATATGGTTCCCAGTATGTAAAGGGTGATCAACCTATTTGTAGACAGTGACTTAAAAATAAAAGTCTTTATCATTATTGTAATTTTTTCATTAGTAGGTCAAACATGAGGCTGCAATTATCAAAATATGTGTGTAAATATATTTTATATGATCATGTCTTTGTCTGGTGGTCATCCTTTGTCATCCATTTAATCAGATCAACCGACTGATGATTGGACACACCAACGAAGGCATGCGTGCCGGCTGGTTCTTGGACAGTGTTCAGGTTATGGTACCAGTCCATGGAAGTCAATACATGTTCCCCAGTCACCGCTGGCTGTGCAAGGACGAGGCTGACGGCAAGACAGAGGTGGAGATTTACCCGAGTGAGATCCTGGACATGGAACAATGTAGGCAACATTCACACATCCTCACACCCTAGATGAAACAGTATACACACACAGAGTCACTTTTTCTAACTGGTCCTGTACCTCAATTCTTTAGTTTCCTGCTTCTTGAGCAAATAACATCACTGATGCATTTTTAAATTTAGGTGTTATTGTAATCAAAACATAAAATGTGAGCATTATTTCAAACACTATTCTACTTCATTCTTATATTTCCAAGAAAAACTGCCAAAATTATCTTTATTGGTTTGCTAATTATTACTTTTTCTATAGACTGTTGAGCGACTTTATCTACTGTTTGAAAAGTCGTCAGTTCTTCATTTTTCTATGCATGCTCTTACACAAACGCACACACACATATGTAAGTGTATGAGTTATATAATACCAAAAATAAATGTTGTGTTCTTAGTCCACTTGTCCATCTGTATTTCCCAGTGATTAACTATGAGGTGACAGTAGTGACTGGAGATGTGACATTTGCTGGTACCAACGCCAGAGTGTTCATCCAGATCTACGGGGAAAAGGGGAAGACTGAGATCACCACGCTCGAAAGCAGATCCAATAACTACGAGCGAAACACCACAGAAATATTCAAGGTACCAGAGTTTGGATTTTCATGCTCTCAGTGGCTCCAGAATGCATCTCAGTAATCAAAGGTACAGCCACTGTTTGTGAACATCATCACCCACAGAAGTTAAAGTGAAAGCCAACCCCAGATTCACTCTTATTTTGGCATGATGTCTGTCCAGTTGGCGTTGTGCCCACACCGTAGGCCAAATCAACGTGACTTTACACGAACAATTACAATCACTTCAGGGTTAATTTGAATTGTAGGGATATATATAATCTGCACACTTGTTTATTTCTGTCATTGTCAGCCATAACTGAAGCGTTTAAAGATATATAGTTAAACACCCCCAGTCCGACCTATATGATGTAATGGTAACTGGCCACGGTCGATGGTTTTGTAATGTTGTTGCTCATAGTGTGAACATACCATAATACATTTAAGCCACAGACACTGATAACAACATCATAATGTCCCTTAGTGATTCAACTAATGTTAATTAAAAACAAAGCGGTGGCTCACCATCCTCAATGCACAACAGTAATAGCAACAGTAGCAAAACAACACAACACAAACAACCTGCAAATAAGTTGTTTACTGAAAATGAAGTGAGACTTGTCACAAATGCTTTCCACAAATTTGGTCATGAGGACCAGTCTGCCAGGTGTACCAGCTCCTGACACTGTAAGGCCCCCGTCTTTTGGGCTGACACAAGGCACTGGTCTGTCCCAAATCTCCTCCCTTTTCAGGTGCTGAGTCAAGAGCTGTCTTTGAGCATATTTGCTCTTCGCAAATGGAAATCTGAGAAACCCAAACCCTTCTCCACTCTTTATTGTTACCCGGTATCCCCATACAAGACAAGACTTAACCGTTTTCTCTTGATATCTCACCCGTTACTCACCTCCATTTGCTTTGCGCAGTAAAACTGTATGTATGTGACAGTGACACAGGGGTTTTCTACCCGGGTGTTATTGTAATCAAACAGTTTGATCTGGTCTATATTTGTATTTTTTCATCACACTGTTCACAATATTCATAGCTTCCTCTTGAATGCCTGTTGCTTACAATCTGGCAACTTGTCACTTCCTTCTTATAAAGCCCAATCTCACCTGTGTGCTGTGTCCAGAACGTCCCAAATATAGCGAAATCAGAATAAAATAAGTGATGATTGAGAAGAATTACTTTTCTATGAATCTATAAACTACTTTTTAGGGATAGTATAGTTTATAGTCTATCTTTAAAACCAAATGCCAAAGAAAAAAGTTAGCCATTTTGAGTTGAGACGTTACAACTGTTCCCCAGATAGAGGCCAAAGACGTGGGGAAGATCTTCAAGATCCGCATCGGTCACGATGGCTCGGGATCGGATCTGGCTGGTTCCTGGAGACAGTGGACGTCAAACGCCTAATCATGGCCTTGGTGGCCAAGGAGAAGAAAAAGGAGGACAAGAAAAAGAAGAAGAAAAAGAAGAAAGATGAGGAAGAAGAAGATGAGGAGGGAGGAGAAGAGATGCAGGAAGTTGTGCTGACTTACCATTTCCCCTGCTCGCGCTGGCTGGCTGGAGGAGAGGAGGATGGCGAGCTGGTGGTGGAGCTGCTGCCTGAGGATGCAGAGGAGCTGGAAAGTAAGAAACAAATATACAAAAGTGTAATTTTTGCCTTCCGAGAGAGAAATGTTGAACATCTGAGTGCCAAGCAGAGGGCTTCAAACATTTGCATTCATATTCAGTTCCCTGGCAGTTGAGCAACCACAGAACTGCCAAAATAACACAAAACAGTCTAACCTTCCTCTCCCTGTATACTGCACAATGGGAAATGCACCAAAGGCATCTATTTCTTTTTCCAGTATTGAAACATACAGTAATAACAGGTTAATTACTAACCCCAAAATAATTTCAATACCACCAACAGCTCAGTGCAGCTGCTATTTATGCACGGATGAATTCAGGAGGGGTGAATACTTAATGTACTGTTGCATGAAAACACAGTATTCTTTCACATGTGTTTATATCTTGTACTCCGTGTTGATGTTGTAGACATGCATGGTTTGATTTGACACAGTTTCTTCTGAATGACATATGTGTGTCAGGTTTAAGAGGTGTTGGTAATTTATCCCTTGCATTGTCTGACAGTCAACACCTATGAAGTGTGCGTCTTCACTGGTGACACGCTGGGTGCCGGGACCGACGCCAATGTCTTCATTAATATTTATGGAGAAAATGGAGACACCGGAGAGCGCTATCTGAAGAACTCTGACAACATCAACAAATTTGAGCGGGGGCAGGTATGATGGGTTTAACAAAGAGATGACCAATACTTTTTAAATTCAGCTTAAAATAGAGGGAGGGAATCTCATTAATTCAGTTTTTGAAATCCATTATTGTGAGCAGCAAATGCTCGAAAAAACGTTATTCACTAAAAAAGGCAAAACATATTATTTGTAATAGACTGGTTCACATTTTTACAATGACATATATTGGGTTAAAAAAAACCCACCTAACTAGCCATACAGTCATTTCCTGACTCAGGGTAAAAAAAATTTCTTTCCAGCTGCACAATTTTAGCCTGTTTCTTGGAGAGGCATCCTGCTGAAAATTAACCAGCAGAGAGTCAAAGACTCAAGCACTTCCACGCAACATGAGCCTTGCGCTGAGGTGTGGGTGGGAGTGTATTCTGGTAGGATTACAAGCTCTCCTGCAGGCGAGCCAGCTGTGACTGAGAGGAGCTATGAGAGTCCTCTGTGTCATTGAACCTGTCCTACTTTTACTCATTACTTAATCCAAACCTGTGAATTATTAATTTCTACATTACACCTGGCTCTGTAGGAACACAAACCTCATGTCCGCACATCAAAAGCTACAATAGTCTTTTGTCGTTCAGTGGAGGGAATGTTGGTTTATAAGAGCAGGCACAGATACTGCACTTATTCCTGAAATCAATAAGCAAGAAAATGCTGATTGAACGAATGGATCACTGAATGTATAGTACTGTTAATAGAGATCTGAAAGTTTGGGACATTTGTCGCATTAGAGGGTAGAAAGCAACTGAGTCCTCAGGTACTGTGCTTTGGGACAATTTTGAGGTATTTGTACTTTCGTAGGGTGGCACAGTGCTTAGCATTGTCACCTCACAACAAGAGGGTCCCTGGTTCAAACAGGGGTGGGGGAGCCTCTCTGTGTTTACATGTCTTTAGTTTTCAGTTTGCATGTTCTCCCCGTGTCAGTGTGGGTTCTCTCTGGATACTCCAGCTTCCTCCCACAGTCCAAATACATGCAAGTTAATTGGTGACTCTAAATTGGCTGTAGGTGTGAATGTGAGTGTGCATGGTTGCCTGTCTCTATGTCTCATCTGATTTTTCCTCGTCGTGTTCTTCGTCATCCTCATCTGTCAGACGCTTAGTGCACAGGTAAAATCTTAACATTCCCATTCTTAGTGGTGTGTACACGTCCCCAAGTTGTTATATCTCCATCAAATACAGCCTCCTCCTGATAGTCTGATATGTCATGACTGAATGTCTAGGTATTTTTTCCAACTGGGAAGAAAAGGTCTTCAGCATACTGTAATATGTAAGCTTTTTTTTTTAATTCTTTGGGTACATCAAGTATCCTTGTTCCCCCTCCTCTGCGTTGTCTTACTTGTTTGCCTTCATGAATCCACCCCAACTCAACTTTTCTGGTCTTTTTTTCAGCCCATTTGTTCTTTTCTGCATAAATTCTTTTACACTTTGGTGCAGAGGTCTCCTCATTATCAGATTCCTTCTCGTCATTGTCATCGACACCCATCTGTTTCTTTTCAAGCAGTGATTGTTTTCTTGATTCTTTTGCACTTTCATTTGCACCTTTGTTTTCCAAACAGAAGCGTCTTGCTGCTATCCGATCTCCATATGTTGAGATGTAGCCAGCCAGAGCGTCATCATCCTTGAAGTCGATGACTGTGACATCAATCTGTTAAGACAGACATAATGATTATAATACATTGCAAACACACTGAGTGTTTAAAAGTTTTTCAAGTGTCCCAATGAATAAAGTTAATAAAAGACCTCGGGGCGCTGATCATTCTGTCAGACTGGCTCCTGAAGAGAGCTCAGTCCTGTCAGCTACAGCTCAAGTACGTGAAGTAACTGAGATTACTGCTGCTGCACAGTGACACTTTGGAAATGTGCACAATAGGATATGTGATCTGGTTAAATCTCTAGATTATAAAATAGCTCTGGCATCTAGAAGTTGCTCTAAAATTCAGAGGTTTGGCACATTATCAGTTTAATAATGTTTAATGTTTACTGCACTCCCTGGGGAGGAGAGAGGGAGAGAGAGAGACACGCACTTAGAGACTGAGAGTGTGTTCATGTGGATGGGAGTGTGTGTGCGTGTGTATAAATATATATACAGTACACTAATGTATTTTATTTGACAGACAATTCACAGACTTTCCACTAAATATAGTTGCAGTGACTTGACTTTACAAAACAAAAAAAACGACAAGCCACTACCGTACCAGTCCATCACAATAAGCGTCCGTTGATCTACATGTACTTATACCATTAATAACTTACATGCAAAACAAACAAAGGCTCCATTGTCGGCCACGCTACACCTGACGGTCAAAAAACTGTGTGCTTCACTGGAAAGCAACACCTGCTGAAGTGATTGCTTCCTCCTCTACTTATACATTTACCACACTCCACATACCACCCACTGTGCACATGAAGGAACTACAAGTGAACACATCTTCTCATATACACGTGTGCACATGAACATAACCCATAAATGGCTAGTAACTGTAATGACAAAGGCAGATCTGTTGTCCCTAGATAGGTAATAATGAACTCAAATGCTGGCTTACGATGTAGTTAAGAGCACCTTGGTGCTCACAACTAGCAGCATACTGTACAACAATAAGTAACAGAGGACAGTGTAGTGTAGACATGACACAAAAACTTTAGTTGGTCATGAAGCCTAGTATTCCTCTGTGAAGTGTATGAACTGTATTACAGTTTGTCATGACTGACAGCTGTCTCTATGAACAGCCCCAAAGTGGGTACAATGCACATCATAGATCTGTGTCCTATAAGCTTGTCTCCTATATGAGCTGTCTGCATCCTAACTGACCTGCATGTTTACAAACTATAGTGAAACTGCTGTGGGCTACATCTCTGTCTGTCTGTTCACTGTAAAACCTCTTAAATTGTTGTCATTTTTGGTTCATAACCATTAGCGTTTGTTCTAAATTATCATGATAATTTTATCAAACGTCATAAATTATACATACATACAGGGAAAGGTACCTGTGTACAGTGATAAGTGAGCTGCCCGGTGCTGGGTGATAAACAATGCCGAGTTACCTGGGCTACCTGCTGGCTGGCTAGGTTAGCTAACTTGTGTTGACGTTAATTAATGTAGCATACAGTTAATGTGTTACAGGTGAGTCAGTTTAAAGGTTTGCAGAATATCTGAGTTATAGTCGTACAGTCACGTCACACAACAGTACCAAAGGATAGGGCGATTAAAGTCGTATCACTGCCACCTGTTGCTGACTCCCAGTCCTACTGACAACAAGCATCCTGGAAGAAATGAATCTGCTTGGCTATAGTTCTAAGAAAACAAACACATCAGTAAGCTAACATTGTTTATAAATTAATGACAGATCTACAGCACAATTGCCAGAACAACATAAAAACATTGACACCTTATCTCATAATTACGAGATACTATCTCATAATTATAAGATAACATCAGGCTCGTAAATACAAGATAGTATTTCATAATTACGAGATAGTATCTCGTAATTACGAGGTAGTTTAGAGACTATCTCTATCTTACCGATATGTTTGTTTTCTTAGAAATATAGCCAAGTAGATTCATTTCTTCCAGGATGCTTGTTGTCAGTAGGACTGGGAGTCAGCAACAGGTGGCAGTGATTTGACTTTAATCGTCCTGTCCTTTGGTACTGTCATGTGAAATGACTGTACGACTATAACTAAGATATTCTGTAAACCTTTAAACTGACACACCTGTAACACATTAACTGTATGCTACATTAATTAACACAACATAAGTTAGCTAACCTTGGCGCCGTTTATCACCCGGCACTGGGCGGCTCACTTACCGCTGTACACAGGTATTTTTGTGACACCCCTTATAAATCCACCTCACTTATTAACACCAACTGTCTGCAGATACTAATAATTTTCTTGTAACTACATGTGGCCATTAGCTGGCTTTGTGAATTCTGTTTCTGCAGTGAGGCTCATTTGCATAGAGTTTACAGCCTGTTTGCATATTATCTCATTTGAATATGTGCAAATATCACAGGAGCACTGAGACAATATTTGCTTGGGAGCACAGTTAGGGGTGTATTTCACCTTTTGCGGGTGCTTTGAGGACTACACAGTTTCTTTTTGTCTTGTGCAGGTTTAGCAAAAGCCGTGCAGTCCTTTTGTTAATCTGCCCCTTAGTGCCAGTCTTATCAGGTACAACTAACTGAAGAGTCTAATGCAATTTAATACAACTGTTGTGCCATAAGGTCTACTTTTATGATGTTGATAACGTTCAGTTTTGTTTGGAGGTGGTGATTAAAGGGTATGTGATTACTAGAGAGGCTTCACATCCCCTATGTAGTGCATACGAACTGATACCATCAGGCAGAAAGTATAGGCTGCCATCTCTTTGCACCGACTGGGCTCACAGATCATGTGTGCCCACCAGTACTGCACTGCTGAACAAACTGTGAACAAAAATAACTGAATGCCTGTGTGTGAGGATGCTGCACCTTATGATATGTAGAGCACTCTAATGACATAGTGAATAGGTCTACAATAATTGAAACCTGTTTTTGATGCTGCTGTCAGTGTTATATAGTTGTCTACTTATTTATCTGACGATTACTGTGTGGTGTACAATAGATATCTGAAAGGACTAATAAATATATATCTAATTTATATGTTTCAACATTGAGGTCATAGTTAGTTATCCTGCTTTATCACCCAAAACTTCGGCATTATAAACGTCACAAAGATAAATGTTATGGCAGGACTGCATTATATTGTACACAGTGAAGTGGATACTGTGTGTATGATCAACACATTTTTGTCTGTAACGAAACAGTATCTCCGTTGGTGTATTTTGCAGGAGGATGTTTTCACCGTGACAGCTGTCGATCTGGGTCCTTTGAAGAAGCTCCGAATCCGTCATGACAACAGTCAGCCTCATTCAGCTTGGTACCTGGATCGTGTTGAGATAGTGGACACAAAGGATGATACAACGTAGGTGAAACCAACACACGGTTTGCATCAGGTTTGCTCAGTGATCCAGTTATCAAGAGGAAAGATCTCACTGTACTATAAGAGTAATAGTTTAATGTATTTATACAACTGATGGTGATTTAGTAACATGTTATGGGTCATCTCCTACAGATACTATTTCCCTTGTACCCGCTGGCTGGCTGTGGACGAGGACGATGGACAGATAGCAAGGGAGCTTGTTACTGTGGATGAGGCCTTCATGAAGAAGGATGAGGATGAGGAGGGGACAGGCGCCACTCTGGGGCTCGAGCAGAAATGTAACACAGTCTCAAAGCAGGCTCACGTCTTAGTAGAGGGACATGATAAAAGGGAGCCCTGCTCAAGTATTTATCTAAGTGCTGGTGAAACATGCAGGTGTAGACAACAGCAAAGAGGGACTCTAAGTGTGGGGATGAAAAGAATTAAATTACTGACTTGTTGAATTTATCTTACAGCCATGTCTACTACATATACTCTCAAAATAAAAACTGGAGAGAAGAAGTACGCTGGAACTGATGCCAACGTCTTTGCCATCCTATTTGGTGAAAATGACGACACTGGTATGATAACAGCTGCATCCTGACATTGTTGTGGCAGCCTCGTTGCTGTGCATTACTGACTAAATTATATCAATCTGAATGTACTCACAGGGATCATCAACCTAAAGGCTTGTAAGAACTATAAGAATAAGTTTGAACAGGGGATGATCAATGAGTTCACTGTGGAGGCGGTGGATTTGGGCGAGCTGGAAAAGCTTCGAATCGGGCATGACAACTCAGGTAAGGAAAGAAAAGCCTCTACAGAATAAAAACAAGCAGCGCACTGAATAACATGACTGTTTTTCAACTATCAGGGGGTTCACCTGGTTGGTTCTTGGACTGGGTTGAGGTTGACGCCGCCTCACAGGGTCAGAGACTACGCTTCCCATGTGGCCGCTGGCTGGATAAAGGAGAGGATGATGGGGCGATTGTGAGGGATCTCTATCCCGCTGAGTTACAGACTGAACTCTACATGCCGTGTGAGTGAACAGCCATGAAAGAAGTACTCAAATCCATTAGTGAAAGTAGCAGTGCGCTGATTGAGAAACCTTCCTGTGAAAGTGCTTTATGTAAAATTTTACTCAGATGAAAGTGTGGAAGCATTAGCGGCGAAATGTATTCAAAGCACTCTATCTGAAGAAGGGTGCTTGTCAGAGCACTGAGTCTTTGATGCAGCCTTTAACAAGTGTTATTATGTCGCTGTGGTGTCCTGCCTTTCAACTTCACCACCATGGCAATACTCAGCTCCTTGACTTACACGGGAAACAGTCCAAATCACAACACTGCAGTCGTAGATACCGTTTTGTTTTGTTCTTTTAACAAACTACAGTCTTAATGCTTTTTCAACATAAGTCTGACTTTCCACTTTCTTCTACAGCAGGTGATCATCAACATCTAATTAACCACAATAATCTAAAAAAATCAATAATTACAAAGAAAAATTGACACTCTTTCAATATAAAGGCATCTTGAGAAATCTTAACTTTGCAACTAACACAAAAATGGCTTCAATACTTCAACCCCTAATTGCTTATGACATAGCAATTACCAACCATCATATATTATTTAATCATAGTGTATTTTGCAAGTTAAAACAGTGGTGTAAATTTCTTATAATGTGAAATAACAATATCACGCATAAGGGAGGGCTGTTATTCTGAATATCAGCATTGGGTGTGGTTTGGTCTAAGCACGAGGTGCAGGCCGAGTGCCAAAAATAATCCGTGCTGATATTCAGTTCAACGGCACACCCTTGGGTGCTTCATTTATTAGTCAGCAGTAATAAGTTGCAACAGATTTTGATCTGTTTGCTCCGCCAACACAAATAGTTCCGCAGTTATACTCTGTATCAGCACTCATGGACTGTCTCTTGTCCCATCAAATTACTTGGTCTGAACTAACTGTTGTATAATTTGTGAAAGTCTTACAAAACATTAACGCCTAAAGTGCCATAACCAATGAAATGTTAAAGCCCTTCATATAAGAGCTACAGAGCTCCTGAAGTACCCAAAATATGATATATGTTTTTATTTTGTTTACACTTGTGCACACAAATAATTTTTTTGGACCTACAAAGTGTTGTTTTGTTCACACAAGATATTAGAAAAATATTTTTCTGAGCTCCAGGTGCTCTGTAAAGTGCCCAAACTGTACTAAAGTGGTTGAGTAACTGCAATTTATGACTTTCTTATATCACTTGCGTCACCCTCTCCTCTGATTTTTTCAGTTGTGCCTTACGAGATAAAAATATACACCAGCGATGTGTTTGGTGCGGGAACAGATGCCGATGTGTTCATAGTCTTGTACGGACATAAGGGAGTGTGCACCCAGCAGAAATCCCTGTGTGTCAACAAGAGGGAGAGACGTCTGTACTTTGAGAGGGGAGCTGAGGACATGTTTATTGTGGAGGTGAGTATGTGGACGTGGACAACACATTCTCTAAAACGGTGGCTGCAGCTCTGTTCACATTGTGTTGTCTGTTTTCCAGCTCGAGGATGTCGGCGACGTTATCGAAAAAATCAGGATAGGACACGACAACAGGGGCACCAACCCGGGATGGCACCTCGACCGAGTGGAGATCAGACGACAGCTCAGGAAAGGAAAGGTAGTAAAAATCCACTTGAGACTAAACCTGCGTAGATAAGTGCATCATTAAGAGTTTCCTCGTCTGTGCCCTCATTAAATTATTAACACATTAATAATGTAACACCTTTTGGCTCACATCTCTCTGAGTCAGATATACTTTACTTCAGTGTCAGACAGACACAGCCGAACCCAGTCTGGGGATTTTTTTTTTTTTTTTTTTTAATGGCAGGGTTCAGAGACGACCATATTCCCATGTGAGAGCTGGCTGGCCAAGTCTGAAGATGATGGGGAGACGGTGAGGGAACTCGTCCCTTCGGAAATCATCACAGAGAAACTCCTCAGGGATGGGAAGCTGAAAAGGACTGAAGTTGAGGTGGAAGACGCTTTGGAAAGTAGGTTAACCCGGATTTCAGTGCTGGAATGTAACTGAGTACATCTACTCCAGCACTGCACCTAAGGTCCAGTGTGTAGGCTTTATGGGCATCTATTGGCAGAGTTAGTACATAACATTCATAGCTATGTTTTCATTAGTTTCTAATCACGTGAAAATAAGAATCATTGTGTTTTTGTCACCTTAGAATCAGACGTTTATATCCACAGACTGAATGGGTCCTCTTCCACAAAGTCTGTTGTTTCTACTGTAGCCCAGAGCGGACAAACGAAGCTCTACGGGGCCATTAACTTTTTTGTGTCGACCACAATAGTTCTCCTACACACTTGGCACATGAGAGAAGTTTAAGTTCTGCAACCTCACCTCTAGATGCCATTAAATCCTCCACACTAGACCTTTAAGTATCAATCTGAGGTACTTGTACTTGAGCATTTCTATTTCATGCCACTTTATACCTCTATTCCACTACAGTTCAGAGAAAAATAGCAGCTCTAGGAAACAGATTTTTAGCAGTCCTGGGTGGCTTTTTGTAATGGTTTTCAATGAGAGTGAACCTCACGTTTTCATGGTCAATGCGCCTCACGTTTTTGCAGGAGTGCCCTGAACACACTGAGGTGAACTTTTTTTTATCTCAGAGAGGAAAAAGCGCCTGACATCGTCGGCATTTTTTCCCATTGTCCAACTGGATAAAGTGAGAAGTGGGCCTTCTGTGGTTTAGATGACAACAATAGTTAGAATACAAGCATACGTTGCCCCAGGCAAGCTGCAAGACATATATTTGAATAAACTGTAGCCTCAGCTACTTTCTAACGTTTTACCAACCGTAATTAGGCCCAGTGATGGACAGCAGATTGTCAAACTGTCCCCAGCTCATCCTAAAATAAGCCTTGAACCGATCGTCATCCAGTCAAAGCTCCTGGACCAGCTGGTCATACTGCCTGTGATTTCTCCTCTTTCTGGGGGTCTCATTTACCCACATGGATGTGACCAACACGCCATTAAAGATCTGCCTCACACCCTCAGTCAGAGCCAGAACAAGTGCCCTCCATCTGTCCATTTTAAACAATAATAATAATAATGATAACTATATAATACATAATAAATAATCATTTGTGGAGTACTTTTCGAGCTGAAAGTGATACTAATAAAAAGTAAGCATATACAAACGCCTACACCAACATATACACTTAGACACATCTATACCTGTAAGCATGCATACATATACACATGGCTGCAAATACATACACTCCCATACACACAAGTATATCAACTGACAGGTTTCCAGATGAGATTTAAAGACGTAATGGTCAGTGGGAGGCTGTTTCAAAGCCGAGGAGCAAGAACTGAAAAGGCTTGATCACCCTTTGTCTTTAACCTGGACTCTGGAGCAGTTAGGAGTACAGCTATGTACTCCGGTGCCAGGTCATTGAGAGCCTTGTATGTAATCAAAGAACTTTAAAATGGATTCTAAAAGAGACAGGAAGGCAATGCAAGGAGGCAAAAATAGGTGTGATGTGTAAGGATTGTTTTGTTTTGGTCAGAAATCTAGCAAATCTAGAATTTGAACGATTTGGAGCTGGTGTGTAGCTCGATTGTTTAGGCAGGTGAACAAGGCATTACAGTAATCAAGGTGGAAGGATATAAGAGCATGCATGACTCTCTCTGTGTAACTGAACACAGACGTTTAAGTTACAGAAGTGTAAGTTAAAGATCTGTGAGTTTGCTTCACAGCAAAGTAGTTGTCAAGGTTAGGGTTAGGGTTAGGGGGGTATAGGTCTGACTGAAGGGCAGGTGATTTGGTAATTACCCGGCAAGAACTAAAAATAAAAGACACAACAAGCTGCAAAAGGTGCTCTGATCAGGACAGGCTTCAACAGCAAAAAAAAGCCAGCATCTGATTGGGGGCCTTAGTCACTAGCTACTTTACAGATTGAGATAACACATACAAAACATTAAAAAAAAAACGTATTAGATATGATGCATTGTTGTAGATAAAACCAATAACAGTAATTAAAATTGTTAATTAAGTCCACCCGGAGCAACTGCACCACTAAAATACCACTACACATAATAAAACACTCACAGGGTCGCTTATCTGCATGGAGAGCATTTTTTCTGTCAATACTTGTGCTTTTAAGTACACTTTGCTAATAATAGTCAGTAATCTGCAGCTCCCCTCAGCGTTATTGAGAGTTTCAGCTCATTGTTTAGCTTAATTAATATACAGCATGAACACACATATTGTTGGATTGGTTCATATAAGCACTGAAACTTCAGTGCACAGCAGGAATGTCTAAATTGTTTCATTTTCCACAGTTACAAATCTGTGAGCGAACATTTTGTATGTCTACTTAATTCATAATTCTGCTTTTGATTCATCATAGCGCACGTGTACAACGTGTCTGTGCGGACAGGTGATATGTATGGAGCAGGAACTGACGCCAACGTTTTTCTCACCATCTACGGAGACCTGGGCGACACAGGCGAGCGCAAACTCGCCAAATCTGAGAACAACAAGAATAAGTTTGAGAGAGGAGAGGTATGTGAGGACACGTGTGGTATTTTATCGGGTCACTGCTGTTGGCTGAAGGTATCAAAATGTGTCTTTGCCTCTTAGGTCGACAAGTTCACTATTGAGGCTGTGGACTTGGGCCAGGTGTTCAAGATTCGCATTCGTCACGACAACTCCATGATAGCAGCCGACTGGTACCTGGACCAGGTGGAGGTGCTGGATGTGGAAACAGAGGAGGTGTACATGTTCTTGTGTGAGCGCTGGCTGTCGACAAAGAAAGAGGACAAACGCATAGAGAGGACCTTTTTTGTCAAGGTTTGTTAAACTTGGGTTATTATTTTATTCTTTGTATTTATCATCCTATTGGCTGCTGTTTTAAAATTAGTTGTGAGAAGAAAATCAGCGGATTATTTGTCTTGTTTTAGGGGTATGAAGGTGAAAGAAACATTGATCCGAATTCCAAGAAGATGCTTCAGGCCAAACTGGGCCTCGACAGAAACGCCAACAAGAAGAAAAAGAAGAAGAAGGTGGCAGCTGTGGAAGAGGGTCCAAGTAAGGCCACAAAATTATTCTCCATTTTAGTTCATGGGCCACATGCAGTCAATGAGCTGGGCCAGAACAGTAAAACCATTGCATAACGGTTCATTGAAAGTGTCAGACTTGGTGCACTATGCATGGAGCATTGGTTCATTTTGCTTTGTACGACCATATTACATGAACTGCCTCCTTTTTTATGTTCTCGACTGACCCCTAAGACTATCTCAGACAAAAAAAAAAACTACCTCTCGGAAAGAAATCAAAGGAACATTTTTACCAAAATGTCAAACTATTTATCTAACTTTAACTATTCCTAATTTCTTCTCTTCCACCCAGTTATCCCCTATCACTTCACCTTGTCCACTGGGCTGGAGCGTGACGCCAG
This sequence comes from Cephalopholis sonnerati, assembly GCA_019142605.1. Lineage (NCBI taxonomy): Eukaryota > Metazoa > Chordata > Actinopteri > Perciformes > Serranidae > Cephalopholis > Cephalopholis sonnerati. Next base: position 28,606,833 of record JAGQAX010000007.1, read on the forward strand.
CACTACAGCCAGGGTCTATGTCATCATCATCGGCCCCAGTGACATGGAGACGGACCGACTGTGGCTGGACCTGCCGGAGGGAAAGAAAGCCTTCACAGCTGGCACCATGGAGCACTTCGTGTGTTATGGAACTGACGTAGGAGAGATCAAGAGGGTGGAAGTGAGAATCTGGGACTGTCTCTGTTTCTAAATCTGTGAAACTGTCTCCTCTCTGCTGCCTCCTCAGATGCGCTGATGTTAAAAATTTAAATAAAGCCATTTTCTAGCTCAGCAATAATTAATTCTTGCTGTGCCTTCTGGTACCTAGATCAAACAAAATCAAATGATATATCAATTCCCAGTTCTACCTTCCCCCTCTTTCTCTCCTCTCCTCTCCCTCCCCTTTCCTCCCTCCGTCTCCTCCTCAGCTTGGCCATAACGGTGTCACACCAGAGAGCTGCTGGTTGGTGGATGAGCTGTCGGTTGCCGTGCCAACCAAAGGTATCAAGTACATCTTTCCATGTAAGTGCTGGCTGGCTAAAGACAGAGGAGATGGTCTGACTGCCAGACTCTTCAACGTGCTGGACTCCAGCACGATCAACATTAACCGCAAAGTGAGTCACAGCACCTAAAATATGAAACCCTGGAAAACATTCAGTTTGTATGTTGTATAAAAACAGAATTACTCCCTTCCTTACTGGTGTTATCTGCTGTATGTTGTAGGTTATTTATTCGATAACAGTTGTCACAGGTGACACTCAGTATGCAGGGACTGATACCAGCATTTTCCTGACTGTGTATGGAGCCAATGGGAGCACAGAGGAAATGCTGCTGCCCAAAAACGAGGACAGGTCAGTCCTCGAATAATCCCTGATTGTACTGATCACTTTTTATTTGAAGAATAGTGCTATCATTTGGGAAATGTACTTATAATTTTATTTTTGCTGAGATTTAAAGCTGTAGTTTTTAACTTCTATGAAAAATAACTTTTTTCATATTTGCTGAAGCTGTCACTATGTTCACACAGCACTAAATGAGATGAATACTCAGTAAAAAATATTTTAAAAAATCATATTTCTCTGCCTACTCTATTGCCGTGTAGCATTTCTAATAGCCATACTGCATGTGAATGAAAACCACCAATCAGAGCTGAGGAGTCTCTAACGCAGCTGTCTATCACGTCAATCACTGCTCGTGAGCTGTGGTCAAACTGCCAAACTAGGCACCGCTGATTAAATATGAATTAAGATTCATACTGCATTGCCTACTTCTTGACTCAGATGTTTTCAGAAACACATCTTAGTGTACTGTTCAGGTCTAAAATGACAACATTTGTGACCATACAGTTAAACAGAGTACAAAGCACCACCCAGAAGCTGGACCAACTGTCTCATTTTTCAGCTAAACAGTACACTAAATTATGTTCCTGAAAACATGTGAGGTGAGAAATAGGCAATGCAGTAACAGGCCTTGATTAATATTTGATCAGGGCTGCTGGTTTTGCAGTTTGACCGTAGTTCACGGAGCAATTAACATGACTGACAGCTGCGTTAGAGACTCCTCTGCTCTGACGTGCTGCTGTCTGACTCTAGTGAATCCCATTAGAGGCAGTAGGAGGGGAGAGGGGACATGAATTTTTTCATCAACTATCTGTCTCATGTACTTATTTCAGAATATAGTGACAGTTTCAGCAAATATCACACAAAAACAACTGTAGCTTTAAAGCAGCTAAAAACAATATTTTTTATAGCAACAATGCGTCACAAAGGATGAAGTGTAATGCTGAACCTACAGAGGATTATCACCTGAATCTGCAGCTTCCTTTGGCTTTACAGAGCTTTGTAGTATGATACGATTCAATATTGTCCCCATAGGGAAATTCGTCTTGGTCTCAGGAGCTGCTTGCTGCCTTACAATAACAGCACTACACATAACAGTATTGCACATCAGCCATTCATGTATTGCACATAACAGCAGCACACAACAGAACACCATAAGCAAAGCACAACACAATTCTTAAAGCATCAAGCAACATTATTTAAAATCTTAATAGAGATTGGCACAAATTAATTTGAGTGTGTTCAGAGTTTCAGCTCGTTGTTTAGCTGTCTGACTCACAACTTTGCTGTTCTTGTTCACTCTCACCACTCCTGCGGCATCATTTTGGGGCCACAGCAGGCAGCTGTTTCCAGAGAAAAAGCTCTAAAAAGCAACTGTGCACTACCTGCTCAGTGGCAAACAACAGACAGACAGCCTAGTTAGAGACTAGCTGGTGAACATAGTGGAGCATTTAGCAACTAAAGAGCCTGATGTTTCCCTCAAGAGTTGGTCGAGACCAAAATAAGTGTTCCAAAGTTGTCAAAATCTGGCGCTTGGGCAGTGACTTGCAGCGTCAGACACTGACGAAAAAGGTGTCCTTAAACGTCGGTGTGATAAGCAGCTGGTCGCTGTTATAGTTTAACGGTGACATTCACACAGGAGAGCGGTGTTTGCATCCTGTAAGATTATAAAGCCAAACCCTGTTCTTTCTTCAGAAACCTAACCCCTTGCTTTTGTTGCCTAGCCACGTGCAATCATCAATTTGCGGTGTTTTACGGATGTAGTGCATTTATTTTGAAAGAGACTGTATGTAAATGTTAAATTTTCTTGACACAGAGTCCCAGAATGTCAGCAACTGGAAAGTCCATGACCAAACATTAATATGTGACGAGGTTGAAGTGAGAATGTGTTGCAACCACATATTATATATAATATTGGACTTTAATTCGACTGGTGAACATAAACAAGACTCCAAATACATGATAATTTTGCTCCATAATTGTTGGATGTCTAAATCAGACATCACAGTATTCAACATGAGTTTTGTACAGATTAAACAGACAAGATTTAACTATAATTTGTGCGCTTTAAAGATGCTCGAAGGTGGACTATGTTACCTCTGGGCCGAACCAGGCTAGCTGTTTTCAGTCTTTGTGCCAAGCTAAGCTAAGTGACTGCTGGCTGTGGCTAGAGTAAAACAGGGCGCCATTACGCCACTTTTTTTTACATAACAAATAGTTGTTTTGTCTTATATTAATGCTCTGGATGTGGCACACAGCTCCTTAAAAAAGGTTGGCTTTAAAAAGTCCAGATGTTTTAAAATGCAAAATGATGTACACATATTGTTTCCATTTAGGTTTGAAAGAGGCCAAGAAGACACCTTCAGTCTGGAGATAGATGACATTGCACCTCTGAAGAAGATCAGAGTGCGGATCGATGGTTCTGGAAGTCGCCCTGACTGGTTTCTTGACAGGGTAACGTAAAGACCACTGGGGCTACCATCTATGGGAGCACCAGTTTTGTTAACACCCATCAAAATACAGTGTGTAGTAAAGAGTGAAAACAATCTGAAGTCTTTTTACAGGTCTTGAGGAGTACTACCTCATATGTGAAAAAAAAGTTATCTGTGGGTCCAGAGGGAGCTGTGCAAAGTCTGTCAAACTGCCTCAAGTGATGTCTGCTGAGTCAACTTTAGTTTGGTCTGAAGACTGAAAGTTTGAAGATGAAAAAATCTGGTGGAATGGAGTTTGAAAGAAGTTAGTTTACCAGACATGTGTAGCCAGCTCCTCATCTCTGCTTGAGGCTAGCTGCTTTGGCATCTGTAGCCGCTACGATCAAAACACACTGGAATGTCTGCCTGAAACAGTCAACAGTCGAGGTGCATTGTGGGTAATGCAGGCAACAGGTTCTGACAGGACATTTGTAGGTCCTACTATTGTTCAGCCCAGGCAAAATGCAAAAATTAGCTGTATTACTTCATCAGATTCTATTCATGTAGAAACAAGCTAAATTGGTGATTATGCTTGGTGCAATCAACCCTTGTTAAACACTATGTAGATCACAAATGCAGGCTTGTTGTTAAATTTTGAAGAATGCAATTCAAATCGCAGTATTAGTCGGAAAAATCGCAATTAGATATCCTCCCAAAATCATTCAGACTACTAATGTTGATCTGTTTCTGGCCTATCTTCTGCTGCAAATACACACTGATACTCACCAGGAAAACATGTAACTTCAGTGGTTGACGAATGTCTCAATAATTCCTTTTAGATCCTGATGCGGAACCTGAACACAGAGGAGGTGTATCTGTTTACCTATGAGAACTGGCTGTCAAAGACAAAAGGGCCAAAGAGGACGAAGGTGTGTGAGCTGGCAGCTGTGGTGGATGAAGAGGAGATGGTGGAGAAAACAACCTACATCATCCAAGTCCAGACCAGTGATGTCACAGGTGAGTCACACCAGTTTCTTGTTTCATCTCTAAAACAAAGGATTTGAAGAAGAAAATAAGTTTGTTCACTGTTTTAGAGCATCTTGTATGTATAAAAAATACTGTATCTGTGTCACAGTAGCATCCATGTGACATTATTGTGGAATATAATGGTGTGTTTTCTGATATTTTAGGTGCTGGCACTGATGCCAATGTGTTTTTGATGGTGTTTGGGGAGTACGGAGACACTGGGATGCTGCCTCTGAAGGAGAGCACCAACAGAAACAAGTTTGAGCGTAAAATGAAAGATGTGTTCAGATTCCCTGACATGCTCAGTCTGGGCGAACTGTCCAAGGTCCGAGTGTGGCACGACAACAAAGGTGAGGGGGAAAGGAGCACTGGAACTAGAGGGATCTTTCTTAAAACTGCGGAATTAACATGCTTATGATGATTTGTCACAGTGATTTTGGCGTTTGTTTTAGACTTTCAAACAAGGGTGTAGGTTTCATTTAAACTATGGGAGGGACACATGAAACAGTGAGATTGGGGGTCCTCTGCCAGAAAATTTTGAGTGTCAAACACTTAATTTCCTGCATTATGGTGATTTTTTATTATTAGTTTGTGCATTTGTTTCATCTATTCATGATCTAAATGTCTTTGAGGGGGATTAATGTACCCTTGAAATCTACGCCTGTGCTTTTAAGGCTTGTTTGATTACAGTCTCAGTATGTTTAAAGTTGGTATCACATGTCTGAGACCTGCTAGTTAAACAATGAGTTACTTGAAGGAAAATCATTGCATTCAAAAATAATTTGCAGCTTCTATTGTCATTTTGTTCCTATTGAATCTGAGAAAATTCAAGTAGATTTTACTGTTTACAACTTCCTTTACTTGTTTTTTATCAGCTATGAGTCCAACATATGAAAACTCATAGTCCCAGTAATTTGGATGCAATGCCATAATCTACCCTTTTTGTGTGCTGTTTTCTGACATGATAAGAATATTTAGACCTTCTGGGGAAATACACTTGTTCGCTTTCTTGTTCGAGACGTTGGACGACAAGATCAATACCACTTTCATATCTGTATGCTAAATTATTTAGCAAACAGCTTCATATTTAAAATATGAAGATGGAGTCAGCAGCCGGTTAGCTTATTTTAGCTAGCCTGGCTCTCTCCAGCCAAGACATGTAATACTGCAGTGTGTCTATTTTTATACTTTGGTTTTTGTAAGGGATTAAACAAATAAAATATACTGTGTTAATTTGTGAGCTTTAGAAGTGCTGTCAGGCGGATTTTGTTACCTTTGGGCTTGGGATATGAGTGCTTGAACACTTGATTTGGACGTCAGTATTCATTCAACGCATTGAGTATTTATTTATTTATTTATTTTTTGCTTTGTTAAATGAGGCATGTATAGGCAGATAAAGTACATATATATAATAAATCTAAATATAAATTGACCCTGTTCATGATTAAAAGTTTACAATTTTTGGACAGGACGCAGTGATGTAATTTCTATCAATGAATATCTTAACAGATCCATTAAGCAAGCAGATAATGTTTAACATTTCCAGTCAGACATCACTCAATCTGTTGTTGTAGGTGTAAGTATTTCGCCAAAATAAACAAAGTGAATGTGCAGTGCAATCTATATAACATTTAACTTAAGGATCATAGGGAAACTCTACAGTCTGTACAGCAAAGAAAGGTGCCAACCCAAGTCTCTACCTGTATTTTCACTTAGATGCTCATTTCAGACACTATTCTTCAGTATGTTAGGTTATTTATTTATTTATTTATTGTATTGTTTTGTTTTTGCGAGTACTTGAGCCCTTGATGATTATTTTTTGCAAGTACTTGAATATGTAAATTACTTAAACTGCCTACTTTTGACAAACCTAGGGTGGCTCTTTACATCTGTTTTCAGTCTTTATGCTAAGCTAAGCTAACTGGCCACTACCTGTGGTTTCATATAAGGACATGAGAGTGGTATCAATCTCATCTAACTCTCGTCAAAGAATGCAAATAAGCATATTTTACCAAAATGTGAGAAAATAGGCTATTCCCTCCAGGTGTTGCTTGGCCAATTTGATACATTATATGCACTATCACAGTTGATAGCTGCAATGCACAGACGGATGCATACCATATTTTTATCATTGGACTGTGAAAAAAAACAAAACAGCAAAATGCACATTATTGCTCTGAAAAATATTTACTCATTAAGTATAAAAACGTAATGGACTGTGTTGCTCTTGCTGTAAACAGGCCCAGCTCCTGGTTGGCACCTGGAGTGCATTGACGTGAAAGATGAGGCCATGGACCAGACCTTCAGGTTCCCCTGCGATCGCTGGTTGGCTAAAAATGAAGACGACAGGCAGACGATGAGGGAGCTGGCCTGTGCCAACAACGACTCTATAGACCTCAGTGACAAAACCAGTTAGTAATAAAAATGGAAATCTGTGGGCATAATTACAAGCTCTCTAATTGTCGGAGATGAACGACTTGCAGCTAATTACAACCATTTGCCAGATGTGAAATGATCGTCGTGCGACAATCCCTGTCTCTCTGCCTTGCCTACAGAATATGAAATTGCCACAACAACCGCTAACACAGATGATGCCTCCACCACGGAAAACGCCTGGATTGTGTTGGAAGGGAGGAAAGCTCGTTCTAAGGAGTTTGTTCTGGAGAATAAGAAAAAGAAGTTCTTATGGTAGGTCTTCAAAGGGAGTCTAGGTGCCTCGGCTCACGGTAAAACCCTATTATGTGGCCTTACATAATCTCCTCTCTTTCACATGTTTTGTTTTTCTACCCTCTTTTATCTTGTAGCTTCACTTTCTGTTCTCCAAGTCTCTGCTCTCAGGAGAGCTAATCCCATGAGACGCACAAAAGAAAAACTCTCTGGCAGACCAGGGAATTTAACTGTTCAGTGTTCAGAATCAAACCCTGCACAAACTCTGCTGGTAACTTTTGTTTGCCCTTTCACAGCGGTGCCACTGACACGTTTGAGTTCTCGTCAAAGCACGTGGGGGAGATCGCTGGCATCTGCATCGGCCACATAACGAAAGATGGGAAGAAGGTGAAGACCGAAGCCTTCTGGCACGTTATGGAGGTGGTGGTGACAGAAAAGGAGCTGGGAAACAAGTGAGTTGAATCTCATATACCCTGCAGTATGTTATATAAAATGTCACATTGACATAACTTCAAATCTTCCCCCCATATTTAGGTATTTCTTCCACTGCGATGCACAAATCCCCCTGGCTGCCAAAAAGGACCAGTTCCTGACATTTGAGTGCTTCAAGTCTGTGGAGAGCTTCGCCAGCAAAGTCCGCAACCTGGTCCCTGTCAAATATGAAATCATCGTCATCACCGGGGATGTGAAAGGAGCAGGCACAGACGCCAACGTTTTCATCACCATCTATGGCGTCAATGGTGACTCGGGCAAGCGTCATCTGCGGCAGAAGTTCCGCAACCTTTTCGAGCGAGGGCGAACGGACCGCTTTGTTCTGGAGATGCTGGACCTCGGGGAGCTGCTGAGGGTCAAAGTGGAGCACGACAACAGCAGCTCTAACTGTGGGTGGTATTTAGAGTGTGTGGAGGTGACCAACACGGCCAACTCAGTGACAACCATCTTCCAGTGTGGAAAGTGGCTGGACACTCGCAAGGCGGACGGGCAGATTCAGCGAGTGCTCTACCCCAGATATTAGGAGCAGAACACATGAACCAAAGAGTGGGTGAGCATTCCTTTAAAGACATTTTTTACTGTGTTTGACAAAATTTGTGAGGGGAAAAGACTGAAATGAACAAACCTGAATGTACCTTTATGTCAACTTTTAAAGGGCACACCAGTTTCTTTTTTTAAGTTTGTGCCAACTGTTTAGGTTGCCCCTCTTTAAACCTCAGAAAAAGCCATTTGCCACCATTTTCTCTTGTACAATTTAAAAAATAAATGGACCTGAATACTGCCCAAAGCAGATACTCTAACACAATAAACATTTAGTCTTATATTGTTCTTTCTTTGCTCAGCTTTTTCGGATATGTCTTGGTGAAATGTTTTGGCTCCAGTGCATACATCATGTCACACTCCACAGGTGAAAAGAAAGCCGGGAAAACCAGTAGTAAATGAGACCAGAATTCTTCCTAAAGCAGGGGTGTCAAACACACAGCCCAGGGGCCAGAACCAGCCCAACAAAATGTCCAATCAGGCCCACTGGATGACTAAGCACACCTAATTGTGATGCAGTTGTTAAGGCTGAGAGGTGTCAGGTTTCAGGAGCAGGTTAACAGTGAGTGGATACTTCATGTTAAATGCTGTGTCAGAGGTTTTTCCACCCTGACCAGAATACAGTTCTCTGAAAAAGCAATGCATACTTATTGTGGTCGTATATTAAAGATATTGAACACTGTGCAAAATATTGTCAGTCAGCAGCTTCACTACAAAATAATCTGATCTGTATGAGACTTCTGTCTCAAAACAATATTGGTAGAACCCTATTGCTAAAACACTACCAAAACTTTTGATTTCTAAATGGTTTGTAAGGCAGGAAATAAGTCAACCTGTGTCCTCTACAGCTCCCACTTTAGTTTGGTGGAGATGTGTAGAAAAATGCACATGTAAGGGCAGTGAGCAGTAGGCTGACTGACTGTGGAAAACAGACATATTGTTGAAATTGCCTTCATTCTTGTGAAGACATCACAGGCTGTTCATCATCTGTTTTCTAAATGGATGAGCAATTTTAAAATGTACAAATTTTAACTATTTATAGGATCCTGTCTGCGCAACAAATTTACCTTCGGGTACTAATAAAGAAACCTTGATCCTTGAACATTATGCAATGATTTTACTGCATTCAAATTGGACTGTATGTTGCCCATTAACTAAAATGCTCCTAAAGAGTCTTTATAACGGTTTTGACACAAATCCCACAATTCATACATTACCAGAACATTGAATTACAAAGAATAATCTTATCACATATTGTTACTTTGCAAATTAGTAAATTGTTTCTGGTTAAAATTGGTCACCCTGTTAAGGATTGATTTAATAAAATGCAGATGTTGTTGACTGTCAAGTATGACATGGCTTAAAATAACATTAATCTTCACAAATTCAAATTATAGCCCAAAGATAAAAGTTGTTTGGAGCTTTACAATCATGATAAATTGGCAAAACTTATTTTTAACAAACATTTAATAAAGACCTTTTTAAGGCATAGTTCAGATTTTCAAGTGAGGTTGTATGAGGTACTTATGCATAGTCAGTGTATGACCTACAGTAGTTGGCAGTTGGCACAACCCCCGTTTTGGAGAAGCAGGCAGGAGCACAAAAGCTAAGTAGTATACTGCTGTGTACGGGGAGGGCAGCTGTGAGACCTATTTTAGCCACCTATAAAATTATTATAATTTTAAATGTATTCTTTGGTGTTTTAAACCGTTAGTTTAAATTGACCAAAGTCACACAACAACACAAACAACTTGCAACTCCCGTGTTCTGCACGATAAAATGACTGTTTCTCTCAGTGGAGTCTGACTTTGAAAGAGCATTGATAACCACTAATAACCGATAATCGCTGTCTGATGGCAAGGTAAAGCAGTGAAATACTCAAAGCATAAACTTAAACTGATCTTGATTTTATCTTAGTTGGGCCTTTTTTTTATTCCTGCCTGCTTCTCCAAACTAGGACATGCCAACCACCATCTACTGTATGCAATACACTAACTGCAGATAACTATCTCATACAACTCCACTTAAAAAAATATGAACTATCCCTTTTAAGTTAGTTTTTTAATAATTGTAACCAAGATATGTACTGAGCAGGACAATGATGCTGTTTCTAAGTGACCTCAAGTACATAATTTATATTCTGCATTTTCTTGTAACTTGCTTACTACTACACTGATACAGATATCAGGGTTTAACATTAATGTTTTTTTTTCACTTACCCAGTTGGGCAAGTGGATCAGAAATCTACTTCCCTAAAGTTAATCTGCACTTACCCTATCATGACTGTTTTATTTATTAGCAGTTATCAAGTAACAATAAAGAGTTAACTGTCATCTAAAACGACCATAGTTTCGCCTCTAACGCCACCCAACTAAATACCTGTTTCAAGGATAACTGAAATATTAGCTTGCACTTCAGCTCATAAGCTTTGTCTTTACCCGCTGCCATTTTCTTGTGAGTGGCTGATTGGTAGTGTGAATGTGGAGCTCTCAACCAAGATAAAAGGGAACCGAGATGGCTCACTCCTTAGCTACCTGTATCACCAGCTCAGCAAAAAACAATGTGTTTCATTGTTTTTTTACCACTCGCCTGATCAGGCAAGCAAGTTTACTGAGCCCTGAATATATCTGCGATGAGCTAATATCGGTCAGTATATGTAATCTACACTGTTGACTAATCTGTTGAGTATTTGTCAAGTAAATGATTTCGACAGGATGCCAAATAACACCACAGACTAGATGAGTTCTCAGCATTTTAGGCAGTTTATTTGAAAAACACATACAAAAAGATCATATACAAGACAATAAATAAAAAAGAGACAGAACAGTTTGGGTTAAGCTATGCAACTTTTTGCATCATCATTAGTAATAAATACAGTACAAAATCCACCCAGAGTGAATCTAAAGATTTTCCACAATATTCACTGATCATGTTATTCTTCATTATGATTTAGCTATTGCTTTCATATTATTGATACATACTTCTACTTTTCTATAAAATACTCAAGATCATAAAACATTGCGCGGTTACAGCAAAACAGCAGTGTGTTGTACAAAGATGGCCACTTCCCTTTTTCACTGGCAGGTTAATAATCAACATTTTTTCAGCAGCAAAGAAACATCTGAAATATTCAAGAAGGTACAGCATCATATTAAACACATCTACAGAGCTACTCCCACATACACATAGGAAAACCTGAGAAGGACATGCATTAAAAAGCTTGTGCTTTAAGTTCTACTGTTCATTCCGGTTCATCAGCTTGAGTTAATACTATGGCTACTGTCCAGTTCGCTCTGGAGTAATGGGGTACACTGTGGAGGACATGGGGTAAGGCCAGTGAGAGCACGAAATGAAATAATAATAATAGTAAGACCAGCCAGCTTCATTCCAATCCAATACATGTTATAGTAATAATTTGCAGGATTAGTAGAGTATTAATAAGAAATGCACACCGAAAACGTAGTTAGCTTATTATACCCAGGTGTAAAACACGCTATCTATATTGTATAACCACAGTACACCAGAAATTTGCTCAATAAGACCAATGGCTCAAGTTAGCATGTTAGATACTTCCCAAAATCCCACACAAAGCAATTGCCAGCAATACATAAGGACAAATAATACAGCTCATTATGTGGGTCCTGAAATAATAGTAATAAGCACTAAATTGAGATCCAGATATGATGGATTATCATGAGCATGGTCAAAATAAAACAAATACAAAAAATTAAATCAAATATGACTGATTATGGGAAACAAAGCAGTATTGTATAACAAAAGCAAGCTAATTGTGGAGCCATACTAAGACAAAAAAAGGGGTCGTGCCCCGTCACCTGCTTCAGATCAAAGCAGGGGTGATGTTTAAAAAACGAAAAAGATTTAAAAGTAAAATCAAGCAGTGATATGAATGGAATGTAATCCAGATCAACAGCACCATGCTGGCTAGAAAATGTGTTGGGAAAACGTCCCCCCCAAGTCAATTTTTCAACAGGTTTCTTTTTTTCTCCTCTGAAAAAGAAAACACAGACGGCATGCAAAAGCATCCCCACCGACCAATGCATAATGAGGTATTCTTTTTTTAATATTTTGTGTTATTTTAAATAAATATATTGATTAAATTGCAAAGTTATGAGATAGAGACATTAAATATTCCACCACGATAGCTAGCTAGCTACAGTTAGTAATAAATAATGATTGTTAAATACTTAAGGCATCTTTAATCACAGCATTCTATGTGAACTAGCAAAACCTCCATTTTCATCCATCTGTAGTTTTTTGGATGGAGGTTTCATACAAAAAAGAAAAATAAAAACGCAACACAAACAGTCAAGTTACCCTCCAATAATACACAAGGAAGCATGAAAATACTTGTAACTGAATAGAAACACAAAATCTAGGACAAGAAGAACCCACACCACCAAACCAAAAAATCAGGCAACTCCATATTATAGTGCATTTACAAAACACAAGCTACATTATAACAACAATAAATATGTTTTTGCAGCATTGCAGCTTTTTCTTCACTATGGTTAAATGGACAAGGACTCGGCATATTAGTACCATGTCCAAATTGGCATGTGAGCAAAAAAAAAATACAAGTAAGAAGAAAAAGAAAATGGCAGAAAAAGACAATTGAAAATAAAATTAAGAACAATTGTTTGGTATTTTTCAAATGGATGGCTTTTTCTCCCTTTCACCCTCCTTCAAGTGAACTACGCCGACATGGTTCATGCATGATATAGAGAAAACGGCTTCTATCACTGAACGTATCACAGTTGTTCTAGCAATACCATACACTACTACCATGGGGGGAGAGGGGGGTGGGGACAATCATACACATTCTAGCACATTATCACAGGCAAACTAGTTTGTATTTTCCCTGTAACACCAGATACACAGTCTTTTTAATCAAACAGTGGGAGCAACTTAGATTGAAATGAAAAGGAGCCGATACACAACAGAGGCGATTCACTGTATATAGAAATCACATGTGCTTGTTTGATAGGCAATAAGGTTCTGGTAATAGGTAATACAAATGTCAGATTTTAGTCACTCTGATGGCAAGACCTCAGGCACTGCATCCTCAAGCCCATGCCGGCCTCTCATGTCATGTGATCATGCCATGAGCGAGGCAACAGAGAGGAGTTGCAGTTAGACACGGATCTGCTAGCAGCTCTTTGAATCCTAACGTCAGGAGAGAAATGCTACATCGGTCTGAGATCGGTGTCTAAGGGCAACTTTGGTCTACTCAGGATGGAGTGAGGGGGGTGTAGGGAGGTGGGGGGGGGAAGGGGTATTAGGTGCATTCTTGTCCTCCTCTATGAATGAGTGGCATCGTCAGAGTCATAGTATACGGTTCACATGCACAGACACAGTCCCTGTTTCTACTGCTCCACAATATTAACGACACAGCCCAAGCCTGCCATACAGCATGCACATCTGAGGCCTCTGCTCTAGATAATAGAGGCCCCACTACGACACTACACAGATCACTGGAAGCCATGCCTGCAGTTAGCGGGTTTAGCATCAACTCTGATGGCATCTACTAACTGTAAATCCAAAACCATGTTAGACAAGAAAGAGGGATTTTTGGCCTTTTTTTTTACACAACTAGCTCTTTCCTCATCGTCTTATGATTAATTAACACGCTGAATATTCTCCCTTATTTGAGCTGTATTCACCCTCTCTGTAGGTTTATTTTTCACAAACATATTTCTCAAAAGGCTTTGCTTGCTACACAACACTGTTACTCTGTAAATACTTATTCAGTACTATACTCCATTACACCACAAGCGTTCAGCTACGAGAGTTCACACCAAACAACCTCATGCTAATCATTTGATAATGTTCTGTACAGATGTGCTGAGGGCTTGGGCAGAGTGCAGCTTAAAGGATTTTTTCACAGGCCTGGGGAGGGGGGAAAGGGTTTAGATGTAGTGGCAGAGAAATGGCCTTAATACGCCACACTGAGCTGGGGAGGTTGGTAGTCAGAGTGTCCTCTCTTTGATGGCGGTATGGAGAAATGTACACAGGGTACACAATCTGACAGAATCTGTGTGTGAAGCCTCAGCACATCTGTCCATACGTGTCCGCTCCTACCTTTCACATCCAGCAAGTCCATTCAAAGCAACCTTCAGTCCAGCCACATATCTATGCATCAACCCCCATCCCTCGCTGTGTTGTAGGTGAGTGTGCTTTGTTGATCCCTCTGTCACAGCTGTCTCAGAAGGCAGGCTCGTTGAGTGATGCAGAGGGCAAGAGAGGGGTGTTTGGCAGAGCTTCCCCCCCGGACGGGGAGGCAATGGAGAATTAACAAGACCAGATCCAAAGCTGCAGGAGTCGACAGGAGCTATCAACTGTCGGGGGTCAGTTGGGTCTCAATGTCCACTCTGCAGATGGGGCACTTCCTGCTGGTGGCCAGCCACTGGTCCACACACGCCTGGTGGAAGAGGTGCATGCAGGGTAATCTCCTGCAGAGACAGAAGAGCGTGTCAGGATTTTGACGTAAAACCCATGCATCTCCAAAATGTCAACTTAAATCATATCAGGGTCAAAGATAAACAGCTGCAGCTTTGTGATGGTGCATTTTTAAGATAATTCATTAAGTTGTTTAATGGTTATTTAACTTAAAGAAATACTTCACCCCCCAAATGACCATTTATCAGTTACTCACCCCGTGTTACATTGAATTTGTGAAGAAAACTTTTTTCTTGTATGCCTCAAGGGTGAGCAAAGAATCCAAAAATGGAGAAAATTGTGTCAAAACACAGTTTACAAACTCCCACACAACTCATCCAATATAATCCAAGTCTCATTTATCCAATCAAAAACTGAACAGCAAATGAAACTTAACATATGCTCTCTTCAAAGCCAGACTTCATTTACAAAAACTAATTTTACTTTGCTGAACACAGGAGCTGCAGGTCTACCACTGCCTCAATCTGTGTGTGTTATTGTGTGACTTTGTGAGTCCAAAGTAATCCTTTAAAACACCAGAGTCATACAGTAACAAACAAACTCACAGAGTGAGCCAGTGGCAGACCAGCAGCTCTCGTTTTTTAGCAAAGTAAAATGAATTTTTGTATATGAAGTCTGGCTTTGAAGAGAGCAAAAATTAAATTTTCTGTTAGTTCTTGGGAAGTACTGAGCAGACGACTGGATAAATGAGACTTGGATTATACTGAACAAGTTGTGTGAGAGTTTGTTGTTGAGATGTTCTGATATAGCTTTGCTGTTGCTAAATGAGGTCACCCATCAATCAATTCATTCTTCAATCCATCATTCATTCACCATGGAGGTTTGCAAGAGAGACAAAGAATTCAATGTAACACATGGTAACTGATATACAGATGGTCATATGGGGACTGAAGTATTCTTTTAAGAAGAGAATCTTCTCAATATCTGAAGAACAAAAAATCAAAATCATCAAATATGGATACATAAGTTTTACTGGAAAGTCTTGTTGATAGAGCAATAACAATATGATCTTTAAGATTTTATGCTTTTTTAATTCATTGATATTTGGATCTTGATCTATGTCAGACTGTTGTGTTTAATGAAGCTTTTCTGTGTGTCTAATCCTTTTCACCTTTTCTGCTTTAGAGCTTTAATGATAGGTTGATTGATCAAATTAGTTGATCACAAGTAAATGAATCTGTAAATATTTTGATAATCAAGTAATTGTTTCAGTCATTTTTCAAGCAAAAATGGCACAAAAAAAACTGTTTTCAGCAACTCCAATGTAAGGACTTAATGTTTTTCTTCTTCATATATGGACTGATAACAAACTAAATATTTTTGGGGTGCTGATCAAATAACATGAGCCATGTGATTATGTTCTTTTTAAGTGTTTCAGAGATAAAACAATCAAGTAACCAAGAAAGCAACCTAAAGATTAATTGAAAGTATTAGTTTGCATCAGCCCTAGCCTGGCTTCTGAAGATAAACATTGTTCGCTCTTAGAAAGCTTAAATTCCTTTTCTTTTCTTTTGTTCCCATTTTCTAATATTTTTAATGTCAGACATTGAATGCTCAACGTCTTTACAAAGGTTTATGAGCAGTGTAAACACCAGTGATAGAAAAAGGCCTAAGATTTCAATGCTCTGAAATGTTGTTTTTAATAAATATATTAAGTTATAAGTTGGCCGATAAACCAACCTCAAAAAGTGGGTTATAAACAGCTGCGGTTACTCTGCTTAGTTACACCAAATACCCTTTAAATAGTCAATGTGCATGTGATTCATGGGTCTTGACA
This sequence comes from Cephalopholis sonnerati, assembly GCA_019142605.1. NCBI lineage: Eukaryota > Metazoa > Chordata > Actinopteri > Perciformes > Serranidae > Cephalopholis > Cephalopholis sonnerati. The sequence continues at coordinate 28,623,041 of JAGQAX010000007.1, forward strand.
TGCTCAGTCTCCAGATCGTGTCAAGAATAGATCCAGTTGTCTGACTGTGGTGCAAATTTGACACCAGAATGTGTCTCAAGTGACTTCTTGTGATCAAATTTCGCTCCACATTTGATTTTATCTACAGAGAGACTGCGAATGCTGCTAAAAATCTGCATTAATGCTTTATAAGAAAGTTAAAAGAAGGATTTCTGTGTTTTCTGGGCAGTTCTGTGTATTTAGCATTTTAATGCCAAGCGTGAACAGAGCCAAAGGCATATGCTCTTCACACAGCTGTCTTCTTTAACTTTAACCTTTTGACTCCAAATTAAACAAAGCCTGAAACACCATGAATGATGAATGCTGGAAGACCGGATGATGTTTCGGATTCACACCACAACAGATTACATAAACAATCAACAAGCAAACTCTCATCACTGCTCCATTTTCTTGTTTTAAACAAAACCAGTTACACCTCTGGCCCCAGAAAACCTGGAGCTTTCACCCACTTTGTTCTTCTCTCCCCTTTTTCTCTTTCACAGGGTAAAATAACCTCCTCTGTCACTTTGCCAGTTCGACCGATCACAACACTGGACACACATCATAAGACTGTGTGAAATGCTAATGTTGCCTTCAGGCAGTATTTTCAAGATGAGGTGCCAGAGGAAATCCTGTGATAGGATTTTCAAACCTGATGCTTTGAACTCACGTGGCAGAACTAATTCAAGGTTAAAAACTGCTTAGACTCTGTGACTGCGTATCCATTCTGAAGGAAAGCATTGTGAATATATATATATATATATATGTGAATTAGCAAATGTTGTCTGGTGAGACAAAAGACCTCAAGCAGCTTTCCCCCAGACAACCTTAACAGTCAAGTTTAGCCACAACACTATGTCTAAGTCCACTGCATTGTAGAGGTTGGATGTTAAAACAATCACTATGGGCACGGTGTTCCAGCCAAAGTTAAACTTCACCAGATGAGAAACATATAAAAGAAGATCTGAGACCATGGGAGAAAATGGTGTATTTTTACATCTACCTCAGTGAATCAAGGAGTTATTTTGACCAAACCAGAGTTGGCTGGGGGCAGGGGTAGGTTGCGACACACACAAATACTGTCATATACCCTTGTGAAATTTCAGGACGGTATGAAAAAATAAATACCACCCAAGCCTATTTTAAAAAATGCATCTCAGTTGGGGTTTTTACAGCAGCTTGTGACACACCGCCTCTTGCCTGACAACGCTCCGTGAGTTGTCATGGATATGTTATAAACAATCGACTAAGCTAACACTTTGCAAGGCTTTAGGGTAGCGATGCATGGCCAAAAGAAAAGCCCACATTCCTGGTTGAAAGGAGAAACACACCTATTTTTAAACATTATAAAAGACTTGGAAATCAACCGATTTTTGGATATGTGTAAATAACGAAACACTGACCCTTTTTGAAAACGTGGTTGAGGGAGTGAAAGAGGGAGACTGTGTGTGGAAAAGGAGCAAAATGGCGGCAGGTAGGGCACGTTAATCGGAGTATAAACAACAGCATGTAAATGGTAATATTAGTGGAATATTTATTTCCATTAACAGTGTCAACAGCTTCTAGGGAATATTGTCTTTTTGTAATAAAGGCAGAAACCACAATATTTTGTGAATGGAAATGTAGTCATTGCCATACAGTACTTGAGAGCTGCCAAAAGCTGCACATAACAGAATCAGAACAGGTAAAAAAAAAAAAAAAAAATTCTCCCCCAGGAGACAACACAATGTATGCACAGCTAATGTTTACATCTGCATACGCTGCATTTTCCTCTTTGAACAAACAAAGATGAGTGTATAGTTGTACCTGACATCCTCTCCGTCCTCCAGCATTGACAGACAGATGGTGCACTTCTCATCGGTGTCCAGCTCCTCATCATCCAGACACATCTTCAGGTCCTGGGGTATTCTCTGCAGAGAGAGAAGGCAAACAGGCTTTAATTATTAAAGTGTGTCGTGCAGCGGCATGTTAGGAGCTGTTATGTTTATGCCACGGGTGTCTCTGAGTCAGCCCAGACAAGAAGAAGAAGAAAGGAGTCACCTCATCATGCTTCCCAGAGAAAAAAAAATCAGATGGAAAAGACTCAATTACTTCTTCTCACTCACAATGTACCAAATGATCTGACACTCTTTCCAGAGTATTTGGGTCATATTCAGTGTAGACGGTTTTTTAAATTCATTCCACGCACATATCTGCAGACAGCTGGATGACTCATCCAGCTCGCCTTGAGTTGTGCACACTGCAGACCTGTCTCACTAATCTGCAAACGGAAATTAGTTTGACCTTTGAACTGCCACAAGAGTCGTGACCCTCTTTCCACTCTCATCTTTACTCTTTGATCCTTTCGACCCAGCGCTGCCCTTTTCCATTCCCGTCTCTCACATCTAGCTCAACTTATTTCTTGCCCAATGCCTTCATCTGTCTGAGACCACATAAGAAAATCTATCACTCAGCTAGAAAGTAAAAGGTGACTATTTTTTTTCTTTACCTTTTTGTACTTATGGGGGAACGTGAATCTTTCTATGGTGGTTTGGACGGCTCCTCGGTTTACACTGCCCAGCCTGTCCTCCAGCTGCAGAAGCTCCTACAGAGGAAACATATGGAAATGTCTTTTCATCCTTTTACGTAGGTAGGTTTTAAGTCTGTATTTGGCTGCTGAGATAAACAAAATTAACATTTGTATAATTAAATATTAAAATGCAAAAGGCTTACAAGCGTGGAATACTAAAATTAAATTGTGGCTTCGAGGAACAGGAAAAAGCCTCTCACAAAACAATTGCATCTTGTTAAAATGAAAACAAATGTCATGAGATTAAAGGCAGTTGGACCATTTGAGGCATCTGGAAGCCGCAGTAATTGGAAATAAGAAAATCAGTTACACACTCAAGCCTGTCCAGAGCATTGGTCACAGAGAAAACAATGATAAATGAGTGTAGACTGGTGTGTCTGCTGAGGAGAGGGAGAGAGGAAGCAGTGGCACGAACCTCGTAGCTCTCTCTAACAGCAGACGCGTGGCGGGAGGGGTTGAGACTCTGCAGAGCCAGCAAGTGCAGCTGGGGATATGGGTAGTTTCTGATCTCATGGACAACCTGAAAGATGACAGATAAAAGACGCTAGAATCAGCACTGCAGCTGGAATCAGAAAAAAACTGGAACACAGGTCATCCCCGGTTGCTTGGTATCGAGATAATTCTGAGAAACCCAGAGGAGAGTCTCTGGGAGTTCATCGAGACGAACATGATTGATTGTGCTGAGGCAGAGGGGGCTCACCACTTGTGTTGAGGCATTGTTTCTAGGGAAGTGGTGCATCCTAGGAGAGGTCAAGTAGTGCTGATAGTGCTGCGGCAGCGGATGGATGTGATACTGGTGGGGGGGCAGCCCAGCATCCACACTTAGATCCCTGCACAGAAACAGAAAAACAAGTCAGCCAGCGGCTCAAAACAAGTCATTATCCCACAGTGTTTCTGTCAAACTGTCTTTTGATAACAGTGGATTTCTGCACAGCACAGTGAACCTTCATAACGACAGCATTATGTAGGCCAGTGATTCCCAACCAGCGGTACCTGCACCACAGGGGCTACATCTGCAGTTGCTTGGAAAGATTGTGGAGTAACCTCAACTAATGTGAGAAAACAGAAATTCCAATTTGAATACAAAATACATCCACAAATTAAGTCAGCTGTAACATTGTGCGTTGAGAGAGTGCATGAAAATTAGCTGGCAAGTGAGCAGAAAAATTTAAGCTGTTAGGTAAAGTGGTGGATAAATTATTAACACGGATAGTTAAAAGTAAAGATTAACCATTGAAACTTAGCTAAAAGTAACTGAGTTTATGTATTTATTTTTATTTAATGAGTTATCTGACAGAGCTGTGTGGGTACCTCAGAAAGTAAGATTGGAAACCACTGACTTAAAGGAGCTCTATGCAACGTTTAAAGCATATGACTTGTTTGTATGCACAGCATTTTCAACATAGAGGTGGCTGAGCACTAACAGTGGACCGTGCCCACCAAAACCTTTTTTTCCCAGCTGACAATGCCAGGTGCTCCTCAGGAAACACCCAGCTGGGAGCATTTTGAGACGCTTTGGAAATGTCTGCGTGAGGTAGAGTACTTGCTCTGGATGGAAGAAAGTCTGAAGCATGTAGGAAAAGAGGACGGACCCAGGTTGATGGGAGAAAACATATATTAATAAATATGAGGTATATTAACATCTTTCTTCTACACTGTTGTTGTTGTTCAGCACTTGTACATGTGTGATGTAACGGTTGGTCTTCATGGTATTTGTCCCTCTTCTGCTGCAATTGCACGCCTTGGTAAAAGGTGTCAGTTAAGAGTGCAGAGTTTTACCCAAAGTTCATGTGTTTTTAACTCTTGGTAACCAGAAAAAAATCACCAAACTTGCAGCGCCTTGTCTTGCTGCTGTCATTTGAGGTGTAGCATAGATACGTGGCCCTTCCATTGCTAAGAATTAAAAAATACGCTGGCCTCCAGTAAAAAATGCTCTGGTGTGCACGGCCCCGTCTCATAAACAACACTAAACAACAGCAACAGTGCTAACTGGGAGGGAACCAGAGGGTGAGCGCTACGCTTCAGCGATGACACCGCCCCGATATCAGCAGTAACCACCATACAGTGTGAGTCCAGTGCAAAGCAGCAGCAAGGGGCTAGCCAGTAGGATACACACATACACTAACATGCACATGCAACTGGACCAGCTTAACAGAACAAACCACAGAGAAGCTCGGATCATAACACACACATGGAATTCATTCTCTACTCAGGACACCATAACTCCACTATCTCACATAGCAAACAATAGTTTTTGCTGCTACATTAACGCTCTGAATGCTGCAAACAGAACCTTTAGGTCATGTATGAACTGGAGCTGCTGTACTTGAGTCCCTCTTCCCTTCTGTTTGGACTGCTCTAAGTGCTCTAATGTGTACTTTTTTAATGTTTTATCATATTTTTTGTTGGCAAGAGATTTGCAACACTAATTAAAAAGCATCCATAAAAAACCCTGTTTGGGAAATACATTTACAGTTGTTCTGAGTCTTGAGATGTCAGTTTTCCCCTCTTTTAGTTGTGCTTCTGGAAGTCTCGAGGTATGTGTAAGTTTTTCCATTAAGATTTCTTTAACAATTACAAGCCCTCAGTCCTGCGTGTGGGAGCTACTTCTCCCCAATTCCACGTAATAGCTTATTGGCTTGCTATTAATAGTATCTTAATCAAGTATGTATTGCTTCCTTGTGGAGCGTCTTCAGAGAAATTAGTGAAATAAAATACAATACAGCTCCTAGGGACATTTCCTAAATAAAGTGAAGCAACAAAACCCTGATAAAATCTGATTTGTCTAGAATTCCCTCCACATGTTCCATGTATCTTCTTCATTCCTCATTATGTATTAATGTTAGCAAGACATGTGCAATGTTTACTGCCAATTGTAGTGTCTAATGAGAGTTGGTTTTGTTTGGGCTCTTTTTCAACTTGGACTTAAACCCCTTTCATCTGCTCTTGACCCAGATTTGACGGCAGTCTGGCGCAGTCAAACGAAGAAAAGCTGACAAAAAGGGATGTCTTGTCCAACTTTGAGTATCACTGGTGCAGAAATAAGTAGTGTATGAATTTTGTACAAAAACAATGTAGCTGGTATTGTTTGCCTCTGTAGCTCTGCATACTGTGCAAAAGAAAATGTATTAATGTTAAATTTGGTGAGATGCGCACGGTGTTTATTGCCAATTTTAGTGACTAATAAGAGTTGATTTGCTTTGGGCTCTTTATCAACTCCAAATTGAATTACGGGTGGTGTGAAAATGAGTATTATATTATTTTGTATTGCTTATAAAGATTTGCAAGTATCAAATCTAAACTTGTATCACAACAATGTATTTTTCTGACAAATAAAATACATCTGAGACTGTTTGCTTCTATTGTATTACACACTGTATTATATATATATATATATATATATAAGAGGTATGTTGTTTACCAGTCTGTGCCCTCAGCCAGGTAGCGGGGCTGCTGCACCACAGGCTGAGGAGGGACATGAAGCGGGGGAGCAAACTCATAGCCGGGCCGCAGTCTGTGGGGCTGGTGAGGAACTCTCTCTGGGGTGCGTCTACTAAGACAAATAACCAAGCATTTGAAAACATCCTGGAAAAAAAGAGTGTATAGATAGTCTAGATAGTGTGGTCCCCAAAAGTCTGTCTGATCCATGAAACTGGAAACACTTTGTTTTTAAAGGGATAGATAGAAGTTTGTTTGTAAGAAGTACTTATTGATAGTCAATGTATTACGTACAGTGGCAGCAGGAGAAGCAGCAGGAGTCGGACACAGAAACTAAGCAATGTACTGTTGCAGAGGGGGTCAGCAACAAAATGTATTTTGGCCACCTAAAAAAATTCAATATCAGTTTAAATGTGCACTATATTGAGAGTATTTTCACCGCTATACCTTGCCATCAAACAGCCCACTCTGATGGGGAAGCTTCAGTTATCCATCTACGGTGTTGTCAAAGCCACCAGACTCCATTGACAAAACAGTAATTTTAGCTCACTGAACACAGGAACTGCTGGTCTACCACACCTCAATCAGTTAGTTAGTTTGTGTTATTGTGTGACTTTGCTTAATACACATTAACCTTTTTAAACGCCAAAGTCACACAATAACAAAACCAAAATAACTTTTCAAAGCAGAGGTACACCAGCGGCTCCTGTGTTGAGCAATGTTAAATCACTGTTTTTCTCAATGGAGTCTGGCTTGTAAGAGATGATATTACAGCTCCATGTTCCAGTTGGAAACCACTGTCTGACATTACGTAAAGCAGTAATAATATTCTAAATATAGCGTACACTTAGACCTGATACTGATTTTTTTTAGGTGGCTATAATCTGTTTTGTTGCTGGCCCCTCCACAGCAGTACATTGCTCAGCTTCCACGTCAGATTCCTGCTTCTCCAAACTGGGTGCTGCAGACTGTCATCTACTGTATGTAATATACTGTCTATGGATAAGTACCCCATACAAGCTCACTTCAAAAGATCCTAACTATCCCTTTCATATTTCTCATCCTTCCAAATTTCCCTGCAACCCTGTGCGGATACCTGGAGGGTGGCAGGATGTGTCGGTGCTGGGCCTCGAGGATCTGCTGCTGGAGGAGGTATTGCTGGTGTAATGCCTGAGGTAGGAAGGGAGGGGCAGGGATGTCCTGGAACTGGGGAGCGGGCAGGGGGTTGAGAGGCGGGTGGAGCGGAGGGCCATGCTGGTGGCCGGGAGGGGCCAGGTGGGGGTTAATGCCTGACTGTGGCTGCCCTGGGTGGGGCATGGGGAAGTCCATGGGCAGCGGGGCCTGAGGACCTAACTGGAAGTGCCGGCAAGAGGTAGCATGGCTGTGCTGCTGCTGTTGCTGCTGTTGCCGGTTGAAATGGGATCCTGTGGGGGGATAAGGAGAAGTTGTCAGGCACCTGAGGGGAGAGATTAGCTGGAATTAATTGTGGGTGAAATGTGGTGTCACTGTGTGTGTGATATAGCATGTTAATGAAGCCCTACCTCTTACCTAGGGTGAAAAATACTTCTGTGGGGGTGGGAAAATGATGGTTACCACAAGTACCATGAGCATGACAACCATTTTTGGTGCTGCACACAAAATGCGAGCTTTTCATTTTCTTTAACTGCATTTTCCGACCTCTGGATCGACTCCTGGTCTTCTGATTCAAGCGAACTGGATCAGAACAGATGAGATCTACCAGTATATGGTCTTCAACGCAGCTCGGTTCTTGTAAATTCTGCAGCTGACAGTGGGTCAGTGCACTCTGAGTAAAACCTTTTGTACCTGGCTGTCTGTAAGATATATATATAACTGTTTATGTGCCAAGTCTCCATCTATATAACCGTAAAGAACAATTCCTCCTTCTTAAAACCTTAACCAGACAGTATATTCACATCACTATACATCTGTGCTTCACTCAAACCTACTATATCTTTGTGTCTTACACACACAGTGTTGTTCTTCTCCCATACGAACATTCGAGAGTTGAGAGGAAATAGCTTGAATGCTTTTTTTACTCTCTCCAACCACAGCTATTTGGCAACTGCAGTGAACAGACTGCTGTGGAAACTCAACAGGGAGAAAGTACAGACTTTCTTGTGCCATGGTGCAATATGGTTTTAATACTGTGCTTATGCTTAAAAAGACTTCTCTGATTATGGAAGGGCTGAGAAACTGCAATAACAGATTTAGCTTTGATTAGAAACTTTTGAGGAAATCCTGGCTGGAGGAAGGCATGATCGGTCTGCAGTGGAGCAGGATTCAATATACTGTGCTCTGTTTTGTCCATCTGGCAGGAACTAAAGCAGTGAATTTTATATAAGTCTACCAGTTCAGATATAGAAATTGTGCAGTTCTTATAGAAGGTGCAAAATTTAATCTGCTTCGACAGTGTAAAAGACATAAGTTTTAATGTAAACAGTGATTTTCTTTTTATAAAAATCATGAGGAAATAGGCAAAGTCTACATTGCATTTACTAGGAGTACGCTTGAAAAACGCAGTATGATTTCAAAACACACCCTGCAAAGATGGGCAGCGTGACCTTCCAGCAATATTTTCAGGTCGTCAGTGTTGCCGGGCAGACAAGAGGTGACCTTGCTGCCGTGGGTCAAAGGCTCAAGTCTAGACTGTAAGTAAGCACACTGCGCTTTCAAGCGTCTCAGTGAAAACGATCACCATGAATGACAGCAGATAGACTCATTCAGGCCCTGTGATGGAGGAAGCGTGGAAATTGTCTATCTTTGTCACAGCGGGAGAGGAGGTGGGTGGGGAGGGGGGGTGGAGGGGGCAGGTAGGGACAAGGGAGAGGGAGGACAATAAATGGAAATCAGCAAGAAGCACACTGAAGGTTAGGAAAAACACTATATTCTTTATTGAAAAATATTAGTATATGTGGAATTTGTGTTTTTTTTTCCTTGTTTGTTTGTAATAATAGTATAAATCCATGCAACAAAAATAAACAACATAGACTGAAGGCAAGGCCCACCATGCTCCATATAGGGTTAAAAAGAACAAAAGCGGCATCCAATGAGCAGACGTGTTGGCTACAGCACATGATTTCAGTACAGCAGGGTACATCTTTACTACAGAAAGATTACATTGGATTTTCACTAGTCAATGTAGAAAAACAAAAACCAAAAATTATGAATCATAAATGTGACCATGCATTGAAAGTACTATTACCAGAACAAAAGGTAAAGAGAGACCACAACCAAACAATAAAGACGTTATTACTAATAGAGGATCTCTTTAGCAGTGCAGGAAAATAGGCATCCCTGTGAAATGGATAGCATTTTGGCCTCATGTTAGTGGGGAAAATTGGGAAGTGATGAACCACCAGTGAGCATGTTTTGCTTACGAAAAATGTTTAGTTTTATTTGCCCGTAAGGGGCAAACAGCCCTGACAATTCAGTGTGATTCGAAGCTTGAAATTTGCAAAGGGAACAAAAGGATTACACAAAAATGGAGACAGTTATGGCAGGTTGTTGTGTGCAGGTGCAGTGTACCTTCGGTCATTTCAAGTGATCACATGACAGCATTTGCTGAAATGCTGAGTTTCAACAATAAAAGCGGCATGCATATGGTTCCAATTTGCATGCTCTTCTCTTAAAAATTTATAGGTCACTTTAATCATGTACATTGCACCTTGTGTGAAGAGAAGGAAGATGAGCCAAATTCTGGTGTTCAACAATGCAGTGCAGTATTTAAGATCATGCAAAATGTATCCACTTTACAGGAATTTACAGCATGTTGTCTATCAAGACTGGATGGGAGGTACACAATGACATTCAACTGATATCTAAAAAGGAGCTAAAATGTTTTACTCAGTGCTACAGCAATTTGACAGAAAAAAAGACAAAAAGGTGCTCTGTTCTAGGTGTTAGCTATTGTTTTAGTCTGCTTAACATGGAAAGTCTATGGCTGAATACATCTTGGGAGGGGGTGCTTTTTAATACCAATGTCGTCTTCTGATGGAAAGAGGAAATGAAGAAGGGATTCACAATACAGCTAAATGCAGAGAACAGGCAGAGGCCACGCCACACCACACAGCAGCAGATGATCATTAGCTACACAATGGGGGGGACGACAAAGATCTGATAAATGCAGAATGTAGAGCCAGCCTCCATACTATGAAACAGGGAAATAAGAACAGAAATAAAAGCACAATGAAATCATTGATGCCACTGTTATGAAATTAATGTTACACTGTAGCTTTACCATTGTTTAACTGTGACCGCGTACTCGGGTCTTTTTGCAATTCGGCAGCTTCACACAAACAGCTGCTGAATTGCCAATTAGCAAATAATAAAAAAGGCGACTGATACTTTAATGGCTCGGAAGTCCACGCTCCCCGGGCAATTGGCCATGTATCGATTAGTACGCTGGCCAATTGACACGGATAATAATTACTGAAATCACGGTAGAAAGACGGCGAGCGCTAGCAGAAGCAGATGATCTTCAAATGACATCATCCAGGCACAGATAAGCTGACTGGCTGGAAAGGCTACGTCTATTTTGCGGTATTTTTACAGTGCAAATGCACGATAGCGCCTTGGGGGAAATCACAATACACAGTTATGTTACTGAAATAAAAACAGCCCGAATAAAATGCATCTCGGATTAACGCTGCCTCACACAAATGTCCATGCGGGAATGTGTTTCTAACATCAGGTATTTTTGGACAGCACGCCCCGTGCATGTGAAATCCTTTGTGAGAATGTTTCCGTTCCAAGACATAGCCTGAGCCAGCGAGCCAGTTAGCTTATCTTTAGCGGCGGTATTTCTGTTAAATTATGCTTAATTTCGCCCGGCAAACAACATTACTCGATGGTTCATATTCATGTGCAGAGAATACAAATTAAAGTAGCATCACGTTGCGGGCAGTTTAGCGATTAATTTGACCGTTCATTTTAAGAAAGCTAACCCAATGGCTAAGCTCGAGCTAGCTAGCCAACAGCTGCAGTGAATATTAAGATAAACAGGGCACATGTTTTGGATCGATATGAATATTAATACCGTACCTCTGTTTCTTACTGAGCCGAATACAGGAAGAACCAGATATCCGACATGCACTAAGACCATCCTGGGATCCTTATCTTATGATTCCGCTGGGTTATTTGGAGAGAAAGAGTAGTAGTAGCCCATGCGGATCTACATTCAGGCGGTTGGTTGTTGCTGGCTGGTTAGCACCACAGGCAAACCCAAACGACTGTCTGACTCGCTTGGTTGTCGTTGACAAAAGCAGACATGTCATTTAAGGTCCGGAGCAAAAGAGGGCGATGTTGCGGCGCTACAACCAAAGCTGGAGGTATTCCTAGGTGACCTACCCAGTCTTGGCAATAAATCTGGGTGAAAATAATATTAATCGACTATTATTTAATGTTCAGGGCGAATACCATACACAGTTGCACACTTAAACAACTGTAGTCCTAAATTCATATGAGCATGATGTGGGGAGTTAACTTTGGATTTTTCCACTCCGTGTTTCACTTCCATAAAGTTAAGGGACTCACAAGAGACTGATTTAAGAAAGAGCAAGTCAAAATCAAAGCAGCAGAGGATACGATGGCCTGAGCTTTAACTGCGCAGCTCCTACATTTCCCATGATGCAACGTAATAGGCCCTACACAATAAAATACAGTTTTGGTGGCCTGTCTATTCTAATGATTTATAAACGTACCAATAAAGATAAAATATTTTATGTGAAATAGTTCTACATTCAAAGACAATACTCTTGTTTTCTTTTATTTTAGTTTATCTTATTTTATTTTTAAATATCTGCAAAGGTACTTGAACTGGAAATGGAGATGGAAAGAAGAAAAACAAAGGGGTAGGTAATTACTGAGGGTTTATGTGTGTCTTTGTGAGTTGTTGATCTACAGATAAACAACACAAAATGGACAAAAATATTAGATCATTCATGTTGCTTCTGAACTCCTCTGAGATTCTTGGAAAAGTAGGCATTTTATGAATAGTATCTAGTATGACCTTCCACATTTGTTGTTCCTCATAATAAGCTTCAGAAAGGTTAGAAGCTGCTTCCTCCATGGAGATCATCTCCAGAAATGTTAGAAGCCACAGTCCCGCTTTCAGCTGAGCTGCATCCCTCCAGTTTGTTACTATCAGTCTTTCAGCCGTCATGCATCCAGTTGTTACAATCTGTGTATTGTGTTTTGGCCAGTTTCCTTTAACAGTGTAATTCAAAAGACACAATGCTGGATCGCAGTGAACAGTGTAGCCAATCATTTTTCCCAATTAATAATGTTCCCAATTAAATAATTTTTGACCCAAACATAAGTTAGTCAGCTAGTCAGCGGACAGGGTTTTCTTTTATGTTATGAAAAATTGTATGTTTTAGTTTCTTCTACACAATTTATCTCTGTTACAAAAGCTAATTTAAATGCATTTCATGTATTATTATTAGTTACAACTAATCCCATTCAAATCTCCTTCATTAATCCTACTATTGCCCAGTGGTGTTGAAAGTACCAAGTCAGGTCCTTAACTTTGAGTTTTGAGTCCTAAACAAGTCATAATGCACTCTTCCCCAAATGTAATACAATTTTAACAACAATTTTAATAATACTCTAAATTTAGAAAAATCATAAGTGCTTTGTAAAGTTTGTATTTATTTGTTAAATTAAGTCTGTTAAAGCAAGTGCCACTGAATTTAATCTTTAAAAAAAAATCTTTCATGGCGAATAACACTATTAACCAGTACCGCAAAAGAAAAATGTTATATGTTTCTGTCCTGTTTTGTTTTGTATAATGTAAAGGTTGTATTTTGCTGTTGTATAGGACATTGCCAACCTCCATATGCTTCTAATCTTTGGGCTTGGGGGAAAGTATCAATTTTCAAGGCTCAAGTTTGTCTTTTTTATCAAGTTGAGTCTAAAGTCATTAAATTTGTGACTCGAGTCCACATCTCTGACTATACGAGAAAGATATGTTTTCCTTCCACATCAAAAAAATATAATAGTGCTATGAAACATTTTTTTTTACTAAACAAAACCTGACACTGATGTAAATCGTTCACTTTGCTTGTGTGGTTTTTTTTTGTACCACTCACAGGCCACTTAATTATTTACGCTTGTAGTTTCTAAGCTTCTAATGCAGAACAACAGCCCTGTCATGACTTCTGCCTTTACTAATCTTAAACATTTTCAGTTCTGGTTGGTACTGTCAGAAAGGTGATAATTATACTTTATGTTAATTTTGTAGGTAGTAGTAGGTAGTGGTGTTGAACTGGACTGTATCTCACTGAAAGTAGTTGCATATATTTTGTCCACCCTTTTACATGGCCTACACAGTGATGGAAAGTAATTAAGTAGGGCTAAATTTACTCAAGTACTAGTCCCAAGTACAATTTTATTTTACTTATTAGTATCTCAAAATAAATGATACCATAGTATTTCATAAAATATGATACTGTGCTACAGATTAAGACCATCCAACAATATATGTTGGATATATTTCAATGTGCTGACAGGGACCATTCTGCCCAAGTACTTTTATTGTATTTATTTATTTTTATTTTTTAATTTTTGCATGTTTGTTACTGAGTTTTATCCATATTTTATTTAGAGAGACAATGCAACAAAATGTAGTTCTCATGTGCATTGTTGACAGTGTGGAATTGAATGGCAATAAAATCTATCTATCTATTTATCTATCTTTTATTTTAATACCATGTGCTGCATTTGGCTTTTCATACTTTTATAGCCTATTCTTGAATGTAAGAACTTAACTTGTAACAGAGTATTTTAGTGGTTTTAAAGCTTTGACTTAAGTGAAATGTATGTGTAAAATGTATTTATTATAAAATAGTCGGATGTGTTTGTCCAAAATAAAGTTATGGGGGGAAATTATTGCGGTCAGTGTCATCTCCGTGACGGCAGGGGGCAGAGCTGAGCAGTAAAGCACAAGATTCAACGTCAGTGTCACATAAATAGAAGAAGAGTTCATTCAGCCATTACATTCTCACTCACAGCCAGGTCGAAGCCGCTAGTGGTGGAGGACAGGTCATTAGCAACCCGACAAAATGTTATCAGTGAGAGTTGCAGCAGCTTTGGCCAGGACCCTGCCCAGAAGGGCTGGATTTGTAAGTATTTAACTTAAATAATCTAAATCTGATGACGATGTTGCAGCAAGTTTATCTAATATTAGCGTGAACCTTGTGGGCGTGAAGGGTAATGTTAAGGCCGCTAGCTAACATGTCATCGGCTTAGTGCGGCAGTACACGCCGCTAAGCTCTCCTGTGTAATAATTCGCGTTAATAATCTTGAAATTGATGTATTAAATGCGTTTGTTGAAGTTGCCCTTGTGAAACGACGGTATTTGTCCTGCAGCGAGCAGCGCTGAAGTTAGCACGCAAGCTAATGCTAGCTACAAGCTAACGGCTCATTGAAACCACGCTCTGAAGGTCAGGAAGCCTGACAGCGCATGTCGTCTCCGCTGCACAGCGTTACCCTAGCACAGATTTTAAAGTGCATGTCTTTTTTTTTAAACAGGCGCTGCAATGTAATTTGTAAAGTTATGTTTGCAATTAACGATCAATCAAATCCGTCTGTCATTAAATCAGGTGTCCAAGGCTGTACCGGCCGCTTGCGTTGGGGTCAACCACCTCCACACACACAGACCATGGCTGCAGAAGACAGGTGAGACAGTCAAAAACAACATGACAGAAACTTTGTCCTGCACACTACTGGTCAGCTCTCAAAGGTGACTGATTAAGGTCATCGATCACACTATATTTACAGAACTTTCTATGGCAAATAAACAGGATAACATTCCACAGGTTTACATGTTTATCAGAAATGATTGGACAAACAAGCTCATTTGTATCTGTAGTATATGTGCCATTGTCAAGAATCTTAAACATATAGCTTCCCTGAAAAATATAAAAACATTATGTAATAGTAAAATGTATTAAATGCATGTGTCAGTCTTTCACAGGCACAGCCGAGGTTTCCTCTATCCTGGAGGAGAAGATCATGGGAGCTGACACCTCTGCAGACCTGGAGGAGACAGGACGTGTGCTGTCCATTGGTGACGGTATTGCCAGAGTGTACGGGCTCAGGAACGTCCAGGCAGAAGAGATGGTGGAGTTCTCCTCTGGACTCAAGGTGTGTATAAAAGGATAATATGCAGATGTTCTGCTTTCAGGCTGAATTTCAAACTCACTGATTTAAAACAACATTAAAGACTTACTTCACTAAAAGAATTATGGAAGTGTTTTAAGACACAGTGCAGTCATCTTGAATTGATAAAACTGAAAGAACATTGTGTTCCTCTTTCATAAACCGGAACATGAAAAGCTCCAAAACTATATATACCTAACATCTTCAGTTTAGATTTGTTTTTACCTCTTGTATTGTGACAAAAACCAGCATAAAACAATTTTCTGATAAGTTCTATTTATTTTTTTTGCCTCCAGGGCATGTCTCTGAACTTGGAGCCCGACAACGTTGGTGTTGTGGTGTTCGGTAATGACAAGCTGATCAAGGAGGGTGACATCGTGAAGAGAACTGGTGCCATCGTGGATGTCCCTGTTGGTGAGGAGCTGCTCGGCCGTGTGGTGGACGCCCTGGGAAATGCCATCGATGGAAAGGTCACTTTAACCACTATAACTTATGTTGTTGGTTTTCTTTTCTCAAGAATATTCATCTTTCATTTTAACAGGTTTACATAGTGCATATTCACAACAGGTATCAAACTTAAGGCATATATATGATGAGGAACAAACCATGAAATCCAATCACAATCCTCCCCATTCCACTAACCCTGAATAACAGTCAGAAAAGCATCAATAGGATGGTTCTCTATCTCCAGAATAGTACCAAGAAAATGACAGATGAGCTGTAAGTCAAGCTGAATATTAAAGGGAGGGGGAGGGATGCCTATGTAAAAGACAGGTTCACAATAATGGGGTACTTTATCAGAGCATACACTGACAGAAAGCAACAGGAACAAGAAACAAACACAAAATCTGAAGTTTAACTGGCATCTGTGGAAGTATTTCAGAAAGGGGCCCCAAGGTTTGGAATTTTTTTTAATCTGAGTTACAAATTGAGTAGCGCATCTTTTCAAGATTAAGGCAGGACATAATTTCCCTCCGCCACTGGGCATGGGTGGCTGGGGCAGCATCCCTCCTTCTGGTTAGAACTGCCTGTTTGGCCAGCAAAGGCAACAGACAGTGTACAGTGTTGGATCAGAGTCAAGTATACATCATCCTCTCTAATGATACTAGAACTTATGTTCAAGTAGAAAACCAAATCACGAAAAATGAATCTTAAGTTTTGATCAGAGGTGTCCAAAAGAGTCCGTTAAGACAAGACCAAATCTTTTTTTTCTCTCCCAATTAACTGAGCAGCTGTAAACGTCTGAACAACACCAGTAATACATAAAAATCTAGTTACTGATTTGATCAAATTTAAAGTAACATATTAGAATTGTTCCTTGTTTACAAGAAATTGCTTTAGTGATGCACTTTTTAAGCATCTTAATATGTCAGTTGGTCTTTAAAATGCAATTTTTTTTTTTTTTTTTTTTTTTTTTCCCCCAGGGTCCCCTGGGTGCCAGCACCCGTAGGCGTGTGGGTCTGAAGGCCCCTGGCATCATCCCCCGTATCTCTGTGAGGGAGCCCATGCAGACTGGAATCAAGGCTGTGGACAGCCTGGTGCCCATTGGCAGAGGCCAGCGTGAGCTGATCATTGGTGACAGGCAGACTGGGTAAATACTTAGACAAATATTTTTATGATCATTTGTACATGCTGTCATTCCATGGATTTATGTGGGCTAGAGCTAAGTTGCAATTTTAAATGTGAAGAACACTTTTTGATTAAATTTATCTCCAATCTCCAGAAAAACTGCCATTGCCATCGACACAATCATCAACCAGAAGCGCTTCAACGATGGAACTGATGAGAAGAAGAAGCTGTACTGCATCTACGTCGCCATCGGACAGAAGAGGTCCACTGTTGCTCAGCTGGTGAAGAGGCTGACTGATGCTGATGCCATGAAGTACACCATCGTGGTCTCTGCCACCGCCTCTGATGCTGCTCCTCTGCAGTACCTGGCCCCATACTCTGGCTGCTCCATGGGAGAGTACTTCAGAGACAATGGCAAGCACGCCCTGATCATCTATGATGATCTGTCCAAGCAGGTAAAGGCTCAGATTGATGTTGTAAAGTGAAACTAAAAAAAAAAAAAAAAATCAAAATGTGAAATGCAGCCTTTGTAAATTTTATTTTTCCCATCCTCTCTCTTTCTCTCTCAGGCTGTTGCCTACCGTCAGATGTCCCTGCTGCTGCGTCGTCCTCCCGGTCGTGAGGCTTACCCTGGTGATGTGTTCTACCTGCACTCCCGTCTGCTGGAGAGAGCTGCCAAGATGAACGACAACTTCGGTGGTGGCTCCCTCACTGCCCTGCCCGTCATTGAGACCCAGGCCGGTGATGTGTCTGCCTACATCCCCACCAACGTCATCTCCATCACAGACGGACAGGTGTGTCTAAAATTGTTGTTGATGTACTTGGTTTTGTTTTGGCCTATATTTGAAACACTCCACTTTACAGTACTGATAAATTCTAACATCATTATCTGTTTGCTGTAGATCTTCTTGGAGACTGAGCTGTTCTACAAGGGTATCCGCCCAGCCATCAACGTGGGTCTGTCTGTGTCCAGAGTAGGCTCTGCTGCCCAGACCAGAGCCATGAAGCAGGTGTGTATTTTTTTATTTTTAAATATAGATATTACCTGAACATTTTAGCTTAACTTCATGTTTGGTTTTACAGCAAATTCGGCAACAGTTTTATACAAACAAGTGCTGAACTTTATAGAGGCTCCAGCATTATAAATGATCTTATTAGAATCTGATTTATTGCGAAAACAGGTTTCCACATACAAGGAATTTTTTTTGATGTCAATTACTATGAAGGTATTTAACAGTTTGAAATGAAAGAGCTAGGCAGGAATGTGCAAATGTTGACAGTATTTATAATAAAAAACGCAATGCAAAGAGATAGCATACCAAAACGATTTGTGTTAATGTCGTGCATTATTTCTACCCTGTAGGTGGCCGGTACCATGAAGCTGGAGCTGGCTCAGTACCGTGAGGTGGCTGCCTTCGCCCAGTTCGGCTCTGACTTGGACGCTGCCACCCAGCAGCTCCTTAACAGGGGTGTTCGGCTTACTGAACTGCTCAAGCAGGGACAGTACTGTAAGTGTCAGCTTGTTTTACAATTTCTGTTTCCCAAGAGAATTTAAAAAAAAAAAAAAAAAAAAAAGCTAAAGTTGTATTGTATATCTCTAAAATGCTAAACTAATCTGTCTCCCCTTCTTTGCCCTCCTCCAGCTCCCATGGCCATTGAGGAGCAGGTAACAGTTATCTACGCTGGTGTCAGAGGTCACTTGGACAAGATGGAGCCCAGCAAGATCACAAAATTCGAGAAGGCTTTCCTGCAGCACATCCTCAGCCAGCACCAGGACCTGCTCGCCGCAATCAGGTGAGACAGATTTCTCAGCCACGTTTCAACAGTTATCCACATAGTCAGACAAGATACTATGAGTGTTTACAGTTTTAAAAGTGTTAATTTGACTTGACCTGTTCTCCGTTTCAGGGCTGACGGCAAGATCTCAGAGGCATCAGACGCCAAACTGAAGCAGATTGTATTGACCTTCCTGTCCAGTTTTGAGTAATGGATAGCACTTCTCTTGATCTTCAGTGAGCTACCTGTCTGTGTCCCCGTTATGCTTATATATGTGAACACACTGAAGGCCAAAACCTCCATGTACAGATTTCTCCAAATAAAATTTTACAACCCTAATGAGCTGTAAAATCCTTCTGTGTGCTTAACGGTAAGTTAAGTGTTTGGTTCGGTGCCCTGTGAGCAGATTTACTACTGGCAGAAGAACAAACACAATGCTTTAAACACATTTAATGTGTTTATGAATTTATGTCTTCTAGTGCACCAAAACTCAAAGGTTAAACGATCCATAACAATCCACATACGACAGTCATGAATTCTGTTCACTGTAATGAGTTGTTCATAAGAGCATTATATTTAAGAGGGCAAATGAGTGTGTTTAGACTTTGCAAGTGTCTGTTTTCCTCACTGTTTTCAGAGGATGGAAGGACTGAACTGTACGCTCAGTTTCTCAACTGTGGCTGAAATGATGGGGTGAAAATGTTTGATACTATGGTAATAAATCCAGTGACGCTGTCACACATCAAATCCATTTTGTAGTGTCCTGTGTTATATCATGAAAGCTCCTAACTGCTGCCTTTCTGAGTTACTATAGTGAGAAATATTTACAGATCTGTGGTCTGAAGTTTGACTTGTTAAATTGATATTACATTACATAACTCACAAAGAACATTTATTCTACTTTTACATCTAAAACAGGGCGAGAGGCTCCTCTGCCATTTCTGTAGTTATCTTAATTATAAATTAATCAGCATGTTATTTTATCTAAAAAAATTTGAAAATGGATAATGTGATTGCTTCTACTTGCTTTTTTGTCTGGCCCAAAGATATTAATTTTAAAATAATAAAAAATAGAGAGGCAGCAAATTTGCACATCTGCACAGCTGAAGCAAGCGAATGTGTTGAATTGAACTAGAAAGAATATCAAAACAGTTGCAGACTACATGTCTACACAATGAATTGCTCTATTTCTAAGTGTGTAACTTGACACCTGTAAAGCAAACTGTAGGGTAATGTGACCCTGAGTGCAGCCTTTGTATCACTCATGTCCAGTAGGTGGCCTTAGATGCCACAAAGTAGACTGCGCTACTCAGACTCTACTGCAGTTTTCAACCCATATCTCATACCAAAGGTCGTTGAACATGAGTCACTGGTAGTAGACTGTATTTGTCCCTATTGTTAGAACAGCCTACTGTAGTTTGGTATACAGTTTTTTTTTTAAATCATATATGAGATGGTATATTTTTTTGAATGTTATCATTTGTACCAACAAAAATACAAACAACTCTCCATGACATAACACAACATGTAAGTGTTGAATCCCATTTAACTCACTTTCTCCCTGCTTTTATCTCTTATAAAGAAATTAAGTTATATATTTTTTAATATTTTATTTGTAGATTTTCAGATTTTCACACAACACAAATAAAAGTACAAGTCACTCTCCCACACCCTCAGAAACAAACAGTACAAAAACAAAAGAAGACAAAAATAAATAAACAAACAAATAAAAATCAAAGTTCTTATAGGTAGTGTGACCAGTTCCAGCTTCAACTACAGAACTGATGTCTGTACATGTGCATATAGTACAAGTACACAAATGTTTTTTGTCAAACACTACAGGCCTTTCTCAATAAGCTGGACATGAATGGTTGCCATGTTTGTTCAGACCTTACAGACTATATCTAACTGTCTCCATGTGTAACAAGTTGATGGTTTCTGCCACCCAGGTCGTAAAAGAAGGTACATCCTCAGTTCTTCAAAGAGTTAAAATATTCCTTTTTGCCACAATATTGTACTATCTTTTGTTGGTAGGTGGCGGGTTCAACCCAGGATGACAGTGCATGACGTTATAAAATTTAAATCTATGACATTTTAAAAAGAAGAGACAGAAAAGAAAGATAAAAAAAATATAAGTAACTTCCATTAACATAATCGAGTTTTGCTACATGAAATAGTTATTTACCCTTGAATCCTGCTCCTTCTTTTGTTACAAAGGCTGTAGGTCAGTAATACTTAACTTTGGCCCATGTGCCAAATCTGGCCCTAGATGGGGTGCCAAATGGCCGCCAAGTGTTTTTTAATTCACAATGAAAATAAATTGATTCACTCTAGGATTGTTACTTTAAATGTTAGTAAGGGACCAGAGAGCTCAAAAGGCATCAAAATAGAGCTTGTGTATTTTAAAAAAAAAGGTGCCAGGGCAGGATCTCCTGGACCCCCTGACAGAGGTCTAGGCTAAGCTCTGAAAGTCCTCACATCCTTGAAACACACCTGTGTACACCTGACCTGTGTGCAGGGCTGCTTATTCATTTAACTGATAAATATATTCATGCTTGTTTATTACCTGGCCTCCTGTCAATTTCCAAAAGAAGCCCCCGGGAAAAGGAAGTTGGGTTTCCCTGCTGTAGATTATTCTACTTGACTTCTGGTGCAATTTTAACACCTAACTTTTATCTTGTTTTCTTCGTCACTGCACCGTCATAGATACAATGGGAGACGTTTCTCACTAAACTACCTCCCCATGTTGAGAGTAACAATATGACTACCACCACCATGTGAATTTAATTCCTCATGAGGGATCCACCCTGCTATTCACACCCTTATTTCCCAATGTTGTTGTACTTTGTGTCTCCCTTCAAACAGGAACAAGACAAGGTCATACAGTTGTTGTTTCAGTTGAGTACTTTGCTCTGTCTGCTCTCTACTGTTTTATAGGTGGAGTTCCAGACCACTTATGGAGCCATTTGCATCCATTATTTTCTCACTCTTTGCATTTCTAAACAGTCAATACTGTTAAGAGGATCCTCTTATCATTGTTTTCTCCTCACAGTTTTCCTATTGTCTCACAGGAGCCGGAAAGATCCTGGTGTGAGCTTACTTGAGTAGGCATTATGTCCAGAGAAGTGGGCTGGCAAAGTGTGAGGAAAATAAGTAAGTGTAGCGTGATGAAGATTCAATTCATAACCACTCAGTGCCAATTCTTTAAAAGCTGCCATTGCACATTCTTCACTCTGAGTCGTTTGTTTCTCCAGTGGCATCACTGCCTGGTAAGATGAAGTGAGACATGTGACATGTGAAAGTGAATGGAGCTGCTTTCAATAACGACTATTGTCGAGGTCAGCGTGACAACAAGAGAGAGCTCTGTGGCGCAACAGAAAACGTGATGGGTCAGATTTCAGAAGTGGGGGAGGTAAAAGTGATGCCACAGCAAGATGAGCAGTTTTTCAGGGAACAAATGCACTTGGAGTCATGATTCAGTATCTAGTAAGTATGCATAAAACTTTCACATCTTTTAGTGATATACAACAAAATCATGTGTGATTGATTCAGAGCCACATCACCCTTCCACCCTACCCCCTTCATACTGCATTAATTAATCATTACTGTGCTTATTCCACTTTTGCAGCGTTTTTTCCTTGCTAAATTTCAAATTAATTATTTATTTCTTGGTGTATATTGTGCACCACGCAATGCTGCTGTATGATTGTTCATATAATGTAAAGTTTTTCTTCTAATTAATGAAAACTAGCTTTTTTTAAAGTAGTTTTTTGCAATTTCCCCAGGAAATTGCACTCACGCCTATTTCTACATCCCCTGCTCAGTTCTCTTTATGCTTCACATACATAGCTTCAAATTAAAGTACTTGGCAAGGAGCACCTATTCATATTGCTCTCTAGGTCGTACCAGCTCTACTGCCGTTTAGCGGCTTAATTAAATTTGCTCAATAGGGTCAGCAGACTTAAGTCAATAAAGAGACAATGGTGAGGAATTTCATACATCGACACATTCCTAAAAAAATACATGCTGAGGTATGTGTGACATTATGTATTGAATTGGCAGTTGAGAATAACTGAAGCTTAAACAGGAACTGAAACTGAGTTTCACGTGGGGCAACAGGGTGAAACAAAGCACACGGATGAAATTTCATCCATCTATCCACGCTTATTCAAAGCCAAGTCGCAGGGGCAGCAGGCTGAGCAAAGTACCCCAGACGTCCCACTCCCCAGCAACTCTATCCAGCTCCTCAGGGATCTCAAGGTGTTCCCAGGATAGATGAGATATGTAATCCCTCCAGTTTGTCCTGGGTCTGTCCTACAGCCTCACACTAGTGGGACGTGCCTGGAACACCTCTAATGGGAGGCACCCAGGAGGCATCCTGATCAGATGCCCAAGTCACCTCAACTGACCCCTTTCAACACAAAGGAGCAGCAGCTCTACTCCAAACTCCCTCCGGATGTCTGAGCTCCTCACCCTATCTCTAAGGCTGAGCCCAGACACCTTTCTGAGGTAACCCATTTCAGCTGCTTGTATCCACGACCTCATTCTCTCGGTCACTACCCAGAGCTCATGACCATAGGTGAGGGTTGGGACGTAGATGGACCAGTAAATCGAAAGCTTTGCCAGTCTGGCGCAGCGCCTACATCACTGCAGGCGCTGCGCCAAACCGCCAATCCATCTCACGCTCCATGCTACTTTCACTTGTGAACAAGACCACAAGATACTTAAACTTCCTCACCTGGGGCAGAAACTCACTCTCAATCCGGAGTGTGTGATGATGCCAACAGAATCACATCATCTGCAAAACTACTTGGGATGAAATTTTGATCATGTGATTTGATCTCTATTCTGCCACCAGCAGGTGGTTTCAGTTGAACATCCTGTTGCAAGTAGCAACCACTGTTTAAAGAATTCGACAGCTGTTGAAGCTGACTGATAGTCCTTACATCCACCATTTTGTGAGATCTGTGACCAAGCAAATAGTGACAGACATCTTTTATCTACTCCACACGGACACCCTTGTTGGATCATTGTGTGTTGGTGCTGTTTTTATTACATATGTTTTGTGCACAATGATTTGTGAGTTCACTAACAAAGACCACACCAATAAAGATTTAGGGTAGTATATTGCATACGATGGGTTAAGGGTCTAAAGGGAAGGAGTCTACAGTTTGACATTGCTTTACAGTAAAGACTCAAAAAGCCAACCTCTGTCTTTAATCTGCATGGCTGTGCACCTACACACATAATGAAAGCAGAAGCATCACATAAGTGGTTTTGCCAGGAGCCTGTAGACCCAAGTTGACATTGATGAGCGTGGTTCATTGCTGTCACTGTGTGTTAAACTAAACCTAGTTCCCTCGGTCACTGTAATAGGATTTAAACTCTTAAGCAGATCTTCAACTCGGACATTAGCAGCCAAGGATCAGCACCTTGTCTGCTGACAGTTTCCTTTGGTGAAGACAAGCTGACCTCTTCAAAACAAACACGTTTCTCAATTGACATCAGAACGGCCACATTTGCATGCTTGTGGTCTCTATGGTCTGTCTACAAAGGCAGGGAATGACCCGCCCGAGGCTGTGTTTTGTTTTTCATGTATGTCTGCATTTCTGAGACAAGTCTGCTGTGGAATCACACTCCTGGTTTCTCTTCCTTACACTGCAGTTTTACTGAAAAAAGACAAATCAGCTATTCCACTGCAGTAAATGAGTCTGCAGTTGAGTGTATCGACAGCTTTTCTGTGTCCAGGGCTCCATTTACTTGAATTATAGCTGCTTTGTTTTTTCTACAGACAAAACACACAGGAATCATTTCCCTCTTGTAACAAACAAGCAAACCGGTGCTCTCTTTATTTGCCACACATTTGTTTCCAATTACTGCTCTAAACAACACTGTTTAAAGCTTTAACACAAACAGCTTCATACAAACTGTAAAAAAGAGAAAAAAAAATCAATGCATTGTATTTTTCATTCAGGAAATAACATTAGGGAAGGGACATAACGGCAGGTAGCAACATAAAACAACAACTTAAAATATATAATATTATTTCTGAGTTCAGTCTCCATTTAAAACTTAAGGACAGTCCTGGTTTTCTTATTCACAGGTGCCAGGCTCTCCACAAGCCTGCTTGCAGTGTGCACACAGACGCTCATTATATTCTGGGCAAAAGGAATTTCATTCATTCATGATGGCAACATCAGACCAATATACACTGGAAACCACACTTCCAACAAGCTCACACTGTAAAAAAGCAACTTTTCTCTGAGGTAAACACAACATGCTGTGTTTTGCTTTGTCATTCCATAGTAAGCTGTATTATGTTGGAATTACCGGCACAAAGTTCTGCGTCTTTATATCTCCATAAAGTGCAAGAACCGTCTTCTGTAGTGCACTTTTCCTCCTTAAATCAAAGTTTACCAACCACACCAAAAATAGCAGCTAAATCCTGCAGCGTCAGCTCCGCGGGGCAAACTGTGTTGAAGAAATGCACAGAAACAGCCAGCAGTTAAAATCAAACACTTGCAGGTCATTGATGTGTTTTAGGTCCTCCGTTAGGGAGAAAGGCCTTTTACAGTATTATCTCTGAGGCCTCGGAGTCAGTCAGTGCTGCCGTAGTGGTTCCCATTAGAAGGGTTTTCCTGTAAACTGGTGTGTGAGGCTTCCTCCTGTGACACCACTGGGTCCACTGGCTGTTCGAAGAAATTGGACACACAGAACACCTGCAGAAACAGAAGTAACACGATTAAAACACATTATTCTGTATTACTGTGAGTGAACATCATTAAAATGGAGCAAATGTTATTTTAAAGGTTCTATTTATTGTGTTTCTGTGCAAAATGTCTGATTTATTTTTAACATTTATCTGTTTAATAAATTATTTATTCATCATTGTAATAATTTAGTCTCGCCGACTGACTGCTGGGTGAGTCAAGAGAAAGTCATTGTCAAATCCCCCAGAAATCTGTTTTTCAGTTCAAGTGGAAATCCCAAACATATTTAACATATCTTGAATATTTCCACTTGATTTGAATGGTGCAATCATAAAATATGAAGTTTGGGGTTTAAATATTTGATGAATAGTTGGAACAAGCTGATACAGAATTTATAGTGTACAACACTGTTAGACACAGTGTGTTATAAGATGAATTTTTTTAACCTTAAAGCTCCCTAAGGAGGAAACAAAAGTAGAAAACTGCGTGTTAGAGGTTTCAGAGGTACTTTC
The DNA here is from genome assembly GCA_019142605.1 of Cephalopholis sonnerati. NCBI lineage: Eukaryota > Metazoa > Chordata > Actinopteri > Perciformes > Serranidae > Cephalopholis > Cephalopholis sonnerati. The sequence goes on from JAGQAX010000007.1 coordinate 28,648,813, forward strand.
TTTAAAAAGATCTGACTTCCCTTTTCAATTGCATATCGTGATAATACTGCATAAAAATGTGAAACTTACTGTGAGAGTAGCCACCAAACCTCCTTGCAGGAGGCCAGTGAGCACATCACTCCAGTGATGTTTGTAGTCAGACACCCGGGACAGACCCACGTACACAGCAGTGGCAATCAGGAAGAATTGGATGGTGGGACGCAGAAGCCTCGACCACTCCGACCTCAGTCTGGCTTGAATGTACAGCTACAGGAGGAAGACGACATGATTTAAAAAAGAAACAAAAAAAGCTGTGGGGTCACACCTAGGCGTGCGCTTTATAGCCTATTGCCCAAGGCCATATTTACAGTGCAGGTGTTGGCGGCTAATGCAAATTTGCTGAACAGAGTTATGTCATTTATGATCCCTATATGTTTTAACAATGCCATAAACAAGTCATTTTTATAGTTAATCTGAATAAATTAGCTTGTTAAATCAATTATAGACACAAAAACAAATAAAGCAAAGCTATATATTAGAATTAACATTTGTATATGTAAGCCAAATTTAGGCTTTAAATACTTTTAGAGGTAGAATAAATGTACTTACTACAAGGAACAGCATGCAGTACATGGAGAAGGATGAATGACCTGAGTAGAAGGACAGTCTGCAACAGATAAACAAAAGAGATACTGAATGAAATTAGGCACCATCGGCTTAATCAAGTCAGATTTCATTCATAATGAAGATGGTTTATCATAAATAAACTCTATTACTGGTTGTTTAACAGATGAATATTTTACAATTTTACAAGTCAATATCAGTTTACTACTTGCAAGACGCACGACTTAGACTGTGAAAACTGTTGCATAATATCTGCTGTGACTCTCTTATCTGAGAAAATAACTCGTCAGGGTTATCTCGGCTTTGTCTTTGAGACTCAACATTTTTTAACAAAAAGCCTAAACTTGGGGGAGGGTCTAACAAAAAGACACTATTTCACAAGTAATAGTTTATAGTGTCTTTAGTGTTAATGCCTTTTTTTGGGGGGTTTATTTGTCAATAGCAGATGATTATAATGCATGTAGTGAGGCTACTTATTCATGTGTCTGTCCTTGTACATCTGGTGCTGTGACATTTATTTAATTCCCCAGCAAAGATCAATAAAGTTATCATGTCTTATTGATTTGAACTGTGGGAAGTGTATGATTTAGAGTTGTAACAACAAAAAGTCAGGATATATCTTGGCCTAATGCATCCATTTTTACAACTCTCATTTTAAAAAAACACTTTATTTTTGAAGCACAGTGAATTTGCGGCACAAGCTTTTATGGTGAAGTGCCAATTCCTGTTGTAGTGTGAGTGAAAGACAGACGAGCAAACTAGCTCAACGACATGACCAAAAGCAAGTATGATGCTGAATATATTAAACTTTAATGACTAAGGAGAAATCTGGACCCCGTGGCTGGGCCTGCTGGGAACCACTGCTCAATACAATATTCAAAGCATATCTATGACTCAGAGATTGTCTGCAGACAGCTCTCAACACGGAGGTGGCTGAACCAGTAACCAGTGACAGCGCAAACAGTGCTAACAACAGCAACGGTGCTGACAGAGCTATCAGTGTTAACTTGATAGGGAATCAGAGGGTGAGCGCTACACTTCTGCTATGACATTGCCCAATTATCAGTGGTAACCGCAGACCTAGCCAGTGGGACACACTCACAGGGACTTGAATGCCACACAACTGTCTACCACAACAACAAACAGCTCAGATTACAAACACACACAGAGGTAGCGTGACTTCAGTCTCTGCTCGGGACACCATTACTCCACTATACCTTTACATAGCACATAGCTGTTTGCCGCAATATTGATGCTCTGAGTATCGTATGGAGCTCCTTTAATCACTGGAGTATCCCTTTAAGCAATGCCTGCTTGATAATAAGGGATCAATTCTGCTATATCGGATGACAGATAACCATATTGTCAAGTCCAGAGGCAGCACTCTTGGTTGATCAGGCTCCTTCCAGTCAGACTCTACTATTACACAATGCTAACAACGTTATTATCAAGTCAAAAGGTCATAAAATATGTATGAATTTCTCCGCCTAAAAAAGAAGCAGACCATGTTTTTCTGAGGTGGTTCTGGGAGGTTTATTTACTCCATGTTCTGGTTTATTACCTGGCCTCATCTACCAGAAACTTCTCTCCAGTGCAGGTGAAGTTCTCGATGTATCCGCCTGCTTTGCAGTTGATGGTATTCCAGACTGGTTTGCATACAGCCAGGAAGTTTGGCCGCAGACGGCCGATGGAGTACTTGGCTATGTCTGTCAGAGACTGGCTAGCAGCAGCTCCGAACACATAGCTCCCCACAGCTTTGTAGACACACGCCACATACTTGGTCCCCACAGACTGGTTCTTGATGCGAGAGAAGTAAACAGAAAGGCACTCGCCGCAGATGATCTGCAACAGAGGAGACAGGTAAACTCAACAACTGACAGTCAAAGGTCGGAGAGCTTGTGCAAGAAGACGACTGTTGACGTACCACGATCAGTGTGAAGGGGATCATGACTCCTCCCAGCAGCTGGTAGGATATGGTGTCCTCTTTGAGGGGGTATCTGATGGACTCATCGTTACAGAAGAAACCCCGTTTGAAAGGGTTGTGTTGAGGGGTGAGGATAAAAAATGGGAGTCCAACTGTTCAAATGAAGAAAGAGGCAGATAATCACAATAAATTCAACCTCTTCAGCTTGTTTTATATCAAAATGCACATCCTACTTACAAGACACTGCAAATACTCCTGTAAGTCAGATCGCTGCCATTACATAATGCCAATAGTTTAACGTTTTAGTCACAGGAAACGTGACATCTTGGTATCACACAGGCATTTCCCCTCTTGAAAAAGAAGCTGGTGACTCTTGTGTGTTTCATTTAGCTCCAAGGAAAAAAAAAAAAACACTGTACAAGTTGCACAACAACAGAATGAAATGCTAGAGGCCTGGGTTACTACAGAGCAGTATTGCAAAAGTCTCACACTGGAGCAATGACGGTATGATTATCTGAGGAGACTCATTATGGTGTTAATCTGTAACCAGAGCACATAAAACATGCTCCGACTGGCTCTGGTATTACAGAACTGAACTGAGATGAGGAAGACAGGAACTTCCCCAAACTATGATCATTGCATACGGTAGATTTTGGCTAAATGTGTCACCACACAGTCACAGAGCTTTGTATGGACCTGTTTGAACCCAGTGCAGGGGAAATTACACTGACTGCTGGCTTTTAAAATTCTGAATAAACTACAACTGGCTGTGAATGACATCAGTGAACTATGTTGATCATGTAGTTAATCATTCAAGATGTGATCTGCTCAAGCTAAGATCTGTCTTCCACTTTCATGAAGTTAAACATTAACAGCATGAAAGAGAGGAACAGAAGTATGGAGAAATAAAAACTACTTTTTTATTGTTTATCTTTATTTGATTATTTATCCTTTCCGTCTTTCCTCTGTGCAGTCATGTGTCATAGATATCTGTATTTGACAACTGGCTGCAATTCAAGAATTTTTATTGGATTTTGTGTGTGTATTAAATCATTGAGTGAGCTTTCTCAGTGTGAATCACCTTGATGTTGAAGTTGTTGCACAAGAGTTATGCAGATTAACATACATCTTGCATCAAGACATGGTAATAATAAAAGGCATTATCTTATGAAACAAAGTACAGACAGTAAAGCAGAAACATGTAATTTGCAATGTTTGTTTAAATGTCTTGAAAAGTGATTTATATTTTACAATAAATATTAAAACAGTTACCAGACAGCTAGTGCACTGAAGAACTTACATGTGACTTTATTTGGCTTGATTTGGCTTATCTTAATACATTTTAATATAGCTATTAAAGTCCAACATATCTGATTCTATCAAGGATAGAAGGATAAAGTCCAGGACTTACAACCATCATTGTCCCTCTTGGGGTTTTAAAGTCCACTGACCTTGATCAAGACATCCATTCAGTGCACTACAGCTAGAAATTTTAATCATGCAAACAAATAACTGAAAACATTCTCAGAAAACAGGCAAAGTTTACCAGTATTAAATGCACCCAAAAGAGAAATCACATCTATAAAGACAACTGTTGTGTGACATAGTAAAAAAGAAATAGCAATTACTCTATAAATACAGAAAACTAATATTTACTGGGTATTTATATGACTCTTGCACAATGACAAAGCAACCCTGCTGCGATTAAAAATTTGTTTTACACAGTGGTAAAGTGTGACTAAGTAAATTTACTCTAATACTGTGCTTAGGTACAATTTTAAGATACTGTACTTACTATCAGTATATGCTGCTTACATTACTGTTCAGAGGGAAATACTGTAGTGTTTACTCCACCCCACTTATCTGAGAGCTCTAGTTACTAAATACTGTGAATACTGACTTAGTTTTATGTACTTTAAACCATTATATTTTTGCATGTTATTGATTTAATGACAAAAGAGTAGCCTATATTTGAAATAAGGTTCAGCTTCACCATGTACAACAGTAACACTGCTTATGTAACTCTTTGTGTACTGTCATGCTGTGAGCCTCCAGAGGTGATGCATTCAATGGTCAAAGTAGATACTCAAAGAGGTGCTGTGATGCGCTGTGATACTGCCAAAATCCTAAGATATGGTGTGATGCAATTGTTGGATCATACCACCCAGCACTACAGTAGCTACTCCTGGTGACCTGCTACACTTGGACCATGGGGGTCCTTTCTTTTGATTAATATTATTCATTTGATTATTCATTTAGTCTTGTTATTTATTTGTTTGTTTTTTTCTGTCATTATTTGTATATTTATTTGTCCGCATGTGCTGTTTTGTCAGTTACACAAAAGTGTACTGTGCAATTGGTTTTGTATCTGATGATTTCTTTTCTTTTTTTTATTTAAATTAAAAGAAAATTACAAAACCCACCACTTACACATTGATGCATCAGTAATAATGATCTACTAGTATAATATCTGGTAATATAACATTCAGAAAGGGCATTTTGGATACTTTTACTTTGATAATTTAAGTACATTTTACTCACTATACTTCTGTACTTAAGTACACTTTTGAATGCAGGACTTGAGTATGGGGATACTTCTCCCAGCCCTGATTTTACAGGAGTGTCCCACACACTGAGGACACAACGTTTACAAGACATACAAGAGGGATTTATGATAAACCAGGATCACATTTATACTTTGAACAGGTGACTGGAAATTATTGTTTACACTTTCCAGTTTCCAAAACAGAATGAATGTGCTGCTGCACAGTCAGCATCACACAGCTGACCGCAAGACACTGACTAAGCAAAGTGAGTGCAGATTAATCACACGGAAAGATTTCTGTGCGTCCAGCCCTCTCTGTCTTTATCAAACAGCTGTAAAACTGAGCTGTCTGCGTGTCTCCAGGCAGGACAAAGGTTCCTTTAATTGCAGCATTGTCAGTAACATTGAGCAGCGCTGCAGCTTGTCTCTGCGCTGTGATTACATTACAAACACTGAGCTAAAAATACAGCTTTGCTTGGAAAAAAACACACACAGGGTGGGACTTTGTTGCCTTCTTTTTTTCCATCTTCCTGCCTGGATCCCTAAAACCTCAAGCCTCCCAGTGTGTGTGTGTGTATATGACGTGTATGCAAATCTTTTGAATGGATTTGTTTAAACTACTACTTCATATAATAGGCTGTGTCTCTACCAGAAGAGTTGCTGCAGGAGTTTGATGACAAAGAAAGTCAACTTTAACGAGCTCTAATGTCTTTATAAATAAACAAAACGGATTAAAAGGTTGGTTTAACGCACAGGGGTGTGTGAGGTTTACATACCGAGGATGAGGCAGATAATGTCCAGCACGATGAGAGGGATCCCTGCAGCTTCAAACATGTTGCGTCTCCTTCTTCTGCTCTCTGTTGTTGTGAAAAATGTCCCGTCTCGGCTGTCCCGGCTGGTTTTAGGCGACACGAGACGCAGCCTATCTGCCGCACATGTCTCGCTATTCCAGCACAAAATTAAAACAGAGTCATTGTGCAACCACCAAATTCCGGGACTGCCCGAGAAGCTAAAACTACCAGGGGATTAAAAAAATATTTATAGGCGACAGTAAATTAAAAAAAAAAAGAAAAAACACTAAACTAAAATCTAAATCTAATCTAACACCACCACACAGTGAAGAGCCGCTCACCCTCTCATCTGCTCACAAAGCATCATAACACAGCGGGTTTTCTTCAGCTCATAACACCGTCCTGTCCTCACATAAGACACACATTACCGGTGAGCTACGAGCGCTCCTCTCCCGTTGTGATTAGCGCTGCCTTCACGTGCAGCTGGGAAAAAACAAGGAGAGTGGTGAATGCAGCAGGAAGCTTGTAGTTTTATGTGAAAATCTGGGCTCCTGAATTGTGACGTCAGTGGGTGGAGTTTGATAATGAGAGTGCAATTCATCACAGTGAAGACGAATAAAAGTTAGAGCACGTTTTATACTGAAATATGCACCAAAAAGTACCTCACAAAATAGTCAGAATAAGATTTACTAATAAGCTGGTTTTCACCTACAATGAATTTGCTTTGTTGTTTTGCCCATTTTGGCATGCATTTTTGTTTTCTCCTAGCTATTTGGGATCAGTAGGACCTGTGTAAGTATATAAAAAAACAAAACACTGTCAGTGATAAGTAAGTCCCAGTGTCTTAGAACGAGACAACAATAAAGTCTCAATGCCCTCAGAGGAGACTAAGAATAAAGTCCCACTGTCTGCAAACGAGTACTTCCTAATTAACAGTGTCTTAGCTTGTTACTGTCGCTAAAATTGGTCAAACTACAAACACCATTAATCATAAATAACGAAAGTTTCAACCATAAAACAGTGATCAGGTTTTGGACCTTCTCCACTTTTGCATGTCAGGATCGGCTGCAGACTGACTTAGCAGAGATGGCTGCCATTTTGTTTTTACATGGATTAGTGTATTGTGCTCTCACTACCACTAGAAGGCACAAAAAGTGTCCACAAACAAGGACAACAGGTCTAAGTTAAGTAGAAAGAAGTATAAGGTCAAGTAAAGCCAAAATGTGATGTCCTCATATGAGGACACAGGGTATAACAAATAATAAACATATTAAGAGGATGTAAAAATGAGGAAAAGTGATGCAACACTCAGGAACATAAATATAGAATAGAAAAAATAAAATAAAATATGAAAAAGTAACTCAGAAAATACAATAACACAACAAAAGGTGGTCTATTTCAGAATAAGCGAGCTGTGCAGTTTAGTGCAGGATGTTCAAACATATAAAAGATGGAAAACACAAGTATTGAGACACATGCAAAAGAATAAAAATTAAAAACAAAGCACAAGATGTTTAAACTAAATAAATAAATACTAACTAGATAACAATTAATAGAGACGTGGGGCTCGATGGGACACCAGCGGTTCAGCCATGCTGTTGTTGATTAACTTTCTATCAATATATTATAATCAGTTATCCGTCAGCTGAGTGTTTCAACTCTGTTTTAATTAAAAATATACTCCTTGGTGAATTCTCTTGGTTTGTTTTTTCTTTGTCATAAAAACTTTGAGTTTCTGTTATGCGTTTTAGCCAGTGGTGGAGGGAATACTTTACTGACATAAAGGTAGTAATACCACAGTGTAGAAATACTCTGTTACCAGTAAATCTTTACTTAAGTGAACGTACAAAACTATCAGCGTTGAAATATATATTATATATTAAAATATACATATAGTACCATAGGTAGAAGTACTCATTTTGCAGAATGGCCTGGTTCAGTATAATGTAGGCTATATTATTGGATTAGAGGCTAATTATTGATGGATTTTCTTTTTATATTTCTGTTAGCTTTGTGCTGTTTTGTTTTGTTCTGTCTTTTTTATTACCTGTTCTTGTGTTTCACCTATCTGATTTGTCCTTGTTGTATGCCTGTTAAATCTAAAAGAAAGAAATAACAATAAAACTGTTAATAAAAATTTTTAAAAATACATCGATGGATTAATGTACCTATCATTTTAACTGGTAAAAGTGGAGCTAACTTTATAAAAATATATCATATTTGTTGATAATATTTTGTGTTAATAGGCTGAATTTGTAAATAACTAGAGACTAAAGCTGTCAAGTGAATGAAGTGAAGCAAAAAGTACAATGATTGCCTTTGAAATGTAGAGTATAAATATTAAGTAGCATAAAATGGAAATATTTCAGTACAGCAGGCCTACAAGTGCCTACCTCAAGACTGGACTCAGATATACAGTACATGAGTAGATGTACTTAGTTACTTTCCACCTCTGATGTTAGCAGGAAGTTATCAGCTTCTGTCTGCTCCCGGTGATCACATCTATCCTGACCGGGGCAAAGTCCTGTCCTGAAGTAAACAGAATGATGAGTGTCCAGTGTGAGGTCATTGGTCAGAGTCCCTGTGGAATTTCCCAGGTGTATTTGAATGCAGCACAGAACAGGGAAGTGGTAATAGGAGTTTCAGGCCTATCGCGTGCCGGTGTTGACGCTACGACATCCGTCGGCCGATGCACGGTTGCTCCTCCCTCTGCGTCTGCAAAGGTGACATCAGTACATCACTATTAATAGAGGAGAGACTACTGTCTCCTCATCGATGCTCCACATTGATTAGATGTAACTGTGTGGGGATTACAGCCATGTTTGCTTCAGAGCTTTAGGTGATATGTTCTTCATACACTCATACACCTATACACAAAAATATGTACTCTACAATATGTGAAATATTAGTGTAATATAGTCAGTGTAACACTTTTTTTTAAGTCAAAATGTGTGGTGATTCTCATCAGGCTAACATGTCACTCATATTAAATATGATTGTAACACTTTCTAATAAGGGTACAAATCATATACTTTATGTCTAACCAATGCACGACTCATTAATGCAGAAAATCCTCATGAGTCATGCATCAGTGAAGCATTACATAAGTAGCCTATGTGATTTGTACCCTCATTATAAAGTGCTTCCAGAAAGCTGTCTTGTTCTTGAGTTCACTGTCAGATAGCAAGAAAATCTTTGTTCCTTTTAGTGTCATCATTTGGCCAACATTAACTTGTATTTGCACAATAGATATAAATGAGGAAGGAACAAAAAAAAAAATCAACGTGCAATGAAGTTATTTATAATGTGATGACACTAGCTTATATTGCTCTGGGCAAAGCTTGCTTCTGAAAACAGTGGAAAGAGAATTAAAAGTCTTAAAAAATGTTTGATATTAATAAGTTATCATTGAATTTAAGTAAAATTAAGTTTGAAAACTGGCATTTCAACAAAAAAGTTATGTTAAATGACATTGAAATAGAACAAGTGTATGAAAGTAAATTTTAATTACTCATAAATTATGTTGAAATCCACACATAAACAATGTGTATCTTAAACCACTGCAATATTATAGAAAACTTTAAGACATAATGACCCAGAAGTCCCAATTTATACTGCATTGTTCTCCCATAGTTCCATACATTATCTACGTTGTATGAGTATGGCAGACAAATACAAAACCAACACTTGTCCAGCTTTTATGCTACAAAAGAGAGAGCTCAAAGAATGTGAATTGATCAAACTATTATGAAGCAACCAACGCTGTATCTATTAACTTACTTACATGCTTTAAGCTTTTGTTCTCTAGTTTTAAAACTGCACAGATAATGCACAAAACAAAAAATGTGCTTCCTAACTATTCAGAACCTGCATGAAATTAGAGAGAGCAATTATGAATTTAGGGGAATAGGTGTGTTTAAGAAAAACAAGGTTAAGAACAGATGTGTATTTGTCGAAGTTAACTTGTGGAGTGGTTGTGATTAGGAATTAAAACTCTTCAGTTCACTCTGGCAAATTAAAAAAATGTTAAATATGGGGTAAACAAATTATTTTTAATATGAAATGTTCCCGAATTTGGTTATTGTTTTGAGGGGTTTTTGTCATTTTGTTGTTGATTCTGGTGGAATCACTGTGTAGTTGTTCTTTTTTGTTTTTAATATGTTGTCTTTTTTTCCCTTTTGCATAACTTAAGCTTAGTCGTAAATGAGGTATTCATGAGAACATGCAAAGTAAAATGGGTAGGCCTGCACCTCTTTGGTCTACATTTTTTGTTTTCCATTTGTTTTTCTTTTTAATTTAATGCCTTGATGTTATTTATTCTTTATTATGTGCAATCCTCTTGGAAAATTCTTAACAAGGAAATAAATTACCACTAACTAACTAACTTATTTACCCCATAATGTTGCTTATTGATGTAAATTGTGCAGGGGAGTTTTTGCCACTTTCAGAGGGGTCATTAAATCACATCAGTTGTTCTCTACAACATCTCCTCTGTGACTTTTCTATGGAAAAAAAAAAACACTTACAAATGTTCTTTCTTTTATTCACACAAAATATATCAGTCATGATTTGTATAAGTTTATGTGTCCATAATGAGAACAGTAATCACAGTAAATCATCTTTTGTTTAAAGGTGAATAATGTATGTAAACATAAATTATCATGAGAACAAGAACATACAGAACAGTGATTGATAACATCACCAAAGTCCTCCTATTGTCCTCATCATGTTGCTCTGGTTGTCTTCCTCTGAGAGCTCAAATGAACCTCAATCTCTCTCTTAAAGAACAGCTCCCCCAGCTGGCCATGAGAGGCTTCGCTCATGGCTTTGGTCTGCATACACATCTTGTATTTGTCTGGAGGGAGCTCGTCTGCACAGTTCTTCTCGTGCCACAGGTGGAAGAGGCCGCGAGACGGAGAGCGAATCACCATCAGCTTACTGTGAAGGTACTTCCTGTACAGGTGCACGTCCTCCAACCCCCAGCCTTTGATGTTGCGGTCAAACCCACCTGCCAGGAAGACATGTGCATATAACTTAACTTTAGGTATGCTCTTCAATGGCTGAGTCAAAATTTTACAAGATTCTTGTTTCCTTAAAGCTGGAGTAGGGTGGAAATCTGGAAAGGGAGGGAAACCTGACGGGATATGAAAATACACCCTCTTCCTGCAGCTTCTCCCTCTCACCTCTCTGTCCCAAACCCCTGACCGTCAGACAACCAGGGGCACGTGCTTCATACAGTAACTCAGTGTTGCCCATATGTTGATTTATTTTACGTTATTTTATTGTATTCACTCAGCCCTTCCTTGTTGTTTGTTGATCAGATCACAAATGTGCCACCACAAATTCTCTGCACCTCAAGAATCAGGGCATAAAGCAGAGAGAGGTCACTCAAAGCTGTAAACTAACAAGATATCAGGAAGTGAAACAGCTTTTCACAGTCTGGGAAATTAACTGTTAACTGTTTATGTACAGCTACTTTTACAGAATTAAGCAATCACTAAAAAGACAGTGTCATCTATGAGGAAAATGCAATATTTAATTGTATTTTGTCTTACAAAACAAGAAGCTAGGGATGACACAAGCTTTTCCATTACCTATGTTGAGAAAATCAGACCTGTACTGGCATGTCATGCCAAACCCAAAGTCTCTCCAGAATCCAGTCTCCTTCCTGATCACCTGAGACAACAGGAAAATATCAGTCTCTTACACCTTGACGACATATGCAGTTCATTAAAGTAAATAAAGCTGTTTGTTTATATTATTTTTTACCTACCAGTTGTTCTTGAATAGACGGTAAAGTTGTCTGATTACTGTAGATAATAGATGGGTTGTACTGGCTGAAGAGCACTGGATAATACACTCTCTTACCTTGAGACAAAAAAGCAGTTAAAACACACAAAAATCCAGTCACATAAATGTAAAGTTTTCTACAAGGTTTTCTACAAGTACAGTATGTGGTTGGTTCAAATCCTCCTATTCTTGAGTGTTTTTCGAAGCTGACATCGACATCTCCCCTGTTAGTTTTCTTGTTCTTTTTATGGTATATCACCTCACACCTTTAACACTCTTATCCACCCTGTTTCTGGGCCCATGACACCTTGTGTAGGCTCATGAAGCTATAAGAATAAGGTGAATTGGCAGAGCTCCATTTGCCCGTTCCTGCATGCTGCTTGTTACGTGGCAGCGAGGGCAGAAAAACCTTCTGGAATGTAGGTGCAGGCAGCAGGTGTGATGATAAATCAGACGGCAGAAGGTGTCAGAGTTGCTCCAATGAACTTTATTTATCGATGTATTTATTCTATATTTTGTCACCAGAGACACAAGTCCATGTGAAATATATGCTTCTCGTGCCGTCATTGTCTTTGTTGTTTATGAAGCTGTTTTAATGTGAACATTTTTATGCCTCTGCACCAGCGACAGTGTCAGTCTGTTTCGCCTGATTGCAGTATCCCAAGAACAACTCAAGAGAATTCATCCACTTGGACTCAAAGATGTACTGAATAGATTTTGATGGTCTAAGGTCAAAGGTCAAGGTTACTGTGACCTGGTTCAACTCATCCTCATGAAGGTGATATCTCAAGAACACCTTGAGTGAGAGTCTTCAAATTTGGCACAAGCATTCACTTGGATTTAAAGATGAACTGATTAGATTTTGGTGGTCAAAGGTTGCTGTGGCCTCACAAAACATGTTTTTGCCCTTAACTCAAGAACTCATACGCTAATTATGACAACATTAACACAAATGTCTAACAGAATAGATTGTGAAGTGATGACACTTTGTCGAACAACATGGTGGACCCACTCCCTATAGATGGCTCATTGTAAGGTAATGGAAACACGACTCTTATTGTCAGGTTATTATACACTTAAAAAAAAATGTTATGATATTATGTACCGTTTTTTGGAAGTAGTTGCCCCTAAATCCTACACACTGGCCCTTTAAAGCTGTACTTGGTAACTTTTATTACAATAGCTTTTTGTCATATTTAGTTAAACTGCCACTAGACTATAAAAATAATAAACGTAGCTTTAAGTTGTTTTATTCTTGCAGACACAGGTTATGAATCGAGGCTGGATAACGTCTCTGGAAGATGTGGCAAATGTTGCATGATGTTGAAAAAGCCTGTGTGTAAATGTTTCATACATCCTCTCTCTCTCACCAGGCTCTGCGTTGAGACGACAGGAAGTTAAGAAGTCAGCGGTGAAGTGGATGTCGACATCACAGAAGAAGAGCAGGACATTCTGGCTGCGCCTCCAGGCCCTGGCGCCCACGTCCAAGCCCCGACCACGAGAAAACTCCTCATTCAGCTGGATCAAAGTGAAGCTCCTGAAGCGAGTCTCTCTGAAGAAGAAGATGAAGAAGAAGACAAGAGGGCTGTTACGGGGAAATCTGTACTTTAATTAGATAGATACAACCCTCTGATGAAGGGACGACCGCCTCTACCTTCCTGAGCCACAGCCGCCCCAAACAAAAGAGAGTACTTGTGTAGACTGAATACTTGCAGGAGCTTTTAAAGGGGCTCTATATGATATTCAGAGTCCCAGTATCAGCAATAACTGTCATATTAACACAGTGCAGAGCGGTGTTGATGAGCTAGCCAGAGGCATACACACACAGGTATACAAAAACAGGTCCGCACACCAGAAACTGTGACGTTTCTGGCACCAGCCCTTCATAAAGACGACAGCCTGCAGGACTTCACACAGCTGGCACTCTTCAGGCCATTTGGTCTCGTGATGAAGGTGAAGAGCGAGAATGTGGACACGTGCAGCATGCTCATCAACATCATTGTCTCTCTTTCCAAGAAAGCGGATGCATTCAGACACGTTCAATGAAGCCGAAACATCACATGTTGTTTCTAACAACAACAAACAGAGAAGCTTGCATCACAACACAGAGAGAGAGCGTGACTTCATTCTCTGCTCAGGATGCTATTACTCCCGTATATCTTTACATAGCAAATTGTGGTTTGCTGCTTAATTAATGTTCTGAATGTCATGTAGAGCTCCTCTAATGAATAGAAGAGAAAATAGGCCCGTGGAGCCCTTAACTGTGTCAAGGATTTCCTCTAATTTAAGCAGTACATGTGACAAACCTGTTCAGCATCAGAGGAGGGTACTGTAGGTCACTACTACTTACTTCAACACACTGTTCAAATGTGACATGAGCTGATGATTAAACTGTAAATTGACTACATTACCTGGTGGTCTGGTCCAGCATGGCTTTCACCTGGTCAATCTGATCTCGACCAAAGTAGACCACAGTGAGATGAACCTGGCCGTCCTGCCGGATGCACACTTCTCTGATCCAAAAACACAATACAAATTATACAAATAAACATGTTAGGCCCACTTCTATATGTCTTTATCCAGAGACAAATTAGCCTTTTATTCAGGTGAAGACAACAATTAGACTCTGTAAACTGCCTCTCTTATCTGAAGTGGCTTTAAACCAAGCTACTCTATTAAGATAAGCATTCACTCTGCGCCTCTAAACATAGCCGCCTTAAGTGTGAGATCAATAATGTCCTGATACAATCATAGTAGTGTGTGTGTGTGTGTGTGAGTGCCAGTGTGTTAATACACTTTCCACATGATACCTGAAGTTGTTGATGAACTGCTTGAATGCGTCCGCCCTCTTGGAAAGAGGGACAATGATGTTGATGAGCGGTACTGTGTGTGTCCACGCTCTCGCTCTTCACCTTCATCACAGGACCAAACGGCCTGAAGAGTAAGAGCTGTGTGAAGTCCTGCGGGCCGTCGCCTTTGAACATCAGCTCATAGACAGTTCCTCTGTCCCGCTCTGTTCGAGTCAGTCCTGGCACAAAGACAGACAACACTTTATTTTATTGGCTCCATGTTTTTTCCTATAACTGTGTAGAAAAACAAGGAAACTACATTTTCTGTTAATTATGTACAATTAATAACCTAGAGGGTCTTTCAATCAGTGGTACAATTCAACGTTTATGGAAAAAATAAAGTTTCCTAATAATGACTGATTAATGTCTCTGTCTTCCATAAGATAAGCACCTAAACCATATTGTCCTTCACAATACATTTCTAGGAAATTACAAGGAACTTTTGGAAATGTGATGTTTTAAAGACGTTAATAAAGGAGCACCTGTTTTAGACAGAGGCACAAGTGTTGCTGTGAGATTGGACTGGTTTACTGGCAAGAGCGTGGATGTTATGATCAGCTGTTACATGCAAAATGACAGCAAATAAAAACACTCTAGGACACAACTAAATAGTCTAATGGCTGCCAGTAAACTTTGATTATCAGGTCAAAATGAGGACTTAACTATTCACATGACACATAGCATGTGTTTTTGAGGATATTCATTTAGTATTTTCCCTCAGTTTGGATGCAAAGAAAACCCTTTACGCAGTGATACTGTAAATCTGTTCTGGTTTTTCGCAATAGAGTTTATAGGTCTCAGTTATCAACACTGTCCTAGATTTGAACCTTGAACTTTGCATGTCTACATTGTGGTCTCCTCTGCATGCTCTAGTTCCCTAGCCTGGTTCTAGACCAGTGGTTCTCAACTGTTCCAGCCACAGGGTCCAGACATCTCCTTAGTCGTTAGTTCACAGGTCCACAGTTTAATTTATTCGGCATCTCTGTCAAATAGCTTACTCACTCACTCTACAGCAGGAAATGGTACTCCAAAATAAAAGCTCTGTGTCAGAAATTCACTGGACTTCAAAATAAAATTTGTTTATTACAAACTTGACACATTTGCAAGTCACTTGAAGTCCATTCAGAATGGATCCACAACCCACTTTTGGACCGTGACCCACCAGTTGGGAACCACTGTTTTAGACCTCTAATCACTCACTGACTTATTCACTTTTATCTAAGTCTGGTGTTGTGCTCATCGACAGGCTGTTTTCAAGATTGGAAAAACAATCAATGAATCGGAGCCTGAAATATGGTGACAGAAAAATTTTATGACAGCATGGATAGATTTCTGAATGGGCCTACTGGGCCCAGGTCCACAGGCCCCTAAGCCAGTAGCTGTTATTAATGTTGCGTTTCATATTTCATATTTGGGCAGCTGTGGCTCAGAGGTAGAGCAGGTTGTCCACTAATCAGAAGCTCCTCCAGTCCACATGTTGAAGTATCCTTGGGAAAGATACCGAATCCCAAATTGCTCCCGATGGCTGCTCATCATCTCATAATTTATCAACAGCATGACAGCGAGCGTGGATGAGGTTGATGCAGCTGTATATATTGTGTGGCTTCGCCTTACAGAAACAACTCTTCAGTCTTAAATTTCTTATGGAAAAGAAAACATCATAGGCATCAGTTGTGTTTGTCCAGCTATGACAAGAAAAACTTTTCCAGATGTTTCACAAGTGTTAACTGAGGATAAGCGTGTGAGGAAGATGACTGAATGAACTGAGATCTTTCTCACCCTCTATAAAGTCTGCAGGGGAGTATGTGCGTTTCCGCCTGATGTTGTCAGCATGTTGCTGAGGTCCATTCAGGACGTGCAGAGCCGTCTCCACCGTACTTATCAGCTCGTCTCTGCGATCTCTCCTCACAGGCCTCTCCTCTGGGTGCCTTGTCAACCCCGTCTCCAGCTGGTACACCCTGAGTGATACACACACACACACACACACACACACTAAATGAAGAGGCATGTGGTGAGACTTGACCTCAGAGGTGCTCCTGTAGTACTACTGTTGTTCTTACCAATGAACGGCTGTCCCACTCACCTCCGCAGGGTGAAAGTGTCAAAAGGAATCACTGCATACTCGCTGGGCAGCTTTACACCTGAGTTCACCTCCGCCTGGCTCAGCTGGGAGCGTAAGAACTCCTGCAGGACATGATGCAACATTTACTACTACATCTTTAATGTCACACTTCATTTGTCTCATCAGCAGACGTTACTGCTACCCCTGTATCATGTTTCCCCACCTTCAAGTCGGTCTGTGTCGGAGTTTTGTGCAGACTATCCAGACCCTGAGGCAGAATCCCTCTCGTTTTAGCCTTTTCCAGGGACTCCTGAAGCTGCTGCGTCCTCTCCTGGAGAGCCTCCTTCAGCTGCGCTATCTGCTTCGTCAGGCTGTTGATGTAATGTTTGTGAGAGTCCTCCCTCTCCTGCAACAAGGCCATGTATCCCTCCTTACTGGTGGCCCCTCCAGCCCACAGCGGAGACTGCTGGCTGCTGTGAGACGTCGGTTTGCAGGCGAGGAGGTAGAACAGGAACAGGCAGCAGCAAAGGCCCAGTACAATGAGGCCGACCCGGGTCATCAAGGCTAAAAGCCACCGTTTAAACATGGTGGACTGTCTTTTAAAAAGTCAATAAACTCTTGAGGCTTATAAAATCATGACTGTGCTTTTGTCACGTGGAGATGCACCCACCAAAAGATGAACAACCCATAGTTCCTATACCAAGATGTCCTCCTGTTTTCCCATGTCATCCATTTCTGTCACATCCTCAGGCCGCATCTTCAGTGGGTGTCCGGACATTCATTTCTCTTGAACACTGGACCAATTTGTTGGTGTGGCATGGAAATGCAACGACATCACCAGAGCGCTGAAACTCCCTACAATGACAACAATATACATTTAAAAGCAGTGGTTCCCAACCATTGAGGCTTCTAAATGAGCCTACTCGTGACTCAAACCCTGAACAGTTCAAACAACAAGGGATTTTTATGCCTCAGATTGTTTTATTTTCGGGATTTTTAGACACCTGAAGAGGTCAGAGCTTCCAGTATTTCCGAAGAAAACAGAACATAGAGTCTGTGGAGCCCTGTGAGGCTGCACATAAGCACAGCAGTGCTTTGTGCTAAACGCTAACATCAGCATGCTGATGTAATGTTTACCAAGTATAATATTTACCATTCAAATTAGCATGCTAACATTTGCTAATAAGCACTAAACACAGCTGAGTCAGACGGGAATGTCATTCATTTTAAAGGTGTTTTTCCTAAAGCAAGTCAAATTTTAATTTAATGGTGGTGCTAGAAAAAGTCAGAGGACCTCCAGAATTAGACCACGAATGTGTTTAGCAAATTTCATGATAATCCATCAATAGCTGTCTGGATCATTGTGGTGGAGTGACACACAGACCAGGGGTGTATCTATGTTCCCCAGCTCTATATTCTCTTATCAAGACTCACTGCCGAGACCTTTCAATTGGTTTTGTATTCTCAGCAACTTTTTTTCAGGTCAAATATTCAGTGTATGTTTCCCTGGGTCAATATGTTGAAATCACTAACCTACAGCTGATCATCTACTGTTGTCAGACTGTTTCTTGACTTTAGACGTTAATATCTCCACAGTGGCTGGATGGATTAATATCATTCAAACTGCATTTGAAGCCTCCACCTCCCTTTATTGTTTTGTTTTTTATTCAAACCATATTTGACCAGGTAAGTCCCACTAAGATCAACAGTCTCTTTACGAAGGGAGACCTGGCCGAGACAGTAGCACACAAAAAGTTACAGCCAAAACAACCACACAATAAAAACCATAAAAGATACACAGTTACATGTAGAAATATTCGAACTTCTGCGCACAATGGCAAGACCTAAGTGACTCATCCATCCTTGTATTTATGAGAGCTTTAAAATCAGGCAAAATCTGTTTTAGTTTGTATTGGACAGTGAGAACATAGGGATGACCCTGACAGACTGACGTTGCCTGGAGTCATGCTGCCAGCATGACTACCAAACTTTGGTTTAAGAATTCAGGGCACACACTAAAACAGGAGGTCTGGGATTCAAATCCCAAAAATAATTGTGATTTGAATCCCATTTCCTATATTTATGCATACATTTAGGGAGTACGATACAAACACAACAAAATCTGGGAAACAATTAAGTTGGTCGTAATGCTAAATTCTGCCAATATCATACTAAATATGCTTGATATGCCGCTCCTCTGTGGCGTTCTTGGAGTGTATCACAGAAAAATCAGCAGCTTGATTCACAATCTGAGCCAGAATCTGACAGATGGCCCAACATTAGTGTGTTAAGCATGATTTTTATGGTTTAAAAAATGTTTTTGAAGAGAGGGGGGGCATGTCCCCCTGTCCCCAGTGAAGATTACACTTCAGATGACTGCAAATCCAAAGTCAGGTAAAAATATCATAATGTTGTCATACATTTTTTCAATCTAATGACCCCTTAGATTTATCTGGGGACCCCTTGGGGGTTCCTGACTCTCAGGCTGGTAACTACTGTAAGTATTACTAATTAATCAGATATTGAATCATTAACACTAAAACAGATCTAATGCTGTTGATTGTGCCCTTATAATAACAGCAACAGCTATGTCCAAGGTGATTTTTTTTCATAATCTTACCATGACAAAGTCTCAAAGGACTTTATGGAAAGAAACATGAAGAAAATCTCACTTCATCTAACAAATCAAATGACAGCTGGAGAAAGTAAATCAACCAACCTGGTCAGCCTCGTCCTGATGTGCCTCAGTGTTTTGCAAGCAGATTATTGAATTCCCCGTCCGCTTCCCTCCTCTCGCTGCTGTTGGAGTGCTGGTCAGGTTCAGGTTAGCTGCTATAAAATGCACAGAAAGAGAAATAACCTGACCTTACATTCACTCTGCAGTGCCACGACGCTGAAGGTGGGAAGTGACAGAAACAAGCATTTCTCTGTGTGTCTCTCCACCCCGCATGTATGTATGTGTGTGTGTGTGTGTGTGTGTGTGTGTGTTGCCATCATCAGTTTATTCACAGCACAGATGGCTCTTTATTGCTCAGGTAGAGGCTGATCTCATGAAAGACTTGCTTATGTTTCCAGGTCCACCCAAGCAGTGTGTGTGTCGCTGTGTGTGTGTGTGCATGCGTGTTTATGAGAAGGAGCAAGTGTGTGTTGATGCATGTGTGCATGATGTTGACCACGCAGACCCTTTTAAAGCATTCTACCATTAAAAGTCAGGTCATTTTGATGAAAAAAAAAAAAAAATCCAGCCTGTTTTGGATCCTGCACGCCAATAAAATCCTTCCACAGCATCACTAGTTTTTCAGCTTAAACATCACAGTTATGGCTGCAATCTTTCATCTCCTGTGGCTCATATAAAAAAGCTTTCATCTATTTAAAATGACTGCGGAGCTTTCATCATGCCATCGTCTCAGTTGAGCACCTTACAGGCGTTAAATCACAGGGGGTCATCATCACATTCATGATGAAAATGACTGCAAAAAAACTGAGATCACAGGCTGAAACATGCAAACATCATCCTCCAACACACATTTAACACTCTACAAAGCGGTAATTAACGACAGCCATTTTAAAAAGAAAAGATTTTGTTATAATCACCAACTGCTGTGAGCCTCAAAGGAAAGTTGCAACGATGATGTCCATCATCCTGAACTGCTCGTCTCCTCTTCTCTTTCTTCTTCTACTGGCTTTGTTTGCAGTCTTGCAGGAAGTCGGCACAGAGAGCCTTACTCATCCATTCAATGAATTAAAAAAAATCTTAAAATTGAGGAGTTGAAGTGTCCAAACAGAGTACCTCCTCTCTCCCATCCTCTCAGTCTCCACCTTCTCCCAGCACCTCCCTCTCCTCTCTCTTTTTCCATCTCCCACTTTCTATCAGACCCAGTGTTCACTTCCATCCATGTGAGATCTCACACCATCTGCCTCCATCCTGAATCCCCTTTCAGGTCCCCCCCGAGGCTCCTCCTTGCCCTTAAGTCTAATTAAAAGGCAACTGGAGTAAGGAATGCCCTTCAGACTTTCGATGCTCTGCCACCTGCAATCTGCTGCGGGGAAATAGCTAGGTACCGGTCGGACCCACCAATAGGACGGGGTCTTGCACATTTAATGAGGCTGCGTACAGATGGTCCTTGTTTTCATTCAGATGTCGACTCCTGAGCTTTGACTCCTCTAAATTTTTTAGTTTGCTACTTTGTTTCCCCTCGTTATTCACTTGTATAGACCAAATTTTCAGTGTCCAATATGAATGCATTAACTGAAATGTGATAATTTATTGTTTTTAATGCTTTAAAAAGTGTTTAATAAGTAAAATTTGAGTGTTTTTAGGCTGTGACATGACTTAAAAACCAAGATATGTTCTAGGGGAAAGGAAAAAATGTTTCAAGGAAATAGTGAAACTATTACTATATTATTACTATAATATTATTGATACTTTTGTTTTTCAAGCTCAAGCTGAGATGATTATTCACACTTTTAATGCATCTTTAAAACTTTTAAAAAGCACATCCAGACCCACCTGTTACACAAACCTCTTACTGTTTGCTCTATTTAAATTTATATTCTTACTTTGTGTCTGTTCTAATGTTTTGCTTTTGTATTTTACTGAAGTGTATTTTGTCAGCATCAAGAAAATAATTGATATTAATGCTAGGGATCAATGAGTACACTATTATCTGTATCTGTATCTGTTCAACGAACTAAATTATCTGTGTCTCTGTCTGTGAATGAACCGGGATTGGTTATGGCCTTAAGCATAAATGTGTGGGACTGATCCAAAAGTTGTTATTTTAAACCTGATATTGATATGGGTTGATCATAACATGTATTATTTATTAGAAAACTATTTACAGAACAATCTCAGGATTCAGCTTCAGATCATGTTTGATCACAAGAGACTAAACACAGCTACAGAAATGAGGATTTTCCTTCATCAGGGGTACAGATATTGACACATTATACTTGTACCCATAGAAAGCATGATATCTGTACCGGATACTGGTTTCATCCAAGTACTTGGCTCAACCCTAATAAACACTCACATTGCCAGAATAAGTCCATACTCATTCAAATTAATAGAGCATTGTTATCACTTTAACCTTTCTTAATTATCTTCAGTGGTATCAAGCCTCTCAATCACTGTAGGTTAAATTGATAAATCTCAGAGACATATTTGTTAAACCACTGGGCAAATAAAACAGCCATAAAACAAAACCTGTCTACATGATACGATGACAAGCAAAATCAAACAAAAAATACCCTCAGAAAATACACCTTGAAGAAGGCTCTATTGGCTCTGACAAGTTGCAGTTTTTCTTGCTGTTTTCTGACATTTTTAGTACAAACAAACCATTAAATGGTTTCTGAGTTCTGGGATATACAGTCATTTGACAGACTGTCGAGGGAGGAGGATTAAGTAGGTGCACTTCATGACTTTGTATCACGAGAAACACTGACCAGGAGGAAGGTACAAGTACTCGGGTCATGTGACTTTATGCCAGCATTCAAAAATAACCTCATCATTTCAAAATCCAAAATGTCATGTGGAGAAAGACACTAGCCATGACATAAGTAAGGTTTTTTTTTTCCTTTGTTGTTCTTGTTGTTGTTCTCTGTAAAGCATTGCTGATCATCCAGAAAAGCACTGGATAAATCCAAAATATTATTAATATTATTTGAAAATCATCGATAAATGTCTTTATCCTGAACAATAAACCGCCCAGATAAGGGTATAAAAACAAGGCCTACACTCTACAGATAATCAGTTGTGTAAAGGTGTCAATAATGAAAATAATGGTTAGTTTCAACCCTTTTAACAAGACAGTAAGGAAGAGGACAAAACCTAATTGCCATAAGACTCTAAGACCTACTTGTATTAACCAATTTGAGAAGGAAACATGAGTATTTGGTTTAATTATTTGTCACACATCTGTGGTAGAGGGTGAGAGGAAGAGATGCTTTGGCTTTAAACATTCCTTTTGAGCTGCACCTTTCAGCAATCTGGCTTACCTGTGTTATGATTTTATCTTATTTTATTTAGTATTACGTCTTTTATTGGTTTTAACTCACCTGTTTTATTTTTTTTTATTGGCCAGCTGTTGATCTTAATTATTTTAACTTGTATTCCTACTTCCTCACATGTATTATTTTTGTGTTTTAACTGTGTTTACTCGAGTCTAATGTTCACAGTATTCACATAGTGTTTGTGGCTGCAGCTTACATGGTAGCTCACATATTGTGCAGCACATTGTGCTTACAGTGCATCCGGAAAGTATTCACAGCGCTTCACTTTTTCCACATTTTGTTATGTTACAGCCTTATTCCAAAATGGATTAAATTCATTTTTTCCTCAAAATTCTACACACAACACCCCATAATGACAATGTGAAAAAAGTTTTTTTGAGATTTTTGCAAATTTATCAAAAATAAAAAACTAAGAAATCACATGTACATAAGTATTCACAGCCTTTGCCATGAAGCTCAAAATTGAGCTCAGGTGCATCCTGTTTCCACTGATCATCCTTGAGATGTTTCTGCAGCTTAATTGGAGTCCACCTGTGGTAAATTCAGTTGATTGGACATGATTTGGAAAGGCACACACCTGTCTATATAAGGTCCCACAGTTGACAGTGTATGTCAGAGCACAAACCAAGCATGAAGTCAAAGGAATTGTCTGTAGACCTCCGAGACAGGATTGTCTCGAGGCACAAATCTGGGGAAGGTTACAGAAAAATTTCTGCTGCTTTGAAGGTCCCAATGAGCACAGTGGCCTCCATTATTCGTAAGAGGAAGAAGTTTGGAACCACCAGGACTCTTCCTAGAGCTGGCCGGCCATCTAAACTGAGCGATCGGGGGAGAAGGGCCTTAGTCAGGGAGGTGACCAAGAACCCGATGGTCACTCTGTCAGAGCTCCAGCGTTCCTCTGTGGAGAGAGGAGAACCTTCCAGAAGGACAACTATCTCTGCAGCAATCCACCAATCAGGCCTGTATGGTAGAGTGGCCAGACGGAAGCCACTCCTTAGTAAAAGGCACATGGCAGCCCGCCTGGAGTTTGCCAAAAGGCACCTGAAGGACTCTCAGACCATGAGAAACAAAATTCTCTGGTCTGATGAGACAAAGATTGAACTCTTTGCTGTGAATGCCAGGCGTCACGTTTGGAGGAAACCAGGCACCGCTCATCACCAGGCCAATACCATCCCTACAGTGAAGCATGGTGGTGGCAGCATCATGCTATGGGGATGTTTTTCAGCGGCAGGAACTGGGAGACTAGTCAGGATAGAGGGAAAGATGAATGCAGCAATGTACAGAGACATCCTGGATGAAAACCTGCTCCAGAGCGCTCTTGACCTCAGACTGGGGCGACGGTTCATCTTTCAGCAGGACAACGACCCTAAGCACACAGCCAAGATATCAAAGGAGTGGTTTCAGGACAACTCTGTGAATGTCCTTGAGTGGCCCAGCCAGAGCCCAGACTTGAATCCGATTGAACATCTCTGGAGAGATCTGAAAATGGCTGTGCACCGACGCTTCCCATCCAACCTGATGGAGCTTGAGAGGTGCTGCAAAGAGGAATGGGCAAAACTGCCCAAAGATAGGTGTGCCAAGCTTGTGGCATCATATTCAAAAAGACTTGAGGCTGTAATTGCTGTCAAAGGTGCATCAACAAAGTATTGAGCAAAGGCTGTGAATACTTGCCTACATGTGATTTCTCTTTTTTTTTTATTTTTAATAAATTTGCAAAAATCTCAACTTTTTTCACGTTGTCATTATGGGGTGTTGTGTGTAGAATTTTGAGGAAAAAAATGAATTTAATCCATTTTGGAATAAGGCTGTAACATAACAAAATGTGGAAAAAGTGAAGCGCTGTGAATACTTTCCGGATGCACTGTACATTCAGTGTGTAGGTTTTGTTTCAACATTGGGTGGAACCTATATGAAACTGTGGGGTGTGATGTCCTCACCCAGGAAATTTTAAGTGTCAAACACCTAATTTCCTGCATTCTGTTGAATTTTTATGCATCAAATTTTGTCTTTGCTGCATCAATTTATGGTGGAAATATCTTTACCCTCCAAACTCTACACCAATGGCTTCCACCTGGAATAAAATGTGCCATATGAATAAAGTTTTGCTTGCTTTAAAGGGTCTCAAGAAGATTGAGAATCACTAACAGATGGACACTGTTTAATACATTATTTCACCTGATGATGGCGCCAGATACACTGTATGACGACCAAGAAATAAACAAGAGAAGCTGAACAAAACAGACAACTGTATTTATTATTGTTCCAAGTTATTTACATCTGTTTGGATAACAAAATGTGGAATGTGGCCAGAATCAGAGTGAACAAATCTCTTTGACATTTTCTTTTCTTTTCTTTTCTTGGCACGCAGACTCGTGATTTCAACAGCCTCACATCTATGTGTTTGGCTTTTAATTACAGTGCAGGTGCCTTCTGTATCGGGACAATGTGCTTTGTGAGTTTTGTGCTCAATTTTAGGCAGTGTTTCGCTTTCTGAATTGTTGTAAATAACACACACACACAAAACCTACACTTGAGGAATGTAAAAATAGAACCACCAGCAATAATGCCACAGAAATGTATGAAAGTGAGATTAAGTTGCTTCCCAGATGAATTCACAGAACAACACCGAGCGTCTGCACTGCTGCTTCTCTTCTCTTCAGATGAAGCAGCATCTCGGATACTTCACAGACTTTTATAAACGATTCACCACACCTGAAAACGAAGGGACCTGCTGCGCTGCGTCCAAACCTTAGTCTAACACTTGAGAAGAACAAAGGCATGTTTTTTTTGTGAATTTAAAGTGCAATATCTAAAAAAAAAAAAATCAACATATTTCAACAAAGAACCAAACTGTAACAGTGAAAGGCAGGAGGTGTCAGTTCCTTCCATCTATATTAACACAATAAGAACATGTCTGAACAGTAAAACAACACGCAGACCGTACATGGTATCACGGGAGAGGCGGGCACCAACATGGATTTGACACATCAGTATCAGCTGCACGCATCAGCAAGAAAATCAATCGCTTTGACTTGATGGAAATACTGATTAGTTTGCTACATGTGGACGGCAGCTCCAGCTGCTTCTTCTAAGTAATATGAATAATTTAGGTCCTGATGACGCCTGAATCCACCTTTCACTTCATTTTTTTTAACCAGAGTCACTTGAATTTATAATCTTAGATACAAATCTATCTTAAACAAGTTTTTAATTTCCTTTAGAGCCATTTTAATCAGCCCTATCTATGTCTGTGTTACAGTGTTATTTATTATTGTCTGGCTCCAGACAAATTTATTAAAGGTCCAGTGTGTAAGAGTTAGGGCGATACAGCGGAATCTAGTGGTGAGAGATTGCAACCAGCTGAAACTTCTTCTGGTTAGGATTCCTTCAGTGCTCACTGTTCAGGAGGTTTTTACTAGGTAAACACTGAATAAAACAGTTTCATGTTACAAATCCCTGTTTTCCCTACCCTGTTTAGCACGTCGCTGACAGGACGCTCGCCCAGCACCTGCTAATATGTGCTCACCTTATTCCTGAACTAGAGAATTAGTGGGTTTTCACTGGGAGCCGAATTATCCGTAGAGGTCTCCTCCTCTCAAAAACAAGCACATCAGTTGATTAAAACCAGTAAAAACACTGAATAAAGCAGTTTTTGGTTACAAATCTGTGTTTCTCTGGCGCTGTTTGTTATGCCGGAAACAGGCCACTGGCCCAGCACCTGCTAATGTTTGCTCACTTTCTTCTCTGATAATTAAAGTTCCAGACATTCAGGAGGTTTTCATTGAGAGCTGAGTTATCTACAGAGGTCTTTTCCTCTTAAAACCAACAGACCCATAAATTTAAAACCGGTAAAAAAACACTTTAAGGTTAAAAAATCTGTGGTTTTCTGACACTGTGGTTTTCCGACACGAGCCAGTGGTTGGTTTATCTGCTTTGGGCTTCTGTAGAAACATGGCGGTGCAACATGGCGATCCCTGTAGACGAAGACCCGCTCCCTATGTAGATAAAAATGGCTCATTCTAAGTTAATGGGGCTACTTATTTTCAGATGATTATATATATATATCTATATTCCATGGCCTTTTATTGTGACCATCTCAAGGCACACCTGTGTTGTAATGATGGTGTTTAATCAGCATCTTGATGCCACACCTGTCAGGAGGATGGATTTTCCTGGAGAAGTGCTCACTAACACAGATTTTAACAAATTTACAACCAACATTTGTAAGAAATTTATCTGCTGAGTGCAATAAATGGAATTTCTGCTCATATATTCCCTAAATCCTGCACACTGGACCTTCAAACCCTCATTCTACCTGTTGTTTTAATAAAGAACTTACTGTATGGTTAGCAGTGTAAGTCCTGTCATCATGTTCTGTGCTACTGGCAGGGATGTCAAGCAGTAAATTTTCTCTGTGGCTTTGTGTCAAAACTTCTCATCTGAAACAGTTTTTAAAACCTCAGACAGTATTGATATTATTTCATATCAGTGACCACCATGACATACGACACTCAAACATGCTCGGAGGGGATCAGTGCCTCCTACCCAGTGCTGTCATCCTCAAGCACTCACTTGTCCACACCACTGTGACAAATGAGACTCTTCTTCGGTGGTGCCATTAACCTGACTCGAGGCAACAAGAGAAGATGTGATGTGACGGAGCGGGTGGAGGGGGGGGGGGGATGTTGAAAGAAGAGTGGTGGAGTGATGTGTGGGTGGCTGGAGATAATCTCTCAGACACCACAAGGTGTCGTGTTGCCATCTCGGAGATGGTTGCTAGGCAACAGCATCCTTCAGAGTCTTTCTCCGGGTGGTAACTAGGTTACCCCAACTTACTATCCTCATGTTGATGTCTTTGCTGTGTTTTTAACAGCAACAACAGTGTCCCTCCTCCTGTTGGTCGCTAACTTTCTATCAGCTGGTTTGGCGTGGGCGCCTGCGTCCCGTCCAGACTTGAAGGAGACAAGAGGTTACACCAGTTCATCCAGAAGAGTCCCTATGCTGTGGTGCTGCTCAGGGGGGCCGGCTATGGGTTTGTTGCACATGGGGCAGACGCAGCGCACCTCCAGCCACTTTACCAGACACCTGTGCAGGAGATCAAAAAGAGAACATGCAGCATGAGATCGTGTTTCCTCTCTCTTATTTTGACACATTTAACTAATCAAAACAAAAGCCGAACTTGAGACCCATATGCAATACTGGAAAAAGTATTGTGATCTTAAAATTAGAAACACATCTCTACAGTATACACCATTACACGTAAAGGTCCTGTCTTCAAGATTTTATTTAAAGTAATAGCCTCCAAGATTTTGTCTGTTACACCATTATCTATTTCTCCTTGAATGAGATAACACAAAGGTGACTGAGCCTTTGGACCACTGATGAAAGCCACTGCATTTGCAGTATTACTAACTGGGTGTCTGTGGCCACATTCCCGAGAAAAGTCACAAGCGACGACGTAGCTGGTGACGTATCTTCCCTCACCCAGCGGTGGTTTACTTGCCAGAGCGGGTAGGCGGAGCTAACGCAACAGATTGCGCTTCAAATCACTTGTGTATGAAGGGATTGTACTGTTTTTTTTTCCGTAAGTAAACGCTTACAATGGCCGAACAAACAGAGAAAAGAGCGATGAAATCACACAAGCGACAAGGTCTGGATCCAAAAACACACCTGCAAGTACTGCTCACTGCCACAGGTGCCATCAAAAAGAACGTAACAGAGATCATCGAGATTTTAACTTTAAAGGGGAACAAGACCCTTTTTCAAAATTCATTTTTGTCATTGTTATTGTTATTCCTGGTCTAAGACAGTGCAAACACATCAGTGAACATGGACGCCTGTCTCCCAAATCCGAAAAACTAGCAGCAAAACTAAAATTTGTGATGTCATAGGGTATAACGTCTGGAGCTGCTCCACGGACAACAATCGGGAAGGATGTCATAGATGACACTGAGAGCACCCAGGGAATGAGTATATGGGAATATTTTCTGTTTCAGAATGGAGAACACTCAATGGACCTGCACATGAATAGTGCCTTTCTAGTCTTCAGACTGCTTAAAGCACTTTTTTTACACTACAGGTCACATTCACAGATTTCACACTCATTCACACACTGGGGGCCGAGGCTACCCTACTGGGTCCCACCTGCTACTCAGTTTTTAACACACTCACACATCAATGTGAGCCATCAGGAGCAATTTGAGGTTGCTTAAGGATACCTCGACACGCGGACGAGAGGAGCCGGGGATCGAAACGCCAATCTTCTGATTAGTGGACGACCCATTCTACCGTCTGAGCCACAGCCGCCCCAGCATAATAAAGCTCATTTGGGCATAAAAAAACGAAACGGCTCCAGACCCTATACCCTATGACATCACAAGTTTGAGACTTACTTCTCTGGTTTCTGGCTTTGAGAGAGAATAGCTCATGCAAAGTGTACTTAAATTTTTAATTTATTCATTTAGCATTTCAGCTGGTTTTCTTGTAGCCTATTTACTTCATACAGTTACATTCAAAGTATGCTATTGTGTAGTTTAATCCAATGCATTACATTTCATAAGCTCATTATATGTTTGTATGTAAGGTTTCTATGTTTAAAGTAGCTAATACTGTTAACAGTAAGTGTGGTAGTAAGTAAGTGAAATGTAGTGACATAGAAGGATAAAGTAGCAGAAAACTAAAGTAAAAGACAGGTGCCTTACATAGATTTCCTTGGTAACATTTCAGCACTGCCCATGCAGGAGCATGTGGGAGCCCTATTTATATTAAATTCATACGGTGGGTCTTTCCCTCGTGTTTTTCCTTTATTGCTCTATGATTTAATTTCTTTTTTCCTTCTGCTCTGATTTCTCTCCAATACTTTCGCTTCCCCTCGCTGTCAAAGTCCAACCAATGACTTTTCTGCCCATGTTCCTCCAGCGAATCTTAAAATATAACAATAATGTCTTTCAGACCTTGTACGGCACAATATACCACCTCCAGGATGTGTAGGGAGATTCAGCTGAGCGTTTCAATCAATCGCCTGCCGTCTTTAATCCACCACCACCAACAACAGTGGCTAGACTCTGGGGGGATCTTGTCCCGTCTCTTGTCCTCATACAGACCAACATTTTGTGAGGATGCTTCACATCACTGAAGTCTTTCGTTACACACTTCCAACTGATTTCCTCTCAATAATGCAGTTTGAGAGTGACGGCTTAAACTGACCTGTAGTGTCTTTTTCCCACCGCTAACTCGATCGGCTGATGAAATAATTTTCTGTTTAATCAATCTGAGTTTGCTACGATCCCTTAGAGCCGAATATATTTAACTCTTCCTGCTGTGCACAGAATGTCAAATAATTCATGTAATAATTCATGTCATTCTTTACGCCTCTATTTCATCTAATGTCTTCTGACTGATATAAAAATGCTCCTTATGTTCAATTATTTTTGCTGCGCTACTGCCCTCACCACTGCTCCCTTATTCTGGATATTAAGAAGCAGGAGAAGTGAATTAATGTCAGCGCTACTGAACAAGAGCCCTTATGGTGCTGCGCTATAGTCGTGAATAAATCAAACAAAACTACCTGCGTAATTCCTGTCATCACTGAACTTCAGATCAAACATGACCACCTTCATTTTAACGAGCCCATGCGGCTGCAAAGCGGTTAACAAGAGAAACAGAGAAGACTCCACTGTGCTCTCCTGTACTCACTTCCTGTGGAAAGCATGTTGGCATGGCAACACTCCCAGCTCGTCTTTCACTTTGAAGTCCTCGAGACACACGGCGCACGTCTGCTGTGTGAGCGACAGACAAGACGGGAGTGAGACACAGTGAGGGCGGTCATTTGATGAAATTATCATGCATCATTTTTGTGTTGTTGGTTTTTTTTTTGTCTCACATTATTAAAGTCAAAACCAGCTGTGTGTTTATGTAAATTACATCCTTACCCCATGAAGATTCAACTTTTTTGGATCTCCTTTTAAAACCACCTGCAGGGGTAAGAAAAACAATATGTTTAAGAGAGATTTTTTTTAATGAAGATGTTAAAGTATGCGTAAATATTAACGTCAGGTTTTACCTCTCTGTATCCAAACCGCTCACTCTGGGCTTGATGTCGTAGTTTGCTGTGGATTAATAAAGAAACACATGATGAATAACTTTGTTTACAATGTCTTGTAGGAGATTAATATTGTTTAAATGGGAACAGACTATCCTCCCAACAAGAATGACATATAGACATTGAATCAGAGAGGTCATGTAAATTGAAATACTTACTAAAAGTACCCTTAAAATTGTACTTCAACGGTAACTTTGTCTTTCTCAACCTGGACCTTATTTCCCATGTTTTCCTACTCGTACTTCTGGACTCAAATTATAAATGCAGTGCTGCTTGTAACGGTATTTCTACATTTTGGTTTTGCTTCCAGGATCTAAATACATCTTCCCCCAAAAATGTACTTAAACCTGCATTAAAGGATAACTTCAGCATTTTTCAACCTGGACCATATTTCCTTGTGTACACTGATATGCTATACTGCTATGTCCAGCAGTGAGTGAGCCAGCAGTCACACAACAAGCTGTAATGACAGCACACGGGGCAACGAAACATCGTCACTGTATGTCCATTAAAAGTGGTTATTTTTTACACAGAGTGGCTCAGATTGTTATTACGAGTGTCTGAAGTGTCTGTTTACTTTTCACTTGATCCGGTCTGTTTGGGATGGCCTTGTTAAGCAGAAGTCTCCTTCTGTAACATCAGGGGATGTCAGCAGATGTGTGTGAGTTTTGGAGAGAGAATAGTAACCGAAGTAGTTTATAGAAAATGTATTTTAGCATGTGTCATGTGCCTGTGTGTTTTTGGGCCCACCCTTTGTTTTGTGTTTCCCTGTTTTCATTTCAAATAAACTTTTTTAAACTGGCAATGTTGCTGTTTTGCTTGCCTTTTTCTTTTTTTGAAAGTTCCCTCCATTTCACCGTGTTACTCCCCACTTCTCCTAGACCTCTGGCAGGGACATAGCATGTTTAAAAGATTTTAACTGTTATGGACGATTATTTACCTGATTTCAAATGTGGCTCAGGCCTTCGAATTCTATTGTTTGTGATGGAGTATACACATGAAAAGTTGACGAGGAGAGAGTAAGAAAAAGTTTGTTTACATATTCATTACATCTTGCTGATGCTTTTTATTATTACACTATCTTCTTTGCTGCTGTAACACCACACATTTAGGTGTGTAGGAATAACAAATGATGAACCACTCTTTACAACATAAGTGTTTTTCCTCTTTGGGCATGGGGTCAGACCAGCTTGGGGTACTCCATGGTCTCCCTGCTTCACGTTCTGCAAAGCCTCCTCCTTCTCTCCTCCTCCACTTTCTATATTGCAGCTCACATAACCAGCAGCAGTCAAATCCAAAAAGCTTCATCCACATTATTGAAATCAGGTAAATAACCATCCATGACACTGAGTGTCTTTTAGATAACACTAAACTATGTTTACTGTAAACTACTCTGATTACTATACTCTGTCAAGATCTCACACACATTTCCACTGTTGTTTTCCTGCAACAAGTGACATCTCATGATGTTTCAGAAGGAGACTAGTTGCCCTGTGTACCTTCAATGCAGCTCAAATTGACCATAGGTTATGTATGGTAAATCTATAATACTATAATATTTGCCTCTGAAATGTAGTGGTATAACTATAAAGTACTGTGGCATTAGATGGAAATACTTAAGTAATGTGTACTTAAATGTAGTACATGTTTAAATGTAGTTAGTTCCACCACTTTCCACTTGTTTAATAGGAGAAGACGACGCCTGTATTTATTCTAAGCTGAGTTAAACAGCAGGTTATTGGATTCTCGCTGAGATTTTAAGTCTGTGTGGTGAAATTATGGGACTGTGTGCAGCAGAAGCTGTGTAATTGCAGGGTAAGCTTTGATAATTAACTGTCTTTTCAAGCAGCTACACATCAACAGACAAATACATGCTCCCCTGCAAGCACACACACACACACATTGTTCACTCACTGAAAATGCTAACACGCACACACGCACTTCCACGTACATATACACAAACACAGCTAATGAGTACGTTGCGTCTTTGAATCCCTGCACCACCCTCGTAGCCAACAATAGAGAGGAGATCTTTATCACTTGGCGAGCTGCGTCTGTTCAGGCGGTTATTTTTGGCCTCCTGTTTTTACACGACTAAACATAGACACAAATGTCTATCACTGTCTGTGATTTGAGCCTGAAACTAAATGCAGTGAAAGCATCTCAGATGAAAGATGGCTGTTTATTTATGAACTGATCAGCCCCACCAACAAAAACGACAACGACAAAAAAAATCGAATCTTGCTGCTTCGAGTAAGGAAATGACAGTTATTCACTGTGTTTGTCATTTGGTTTATTGTTTACGCTGATTGCTGCTAACAATCTTCAGTGCAGAACAATGTGAGGATACACGTTTTACATGTGTTGAGGTTTCCCATGCCTGGAGAGTGATGTGAAGTGGGTGAAAGGGGCCGAGATTTCAGTGTTTCAGCTCAGCCATTGTGCCCGCTCTGCATGAATAGAAAAATCCTCATATAGCAACGACTGACCAGCTCTTATTGTATGGAGTAACAATGAATTCAACAGGTGTGAATGATGTAATGATTGGTCCAGAAAACCACGTCTTTTTCATAAATACTACCAGAATTAATTCTGTTTAAGTTTATTAAATACTACATCATTTTAGTGATTAAAGGAATACTCCACCCAAAAAAGGCCAATTTGTAAACCAATTACTCCCCCCATGTTACATTGAATTTGTGAAGAAAATTTTGTTTTTCTCTCATGCCTCCATGGTGAACGAAGAATCCAAAAAACTGAGAAAATTTCTAATGAATTCTAATTCTAATGGATTTAACAAGAGCAAAACTCCATCAAAACATCTATTTACAAACTCTCACTCAACTTGTGCAGTGAAATCCAAGAGTCATTTATTCAGTCATATGCTCAATACTTTTCAAAGAGACGCCCCTCTCTGACTCTTTAAAGCCAACCTCCATTGACAAAAGCATTAATTTTACCTTGCTATGAAACAGGGAAGCTGCTGGTCTAATGCTGCCTTAATGTGTAGTTTGTATGTGTTACTGTGTAACTCTGGTGAGTCTAACCTGACCAAAAGTTACACCAAAGTCACACAATATCACAAACATACTAACTGATTCAGGCAGTGGTAGACCAGCGGCTCTCGTGTTCAGTGACATAAAATCACTGTTTTTGTCAGTGGAATCTGGCTTGAAGAGAGCATTAATAAGCTTAATATGTAAGTGTTCCTTTAATGGTATCAACAAAAGCAAATTCAGTGATTCATATTAATATTTCCACATCTTAGATTTATTTATTTCACTGTGTTACTGCCATCCATCCATCCATTTTCATCTGCTTATCTGGGGCTGGGACGTGGGGGCAGCAGGTCAAACAAAGCACCCCAAAACGTCCCTCTCACCAGCAATGCTTTCCAGATGAGATATGTAATCCCTCCAGTGTGTCCTGGGTCTGCCCCGGGGCCTCCTACCAGTAAGATGTGCCTGGAACACCTCTAATGGGAGGCGTCCAGAAGGCATCCTGATCAGATGCCTGAACCACCTCAACTGACCCCTTTTGACACAAAGGAGCAGCAGCTCTGCTCTGAACTCCCTCCAGATGTCCATGCTCCTTATCCTATCTCTAAGGCTGAGCCCAGCCACCCCACGGAGGAAACTCATTTCGGCCATTTGTATCTACTGCCACACCCTCTAAATCTGGCACTAAAAAAGACCATACTAAATATTAGAGCACTAACAATTAGTTGATTTATTGATTGGTTAAAAAAAAACAACATTAAATTTTCTAATGAATAAATCTGCCTAAAAAGGCTTTAAATATTTAAACTTTCTGTTATTTCACATACCTAACAGCCTATCATACATCATTTTGCAATTAATTTGTTCTTCAGCTTTGACATTGACAGCCATGATCTCCTTAATTGAGAAATGTATAACCAATGTGCCACCTTAAAATGAATTACATCCAATCATTAACAATCATCTCTGCAGTCACATTCACTGTTTGTGGATAAACTGTGTCTCCAGATAAACTCATTCAGCATCACAGAGACGACTAAACCCAGATTCTCCTCTTAGAAAGAAACCATTTCACAGATTTTGCCACCTTAATAGACATCTCTCTTTCTCTCTCACCTCTCTCTCTGTCTCTCTGCCTCCTGATAAGCTGCTGACTCTCGCTGTGTTCACATGTGACAGAAGATGACCTCCAGTCTGCCCTCTCTGCTGCTGAAGCACTTTGGAATTAACTGTCACTTTATTTCTCCAAATCTCTCTCTGCCCTCCGACTCTCTGCAGGTAAGACAGTATCTGTGTGACGCTTTGCAGCTGCATGTGCCATGCAGGGGGATTGTAGAAGCATTTCTAATTACTATAAGTTTAAGCACAGTAAGCAGCCATGTTTCCTGTTGTTGGCTGATGAGTAACTGTGTCACACTTTAGAGACTGTCCTCTGGGACCTGGACCTTCAGGGGATTCCACAGGTTTCAGTCTCAAGGATCACTGATGGTAATTGAATGAGTCAGTGAATTTATTTGGGGATCTGGTGGCTTATTAACTCTTTGCTCGGTGACTGTATTGCAGTGGCAGGAAAAGTACTCTTGTAGTAAAAATAGAGGTACAGGTAACATACAAGTGAAAGTCCATTCAAGATTTCACTACAGTAGGACTGAGCAGTACCAATATCATTACCCTTCAAGTGACACCAACACCAATAGAGTACTTCATCTGATCTCCTTTTTTGACTACTTCATTCGATACCCATCATGTGAATGGAAACATTCAGTTGTGTAAAATGCCACCAGATGCCAAAGCCATACTCCTCAATGTTCTGGTGGCATTTTGGCACACTGAAGTGCCAACTACGTCAAATGCACCGCACTTGACTTCATCACAACACAGACACATCCAAGAACTCTTGCAGTGACTGGCTTCAAGCAAAATCATACAAATTTGTCATTTTTTTCTAAATCTGGGCACAAAAAAAAAAAAAAACGAATGAAGGTATTGTTTGACTGGAGAAGTTTCAACACTACTTGATACTGGTTTATCTTTGTCTACACCTTAAAGCCCTACACTTCAGTAAAAGTATTAGCACTGTAGTATTAAAGTAAATGTAGAATGATCCCTTTTAAAGAGTTATATGATTACATCTATCATATTATTGTATTTTTTCTGCAACAATTACATACACTTCCCATTCTGAACATGTACAGAACCACTTTCTTAACACAACACAAATACAGCAGGAGTTATGACCTTACAAACATTAGTTAAAGGTCCACACAGTTTAATACATTCAGCATCATACTGGCCATGTCGTCGAGCTGGTTTGCTGCCTCTGTCAAGCAGCTGTCTGTTATTCACTCACTCTACAGCAGAAAACGACACTTCAAAATAAAAACTCTGTGCCGGAAATTCACTGTACTTAAAGATAAAATGTGTTTTTTCTTCTTGACATGTCTGTAAGTCACCTGGGGTCCACTGAGAATGGATCCACAACCCACTTTTGGACCTCGACCCACTAGTTGGGAACTACTGTACTAGGATATGCTGTAGTCTGTTCTAGTGTTATTAATTAGCTAGAATGAAGTCCAGTCCAGAGGGATCATGTTGAAGACTGATACTACATCTACAGCAGCATTTAATGTTACAGCTGGTGGAGGTGGAGCACATTTTGACTACTTTATATACTGTAGATAGTTTAATCTTTAGCACAATGCTGTATTTTATTAAAAAAAAGGGCTTTGTTGATAATATCTTAACGTGTGAAGTAACAAAAGGTGTCAGATAAATGAAGTGCAGTAAAAAGTACAATGTTTCCCTCTGAAATGTTGTGAGGTAAAAGTAAAGTAGCACAAAACTGAAATACTCAAGTAAAGTACCCTTAAAGTCAAACTTAAAGAGTAACTTCAGTATTTTTAAACCTGAACCCGATGTTCCAATAAAAATATCAGGGAAGGAGCGAGAGGGAGGTTGGACATCACAGAAGCAGCGGGAGAAACAGTGTGTACAGCCAGCATTATTTTCACATCTAACTGAGTAAATTAAGGGTTTATTTCAACCAAACCAGAGCTAGTAATTGGTGGAACAGTAAAAAGCAAAAACCAAGGTGGTTTTTTTTTGAGTTTCATTTTATTTCTTTCGACTTTAAATGAGGTGCGTTTTACAAGAATAACATTACTGTTTATTTAAATGGAGTCTGGTGGGTTTGCTGATAGTGATTTCAGGGCTGTTTCTGGTTAAACAAAAAGCATCTTAAGGTCTGTCTCTACAGGGATCCTTTCTATAATGTTCACAGACACTTAAAATAATAATCTGCGGGAAAACAACACTTTTAGTGGACGTAAACTGGCGGTGCCAACATGTTTCACCGCTGCTGGCTGCAGCACTCTCACTAAGTATTGGACCACTTTCAAAAACTGTTGTTCTCATTAGTCACTGACACAAAAACATGGGAAATTAGGCTGAGAATAGCAAAGTTACCCTTTGAGAACAGTACTTGTTACTTTCCACCACTGCTGACTTGTCTACCTAAAATCACCTTCAGCTCCTTGTGGGTCTCATAGCATCTATCTGTAGCTGCCGTGCACCTCCTTAAACTGAAAACAGACCTGCTGCTGTTGGCGCACATTGGGGTATAATTAAAGAAGGGATATTTTTGGTGTGTGCTTTTTGGCACCCTCGTGGTTTTGCAGTCATACATAGCAGGTACTGCTGTGTACACCCCCGGTTTGTGCCACTGTTAGAACAGTTTGGATATGAAGGCTGAAAAGAGTGTGTGTGTGTGTGTGTGTGTGTGTGTGAGTGTGTTTGTGCGCTCCGCAAATCTTGCCCAGATCTCAAGGCTTTTTAGAAAACTCGATATAATTGCTTTGTGTGATTAAAGAAGGAGAATCTCAAGTAAACGAATGGAGACAAAATGAGATTTTTAACTCTCTGCA
The DNA here is from genome assembly GCA_019142605.1 of Cephalopholis sonnerati. Classification (NCBI taxonomy): domain Eukaryota; kingdom Metazoa; phylum Chordata; class Actinopteri; order Perciformes; family Serranidae; genus Cephalopholis; species Cephalopholis sonnerati. Next base: position 28,686,415 of record JAGQAX010000007.1, read on the forward strand.
ACGTTAAAATCGATCATCACAAACTCCCCGACACGCAGGATTTAGAGAGAGCCGGTCTGAGTGTATAATAGGAAGCCTGCCCCCAACAGAGAGTGGCATTTATCACTCAGTATTCATCTGATGAATCACCCGGTCTATAAATTAATTCACAATCACACTCCTACCCGAGACTACCTTCAGCATGTCAATGGGGCCGAAAGGAAGTGACTCACTGGTTATGATTCACAGGCAAGTGCTTTAAGAGAAACAGGAAGGATCCAAGCTTTTCTGGTGGTTAATTTAGTGCCAGGTTCAGGCCAAAGAAAACATTCATGATTACAAAAATGTGCCTGCTAGGTTTACGTTTCTCTAGTTAATAACTACAGGGTAAAATTATCCCAGAATTAAAAATAGACTGATGAATGTTCTGTCTTTTTAAGTGTTTCCTTCAGGTTTGCCCGAGAGCTGAAACATGGAAATTCAAATAAATGATCTCCAAATAAAAGATACACGTCTAGCCCTTAATATTAGGCAAAATTCATCCTATTACCTTCTCAGAGTGCCTTTTAATTTACAAAACAGGTGAATTTAGTAGCTGTTCGGCAGCTCTTGATCTCCCACATCACATGGGGATTGCCCTGTTGTCATTGTTGTTATTGTTGATGTACAATTCTGTTTTTTTTCTGAGCACTTAAAAGGATTTCTCAGTCATGCTAGATTAAAAGATGAGTTTCAAATGCACACACGAGTTGACAAATTAATCTCACCGCAAAGTTCATTCAGAGAAATGATCTTCATCAGCAGATAGAGTTTGTTTATTGGTAAGTAAACATTGGACATCATGGAAACACAGTGTGCTGCTGAAGACTGTTTGTTATGATCAGAAGCTCCAGACCGGCCACTGAATGAACCTCAGGGGAAGACTACTTTGCCAGATAGTTAACTTGGCGCTGGGGCTGAACATGTCTCTTCCTTTCTTTCCTTTTTTCATAAATCAGAGAAGGTAAAATCTTATCTCGCTGCCGAGCTGCACGTAGCGTATTGTTTCCAGGCCCCCAGGAAGTGCACAGGCTGCGAAGCCAATTTTCATAGTGGCCAGACAGTGGAATTACACACGATGCTCTGTGGCCTAAAACACTTCTTACCTTTGACTTACATGGCGAAAGAGACGTCTGTAAATCAGTGAATATTTTTAGTATCACAGCCCAGCTAAATGACTAATTTTGCTAAAGGGATTTGATCTGTTCGGTGCAATAACATTTGGAAATTGTAGAAGAGCCACACGATTAAATCACTTCATCCCTATTCAAGTTAGCAGAGCGCTAAACTGGAAGTAGCAGCGCAGCTGGCAGAAGTCTCTGGTGCACCTGCTCTATGGGCCACACAGTGCCTCCAACGCTGCATCCACTTCTCCTTATAAATCCATCATTGCTTCGCACAGAGTCTCCACAACATTATCTTCCATTTGGAGTAGTTTTTCTACCCTCCTGTTCTCATGTAGCTCTGTTGTGGTCATTACCAACTCTTGAGGAATACACTGTATCTGGTTTTTAGTTGCTGTCTGTCAGCTGTTTGGTGCTGAACAGGTAGTGCACAGTAGGATTTTAGAGCTTTTCCACTGAAAACAGCTGCCTCTGCGGCCGAAAAAGACGCTTTGAGGGTGATGAGAGTGAACCAAAACAGTGAAGTTACGCAGGGGTGGACAAAAAATGGGCTGAAGCTCACTTTAAAGCTCTGTGAAGCTGCAGATTCAGGTGAAAATTCTCTGTAGGTTCATCACTACAAATGACCCCTTTCACTTTGTTTTCAAATTTCAAACATTGTTATTATAAAAATTTTGATAATAGCCACTTTAAATATACCGAAAATACTGTAATTTTCCTATAAAATATCCCATAAATGTTAGTGTCCAATCGTAGAGTGATGTGATTGAATGCTTCAGAGCAGCAACTAAACAGACTTTGAGATTCTTTTGTTGACTGTTTTTTTAAAGTCAAGAATAAACTGTTTTAAAACGCATTAAGAAGTTGATTAGATTGTCATTAATTTTGCTTGGTGCTACTGTGGGAATTGATTTATATGTTATTATAGCAAAAGAATAAGCTGCACGGGAGGCAAATGCCCAAAATCAAGCAAAAAAATGCCACAAACCTAAATACCAGCTAGCAACTGTAATTAACGTGCATTTGTAGTCCGACTGATCTTTATGTCTCAAGCTGCCTAACAAGTTTTTTTTTTAACTGTTTGAGACTTTGTTGACAGTAGCAAGTCTGACAACAATTCAAAATCATATTTAGCACCAAAAATAGAACATTATTACATGTGAGGTAATTTTCCAAAAACAGATGTTCAGTCATCCAAAGAGGGCGCAGGATAAAAAACAAGCCCTACTGCAGGTGTTGACGTTTCCTTATGAGTTTCTGCACACTGCAGACGTTCATGTGTGATGGTGCTGTGTACTCCCACTGTGTGCTATTCAGGTCGTGTTTATTCTGAGACTCTCTGCAGTCTTCCTCGCTGCTGTCCTCACACATTGTGGCGGGCTGCTTCCTGTTGCCTCATATCCCGTCCTTCAGACACAAACGTCCCCTCAGCTCATCGGGGAGTTCACAGTCAACAGCAGGAGAGGTCACTCTGTTCCTCTTTTTTTTTTTTTATACGTCCTTCCCTCACTCACTGTGCTTCTCTCTCACACACACATAAAATCTCCCTACTGTGGAGGCTTTTGTGGTGACAGTGTCGGTCACTATGTTCCTGACTGATATATCTCAACAACTACACATTGGATTGGCATTAAATTTGGTATACACACATTCATGTCCCCCGAAGGAATAAACATAATAACTTTGTGATTCCCTGACATTTCCTCTAGCGCACTCATCAGGTCAAAATTTCACTTTGGTTTATGACCTGCAAAACTAATCACACTTCCATCAGCCTCAGCTGTGCTCTGTGTGTCAGGCTAATAAGCAAATGTTAGCGTACTCGCACAGTACACTGGATGGTAAACGTGGTAAACACAAGCAGCAACTGCCGATGCTGAAAAATGAAGCCAACGCTGAAGTGCAAAAACTGCAGCGTCTCAAATGGCCAATAGAGGCTGGCTCCAAAAGCAAGTCAATGCTTATAGGCCCCCATGTTAAAAAGCCAAACTTTACAGCAGAAATAAACATGATTACAGCCTAGTACAAAAAATAGTTTTGGTCTCTTTAGCTAACTTCAACATTAATGACAACAATATGGAGGTGAATTTTTATCTAACTCACCCATTACATTTTATTAAGGCTTAAAGTTATGCGTGATTAAGGGTGGGGCCGCTTTGAGTGACAGGCTGTCTGCAAGGCATCACTCCAGTCTGTGAGTCAGATCCAGCCCTCACTCCTCCACAGCTCCACCCAAGATTTTAACCTCTGGCTCCAAAACAGGAGTCCATAAACCAAAGAATGACATCACAGTAGTTACACACATTATTTTAATACGGTCAATGGGTAAAAATTACACAATTTAACCAGCACTTAGCACTGCTGTGACTAAGTACAGCCCCACAAAGCCTAAACCTGTGTTGCTTAGCTCGATCAGACGCTGGTTTGTTTTCCCCACTCGGTACTATTTGTTTGGGCAGATCTGAACACAGCAATCGTACTCGGGTGCAGACAAAAACTACCACAAAGAGATCCTTCATGACACACTTCTATAGCTTCTGCTCTTTTTTGGTTTTCCATTAGTACACGTCAGTGATACAGATTCCAAGTAAGCTGAGCTGCTACTAGAAGGTGGAGTTAAAACACGGCAGACTACTGATTGGTCAGAAAATAATGTTGCAGACGTTGCACACAGCACCACTATGGCAATCAGCTGAGAATCCTGCTTACACTGAGGAGATCCTATCTGCAGTGGAAAATGAAATTGAGACAAGAACCTGGTACCAAAAGTGAGTTGAGTCAAGTCAAGGCAAACCATGAATTGGAAATGCACCTTTAGAGGAAGTGGTCTCAGTCTGGTCACATTATGGGCCTGTTCGTTTCTGGCTGTAAAATAATCCAACATCAATCTGACCCAACCACAAAGCGTCCTCTGCAAGTTTCAGTTTTAGTTTTCAGTGTGTGTGACATTAAACCAAACTAAGGGGAAAACATCACGTTTACCAAGTTATCCACTAAGAGCAAAGCAAGTCTAAGTTTGAAAACACCCTTTTTTACAACATGAATCTGCCTCTGTCGCTCCTCACCTGATGAAGTAACAGCAGAAGATGAGGCTCAGGATGAAGACAAAGATGCCTGTCCCGAAGATGACCATGTAGATGTTGAGAGGCAGGTCCTGGAAGGTGATGGGCGGCATGGTGCACGACTTGTTGGAGTAAACCAGTCCCAGACCACAGAAGCACCCTAAACAAAGACAGAGGGAAGATTTTAGAAACACATTTACAAGAAGATGGATGCTAGAGAAGAAAAATGACGTCCTGATGTCTGAAAGCACAAGTAAATGTAACTGAACATATATTTAAAGTACTCTGCTATTCATGGGCGGCTAAGGATCAGACCTGCAGCTGTGTCCGCCTCTAATGGAAGCTTTAAACACACACACAGACATGCACGGACACAAAGGCTGATGGAAAGAGGTAAAGAAAGACGACCACTGCACTTTCCTATTACGGCAAATGAGGCCTTTTCATTGTTGTACTTAAACATGTAAAACACTCTTAATGCAGTATCCAGGCAACCTGGCTGTGTCTCCTATAACATGGCCGATCCACACGTCTTTGTCTGATTACAGGTCAGTGTCATTCAAAGGCATTAAGGGACAAGAACAGAAAGACGAAATGATTATATTTGCTCAGCCCTCTTTTGTGGAATTAAATTGAATATTTTTAGATGAAATCTAGTTCATCAGTCTCAAGACTTAAAGCACACACACTCTGAGAAGCAGCGAGTGCATTTTGATTAAAATGGCAGCACAAAATCTCTTTTTTTAGATCAAGATATCTGTATTCTCTTTCACAGGGAGGTGAATCATTCAGAAACACTAACAATGACTGTTCTCATGTCTTGAACTGAGTGCTTCTAGGAAAAACTTTGCTGCGTGCTCCAACCCAAACAGATGGTATTCCCATTAAAGGTGCCCCCCTTTTGTCTCATCCTACTTGCTTCGACGCTACTCTCCTGCGTGTGTTTGTTTTACCACAAAATAGATTATCACTGTAGCGCTGCTGACTGCAGTCAAGGTCAGAGGTAGAGAGATGGGGGAGGGGGAGGATTGAAGAACGAATGTGGCCGTGACTGTTGCTCTATGTGTGCAGTTTACAATATTTGACAGGGTGTGGTTATTTATCTTGTATAAATAGAGTGAGAAGAACCATGAATTCCCAGATCGCAAGGGAGAAACGAGCGCAAGAGAACCAGTTGTAGATCAGACAGACAAAGAGATACACAGAGCACACTTGTGTTTTGTGTGTCTGCATGAGTAATGAGAAGTCAGTATCTGCATGTGAGAGGGGGCTTTGTGAGATCGGGGTCACACTAACCCGGGGAGTGATAGTGAGTCGGCGCTAACGCAGGACTCATTGCAGTCTGCCGATATGAACCTCTCCACATGATAACAGGAAGAGGAGGACCGAGAGAGTCTGCGAGTTTTCATTTGGATCAAACACTACAGCAGCTGATGGAGTGAGATCAGCCTGTGTATTGTTTAATGGAGAGATCCAGGCTCTTGAAAGCCGTGCGGCAGCTGCTTGTGTTATAGTGGAAACAAACTGCTCTGTATGAGATCGCACGGTTAAGAGCTTTGCCAGAAACAAATTCCCCAGCTTTATTCCTTTCTGTGTAAAGTTTGTCTGTCCTGTTTCTCTGCACCAGTTTCCTCCCACAGTCCAAAGACATGCAGGTCAGCTGGAGTGGAAAATCTAAATAAAGTAGGTGTGAGTGTGCTTGTCTGTGTTTACTGCTCCTAAGGCGAACTGGCAACCTCTCCTGGGATGGATGGATGAATAGATAGAGAGAGAGAGAGAGAGAGAGAGAGAGAGAGAGACAAATGGGCAGACAGATGGACAGATGATGAGAGGATGGGACTACCTAAAACCTTGGTATTTCACCTTGATGGGCAGAGTTTTACAGGGTGCAGCAGTGCACACTTCTGCGAGCTCTGTGACCATCTCACCAGCCCGAGCCCTGAGTTCATGTTCATACTCTCTATCAGTGGTTCCCAACTGGTCCAGCCACAGGTCCATTTTTGTCTTTAGTCATTAGTTCAAGGTCCACATAGTTTAATATATAGAATTGTAAAACTCCTTTTGATGACTTCCATATCGTAGAGCTAGTTTGCTGTCTCGGTCAAGTACCTGTCCATTAGTGACTCACTCCACAGCAGAAAACTGTACTTCAAAATAAAGTATGTTTTTTTTGCAAACTTGACACATTTGCAAGTCACTTGCAGTCCATTCAGAGTGGACCCGTGACCCACTTTTGGACCACTACACACCAGTTGGGAACCACTGCTCTACATCATAACATGAGTGCACCTTTGTGGCAAAGTATGGACTAGTTTTATTTCTACAGCTTGAAAAATTAACGGCAAACTAGACTGAATAATACATGCTACAAGTATGACGGCATTTAGAATACACTATTGGTCTCATACCATGAACATGGATACTGAGAGTCTGGCTTGTGAACCCGTTTGGGCATGGCGTCAACTAATAAAGATACTACACTGACATCAGAAGACAGACTCCCTCATCTGTGTAGATTTTTGTTGTTGGACATAATTTATTCACTCTAAATGTCAAAGTATTTAAACACTATTTAACTGGACACATTTTGACACTACAATGCTCAATTTGAGAATTTATCAGCAGGTCAGGTAAAAGTCATTTGAGAATCTGCAGGAAGTGTCGTCACGGTTGCAGCAGTACCAGCAACAAGGAGCAAAAATCTAAGTGTATCTTTGTAAATCGATGATCACGAAAATGACATAAAAATCATCTCTGTCTGGAGGTACAGTTAGTCATGAGGTCTCGAGTTGTAGGGAGGGTTGATGGTTCATCTCCGAGGGAGGAAATCTGAAACATGGGTGTGGAGCTGCAAGAAGGATGAGTAGGTTTATGATGTCGTTTACTGGTTTGCAATTACGTGTATGTTCTCATGTATGGTCACCACCAAGAAACACTTTGGAAATACGTGTTTTTAGTAATGCTTTTAAGTGCTGTCGTCTGGGATTTATGTCACGATACTCCTGTGAGTCACTGTGCTCTTGAAGTTCCAGATAAAAATCAAATAAAGTCAGTTCTGTGGGTTTAATCTTGAGGTCAAGGGGAGAATCTACAGGTGAATAGGATACAATTTTCACCTAATACATATCAACTTGAAACTTCCCCACTTGATTACTTACAGTTAGACTTTTTTTTTTGTTTGTTTAAATATGCAAATGAGAAATGACCTAATTAAATATGCACTGATTTTCAAACATATCCTGAACTGAAATCTGAAATCTTGTTTTATTTTGTTGACATATTAGAGTTAAGGGATTTTAAAGAGGGAATTTTGGATAGCTCTTTTCATCACTCCAAAATACTGTCCAAAGCCATAAAAAAAGAATTTTCGCAATGTTTTTAGGAATAAAATGTTCTATAAATCAGGCTATGAATAATATATGAATAAACCCCTCCGCAAAAAACTTCACAACATGGACAGAAATAAAAGTGGATGAACATTTCTGGCTCAGAGTATGAGAAGAACGCTTATTTTGTTTCTGAAATCTGAACAAAAAACACCTAGATGTGTATTTTGGACATTTCCTTCTGCTAGTCTTAATGAAGGCATGTTATGGAAGCAAAATAGCCCCAAATCTCAGAGTTGACCACCTGCAGGCAAAGATTAAGTTAATAAACAGTGTTTTAGGTATGGCTTTGACGTCTTATCCAAAAACTGACCAGGTGACCTAATGTGAGCCAACAAGAAGGCACATTGGGCACACAACGCTCTGTGTGACACGGGATTCAAGGCCCCGCTTCCAGGAAGTCCCATGAAAGGATGGATGGATGTATGGCTGGGGAGGGAAACGGAATGGTAGATGGATGGTCGGCCTGATGAATGAGTAGACGGATGGATGGGTGAAGGAAAAAACAGATGAATGGATGTAATAATGGACAGTTGGACAGATGGATGGATGGATGTGGATGGACAGACAGACAGACAGAGGTGGATGATGGACAGATGGACAGATGAAAGGATACATGAACATGGGAAAATGGGTGGATGGTGTTATAAATTTTAGAAAATGGATGTATGGATGACAGACAGGTAGATGGACACATGATGTATGGACTGACAGACAGACAGATGGAGGGAAGGAAAAACAGATGGATATATAGATTAATGAACAGTTGAATGAACAGATGGATGGATGAATGGAGACCTTTACCAGCCGCATATCGCTGTGATGAGTATTGTTTTCTCGTGGCACAGCTTTCTTTTTTTATAGATCCTGATATTTCGAGTCACTCCTGCAGCCAAAGTGACACGTTGACATTTCTATTTGACATTTCTCCCGCCTCACACTGCAAATTGCAGTATGAGGCGATCAATACTTCCCGCCTTGTAGTTCCACTCTCGCTGAATGAGCAGTGATGCTTCATTTACCGAGGCTCGTCGATGGCTACACATTCAAGTTCCACCGCCAAATGACTTCACCCAGCGAGAGGCGATCACTAACAGAGACCTTGATGTTTGTAAATTAAACACAAACTGAAGGACATGTGCTGAACAGCCAGGACCTTATAAATCAGGAGGTAATGGGTCAAAACTCTCACTGCCTTCAGGAAACTTTGACGAGACAATGACCAAACTCTCCCTTCATTACAGTCTAAATGCTGTTTCAAAGCCTTTTCTACATTGTGAGGTATGTAAATGTAGGAGAGATTACTAAATACATTTTGATTTCTTTAATTTTTTGCCTAGACCAGCGGCTAAAGGTAACTAAGGTCTTGTTCAGACTGCTGGCCCAAATAGTTTTTTGGTACATCCAGAGTGTGTCTGATTTTAGAAATTCTGTACAGCAGGAAACACATGAAACCTAATTTTTGCAAATCAGATCCAAACCACTTATGGATTTCAAAGTGTCCCCCAGGTTATTCGCGCATGTTATTCGCAACTTGATACACTAAGACGATGTCCAATCCAGAGTGACAGAAGTGCAGAGCTGATCCACGCTGCTACTACCAGAGTGCTATGGAGGACAAAATTCTGGGGACAGGCGCCATAATAAATTCAAATAAATAACTTGACTTGACAGCATGGTTGTTTGGGGAGCGAAATGATGGTTTTGGATAGTTGGTAACACTGTGCTTTTTCACTGTGTTTCGGTGTGACAACGCTGTGGTTAAGTCTGGTTAGCTTTACACGCAAAAAGCACTTGATTAGGGTTAGGAAAAGATAACGTCTGGTTTAAAATGATGACTTGAAACACTGAACATGAAATCTTGTGGGAGTTTTCGTGAATATGGGTTTACCCTCTAAACCAGTGGTTCCCAACTGGTGGGTCGCTGGTCCCATTCTGTATGGACCGCAAGTGACTTGCAAACTTAGCAAGTTTGTAAAAAACAACACTTTATTTTGAAGTACAGTGAATTTGCGGCACAGAGCTTTTATTTTGAAGTGCCGTTTCTGCTGTAGAGTGAGTGGCTAACAGACAGCTACTGACAGAGACAGCAAACTGGCTCAACGACATGGACAAACGCAAGTATGACGCTGAATGTTTTCAGCTGTGAGGCCTTGAACTAATGACTAAGGAGAAATCTGGACCCTGTGGCTGGACCAGTTGGGAACCACTGATCTAAACTATAATACTGTACACTGTTAGTGGTTCCCAATCTTTTCGACTTGTGACCCCTACAATGAGTCAGTGTCTATTTGTGTCTTTGTCACATTTCAGATGTCTATGAGGTGTTAATAGTGCCACCAAAGGAGTTTCTTCTCTTAAAATGTCTCAGATGGTTCCATTTAAATAAGTTTGAGGCCCAAAGAGGAAAAACAAGTGACAATGTTTCACAAAAATGCACAGATCTGGGAAAAGTTAAAAAAATGAATATAAATTTGTAGACCAGACTTGCTCTCTTCTCTAATTATCATCTCATCACACCTCAGATTACTCTTTCAGCCCTTTGGAGGGGTCAGAACCCTCGACAGGAAACTATAACCTGACCGTTACTGAGGATTTTCAGACAGATGCTGATATTTTTTTAACACTTAACCAAGAGATGTACTGAGCAATACATTTATAGCTGAAGAATAAACTTGTGACTATAAGCTGGTGGACAAACTACACGACACTGGTGACACTTTCAAAGCACATCTTAAGCATTTCTGTACTTCGGTTCCTTGGCATTAATTAGCTGACATATGCATCGATACAAACACATCTGCGAAGAGCTGATATCACCCAATATATCGACTTAGCTCTACTGAAAACCAGTGCACTAAATAACTGTATTTGAAGTAGTTAAAACACCAGCGACCAATATTATCTACACGTTGATGCAGAAGTAATATATCTAACAGCGTCATATAATAATAAATCAGTCAAAGGGGGTGTTTTTCTTTTGATACTCTAAGCACAGTTTGTTAATGATACTGTGCTTTAGGGAGATTTTGAATGAGGGACTTTCCTTCTCTGTATACCTTGGAAGTAGGTGACTTTGTGCCAGAAAGTCCCTGCTGTTGCCTAAAAACAAATGTTTGGATCTTTGAATCAGCTCCTAGAAAACAACATGTGAGGCCTGTGGGTCATCATAACATGTAAAACTCCTTCTGATGACATCAACTCCTCCATATTCATGTATCGCTGAGGGCTCAGTGTCCAGAGTCGGAGCTGCACACACATGAGGATGTGAACGTTCAAGGCTTAATTTCCTCCGTCATCTGTACGTCGCGTCGAACAAAGATCGTCCGCAGACAAAGAGACACACAAACACACAGCGAGGAGGGGGAGTATATGTTCCTGTATTCATGTCACTGCACAGCTGATGGCACAAATCACCTGTGAAGCTGCTGCAGACTCACAAACCGAATCTGGGTCATTTGTATTCAAGTCTTTGTGTGTGTTTGTCATGTCACGACTTCCCATCTGTTTGCGTGTATGGATGGATGCTCACATCTTCCTCCTCCAACCTTTGTATGCGTGGCGAGCAGACAGCTATATGTGATATTTTGCTATGGGTGGAGCCCCGCATGACCACTGACCTATATATTGGCACACTAAGGAGGCGCCCCGTTGCCATGGCGCCAAGAGTAGCCGGATGCGGGAAAGAAAGGATGAAGGCTAGCTACAGCGAAAGTTCCCATTTTGAGAGAATCTGAGTCGGTCGTGTTGAGTTTCAGCTGTCAGACAGATTCTCCGGTTGTTGTTCAAAAAGGCAGGAAAGTCCCTCTGTGATTTGATAGAGCTGTAAAATACCTCGACTATGGCAGCTTCCCTGACAGCTCCTATGAGATGCCTGGTGGGGTTTTGTCCTATATACGCCGTGTTCACACAAAGCTGCTTCTGCCGCTGCTGCTGCTCGCATTAAAGACAGAACTCGCCATCAAATATTCAACAGTTCACATGGGGGGGAACACTCAAGCCTGCCTGCATGACTGCTGCTGCTGAAGAAGAAGAAGAAGAAGAAGAAGAAGAAGAAAGTAGGTTGGGTCTAAAAGTCCCCATCACATGCATGAAAGTGCTACATGTGTCACGCATAAACACTGTAGGCATGATCACAGATACGCTGACACACAGAGCTGAGCTGTGGCTGCCTGATACTGCTTCATTTTCCAGCAGAATGTCACTCTTTGATACTGCGTGTGTGTGTGTACTATTTCCCCTATGAATAGCAGGGGAGTTGAGCAGCACAAAGGGAGTAATTGTTCTTGTCTGAACACCACCAGCAGTCCACTGCTGTGGCTGCTGCACTCAAAAAGGCGAAGCCAGAGGAGGAAAAAAAAATAAGACGACTAATCCATCATCTTCACCAGGTCTCGCCGTGACAATGAGGCACTGACACACCATTTCACCGCCATGAAGGATTCATTTTGTTTCAAGCATGACCGACGCGCCTCAGCAGCTTTCAAACAAGACAGAGAAAGTTGTTCAGACTTTTTTTTGGAGATAATTGGTCGAGGCCGAGGAGAGTGTAAGTGAGAGACTGCAGATAGAGTCAGTCAGTGTAAACAAGATTACCCAGAGAGGCAAAATGTCACACAGAGAGCACAATGACTGGCCTTGTGGGGCCGTCAATTGGAGGTAATTTAGATGGAAATCAAGGATTCTGTTGATTAAGCGGTCTCTTATCCTACCAGTCAATACACAAATTGATTAAACATTCAGATAACTGATGTTTGGACGTGTTCGTCACCTCAAAAAAAGTCAGTTATATAAGGAATGTTATTAGAATATTAAAGGAAAAGTGCAGGTAACTTCAAATTCAATTAAAAAGTGGGTAACAATGTACTTTAAATCCCCCTTTTTAGCATTTATAAGCAGTACATAATACATGCAATGAATGGTGTATAACATACTAAAATGTAAGTTTAAAGGATTTATGGTTTTACGATTTTATGATTTATGTTTTGCTGATACTGAGCTATTCTACGTACTTTATTTTCATTGTATATTTTTGTATTTTAATTGTATTTAAATGTGTTTTTTTTTTTTACTGAATTGCCTTGTTGGCCTGTTTTCTGTCCAGTCTGTCTATGTTCATCGTGAAGTACTCAGTGCATGCAGTTTCCTTATTGTAAAGGACTCTGTGCTGCATTTCCTGTATGAAATGTGCTATATAAATAAAGTTTATTACTATATTTATTATTTTTATCATCAATTAATCTGCTGAACAGCTTCTCTATTTATCGTTTTGTCTATAACTGTGAAAAAATGTGGAAAAATGTGGAAAAATGCCTGCTTTTATTTCCCACAGCCAAAGGTGATGTGTCCAAACAGCTTGTTTTATTTGACCTACAGTCCAAAAATCCAAATCTACTCAGTTTACTGTTATAAATATGACAAATAAATGAATCAAATCCTCATATTCGTGAAGTATTTTTGCTTGACAAATGACTTAAACTATGAATCAGTCATTAAAATAGTTGGCAATTAATTTTCTCTCCATCAATATATCGACTGATTATTGCAACTCTAGCAAATCTAACTGACTGAAATGACTATTTTTAGTGTTTTTTAATTGACAGTATTTGTCAGCAGTGATAACTTCTCATAAGAAGACATATTTTTTATTATTAAAACTGTGTTTTTACTATATTGCCAGTCAATATCCATGTAGGCCTCCATCTATAGGTGCCCAGGAGAAGTTAAAGTTGACAAAAATACAAATAAAAATGTATATACAATTACTACACAAGACTTAATACGACTAAAACATGATGTGCTATAGAAACCATTTATGACATGTTCACGTGCTGCTTATAGGTTTTAAATACAGGGTGTTTAAAATAAAGTGTAGGACACTTTAAAGTCAGTGTTAAGTCTTAACGGGAGTGATATTGTTTTGTCTCTCAGGTGCGACACATTGTCTCTTCTCACAATAGAAATGTCTAAATTTAGAAAACACAGGAGTGAAACACAGACAACACTCTCGGTCTATGATATCAGTGACATGATAGATTCACTGCACAGAAATAACAGGCTGCATATTGCACATTATGTCACAGAGGCCTAACAATAAAATAAAATGACTGCTCACCGTTACACCACTGAAACGGGTGCATCAATGCACCAGAGGGAGTCCTTGCCGGCGGGATCCGATTCGTGTTTACCAACAAGCCGCAGCCGCCCGTGCAGATGGATGACCGCAATAAAGTGCCCCGAGCAGAGCCAGTGAGTGTCTGCCAGCAGTGTGAGAGGTGAACCAGACAATGGCACCTGCAATAAAAGACGATTTAAAGGTGGATAAAAAGCGTTTGTGTCGGAAGTTGCCGCGGGTTATGTCACATTGTTTGGTTCATTCCTGCAGGTTGAGAAAAGGAGACACTGTGATGTAGATTTTCCCCTGCTCCTTCTTCTTCTCCTCGCTGTGGCTGTTTTGACTCTGTTATTATTAATAGACGGCATAACACTGACCCAGCAGCAGCATCTGTGTGAGAAACTAGAGCACTGGCTGGATTTGCCTACTCCCGCCCCCGCAGACGCTACTGACGTGCGGGGAGACCAATGGACAGGCCGGCTGGGGCTGTGTGTGTTGTGACGGCCTAGCTGGATGGACTGCGTGTGTTTTCTGCCATCATCTCCCATTTCCTTATGCATATGTCTTATACAGGATAATTAATTGTCAAGGCCTTTAAAAAACACTGAGAGTCCTCTCTCCTGCAGGGCCGGATTACACCTCTGGGTGGGCCCTGGGGCAAAACTTACCTGTGGGGCCCCCTTGTCTCCCACACTTTCTATCTATTCTCTATGTGACAATGTAAAGCTGAAACAATTAGGGGCCGTACACATGCTGCGTCTTTAACCACCTGGAAAACAAGAGGTAGGGCACTAGGCGCTACTTTTGTGCCTTTTTTGAGCCAGCTTTCAAGAGCGTGGCGGCAGCTTGCGTCTGAGGTTGCTAAGCAACCTTGTCAAACACCATATCATAGCCTATTTACCTGAAATCTTAAAAGCGCAGAGCTGATCTTCTTCCAGGTGCTGTTTATAAGTGTGTTGGCATATTGTCTATGGGACAGATGCACCAAAATGATCAACTTCTCTGTATTTATCGCAGACTGCTATTTACGGAAGAAGGGAGAGATATCTGTTGGCTGTGACTGGTTATTACTCTGTTAATCTCAGGGCGCAGCCGTCACACCATAACAAAAACAGCCAATCAAGAACACGTGCACACCACGATAGCGTCACCTTGGTGTTAGAGTGCACCTACCGCACGTCTACATTGAAAACAATTAATCTGAGGGCGCAAAAACGTGGCATGTGTACAGCACCTTAGGGTGCTTTCACACCTGTCCTGTTTGGTTCGGTTCAATCAAACTCAAGTTCTTTTGCCCCCTCAGTGCGGTTCGTTTGGGCAGGTGTGAACACAGCAATCACACTCGGGTACGCATCAAAACAGACAGACAGAGACGACCTCTTAAAGAAGGTCAAACGAACTCTGGTGCGGTTCGTTTGTGGTGAGAACGTGTTCTGACCTGGATCTGAACCAACTGCAGTTACATGACACATTGTTTGGGTTAAACATGAGCATGTTACAGTCCTGGAGGATTATTAATGTGCGCCTCCTCCTGTACTGCCTTAATATGCACATTCAGCACATCCAATGCATCAAAACATTGTTTTCTAGTTGGAGCCGCGCCTCGTTTTCAAACTGTATGGTTTGACTCAAATGAACAATGACAGCAATATAGTCCACGATGAGCAGCGCTAAAATCAACCTGTGTAGTTGTCCCTCCATTGTGACATTAGAAAGTGTCACATTTATTTTGCAAGTGTACTCTTCTTCAACGTTTTGTTTACTTCCTGGATTTTTCCAACATTGAAATTCTGACCAATCAAGAGCAGCTTGAGCAAATAATTAAAGCTAGTTTGATTTTAAAAAATCATAACCCATAAGTCACTTGTCTGAGTTTTTTCTGGAGTTTTTGACAGCCTCTTGTTGCCTCCTCAGTGGATATAGGATGGATTGTATTTCTTTGTTGATGAGATGCAACTGAAAGCCCCTGATTTTGATTATTCTGATTAAATGAACGTTTAATGCTCAACTTTAATGTTTTACATTTTAACTAATGTCACCTGTAGGCCCTTTTCATTTCAGTTCCTGTTGTCCATCAGTGAGACAAAGTATTACCAAAGAAATAAGCAAATTGCCGCAAACTACTTTTCCCACAACAAACCTTTTTTGTGGGTCTTTTTTTTCCATTAACTGTTAAATTACTGTCTGCTTAGTTCATGTCCCTGCATGAAGGTCTAAGTGTTGTTTCAAAGTCAGGGGTAAAATTCCAGCAGAGAAACATGAATGAATGAATCCTTTATTTGAGACTGAGGGTTCACTCTTGACCTTTGGAAATACTGAATGGACAATGTAGTGTGAGACTGTTTGGCCAGCTGCTGTTTTCAAGGTCAACAAAAAGCTCTCAATGTCAACTTTTGGATGAAAGTCTATGTTAGTCTGCTGATGAAGATCATGTGGCATGACTGAAAGCTCCAGGACAGCTACTGTGGACCTTGTAGTGAGATACTTTGGTCAAATCCTTTACTTCTTTATTGATAACCTGTACTAATCTGTAATGTCCACCAAATGTTGGTCTTTAACTGCAGAATGTAAACCCCCATGAGGTTATTACAAATCCTAAATATCCAAAAAGAATACAGCGGACACAATCCTTATTGTGCTCAGTGGTAGAAACAGTAATACACAGGACAAAATGGACTCCCTAAAAACACACCCACACACTGCCTTTCCCTTTAAGATCCATCTGGATGTTCTCATACAAATGAGTTCATCTCCAAAATGAAAAAAATCTGAGTTTATTTAAGCATATAAGCACGTTAACAGCAATTACAGCATATACAAGTATTTGTTTAGAGGCCTAGCTGTGGTTAAACCACCACAGGCCGTGTGTAGAGTGTTGTGTTGTACGTTCACAGAGTGACACACAGATGGGGACATTCAGAAGAAGTAGAGTTGCTCATATCCTGTGAAGTTTCCAGCATAGACAGGCGTGTCGTTGTAAATCAGTGACGAGGCCTCTTCCTCAGGATTGTCAAACTGATGTAAACTTCTCCTTCCTAAACAAAGCAGAAGTGAGATGCATGTGATTAGAGCAGGACAGAATTGAATAGATGAATCATCTCGATGGGGAAACAGGGCAGGACGGGATATGAAATTCCTCAATGGAACATTTGTGTTTGTATCTTTTAATCGTTGTTGTGTTTATTTAAACCTCATATGTTATTCATGATCATCCCTTTTCTCTTCATCTATCACAGCTGATTTAAGATCTCCTTGGGTTTCTCAGGTGCTGAATCTCAAATCATGGTAAATGTAATTTATATTTCGATATCAATATATACTGTTAATATTCAATAAAATCAACAAAGAAACTGTTTATACGACAACAGTATCACAAAATCTCTGACAGCTGACACAGTTATGTTGTCTTACAGTGTGTATCCTGCGTCCTCATGAGAGGACATCACGCTTTGGCTTTGCTGCACCATATAATTCATTCTGCTTAACTCAGACCTGGGACCTTAGACTTAGGTAGTAAAAGCATAATATACTAATATGTGTAAAAACAAGATGGCAGCCATCTTTAACAAGTCAGTCTGCAGCTGATCCTGACACAAAGCAGACAAGGTCCAAAACCTGTTTTTGCACAACAATGTTTACGCATTGAAATAAACAGTCTTAAACTTGATTACACACTTGTAATTATTAAAAATAAACCCAAGGTACCCACATGACGACTTCATATAGTTCAAAAACTACTTCCTGTTCAAACACATTTCTTAGTTTTTTATACTTATGAGATCCTACTGATCCCGAATAGCACAGAGAAATTCAAAATGCACACCTAACAAAAGCTGAGGGTCTTAGGAGGATATCCCACAACCATGGTAAGAACCCGATGATGTGATAAATAAAGATTACTGCTGATAATGTCAGTCATCTTACCTTCATTGACAAAAAACTCAGCCAGCCGAGAAGATAACTGAACAGCATGAGCGGAGTGAGGAAAGTTCAGCTTTCTGTCCCACTGAAAACGATTCACCTCTGGGTGCCACTGGACTCCATAGAAAGGATATCTTTTACCTGGTACACACATATATATTTATGCTGTTACAGTTTTTTACAGAGTAATAATTACAAGTTTGTCAAATTAATATAAAAATAATCATGTTACCTTCTATAGTTGAGACAAACTCGACTCCGTTCTCAGCAACGTTTGTAGACAGCACGGAGTAGAAACTGTGCAGCTTCTCATTTTCATGGAAGGTCTGAAAGAACATTTTACACTTATTACACTTTGTGGTTATCATTTATGTATTACTTTTTGTTTATTTAATGACATTTTTTGGTGCTTTTTGCCTTTATTTGATAGGACATATAGCATGAGGGGGGCAGAGAAAGGGGGGATGACATGCAGCAAGGGGCCATGGGTCAGAGCCGAACCTGTGGCCACTGTGACACAGCCTTTGTACATGGGGCACCCTGCTCTACCAGGTGAGCTAGTGGGCGCCTCTTTATTGTCATTTTAAGGCTCCATATAATACATAATATTCTATATTGTTAAGGTTACTTAATTGTAAAAAGCTGCCACACTTGATAGACAGATTTATGTGGTGTCTCTGTGCACTGTCCTCCTGTGTTGGAATATTGAATAGCCCCGATGTGCTGTGCAGTAATTTGACTGAACACAAATTAATTAAGTAATATGTACCTTACAAGCTTATTATCAGCCGAAACTTAGAGGACATAATTAATCAAATTACAGCAAAGCAATTGTCACACTGAGCACCAGGGCTTTTGGGGCCCTTTAGGGAGGTAATCCAACCTCAACTAAGCATACAGCTTATGCAGAAGGTAACGTAATAATCATTTTAATGAATGCAGATTGTTCTTATATATATTTATGTCTGTGCTGCATGTCTCATTAAGGTCATTCTGAGTCAAAAGTTTCAGTCGTATGATAGAAACTCTGCAGTGCATGCAGGCATGATGTCTCTAATTTTATTTCTCAGCACAGTAACATAAAAACTCCAGCAGGAAGTGAAACACACACAGTACAGTGACTCTGATCACCACATGAATCTACTGTACCTCTACTGCGAGTCCATAGTGGTGAAAATTGCCAGTGAGAGGCTCCTGGGTCAGAGCCCTCATCAGCTCGTCTGGGAAACCCTTAAACATCCTACTAGAGCCGGCCTCTGCAGGGAGACATATATATATATGTTAGGAAACCAACCAAACCTTAAAGATTTCATTAAGCAATGACATTTTTACAAGACAAAAAAGACTCTCAGATTTGTAACTTGCTTCTACTGACACCAAGTGGTGTGATTCAGCACATGCAGCTCACCAGAAAATGTTGCCAAACAATACAATGAAATAATCCACTTCATTTAGAATTTATCTATTTAGACAGATTCCTTAATGCCACAAATAAAAAAAGATACACATAAAGACATCAACAATTATAAAGTAAGCTCTAACCCTCAGTTAGGTTGAGGGGCAGCGCTATGTTCTCAGCCGGGGTCTTTGTCAGCAGATTTTGACCAGCCACCAGTACGGTCAGCAGCTGCATGCCCATGCATGTACCCCAGATTGGGAAGAAGTCGTCTTTATCGTTGGCCTGAAACACACAGTCAGAAATTTTACTTGTTTGTGTCTCAAACAATAGAGCGACACCAAACTCCTCTTAACAATATCAGCATACAACCTGGCAGAAAATCAAGTTTACATTAAAAGTAAATGTCCTGCATTACAATTTTGAATGTAGGTAAAAGTACCATGATATTAACAACAAATGCACTTCAATGAAAAATCTTTTAGCCATCAGTGCAAAGCTTGATTCCTTTCAGAGTCATGTCATTGCTGGTGGATTATTGATAATAAAAAAAAATAGTTTAAAGGAGCTGATTAAATTCCACTTGCTGTCATTTACTGTAAAAGTCAGTAAGTCTTTTAAACGTCATTGTATGTTTTGCCAGAAAACCCTAAGGATGCAAAGTAAGTACAGTAGTAGTCATCATTTAAATGTAGTGGACTACACCGTTTAATGATTCACTTAATCTTAAACTTTCATGTTAAATGTGAGGTTAATAAATTGTCTAACAAAATGAAAATACTCGAGGTAAGTGCAAAAACATTTCCTACAACTGCACAAACTTAACAAAATGCACTTGTTTCTGTCCTTTTAAAAGATTCAAAAGATATAATAAACAAAGACATAATGTTTTTAAAGGAAGATGCAAAGAAATAAACTGTTGTACAAACCTTCACAGCGAGTGAGTAGAAAATCTTCGCCACCCTGGCAAAGTCTGACGTCTCCAAATCTGCTGCTCCGCCGATTAAGATCAAGCTAAACACACATCACAGTCAGACAGTAATTAGTGTATTTATTAGGATATAAGTGTATTTTTCATTTCAGACACATTCACAGGGATGCAGCTCACCCATTTATCTTACTGAAGATTTCCTCATATTCAGCGGTAGTGAGAGTCAATCTGTGGAACACAAACAAAATAAAAAATGCTTCCTTTACTGTACATTGTTTGGACAGCACAAACGTAAAAGGTGACAGAAACCCCACTTCTTCTTTTTCCACAAAAGCAGCAAATGTCAAGAGCGATACCAGCAGATAAAACCACAAGTTAACATCCAAATAATGTCACTTACAGTTCCAAACATGCAGCTACTTTAAATAACTTAACATTAGTCTAGCTACTGTATAAAGAGTCCCTGTGTACACTTTTATGCTGCAGATTAAAAATAAGTGGGTGTTTCATCCATTGTTGGCAGTGTTTTTGCTACCTGCTCCCTGACACTGACAGGTCATACAGCAAAGAGCTCCAGGTAAATGTATATCGGTCCATTTGAACAGATACAAACATTAAAGGGATCAACCCACCTGATGGGCATCACTCTGCTGCCCCCAGACTCAATGAATTTCACATATGAGGCAGCGATGAACGTCCTCCCGTATGGCTTCAAGATTTCATCTGTGACTATCTGAGTCAAAATACCTGTGGGACAAAATTCAACAGTGACACAGTTTAAAAGAAACTCTCATTTTTAAATGTTTGTATCACCTGACTCCTCTTTATCTCTTTGTCTTTGTCACTTACCGATCACAGGCCTGTCGTTCACAGCCTCCTGGTTGACTTTAGTTGGCATGGCTTTGCTGCAGCAGAAGCAGCAGGCAAACAACAAGCACACATATGCTGAAAATCCTGTTTTGGACATGTTTTCACCTCAATGTCCAGCAACCAGTTGAAGCTTATCAGTATTTGAAAAGGTTCGAGGTTGTTAAAGAGTGCCGGTTTGTGAAAGAAGCTGCAGCAGCCTTATATATGCGAGTTAAAGAAGGAAGTAAGGACTGCCCAGATTTACATGTTATTGCTCCTCTACTGCACATGCCGGTCAGGCAAGTTGACTGCTGACATAACATAATTATTCTGCTGACTGCACGGGCTTTTTGGCAAAATTTTGATCATTTAAAATGTGGGAAACGATCCCAGCTTTATTGTCAGTGGAAGATTTTGCAATAAAGTTTATAGAAATCACATGAGAGCATGTGATAAAGCAGCTCTTGGTTCACTCCTCACACTGGTGTTCAAAGTGCTGTCAAACAGGTTTCAGTCTGAAAATGAAAGCAGGCTTTCTATTTATAGGATTTTAAAGGAGGAGAGCCTATTGCAGACGCGTGCACAAACTGTGAGGCCAAACTAAGGCCAAACAGTTTCAGAAGGGTTTGTTTCTGCTGACAAAGACTCCAGGAACATCTCTCCAGGGGTTTATGTCTATTTTAAATCAATACATGAATAGACAGTTTTTAAAAATCTGCTTCACTTCTGGATAGTATTGTGCAAATATCTTTATAGGGCAGCAAAGTGACATCTCACTTATGCAATACTTAAAAAATTGCTGAAAGCAGTCACTGAAAAAGACATGGTTTCCACACAGATTGGGTAACAGAAGGAGACAAACTGAGCACATTGCACGCAATGATGGGGACGCTTAACCTGTTAGGGGTCGCAGGGAGCTGGAGCCTATCCCAGCTGACATTTGGCGAGAAGCGGTGTACACCCTGGACAGGTCACCAGACTATCACAGGGCTGACACATAGAGACAGACAACCATTCACACTCACATTCACACCTATAGACAATTTAGAGTCACCAATTAACCTGCATGTCTTTGGACTGTGGGAGGAAGTCGGAGTACCCGGAGAAAACCCATGCTGACACGAAGAGGTTCAAACCAGGAACCAGGAGCGCTCTTGCTGTCAGGCAACAGTGCTAACACTGCACCACCATGCCGACATTTTTGTGTAGTTAACTACTGAAAATAACCTCAAACAATTCTGGGCCAAAGGAGTAATGATTATTTTAATTTTGGTTTCACCATTACTTTTCAATTTCAGTTTTATTTATAAAGCCCAATATCACAAATCACAATTTGCCTCAGAGGGCTTTACAGCAACTGTTTCTACTGCAACTGAACTCCCTGTGGCCACAATTAGTCAGAAGTATTGAATATTGCTAATTGTTAACAAATGTTCAGAGAAGTTGTTGAATGCTGTTTTAGAAGTTACCTGGCTGACTGAGTAATCCTGTTTGGTGCAGTACTCCCACCTGGGCTCTTGTTTCTGAGGTCAGTCAGCCTGACTAATGGACATTGTGGGCAAAACCAAAGCTGACATCCCTGCATTTTCCCATCAATAGTGAGGCATTTTATTTTTTGATTTATGTATGACCTGTGAACAAGTGAGCACTTTCTGCAACAAACTCAACTGAGTGGCATTTTACACAGGCATGTGACTTATATAAACATTTTTTATGTTTTGTTATAATTTCATATCACATGTACATTGTCTTTTAAACCAGCTTTATTAAACCAAACTGGATTTCTTCCTAGGGTTGCTTTGCTGCAGTTCAACTTCCTCCAGTGTGAAATAATTAGTAGCGTGTAAAGCTATGGTTTCAAAGTAGCTTCCCCAACACTGGGTGTGAAATGTGGTTGAAAGCCAAACTAGAGTTTGAGACATGAGAGGTTTTTTGGAGGGTGAATGGAAGTGCACATCTGGTGTTTTTAAGATAGTGTTGATAGCAAATGAGTCCAACACATATGAGCCAAAGAGACAAATAAAATGTCACATTTTGGAAACAATAACTTGATAATATAAAATTAATATTTTTGGAAAAGCTTCTTCCATCAGATCCCAGGAGTTACATTCACCATCATCTGTCTGTCTCAGGTTGATGCTGTGGTCTCAAATGCATTTGGTAATAAAATGCTGTTTCTACTTCTGAGTTAAATCATGATGCAACAGTAGAATAACTCGAATCAGTAAAAACGTGTGTTAAGTCACCAGTGTGCTCATGGTGTGCATGTGCTGGTGATGCACCAGTGGGAAACAACACCCACTCAATGAAACCTTCCACACAGCTGGTGGTAAAAACCTGCAGGGCACCAGTTACTGTAGTGATTGTGCAACTTCTGTTTTTCCAGATCTGGTCTTTTTTTCCATTAAATATACAAATTCATTGCAAGTCTTTGCACCAAGGTCAAATTACCAACAGGGCAAAGTGGAAAACGGCCTCATTTACAGACCTCCAGATGCCCTGAGAGTCCCACATTAACTGCATGTCAGTGATGACTTTACATAACTCCTAATTGTTGAATTTTCTCTGGCTGGTTTCCTCCCAAATTCCCCAAAACATATGACTAGATTGGACACTCTAATGGCACAAAAATTTGAACTCTTCATCATTTACTGACAGTTAAGCAGAGCTTTGTATTCAGGTCACAGAGAGTAATACAAAGTCAGTCACTGGTCTGTCACTGTCTCCAGTATGTATCACACTGAACCACCAGGTGGAGACAAACTGACACCAATGATACAAATCTGCACTTTCTGTCTTTGACAATTCATTTAAAACAAAAAATGAGCTCACCAAACCACAGTATGCAGTGATCAGTGTTTAATATTTGCAGAGTACAAAAATGACTGATAAAGTCTTTTGAACTGAACTTTACAGTGACACATGGTTTATGTATTTGTTTATCTGGAGTTACATCACAAGTCAGGGTTTATGCCGTGTGTATGTGTATGGTTAGATAAAATCGTGCATTATTAAAAAAAAGACACACAGTAAGAGCTAAAACACTGTAAGGTATCACAGCAGTTGACTGTACGTTGACTAAATTCAGCATCAGCCTAATGAAGCCACAAACACATATTTCCCAGAGTGCATCCTAACTTTAAAATACTGTTCATTATTGTTGTTTCATTAAGACATTGAGATCACAGTGCTTCTTGCAGAGTCTGTCCAGAGTCCAGCTGAACAATCTCAGATGCTACAGCATCAGTTAATTCTCATGCAGCAAAGCAAAGCAAAATTAACTGTCTTCTGTCATACATAGACATTAACACTTGGTTTGGTCCTCTCAGTCAAAAAAGTACTTCCCTGACATCCATGTGAGCAGCAGCCTCCATCTTTAAAAGGTAAAGTGATAAAATGCCAACCATTTCAGTCTTTCTCTGCAAACAAAACACACAGGATAAAATCAATAGGTTTTTTCTTTTAAACACAGTATTTTAAGAAGCCTAACTAAGAGGTCATGATGTGTTGGTTACAAATTCTTTTATAATATATATTATATATTATATATAATCACCCTAATATTCATTCTACATCAAATTTGGAATTTGTCTAAAGACTTTATTCTTCCTTTTTGCGCTAACTTTACCATGTCTCTCTTATATGTATAACCATCTACTCAAGCTACAGAGCAACTATATCCTAATTCAGTACTACAAAATAATTCTAGTCTGGGTATATTTTTCTTTTATACTTTTTATATAATTTTCTATGTTTAACAGAACAGACCAGAACATACACTGACATAGGCCCTTGAAAATAAATAATAAAAATAATAATAACAACAATAACAATATATTTTTAAAAATCCAACATATTTTAATAATAATAATAACAATATCAATAATAATAATATTATTAATAATAATAATAAACTTTATCTATATAGCACCTTTCAAAACACAGTTACAAAGTGCTGTACAATAAAACTGAAGACATTCAAAACACAAGGAGAATAAAACAAATTACAGTCATAAAATGTCATCTAAGTTAAAGATAAAATAAGGAAGGTCAAATCTAAAATTATGATAATAAATGAGAAATATCGTCAATAAGATAGCAATGAAATTGACAGGCCGCTCAGATAAAGACAGGATATGCTTTCCGATAAAAGTATGTTTTTAGGAGAGACTTAAATGAAGCCAGAGAGCCTTATATCTTGGGGCAGGTCATTCCAGAACCTTAAGGCCCTGGTGGCAACAGCTCTGTCCCCTTTGGTCTTCAGCCTGGACTCTGGGACAACCAGAAGACCTCTGCCCGAGGATCTCAAACTTTTAGTATGTAGTATGCCCACAATGCAAAAATTACCCATTTAAGTATCATTATGCAGTATAAGTGTGCTGTGCATGTAGACTTTTGTCCCACAATGCAATGTAAAAGGGAAATTGAAGCTCTACTTACAGCTGCAAAAATGTAACTAACGTGAATGCTTGTGAGATGCCTCAAGATAAATCTTACAATACAAAATGTAGCACTTTAAATCTTTAAAAACTCACCTCGGAGGCTTTCTATTTCCTGACAAACATCTTTCCACACAGCAGCCTGCAGCTCTTCCCTTGGCTTCAGTCCATCCAGATACACTGAAATAAAACCCAGACAGATGTCATTTATATCATCATTTAATACTAAATCTGCTACAGTGATAATAGTTTCACTATTTAACATTACATGTGAGGTCTCAATCATATAAACACCCATCAGCATCACATACTGCACACATCTTTAACTGGACGCTCACCAATTCCAGACACCATGCTCTCCATTTCCTGCCGGTTTGTCAGGTACATCGGCCACACGTGTCCGTCAAAGTATCCCGGAGGATCAGGAGGTGTGTACACCCTCGAACTGTCAATCAAGGACAGCAGCATAAGTAAAAACATGAAGAAGATGCAAACTTTCTGTCTCTGCTCTTTGTTTACTGCAGCACAAACATAAAACAGGAAATAAATGGAAATAAAATCTATTTAAAAAGGTAAAAAAAAAAAAATGCTGTATTGATTATAAAATCTGACACCTTCGTCTCATCTTGCAGACATCATATGGTATTTCCATGAAGTATCTTTTGCAAAATAGCTCATTCAGAGGCCTGGAAAGGTAAAATAAAAGACAAAAACATCAGAGTTACAGCACTATGACCTAAAATATCACATTACAAATATTAGGACACAAGTTATTATGTTAGTAAATAAATCCTGGGGGACAGTCAGCCCTTATGATGACAGAGAAACCATTACTGAATGGTTACTTCCCAAAAACAATTTAAGTGTAAATCCTGTGAAGAACATAAGTACATTTAACCAATGATAACATATTGTAATGACTTTGTTTACTTTTTATGTCTGCTATCATGTTTACAACCAATAAATCATGAAATAATCTTTGGAAAGTGCATGCATCATTTTTCATTGAAGCTTTATCTTGATTTACTAATAGTTTACTAATCAAAGGAAACTACAATGCTTTGTTTAGTTAATTGTATTGAGTTTGTGTTGCTGATTTTCATAACAATCTCCTTGAGAGAAATTTGAACCTAAATATGTAGCCATTATCTAAATATTGATAGAAACTTTATTTGCCATACATGTTAACTTGCATTTTTAGACCAACAATGTTTTGATTATTTAGCTGATTAACTATTAAAATGTATTATTTTCAAGCCCATTTTCACACTGCACCAACTGCATTTTCTCTAAAATTAGCATTGAGTTAGTCACTTTTTTTCTCAGGAACTTGTAAAACAAAGATTACACTGAAATAAACACAGTAACTTCATTGAAGCCTATGTCGTGTACCTGTGGTTGAAAATGAGGAAGCCCTCCACTATCAGCACATACACCTCCTCGCCCACCGATGGTGTCGTGCACTCTGGCTTCAGGCCTCGCTGCCTCAGGAACGACTCAGGATCTCTTCGCCACGAGTCGATGTCAGTCATCATCGTGTCCATGTGGAGAGCATCGAGCCCTGCGACAGAGTGCAATGAGAAGGATTTTCTTTGCCCAGTCGGAAAAGTGCAGTTAAAACATTTATGTAAGGCATCAGCAAATCATTCTTTGATTTGAGCTTCTCAGATTTTAAGATTTTCTGCTTTTCTCTGTTTTTAGAGCATTTTAATGTGAAATTCTAAAGAATATGTTTCAAGAATTGATATATACAATTAAAATAATAATAGATGTGGCCCTAAATGTCTTTATTTTATAAGGATGATTCTGTTTAAAGAGACCTTTTTTTCAAATTTGGTGGAGAAATATTACATTTAAATCTTCCTTTTGTGGCCTAAAAGTATTCACTTTCACATTGGCAACAGCCATTTACATACCATTTGCACATTTTTCCAGCCTCCCCAGGTCACTACAACTTCCACACTCCACAACAAAACATCAAGGACTTGACCTCAGTTTGCCTAATGGTAGCTACTGCCTTGTATCCATCCAGAAATCTGTACACCAGTTTCAGATATCTATTTACATAACCACAATTTGCACATTTTTACAACCTCCCTGGGTAGCTGAAACTCCAGAAATACCAGAAAAATACCAAGGACATGACCTCAGTGTCCTTAATGGTTGCTACTCCCTTGCACCCATCTATTCATCCATAATGTTTCCACTGTTTTCAGATGCATGGATGGATGGACTACAGCTGTGCAGAAAATACCTTCAACAACAACAACAAAAAAACGAAATAAAGTGCCCTTACTGTCATATTGCTTAAACCCGTTGCTGTCCACTGATACCACCGAATCGTCCTGAAGAAGAGAGCGTTCACTGTGATCACACAAGCTCTCACATCTCCAGTAAACTGTAACTATGAAAGTTTAAGAAACACAGAGGTATGAAATAGAGAGACCTACCTTAAAATATGAATCCTGTGCAATGACACAGCTGTTGGGGATCTGCTGGTGTAGACTTGTAGAAAGAGTGGATTTTCCTCCATTGGTCATCCTGAAAGAAAAACAGTGCATATCTCTAAAAACACCTGGTAACTTATTATTTGAGCACAAGTCACGTACGGAAATACTGCAGAGGAGCGTGAAGACATCCTGCACACTCTCAGGACTACATCTGTTCACAGACCTTTTTCAGATATCCTGACCAGCCTGCAGGATGTGCATGAGCAAACACTTAATTTGACATTAGGAAAGTTTAAAAATATCTGTGTGCCACTTCTACTGAATGTTTGTAATTACAAACTATAAATGCAAAGAAAACAATTTCATGTGTTTTAAAAATCCTATTTTCTTCTATTCAATTCAATTTAATAGGAACTTTATTTATCCTGAAGGAAGTTATTGTGCCAGAGAATGCTTCAAATTACAGTAACACTAAGTGCAGTCACTTAGACTGCTCCTGATAATCAGTGTTATACTGAATATGATACAACAATGAGAAGCAGTATTGTACATGACTGAGAACATGACAGTGCACTGCACTGACAAGTTAACATAATATTGAAGAATAATATTGCACAGGATGTTGTTAAAAATATTGCACAACATATTGAAATGAAGTAATGTGCATCATATTAAGCAATAGTGCACCTAATGTAGGTGAATATTGTTGTCAGTGTCATTTGTGTCAGCTGTTCTCCCTGCAGAAGGGGGAGGAGTCATACAGCTTGACAGCCACAGGTAGAAAAGATCTCCTGTGGTTCTCCTCTGTGGTCTCAGTCTACAGCTGCATGTCTGTACATTGAGTTGATGTCAGAATAAACAAAGAGATGGACCCTGTTACACATTAGACATGTGTGACTTTTCCTCTGCAAAGAAACCAGCTCTTATCAGTCTTATCTGCCACATGGCTGTCACATGCTGTATTGATCTGGTGCCTTTCATAATGCCCTAACTGCATGTATGTTAGCCAATATTAACAATTAATTTTTAATAAGAGGCTGATGCATTTTCTTGTGCCTTTCTTGCCTCCTTGTATTTCCCACTTACACAATAAACCACCAAGAAGCATTTTAGAAAATAAAGCTGATTTGTCTGTTTAAATAAAATGAAAAGTATAAAAACAGTGTTTCCATTTTATATCTTGTAGGCCTACATGTGGTGTAAATAATTCAATCATGCAAAATGCTACCTGAAGTCCAACAGGCTATCTGAAGGCAAAATGACCCAGAGAACAATATCAGGCATGTAAGGAGGTCAACACAGCAACATGTGAGTGTTTACAGTCCTCAGGATTTACTCACCCGCCAACTCCAACAACTACAGTCTTCATCTCAGGGTTTCATATGTGGAACTAATAAAAGCTGATAAATTAAAAGCTCGTGTGCAGACTTTACTACAACGAAGGCAGGTCAGTGGCTACTGCCTCAAGTTTGCACTCAGTGATGCGTTTCCGCTCTTGGACGCTCATGATTGGCTGGTGGAGGTTACGTCACTCGTGTCCTCCCCATTGAGGAAAAAAGGCAAACATTTAAAATATGATACAGGCCCACAGAAAAATCAATAGTGTTACAACAGAGTTCAATTAAATAGACATAAGTTAAAATAAAAAATAAAGAAATAAAAAATTTAAAAATACAAATAATTAAGACATTGTGAAAGCATTAAAAAATGCGTAAAGTATAAAATAAAATTATAGCAGTAATATAAATAAATGAACACAAATAAAATAAAGTAATAAAAATATGTTAAATAAAGTGCAATAAAATAAAACTATTATTATATACCTTGTAAAGATAAATAAATATAATTAAAATAGAACTAATAAAGTTAGTAATGCATAAAATTATAGCAGTAATATAAATAATACAAATAAATTAAAGAAGTAAAAATATATTAAATTAAGTACAATAAAATACAATACAAAATACAATAAAACACTATTATTATATACATTGTGAAAAAATATAAATAAATAAATACATTGTAACAGAAATAGATGAATAAATTTTAATAAACGATAAGATAGAGATAAGGTAGTATAAATAATAAAATAAAACAAGTTGTACAGAGTTTACATCAAAAACGTCATCAAAACATTTACAAAAGTCGGGCGGTGTAAGGTCAAATCCAATAATGATTAAAAAAAAGAAATAAATAAGCATATCTTGATAAATGATAACACAAGGATAAAGTTCAAATTAAAAAATAAAATAAAATAAAAAAAACATGCAGTATTAATGCAGTGTTTGTAAAAAAAAATAAAATAAAATAAATAAATTAACATCAAAACTTTTTTTAAAAGTTAGGCTATGTAAATTATAATATGTAAAAAAGAAATAAAGGAATATACTTAGCAAATAATAAAGTAAATTAATATTTATAAAATAAAATAAAATACATTTTTCAGGGTTTGCATACAGAAAAATCACTCAAAAATCCAAAACATTGTTAAGTCCGGTACAGTAGGTCTATCTGTTGAGCAATGCGTTAAAAATGTAACGTAAAAAAAAAATAAAATAAAAATAAAAATAAAATAGACTGGCTGTTACAGGTTTAGCTTTGCGCATGCGCACACTAACTTTTCCGCCTAGCCTGTAGTGCCACAGCACTTCCTCATTGGCCGAGATAGCAAAGAGTTCACTCTCCAGCGACGTTTGTCACTGAAATAACACTCAGCGCGTTTCGTTTTATTTTATCTCCAAGCCTTGCAAATGTCGAAGCCTCCTCCCAAGCCGGCCAAACCAGGTAAGACTAACATTACGAAGATTTGTTGTTTGAATTCAGCCAAAACTTCAGCTGTGTCTCTTGCGGGGACTACACACCTTGTTGGCGATGTGAGCTTAATGGGCGGACGGTGAGCACTTCACAGAGTGACTTTTCTCTCGTTGTTTTCTGTTAAACTTTTATCCCACAGTGAAAAGAAAGCTCATAAACTCTGATTAATATCAATATCCGTTTTAACCGAGAGGACCAGGACTACTGTGGAGTTGTTAAAAGTGCCTTCACTGTTGATTGACAGGGGGATCCAGCTCTCAGCAGCAGGCCTCTGTGACTTCCCTATTTCCATCACTCATGCAAGGACAGTGCCGTCATTCAGTGGGTTTAGGTCGTAGGTTAAGAGGTGATGATGAGTCTACATCCTCAGTGACATCAGGCTTACTTCCTGCAATAACAGTCTGTGCTGCTATTCTGGTAACTCCTTCCCAAAGATTAGGAAATGTGTCTGTTACTTACAAAATGTCAGGGGGATTCATAGCATGCAGGCTGGTTTTGTGCATGCAAATGTAAATAAACAGCATTTAGCTTGTGGAAATCTACAGACTGTGTGTGTGCAACAGGTGTTGTCACAAATAATGACAGGTGTTAATAAAGTTTGCATGTGGGAAGCAACAATAAACAAACTGAATCTCCTTTACATCTGCAGTAAAACGTACTCACTTGCCAGTTTATAAGATATTCAGTGTGCAAACATACACACACACACCTTTCTATTGTGTTTGCCTCCCTAGGACTTGCAACACAACACACTTCCTTAAAAATTCTACTTTCTTACATGAGTAAAAGTGCCAACCTTTCATTAATATGGGCTCAAATGCAACAAAAAATAAAATTCAAAGGGAGCAGTCTACAGTTTATTAGGTACACCTTTTTAAAGTCTAACGCAGCAGCCCTGCAATAAATCCTAGATTAATGAATGTTATAGTGTTCAGTCTCTGTTAAAACTGGTTTAAAGAGGTGTTAATTCAACTTTATGGGCATTTTGGAGGCGGGTGTTTGGGTGCTGCTGCACTGTATTACATCATACTGAGGGGTGTTAAAATATTTAGCCTTCCCTCGATGATATACGCTAAATGAGATGGACAGAATCTGAAAAACTGAACATCATAAACTTCATAAAGGCAGGATTTATTGCAGGAATGAGGTTTTGTAGTCTTAGATAGTGGCAGCTGAGTTTATTTCTCTCCGGTCATATCGCGTGCATCAGGTAATAGCAGGTGTAAAAGAAGCAAAACACAACAATGACACATCTTCATGTCTGAAGATAAAGCTGTTAGCATGTCAGAAAGTAGCTTAAAGAATCTAAATAATCTATGAAAACATTCTTTGGGATGACCACAGGCACATTTCAGCAGACATCTGTACAGTATGTCATGTTCTGCCTCTTAGCTGTGGCCCTGTGATCAGAGCACAAAGCCCAAATGACAGACGCGTCATTATCATTCATACTTTTCATGTTTATTCATGAGTCAGCGCCACGACACCTGTGTGTGACGGCAGGTGAGATCGTCTGTCTTGACAGATGGCGGATTGGGGAGCTGCGGGAGAGCCTTCAGTCCTATTAGGCGAAGTCAATGACTCAGATAGTCACAACTATGGAGCTTCATGCAGTAATTTACAGAGAGACAATTCATGTGAATGGCTGAGGAATCACTACATACAAGAGTTTTACTGTTAGTGAGCAGCTGACAGTAGGTTTATTAATGCTGTTATGTGGTCCACTTCTTTAACTGGAGGCCTGTGGTTCAAACCTCCATTTTGGATGATTTTGGTCCTCAATAAATTTTGAATTATTCTGTCCTGGCGTCAGGACTGCTGGTCTGTCACTGTCCCTCTGATGGACGTTTGAGGAGCAATAGAACTTTGCCACAATGATCACATTAAAACATTTTCAGTGGGTACTTGAAGAGATCTTTACACATGCCATAATCCATTTTTTTAATGGTGCTCGGCCACCTACACCCTGAACAATGTGCAGGACCAGGCTTGTGAGGTAAATATTTTTGTGTTCCTTTCTTTTTCCTTCGAAATCAGCTCCTTCTAAGAGGAACAGGTTTCAGTTGTAGTGTTAACCAGGAAGTTAGAGGGAAATACTAGAGAGCTGTGTGTGCTCTCTGGTGTAAAACATTAAAGTTTCTGCACTAATGACTCGTGGTATCATATTTTTGGAGGCTTAGATGGTTAGGAATTATGGGTGGGACTTTGAACAGGAATGAAGAATCACCACCAAGATCAGACATGTTTTTTTTTTTGCTCTTGCAATAAAATAACACAGCTGGAAATCATCAAAAAACCCACAAGCAAATAAAATCTACTGACAATGTTTTGCTCACAGGGAAGATATTTTTCTTCTTTCTTTTATGCTAGAATAAATCTTAGTACGTGCCGGAGGCTTTAAAATGCAAGAAGAACATGGACCAGTCTGCACAGGCTTTTGTGTGTTTTAAGCGACATGACCGGGCCTGCAGAGTCGGCATGCTCGCTGTGTTGAACAGAGCTGGGCTTGTGCGGCAGCTCAGCCTCTCTCATTCTGAAACACTGAGACAGTGTGTTAGCTAAATAGAAACCCTGAGTAACGGCAGAGGGGAGTCACCACCGTCATACATTTAGACCTGCTGGCTGAAGAAATCAGCCTTTAACAGCCTTGTGTGACCAGAATCAAATGCACTTTACATATTATAAATAAATACATCAGCGTTAGTTTTTAGAGAAGCTCTTCACGGGTCAACAGCAGCTTCATTACACTTTGTTCAAATTCTGGCTTGTGAGGATCAGTCATGTATGTCTCTTAATTTGTTAGTCTATTTGACTGTGAAACAAACTACAGATAAACAGATAGAAGTAATGCAAAAGACGTGGTGATATTTATCTTTATTTCCATAGCAACATAGAGTAAAAGTACTGCACAAGTGGAAGTAATAACATTAAAAGCAACATCCAAGTAAAGAGTAGATTATGTATGAGTAAAGCTATCAGATAACACCATGTAAATGACACAATAAGAGTACATGAAAGGATAAAAAAATACTTTGCAGCATACAAAAACATCTGCACTATCTGTATATTTATGTCCAGGTGAAGCTCATTTGCAGCTTTCATCCCTGGTTAGATAAAAGAAAATCTGATGTAAAAGACTGAAAATAAATAAAGGAAACTCAGGATAGAAACGATAAAACAGACTATGCATGTGTATGCAATGTGTGTGTTTGTTTTAAGGATTGTTATGGACATGTCCAGTAAGGGCGTGTGCAACAAAACAAATCTTTAAATGGGAAGTGAGCAGAGTGAAGCACTGTGTG
This sequence comes from Cephalopholis sonnerati, assembly GCA_019142605.1. NCBI lineage: Eukaryota > Metazoa > Chordata > Actinopteri > Perciformes > Serranidae > Cephalopholis > Cephalopholis sonnerati. The sequence goes on from JAGQAX010000007.1 coordinate 28,720,222, forward strand.
ATGTTAATCTACAAATCTGAGGCAGATCAAAAGCATTGCATCGCCCGTGCATGAAATTAGAGTCTGATTAACTGAAAACAAAAGCTGGCACTTTGGCCTCAAGTGAATCTAGCTCATTAGTCTGTTTAGTAAACTTTATGTGTATGTCGTCAATACAACAAACTGTACATAACTTCAGGCATTGTTTATTCCCAGAAATCTATAGTTGGTACAATATATGTTAAAGTGAAATATGGCACTGCTTCTTTAAGCTCCTTTGTCGGTCTCTATGAACTAGTTCAGCTGTCGGCTAAGGCCACAACCACTCTGGTAGCATTCCAGCAGCAGAGTTAATGCCAGGCTCGACAGCGAGCCATCACAGGCCCCGAGGGCAGCTACCTCAGGGCTGCACACACATAAGGACCAGCTATGTGTTTCTGTCCCTGCACTGCATGTAAAAATGTGTATCGTTGTTGGCTGCAGCGGAGTTGTTTTAGTGAACACAGGAGCTGGAGAGCAGACATTAGGAGCTGTGTGTCGAAGTTGTGTTCCTCGGGAAGGGCTATATTCAGTTGGTTCTTGATGGATATGATGTATGATGTTGACACCCTCTCTGATTTATTGCACTTGTATGAGAGTAATCTACCACAATAAAGCTGCATTGAGCGCGGGCCTGCAGGCTTGTTGCAGTGAAACTAAGCTGTTATTCTGCAGGGCTGTGAAGTGGCAGCTTGTGTGGTTTCACCTCACTTTCTCTATATTCTCCTGCACAATTTGCTCTGTTTACCACTGTTATGCAGGCAAGGATGAGGTTAACTTGCCACAAACAGCCTATGAATATTTCGTCTAACATGAAGCCTGTGTTTTCTCTTCACTAGGCCAAGTCAAGGTGTTCAGAGCGTTGTACACCTTTGACCCCAGAACGGTGAGCCTCTATTTTTTTCTAATTTGTGATGAAAATGTGAGACTACTTTCTTTTATGATTATTTTCATTAACAATTAATTTGACATACCTCTTCCTTGGATTTGAATATATGAAAATGTACAAAACAACTGCGAAATCTACAGGGGTCTTGTTTCCAATGTGCAGGTTTTCTAACGCTAGCGTAGAATTTAAATCCCATATTTTGGTACTGGCCTCCAGGTGCACTGTTCTGGCAATAAATAAATAAATACATAAAAAGGCATGATTGCACATACGGCCTGTATTCATGAGTGATTACCCCCGTTGTAAAATATCACTTTACGGTGGAGATATTAAATGCAAAAACCAATGACATGTATGTACGCACGAGTGCTGTGTGATGGAAAAAGACTGAGATCAGCGAAGGGGTGGTAATAAATGGATGAAATCAACTGAAATAATTGACATATTACAGTGTACGTTGATGAAGGTGTGCCCATCTTTTCTTCATTATTACTAAAGCATTACATTTTAGTCATTTGTTTTTGTGTGCGGTTGTTTAGCTCTATAATTGTAGTAGTTACAGGAGGAAAAGAGAATTTTGAAAACAATAATTGTAATGAAGAGTAACAATATTTTCCTCCAGTGAGGGGGGTTAAAAATAACGCAGTTTATTTTTTTATCAGTCAAAAATTACCTGAAAAATGCCCATCACTGTTTCTCAGGTTTTGTCTACAAATTGCTTGTTTTGTCCAATCAATAGTCCAAAACAAAGAGAGATTCAAAGGAACTGTGTGTGACATTCAAAGCATTAATATAGCAGCAAACCACTATTTGCTATGTAAAGTTATAATGGAGTAACCGCGCCCTGAGCAGAGAATGAAGTCACGCTCCCTTTGTGTATGTTGTAATCTGAGCTTCTCTGCTCTTTGTCATGGCAGACGATCCAGCCACAGGTGCGTGTCAGTGCATATGAGTTCCTGTGTGTGTATCCTGCTCGCTAGCTAATCGCCACTCTGCACTCATACAGCGGTTACTATAGATATTGGGAATGCGTCATTGTAGAAGCATAGTGCCTAGCCTTTGGTTACTCCCCAGGTTGACACTGTAAGCTCTGTCAGCACTGTTGGCACTGTTAGCACTGTTCAAGCTGTTAGCTCAGACACCTCCATGTTGGGAGCCGTTAGCAGACAATGTCTGAATTATAGATTCACTCTGAATATACACAGCTCTTTTAATTAACTTTCAAATATGACATAAAAGAAGTACATGCTTGAGACGATGGAAATAAATGATTAAAATCATTCAGTAATTATAAAAGAAAATAGTTGCAGGTTAATTTTTTAATGAATTGACTAAGTAATGGTTTAATGGAGCATTTTAGATAAAACCACTGAAATAAAAATAAAAAAATCCTTACCCACTAAACTCACTAATCCGTCTTTTATGTCCTCCATAACAGTCAGAGGTTAAACCACACTCTAGTCACAATTGAGTTGTTGGTGAACAGTACAAAAAGGGGAAGACTGGAGGGAGGTGTAACACAAACGTCAGTCTTCAGATCAGAACACTGAACATTAGCCTGGAGTAACTGTGTCTTATTTTTTATTTCTCAGCCAGATGAGCTGTACTTTGAAGAGGGAGACTTCCTTTACATCTCTGACACAGTAAGTAAAACCTCAGAGACTTAGCTGCAGTTCTCTTCCTCACGTCATCTTGTCCTGTACAGATTGAATCTGCACTTCTTCTTCCCTTTTCTTTGGAATCTCAGTGTTGCACTCTTTGCATTTTGTTTCCATTTTGAGTTTCCATTTTCCACCTTCATGTGCACTTTTCTCTCCTTCTTTATTTCACAACCACCGTCCTCGCATTAATATTTTTGCTCACTTTGTCCTGTTTGTCTCTACTCATTTATTTCAATGACTATTTTTAGATTGAAAAAAACATATTTTGCATTGCTATTATCCCCAGAGTGACAGTAATTGGTGGAAAGGCACATGCCGAGGAAGGACAGGACTAATTCCAAGTAACTATTGTGAGTAGACAATTCAGACAGGCAAAATCATTACATGAAAATAATACAGACCTTTGTCTCTAGGTATTGTGAATCTTAGATAATGCACTAATGAACTTGTTTCTTTTCTTTTAGTGGCTGAGCATCTAGAGTCTATTGACAATCCAATGCACGAAGCAGCCAAACGAGGTGCAACAACTATCTTTTGTTTTTTTTTTGTGATGTTTTTCCTGTGAATCATTTCTTTCAATCCAACATTATTCTCTCTCTCTCTTTGTCTGGAGACAAAAAACAACCCTGACCTTGATAACGTCTGTTTCTGCTGAAGAGCTGTGACACTGTTTGCATTATTAGTATTCAACTCCGTGTGTGCTTGTGTGTGTGTATATATTTGTGTATTTAAACAGGCAATCTGAGCTGGCTGAGGGAATGTTTGGAAAACAAGGTTGCAATCAATGGGCTGGATAAGGCTGGAAACACTGCCCTCTACTGGGGGTGTCATGGAGGACACAAAGGTAACAATAGTAGATACTCTACTCTACTATACTCTTGGGTTGACAGATCGTCCACAGTATCCTGTTGGCACAGTGACTGAATAGAATTACGTAAATCTTAGATTGTGACACACTGGCAGATTTGTTTTACATGAAAGGCGAAGTACAGAAAAACAGGAACTTAGCTGATGATGGCGTTAAAGTTCTTCTGTGTTCTTCCATTGTTCCTGCATGATTGATATGTGATACATCTCATGATATCATCACTCAATCTGTCACTCAAAGTTCTCTTTTTTTTCTTTCTGTATCAGAGGTGGTAGAAGTGTTGCTAAGCCAGCCCAACGTGGAGCTCAACCAGCAGGTGAGATGGCTTAAAAAATACTCATTTAGGTATGAAAGTATATTTACAAATGGGTCAGAAACATCCAGATGGTGGTACCTGATTTGCAGAATAAACACATCTTTCCTCACTTTGTCACCCATTTGTATTTTTGGTCTCTTAAACCATGAGCAGCAGTTCAGTGGGTTATAAAGGTATTTCCAAGAACACCTGACAACATGGGTATTGCTGCATATCCATTTAAACTTCAGTGAGGTTCGTTAGAAGTGAGAATATATTCGTAAAGAGTCTAAAAACATACAGTTTCATGTGTGTAGCAACACGAATATTAGCATGTGAAAGACAGTTTGTAATGCTAGGTGTAGCAAAAAGACAAAAGAGCAAACTGCTAAAAGAGATATAAGCTCAAAGAGGGTAAGTGACAGTATAGACCGGTGAAGTTACAGGGACTAGAATCAGATTAGTTTCTCCAATCTTTAAGGATGACATGGTGCTGAATCTGTCCAGCAAACAAGCTTATTTAAGTGCAGATGTGCCTTTGTGACAACGTGTAACAAACTTAGTACAGAAGACAATTTAAAGGAGCAGTGTGTGAGATTTAGGGGGATTTAGTGGCACCTAGCAGTGATGACTACAGATTGCAACCATCTGAAACTTCTAGTTAGGGTTCACTCAGTGTTCCTTGTTCAGGAGGTTTTTACCAGGAGGTGAATTATCCGCAGAGGTCTCTTCCTCTCCAAAACAAACAGACCAGGTGATTTAAACCATTAAAAAACACAGAATAAAGCAGTTTCACTTTACAAATCAGTGTTTCTCCAAGACAACCCGCAGCTAGCCTAACACCTGCTTATATGCACTCACCTTTTTTCTCTGATGACTAAAGATTGTGACGTTTAGGAGGTTTTTAACGGGAGCCAAATTACCCACAGAGGTCTCTTTCTCTCTCAAAAAGAGACCTGGTGATTTAAACCTGTAAAAACACAGAATAAAGCAGTCTCTGGCCAACGCAAAAACACAGATGGCCCCATCTAGAGCCAGTGTCTGGTTTGTCTGTTCTGGGCTACTGTAGAAACATGGTGGTGCAACATAGCAGTCTCCATAGAAGAGGACTCGCTCCCCATGTAGCTATAAGCTAATTTTAAGGGAACAAAAACACAATGATTCTTATTTTAATACACTAAAGAAAACATACTGATTATATTATAATCCCTTTCTGCCACTATCTTCCCCTAAAGCCTACACACTAGACCTCTGAATAATTTCTAGAGCTGTGGTTTGGGTCACACTTCTGGGGTGTGGTCACACATCTTGGTGTAATGATGTCAAAGTGAAAGCTCGTCAGAGCGTTTGTCAGTTATGGTGATGCTTTGTGCTTTTGTGTTTCAGAATAAACTCGGGGACACTGCTCTGCACGCTGCTGCCTGGAAGGGATATTCTGACATTGTGGAAATGTTGCTCAGCAAAGGTGAGTGTCTACTTCCTGTCTCTTAGTTGGTTTTATGGAAAAGAAATCAGCCAGTTGGTCATCTTTTTATTTCAGAACAGAGAATGGAAAACAGTGAAGAGCTCTATAAAGGTTTACTACTTTTTTGTGTCTTTCTGTATGTAGTTTCTAGTCTTTTAGTGTGAGTGTGTTTGTTTCAGATCCGAGGACAGACATCAGGAACAATGAGAAAAAGCTGGCTCTAGAGATGGCTACCAACGCAACGTGTGCTTCACTTCTCAAACGGAAGCAAGGAAGCAGTAAGTACAGCTGCCACTAGGGGGCAGCCTTGCAGCACTCACACAGCAGTATCACCAAATCAGGTTACACACTCCTACAGGGAACAGAACAGCAAGCTTCATTATTAAACTGGGGTTGACTGCCAGTGAAAGGTGATGGTCCAGCAACAAATTCAGACATCCTTGGGATCAGCAACAGAGCAACAAATGTTACTTAACAGAAACTGCTGCTTTAAATAGCATGTCATTATTCTGGAAGCAAAAGAGACCTGACTTGTAACACAACAGCGTTGGCGTCTAGTGTGACATATAACATGTGTCAGGCAGCGCTTTCTAAACAATAACAATGGCATTAACATGGCAACAACAATCATTTACTGTCCCTGTTATATGGCGGCTGATCTCGTTCTCACAAGTTCTTGTTGTTAAAGGAGTACGATGAGTTAGAGATGGGGAGGTTATTAAACTCCAGGAGACTCTCCTACAGGGTGTTTATCGTAAACTAAACAAGTAAAACTTCACAGGCTTTGGAACTTTAATTTCTAAAAGATGGAACAGAAATTTGGTCATATATAATATATATAATTTGGTCATTAATATGTTATGTTTTGATTATGAATATAATCAGGGAAGTGTTGCAATATTCCTGTCGTTAAGTGTCCGTTTCTCTTGTTTCAGACATCACCCGCACACTCAGCAACGCTGAAGAGTATTTGGACGACGAGGACTCAGACTGAGGCGGCACTGTTGAGACATCACCACCGTCTTCCATTTGGTTTGTGGGAGAGAGTTTTATTACAGACCTAAAATGGATTTGCTGCTCTGTTTCCAACTGTAACTCCATTTTAGTTCCGTTATTTTGTGCGAACACCTCAGTTCTTGGCCCTCTGCATCACGTCAGGGTGAATTTCAGAGCACTGAATTGATGCGTTTTACAGTTTGCCAAGTGCATTTCCTCATGTAGGGGATTTGTCTTGGATGTTGCACACTGTGGACTGAGGGGCAGAGTATGTGTTGCAGTGGAAAACGGACCAAAGCTCTAAGAAACACATTCCAAACATACAGATTGTGTTTAACCCATTTACACTAGGCATTAAAGTGCCGGTGCAGATTAAAAGATTGATCTGGTCTGTGTGTGTCTAATCAAATTTAAATGCTCCACTTAAATTACTGAACTACAAACTCGCCCAAAAGGAATTAGAGACACATTATCTCTTGCAGCTTGGAGCTCTGTCACAACTGGGAACAATTTAAATCTGTTTATGTACATTTGGGAGACAATGCAACGTGAATTTAACTTAAACATTTCCCGTTTTACCTGTTATCTTTGTCACATAAAGGGTGTAAGTAATATGCTATAACGGACCTAATAGGGAAAATGTTTCTCATAACTGTCTTGTGTGGCAGCAATCTCCCTCCCCCTCTTTCATACAGTCATGAAACTCATGTGTTACTCTCTGCATGTACTTTGGTCTGTGTTACAACACTTCCACTGCTATTAAAGATCAGTTCAGTGTAATTTAAAAAATCTGCCTTGTGTAAAACAGACTTAAAATTACTATCATCTTTCAAGCTTTTGATGGTGTCATTTCCATCTTGGGAGCAAATTTCTGGTTTCATTGCTGCTTTCCAACAAATTTTATATATATATAAAAAGTGCCTTAAATATATGTAACATAGCGAGTGTGTATTTGGTTATGTATCAATGTGAACCTGCTTTTTTTCTTCTGAATTTCTAAAGATTTTGTCCAAGATTTCTATCTGCCCTCTCTTCAATCTACAATAAAAGATTTTAACTTAAAATGCCACATTGAGTAGACACTTTGTTAAAAACTTTACAGTAAACAGCATACATACGGCTTAGAGAAAATCCAGAGCTATCAAACAGATCTTTGCATGCAAGTGTAAGAAGATTAAAAAGACTTTTCTCAAATTACAGAGGCCGTACTCAAGATTATAATTACTCAAAGCTCCTCGCAGCGAGCCAAATTCCTCTCATTACTAGGTGTTAGTTTGCAAACAAACCTGTCCTTTACATGTAAAGTAATACGATTGTGGGCTGTACATTAATCTGTGCAGGAATGCATAATAAACAGCAGGGTTCCCACACATTTTTACCAATGAGTTTTCATAACTTTCCTTTAATATTTTACCCCATTTGTGTGACTTAAAGTAGTTTAAAACGGTAAGTTTGGCCTATATAGCACAGGGTGCAATAATGGGACGCGTACTTCAATGTGCTAAGACAGGCATGCCTTTGTTCCTACACTTACAGTAGACACAAAGCCTGGCTACACACAGCAGGTGTGAAAAATGTGGTGATACTGGCAGTCTGTTGAGTGGTATTTAAGTTTATTGATGCTTTTTCTCTTGGTCATGGCTGACCAGGGCCATTTTTTTTTTCCATGTTGGCAGCGTTAAATGTTGTGGTGCAGAGCCTGCATCCAGCATCACGAGGGTCTGCCTCTCTCATTTGTTACATGTCGATAAAAAGCCATACATTATCTAACACACACTTGCCAGGAACTGGGGGATAAGAAGAACCCTTAGTGCTCGCTAACTTGACGCACTTGTCAGAAATTCCCACTGCCAACTAGCTGCATACACCAATTATGTGATATTGATGGTATTCATGGAGCACAGCACTACATTTTAAATTTGTGATAAAAGGAACTTATTTCAGGCAATGTTTGATATGTTTTAGGATTTTTATGAACATATTTTAAATAATAGCCATAACAATGGATATTCAAAACTTTTCCAAAACATTTAAGTATAAATCATTTCCAGGCCTGGAAAACATTTTTTTCTAATTAATAACTTTTACAGGACAAAAGCTGCCAAAATAAAAATAAAAATAAAAATAAAAATATAAAATAAAAATAATTAATAAATTTAAAAATAAAATTGAAATAAATAAATAAATATAAATAAAAATTAAATTTAAATATTAATATTAATTTCATTTAAATAAATGAGAGGGAAAACTAAAAAGGGAAGTAAAACAAAAATATAAAGTTGTGTCACACTGTATCAATTACTTTGCCTGCATTTACATGCCTGCAATTATTGTTAATATTATTATAGTACATTAAAAGGAATATCAACTTATTTATGAAATAATTTTATTTATCATTTATTTATTTATTTTTGATTTTGGCAATTTTTATCCTTGAAATATTCAGAAACAGTACAAAAGAAAAACAACATTTTCAAAAGTCAGAGAATTCCTTTATTACAAAGTCAGCATGTTGATGATGTTCCAAAGACAGAAAGGGCAGAAAAATAGACAGAAATACAGCAAGTCTTTGATGAGGGATTCAGGTACATGCTACATAACTGCCAGACCAGAGAAAAAAAAAAACAGATCGTTAAAGCAGAGAAAAGGCTCCGAACCTTGAAATGATTTCCTTTCCTCAACATTTCTTCCTGACTTATCAACATAAACAGGAATGGCTCAAAATATATAAAACCCACCTCTCCGTACTTTACGAGCACACATACAGCAGAGGGAACGGAAGCAACTGGTATTTATCAAGAGTAGTAAGTGCTGACTAAACCATTTCTGCCTTTCAGGTCATTTATAATGAGCCGGTAAAAAAAGGACACAGTTATTTATCCTCAGTCAGCATCCATGCAAGAAGTCTCGCTTGTTTTGCTCGTATAAAATCTGAAATCTGGTCTCTCTTTGCGGCGCAGATAAGAAACAGGAAGTGACTAGTGGAAGCTATTTAATATTTGTGAAGTATGTCTAAAGCTGAATTGTCCTGAATGTCAGTCTGAGGGCGTCCTGCAGCAGCAACTACTCAGTAAAACAATGCAGGGGAGGGAGGTAGCATCTTCGAAACCAACTGCCCCTCTGGGATTTGAAGTAACACTGAGCCAGACTGAGCAGCAAACAGCAGGTACATGGTGTCTGAGCATGACTGGATTCTTCCCTCGGGGGTTTTTATTGTTAGGAGCATCAATATCAAGTTACATGCCTCGACTTTACAGTACAAAATGCTAATAAATACACTACCCCTGTATCGATAACGCTCACTCGGGTAGCAGAGGATATAAATTCTCTTATTTGTGGGTGGAAAGGAGATTTAAAGGAAGCAGCTCTGATTCATTGATAGGCCTCCAGTAATACAAAGTAGGTTCAGCAAATAGACTGAACCAGACACACACACACACAAAAGCGTACACAAATTAATTACACTGTCACACATACACACAGAAAAGGTCAACATAAAAAAAACAGTAGCACGAGGTTCCACTTTCAGTGAGAAGCTCTGCTGATGTACGAGCCAACATTAAACGAAAAAACAAACCTGACTGCTGCACATAAAAGCAAAAGTTCGACATTTTGGGCTACGTTTAATTCACTTTGTGGTGGACGTGAGAACGATTGATATCACTCCCATATTTGCCAGTGTGTTCTAAAAGGTACCAGCACTTAGAAAACTCACTAATTTGTACAGAACAAATGAGATAGAACATGTTAATTAGTGTTAATCTGAATAAAAAACCCAAAGTGTTTTTTGGCTGGGAGCTGTTGCCAAGCAACCAGCGGAGACTCTAGGAACTATGCTTGGTTCCTTGGATGGCAAAGGCATGGCACACCCTACTCTCCCTCTTTTACTAGTTCTTTGGATGATTAGGTTTAGGCATGAGGAGTGAGACTGGTTAGGGTGAAGTCAAAGGCCTCCCCACATCACAGGCAGGTACATGCTGTTGTTTCCTGTGTAGATAAACTGAGGAGATTAACACTCTCTTAAAATGTATCATGGGTTGATCAGTAGCCAGGGCAGGTGGGCAGGGCCTTTGCTGCATGCTTCAAAACTTTCCTGTCATATAAGCCAAGAAAATTATCTTAAAAATGTATCATGATGGTTTGTTTCTTGTGACATCTTCAAACTGAAATGTATAGGCCATTCCTTCATTTTTCCTTTTTCTTATAGGACTTTTGGGGCTCTGATATCGACACAAATGACCAACCCTTTGACAAGAAATGCAAAGTTAATAACTGACTTCATGCACAGGCTCTGGTTTAGGGGCCCCGTAGGCCCGTTCTGTAATACACCAGTGGGTTAGGGTAAGAATATTCAGGTAAGCCAATCAGAGGCAGAGTATGGCAGAAGAGGGCGGGTCATGCCTTCACCATCCTGGAAAAATAAACCTGCAACTGGTGATGGCACCTATTCAGTTCAATGGGAATTGCTCGTCTGGCGCGTACAGCTTAAGAAGTTTCTAGCTTTTGAGTTTTATTCGGCAGTATGCGGGCCACTGAATAGGTACGGTAGTGTCTCTCCCTCTGGCCCCGCCTGTGATTTCCTGCTTTATTCCATAAACGTAAAACTGTGGCGGCATCACAGATTTTTTAAATTGCTTTGCTCAGCTTAAGGGAAGCTTTCCAAATATAAAACCTCCAGTGATCAAGAAATCATAACAGAATTATGATGGTGGCGGTACAGTGGTGCAGTAGTTAGCATTGTCGCCTCACAGCAAGAGGGTTACTGACTCGAACCCAGGGCGGCGGAGCCCCTCCGTGCCAGGGATTTTTTCACTGCAATACTGCGAGAGGCCTCTGGGTGGAACTGGAAGCAAGGCTGAGTGGCCAAGCATTATCCAGTTCTCTAATACAGCCATGACCCGGTTAAAAAATAAATTGACTGGTACATATATCCAATAAAATGGCTCATTGTCAATTTTACACTTCGGTTTTTATACAGGATTAACAAACAAGTGATAATGTGTTAATTAGTGAGCTTTAGAGGTGCTGGTAGGCAGATTTTGTCATAGTTGGACAGAGCTAAGCTAAGCTAAACAACTACTAACTCTGGGCAAGAAAGCAAATAAACCTATTTCCCAAAATGGTGAAATATTCCTTTAATGTCCGCACTGAGATAAAGGGTTATCATAAGACACAAGCCCAATTTTTTCCCCAAGAAATTATATAATATATGAATATATAAATGTTGCCAAACCAATACACCGCTTTGTGGAATGAAAGCACAGCCAAAAGGACAAACATCAATCACTACTCACAATGATTCTGAGTTTCATCCCTTCATCCCCTTCATCCTGTAATTAATTTTTACTGATAGGAGCAGTAAAGGATGAAGATAGCGCCCCATCAACAAGGCACATTTGAGCGTATAACTTAGCCATGCAATAATAAGGCCTTTTCAGACACAATCTGTGGTTATCATTAAGATTTTAAGACAGACCGTCAAAGTGATCTCTCAGAATCATGCTAGTAATGATTGCCTTTGCTTAAATTATAGTTCTTAAGCCAAGTCTAGAGTTTTCCTTCATGTCAGTTACAAATGGTGTGAAAAAAAAAAACAGCTTACATATTGTCACTGTCCTGTGTCTCCAACATGTCAACTTATATGTGAGCTACGAAAGCAGCTTCCTTTTCAGCTATGTGACGATGCATTTTACAGATTTTAATGGTTTCCCATTAAGGAACACCTGATCCTTTAGTTTAACTCAAAATAAGAGATGCAACTTTTTTACTGGACAGCAACAATATACTGAACCAATGTTTCATTTTACGCAGAATAGACTTCATTAAGGTCAAAAGGGGTTAATGCAGTAACCTTGACATGAATATATGTTCCGTATAAAGCTAAGACATCATCAAAGGGGAATTTGATTTTAAAAAACAACATTAAAGAACTATTCAGGCACTGAACAAGAGAATTTGCACTCTGAGCCATCCTAACCCCGCTCTGTTGACTCAACGCGGCCTCTTTTAAACACCTGAACATGAATCCCTTCTTTCAACCCCCTCTCTGAAGAAATAATAACAGATATGACTAAAGCATGAGAGCAACACGGTGCAGCGGAAATCTCACTCTGGCTGATCAATGACATTAATTACAACTAAAGGCTGAGCGAAGGGAGGGAGCATTTGCTGGTATTCAGACCACTGAAATGAAGACAGTAATACTGACAGATTGATACATCTCACTACCATGTAAATGCATGCACTATGAATACTTGATTAAATTATTGCCCTATTGCACATCCAGTAGCACTGCAAGTTTTATGAAATGGACCTGTTAATGGATGCTGAATCCTTTCTGCTCATCTTTCCTGTCATAAATACGTCGTTGACTGCATTGCACCAAAAATGCCCGGTGTTGTTGTGTTTCTGTTGGCTCAAGTAGCAAGCACTTTAAAATGACTTCAATGTTAACGGACTCTGGTCTGAATTCCAGTAGATACAACTTTACATCAAGGCAGCTCAGGCTGCGTCAGTTTCACAGATCAACCACTTTAACTGAAGACTGAATTTAAGGGACAGCTCACCGTCTTTCATCTGTGGTGCTGTTCATCAGTCTAGATCCAGGTCTACGTCCAGCCAGGGGGTCAAGATTTCTCTTCAGTCACTGGTTCAAAGTCCGCACAGTTCAATAGAGTCAGCGTCACACTTGCATTTGGTCATGTTTTCTAGGTAGTTTTCTGTTTCTGTCAAGCAGCTGTCTGTTAGTCACTCACTATACAGCAGGAAATAGCTCTTCAAAGTGACGTTTGAGAGTAACTCACGGTTTATTCAGAATGGACCTGTGACCCACTTTTGGACTGCAACCCACCAGATGGGAACCACTGATCTAGATTGTTTTGGTTTGAGTTGCAGAGTGTTGGAGATATCAGCTGTAGAGATGTCTGCCTTCTCTCTAATATAATGGAGCTAGATGGCGCTCAGCTTGTGGTGCTCAAAGCGCCAAAACATGCTTTTGAAAAACTCAGCAGCGATGTCTCTTTCCAGAAATCATGACCCTGTTACTTAAGAAAATCCACAGACCACGATGTGAGCAATTTGAGGGAACTATTTTCTTCAACACCCGCCAACCACATCACAGAGCAGAAGGAAGTGTGCAACATGACAGCTCAGTTAAGGAGGACGCAATTCGTGTTCACATCTGGCGCTGTCTTCTATGCTGTGATACGGCTGGCAAGTGTACTTCGGTTGACAGAAAATAGTTCCTGCACGAAACTCCTCACAACAAGGTCTGTGGACTATCTTGAGTAACAGGGTCATCATGATTTCTGGGAAGAGATATTGCTGTTGAGTTTTTAATTTTCAAGAGAAGGCAGACATCGCTACGACCGATATCTCCAACACTCAGCAACTCACACTAAAACAATCTAGACTGATAAACAGCACCACAGGTGAGAGGAAAAATATCTATTTTCGATTTTGGGGTGAACTGTCCCTTTAAGACCTTTCAAAATCACATCAGACATGAGAAGATAAAAAAGCCTTATATAAAATAATTCACTTCATTTTACTTGCCAGACACAAACGTAAGGAGCTGACAAACAGTATCATCACTTCATGTGTATGAGTTGAACTCAGTTTGTAAAACCTACATAGATCTAGTTTAGCCTGAAAGTTCATTCTTGACTCAGGAAACAGTTTGACAATAAAGTCTCAAACTCAACTGGAGCGTTCAACCACCTCTGTCCTCTAAAGAATGATGTGAGACAGTTCACACTTCCAAATATGCTAGCAAGTGGACCATATGTCAAGATTCTTTTGTCAAAACGAGCCATACTGTTCATGCTTATTCCATCTGCTTCCATCGATTTAGTGTTATCTCTTACAAGCTGTAAAAAAAAAAAAAAAAAAGGATTGCAACAAAATGAATTTTGGGCTGCCACTCTGCCTTGACACAACCAAAAGGTCAAGGGAGCGTTACACAAAAACAAAGATTCATATAACTGAAACGCAGTCTGGGAATCAGAGTGTGTGTGGAAGAACAAAATCACATCGTAGACGACGTCTCTCGGCTTTAGAGCCCACTGCCAGGCTACAAGTAAGGTATAAAATAATTTTGTTTAAATAAATAAAAGTCTTAGGATGGTTAAAAGAAAAATAAAAACAGAATAAAATCAAATAACTGGGATAAAACACGTGACGCCTCGGACAAGCAGCTAATAAAAATTCCCTCCCAGAAAATAATTTCTTTAACTGATTTTTCTCTTCTTTTCTCTTTTTTCTTTGTTTTTTGCAAAAATGAAAATATAGTTGTTTTTTTTCTTCTCAATGTTCTTTGCAAGTGTCCATTTAAAAAAAATTATAGTACCAATGAGTCCTCTTTGAAATATATCTACAGCTGTACAGTATTTCTTGCAAGTGAATTCATGAAAAAAAAAAAAAAAAAAAAAAATTAGCGCATCATTTTACATAAAAAAGCCTCTTTACAGATATGGGTTAAAAAGGGTCATAATAAACAATATATAAAAAGAAGATAGAAAGACAGCGCTTGCTAATGAGATTCTTGGAGATTTGTCTTCTCTTCGATGGCCTGTTTCACTATTTCAGCCAACTTCAAACGGTCGACTTTATCGGAGAAGGATCGTCCTGCAATGAAAAGGCCGGAGGTTAAAAGACAACACACATGGTGAAAACCTACCTGTAAATGAGTAGATGATAAGTACTTTTAACTGGCGAGGAGATTAAGATTGTATTTCTTGACTAATTCAAACTTCTGTGTTTTTCCTTTTGATCTGTATTTTAATAGGCTTTAGCCACAGCGACTATTAGAAAATAGTCTTCTGTTGATGTTTCGTGAACAATTAAACAGTTTTGGTTCTAATAATTAGGGCTGTACAGTTATTTACATTATTGATTAATCTACCATTTTTCCTCACTTTGATTGATTGATGCAATGATTGTGAAATTCTGGGCCGATGCCAATACCCATGTTTAAAATAATTTGGCCAATAGCTGGTACCAATCCCAATGTTTTTTGTTGTTATTTATTTTGTCTTTGTTGATATTTTTTCCCCCTTTTGTGCAGAACTGTTATAAAGTCATTCAGCCCTTCATTACATTACCTTTGACTGAGCACAAATTCAATCATACACATTTGTGAAACAACTATTAACATAAGCTTTCACATGAAAAACATTTTTGAAGAACTGCTTCAAAAGCCTTTTAACTCTATATAGTATCATTATTTCATCTCTAATATCTTTTTTATACTGCTGTGAAAACGTCAACAAATTTTCCTTCAAATTACTGTATTTATTCTAGTTTCTCACCAAAAAATAACACTTTAACCTTCGCAGTTTCAGTACAAATTTTTACTGAATAAAGCTTGAACACATCATAATGTAACTCAAGGTTAGAAGTACGCTCCAGCCACCAGCTCTTAGCAGCTAACAGCTAACGTTAATCAGCTCTCCTCTTGAAGATTGCAAAGATTGTTGTTCACACTGTAGCACCATCAGGGTAACAACAAGGTGCATCCTCTCACCCAATGATAGTGAAATTACTTCATTTTTTCATTCTGAATGAGTACCAGGGAAGATCTCTGTTCCTCCCAAACATGTTTTCTATTCCTCAGGACACCCGAGCTCTGCCGTGTAGCATGCGCAAAATTGATGTGACACAACGGAAGAACATCCATGGCCACCGCCGCTGTTAAATATCATCTTATTTGCTGTTATGTTGATGGCTCTCAACAAGGCAAATATCGGCCAATATTGATGTTTGGCTGATAAAATGGTGCATCCCTACTGTTTGTTCTATAAAATACAAAAAAAATATATATAAAGGGGCTCTCACATACTACAAAGGTGACATCTTCTAACTGCGTGTTTAGTCCAAAACTGAAAGAGATTCAATTTACTATCGATTAAAACAAAGAGAAGCAGTTGATCCTCGTACTTGAGAGAACACAACCAAGTAATGTTTAGCTTTTTTTGCTTGAAAAATGGCTGAAACAATGAATCAACTGACCTGATCATTTCAGCTCTACTGATAATCCATCAGAACTGTTTTTATTAGTCCTCATTCCAAAGGACCATCCACTAAAACGTTTAATCTCAAAATGAGAAGAGATGATTTATGCTAGATTTAGCTATTAGCTAATGTCCATCTGCAGCTCCTATTTGAACTGCAAAGTAATGTTTTGGTCTTGCATATGTATTTATTGATATGAACAACCGAGCTGTGCTTGTAACTGTGACAATTTTTTTGGCAGGCAGTTGAAGCAAAGAGGCCAGATAATGTGGGGGGTCATTACAGCTAAAAAGAAACACATTCAATAGTTATGTTGCTGATATTAGATGAGTTGACAATACATGACAACTACAGCTTTTTCTAAATTTTTTAAAAGGTAAAACGACTGCTTTGCTTTCGAATGTTTGACACTAAAGAGAATTAGAACAACATTTGCCAGGTATAGACGAAGATAAAATGCTACTGACCGTCCCAGCTGAGACCCTGCAGGCCGTCTCTCAGCAGTTTACAGTCTCTGTTGAACCTCCAGGCTTCATACATCACTTCATTCAGCTTCTCGTCCTCGTTCTCTCCTGAACAAACATGGAGGACTATCTCAGCGTTTCAGGTGTCTTACACAGATAGCTCATTCAAATTTGGGAAAAACAGAACATTTTAATAATTGATCATCTATTTCCTGTGCACACCAGCACCATCATTGTTTTGTTTTAATCTCCAGCTAGCAAAGCACTTCTCAGTTTAATAGAAATGACTGAAAAAAACAAACAATACTTTAGTATAAATGATGATTTGTTGTCTGTGGTGTGCTGTATTGGAGCAAATGATATCTGTATATACAAATATGCAATATATACACTGCACAAATTAGGTGTAACTGGATCAGACACTTAGAGTTAACTTTTAAGACCTTTTCAAGATCATTTTTAAACTGAATTAAAGACATTCAAGCATTGCAGGTAAATGTAAGGGTAAGTGTATATATGCGGTGTCGTGCAAAGGTAGGTTTTATGTAGGAATGTAGTTATTAAAGTGAGTTAGGTTCATCTACATTTTGTCAACAGGTAAGTAAAAGTATAACGTAAGAGGACAGTTTCAGATTCAGCGGTAGGTTTAAAGATTTGTAACATCAGAAATGTGAAGTTTCACACCAAAGTTGGACTCATTTTGACAAAAAGAAATTAAAAGATGAGTAAATTAAATTAGATAGTGGCGATTAAGACCTCACACAATCAAATTTAAGACTATTTTATGACTTTTATGGCCTAATATTTGTTAAATCAAAGGCTTTAAGGACCTGCAGACACCCTGGGTTATTTCTTCAGTGAAGCGCTAGTTGCACGTCTGTTTTCAGTCTAGTTGATTAAAATTTTAACATCCGTGTGTGTTCACTAACCAGCTTGTGGTAGTATACACTGTGCAATGACATCTCGTAATTTTTCCAGCGCTACGTTGGAGTCTTCTCCTCCGTTCTCTGGGTCGTGAATGAAGAAACCATCACTGGGCTTGGGGCTGCAACACAGACACCAAAACACATTTCAGACCAAACGTATCATGAACAAGGGGCCCTGAAATACATAATAACAAAGACTATAGATTACATGGACAATTAGAGATCCTATTAGAAAAAAAGTAACTGAGGAGAATTAGATTTCAGTTTAGATTTAGCAGAGAGTAACAAACCACTATGGGCAGGGAGACAGATTGATGCAAAGACCTCAGCAAAAGCAGTCATACCCTAGTAGTTTCCGCTTCCTGAGGATTGGGTTGTTGACAGAGTTTAAGGGCTTCAGGCTGACGTTCAGATCCTGAATTCTCATGTTGGCCAGCTGCTCAGCGTGGGCCTGCTGGATACCTGCGACTACCGCCTGGAAGATGTGAGGACAGACAATAAGAAAAGATGGAAGAGGAAAACATGTCGTATGTCATAATAAGTAAGCTGGTCCATTTATCCAGGAACAGCAGCACGACTGTACAGCATTGGTGCAATGCAAGATTTTGCACCTTTAACTTCTTACTCACTTTGTCCATCATCATCTGGGCGGAGGGCAGCACGTTATCTAGGGCCTCGGTGCAGTTGAGCCAAGGGTGAGCCAAGACTCCTTCAATTGTCAGCCTCTCCTCTGGCTTCACCTTCAGCAGCCTGCAGGGGGCAGACGAGGAGAGGAGGGAGCACAAATTATTGGACAGAAGAAGGATGAATGAAGACGTGCGCAAAGGGATGGTGCTGTTTGAGATGTTGGAGATGGAGATGGAGATGGAGACGAGAGCAGGGGAAAAGACTAAGACTCACTTGCGTACGATGTCCTTGGCCATCTCAGAGATCTGGCTCCACTCATCTTCAGGGAAGTCAAAGCTGCCTGTCATGATCTTCTTTCTCATGTCCTTCGGGATGGTGCGACTGTGGTGCTTGGAGTAGAACGGAGGGTAGCCACACAGCATCACGTAGATGATCACACCGAGAGACCACAAGTCACAGCTCTAAAAAAGCGTATATAAAAGAAAAGGAACCTTTATTTAAAAACATTTTCATATTACATACAGCACATATTCAGTTGTGATATTTGAGGAACAATACTTGCTGCAGGAAGCCAAAATGCTTTGTTCAACAGCAGCTGTTTTTGATTTAGTTTAAGATGAAAATTCTTATTAGTTTGTTACATTTTAATCAACTTTAAGTCATTACTTTTACTTAAAGTGTCTTTTCTCTAATTAAATTAGACTAATACAGGTATCAAAACTTTGAAATCAAGGTGACAGTTTGTATCAAGTGTTGAAAGTTTATTAAGATATAAAGAATTTACACATTTGCATTTGTCCAGCAGAGTTTTTGACAGGTTTAAAGGATGATTTACGAGTCTACACTTCTGATCATCATTTGAAAAGCTAAAAACCTCACACTCTGATACCATAAATAACTAATTTGAGCCAACGAGACAAGTTTCTGTACCCAGCTTTACTGTAAACTCTGACTTATCTCGCTGTTAAAAACCAGAAAAATGACATTATTTCATCCTGAATACTTTCTAAATCCACAACATTTTAGTTGATTTGGGTCTCACCTTGTTATAAGTATAAGGAGTGGGTGAGGTAGGTATAATTCCAGACTTTTCCTTCTGGTGTCTTCTTTGAGCCTCAAGTACCTGGACAGAATTCCAAGCAGAAGGGATACATGAGCTTTCAATATTGCTACATTAAAGATTGATGTGTGAACATTTAACAAGTGTTTCTGGATGACCTCCGTTTGCTTGTTACCTGAGGTGCTACGTAGTAGGGAGTGAACTGAGGGGTCATCAAGTCTCCTTGGTCAATTTTGGCAAAGCCAAAGTCACACAACTTCACAGGTGCATCCTGTGGAAAGACAGACGCAGAGTGAGAAACATGAATGTGGAGTGAGCACAGAAACATATGTCTGGCTTGAGTTTCACTTGACAAAATGTTTTAAAAAGGAATATAGTCAGGTTACAGGGAGCTCACTGAGGGTGCTCAGAGTAAGGGTGGATTTTGAAATGCAGGTGGGATATTTCCAAATTCTTCACACTGTCTCGACCAATTTCTGCCAGTTTTTTTCTTGTTTCAGTGTCTCAGAGAGTAAAGCTGCAGCCTTACAGTCCAGCAAAGTTTATTTTCCTTTGTAGCAAAAGCATTAGCACTGGTGCACTTTTAAAATTGCATTATTTGTGTCTGCAACTTCAGCGACTTACCAGAGAGTTATCCTTGAAGAGCAGGTTCTCTGGCTTCAGGTCACGATGTGCAATATTTAGGGAGTGACAATGTTCCAAGGCTTGACTGATCTACAGGGGGAAGAGACATCTGACTGAAACGCCGCTCTGTGTGTGTGTTTGTGTTTGTCAAAACAGCCTTTAAAACACAATTGATTTGGGCTGGTGTGTGTTGTTTCTTTTGACCACAAGTCTCACTTTTCAACTGCCTCATGCTGCTTTATCCAAGCAGGAGGGCTGCTAATGACATGGGGAGGCCGTTACACACAAAGAAACACGCAGACAGACACTAGTGGACAAAGACCGACTGACGGACGGACCAGAGTTAAATATCTAGAAAATTAAAATCAAAACAAAACGTCTGTATTTGCGTGTGTCCTCGCTTACCTGTTTAGTGACCTGACTGGCCATCTTTTCAGTAAAGTGCCTGTGCTGACTGATTCTGTGGAACAGCTCGCCACCCTCCATCATCTCCATAACGATGAGGAGCCTCGCTCTGTAAGAAACAAGACAGGCGGCGTGGATGTGTCAAAGGAAACCAAAGAGAGGAGACAGAATTAAATAAAAGCAGTTCCACCCAAACACATTCTCACACACAGAGCTCTTTACCTCGGGCTGGACTCATGCGGGAACTGGACACTATTGGCGTAAACCTCCAGGATTTGCACTATGTTTGGGTGGTTGGCACACATCATATGGAGACGCACCTACATGGAAGAGAATCAGACACTCTGTATATAGTAATTCACTTAGATATGTTAGAGTTTCATTTTTAAAAACAGGCAAGATAACAACAAAGAACAGCGCCCCACCCTGATACAATCACTTTTTTGTCCTAATAAAATTGTGGTGTTGAGTGAGGGCCCTTTCCCTGTCCACAGGAAGAGATAAAAAAAAGTGAAGATGACAGAGCAGCTTGTGTCTGTTAAGTTGTTTTTCCTCATTGTTTCATGTCGTTCAGGATGCCTAGATCATCTATGAACAAGGCAACATGTTGCTGTAACAACAGCTGTACAGTAAAGTGTCTGTTATGTGACAGATGTTGTCAGAAGGCTACCGGTTATAAAGACACTTGGTAGTAAATGGACACGTTAACGTTCTGACTGATCCTGTGTTTTTGTACTTTAGCTGAGCTGGACGAGAGTATTTGCTAAAAAAAAAAAACCACTGGTGATTCTCTTTTGCCCTCAATGTTCTCCGGGAAGTTTGTCTGGTGCTCTTCAACACTGTTTTGGAAGACGGAAATACCAGAAGTAAAAGGCAAGCCAGCTTTAAAAGTGACATTTTTTCTTTTTTAATAAGTGCTGTGGGGTTGATCTAATTTATGCCATGTGCCTTTGTGTGAGTTTAAAAAGTAGCTGATAAATATTTGGAATAGTAGGCTTACTATTAAACATTTTAAGGGACTTGAAAGTGTTTAATTTAAGAGTGGAATTTGATGAATGAGCGCTTAGCTGTGTCAGGCCTATTCTACCATGAAATAGGTACTTTTATATCCTGATATCAATACGTGTGGTGGCACTGTAAATTCTGTTCTAATATTACCATAACAAAGCCCTGCTCTTTAATTTGACATTAACCAGAAGGGCTCAATACAACAAGAGACGGCAGAGTGATACCTCAGTGACTACATAGAGAGAACCAGCTCATTTCTGTGGTTTCACCGTACTCTTGTTAAATCGCCAAACCCTGACACAATGTCTACAGCCTGTGCACTGAAAGCAGCATGCAGGAGAGCAGCAGTTCTCTGTCTGTGTCTGCACAGGATACAATCAGGCACAGTTCTGAGTGCAGGTCACTCGTGTTTCAGCGCCAGATCACTGTCGTTGCATAATGTAAAACAGGAAAAAAATAAACTCTAAGCGTGCAAAAACATCTCCTGTGTAGTCAAGCTGTAACAGAAATTCAGTAGTCACTCTCCGAGCTATGTACATTACTTCTTGTAACATTTTATTGCTTCCTGTAGACGTGAATGCCTTGTTTACTTTTCGCTTTCCTTCATCATATTTACAGAAAAGGTCAAGGGAGTGTTTATGTGAGAGAAAGAGAGATGGACACCTGCAAACTCAAGGTGGTAGTGCTTTAGTAGAGGAGCTGTGACACAAGAGCTGCAACAGAAATAGGTTTTACCTTCATCAAGTCATGTTTGACATCGCAAAAATCTGCCTTATGAATCATTAAAAAACAGATTCTACAAATGTAACGGCAAATTATGTAGCTAAGATTTAGCAAAATACAATTTGCAAGACAGACAAAGACAGTGTTACCAAACAGGTTAACTGAGCTGATCATTATCGTGCATATAAACAAAACCCCTGCCTTTAAATATAGCATACATCCGAGGTACACCCTCATTCAAAAGATGGCTGAAGAATACTTTGTTTGGTGGTAATAATCTGTATTTGCTTCTCAGTGACAGCTTTCACAGTTCAGCAGCTCGTGTGTGAGGCAAATCTGTGTTGCTTGTTTTGACTGCATGTCTCGCTGCTTAACTGCTGTATAAGCTGCTCGATCAAAACAGAAGGCTGCTAATGACATGGAGGGGCTGCTAGACACAGTGTTCACCACAGGAAGACATTGTTACGGACAAAGACGCCTGTACAGACCGACAGAGGCGGCACAGGAGACAAATTGACGAGGAAAGAAAAACAGGAATAAATAGAGGCTGATAACAGGCAGGCAGACAGAACAAAGCATATTGATACAGCCACAGTCAACAAACAACAGGCATTAATCAAAAACCGCCAGAGTGTTTCCTCTAACCTCATTCCTGGCCTTGGGGCGATCAATGAGGATCTTCAGGGCCAAGCGTTCCTGAGATGACTTCTTCACACAAACTCTGAACAGGAAGAAAACAGGAGTAAACAAACATCCCATGATAACCCGATCTGTGTCACAGATGTCAGCATATATGCAAAGACTCAATCATGTAGTTTCTGCAGTATGGCAGGGCTTGTCTTATTTTCTGGTGTTTCTGTTACCAAACAGTCATCGCTGTCGGACTTATCTGCGTCATGTGGTCTTGATCCTTGTCTGTAAATGTTATCACTGTGTCTGTATATAAAATACGAAACCAGGCATTTTGCCACCATTCTTGTTTGTATGATAAAGAAGCGTGATCATTATCAAGTCAAGTACATTTTATTTATATACCCACAAACCACAACTTTGTCTTAGAGGACATCAAACGTTCACTAAAATGCCAGACAGTCTGCACACATACAAAACACAGCTGGTACCAGTGTGTGGTCTAATAAAGTTTGAGAGCTTTTTTTGTTACTCTCTGCTTTTCCCTCAAACGATGTGTGGTCACTTTGTTTTCCAATAAAAAAAGTTCATTGTTAAAGAAATCCATTAACCCCTTGCCACAGTTTTTCCCCTTTAGTGACAAAATCCTCTCATTCGACACTGTCCGACAGTCTCATGTAGGAGTGTAATGATGCATCAGTCTGCATCCATTTATCAATTCAGTGATCAACAATCCGATATTACCAATGCAAAGTGAAAACATACTGTCATCTTTGAGAAACAGCTTTATTTTGAAATTCTCACAGCACATCTGTGTCACAACTTCCATCCTGGGGCATCTCCTGCCAAAACATTCAAATGGTGCTGATGGCCTAGAGCCAGGCAGACAGTGTTGAGCAGCAGAGAAAAATACAATACCGATATTTACTGATTTTTTTTAATCTATTTTTTATTTATTTAACCTTTATGTAACCAGGAAAGAACCATTGAGATTGAAAATCTCTTTTACAAGAGAGACCTGGCCGAGGTAGCAGCCAATCAAAACATATTTAAAATGCAGCAAATACAACATATAATACAAAAATCCACAATAAAACAACAATTATTCAAACATGGTGGCCTCTCAAGAAAAACAAGCACATGTCTCTATCACCACAGTCTTTATGATTCCCTTAAATACATCATGGACATAATGAAGTGTTTAAGTTGAGAGCTGAATCGAGCTGACGCTGTATAGTGGTAGACTTTATGATACTAGCAAATATCGTATCATCATCCAAAGAATCAATATAACATTGCATCCTGATAAAACTTTGTGACTAACACCCTGATCATGTATGTTCTGTATCAGCTTGTTTCAACTCTCCATTGTAGAGACTCAATGTTTTTATGGTTGCACCAGTCCCTTAAATGGAAATAATTCTACATGTGTTGTACATCAGCTTGTTCATATTTCCACAAAGTTCAGCTCCATATGTTTGGGATACATTATATTAGCCAATATTAGCTTTTCACAGTAGGTTACATCTGTATCAGTGTATATGTCAGCCAATAAGTAACGAGAACTGCAGCACAGAGATGCCAAACTAGGCTTCAGGTCATTAAGAAAAGAAAACACTAATAAGTAGATCTTTCAATTGTGAAATGCTCTGCTTAAAATTCATCTTAGTTACAAGGTGAGACCCACAATTTTTGGTAAAAATATCCAATATTGGGTTAATTTTCATTTTTATCTAAAGTCTTACCGTGTAGGATTTTCACACTTACGACCCATTAAAGGGGCGTGGCCGTGTATTTATCTGCAAAGACTCTGCCCTCGATTTACTTCTTAATTTACAGTGGTCGGGACATGTATGGGTGTGTGGCCCCCGGCCAGTAACAGCACACAGGTGAGCTCCGGACTTTATAAAAAGGTAGCAACCAGCAGCATGCACCCAAGAGGAAGCTACGAATCTCACCGACACAGCACTGGAAAAACTAAAATATAGCGTGGCAAACGCTCAGTGGACAAAGCTCGTTTAAAACTTGAGTGAATCTGGGGCTGGCTTTTTCTTTCACTGGCGAGCACTGAAGGAGAGGATGGGGATGAGGAGCAACACAAAGTTGGCCTGTTCTCAGTTGGACAGGTAGGTACAGTTATTAGCTTAGTTTGCTTTATTATCGGCTTTTCCATTACAACAAATGTGCTCCTATAATAGTTGTTTGCAGTACACATACGGCAGTGTAGGGAGGATGGGCAAACTTTGATTGTGCTTACAAACAATAATGAACAATTCCTGTATAGTATAACTTTTACTAATTTAATTAATTAATTAAGTTTCTGTGTGCTTGAATGTGGCACCACAGGTGTTTAAGTCTAAGTAAAATGTGCTCTGACATTAAATTTGACAGAGATAGGAGCAGTGTTTTGTCAACATCACAGTTTGTTGTGGGCCATATTAATCTTGTCTCCATCTTTCTAAAGAGAGTAAAACCAAATAAAGCCATCTGAATCTGTCATATATTTTTCATTTATTCATAGTCTAAAAAATCTGAATGAATATTTCCTGGTAATGGTTGTCTTCAACCTACATTTCAGGATTACAGCAGCAGTTCACAGGTGAAATATGGGCCACACATATATAAAGTTCATTTTCTGAAAAGCCCATGAACTGGTTTTGCCCTCCTCTAACCAGCGAGGACTCAAATATTCACTTTAAACAGCAACCTCTGGCCCTTAAACTCAGATTACACTATTAAAGCATTACTGCGAGAAACATTCTGCTTCGGCCAAAGTTCACTTCACTGGAAAGCAATACCTGCCTAATGAATCACAGAGCTAGTAGAAAGAGGAGGGGGGCTGGTACAATAAAAAGACATGAATGTGTTGTGAGACAGAGAGAGGTGAGCAGAAGAATCAGAAAAAGATTTGTATGAGCCTGAAGTCTCTATGAGTCAGAGTGAAATACAAAGACAGAAAAACAACTGTCAGAGTGAGTAAGAGGTGCCCAAAAAGAACCAGATAACAGCATGAATCATAAGAGTTTAGAAGTGTGTTTACATGGAGGGCTGATGAGTCAATTTCTCAGTATTCTTGTCACTTGAGGCCAAAACTACACACGTCAGGAAATAACAGGCTGATCCAGATATGATTCCATGATAGCTTCAAAGCAGAATGGGCAAGAGGAATCAGTGACACACATTGATATAATACAGCCTGCATCTAGCTGGAATCAGCAGGGCAGCAAAAACGAAACTGCACGAAACATAAACACACTTAAAAAGCCATTTTAGCTGCCGATGC